>OX030951.1:48823096-51233148 GCA_943735915.1 Pherbina coryleti
ACAATTATAAATAAATCAGTGACTTTTTGAATAAAAGGTTTTTTTTCGGCAAAAAAGAGTCTTACTTCTTAACATTATCTCCTTTTAGATCGATACAGCTAGTCCAGTGTTTTTGGAATTTGACCCTTTTCATTGAAATTATATTGAAACTAATTGTTGACAGTTAGGCCAAGTATGTTAATGAAGAAAACAGCTAACAACAACAACGGCTGTGTATAGTACAAATCATACAGCAGACTAGACAGACCGTTTCATTGGCCGCTACACCAACTCATCAGTAGTCTTGCATGACTTTCACTGTGATTCACTTAGCTACTGAGGTGTTACTTATAGTATCTTCCAAATAATAGTTTTTATGGATTTTTGCCATGACGACTGCAGACGTGTGTGTCGTGCATTGTTTTCTTCACTTTTTTCTTCGCTAAATGCGTTCGTTTTTGCTTAAATTCAATGTCCAACAGCGGCCTCGGTAGTAGAGTAGGTAGCGTTCTCGACTGTCACCTCGGATGTCCTGGGTTCGAATCCCAGCCAGAACATGGTCCTATGCTTTAACCTTTCTGCATTTCCAATCCTTATTGCTAGTCGATTGAAATTTAAAATTCATTAATATTGTGATTGATGTTTCAATTATCCCTTCCTTCATACTAATCTGTCACCTCATTTTCGATATAAAGCAGATTTGATTGAACATTTGACTTGGTATTACACCTGAAATTCTTGGTGCAAAACAAAACATAAAAAAAAAATCAATGTGAATGACTTTGTTGACCGTCACACCCACCTTGGTCTTATTTGGTGCACGTTTAACCGGAAAAGTCCACTACTTTGACTCTTCTTTGTTCTCTGGTGTATTGTGATGTATCCATGTTTCGTCTACGCTTGCGAAACGGTGGAAAAACTCCTTCGAATTGCTGTTGAACATCGCCAAACACACTTTATTAACATTCTCCACGCCTGAGTATAAATTTTATTTATATATTTATGTAGATAAATGAAATATTTTCCTTACAACTCGTTTTTTCCCGTATTTAAATTTTATTTATACCACACACGTACACACATATTCCATACAAGCAAGCAGCAACAGCATCGCACACGTACACATATATTCCGACAAGCAGCAACAGCATCGCACTCTTTTCCTGCAGGTTTCTTATAGTTCTCATTTAGTTAATGTTGCAAGGGTAATATAGGGTGGATATTTGGCCAAGATGATTTGTGCATGCGATGGGTGGTCGCTGTATGGAATGATGTAGGGTTGAGTGACAACTTGATATTTTCTGGTTGTCATTTACCTGCATATTTTGCTTCTTATAAATTGTAATTCTTATTGAATTTAAATATGTTGTTTTTTAAATTCAGTATTTTTATATAAATTTTCTTTAAATGCGATAGTTTTATTTTCAAATATTAAATATTTGAAAGATATTTAAAAAAAATTCGTTCACAATTTTAATATATTTTTTATTAATTCTGTTTAAATATTTAAATTGTTTATTTAATTAAGAAAATATTTAAATAAATTTTAAATATTTACGTAGTCAATTTATGCAAATGCGTTATTGGTGCATAAATGACTCGCGTTTTGGATAAATAAAAAAAGTTTTTGGATAAATTCAATATTTTTTCGCTTAGTTTACCTATAGACCAGTGTTGCCAGAGAGACAAACTGAAATTTATCACTATTTGGGAAAAAATTTACCACTTTCGGAGAAAATTTACTTTTTCCCAACCGCTATAATTTTTTTGTTAATATATTTATCCCTCATCAACAAGCTAAACGTCAACTCTTGACGTGTAAAAACCGGGACTTATCGGCTATTTTGTTTCGCTATTTTTCAATTCAATTCTCTTGTTGCTTTTACCCCTTTTACATTGGTTCTCTTTTGAACCCAAAAAGTTGACGATACAACACGATAAGTCTAAACAAATTATTATTTCCGCAAAATTTACCACTTTTGGTCAAAAATTACCTTTTTTACCTATGCCCAAAAAATGAGCCAAAAATTACCTCAATTAGGGAAATTTACCTCAATCTGGCAACACTGCTATAGACTCGGCCACCCAACGCACTTTCATTCTCCGATGGAATTTGCAATGAACTCAACGAAATAAACGCACATAGTGTGAGACATCTCACGAAGCACTAGTGCCGTTAATAAGGTAATAGTGTCTCTTCCAGAACACTGCAAAGCAATGCAACAAGCAATAGCGAACACTGCACAACCAGTGTTGCCGTTTCAAAGTGAAATTTAAAAAAAAATGTAAGTGAATCGAAGTGAAATTTATTAAAAAAAGCGAGTGTGAAGCGAAGCGACGATGTTTTTTTTTTATTTCTTATGAACTGAATTGTTTCGTTTTTGCTTTTGTGGTCGACAGAAATAAAAAAGCCGAGTTACGCTGGAAATTTTCTTCCAGTCAAATTTCAGTCAGTTTTGAATTTCTGTAGCTTTTCTCGACTCGATCGAAAATCGATTGAAATCTTATCTTCGTCATCCTGACGTTATCAGTATCTGTATCAATTACACAAATATATGAATTCAGCAAAATGACAAAAGGAATTTAATCAATTTTATAACTAGTGGAACACGCTACAAAAATGCAATGCTGACAGAAATCAGGCAGAAAAACTTTTTCGTTTAACTCGAACTTAATAGTTGCCGTTCTTTTTTACTGAAATGAATAAATAACAAACTACTAAGTACGAAGTATAAAATTTTATACTTTTTTGTGCTTGAAGAAAATTTTATTAATATTCGGCTTCGGTATTCGGCTGAACATTTCCACTTGGCCGAACATTCGACTTCGACTTCGGTCAAAATTTCACATTCGGTCGGATACTTGATCTTGAAACCATCGGCCAGGCGTCTTATTTTTTCGAAAAATTTTCGGACCTCATTCCTGTCACCATGCATCTCAATTTTCTCGCACTCACGCATTTCTGCTTCCCTTTTCTTTCGCCTGAAAATGCGTCGCTCTTCCTCCTCTTTTCTTTGTATCGCTCTTTAGCAGCACGCGTTACAACCGACTGCAGGGTGGCTTTGTAGGCGGCGTCTTTTTCTGCAGTGGCGTCGCAACACTCCTGGTCGTGCCACTGGTTTCGGCGAGGGCGGTGATAGCCTATCACCTCTTCGGCGGCCGTACGCATAGAGTGGGAAGTGTGATTTCACTGCGCGCATATATCGTCGATCGGAGGAGTGCTTTCTTGAAGCAGGAATGAGAGTCGAGTAGCGAAGTCTTCGGCTGTTTGTTTTGATTGCAGCTTTTCGACGTCTAGCTTTCTCTGTGCTGGATTGCGTGCATTCTTGGTTGCGCACAGGCGTGTACGGATCTTGGCTGCAACAAGAGAGTGATCCGAGTCTATATTGGCACCACGGATCGTGCGTACATCTAAAACACTGGAAGAGTGCCTTCCGTCAATCAAAACGTGATCAATTTGGTTACGCGTCTTTTGATCAGGAGACAGCCAAGTTGCTTTATGAATATCGAGATGCTTGAATCTAGTGCTACTAACGACCATGTTTCGCGCTGCGGCAAAGTCAATCAGCCTCATTCCGTTATCGGAGGTATTGTCGTGGAGGCTGAACTTTCCGACTGTTGGACCAAAGATATTTTCTTTTCCCACCTTGGCGTTGAAGTCACCAAGCACGATTTTTATGTCGTGGCGGGGGCTGCGCTCATAGGCCTCTTCAAGGCACTCGTAGAAGCTGTCTTTGGTCTCATCGTCCTTCTCTTCTGTCGGAGCGTGCGCACAAATTAGGCTTATATTGAAGAATCTTGCCTTGACACGGATTATGGCAAGTCGTTCGTTCACAGGTGTGAATCGCAGAACATGATGCCGTAGTCGCTTGCCAACCACGAATCCGCATCCAAATTCGTGCTTCTCCACATGGCCGCTGTAGTAGATATCACAGGATGCTTGCCAACCCTGTCCCTTCCATCGCATTTCTTGGATTGCAGTTATATCAGCTTTGTATCTTTCTAAGATATCTATCAGTTGGATAGAGGCACCATCCCAATTAAGGGTTCGGACGTTCCAGGTGCATATCCGTAAATCATTGTCAGTTTTTCGTTTGCGGCACGGGGCTTCACGTTGTGGGCTTCAAACCCAACGCACAACCCTTTAAAGGCAGGGGGAGCCCGCAGCTCAGATTAGCCGTCAAACTAACGGTTGCCAGTTTGCCGTTTCTAGAGGACACCACGCAGAGGTTTGAGTCGATTTGAGACATGGGTAATGAGTTCGACATGGATAATGCTGGCCTCACCAAGTTGAGGCAGTCAGACTCGTTGCCATGTGAAGATCGCCCCCTTGACCCTCACGCGTTGCCTTGTGAGGATCGTCCTTCAAAAAGTCTCGCTAACTTAAAAGTCTTCCTGTACATAATTTTAAGACTGATATATTTTATTTTAAGTTTATAAAGGCAAACATTTACTTTAATTGAAGAACCTTGTACTTTTTTAATTATTATTTTAAGCATCTTAAATATAGAAAATCGAACACTATCAATTTGTGTGGCTCATATTGCCTATTTCAAAATGGCCTGCCTGCGACATTACTTTACTGTCCACATATTGTCGAGGTGTATAAATCGAAAAACTATTTTCACTTAGATACTTAATACCTATGGAACTAAAACACAATCTCAGTACAATTTATTTCAGGAAACCATAGAAAAAAAAACAAGTAGATAAAACATTTTCTGCACGTTTTCAATAAGGAAGCACATATTTTATAGAACTACAACAGCAAGTCCTGCCTTTGAATAACATCATTTTATGAGAAATAGCACAGCATTTGCGCTTCCCTAGAGGCAATGAGCATCGAAGCATTGAAACATTTTTTTTACAATGCGTGCGTGCTCGTCCTTGTGCGTTTAATTGTAGCAAATGCTGTTGATATTGTTGCTGGCCACTTAGGAGCAGCGTAAATTAAGGCTTTTACGCACACTCACTCACTCACCCAATGAATTGATGATGTTCGCACACACACGGACACACACAAATATTGCAACAAAATAACGAGCAGTTTTTTTATTTTCATCTTTTTTGTTTCGTTTTTTGTTTTTCATTAAATTTTAGCATTTTAACGCGTTTAAATACTTCAGTGAAAAATGGCAGGTGTATACAATAAATAACAGTAAAAAAAAACAAAGAAAACAATAAAAACAAAAGAAACAAAAAACGAAGGAAACAAGAAAAACAAAGCTGTTTAATGTAACAAGATGGCGCTCACCGGAAGTGGTTCTTATGCTATTGTGCGCTCGTAAATGTTGCAGCTACTGGCTGGCTGCTGTTTGTTGTGTTGCCATGCTTACTGCAGTGAATCACTTTGATTCAGGTGTGTGAGCACAACAATAACAACAACAACAATTTTTTTTCTTCTCAACTTTTGCCATTTTCTGCACTTGCTTTACTTTCACTTTCGCTATGCTCTGCTCTGCCTCTTTGTGGGTCGGTCACGCCATTGTAATTGAAGTAGTCCTAAGCAATTAAATACTTCTTGGCAGGATTCTCTAGTTGACAGCATGTATGAGTGTGATGGAAGATGTGCTAGATGCACATGTTTAGTTTTTTATTGCGCTTTTTATTTTTGTTTTTTGTTTTTGTTCTTCTACTAATGTGTTGGTTTGTTGGGGTGGGGGAAAAAAAACTACACATAAGTTGAATAAACTTTTATGTTGCCTACTTTTTCATGATTTTCTTTTATTGTTCTTTTCTTGTCTTTTTGCAGCGCATTTCCAGCCCAGAATAATACATCATTATTAGCAACGTCATCTACGCCATCTTCAGCTGACTCGAAATATATAGTTCAATGTTTTTCTTCTTATTTTATACTGCTGTTTCAAGCCAACAAACACTTCCATGACTAACTCCTTTGCAAGGATCAAAACAACAGCAACTTTAGAGCATCATGTTCAGAGTTGTGGGTCTGAGTTTAGTCTGCGTATCGGTGATGACGATGCTGATATCTCTTCCAGCTGTAAGGTGAGTCATTTCTATTTATCTTCTATATTTCTTTATTTCATTAATTTCATTCATCGCATTCATTTCATTAATTTCATTCACTTCATTCATTTCATTCACTTCATTCATTTCATTCATTTCATTCATTTCATTCATTTCATTCATTTCATTCATTTCATTCATTTCATTCATTTCATTCATTTCATTCATTTCATTCATTTCATTCATTTCATTCATTTCATTCATTTCATTCATTTCATTCATTTCATTAATTTCATTAATTTCATTCATCTCATTCATTTCATTCATTTCATTCATTTCATTCATTTCATTCATTTCATTCATTTCATTCATTTCATTTATTTCATTCATTTCATTCATTTCATTCATTTCATTCATTTCATTCATTTCATTCATTTCATTCATTTCATTCATTTCATTCATTTCATTCATTTCATTCATTTCATTCATTTCATTCATTTCATTCATTTCATTCATTTCATTCATATCATTCATTTCATTCATTTCATTAATTTCATTCATTTCATTCATTTCATTCATTTCATTCATTTCATTTATTTCATTAATTTCATTAATTTCATTCATTTCATTCATTTCATTCATTTCATTCATTTCATTCATTTCATTCATTTCATTCATTTCATTCATTTCATTCATTTCATTCATTTCATTCATTTCATTCATTTCATTCATTTCATTCATTTCATTCATTTCATTCATTTCATTCATTTCATTCATTTCATTCATTTCATTCATTTCATTCATTTCATTCATTTCATTCATGTCATTCATTTCATTCATGTCATTCATTTCATTCATGTCATTCATTTCATTCATGTCATTCATTTCATTCATGTCATTCATTTCATTCATTTCATTCATTTCATTCATTTCATTCATTTCATTCATTTCATTCATTTCATTCATTTCATTCATTTCATTCATTTCATTCATTTCATTCATTTCATTCATTTCATTCATTTCATTCATTTCATTCATTTCATTCATTTCATTCATTTCATTCATTTCATTCATTTCATTCATTTCATTCATTTCATTCATTTCATTCATTTCATTCATTTCATTCATTTCATTCATTTCATTCATTTCATTCATTTCATTCATTTCATTCATTTCATTCATTTCATTCATTTCATTCATTTCATTCATTTCATTCATTTCATTTTATAAAATTTTTATTTCTGAGTCTTCTGCAAATAATTTGTAATTTTGATATTTCTGTATCTTTTTTCCAGATGCAAACGCAAAGAAATGGCTGCAGGACGCCTCGAAAATGTCACACAAACCATTGCAAAAATTCTGCAAGGTTATGACATAAGATTGCGCCCAAATTTTGGTGGTAAGTAATAAACTAAAAACAACAAAAAATTGAGAAAAAAAACTGCATCTACTGAAACAGCCAAAATAAAAATGTGGCTCTGAAAACTTTTGCAGTAACACAAAATGAAAAAATAACGCGAAAAATGCAATTAACGAAAGTTTTCATGGCCCGCAACTGTTCGCAAACATTTACTTTTCCTCTATTTTCTATTTTTATTTTAATAACTCTTATTTGCAGGTGATCCACTGAGTGTTGGCATGGACTTAACCATCGCCAGTTTCGATGCCATTTCGGAGGTTAACATGGTAAGGCACGATTTTTAGTTTAGTTTTAGTGCTTAACTAAATAAAAATAGCTTGAGGTGAATGCATGAAAATAGTTTTAATGGTTCTCGTTTTGACCTTGAAAGTAAGATTTGTTTGCAGCAAATTTAAATGTGCTTAAATCATCTCCCTTAATAATTTGCAGGAAGCGTCGTCGCTAATGTTGATTTTTGTGTTTTATACACATCTGTAAACACATGCATATACACGTACATACCAGGATGTATACCTCCTTGTATGGATTTTGTGTCGTACCCGGTTTATATATATTTATATTTATGTTGCCTTTTTTACTTCGTATTTATTAATGCACCCTAATGTATCAAAGTGATTTTAACCCAACCACCATTTTGTCAGTTTGTTGATGTTTTCATACTAAAACACATTTAAGGTATATGTAAATATATTTACAAAAAAAAAAAAAAAAAAATATGCCAATATTCACAACCCGTTACAACTCACACATCAGAAGTCATTAACTCGATGTTAACATTAAAAAGAATTTTATTGGTAGTGTGGTCGCGAAATTATTTTTACATCAATGTGTGGCTATATCGCGTTCACCGGTAAAGATAACGGCATTTTACCACTACGCATGAAAACTTTAGAGATTGCACATATTCATTCAGTATAAAATTTCAGTTGGAGTGAGTGCTTATAAGAAATGTCCCCAATTAAAAAAAAAAAGACGAGATAATATAATTGACATGAAAAATAAGCAATGTTCATTCACAAAAATTGGTAGAAAAGCAGTCACAATCAAGTTTATAAAAGAAAAAGCTACTGAAAATAAAAAAGGTGCTGGTCGAAAAGTTGGGTTTAAAGATCCAAAATTGGTAAAAAGGTACTCGCTTACTGGAAACCGCGACCGAACCTCTCTCAATGTCTTTCATTGAAATTTGTAAAAACTATTTTTTTATTTGTATAGTTTAGATATTTAACATAATTTTTGCAAAAATAATTTCGCGACCACACTTATGTTTTGTGGTATTTTAACCCTTTCGACCCCAACGTTGCCTGAAAGCAATTTCACATGTTTATCGTCATATAGTTAAAGCTACGAAAAATATTTTTTTCTTAAACTATATATTGTTGATGGGTTAATGTTTTGAGAATCATAAGCAAAACAAATGATGCAAAATTAACTGTTACTTTTCCTCCTATCTTTGGAAAAGTGAAGTGGAATTGTAGCTAATCAGCTTATTGTAAACTGGAGTTATCAGATATAAGTGCACTATTTTCGATAATAATTAAATAATATTGTTTTGTAACATAAATACTGTATTCTACACACATCACATAATATTAATTGGAAAGTAAGTTTGCGTGGTGCGCTTCATACATAAAGTAATGATTTTATAAAACTCACAAGTTGCCTGTGGGCAACTTTGGGCTATAGTGGATATAAAATATTTTGTTTTGGTTATGAAGCCGCATATGAGAAGTTTGTATAATGAAGAGATTAACAAGATCTAGAAGTTCGATTGGGATCAATCTGAAGATGAGGAAAGTGAAGTTTAGACTACGTTGACTAATTTAGAAGGTATTGTAGATTCTGTAAGTAGATTGTAGACATTAAAATATAAGAATTCCTGCCGTGGATTTTTCTGTTAAGCTCATTCAAATGAGCGAATATGTCCGCCAGATAAGCAAGTTTTACTATCCATATCTTGCCTATTCTTCTTTTTTAAACACAGAAGCAATTTCTGAACCGTGGGCCTCTAAAAACTTGTGGGTGTCATTCTTTAGCTCGTAAATCAGAGATAACACTTTTCCGCGAGAAAGCTATCGAACTTTGGTATGAAACTGAAGTGACTGATGATCTGCTCTTATTTCCTAACACACAACATTAAACATATGAGAGTTCAGCGGTCGTGACTGGATGTAATTGACAATTTCAACAACTTTTTGTAGGACCGACAATAATCCACCAGGCAGAGACTTCGTCATCAGTGCTTCTATGTGTAAAAAGCCATGTACATTTTTAATATAAGGGTGTTTTTCAGAAGCCCTGGTTACAAATCCCCTAATTTTTAGGTGTATTATCTTCACAAAGCCTCGATTTTTTTTTCGCGGCACACCAACTTATGACTGCGGCACTTTGCGGAACAATGTTGAAGAAAGAGGAGAAAACATTGAAGTTGGACTCTTGGAGTATTTTGTTAGAGAAGTAGTTGAACAAATGACTGAAGAAGTGGAAATTGACAGTAATATCGAAAAAAAACGACGTAAAGGTTCTAAGATGGAAATGTAAACCATTTCAACTTTCAAAAAGTGTTTGGAAAATAAGTTTCCTGTCGAGTATTTTACCGACTTGTTCGATACTGAGGTTTTTTATAGAAAGGATCAAACAAATTTTTATCGTCAGAAAAACGGTTTTGAAGTAAAATGTACTAGAGAGGAAATATAAGTGGTACATTCGAGTTTTTTACAGATGTCCAAGCACATCAGTTACAAATGCTTGACTTCTTTACAATAAGCATTATAATATACTTAAGTATTACGAAAAACATTGATTAAATTCTAGCTAACATTGCAAATTAACTGTTACAGACCACTTTACACCACAAAAATTGTTTTTTGTGATTCTAAACTTAGCAGTACTTAGTAATAAACTCAAATAAAAACATAAATTCTTCATATAAAAAATCCTATATACTTATGCCACTATGGCCCAAGGTTGCTTACAAGCAACTCTCTCTACGACCCAAACGGAGGGGCGTGAAGACATACAATTTTGCACAAACACTCCTTGAGTAAGTAAATCATGATTCAAATAACAAAATAATTTCTTGAACAACAGGAAAAAATTTGGGGTCGAAGGGGTTAATGATTTCATTGTGTTTGTCATAATTTCAGCTGGTAGCGCGCTTGGCTGATAGCCAGGAGACTCCGGTTTCGAATCTCAGCCAGGTCATGATCCCACGATTTAACCTTTCTTCATCTCTTTCCTCATCTTTAATCAACTGAAATTGAAAATTCATCAATATTTCTGTGTTCACAAACAATAACAGCTTAAGTCTGATATCAATGTTTTGAGGAATCTTACTTCAAAATTTTCAATCACCATATAAATGCTATGAAAGCATCATTGACTTTTGTGTCCGAACTTTGGTTTGGTTGATGTTGGTTGACAAAATCTGAAGTTTATATGATTATAAGCTTCAGATTTTGTGTACCTATAAAGATATACTTAAGGAATATACTTACATAAAAAACTCAATTCAGACCGAAGTCGACTTAAGCGAATATTGCTTATGGAAACAGATTTATGAAAATTGTAGTTGGTGGAAGAAGAGTTTGAGATTGGAATTCCTTTATATCTTGAATTGAGTAAGGTAAAGCTACGTATTTCTACGTTCCCCATTTCGAACCAAGGCAGACTTGACTGAATAGGCGTTACAATCCTTATTCGATCTTAATTCTCAAACCATGCTCCTTGACAAAACAAAGTGTTCCGCGAAGTAATCGCAAGAGTAATTCAGTACTTTGCAATACCATTTCCGGTATGAAATGTTTTATTTCTTTTATTTTCATTTTCATTTATTTAATGTACGATAGCAGTACTAAAAAGACTAAAAGTTTTATGATAAGCACCGTAACATAAGAAATAGTTAATACTGACAATTTTATTCCATTTTAAATTAAATTTATATTACTTATTCTACATTCTTCAATATTAAATAAAATTTTATTTGAGAGATAATAGAATGAATAAGGATAAAAACGAATGCAGCTAAGTATAAAGTTAAAAAATTAAGGAGAGTGAAATAGAAATTAAAAATTAATCCTAAATTAAACAGTAATTTCACAAAATTAAATTAAATTAACTGGAATTAAATTTCAACTTTGAATTTAAATTTAATTAAATTTAAACTTTGAATTTAAATTTAATTTTTGATTTAATCCGTACAAAGATTATGTGATAGGAAGTATAAAGTAAAAGAAAAGGAGGGTGAAAATATAGATTAAAAATTAAGCCCGAATTAAATAGTAAGTTTACGAAGTAAAGTTAAATAAACTAGGATTAAATTTTAAAATTTAATTTAACTTTAAATTCTAGTGTTAGGCGAACGGGTGGCGTGATCGAATTCTCACGTTCTCTTCTCACTCTCGCCTGTTTGTTCCGTTCCCAGCGTTAGAGCCCGAACAGAACCAAAGCGGATGTCGGTTGGCGGTCCTTTCTCAGAGAAATCCGCTGAAAACACGTCCAGAATAGGAGTGGTTGTCGATTGTCGGATGAGTGTTGCTTTTCGGTATGTGAATAGTACAAATGCAACACACACACACAAAATAAAACGTCAGTTCATAGAATGCAACACACACACACACACAAAACAAAACGTCAGCTCATGGTAAAAACTAAGAAAATAGCATTGAACACAGCCAATCCTTAGCTGAAATATGGCAACACTTAAGCCACTCAAAGAGAGATCCGCCAGCCGTCGGAGAAAAAATAGAATTGATTCTATTCTGGTTTTTCTGTCGCGGATTTCTACGGCCATTTAATTTTTGGCGGCTGCATAGATTTTCATGTATTTTGTTGCACTGCGCACCCGAAACTGACAGCCGCTTTGGTTCTGTTCGGGATCTTAGGCATACAAGTGGCGTGATTTTCTTCTCCCTTCTCTTCTCACACTCGTCTGTCTGTGGGTATCGCATCACGCGAGTTTACCGGTTCCCTTGGAACACGCGCATACATGAAAATAAAAATAAGACTAACTGAAATCCTCTCGACTCTATGCTAGCAAAAAATATAAATGCTTTGTCGTGGAGTTTAAACCTAAGGGGATCCTACCCTATTATTCTAAAATAAAAGTATTTTCTTAACATTTTTTTACGACCTTATTTCAAATGTTCAACTATTCTTTTATTTTTCAGCTATGTTTAGGTATATTTAATAAATAATAAAAAAATGTATTTATATAAAAAAAAAAATATTTTTCATATGACAGTACAAAAAGTAAAAATTATATACGGCGGCCATTGGATGGCCAGCATGAGCTCCGATCTTCCGTCTCTTATTATTAGGCTGAAGTAAAGGTGGAAGCACATTATGTAGGTCCAAATTGAATGACCAAAATTTTGGTCCTTACAACTTTTTTCCGAATACTCATCGGTAGTCTTGCATGACTTTTCACTGTGATCCACTCAAGCTCCTTAGGTCCTAGTTATACTGCCAATGTGCCGAGAAAGTTACCAAGAAGTTTATTTGATAGAGAGAATGTTTTGACATTAGTAAATGAGTTCGGTATACTATCAGTTAAACCAGCTGAATCCAAAAAACGGTAGTGTGGAAAAAAGAAGAATAACAATAAAGTAACATAACCTCAAAAGGCTCAAAATCCTCAAAATATTCTAATAGCAGTAAAACTGTCAAATCAAATTTCGAAGATGCACATGAGTTAAGGCTAAACCTAAAAGTATTGAACGGTCAACGTTAACCTTGACACAGGGTGCATCATAAGTAAATAAAAACTCAGTTACTAATGTAAAAGCTTTCTCTCTGTCAACTAAACTTCCGGGTAACTTTCTCGGCATATTGGCACTATAAGTAGGACTCTAAGTAGCTAGAGTGGATCACAGTGAAAAGTCATGGACAAAAGGACTACTGATGAGTTGGTGTAGGGGCCAACGAAACAGCCTGACTAGTCTGCTGTGTGATTTGCTCTATACAGCGCCGTTGTTGGTTGTTGCCTTCATTGTCTTCATGTTCTCTTGTTGTCAACATACTTGGACTAAAGCTCAAATTTGTTTCAATATAAGTAATGAAAGGTCACATTAAAAATTAAATAATAATTCAAACAATTTTAAAATTATCTACAAAGTAAATATTAAAATACCTCAAATTAGAATTAGACCAATTTTTGTCGATCAGCATGTGGTTGCTTGATAATCCAAACATTAGCGTTATTAAATATAAATATTAAACCTAAACCCATTCACATAAACATATAATTATATAATATGGTCTATATAAATAAATGGCTTTGTGAGTTTATGAGACTTATTTGTATGCATGCTTGTGCACTTCCCACGGAAACGCTGTTTTTCATAGAAAAACTCATTAATTCAACATTATCGTCAACGCATTTTATGGTCATTACCGCAGCAGCCAGAATGGCTGTTGATTGTTGGTTGGATGTTGGCAACACAAATGCAGGAAATGCCTAGCAGCGACAATAACAAAAACCATCCACTGCAAATTATGGAATTTTTTTATGAATATGATATAATGACTAAATATATTTGTCTCTATAAATGTTGCTAGAGAATTAGACTTAACTTGTTTTGATAGGCGTTACATGTGGCGTTGACGATACATGGAAGAGCTTAGTTAACCGACACAGTTGCTTTTATAACTAATTTTAACTGATTTAAGGCTATAGTTGTTATTTTTAATGCACATCTCATAACTTATCTCTTAATGCTGCCTTTAAGGATTACACCATAACGATGTACTTAAACCAGTACTGGCACGATGAGCGTCTTGCTTTCAACGCTTATGGTCCATACTATGACGATGATGCCGACGATGATGGTGTCAATGATGTGTTGACGCTATCGGGTGACTTTGCGGAAAAGATCTGGGTGCCGGATACCTTTTTTGCCAATGATAAAAACAGGTATTGGTCAATAGATGGCTCAGTTGTCAGAAATTTTAGATGTTTTATGTTACTAATTTCTCTCACTTTGTAGCTTTCTGCACGATGTAACGGAACGCAATAAGCTGGTGCGTCTGGGCGGCGATGGTGCAGTCACCTATGGCATGCGTTTCACTACAACGCTGGCCTGCATGATGGATCTGCACTACTATCCGCTCGACTCTCAGAACTGTACAGTTGAAATTGAGAGTTGTGAGTTTTGTCCATCGTAATTTTGGGCTGCTATCTTAATGCTTCTCATAAATATCATTCTACAGATGGCTACACAGTCAGCGATGTTCTTATGTACTGGAAACCAACGCCAGTGCGCGGTGTCGAAGATGCCGAACTGCCACAATTTACCATCCTCGGTTATGAGACAAACGATCGCAAAGAGAGCCTCGCCACCGGCATTTATCAGCGTCTCTCGCTTTCCTTTAAGCTACAGCGCAATATCGGTTATTTTGTGTTCCAAACATATTTGCCAAGTATTCTGATCGTCATGTTGTCCTGGGTGTCCTTTTGGATTAATCACGAGGCGACGAGTGCTCGCGTTGCATTGGGTGAGTAACTTATATATTTGCTAAAGCCAAAGCGCTCAGGTTTATAAATTTTTTATTTTTCGAACAGGCATAACGACGGTGCTCACTATGACCACAATAAGCACTGGTGTACGCAGTTCCTTGCCAAGGATATCCTATGTAAAAGCCATCGATATTTATCTGGTGATGTGCTTCGTATTCGTTTTTGCTGCGCTGCTCGAGTACGCAGCAGTAAACTATACATATTGGGGCAAACGGGCCAAAAAGAAAGTGAAAAAGTCTAAAGATGGCGGAGATGGTAAGAAAACAGGTGCGACAAAACAAAACCATTAAATTAAGAAGAAATATTTTTGTTACCGTCTTAATAGGACCGACATAGTTGTGATTTTATTTTTCATTTCATTCTGTTTTAATTTTAAAATTAGCGACAACTGTAAACTTTTAAAATTTGTCCAATAATTAAAGCCTTTAATTGAATTGAATTGTATTACTTACACATAATATTTTTACTTCAACTAATTTATAATTGATATGAATGTTTATTTGATTTTTTTTTTGCAAAACAAAAAACAATTTATTATTAAATAATAAACTCGGTATTATTGAGTGGTAACGCATTTGACTGCCAACCCAGGGCTTACGGGGTTCGAGTCCCGACCACACGATGGTCACACGCTCTTACCTTTCTTCATTTCTTTCCTCATTTCTAATCAACTGAGATTAAAAACATATCCGTATTTACGACTTAAGTTGGGGTAGTAGTGGGGGTGGAGAAGTTTTCGGATAGGATTACATTATAACTACAACTCTCACAGGTGAAGGTAAAACAATTTTCGCAGATTCTACAAGGATAGTCCCAGAAGAACCCGACCTAACAAAGAACATACAAAAAATTTAGCGAAAAAACATATATTTATTTCTAAGGAGATTATTCCTTTTAGCTCGATTCACTTTTTCCAGGTATGTCCAATAGCTTTCCAATAGTGAGAACCGCCGAGCTCCTCAAAATAGCTGCAGACTCCACCTCTTCATTGTTGGCAAATCTTTTAACAACCAGCCATTTTGTCAAGTTTGGAAAGAGAAGAGGGGCTAAATCGGGCGAATAGAGTGCTTGAAGTAAAATTCAAGGCTAATGAGCACAATTCGAAATTCAACCCATTGATTTTCGCCATCGGAAAAGAGATGTGTGAACTAGCTCATTGCCTATGAAGCAAAAATTTTTTCGACAAATGCGGCCGTTTTTTCGTTGATTGTTTTTCTTTTCTGAAGACATTTCTTGACAATTATTCCACATTACTCCCAAAAATCTGACGCCATGACCTCGCTTGCAAATGGAATCGTATTCACCTTCTTTAGAGCCAATTATCCCCTTCAGACCATTTTTTTGACTATTCCTTCGTTTCACGCTGAAAGTGATGTTTCATCTTAGTTATAAATCGATTCAAAAACTCTGCTTTATCGCTGTGAAACTTCGCCAAACACTCGATTGAAACATCCGCACAGCGCTGTTTTTGTTCCATAGTAAGAAATCGCGGCACCCATCTTGCTGACAGCTTTCTCATGTTGAAATTTTCAGTTAATATACGATGTATAGCACTTTTTGAAATACATATCATGTCTGATATCCAGCGCACTTTCAGTCGACGGTAGTCCAATACCATTTTGTGGATTTTCTTCACCATTTCTGGCGTGATCTCCTCATTTAGTTGACCATTGCGATGTTCATCTTGGCAGCTCGTACGGGCTCGTTTAAAATCTGACACCCAATATTTTAATGTGATAAACAAAGAAGCAGGCTACCGCATAGTAGAATCTTGCTCCGCTTTAGGTTGAATTTGGTTAGGTTTGGATGGCTGAGCCGGCAGACGACTCGTACACTTAGGCCAGTTTAGGCCCGTTGTGATATCACATAATCTCTTTTGACCTAAGAGAGATATCCCTCCTCAGCAAACCAGTTCAAACGGATTATGAATTGTATTATATGCTTGATTTACAGGCATGAGAGTTCGGTAAGTCCATTTTAGAAGCGATGACCCAGAGTTTTCAATCTCCTTTTACTTAGCTCCGGGCTTATTTCACAGAGGAAATTCTGGACATTTTCTACCTCTTCTTCACATTTGCAGCTTCTGCAGAAATCATTTGATGTAAGTCCCAATCAAAGACCCTGTCTTTCGATTAGTCAGTGACCCGTGAGGATCCCTACTATTTTTGAAAGGATTACCCTGCTTAGTTCAAGTAGTGATTTAGTGCGTTTTAAGTCGTAGCGAGGCCACGTTAGCTTAGCTATCCTACATGTGTCAAGGTGTTCCCAACGTACTTGTGCAAGACTCAAGGAATTGTTCTTGCACTGAAGTTTATAGGAGGACATGGGTATACCAATGAAATCCTCATTTAAAAGGGTGTTCGAGGTCGTACCCTTCTTTGCCAATTCGTCAGCTAGATTATTGCCCTCAATATCCCTATGACCGGGCACCCATATGAGGTGGATCCTGAATAACCTTGAAATCTCGTTAAGAGATCTGCGGCACTCAGTGAGAGGTTTAGAGTTATCAATATGCTAGTTCAGCGCTTTAAACGCAGCTTGACTATCTGAGAATATGTAAATATTCTTTCCCCTAAGATCTCTTTGACCTAAAATCTTAGCAGTTTCATATATTGCCATCATCTCTGCTTGATAGACACTACAATAGTTTGGGAGTCTAAAGGAAGCTTCTATTTCCAGATCTTGGGAGTAAATTCCTCCCCCTATCTGTTTTTGAAGCTTGGATCGTATGTAAGGATTTTAATTCCGTTTATTTTAAGGGGGGTTTTGTTAACTCAGTCTAGCCGTAAAAGGATGAGAACTTCATTTTGAAGATTACAAGGTACACAGTAATCGGTCTTGTCAGGGGCCGACGAGTTCAAAACTACCGTGTGTCCGCAGCTGTTACCTATCCAATTTCCAGATTCTCTTAGTCTGAAGGCTGCTGAGTTAGCACACTATCTGGCAAAGATATCTTGAGGAGGAAGGTGAAGTATGACATTAAGAGCATTAGTTAGTGCATAATGCACCAGTAATACAGAGACATGCGTGGCGTCCGTGGTGTAGTTGGTTAAAGTGCGTGGCCGCTATGTCAAAGAACTTTGGAAACCCAGGTTCGAACCCCAGCAGCGACAGAAAATTATTTGAATTAAATAATTTTTCTGTACGGCCGCCACCTCTCTGCAGACAATGGCAAACCTCAGAGAGTATCAAAATGCCATGTAAAGCTTCTTGAGAACGAGAACTTTCCGTTCATCGCCGTTCGGAGTCGGCGTTAAGCATGTAGGTCCGGTTCTCGGTCAATTGTGTACAAACTTAATAACACGCACAACACAATTGATCATAAGAAGCTAGGTCAAAGTCCTTTCAGGGGCTGAAATGGCCAGTTATTTATTTTTTTTATTTAATACAGAGACATGCACTTCTTTGAACCTTTGCAAAATTTCTGAAGAGCAGTTGCCTTATCAAGGGCCTTCCAACATACCAGTGAACCACATACAAGTATGGGGCGGACAATTGCCGTATAAATCCAGCATACTTTTTTTGGGGGAAAACCCTAATTTTTCACCTATAGATTTTTTACAGGCAAATAGAAGTATAATTGCCTTTTTAACGCATTCCTTTATGTTATCATTCCAGATAAGTTTCTGATCCAGAATAATTCCCAGGTACTTCGTGCTATCACTAAAGAGCAACCTCGTGCCATTCAGACGAGGTGGTACTAGGTTGGGGATTTTTTATTTCCTAGTGAAAAGGATGAGGTCTGTTCTTTCTGGGCTTACGTGAGTTTCCATGAATTGACATAGGGTTTGAGGAAATTTTCCGTTAAAGATGAGAGCGATATCATCGGCATATGCAATAACCTTGTAGCCTTCCCCCTCCATGATGCGCAACAGTCGGTCAACCGTCACGGACCAAAGAATTGAAGACAAGACTCCCCCTTGCGGAGTTCCCCTGCTTACAAGCCTGCGGGCAGTGGATCCTCCCATTTCTGAGTCCACCACCCTGCCCAATAGCATCTGATTAATGAGACTCACGAGAAAATCCTCCACCCCCAGTTCTGAGAGGGCTGAGGCGACCGCACAGGGAAAAATGTTATTGAATGCTCCTGCTATGTCTAGAAAGGCGATAAGCGCGAATTCTTTGTTCTTAAGTGCCTTTTCGATTGTAGCCACAAGAGAATGGAGAGCTGTTTCTGCAGATCTGCTTTTTATATAGGCATGTTGAGTTTTTTTAAGCCTTTCGAGTTTCGGTTTAAGAAGAAGTCCAATAAGTCTCTCCAGTATTTTAACTAAAAACGAGGAAAGACTGATAGGCCTAAAGTCATTTGATTTGGTGTGAGAGAGCATACCCGCTTTCGATAAAAGATAACTTTGGTTTCTCTCCAATCTGTTGGAATATTATTGAGAAGTAGGCAACATCGATAGATTGCCTGAAGTCGGGGTACTATTGCATTGGAACTATAGTGGAGTTGAGCTGGTATAATACCATCGGGACCTGAAGATTTATAGGGTTGGAACGAGTAAATCGCCCATCTTAACTTCTCCTTGCTGGTCAGTTGCTCAATTGGTTGAGGTGTACGGTCAGAGGGGATGTTTGAAAGCAGGAGTTGTCAGTGTACACACTTCCAGAAAAATGTGCGTTCATAAGAGTATCAAAGGTTTCGTTGCATGAGTCTATCCAGGTACCATCTTCTTTTCGAAGAAAACTTGGTGTTGTTGGGGACTTTGATAATATTTTCCTAAGAATTGAGGCAGATCTAGTTCCTCTCACCAGTTCCTAAATGATTGTGTGAGTACAACTTCATCATACGGAAAATAATAGGAGGCCACCCTGAGTTTCTTGTGACCCAACTCCAGGCTGACCACAGTGAGGTCTCCATGACTAAACTGAGGGAGAATAAAGCATTTTAAGTTGTGTTTAGCTAATATACAGGTTCGAGTTTTACCTTTGTTTGAGACGTGATAATTTTTGTAGTTTGGTGTATTCAGGCCAAGGATTTTGTTGTTGTTTATCCAAGGCTCCTGAATCAGCACCAAGTCAACATCGCCTGTTGCCAGATGAAGCTGGAGAGCAGCCGATGCTGCTTTACAGTGGTGTAGATTAGTTTGGAGTACCCGGAACATTCCAGGTACTCCAACCACCGTAATGTCAGCCTCATCGTCGCTGCGGGAGTCGTCCAATAGTTCCTGTTCGCTGCAGAGACCGGTCATCGCAGCAGCCAACTCGGAGGCGGATGACAGCTCATCCTCACTTCCCCATACCACTTCGATGTCACTCGGACTCTCCGTCGTGGCACTGCAGACCACACAATTGCTCCGCTTTGATATTGATTGAACTGGGCCCTTTCAAATGAAAGTATTGTATCACATAACGATGTCCAATTTTTTTTCCATGTTTTCAAATTCACTAACAGCGTTCACTATTGATGGCTGTCAAACAACTTCAAACTTGAGCTTTATAAGGTTGGTGTTTTTTACCATAGTCATTCTTTTTTTACAAACAACAACCGCTATCTATACTCGTACATTAGGTGGGAACTTCTGAAACTACCTTGTAATTCAAATATTTCTAAAACATCCCGTCACGTTTGAAAAATTAAATATATTTTCCACTTTATTACCCCCTCTTTCGACACTAATTAATCTAAAAAAGTAATCTTTGGCTCAAAATTGAAAAAAAAAATTCCACCAACAATCCAAATATTGCATACACCGAGAAAAAAAAACCAATAGTAATATCACCTAAGCCGTGTTATACCAGAGGTGGAAAGGCTTGGGTGAAAAGAATTTATATGGAAATTAAACTTGTTTTTTTTTTTTATAAAACAATAGATTACTTTTGTAAATAAGCATAAGTTTTTAATATCCATAAGTTTTTTTTCTACCCAAGCCGACTTAGGTGATTTTACTATTGTTTTGTTTTTATTTCTCTGTGTACATCAAACAAAACTTTCTAATTTGCGGACAATTAATTACTTTGATCAAGCAAATTCTTCTCTTTAAAAGAAAAAGAAAAATTAAAGCACTCTAATATTGAGAAAGTTGAAACTTGGATGAAGCAAATTCGTCCCATTTCAAGGAGAATAAATTTCTCAAGCGAACTTTTGAATCAAGATATTCTTGATTTTTAAGCAAATTTTTCTTGAATTTAACATTTTTTCTTAATATCATGTGTTTTAAATTTGCTCAGTTCTAGCAAAACAATTCTTGAATTGAAAAATTTACGCTTGAGTGCAAAGTGATAGCCTATTAGCTTAATGTATGCACAGAATGCTTGATTTTTTCTCTCCGTGATGTGTCAGAAACAAAACAGCAATCGACTTTATGGATCTTCTAGAAATCCAACAAAAGTTGTTTGCGGAAGAAGCAAATACCTGTTTCTTCGGCACTACCAGTCATGTAGCAACAGTGGTGTTAGAGCAACATAGGACGGCCAATTCTGATTGGTGCCAAAAGGCCAATAGGCCTATAGGCAACATTGTACTTATAGATTCTAAGCCCAGCTTTTTTCACATTTTTGACCTGCGGTTATTGGTTAGATTCAAACTCTTTTTTACCGACTTCAAAAAGGAGGAGGTTCTCAAGTTAGTTGGTTTGTCCGCTTTTTTTTTTTTTAAGTGTATGTACATCTATAACTTCTAAAGCACTTGCCCGATTTACTTAATTTTTTGTAAACAGAAAGATATCATGAACGCGTGTCACAAAGGGGCGTGTCAATATTAGAAAAACACTGTATTTCTGTTAATATTGACACTATTGTACTAAAATTTACAGTTAAGATACTGGAGTATGCAGCACTATTACAAATTACGGTCAATAAAGTGGGCGATTTTTGGCAGAGGGGTGTGGTCATATTAGAAAAACACTGTATCTCGAATAATATTGACACTAGGGTACTGAAATTTAATACATGGGTAGGCACAGTTACTAAAAATTACGGTAAAAAAGAGGGCGTTATTCAACAAAGGGGTGTGGCAATATTAATAAAATACTATATCTCAGTTAATATTGACACTAGGGTACTAATATTGGGTATTCAGGTAGGTGAGTAGGTAAAATCATTACAAAAGTGGGCGGGATTGTACATAGGGTGTGTCACTTTAAGGAAATTATTATATATCGGTTAATATTGATACTTGGGAACTGAAATTTGGCACAGGGCTAGATAAAATCATTATAAAGTACGGTTAATAAAGTGGGCGGGATTAGAGAAAGGGCGTGGCACTTTAATAAAAATGTTAAAGAGACAGATATGGATAATACCCAACAAACTTTCAGGAATTAATCAAACAAATTTCTTACGAACAAAGTGTCATTTTTGAAATTTTACTCAAGAATACTATTACATAAAATTTTTCATATTCTCTAAAACGGAAGAAATAAAAACTTTTTAACAAAAAAAAAAAAAAACCGACCTCAAAATCACTACAAAGTAAAAAATAATTTTAAATAACTTTTCCCATTAATTTCTTGGTCAAATTTTAAAAGTTATTTATATGTATTATAATATTAGAAATCTTATCATTTTCATTTTTTTTAATTTGTTTTATAATCATCAATATATTAATTGCTTTATGAACATAAAAGCTTTGTAGTCGGCGCTAATCTTTGACACACAATCATGATCTTTTACCATCCTTGCACTATTTTAAACTTTTTTATTTGATGCTTTGCTGCCTTGGTGACACTGTAGTAATTTTAAAATCTTTGTACACATAAACATTCTCATTATACTGGTTTGGGTGAGCTTGTAAAGCTCATATTGAATATGACATAGTGTGTAAATGCTGTACAAATAATGCATGGAACACATTGGCTACATTCAGCGTACTCAACAATTGCCAACTGAAAGAAAAAAATCGCTAAAAAGCTTTTATATTCATAAAGTTAGTAGTATTTTTATGATAATAAAACAAATTAGAAAAATTTAAAATAAAAAGATTTCGACTTAGTAAGATAAGCGCCGACTTCAAAGCTTTTATGTACATAAAGCAATTAATATATTGATGATAATAAAACAAAATAGAAAAAATGAAAATGATAAGATTTCCAATATTATAATACATATAAAAAACTTTTAAAATTTGATCAAGAAACTAATGGGAAAAGTTATTTAAAATTATTTTCTAGTTACTTTGTAGTGATTTTGACGTCGGTTTTTTTTTTTTTTTGTTAAAAAGTTTTTATTTAGCTACAATTTTTTTTTATTTTTGAAGAAAAAGACACCGAAAGCCATTTTGAAATAACACACAGCTTTTCATGTGTTAGAGATAAAGTTCGATATAAATGACACCATTAAAAACCTTTTTCCCACAAAATTCGTTTTATGTGACTTAAGCGACTTTGATATTTAGAGACTCATATCTCGTTTTTGTTATTTATCTTTTTGTGGCAGGAAAAACGGATAAATCAGAAACGTGTTCAACAAACGAGGACATCATTGAGCTGCAAGACGTACGCATGAGTCCTATTCCTTCACTGCGCAAGGCCAACTACAACAGTACGCTCGGTGCGATAGGTTCCGAGACGCTGGACTTTGCGAAGTTCCCGCCTAGCTTTCGCATCACCCGCAACTACGGGACAAATCGCAATAATCTGCGCTATCGTGGACAACGAGGTGTGTTCCTTATTTTCTTATGCATTTTTTTTAATTATTTCCAATCAATAAACACATTCCAGGCGGCACCGGCAAGCCACGCATGCTGCACGCCATCAAACGAGGCGCATCCGCTATCAAGGCCACCATACCGAAAATCAAGGATGTCAACATCATTGACAAATACTCACGCATGATATTTCCTGTTAGTTTTCTAGCATTCAATCTCGGCTACTGGCTCTTTTATATTTTTGAATGATAGCAACTGCTGACACTTCACGCCAAATAGGATGAGACGACCTAATATAGTGTGTAGTGTTCATGTCAATCCCAAAGCCCAAGCGAACTCTAAACATAACCCAGCAAGTCACAAGAACCAGTATCCAGCACCAAACCCAATTGAGCTTAACTTCAATGTTCAAATTAACAGTACATACCTATGTCCCTTAACTATTGGACCAGAACAAAGTAAAAAAAAACCCAATTCGAAACCTTTTCCGAAATATTTATGAAAAAAGGACTCAAAATTAAACAAGAAAAAAGAAAAATAAATTTCCTTGTACCTAGCCAAGAGCTACAAACTAAGAAAATATTGCCAACAATTAGAAAACAATTGAAACAAATTGAAATGTAAAACAAAAACACTGCTTAATATAATTTTAGCCTTAAGCTTATCCTTAACAAATAAAAATAAGTAAATAAAAAACATTTAAAAATTAATCCTTAACACATTCAAAATCATAAAATATATGACTTGAACTTTTTGCTGTTAGTTTTTTAAAAAAAAGACAAAAATAACAAAAAGTATTGTTAAAATTAAACAAAATTATAGTTGAATGAATAAGGATAACATCAAAAGTTTTAAGTCGATGAATTTTATGAAAATGTTTGTTAAAGTTAAGAAAGTCCTGTAAGGTTGAAAAGGATATCAAACGTTTTTATGCCAATAACTCTTAGTGTAATGAAAACAATAAAAAATAAAAACAAAACACATTCTGGCAGCCTCTGTACAATTCACATAAACTATTTAGCGTTGTTAAATGAGATACAAATTTTAATATGTTAGCATAAAATAATAAAGATAACAACATAAGCGAAATTGAAATAATAAAATGATTCATCAGTAAATTTTAATAACACCTTTTCTTTCATGAAACGATTTTTGTTTTAGTTAAAAAAAATTCGTCTATTTATCTAGGATCAATGACCAAAAATGGATGATTTTTTTAACGCCAAATGGCAAAAAAAAGAGTTTTTGTATCGAAGTCAACATCAAAAATGTGGCCAAGTTTTCTTTAATGAAAAAAAGAGTTGGCTGTGTCGTGGACACACCCGTAGGTTTTGACGTGACGGTGTTTCTTTATATTCCCATTTCATGTCAAACTCTTGGACTGAAAGATCGAATTCTTGACTTAATCAAATATACCGAATATCCCTTTCCTAGTTTCAAAAGGTGTGTTTTAGGTGTGTCTTCATTTTTGTCCTAATCCATATTCTAATTCATGTCATAGTCCTTTTCCGGTTTCATAGTCCGGTTTCATTGTTATTTTTTTGATTGTGAGCAGTGTTGGTTGTCACAAAAAAAATGTTGAAATCATAACTAACTAAAGTTTTGTTGTTGTTTTTGTTATTGGTATTGTTGCTTTTGCTTTTGCTTTTTTTTTATTTGCTTTTCTATTGGTTCTGCTTTTCCTTTGCCTTAGCTACATGCAACTATTCCAGCAAAAGTGATGCATATGCCTCACATTAGGCGGTTCCCTGAGGGGCCTCATGACGCCGTCAATTTTTTTTTATTTTTATCATGTGCCCGAAGACCTCACCTTAATTTTCGTTCCTTAAAATTTACCGTTACGCCAGTAGTCACAGAGTTGAAATTCCATGCAACGTTCTTTCATGGTTGTAGCATTTTTACTGCATTATGTGGTTGCCACCATGAAATCAAGACGATAAGAATTTTTGAAGCGAAGCTTTTTACGCCTCGTTCTGCGATTTGCTAGAGTGAAATCAGAAAAAACGACACTTTTTTCCGACACCTTTTTTCTTAGAATTGATATTGTTTTTTGCTTGCATCAATTGAACCAGAAAATGTTAAATTAAAAATAATTTCTTTCCCGCTGCAGGAATTGAACCCACAAACTCACAGTTCTATCGTTTGTTGGTACTTTCCTCTAACCATTACGCTAATATCCTTTCTTTTATAATTTTGTTGATTCAGTGATAAACGTTAGCTAAAGCTATGTTTCAGCAGATCACTATAATCTATTACTTTAAGAAAGGATTGTGTGTTGGCTATTCTAGGACTGTGTATTGGCTAGCCAACCGACAAAAGTAGCAAACAAAACGAACTAGAGCAAAGATAACTAAATTTACCGAGCTATGGTTTGAATCTTCGGTTTGTCCATGCGAACTAAAAGACCTAACGAACTAAAAGAAATATTCACTAAGGATTGTGTATTAGATGTTGTTTCTACTTCCTACTTAAGGTCGTTATAAATATCGTTAAAAATAAACAACCTGCAAGTTGATTAAATTGTAACAAAATTAATGATTTTTGTATATTTATTCCCTACAACTGAACAGGGGGCTTAAAGGGAGGGCCGAAGAGGGTTAATATATATGATATATACTTTGTTATTTTAAAGTTTTGAATTTAAAAATTATTTTAATCGAAAAAACGCTATTAAATTATCAAATCTATGAATTTGCGAAAATGCTTCGCTTCTCTCGTATGTCCAGTGACGCACCTGTGTTTTTTTATTTTAGTTGTGGAGTGTAATAATACATCTATGTGGTCGTAAAACAAAATTTACCGTAGCACGTCTCCTGAGTGAGTAATAATTCCATGCAACAATATTACGTTTCTGTTATTTAAGCTGCTATCTTCACGACCTGACGACGTCAGAATTTTATTTAATTTTGTCGTAAGGCCAAGTACAAATCCCTCATTTTCATTTTTAAACATTTATCATAGCTTATATACTCACCAAGTAAAAATTCAATGCAACGCCGTTAAATGAATGTTGCATTCTCGATCTTTGAGCGGCTCCCTCTGTATTCCCATGACATCAGAAATATTTTTGTCTAACTTTGTTGGGAGGGCTTAGAACAGGTTTTTATTGGTGTATCATATTTTTTATCCTGGCACTAATACTGAGCGAGTAATAAATCCTTGTAACAAATTTTCAGTTGCTTTGTTTAAGCAGCTCCCACCGCGTCCTGATGCCGTTTTGAATTTTTGTGTTGTTTTTGTAATAAAGTCAAAGAATTATCCTTTACGGTCGTACTATTTTTTGAATCATAACTCTTACACTCAGCGAGTAACAATTCAATGCAACGACAATGAATTTTGAAAAAAAAATGCCTTTTCCAACTTTTTTGGAAACCTGCACGGTAAAACGTAACTTCGTCACGTCAAAATTAAATAAATAAAAAAAAAAAATTTAAAATTTGAGATGAGTTTTACTTGGAAGCTTTATTTATATCGCAAATTTTTTCTTTCGATATGACCTGAAGTATATCATAGATATTTAAGCCATATCAAGCTGAGAATATTATCTGATTCAAAGAAATTTCGTTGACTCTTAAATACGAAAAAGAAATTCAATGTGGATTCCTTTTATCACACAGAACTTTTTATGGACTTATTGACAACCCCGTCATCATTTCCGGCTTTTTTTTTTTCCAATTTTTTAAAGAATCACGTTGTTCCGATACTTTCAATCCTGACGAAGGGTATGTGAATATAACTTTGATTAAAACATACCCGAGTGGCGTCCGTGGCGTAGTTGGTTAAAGTGCGTGGCCTCTATCTCAAACGAACCTGGAGACCCGGGTTCGAACCCAGCAGCGACAGAAAATTATTTGAATTAAAATAATTTTTCTGTACGGCCGCCACCTCTCTGCAGACAATGGCAAACCTCAGAGAGTAATCAAAATGCCATGTAAAGCTTCTTGAGAACAAGAACATTTCTGTTCATCGCCGTTCGGAGTCGGCGTTAAACATGTAGGTCCGGTTCTCGGTTAATTGTGTACAAACTAAATAACACGCACAACACAATTGATCATAAGAAGCTAGGTCAAAGTCCTTTCAAGGGCTGAAATGGCCAGTTATTTATTTTTATTTATTTTTTTAAAACATACCCGAAGTTCTTAAAATAAAGCGAAAACGGTTCAATTCCTCAATTGTATACGAAAAAAAATTGGTCGACAACAAATGGGAATCAAAACTGTATCTTTTAAGCAAACATAAAAATTAACAAAAATTTTAAAACTTATGACTATAACCTCGTCCGTGGCGTCCGTGGCGTAGTTGGTTAAAGTGCGTGGCCGCTATGTCAACGAACTTTGGAGACCCAGGTTCGAACCCCAGCAGCGACAGAAAATTATTTGAATTAAAATAATTTTTCTGTACGGCCGCCACCTCTCTGCAGACAATGGCAAACCTCAGAGAGTAATAAAAATGCCATGTAAAGCGTCTTGAGAATAAGAACATTCCGTTCATCGCCGTTCGGAGTCGGCGTTAAGCCTGTAGGTCCATTTCTCGGTCAATTGTGTACAAACTTAATAACACGCACAACACAATTGATCATAAGAAGCTAGGTCAAAGTCCTTTCAAGGGCTGAAATGGCCAGTTATTTATTTTTTTTTTTATTTATAACTATAACCTCAAGAAAATCAAAATTTTAACTCATTTTGTTGAGGTGTATATGAAGGATCTTAGCTTTGAATTAACATCTGCCATTGGGCGCCGCACATCACTTCTGGTTACATGAGATGATACCTTTATCCATTTTTGTTTTAGTTCCCTTTAAGGGGGGTATATGCCCAAAAATTTTTTTAAATAGTTAATATTTTCTTAAAGCTTCAAATCTCAAGAATATGTGGTTAAAATTTCAATTCGATATCTCAAAAAAATAACAAAGTTATAGCCTAGTGAGTGAACCGCCCTCAATAGGCTCTAGTTATAGGCAAAATAATGACGAATTATTGGTCGAAAATCTTTACTTTACGTTCGGAAGTCCGCCATTTTGTGAAAAATCAATATTTTCAAAATTGACTATGACAAGAACGAGTTTTAAATCTAGTTTAATAATATTTTTCATTTTATTGTTTCAAATTAATTTAGGAGGAGCAATTTGGTCTCCGCATTTCACCTTTTATTCATAGCGCTCTATAAAAAATGCTGTATCTACCTTACTATTAATTTTTTTTAATAAAAAAAAAAACTAAACATACTCAAGAATGTTTTTATTTTTAGGGATAAAATCCTCATTTAAAAAATCCTCCCTTAGGTTTCCTTAAAAAAAATTCACAAACATCACCTCTTTTTTTGGCCTCTGGATATATAGTCCCCCTTAATTTGGAAACTTGCTTTGCGTGTGGAAATTTTCTTTTCATTATTGCTCAGTATATCCCAACTAGGTGAAGCTCTGAGCAATTTAGAGGATTTGCAATTTTTGGCATAACTTGGACCCCATTCTCTTCGTACCAGTTTATGGCCAATCTGCTATAATGACAGCTAGCGAGATTTGACCTTCACAAAACATGATCTTTTTGAAGTCTTATCATAGACAGCAGACATTTCTGTAAGCACTTGTCCACAAAAATTTTGTTGGTTGACTGAACCCGTAGTGTTAAAAACTGTGCTTTTTAAACCACACTTACAAATTGCTTGCCAAGCCAAATTTTTTTTGCAAACTTTTCCCCTTTTTTCTTTAAACTTTGGCAAAATATCGCCTTTCTTCTTTGCAGTATAAAAAAGTTGACCAGGTAGCTGATTGAAGTCCGCTTTAATATAAGTTTCATCGTTCATAATCTTACAGCCATAATTATGCGAAAAATTGTCATAAAGGTTTCTTGAACGAGTTTTGGTCTTTGTATTTTGCTTGCCATATCTGTTCGGGGCTATTGGAACTTTGTAGGATTGAAGATTCTCCTCTCTACGAAATATTCACTTTTCTGCATTGAAAAGTCCTGGATTTTTTTATATAAACTCAGCTTTTTTTCTGAGGTGAATCCTTTTTTCGTCCACTTCCAAATTTACTTTCCGTAGTCAATTTTTATTGAATTTTTTAGCACGATAGTTACTGTCGATTTTGCAAAGTTTAATTTTTTTGCAATGTCTTTGTGAGAGAAATGAATAAAATCTTTCATTGGTTGGACTTTCATTGGTTGAACTTATTTTGCATACTGTACAATATACCAACAAAACAATGATGTAAACAAAAAATTTTTTAAAAAAGTGAGCGATATTCGACAAAGAGGCGTGTCACTATTAGAAAAACTCTGTATTTCAGTTAATATAGACACTAGGGTACTAAAATTTACAGTAAAAATACAAGGGTAAGCACAATTATTACAAATTGAGGTCTATAAAGTCGGCGTTATATGACAAAGGGGTGTGGCAATATTTGAAACACACTGTATATCGAATAATGTTCACAATAGGGTACTGAAATTTAGTACATGGGAAGGCAGAGTTATTAAAAACTACGGTCAAGAAAGTGGGAGTTATTCACCAATGGGGTGTGGCAATATTATAAAAATACTATATCTCAGTTAATATTGACACTAGATTGCTAATAATTTGTATGCAGGTAGGTGGGTAGATAGAATCATTACAAAAGTTGGCGGTATTGTACATAGGGTGTGGCACTTTAAGGAAAATAATATATATCGGTTAATATTGATACTTGGAAACTGAAATTTGGCACAGTGCTAAGTAGAATAATTACAAAGTACGATCAATAAAGTGGAGGGATTATAAAAAGGGCGAGGCACTTTAAAAAAATTGTAAGGAGACAGAAATGGAAAATACCCAACAAACTTTCAGGAATTAATAAAACAAATTTTTTATGAACAAAGTTTCATGTTTGAAATTTTCCTCAAAAATACTTTGACATAAATATTCTCTAAAAAGGAAGAAGTAAAAACATTTTAGCATAAAAAAAGCCGACTTCAAAATCACTACAAAGTAAAACATAATTTTAAATAACTTTTCCCATTAATTTCTTGGTCAAATTTTAAAAGTTATTTATATGTATTATAATATTAGAAATCTTATCATTTCCATTTTCTCTAATTTGTTTTGTTATTATCAATATATTAATTGCTTTATCAACATAAAAACTTTGAAGTCAATCATGACCTTATACCATCTCTGCACCATTTTAAACTTTTTTATTTGATGCTATGCCGCCTTGGTGACACTGTTGTAATATTAAAAACTTTGTTCACATAAACATTCTCTCTATACTGGTTTGGGTAAGCTTGTAAAGCTCATATTGAATATGACATGGTGTGTAACAGCTGCAGAAATAATGCATGGAACACATTGGCTGGATTCAGCGTACTCAACAATTTCCAACTGAAAGAAACAAATCGCTTAAAAGCTTTTATATTCATAATGTTAGTAATATTTTTATGATAATAAAACAAATTAAAAAAAACAAAAAAAAGATTTCGACTTATCGAGATTAGCGCCGACCTTAAAGCTTTTATGTTCATAAAGCAAATAATGTATTGATGATAATGAAATAAATTAGAAAAAATGGAAATGATAAGAATTATAATATTATAATACATATAAAAATAACTTTTAAAATTTGTAAAAGTTCAAATAACTTTTAATAACTTTACTTTGTAGTGATTTTGAAGTCGGTTTTTTTTTGTTAAAAAGTTATTTCTTTACCACAAAAATGCAACGGCTAATACATCACCTCTTGCACGCTACTATTTGACAAAAATCAACGTTCACATCTTTTCGCAATCAACTTATTTACCCGATGACTCTTGTGATTTTTTTAATTTTTCCACAACCTTAGTTAGCACTTCACGGAAAGCGTTTTGAGACGATTGAGGCAATAAACGAAAAATCGCAAAAGGTGCTGAAGGCGATTCCAAAATCATTAAGAGTGTTTTGAAAATTGAAGGAAGCGTTGGAATATGTGTATAGCTCTCAATGGAGATTACTTTGAAGGAAATAAAATGAGTATCGATGAATAGATGAACCATTTTCGTTTTATTAAAGAATTTCGATCCGGTTGAACAATCCACTGATCAGAACATAACTTCGGATAATAAGCACGAGTGTAAGGGTTTTTTTAACTTCGGCCATTCTTTACTAGTTTTGTACCATTTTAAATTCTAATATTTTTAAGCTTTTTCTTACAATTCCATCTACTTTTATAAATGACCGTATGTCTGCTCTCAGCAACCAAAGTGTTTTTACCGTTCCAGTCGTATGTCTGCTTTCAGCCACCAAAGCTTTTTTTTACCATTGCAGTCGTATGCTTCATAGTGGAGATTGCTTTGAAAGATACCACAGGATAAAGAACTATAATATATAATTTTTACATAAAATTAAAGATATTATTATGTAACATACATACATATACTTAAATTTTTAAAAATAATTAATAAATTTTATTTTTCCTTAATAATCTTGGATATTGTGTATTACTGTTCTTTCAACGAAAATTGATTCCGATCAGCATGGCACCCATACATCAAACTAATACGACCGCAAAATTTTAAAGAACGATATTTTACTCTCAACGTGCACGGTCGATAATGCCATATGGCATTACCTTATTTAATCCAACTTCGTGCAGTGGCTTAAAAACTTTTCATGATCAAGAGGTCAAAATTAACCAATGTGTGCATTTTCATCACGAAATTCGAAAAAAGTTGACCCCGCGTTAAAAAGATAAGGCTCCTAAAAGATTCTAGATTCAAGAACGATACAGGGCATATCACATAAAACTGTCTCCTCGAAATGCTCTAAATAATTGAGCGAATTTTCACAAACAAATATAACCATTGTTTCTAGGTTTAAAAAAAAACCCTTGTAACACCGGGTATTAAAGCTAGTCCTTAATAAAAAAAAAGCTTTTCCATAGTTTCATGAATTTTTATAAATAGATAAACTCAATTATTTGCTTAACTTAACTCAAGCAAAAGTGATGAACACACTGAAATAACTACAAGAATTATTATATCACTTACGCTACGTCAACAAAAGTGGACAAAAGTGGACAATGTTTGGTAATTTAATCTTATCATTCATCAATTACAAATTTTTTCCTGACCTCTGACCCTTGACCACGTTAACAAACAACAAATTAAGTGTTGTCTGTGACTTAAAGCAGCACACCACACAACACATAGATACACACGAACATAAACACATACAGACTCACACACACACACACTTACACAAATATCTATATATTTAGTTAAACACTGCCATACCCAAGCGCACATTTACATAAATGTCAATCTCTGTGTGTGTGTGTGTGTTTGTGTGTGTCTGTAAGTATAAGAATGAATGAAATTTTATCGCAAAACAAACGTACACAAAACAAGAAAACAACAACAAAAACAAAAACACAAAAAAAAACAACCAAGTATTTGCCTTTGTTGCGATAAAAATGCGTAGGTGGAAACCTGATATAACATCAAGTAGCTGAAAATAAAATTTTGAAAATAATATAAAAAAAGCTTTTGCAAACGTGCTGCTAACTTTAAACAACAATTGGAAGTAAAATAGCCAAAGGAGCTTAAAGGAGAGATATGCTCTGCAAAATAAACGGCCCACATAACGTGGTTTTCTCTCTCTCTCTCTCTCTTTGGCACACTTCTAGCTCAAAAGCTTAGTGATTAGTTGAGCTTTTAATATTAACAACGCGCTGTTAACGTCCCACATGTTTTGATAGAGATAGAACCAAAGCTTGTTGTGGAAATTTATAGAGTGTAAAGCTGGACCAAAATCCACACCATGCAAAGCTTGCTGCAAAAGCTACGCTCAACTGATGCTTGGCCATAATTTTACATCTGTATCTACCAGACAATTTTTCCACAGACAACCAATTGAAATCTACGCGTTTGTGGAGGACGTCTGTGAAAGTTCAGACGCTGAGTGAAAAATCATTTGAAAAATTTGCAAAAATCTAAACAATTTCACCAAAAAAATTAAAAAAAAATAAATATTGACCTGAACTCGCGAAGTTTAAGAAGATTTTAGCAATTTTAAACAAATTTTAAGTGCTTTAAGACCATCGGTGAAAAGTTTTGTGAATTGTGAAAAAGTGGAAGGATTTTTTCAAGGCAAAGCAAACAGCTGCTCCTTTTTTCTTAGCCAGCCCACTACGCAGCACTGTGGGAGTTTTCGGAAACCAATTCGGTGTGTATTCAAGAGTTGGCAAAGGCAAAAAAAGAAAATTCCTTCTTGTGTCCCAGTGAAGTTTTTTTTTAAAAAAGTGAAAGATATTTAAACACACCCAAGTGCGGAGGAGTGCAAAAATAAAACTATTTTCAAAAATGACACCAAAATCATTTTGAAAACCTAAACCACAAAGGATTTGAGTGAAAAAATTAAAGGTTATGCTCTGCCAAAGCGCTGCTTAATTAAAAGCAAACGCCCAAAATTACAACAAATACAAAGCATTTAGCCAAGCCATCTTTATATAGGTATATATATAAAACTACAAGCACTTATATATAAAGTAGAAACGACTTAATACGGAACGACAAAATCCTCAACATCTAAATAAGAGAAGTTCATGAAAACTTGTGTGAAAATGTTTAAGTTTTGTAAAATTATGCAAGCAGCTTCTTCAATACAATGAGACGTGGTTATAAAAGAAGACACAAAGGGTTTGAGCCGATTTCGATGCATTGAAACGGCGAACCCGAAAAATTAACAAAAAATTACAACAAAACAAAAAACATCAAGAAAATAAATTCATTTAAAAACTAATTAAAAATTTCAAACTTCTTCACTACAAGACCAGAAAAAATTAAAAAACTAACGTGTAAGCTTCCTAAAGTGAAAAGAAAACAAATAAAAAGAAATTGTAAAAATTTACAAAAAGTTATGAAACACCCAAAAGTAAAGCGTTAAAAAATATAAAAATTATATTTATTGCAAAAATTACACAAAAATAGCTGTGCTGTGTAACGAGCAGAGCACATAGAGGCCGACGAACAAACACGACGACGACAGGAGCCAGCGGCAACAACAGCAACAAAAACAACAGCGACAAGAACGTCGCCGAACGTACGCCCACGCAAAGTCAGAAACACACACACACTCATACTCAAACGCACACATACACAATCACACACACACACACACAAACACAAGCCAACACGCAAACAGCACACTAAATATACTCTAACAACAACAGCAACAAAAGTAGCATTAGCAACAACAAAATATCCTTACACAGGATATCGCATCTTGTCAGCAGTATCAGCATCAGCAGCAGCAGCAACAGCAGTAGCACCCACACACTTAACCGAAGACGCAACGAAGTGAAACGAACGACCATTATTACCACCAGCCAAGAAGCACGCAAGCCCCGCACGCATTCGAACGCCCAAATTTGGAACATGCATTTATCGTTGGTTCTACTGCTCTTCGTGCATCTTGGTAAGGAATCTAATAATTAGCCAACTATTGGGATTATTTTTAATATTCAGCTTAGTTAAGCTAAACCAAGCTTTTACGCTTTTATTTTGAAACAAAAATCTTAACCCTCAGCAGCATTCTGGTGAATGTTCTTCTCCTAATGTAACTACTAGCTGCTGCCACCTGTTACTTTTTTGTTGTAGTCCTTCGCTATATACTCTGTCTGTTTTGCCCGAGCTCGTCTCATTTAAGGTATAGAGAAAATTAATATGGGCTGGCAAACGCTTTAATACACCCAAATATAGCTTTTTTTTTTCTTTTTGTTTTTTAATATCGATAAAATTTTATAAAAAAACATTAAATAGTCGAAAATTCTGTAAGTTTTCAAGCGAAGTTGGATGTTTTTGAACGGAATACAACTCCAAGCAATATTTTATGTATTTTTGCCAAGAAAGGTATTGTTGTTGTTCCTCAAAATCGCCTTGACTATTTTGTTGAAAAAGCTAAAAAAAAGTTGTTATTATTTGTGGATATTTTCTTTTATTAATTTAATGTAAGAACTACACGATCAAAAATTTAAGCCGAACAGGTTTCGGCTCTATATTATTTCAAACTAAAACAGATTAAGATTTAAGACCTTCCAGTTTAAAATCTTATTTATTTTCCCAAAGTGTTTCTGATTTATGTACGCTGTAGAAATTATGAAAGACAATGACAAGAGAATTGAGAATTCGCGAAATTTCAGTTTCATATCTCAAAAACTAAGACAGCTCAAAGCAAAAACCGTTATTTTGACTATCATATTGTTGATAATTTTTCAGAGCACAAATAACACTGTAGGTAAATTTTCAACTCTTGAAAAGACACACAAAAACGCCGAGACTCCTCAGCTTAATTTATGGTGGCATACTCAGTTTTTTTCCACTTAGATCAAATTCTCGAGATATTCGCAATTGATATTTTGTCACTTTTAAGCTATATTTTGATATGTTATATAGAAATCAACTATTGAAAACAAATTTTTGAGCTTTAGGCCAATCATGTTGACAACAAGACAACATGAAGAACAAAGAAGGCAACAACCAACAACAACAACAACAACAACAACGGCTCTGTATAGAGCAAATCACACAGCTTGACTATACAGACTGTTTCATTGGCCGCTACACCAACTCATCAATAGCCTTTGTATGACTTTACACTGTGATCCACTCAAGCTACTTAGGTTCTACATATACTGCCAATTATGCCGAGAAAGTTACCCGGAATTTATTTTTGGTAGAGAACGCTTGAATTTTTGTAACTGAGTTCTTATCTACTTTTAGCCTTAATTCATGTGCATCTTCGAAATTCGATCACATCGGTTTTCTGCTATCAGAGCATATTGAAGTTGTTGTTATTTTTTTGCTGTTTAAGAACCTAAGTAGCTTGAGTGTATCACAGTGTAAAGTCATACAAAGGCTACTAATGAGTTAATCAATGAAACAGTCTGTATAGTCAAGCTTTGTGATTTGCTCTATACAGAGCCGTCCCAGTGGGCAAAAGCAGGGCTTCGAAGCGCTACTTGCAGGCCTTCATATGGATTTTGAAGACCTTCCGCGCTCATATCCAAGCCCATTAACTTTTTTATATGAAACGAGCAAACTTTCCAGGCCTTCCTCTCTCGCGACTCTAAAGAGGCCTGCCAGAAGCTCTTTTTTGAGAATGCATGTTAAAAGACCTTCTTTATGAAGGCTTATAAAAGCACTCTCAAGTTAACTAAAAATTAAAAAAAAAATGCAGTAAACTGTTTTTTGTTTTGTAATTTATATTTTGAAGTGAAACTTTCTTAGGTCACTTTACTTCATTTCGTCACACGATAGAGAAGAAAGATATGTTTGATAGTAGAGAGAATGAGAGAAATATATATAGTGTATATATATGACTGAAAAAACTTCTTTGTCACCGCTGAGAGTCGAACCTGCGAACTCAAGATTTCAAAAACAACGCCTTATCTATTGAGCTAAATTCTACATACAGGAATGTACTCTACATACCAATTAATCAAATTGCTGTAGATGCCCAGCGGAAAAATAATTTCAGAGTTGTGGACCTCATATTTTTATATACATTTTGTTCACAAATTATCAAACGGTGAAATAGCAGAGCGGTAAAACGTTTGACTATAACGCCAGAGGTCCGAGTTCAATTCTCGCATGTGACAAAAAATAACATTTTTTCGCTTTGTTTTTATTTATGTTTTTTATAGGAGAGCGCTGTGCTCTCCTTGGGCTAACACTTTATGATATGTTTCACTTCTTTTATGTTTTGCGTTGCACAGAAATAAAAAATTTTTGAGCCCCATCCATAGGAAAGGCTTCTAGAAGAGCTCATTGGTACAGCGATATTAGGAGGTATAAAGATGCCAATAGTAGTAGTCTTAGCATGCCTTCTTTTGTTAAGGCCTAGTATAATTGCCCACTGGGGTTGTTGTTGTTGTTGATTGTTGCCTTCTTTGTTCTTCATGTTGTCTTGTTGTCAATATGATTAGCCTAGAGCTCAAAAAATTTGTTTTCAAAATAAAATAAAATATTAATTTTTCATAATAAAGCCCCCATTTTAGCAAAAAATGCGCGATGCCTAATGCATACTCCCAAGATAAAATTTAACTTAGTACTCTCATATGTTTTGGTACACGGGTTTTGCTGGGCTACCGGCTGGCAACTGATCCATAGAAATGAGGTCCGGTACATTGTTTTTGAGCCACTACTGAGTCAATTTAGCCTTATGGGCCGGAAGAGAATCTTGTTGAAAGGTCCACGGCTTGTTTTGGAATAATGTCGTGTTAAGAGGCTTCACCACCAATTCCAAAACATCGGATTCATACACTTTCTCCGAAGTTTTTACTCATTTTTCATAAAAATGGAGCTTAGTGACCCCATCATAGGTGACTCCGCACCAAACTATCACAGAAGCTTGGGGTGACCTCTCTGAACTTTCGGAAAGAGCTATGCAGCATGTCGTGATGACAGAGCATATACGCTATCATTAACGATTCCTCTACGGTGAAAATTTTTTCGTCAGTAAGCAGAATTCGTCTGTGGGCATCCGCGTGCTTGAGAAGTAACGCTTTCGATTTTCGCTCATGTTGTTCCTTTAAGGCTGCCGTGAGAAGGTGCCCGGTGTGTCTTTTGTATGCTCTGAGCCCCAAGTTATATTTAAGAATGCGAGAGATCGATTGCGAGAGATCGATTGCGCTGAGATATTCATATCTCGCGACAAGATTTTCTGTTTTCGCAGCGGTTTTTGCTTGATTCGAGACTTCACCGCCTTGATGATCTTACTACATCCGAACGGCCGGATTTTGGGCGGTCGACTATTCCACCAATATCCTCAAACACTTTCACAATACTATACACAAAATTATGAGTAACTCCAAGTAGTCGCAAGATCCGAAAGATATCGCCTCTTTCCATGCCACATTTTTAAAGACCAACTATAACGATACGATTTTCGAGCGAGCCCCATTCTATGATTATAAACAACTGCCGTCGAAAACTTTTTGGCGAAAAAGAAGCGTAAATGCTAAATCTCAAATAGACGTCAAAACGAAGCGAGTGCGTTCAGTAGTTCACTCACATTGAGCACGTTCGGTCCTGTACAAAACATATGAGAGTACTATCATAAATATAAATAGTAATTTAAAACGCCGCAAATGTCTGGAAGGAGCATTAAACAAAATGTTTTGAAGAAGGAACGGACAATCAATATGACCTGATATGAAATCAAATATCATAGTCAGATATGATAATGATAAGATTTTAGCTGCATATTCAAGCCTCGATCTAAGAAAACAATTTTAAACACACTTAAAACTGTGAGAATCCCAAAAACCGAGTGAAAAAGCCTGAATAACTAAATTACAAACAAGGTGAACAATAAAAGTATAATGAGTAGGAGATATTTCAAGTAAAAAATAAAAAACATACTAGTACTAGTAATTAACTACAGCAAATGTACCCAGTCGGTCCCGTTGCATATACTCATTCAAAAGTTCAAACAACGACTGATACTTTCTTGAACATACGCTCATACAAAATGTCAATAGAGGAATGCACTGCGAGAAGTATAATGTGCTACTAGCACTTGTGACAGAGGAAACAGTGGATGAGTGATTCTTCCACTGGTCACATTTCCTGAAGATTTGCAAAAAGGCTACAGCCATTTTCTCTAAAAGCTATATATTTTGCATAATTAAGGAATATTTTAGTCCACTTTGGAATATTACAACACAATAATGGATAATGGATAATATTCCCGATTATCTCCAAGTTGTATTGAATGAATTTAGAGATGTTCTACGAGCCTTACAATACGTCACTTAAGATGGAATATTGAAATGTCTGCACATAATGCTCTCTAAAATCTCTTCAATCTCTAAAAAATCGCAGTAAATATTTCAGTTTCATGATTGTAAGAGATGAAATATGATTTGATTTTAATTTTTCTTTCATATAAATATACTTTCATTTTACTACTTGAATTGAAAAAAGGAAATTACGGACTGAATAATTCAATTACACGTGACTTAAGACTGGTGAACTCATTGTATTGAACTATAGAGCTTAAAAAGTTAATCTATTGCGGACGGACATTTTATGTTCGCACTTTTCAGAGAGTGTATTTCGTTTTCGATGTGGAATTAGATGAACACTTAGGATCTGTTATTGGATTTTAAAAAAAATTTGACAGCATCAGCTGCACGTTTTGCAAATTTTCACTCTTTATTCCCTTTTCAATTTATGTTCGTAAAAGGATTCTTAGGTTTACTTAATTTATTGCATTAATGGTCTCTTAACTTTAGTTTGTTTATGTTGAAGTTTCATTACTTGGCAAAGCTGGCAAGTTCAATACCGCCTTCAGACTTTTTTCTCCCAAAACGATGAAGTTTCAGAAAAAATGTATAGCACACTAAGGGAAATAACGCATATTAGCATTATCCACGCCTGAGTATAAATTTTATTCAAATATTTACGTGGATAAATCAAATGTTTTCCTTACAACTCGTTTTTTTCCCGTATTTGAATTTTATTTATACCACACACGTACACACATATTTCATACAAGCAAGCAGCAACAGCATCGCACACTTACACACATACTCCGGCAAGCAGCAACAGCATCGCACTCTGTTCCTGAGTTTATTTCTTGCATTTGCAGTTCTTATAGTTCTCATTTATTTATTGTTGCAAGAGTAATATAGTATGCATGTTTGGCAAAGAAATTAAATTATGTAGGGTGGAGTGGCAACTCGGTATTTTCAAGAATATCTTGGACCGGTTGTCATTTACCTGCATAATTTGCTTCTGCCTAAACATATTTTGTACATTACTTTTTCGTTCTGTAATTTATACTATGTTTGACAGTTGGTGCAATATTAGTGCACCAACTGTCAAAAATAGTATAAATTAGAGAACGAAAAAAGTGAAGCGATAATAAATTATACAGGCAATGGCATTTGATGAACGCAATAAGAAGAAAATAATACCATAAAACCATTAATAACATATTCAATTTAAATATGTTTTTTTTTAAATTCAATATTTTTATTCAAATTTTCTTTAAATGCGATAGTTTATTTTCAAATAGTAAATATTTGAAAGATATTTTAAAAAAATTCGTGCATAATTTTAATATATTTTTTATTAATTCTGTTTAAATATTTAAATATTTAATTAAATTAAAAAAGTATTCAAATATATTTTAAATATTTACGTAGTCGATTTATTCAAATGCGTTATTGGTGCAAAAATGACTCGCTTTTTGGATAAATTAAAAAAGGTTTTGGATAAATTGAATATTTTTTTCCCTTAGTGCACAAAAAAGACATGCTTGGAATTATCTAAAGAACACTTATTACTGAATTTATTTGTTATCAGATTTCGCACTTAAGTCCATTTGTTTCGTATTTTAGGAAGTGGCAGGGGTGTAATTTCACCATGTAGAATTGGTTCTTTAAAATATTTTCAAACTCAATGCCACGTAAAACAAAGACGCTGCTAGATTTATTTGAGTCAGCTTTAAGCCTTGCTTACCTAACTATCTAAAGGCTATGTTGAGTGTTCCCTGGTGTATATACAACGTAGTATCCTTTTAGCTGCTCTGAGCTAAGTTTTGTAAGAATTAGATTGACTAAAGTAAATTTGCAAGAACACTACCCTTATGTTCTTTGCCTTTGTTTAATTTGGTATTTTTCACTCTTAGTATTTTATTATTTTAATATTCTTGTGAGATTCTAAATTTTCTGAATGATGAATTTCTTGTTTTTGAACATATTTGTGTATAAATTTTGATCTTGCATCAACGTCCCAACAAAAACGTAACACTTCCTTTAAGAACCTTTTCAGCGATATGTCCTGTAATTATATGATTCTTTTTTTAAGTTTAATATTTTATTAAGATATTTCAAGAAACTAGTTGTAGTTTAAACATTTATCATTTTTCCTTTTTTTCCCAATTATATTTGGATTTTTTTTCCCCCTCAAATTGCTCTATTTTAGTTTTTAGAAAAAAAAAATTAATTGGAAATGATTTTGTAATAATTTAACTGATATTTTTAGAGACTGCAACAAGCTAAAAAAACAAATATCGTTGTTATTCGCTAAGTTATAAATAAATTATCCGCAAATAACTTGTGCACAAAGACTAAATTAAGCAATTTAATTGGACATTTTATGAGCGGGATATTGGTATGCTGCGGCGCGAAGAAGACGACGACAACGGCGATTACCAACAATAACAGCGCAATAGCGCACACAGACAAATGTGGGAATATATACCAGACAGTACTGCATACAAACACACTATTATCAAGATACGCCTACAAGTAAAATTTTTATAATTTCCAATATGGTAACTAAATACGTACTCACAAGCGCATTCTTCTTTACATTAGATATCCAGTGAACAAAAAGTATCTTTTTTAAATTATTAATGAAACTTTTCAGGAAGCAAAGTAATTTTGTGGCACTCGCAAATGAATCAATCTTATTTAAAATTTTTGAATAGAACTGTCAAAATTTATCTGACAATGCTTAGTGTTGCCGAGGCAAAAGACTTGAAAGGTAGCCCTAATAATATAATAATGAAAAATCGTTTATCGCTTTTGTTATAAATCCGTCCTCTGCCTTTGAGAATAGAAAATTTTCCGAAAATTTTCCACCAAGATGATTTTTAAATTTAAAAGGGCAATTCCAAAAATATAGATAGTTTTCTCAAATCTTATTAAATCTTATTGATTACATTGCACATTGTGAAGTATTAAAAAATCATGCAAAGCAGTTGTATATCATTTATACACTAAGGAAAATAACGCATATTAGCATTATGCACGCCTGAGTATAAATTTTATTTAAATATTTACGTCGATAACTCAAATATTTTCCTTACAACTCGTTTTTTCCCGTATTTAAATTTTATTTATACCACACACCTACATGCCTCTAACATAAAGCTGAAATAGCCGACAAGCAGCAAAAACATAGCACTCTGTTCCTGCAGTTATCAATGAAGTTTTTATAATTTAGATTCTTGCCTTCAGTTTCTCATAGTTCTCATTTGCTTTTTGTTATGAAGATAATATAGCCGGGATGTTTGTGAGCAGAGATAATGAGATTGGAGACTTCGGCAAAAAAGAGATAGGTGCATGCTAAAATGCAGTCAATACTAATGCAAATATTATAAACGTATTAGTAAAATTTCATGACAAACTCACCCGTCTCCCTATATTCACCGCTCTCCAGGGAAATTGAGCGCTGGTGAAAATGCAATTTTTTCAGCGAAACCACCACCATACACATAGAGAAAAACTAACTTACAATTTTTATTCAAACATTTTGATGCATATACAAATCAAAACAGAGTTTTTAAAACAAAAATGTAGTTGTTGTTGAAAGAAACTGAATTATATTGTTCTGTTAATGACAGTACTTGTCAATAGAACAAGTGTTTTTATTTTAAATTTAATTTTTTTCCATCCAAAATATTTTTTTTTTTCTATTATGAAAGCAACTCCATAAATTAGATGGACAATACTCACATTTCTGTATTGACAAAATTTCTTTATCGACTTTTATTAACAATATTCTTGCTCAGCTAAAAACAATTTTCTTCTAAATATGCAAGACTTTTTTTGGGTGTAGTACCCATTTTTGACAACTATGAGGTAAACTCACATACACAATACGTGATTGCATAAAAAACTGAAGAACAAGCATTTGTATCTGTCAAAATCAACAGGATTCACAATAGAAACGAATCCCATCTTATTATCTCTGTTTGTGAGTGCGATTGGTGATCGCATAATAAAATTGTGTAAGGTTAGAGTGACAACCGGACATTTCTCACGAATGTCTTGCACCAATTGTCATTTGCCTGCATAGTTTTCTTTTTATATTCTTTTCTAATTTTTCTTTCTCTAGTTTATACTATTTTTGACATTTGGTGCCATAATACTGCAACAACTGTCAAAAAAAGTATAAATTAGAGAACGAAAACACTAAAAAAGAAAATAAAATATGCAAGCAAATGGCCTTTGATGGACGCAGCTCGTGGGAAATATTCAAATATATTGCTTTTAATTTCAATATTTTTATATAAATGTTCTTTCAGGGGACATATAGGTTACAAATTTTTAAAAAAAAATTTTTTTCGGGAATATTTTTTCATAGAAGAAAAAAAGATTATATATTTATAATCATAATTATAATTATGAAGTAAAAATAAAAATAAAAATTTAATTATACATTATTTAATTATACATATACATATATTTATTAACATTTAAAGAATACAAAAAAATTTTTTTCAGAAATTTTGAAGCGGGTTTTGCCGTTATTTGACATTTTTAAAAAAATATCAAAAAATTGACGGTGTCCAGGATATCACCAGTCTGGAACATCTGAGGAAGAAATAAAAAAAAAACAAACTAAGTCTTGTTTAAGTGGCCACCGTCTGAACAAGGATAATTTTTATCCGCCGAAGAAAACCAAAATGGCGACCGATTTTGTAACCTCGAAAATCGATTTTTGGCTGCCATTTTGTTTTTTGTCGACGGATAAAAATTATTCTAGTTCAGGCGGTGGGCACTTAAACAAGGATAAATTTGTTGTTTTTTATTTTTTCCTCAGATGTAAATATATGTGCAAAATTTGGAAACGATATCTTTTTCCTTCTATGAAAAAAAATTCCCGACAAAAATATTTTTTTTTTAAATTTGTAACCTATATGTCCCCATTAAATGCGAGTTTTATTTTCAAATAGTAAATATTAGAAAGATATTTAAAAAAATTCGTGCATTATTTCTATATATTTTTTATTAATTCTGTTTAAATATTTTAATATTTTATTTAATAAAAAAAGTATTTAAATAATTTTAAATATTTACGTAGTCGATTTAAGCGAATGCGTTATTGGTGCAAAAATGACTCTCTTTTTGGATAGATTAAAAAAGTTTTTGGATAAATTTAATATTTTTTTCTCTTAGTGTATATATTTTTTTTCATAATACTTTGCATTACGTTTTCTAAAGCGTGTTTTCTTTACTTTGCATACTACTAAAAATACAACAACAAATTTCCTTACAAATTATTCCAACAACAATAAAGCGAGCTCTTTCTTTAATCTATTTCTTCTATATGTGTAAATATTTTGACTAGGGCTATACTTAAGTGATAGCAATCTATTGAAATACATAAATTGCAATCAATTTGCTTTTAAAACTACAACTGCAATTTAAATTTTTACTAAAATTAGAAATGACTTGAACTATTTGATTTGCAAAATAATTTAAAGATTGTTTTGTTCTTATGTCACTTTTTTTTATTTTTTAGAGATTAGAAATTGCATTGCATTCATCACTTAGATTCATTGGCTATGAAGTCACTTATAATGATAACAATCTATTACTATTCTGTTTGAAATGAAGAAGCTTAACGTGCCTGTTAATTTAATTCAAGTAATGTAGGGGAGTGTCTCCGGTTGAGGACACACTTGCGTTTTTCGCTCATAACTATTTTTCAAGTCAATATTATGCAGTAGTACTTAATATTATTATGCATACTTAGAAATATGAAGTAAAATGCATATATCAATTAAAAAAAAGAAATAGGTAAGTATTTATTTATTTTAACAAGAATGGCCTTCAGTGGCAAAATTTGTACGCTTCTTGTGTGAAGTAAAATAAACATACCATGTTTGATGGAGTTCGTTGGCCACAATCACGAACGAATATCAACAAAACGCCATCTTCAACGGAAGAAAGGTCATCAAATTTGCTTCGACTTTCTTCAAATACCGGACGAAAGTGGTTTGAGAAAGGCCATATAACTTGGCAGTCGATTTGATGGACTGCTTGTCCTTTAAACAGCTCTTAATAGCATCAACCAGCGCATTAAAATTGATTCCAGTTAAAACGGCCGATTTTTTCGGTGTCGACATGGCGAAAAATACCTATGCAAAAAAAACACGGTTAAAATTTGTTACGTTAACATAAACAACGTTATTTGACAGTTTTCTGGCCAAAAACAACTCTTTAAACGCAAAAAACAAGGGTGTCCACAACCGGGTACATGAGGATGTCCACAACTGGAAATGGTAGCCATTTTCTTCACTTCATAAACATTTCACTAGAAATTTATATCACATCACAAAGTACATTAAATATACTGCATCACAAAGTGAAATACTCACCTCTTTCCGAGGTTTTTTTTTTCAATTTATCGCACATGGGATGAAAAATATTAGAAACACTTCAAAATTTTTCTCGCAACAAGAAACCGTATGCATGTTAACGCTTTGGTATTTGCTCAAATTATGTGTGCTCAGAAATAAACTTTTAGTTTGACATTAATCAGTATCGCCGCATCTGTCAACTGTTAAAAAATAGGTTGGGGTGTCCACAACCGGGGCATGTCCACAACCGGAGACATTACCCTGCTAAAAAGATTTCACTTATGTTTTAGTATAAGATTTCACTTCAGTATAATTTTACTTCCGAACACAATTTTGAAAAAAAGAAGAGTTATTTATAATTAATAACAAACTCATACCTTTTGTGCTGGCCGAACGTAATTATGTGCGTTGACCGTGCGATGCAAATTTTACCAATAGCAAGGATCTTGGTTCGTATCCCACCTAACACTGCCAATTTTTAAATTTAAATTGATTTTTTTGAACAGCAGTCATCTTTTTGCAGACAATGGCACACCTGAGAAAGTAAATAATGCCATGTACAGAGCGAAAAAAATCAAGCATTCTATGCTTCAATCAAGCAAATAGGCTATAAGTTTACACTCAAGTGTAAATTTCTCAATTCAAGCATTATTTTGTTAGAATTGAGCAAATTTAATATTTTTTTTTAGATTTGCTTAAAGTGAGAAAAACTTGTTTGATTCAAGTAAACAATTTGCTGAAAACTAGAATAATTTGGTTGATTTAAAAAATTTCTTTCCATGAATTGAAAATAATTTGCTTGATTCAAGTAAAAATTCACTAAAAAATAAAATAATTTGCTTTATTCAAGATAACAATTTTCTCAATATTAGAATGCTTTGATTTTTCTTATAAAGAGAAAAATTTTTTTGATCCAAGTGATTAATTGTCTAAATTAATTGTGATTAGATAATGAATAATATATCTTCAAATGATAAGTGAGAGAGTTATTTTTTTCACTCATAATTTTAAGGCTTAAGGTTGAAAGCTTTAAGATAGAAAGCACTTGAATAGTTTAACATGTTTGATTAAAGCAATTTTGGTATAATTTTGTATTTTCTTAAATCAAGCTAAATAATTGATAATTTCAAGAATATTTTTAATAACCAACTATGCGTTTGTTTAAATTAAGAAAATATTTTCTAGATTCAAGTCTTGTTGTACCTAGGTTCTAGAACACAGAACATATTTTATTCTTGTTTCAACCAATCAATTATTTTACCTAATTTTAGTAAAAAATGCTCATTTTAAAATTTTGAGTACCTACTTGATTTCAGCAAATGTTAATGTTTATGTTTATTTAACAAAAATTGTTGACATATAAGAATAAATCTTTTGCATGCCACTTGAGAATAGATATAACAACATCAGAAATAAAAAAAATCAAATTCAAACCTATTACATACGATGAAATCAAAATGACTCAAATTACACAATGATATTAGATATTATTAAAGGAAAGATAATAGTACAATAAGAGTAAGAAGAAAAGAGGAAGTAAGGAAAAGTATTCGAGGATTAAATGCTTAAAGTTGTGGTTATTGGAAACAGTTTTGATACTATTAGGTAGTGAATTCCACGACATAACGCTAACGAAAAACAATCTACTCAAGTAAACGAAATTATATCTAGGGATCACGAGGTTCAAGCTTCTATTTGATCTGCAAAATTTTAGCTTTTCAAAGAGATACGGAGGACTTCGAGTGTAAATAATCCGGTGAAGAAAAATACAATGCCTCGCTCGCTTCGAGGTATTTAAGTAGGCAACAGCTAGAGCTGTAAAAGATTGAATCATTTTCAGTTTTCATTCTCTTGTTTAGAAAATTCAAAAGCTGAACTCTTTTTTTGTAGCATTCAAAGTGTGAACTCTTAAGGCTTAAGTCTTTAGGCTGATTAAAATTGTTTTCAAGTCATGAATTGCAAAACGTAAAGAATGCACACTGAATTGAAATTTTAACGAGTGCAGCCACCCATGGCTTCAGTCACGATGGCTGCAACCATTGATAGTTGCAGCCGAATTGAAATTTTAGTGAATGCAGCCGGCGATGGCTTCAGCCGCAAGGATTTGTTGTTGTCTGAAGTTGTTTTGTATGTATTTGTGTATGCGTGTGTGACTGTTGGGCATGACTGTGATGGGTTGCCATTGGCTTGATATCATGTATAGAAAAAGTATTTTATACAACAAATTGTAGAAGTTAATTTTTATACATTTTATTAATAATATTTTTTGTTAAAAAGCACATTATTATTCCAGAAAAAGTCAAAGGAAAGACAAAAGCATTTCACAAGATCGGCCGGCGAAAACAAAAGACAACAAAAATGCAAAATGCTGCTTTATATTTAGTAGTATTTCATGGTAGTAAATAAAATGTCCAGTGTTTCAGAGTTGAAAAGAATGATAAAACTGAGTGCATTCATCGTATTTCTTAAGCCTACAAGAATGGGGTTGATATTTTTCATAAGTCCCATTCCTTATAATCTTCTTTATCTTTCTAAAAGATTAAAAGAATAATTCTTTTATCTTCAAAGAATGATGAATTGTGAATTTTTAATTTATTTATTCTACAGAAGCATAAGATTGCAATCTGGTTGATGCAGCTTTTGAATGATTTAAGAGTGTGTGCATTCCGAAATGATTCAATCTTTTACAGCTCTGGCAACAGCCAAGCAACTTTTTGCTATAGGTGGAGATATGATCGAACTTTCTTAGGCCAAATACATAGCGGTTTGCACTGTTAAAGGCGACCAGGAGCTTATGAGACGACCTTGAATCGAGATTGCAATATGCAACTTCAGAGTAAGTTATTATCGCTGCAATACCAGTTTTTCCTAGTTTCAACACGAACAAAACTCAATGTCATTCGTAGATTCCGAAGCACATAGTAAACTTTTTTATGCAAGAATTGATCTGATCACAGTATGATAGAGGTGAGTTTATTCGAAAACCAAGATTGGTGACCGTGCTAACTAGTTTCAGCTGCACGTTATTCAGAAGAATTGGAGGCAAATCCTCATGATAAAGTTGTTTTTAAGATATTGGTAAAACATATGATTTCAGGGGGTTCAACAAAAGCATGTTTTCTTCCACCCATGAGGATACTACAGTTAAGTCCTCATTGATTCTGGCACATAGATCTTCAACTAGGCCCAAAGGCCTGGACAAGTACAATTGGAGGTCGTCAGCATACGCGTCCATAGTGACATGGTGGCATTTGCTGAAAATATCGTTTATAAACATAGTAAACAGCAAAGGACCAATTACTGAACCTTGAGGTACTCCGCTAGTAGTGCTTTTTAGCATAGAAAACTGTTGCCCCACACGAACTCTTTGAAACCTACCAACCAAGTAGTTTCTTAATAGACGGACCGCGTATTTTGAAAATTGAAAGTTTAGAGCAAGTTTATTGCAGAGGATAGAGTAACAGACGGTATCGAAGGCTTTTGAGAAATCTAGCAAGCACAGCAGTGTCAAATCGTCCATGTCAAAAGGTACTTGTATGTCATCTAGTATTTTGACCACAGCAGTGGAACAGCTGTGACCAGGGCGAACACCAGACTAATGAGGAGACATGAGGTTAAATACACTCAAGTGATGGGATATCTGCTCCGCCATGAGCGACTCACATATCTTAGACACCGAAAATAAAAGACTTATAGGACGAAAATCACATGGGTTGCAAACATTAACTTTTTTTGCCACAGGAATTATAGTCGCTACCTTCCGAATTTCTGGATAACACAAATGAGGCTTCATTTTAAATTTTCTTAGATCAATCAACTTTTTTGCTTAATATAAGAATATTATTCTCTCCGTGTGTAAAGCTTCTTGAGAACATAAACATTAGACGTCCGAAGTCAGCATCAAAACTAATGGGTCCAGCTCTCGATCATTTGTGTACAAGCTTTTAATAACACGCACAACAGAATTGATCATAAAAAGCTCGGTCAAAGTTTTTACAAGAGCTGAAAAGGCGAATTCGGTCTTTTTTATGAGCTCATTTATCAAAAAAGAAAATATCATTTATGATTCATTTGTCTTATCATTTCTGAAAGCAAAATATAGTATTTTTATTATTTAGAACTAAGAATGTTACAAATAAACTTAAATTTTGAATTAAAAATGTATCATAAATTGATTTTGTTTTTGCGAAATCAAATACTTTTCGACACTACGAAAGCACCACTCCAAGTTCGAAAACAAAAAACTATAAAAGAACAAATTTTAGTTTGAAAACCTTCGCAAATTCAATACTCGCCAAACCTTCATTTTGTTCAGTGGATATTTCGAAAGATTGTTCATACAAATTTTAAACACGACTTATTTTATTTTATTTTTTCAACTATTTGCAGGTGTTAGTATTCATTCTATGATATTTGTTCTGAATTATCATTTTCCATCTATGCATAATGAAAACAAATGGAAAAATTTTTAAATTAAGCTTCAATTTTGACAACAATACAAAACAAAACAGTTACATACGAATATAAAGCGAATTGCTTACCATATCCGCCCATGCTGGCTTCTTATAACCTTTGCTTTTGGCCAAAAATAAGATAATATCCACAAGCAACAACAAAAAAACAAAAAAAAATAAGACAACTCATGCCTTCGAATTTGACAGAACTCATTTTGTGTTTTCCTTTTTATTTAACATCCTTCTCTTTTCATAATTTTCCACATATTCGTGCTAGTAGAACGAATGAAACTCTAAAAAGCAGCAAAAACAAAAGAAAAAACTGCAAACACCAAAAGGACAATTTGTTCGCAATACGCAGCATCCTGTTTGCTTCACACTCTGTGTGATACCGTGAATTTTGTGAATCGAAAGCTTTTTTCTTTCAGCAAAAGTGCAAAATTTGTATCCTTGTCCTTGTTGGTTGTTTTGCTCGCATTTTAATTAAACTTTTCGGGATGTGTTCTGATTTCGCAAATGCTCAGTTGGACAGCAAAGTTGAGTGGTAAAGCTTTAGCAGTGCTCAGCTTTATTGCATAGCTTTGAGTAATACTCTTTCTCTCTCTCTCTCTGTCTCTCTCTCTCTCGTATCATTTACTCTCTTGCACATTAACAACGTTAGATTATATTTATGCTGCTTTCTACAGAATTTTTAATTTTTTGTTTCTTAAGGATTTTTTATTCTCCGAGGTTAGTTACACGGTTTTGCACAGATTCGCTCTTTTTAAATGTCGTCCTTAATGCCTGTCCATCTGTCTTTCCGTCTGTCTGTCAGATTGTTTTACTGTATCTTTGCGTGTAAATTTCCACTCTTGCATCCATTGATATGTTAGTCAGAAGTCCGAGTTAATATTTTATGCATGTCACGTAGAGATTGATTAAGTTGTTGTTTTTTATTTTATTGAATGAATCTGGAAAAAAAGATAATTTTCAAAAATCTAATTAATTACTCGTATATTGTAAAGGGGTTTAGATTTTTACAACTTTTTTTTTTAAATTTTTAACATATTTTATTTATTTCAGAGAATTCATTATTTTTCTTCAGCATTGGAAATGTTTATTTGAAATAGCAGCAACATTTTACTTCAGCTAGAAATTTTTATAACAGCTGATCCTGAATTGTTTTTCAATTGTCAATAGAGTAAATTTCTTAAAATTGGGTATTAAAATGGGCTCCTTAAAACTCTGAAAGTGTTTTAATTATAAACCAAAATAGCTGTGGATGACTGTCTGGAATTCTAACAAACAATGTGCAACATCATGATAATGAAAAATATGGGAGTATGCACTAAAAACCGCGTATTTCGTAACCAACTTCATATATATTATACCTGTCATATTTTTGACCGTGACAGTTATTACATCTTAAAGAGCGCCTAAAAATACATTCAATTCGATCTTTCAAACTTAACATTTGGTCATACACACAAGTTTTTTATTTGGTTGATAATTTCGAATTTTGTGACAACAAAGAAAGAATCCAGGACAAAGAACGTCCAGGCCAGCCGAAAAAGTTTAGAGATGAGGTATTGGAGGCATTGCTCGATGAAGACCCATGTCAGACGTAACAAGAGCTTGCAAATTTGTTGTGAGTTGATCTGGCATCCATTGGCAGGTGTCTGAATGCATTAGGAATGTTCCAAAGCAAGAAAATTGGATGCCGTACGAAGAGAGGTTGAAAGTCGATTTTTCGCATGTGAACGTCAATTTTTTGCATCGTATTGTCACTGCCGATGAAAAGTGGATCCATTACGATAACGCAGTGCGACACGAAAAAATAACTTCAAATATCTCAATGGTTCATAATAGTGGATGGTCTATATATTATGCCCTCGTACTCAGTTTTATCGGATTAGGTCAAATAAGAGAGAAATTCAAGGTCAAACTTCACCTTTAAGTCACAAATTTTTTCTTATAACTCTTAAACTAAATTTAAATTCTATGTAGTAACTGCATCTAAATATTTGCAATGGATGATTCTTTACATTTTAAGACCATTTTTTGCTCAAAAAGTCACGTAAGGGGTTTTATATTTTCTTCGAAAACAGGACTTTTTAAAAAAAAATAAAATTTTCAATAGTTCATTTACTATGTATTTGTCTTCAAAAACAATCAGATTTTACTGAATGTTGTAATTACACATTTACGCGCATATCTTTAAAACGGTAACTCTTTCGGTTTAAATGTTAAGGACAGTTTTGAAGAAAATTGTTGGGTCTATAAGTTTTATTTGAATGATTCTACACTAGTGCTTTTTTAGGGTAATCTTTGAATCCGAATATCTTTGGATGCACACATGTAATGGTTGTGATCTTTTCACAGGTGGGTTATTTTATTTAACTTATGCAAAAATTCAGTAAAATCTGATTGTTTTTGAAGACAAATACATAGTAACTGAACTATTGAAAATTTTATTTTTTTTTTAAAAAGCCCTGTTTTCGAAGAAAATATTAAACCCCTTACGTAACTTTTTGAGCAAAAAATGGTCTTAAAATGTAAAGAATCATCCATTGCAAATATTTAGATGCAGTTACTACATAGAATTTGAATTTAGTTTAAGAGTTATAAGAAAAAATTAGTGACTTAAAGGCGAAGTTTGATCTTGAATTTCTCTCTTATTTGACCTAATTCGATAAAACTGAGTATGAGGGCATAATATATAGACCATCCACTATTAGAAACCATTTAGATATTTGAGGTTATTCCAATTGACCCTTAAATTGTCGCACAGTGTAATCAAAAGCTTAAAAAATCATATAGATCAACGGCAAACCCGAATATCCATGGTTCCAAGCATGCTCTGTATTTGGTGGGATCAGATAGGTGTTATATAGAATAAGAGGGAATCACTTATAAAAACAATGTAATACGTTCTCTATTTTAAGCCCTTCCTGTAAAGATTGGCCCTTCCTGCAATATTGATACACCGAGAAAAAAAGCAATAGTAAAATCACTTAAGCCGGCTTGGGTATGGATATTAGAACCTTATGGTTATGTACCGAACACACTGCTCCTGAAGCAACTTCAAGTTGACCTAAAATGGCAACGTAAACTGAATGTCTCCAAGTGTTTGTAATGTTTTTCTGATGAAATATCACTTTGAATTAAAATCCCAGCTGATTTCGTTTTGAAAATATCTCAATTTTTGCATTTTCACCTGATTGAACCACCTTGTACATTAGACAGCGCAATATATTCAAGTATAAAACTGTTTATATATGTATGTATGTATGTATATACATATATTTAATATACCTACGTGTGTGTGTGTGTGTGTGTGTAAAATATTGAGAATTGGGATATTGTTTCCACACCATCTACTGAGATAAATATCGCGGCGCGTTTTTTTAAAGTAGTATCCCCTGCAGGCCTATTCCGAGAGACACGAGAGACGCGAGACACCAGTACTCTCAATGGCTTTGCGAAAAGTTATCAAATTTTTATCTAAATCGGTTAAATCGGTTTTTTGGTTATAAAACAAGAATCTACAATTTTATTCATTGTCTGAAAAGCACACTCAAAGGGCTTTAAGGCATAAGGTCCAACCGTTTCATAAATATCGGGGTCATTAAGTTTTGCAGATTCCTTTAAAAGTTGTCTGCATGCATTGCCTTCAAAGATCTCTCCTTGATCATTTTTAGCCATTAATTTCAATTTTGTGGCCCAAATCAATGTTTTTTCCCGCCCAACAAGAGGTACGATACCACTCCAAAACAAATGATTGACAAAGCCCTGCAAAAGATGAAGTTCGGGAAGTTGTGGTAGGAGCAGGCTGGAGAGTCGATTTACAGGGAATTTAACCAGTTTTGGGAGAGATTTAAAATTAATCTTATCGAAGATTCTTCATACTCAAGTCGCTTAAAAAATGCTGCAGTGACATTTACTTCGCAACATTTGTAATAAATGATAGATGTATATAGCCCTAGTCAAAATTATTTACACTTTCAGAAGAAATAGATTAAAGAAAGCGCTCGCCTTTTTTGTTGTTTGCATAATTCGCAAAGAAATTTTTGGTTGTTGTATTCTTTGTAGTATGCAAAGTAAAGAAGACATGTTTTAAAAATCCTAACGAAAAATATCATTAAAAAAAATTAGCAAAATATAACTATTCTCTGGCCTATACAGTTTTCGCACAATGTTTTGTGGACTGATGAGTCTTCCTGTAAATTCGAGGAGTCTTTTGGAAAACATTCATGTATCTTCCTTAAATCCTAAAAAGTAAGGTCGTGCAGCACTTATGTTTGTAAATAATTGTGTTTATTGACTCCAAGAAAGGCTGTGTAAATACTTATGACGGCAGAGAGTAGTTATCAATTATTAGTTTATTTTGTGATATATATCGTTAGGTTTGCTAAAACTTTTGTTTTTATTTAACATACTGCATAGAATGCAACAACAAAAAAATATCTTTGGAAAATTTTTCCAACAACAAATAAAGTGAGCTCTTTCTTTAAAACATTTAAAAATATTAGCGATGTGTAAATAGTTTTGACTATGGTTGAATTTCTTAGAGGCTGTCCAATTTGACCCAATTTAAGTATAAAAGTGATTACGTAATTTATGGACGGGACGGGATAGTGGAATAGGTCTACAAGGGATACCACTTAAAAAAAACGCGCCGCGATATTTATTTCCGTAGATGGTGTGGAAACAATATCCCAATTCTCAATATTTTACACGCACACACTCACACACACACAAACACACACGTAGGTATAATATATATAAATATATACAAACATACATCCATACATATATAAACAGTTTTATACTTGAATATATTGCGCTGTCTAATGTACAAGGTGGTTCAATCACGTGAAAATGCAAAAATTGAGATATTTTCAAAACGAAATCAGCTAGGATTTTAATTCAAAGTGATATTTCATCAGAAAAACATTACAAACACTTGGAGACATTCAGTTTACGTTGCCATTTTAGGTCAACTTGAAGTTGCTTCAGGAGCAGTGTGCGAAGTAATATATTGTTTAATACATTGCTTTGAAAGCACATACTTTGATACTCTGTCAATAAAAAAATTTTTGATTCACCCAAGCCAAGTATACAACATTTTAACCAATAATGGTATGAACCAAATCCAAAACAAAGTTTTTTGATGAAATCCTGAATACTACTTATGTTCAGCAGAATAAGCAAGCTCACTAAAATATATTAAATTGACGAAGATATAATGCGTGAATTACATAATACTTCGGCCAAAGCCATCGTATAAGTCAAAGCCAAATTATACTAGGTTTTTTGATAGTTTTGGATTAGTTTTTTTTTTCGGTGTAGATACTGCCAAATTCGTCGTAGCTTTGTCATGCTCTAAGACAGGCCCGTAGCCAGGATTTACCTAAGGGGGGGGTTTGGATTAAAAAAAAGATCGATAGTTTTTGATATCGATAAATGAAAAGGTATTTTTTATAGAATTACCAGAAAGATGGGAAAAGTCAGTGGCTAGAAATAGACAATACTTTGAGAAATGAATTTGTAGCAAATTTTTCACAATAAAGCGACAAACTTGAAAAAAAACACTTTAAAACTTTTTTGTACACCAAATACATAAAACAAAAATTAATTTTTTAATTTTGTTTATTTTATATATTTATATTAACAGCCCGATTCTGCGTACTTGATAAATTCACCTTATTGAATATTTATCAAGTATTGACTATTTATCAAGAGTTGGTATTCTGTGATAGAAAAAAGCTCTTTAATTGATAAATTTGTCAATATCTCATTTGCTATTGATAAATTTATCAAGAGAGTTGTGGTTGCTCGTAGCAGGCAATATCAAGGTTAATATTAACATAATAATGTTAACAATAATAATTATTTTCTACAAATTAATACACTTTTGTGGAACATAAGGAAAATGAAAGCAGAAATCTGTTCTCTGTGTTATGCTATTAATGAGAACAATTAGCTGTTAACAGGAATTTACCTACTCTGGTGAATTACGAAAACTTTTTATTTATCAAGGTTGCTGTAGAATACTAAAAAAGCTTTCGATTGATAAAATTCTTTACAAATTTTATTTATAAATTACTTATCAAGAAAACGCAGAATAGGGCGGTAAGTCTTCTTATTAATTTTTTTTTGTTAATTCTAATAACACAGCGTCCGCTGTGACACTGCAATCCCTATGTACGCTTAAGGATGCACACCCATTTAACATAAAAAACGTGTGTTCTATAATTTCAAAACTGTCATTTGTTGAGTTCAATGTGTTTCGGTTATATATCTTGCTTATCGTTGCACTGTCATTTTGGAGTACAGAAAGACGCTAAAATAAAATTTTCAAGACAAACTTCTAAAATGACGATAAATAAGCATCTTATATTATTATTTTAATACTTTACTTGCAAACTTATATCGGTTTATAATTCTATATAAAAATAACCACGATTAGAATAACGACATTTTCTTGTATTTCCTGACTTTTTTAAAGGCCACATTGAAAGGTTAGAAAATTTTATTTAAAAAGTTTTTATTATCATTCGGTAAAATTAACAAGAGGTTGTGATCCTGCGCCTCCAAAACCAGTGTTAAAAAATTCATTTTCCAATTTGGAGTAAACCAACCAATGCCAACGGTTCGACCAAGAATGCTTAACACTTTAACTGCCACCATACAAAAAAAAAAATCGGGTCCTCCAGGCCATTTTTTCGAACAAATCAGAAAAAGTTTTTTTTATATTTCGGTGAAATTTTGAAATATAATATTGAGGCACAACATATGTACCTCGCGGCCTGATGTATACGTTTACTGTATATTTAGTGTGGATGACGGACAGATGGATATGGCTAAATCGACTTGGGTGATGATGCTGATCAAGAATATATACACTTTTCTATACCTACCACGCTTCCTTGTAGGCGTTACAAACGGAATGACAAAATTAAAGTTTTTAAAATTAAAATCCCAGTAAAGGGGGTTTTTTTAAATCGTGGGGGTATAAAAATGATGCGCTAAAGATAGTTTTAGGTATGCCAGGCCATGCGCAATTGAACTACGTTTACAGATTTGCATTTCGAGGTACTAATTTTAAACCATGAACTATAATGTGCAATCAAATACTGAGGCACATACGCTGTGCCTCAGAGCCTACATGGACATTTTACTGAGGCACACCGTATGTGCCTCATGGCAGTTAACGTGTTAAATCGGAGTTTGCGAGAACCGCTGGCAGGAAAATTAAAATTTGGTGGAGGCACATAAATGCTTTGAAAACTTTCAAGGCTGTTCGAATCGGAAATATTGATAATCAACTTGAAAATATCGTTATTTGGACATTGATATACTCTCGAAGTCGAATGCAGTTCCGATGAATCAAATTATATTTCTGGAAAAATTTCTACAATCATACACACAAACTTAGAGTTATAAGCATTAAAAGTAAAATATTAATACCGCAACTTGTACTTGTGCTTGTACTTGTACCGCTTTCCACATAGCTGTCAACATTTAAGCTTTCTACAACTGCAGGTTACAAAGGAAGTTCTGAAGACTTTTCAGATTCCAAAGTTTCTTGAACGTTTTCTATCGGGTTTTCCAATAAGAGTTGTTATTTTGGTATTCAAAGAAAAATGCCATTTTTTGAGATATATGATCGGATGTTTATTTCATAATAATCATCCGAAGGTATGCCGTTAATAATGAAAAGCAACATCAGCCAAATGGCCACCACGACCACGCTTTCAGCACAATATCCTTTTCATGAAATTTTCCATAACCAAATCGCATAGTGGCTGCCCTATGTCCTCATTTTCGAAAAAGTAAGGTCCAATGACCCCGCCGGACCATAAACCGCACCAAACAGTCACACGTTGAGGATGAAGGGGCTTCTCAACAATAACTCTTGGATTTTCCGAGCCCCAGATGCGACAATTTTGCTTGTTGACGTAGCCACCGAGGTGGAAATGGGCCTCATCAGTCAAGATGATTTTTCGATGGAATTCCGGATCATTTTCATGCATTTCAAGGACCCAATCAGCAAAGTCACGACGTTGTTGTATCGTTCCATTTTTAGTAATGGCATAGTTTCTACTTGTCAAATGTCAAAGAATAAAAGCTTTAAAAGTGAGCGCTTCACAATAGCGGGCGATTCACAATAACACCTCTTATTGGAAAACCCTGTACAATACAGATGAAATATAATATTATTCGGATTTTGTCGGTTCCGCATCAAGCAAAAAGTTAATCCATTAATATTCAATCAATGCAAACACGCTACCAAAAAAAAAAACACAGCTTTCAAACATTTAGAAATATTCAGCAACTTTTTAACACATTTACGCATTGATAAAGGAAGAAAAACCATTTGAATCAAGCACTTACTTTCCACCGTTCTAGCCTTTTTTTACTTCTGGTTTCTGCAGCCAATTAAGTAGACTAATCTTTGTAGTTTTGGCACAGTAAAATTAACAATAGAAACTCTTAAACTTATCTAACGAAACGCAATCAAAATTTCACCACTTTCACGTTACACCTGTTAACGCAATAAATTCTTAAATTGCTGGTCGTAGACAAAGTTCAATTGAATGTATCGAACTTTTTTCGATACTTAAGCTTGTTGATGTTTTCGCTGTATTTTGCTATATTATTTTTTTATACTTTTTGGACCATAAGGGGGGGGTTTTAACCCTAAAAACCCCCCCCTTGTCTACGGGCCTGCTCTAAGATACCTCAAATTTAACTTTATACTAAATTTATGGGGTGTTTTTTAATTCGCTGCAGTTTGTATTTAGGTTATCTGACGTCTGTGTTGACAGATCGAACCCATTGTTTTTTTTTTTTTTTATTCAGTAAACATTAAAATTTCATCATACAAAGATATTACAACTGAGAAAATTACTTTCAAAGAACTGAAAACCATCGGGGCCATAGAGATTATATTTTTTCTGGTCCGAAAAATATATCTTTTCCAACAAATAGAGTCAGACAAATGAATTTTAAGATCAATATCAATATCTTTCTGAGTTCCTACCGATGCACAGTGGGGTATTTTATGCAAAAAGTGACGATTAATTGACAGGGGCCACTTATCGAGACAAAAATTGTACTTTGGGGGTTTTTGGGGTCGCTGATCACGAATCTGAAGTCAAAAATCTGAAATTCAAAATGGGGGCTTCGAAATGGCGGCCATGAACAAGCTAACTTCTACAAAAAAGTTTAATGGAAGTAAAATTTTGTATACAGGAGTTTGTGGGGTCGCTGATTAAGAATATGAAGTCAAAAATTTGAAATTCAAAATGGCGGCTTCAAAATGGCGGCCATGAACAAGGTGACTTCTACAAAAAACGTTTAAAGGAGGTAAAATGTTGTATACAGGGTTTTGTGGGGTCGCTGATTAAGAATATGAAGTCAAAAATTTTAAATTTAAAATGGCGGCTTCAAAATGGCGGCCATGAACAAGCTATGTTCTGCAAAAAACGTTTAATGGAGATAAAAATTTGTATACTGGGGTTTGTGGGGTCGCTGATCATGAATCCGAAGTCAAAAATTTAAAATTCTAAATGACGGCTTCAAAATGTAACCATAAGCTATGTACTTTTTACCGAATTACATAGTATATAGAACATAATTTTCGTTATTACTACAAATTGCACAAAACAAGCTTTGAACGACATTTTATGCAAAAACAAAATATTGCAATAACAATAGTTAATAAACATAAACAATGATGTTGATTTCACATGTACCCTGCAAACTGCAGGGCAAACAATTTATGTCTTACTAATATTAAAATCAGAAAATAAGTGTTAAAATCGAACAAATATAATTTAATTTAATAGCTTAACACATTCATCTGCTTCTTTTAATATATAAAAAGCCGGTGTTTGAAAGAAACATCAACTATCTACCTTTATTGTGGAAAGGTGCACTGCATATGCCGCTTTCCATAATGTAGGGTAAAAAAAAGCGTATAACAAAAAACAAAGTGAAGAAGAGTACTGGTAAAATCGTAAATTCGTGACATGTAAGTTAAAGTAAAAAAATCGAAATACCGCAAAAGTGCGCAGCATTGACGCATTTTTTTTTTTATAGAATATAGCATGAATGTTCATAGCTCACGATAGTTAAAATAGTTTTCCTTAATTCCACTCAACACACAACTATATCTCGGAAATGACGTTTTTTTATAGTGGTTAAGGCAGCACGAATTTCTTTGTTTGGGTCACTGCAAAGAGGCCGAACTGCATCCAAAAGAGCTTCAAATATTTTGCCGTAATCTTTCAAACGCTTCTTGCCATGGGTACCATCAATATTTACGTCAAGAATCAATTCAACTGACAGGATTGCAGTCAAGGTTTTCGTCAATTTTCCTTTTAGCAATAATTTAATAGCATTGACCTTTAAAGAGATACACAATTTTTTAAATAAATATCAGTACTAAAAAGAAAGTTAGAAAAAGATTAAAACTAACGTAAGTTTGATGATTGTCATCATTTATGACGTCGTTGAGTGCATGTAATTCCTTAAGGGTTTTCAGTGGAAATGTATTCTTTAATTGAACATTATTTTTCTCCTGGCGAACAAGGTTTTGGATAACTATTTTTTGGGTTGCCAATGCCGCCATAATTGCTTCATTTTGCGAATTAATGGTGTCTTTAAGCTCCTTCATCTTAAAAAGAAAATGCGGTATTTAGAATAAAAATGTTGAATTTTTGTATATAATGTTTATATTTTACTTTTAATTTCTGAAACAAGTTTCAAAATATCATTGCAACAATTACAGACAGCCTCATTGCTATTATATTTTCCGATGTCATCTGTTAAAATATAATATAATAAGTAATTAAGGATTAGTATTACTATGTATTAGGTGAAATTTTTATAAAAAATAGACACCCTTTAAAAGAGGTCTTAAAATTTCAAAAGATACTTACGTGAAATGGTAAAAGGAATGCACTTAAAGTTTGAATTTTCGGAGTTCATTTTCAGTTGTGATTGTCTTTTAATTAGTTATATATAATTGATTTTATTTGAATGTTAATGGCACCCATGCAGTAATGGGATTAAAATGTTTTTTTCTCCTCTAGGTAAGCTTACAAATTTGCACTGAATTTCAGTTATTTCAAATTGCTCTTCTATGCATACGCAACTCAGATCAACAAAGCACGTTCCTAAAACCGAAAGAGAATCAAATGGCTCCTTGAAGTAGCTTTCGATTGCTGTGAATCTTTTACCCACAATAAACCCTACTCCTGTTGAAATAAAACCGGTTATTAAAAAAGGAATGAAAGGTCGAATGGCACAGACATTATTGGGAGACTTTTTCGAAAACAAGTACATATTCTTTGGTAGTAAGGCTAATAATATCATTTTGTTTCTTATTGAACACAACATCTCTTTCTTTAATAACCATATTCTCATGCTGCAAATTACACTACTCAACAAGGTTTTCCACAACGAATTGCGATAACATTTTCTATAGTAGAATTTTCCATAGAATCCGAATATCGTAATCATTTTTTTGGATTAGCCCCAATTTTTTAAGGAAATGGAAAAATTAAAAAAATCCACTATTTGGAACACATACTTTACATAAATGCTTGTAAAAACTTACATGTTCAGTCAATGAATTTTAATTTAATTGCATGTAGTAGAGGAGAGTCAGATAAAAATTTAAAGGTATAATATGTGCCAATAACATCAGTGATATGGCTGTTATGATCCCAAACAGGTAAAAAACAATCACGTTTTTCGTTTTTTTATAAACATATTTTATGTTTGAAGCCCCATATTTCAAAATAATTATATGGGAGAGAAAAAGTTAGCCCTCTTGTGTCATAGAGAATTTTATTACAAAAATTTCAAGTATAAACATGTCTAAAGAAAATTCATAATTCACTAACTTTTTTAACATCAATGCACAAACCATTTTTTTAAAAAAAACATTTTTTATTGCAGTTAAATTGAGAAATGCATGCATACAATGATTTGTTTCTTACCACTAGGTAAAAATGGGTCGCTGAATCCGAATCTGATGTCAGAATTTCAAAATTTTGATATTTTAACAATAGCGTTAGGTGGCAACGGCGTTTCAAAAGCGTTTCACAATTTTGAAATTCTGACAACGGATACGGATTCAGCGACCCATTTTTACCTAGTGTTCGCCCCAGCACCAAATTCGTAAAAATAAAAACTAGGTGGCAACCCTATAGCCATCTTAAATTTTGAAATTCTGACATTAGATTCGAAATTAGCGACCCCCTAAGACTGTAAGATATCTAATGTTTAAAACTCTTAAAAAAAATATATTATTAGGTGGCAACGCTATTGTTAAAATATCAAAACTTTGAAATTCTGACATCAGATTCGGATTCAGCGACCCATTTTTACCTAGTGGTAAGAAACAAATCATTGTATGCATGCATTTCTCAATTTAACTGCAATAAAAAATGTTTTTTTTAAAAAAATGGTTTGTGCATTGATGTTAAAAAAGTTAGTGAATTATGAATTTTCTTTAGACATGTTTATACTTGAAATTTTTGTAATAAAATTCTCTATGACACAAGAGGGCTAACTTTTTCTCTCCCATATAATTATTTTGAAATATGGGGCTTCAAGCATAAAATATGTTTATAAAAAAACGAAAAACGTGATTGTTTTTTACCTGTTTCGGATCATAACAGCCATATCACTGATGTTATTGGCACATATTATACCTTTAAATTTTTATCTGACTCTCCTCTACTACATGCAATTAAATTAAAATTCATTGACTGAACATGTAAGTTTTTACAAGCATTTATGTAAAGTATGTGTTCCAAATAGTGGATTTTTTTAATTTTTCCATTTCCTTAAAAAATTGGGGCTAATCCAAAAAAATGATTACGATATTCGGATTCTATGGAAAATTCTACTATAGAAAATGTTATCGCAATTCGTTGTGGTGAAAGTTTTCGAAAATTTGTGGAGTAGTGTTATTGGAAATTTGTTCCAAAATTTTTGATGGTTTCTTAACATATTTCTTTAAAGTTTGTAGGTAATTTTCAAATGGATATGCTGAAAAGTTTGTAAGTGACCCGAAATTTTGTACACATTCACTGAGATGCAACAGTCCGTGCACATTATAAGAAACGCTGTTGTGTCCGAAAATACATGGAAAATTTTCAACAAAAACTCTGAGCAGAACTTTCGCGTTCTGTATATTTTTTTGACATGTTTTTGGACATGAAAGCAATCTGCAAGCACAGTGAAGAAGAAGAAATTCATAAAATACATCGTCATGCACTCGATTTTTCATCACAACAATTCCCGTATATAATAGTAACTGACGAAACTCAGATGCCTTCCAATGAAATATTTCATCGAATCCTCGGGGAGAACTAGAAAACTCTTTAGGAATAAAGGCTTTAAGATCAATCATGTGACCAGAAATGTCTTCTTTCGCAACTTCACTTATTTTAAAACTATTTTTATTTCTGATCATTACAATAAGAAATTTCTTCGTCACGCCCAGGTCAACGAGATGCATTGGATCGAGCGGCACTTGGGTAACCATTCCCAAATTAAGATTTTCAAATGGTCCTTTTTTTTCATGGAACTTTTTTTGATGGTGGTCTTAATATTTTCTGCATTTAAAATCGCTATCAGAAATAAGTTCACCTGACTGCAAGGAATATGTCAAAACGTCATCAACTTTTTTTGCAACTTGGTTACATTTTGTGCAGCCATGGCGTGAAGTGTGACTTACGATGCCACATGCGAAAGCTCTTGCTGGCGTATCGCAAATAATTACTCTTATTTTGAAAGCAACAATATGCTCACCAAATATAAGTCCATTTCGCATAAAATTTTCTACTTCCTGAATAAACTCATGGAGAAACTCTTCAATATTATTAGGTTTGCTTGGGCCTAAAAAAACTCCTACCGGAAAAACAGCCAAGCTCGGAATGTTCACGATTTTAATTAAAATTGGCCACAATTGAGCCTTGGAGCTTCTAAATAATGGTAGACCATCATTATTAATATCAACCACAATTTCATTGTAATTTTTAATTACACACGAAACCATCTCCAATTGTTTCCAAACTCCAAAATGCGAATATAGCCCGGGAGAAATTCGTTTATTCGTCATCATCATTTAATTTGACATTTTACTTTCCTTTGCTTTCTTAACTCCTTTTACTGCATGTTGCTGTAAAACGAAACGAACACTTTCGATCGTGCGAGACACGTTAAGCATGCTGCAGCTTTCTGCTGTTTATGCTGCTTCGCAGCAAGATTTGGGTTATTCGCCAAAATTTTTATTTTATTTTATTCAACATCCAGTGTCCAAAGAAATTAATATTTTTGAAAAAGAAGTCTTAGCCTTACTGCACTTAATTTTATAAAATAAACATACGAGGGGAACTATTTATATTTGGAAATAGCAAATAATAACGAACATTTTTAAATGAAAATAGCTTTATTGTTTTTAAAAAATATTCCCCTTGATGATCAATACACTTTTGCATTCATTCAAACCATTTGTCATAGCAGTTTTTTCATTCCTCTTGATACACCTCCAAAACATGGTTTCTGAACGCTTCAACTGCTTCTGCAGAGCTCGTAAGTCGTTGACCTAGCAGTTTACCGTTGATATTTGGGTTCAAGAAAAAGTCATTGCGTGCCAAATCAGGACTGTATATTCAATCGACGTTTTAACTGCTCAAAAATGCACACGTTTGACGAGATGTGTAAGAGCTCGCATTGTCATAATGCAGAATGATTCGTCTTTGATGGTTGGTTTTGCGAATTTCTCCGAAGACTTCCTGTAAACAAATGGTCGTGTACCATTCAGAATTGACCGTCCTACGTTGCTCAAGTGGAACAGTGGCCACATGATCCATTCGGTGGAAGAAACAGGCGACCATTTCCTTTGGAGTGCTTCGTGCGCCAACAACTTTTGTTGAATTTGCCTCGACTTGGAATAGCCACACGGTCGATTGATGTTTTGTTTCCAGCTCATACGAATATATCCATGATTCCTCACCTGTCACGATTTTATACACGTCTTTTGAAGCATCACGATTGAACTTTTTAATCATTTACTACACCAATCGACACGAGACTTTTTTTGAGCGATTGATAAATTATGGGGTATCCAACGAGAGCAAATTTTTTTTTACAGATAAGTGTTCATGCAAAATCGAATGTATTAAGGTGGAACTAATGTGCAAGGCTGCCTCTATCTCACGATATTTCACATGACGATCTTGCATTATTAGTTCACTTACTGCATCGATGTTTTGTGGCACAACAACCGATTTTGGACAACCTTCACGGAATTCGTCGGCGACCGAACTACGACCACTATTGAATTCACTATACCAGCGATATACTGTGGTTTTCGATGGTGCTTTATCGTCATACAAAGGACTGAGTTCATCGACACATTCTTGTTGAAAAATATTCCAACGAAAACCTTCTTTTGAAATTTCCGTTTTTTGAACAAATTGATTTTCTTAACTCACTGTTAACAAAACCAAAAGCACTTGTACATCAAAACCTTGTGAGTACATTTATGCTAACAAATGTGCAACTTTATTATGGTGATGCCAGATTTTAGCTATTCACATTAGTGTTGCCAGTTCCCGAAATATAAATAGTACCCGTCGTAGAAGGGGGATTCACACTGACTTGAGTAGTTGGGTAGATTGGAAAATGCTGTACATTTTGTTTATGTAAAGTTGAGCCCAAGTACTATTGTACCCAAGTACTCATCTACCAATCTATTCTGGCTGACACCCTGCCTTGTTTGGTAGATTGACTTCTTGCAAAATTGAGACTTTTTCCATGTCACCTTTTGCAAAAATAGGCAATAATTGAATTGACAAGAAATTAAAACAAAGTAAACTAATTACAAGTGATGCAGCGAGCATTATACAAGGGGGCGTAGCACCTGCCATACAACCCAAATCTGTAATATCGAATAACTTTGCAATTATAGGTCGCACAGCATTGGAATTAGGTATTTGGCCACGATTAACATGTGCCGTTCCAATGGTAAAATGTTATGAGCGTCGAACAAAGGGCGTGGAATTTTTTCGGCTGCACAAATTTTTGGTATAACTTTCGAACTATTAGTCATTCATCAATGAAACTCGGTAACGTACTATTAAGTCCTGTCCTTTGACTGGAAAAAGTGAGTGAACCCTGAACAAGGGGGGGATGGCAACGCCTATATAAGTCAAACTTATGGTATCAAATAGCTTTAGAACTAAATTCCGCATAACAGTGAAACTCAGTATGGAGTTAGAATACTGGGAATACTCTTCTAGATCTATTAGATAACTGAGACGGGCATTGTACAAGGGAGTGTGGCTCCGCCCATATAATTCAAATTTTTAATATCGAACAGCTATGGAAATAAAAGTCGAAAAGCATTGAATTTCAGAATGGAGTTACTATTTGGTGATGTATTTCTACTAGGGGGTGTGGCTCCACCCATACATGCCAAAGTTTTGACATCGAATAGCTTTTAAAATTAAAATCACATAACATTGAAACTCACAATGGAGCTCCACTTGGTGATGTCCTTCTACTAGAAAACTGGGGCGAGCATTAAACAAGGGGGTGTATCTCCGCATATACGAGCCAAAGTTTTGACATCGAATACCTTTGCAAACATATGTTTGTCAAAAGTAACAATTGTAATTTAGGGTGCTCGCAATTATAAAAAGTCAGTGTGAATACCCAACTACCCAAGTCGGTGTGAATACCCCTAATGCCCTAAATAAAAAATTTAATATAAAACCAATCTGAGGTAAAAGATATAATTACGAGGGCAATATAACGTAAGTCTCAATCATAACGATAATCGATAGACGGACTGACGAAAAATTGTTTTTTTTTTCTCTTTTTTTTTTTTGAGACCAAAATATTATTTAATTATTTCTGGTCATGTTTCCGTAATCGGATTGGGTTCAAATGGACCATGCCATTGGATGCCTTCGTCACAGAGATGGAAAAATATGCCAAATGAAAACTATCCGAACCTATATGTTTTCAATTTAAGAATTTCCAAGAATAGCAAACTTCTAAAGAATTTCGTTTTGACCTTAATGAGAATGTACACTTTGCTTTTTTACTTCATTGCATAAATAGCATTGACATTTCAGCAAGTTTTATTTAGATAATATGCCATAAATATTAACTAAGCCAACCAACATCTCGGAACAAGGTGGAGGGAAAAAGTGAAAGTTCGTTTCATACAAGCGCATGCGCAGTTATGACATTTAATAACTCCAACGAATGAATGAGCAACTTAACTCAAAGTAAAGCATTAGCTAGATAAAAAGTTTGGGTGGTCACAGTGGTGGCAACAAGGGATCAATTGGTTTAATGAAGTACATAACTCGGTTTAGTGGATGGGTATCAATTGTTATTGAAGAATTCTAAAAAAAGCTCCGGTTCATTCATTAAAAATACTTAAAACGCCGAGTCTGCAAAGGAGAGAAGACCTAAAGTTTGACTGAGTGATTATAAGAGAGGGATATCGAATGAGAGCGTGTGCGAGTTGAAGCGCATCAAGCAAAGCTTTTACAAACTCACAGCTGCTTTGAGTGTGATGAAAAAAAAATAAATAAAAAGAAACAGAATTTTGGGCAGTGCTCGAAGCACCAAAAACTCTTGTTCCTCTATAAAGCTGCAAGTCACTTGTTGTTTTTGTAGATACATTTCTACAATCTCCTGTTAGTGTTGTTTTTTTTTTTTTAGATAAATGGCCGAAGGTTATCTTGGCATGGCATACATTTAAGTTATATTCGGGTACGTTCGAAGTGCCAGCGAGTTGATTGCCAAAAGTTTCCATGAATGAAGAAGTTGTAGTGGAATTATTTCTATAGCTTATCATTCATAGGTTTTTCTAATTCTAAAGCTGGACAGTAAGAGACTTGGAAAATATGAATGTTATATTTGAACGGATTTTTTACTAATTTTATCATAATTTCCCCAATACGGACTTATGTGGAATTAACGCGAATTCAACAATTTCCAATTGAAAGTTCGTCAATTTTAATTTCAAAATCAGTGAAACACCAATTTTAAAATTCACGAAACGTAAAAGGAATCCTTAAGTTTAACATTAATACATATCATTAATGCATCAGTAGCTTTAACTTTTTCGAGCCATTTACTAATCCCTTCACTAGGGTGACATATATTTGTGATAGATAAAAGTTATATGTGACAGATAAAGGTATCGATATAACGGTTAACCAAATAAAGGTTTGGAACGGTCATCAAGTTCTCATTAGCATTAATACTCACCATACAGTCAATATTGGCGGATCCTCAGATCAAAGCGACATAGAGGGTAACAAAAGGAATTTCCATTAATTAAGTTGTCTTAATTCTAAGTTGTCCCTTGGCAGTGGGGTTGAGGAAATGATGCCAAGGAGATAAATCTTCAGGACGTCAGTGCCATGCTAATGTATATACGACGTCCGTCATACCTCTACTAGGCGTCACTTCCATGACTACAGACGCGACCAACGCCATGTTATAGTAGTTTAAACACCGGTCGCACACCATACTTAAATGTATATTTAAATTAATAAATATACTGTATGGATAGCAACCAATGCTGAAACGCAACAGTACCAATTGTAGATGATTAGTTGGGCCACCATCCACATTTATTGATGGAAATCGAGACCCATCTAACATCTCTGACAAGGTAGGGCATTGCCACCCGGTTGTTAAGCGCAACTCCACGCCGATCACAGACCTGTTCGCGACATTGAACTACCACAGCCAGCACGATACTCCCCAGAAGGCGAGCCCTGCGATAGTCTCCCCGGGCAAAAGGGAATTACCTCGACACGCACTTATCACAACACCAAAACATCCGCATTCATCACTCTTGACTGTGAAGGATAAAGCCACCACTACTTGGACGTGCTACAGAGTAGACCACATCGCACTTGACTGTATGTGATACAAGGTCACCACTATTTGCTCCATTTCAATACTGGTACTCCAAGGCTACTAAGATCAACACTTAGTCAATTGGATCACCCAATACGACACTTCTTGATTATACATCTTATCAATCTAGTACTCCGAGGCTACTCAAGTAAACTTTTCACACTCGGAGTACCCAATATGACACACCTTATCAACAACTCATTGATTATACACCTTATCTGGTACTCTGAGGCTACTCAGATAAACTTTTCACACTCGTAGTACCCAATATAACACTTAATGATTATCATTGTTTTAACCAGCCTTATAAGACTAACAAGACTTATAAGACTATCCAGAGACCTCAATGCGAAATGTACCAGTGTAGACTGTGACAGTACGTCTGTCGAGCGTAACGACTATCCTCGTGCTAACAAATTTTAAGGATCATTGCTATTCCCTCGTAGACATAAGCTACCGTTGATCAAGTCAACGGTCCACCTACTCCCCAGTTTGGGCGACCAACTCCAGGATCTGGGTAGTCCCTCTACATTTACACAGAATAGGGCGAACTTGTTGCCTGCGACCATCCTCCTTTATCCTGGCTTTGGACAGGCTGCTCGTGAATAGGCGGAGTTATAGAGGGTAACAAAATTTGCAGGCAGATTGGCTAAAGGGGGCTCTGAACTGGATAGAAGAACAACCCACAAGTCGGTTATAATTTCCGTCGGGATAGCCATGCAATGTATAGATCATATAGCTAGAATTAATATAAAAATTTCTTGAGCAACACTGAAATTGACTGAAATAAGCTCTGTAAAAAGGGAACTTTGGCCTCACTATCAATGAGTAAAACTGAAACTCGAATTCCAGTAGAGGTTCTGCAGAAGCTGTGAAAATGTCTAAGAAATAGAATCCATCGATCATCCACAATGCGAATACTCCAATCTCCAATAAAGTTTTATTCACCATAAGGGAGGCAGACTTTATAGGGAACTGCATTACCTCATGGATGAAGGAATTTATGAAGATTCATTCGGAGTATCAGCTGTAATGTAATGTAATGTAAATTTTTTCGTTTTTATTCCGATAGATCTGCAAACAAAGGGAGTCACAACAGACCAAAAGCATCACTTTTACTTAACCACAACTTTTCTTAAAGGAGCATCCAAACCATGGATTTTGCTCCAAACTTTTCGGTGGCTTCTTAAAAGACAAAATTACGGTAGTCATATGATTACCTAACCCAGCCCTAAGCCACTGGTTTAGTCCGAACTTTTCCTTGGGTTAGTCAAGGAAAAATTATGGAGTTTATTCGGGTGTTTAGTTCTAACGGAATTTAGTTCTACCGGCTCTTAACGAAATGACCTCAAATTCCTGTACGTTTAAGGTTGCAGTGCAATAACACCTTTCTACGTGCAAGATGTAAACCTTCCTTGCAGGAAGAAATGCAAGCAGATTTATCTGGATCCTTACGGTTGACGATTTTTTTTAATTATTGAAGGTTTTCCCAGAGTGTTCAATATCAATCCAGACAGTGTCAGGCTAACGCATATAACACGTGTAAGCTTCTTTTCATGTTAAGGGTAATCCAATACATATCCAGCTCACCAGTTCTCAATTCATCAGTATCCCGTTATGTTTCAAGCTGCTTGAATATTTTTATAGCAACTTTCGAGTTCTACCTAAATTGCATGTAGGCCACATTTTTCTTACTGTGGTACAGGTTAGTAGTTTTCTCCATCTATGGCCAACTATTGCAAAGTTGTAAAAGTGAATTATTTCTTTCACTGTATGCAGTGGAATTGCAACTGTGGAACAGAGTGGCCAGTACATCTAACTTATTATTACAATAAATGATGCTATGGACGTAAGCCCATATAATCGGAATAAATAGTCGGTCACTTAAACGGGATAGTACATCTTTATACTCCCTAGCCAGTTGGTTAAAACACAGCTAAGGCTTTAATGGCAAATTAATTATACGAATAAATTGAGGTTATTGTACCCTCGCATTGAGGTTATTGTATCCCGAAGATGAATTCGGTAGGATTCAACGCTACCTGAATCGGGAAGGCGAAATGCATCCGCCAGATCCAGAATATTTTCTCTGAATATATACTGGCTTCAGTTCAACTGCTCATCTTGCATCCCTCAGCATAGAGGGAAAAATCAAAGACTAAGTCCAGTGCTACTGGTGAAATCGTTTAAGGATGTCATTGTTCACAGAATTAGCCACCAATTTCTTCCATAGCGAACTTAGACTGTTGCTGTATTCATATGATATGCATCACCTGCATTTTCCTGAAGCTAAACCAATTACATACTTTATAGGACTTTGCAAGGAAGAAAAATAAACTCCAGAGCATGTTCTTTGTGAAGTTGAGATATTTGTGTCTAAGACATTTAAATCTTGATGGCATATAAGTGCCTGCATCAAAAGTACGAGTCTAGTAATAATCTAATATTAGACACAATCGGCTAGTTTTATTAGAAGCCCACCTTAACCATTTCCAAAATCCAAAAAGTTTTAAAACTTTTCAAGATAAAGATCGTACGTTCTGAACTAGGAAATTTTTAATCGATTTCTAAAATTTTCCTTTACCTTTCAGCTGCTTGTGAAGAGGACGAGTCTACCACACCACCCGCATGGTCTGGACACGCAGAGGTATACTCTAATGTAAAGCAGGGTTCCGCTAGACAATTTTTGGGCTCCAGTTTTGTACGCGATGATATTGGTCTGCAAAAGCAACAGCAACAGTTACGTTCTGGTGGTGCCCGCAAGCAAAATCAAAAGCAGCAACAACAACAACAACAACAACAGCAACAACATGAGCAGCAACACCAACAACACCTCGATTACATTGACGAGGATTTGCTTGTAAATCCTTCTGACTACCCACCCTTGGAGCATCCCGACGAGTTTGATTATTCCGATCATGATCACGACGTGGCCCATGGGGCGCATGAAATATTTACCACGGAACCATTGCAGCCGGATAAGCAAAACCGTGCTGGCGGCAGTACCAGCCATGGCAATATCGGTAGACCACGTTTTCGCGACATCAGTGGCAGTCGAACCGATCTCTATGAAGTTCGTGAATCCGGCGATCGTAGCATGGGCGCTACACGAGGTCGTGAGAAATACATGCAGGTATGGCACAACAAGGAGAAGGTTTTTATACCGCCAAAAATTGCACTAGTCAATGAGGACGCACATCCGCTAAATCCCAACGACGGCACCATCCACGAGTGTCCCAATGAATGCAATCCTTTCCAGTGGCAGTGCGTCACTTCTTGTGTCTGCATCGATCACATGGGCCGCTGTGATAAAGAAGCACAATGCGAAGATGGCTCCGATGAGTTAGACTGCGATATCCTTGGTGACATGATGTCGAAGCGACGGAAGGAGTGTGAACAGACTGGCACGCATGTCATGTGTCCGAAAACCTATCGCTGCATACACCAGGAATGGCTGTGCGATGGCGATGATGACTGCGGTGACTATTCCGATGAGACCCACTGTGGCGCACACTTCAACTGCACCGACGATCAGTTTGAGTGCCAGAACGGATTTTGCATACAGAAGAAGTGGGTGTGCGATGGCGAAAACGACTGTAAGGATTTCTCAGACGAGGCCAACTGCAGTAAAATAACGTAAGTTTTTCCTCCCCTTTTTAGTGGAAACACTTAACTCTTCTTTGCATACATTTTCTTTGCAGCTGCTCTCCCGATCATTTTACTTGCCGTAGCGGCTATTGTGTCGCTTTGGCCTTTCACTGCGATGGTGACTCAGATTGTCCCGACGATGATGACGAGCTGGAGTGTCAGCGTGTTACCAACAGTTGCCCTGAGGGTGAGTTCAAGTGCCGCGGTGGCTTGGGTGGTGCAGGAGGCCCTAGTGGCCATTGTGTGCTAAATCGCTTTCGCTGTGATGGTGACAACGATTGTGGTGACTGGAGTGATGAGGAAAACTGCTCTAAGAAACCCATCAAATGTTCGAGCAGCGAGTTTCAATGCGCTGATGGGGAATGTATACCGAAACGTTGGAAATGCGATAAGGAACAAGATTGCGATGGTGGCGAGGATGAGAAGGTTTGCGGCAATATGAATCAGAGTCAACCTAGCACATGTGGCAGCGATGAATTCACCTGTTTGAATGGCAGATGTATTTTGGTAAATTGTAGCTCAATTACAAATCCAGAAATTTTCCTCATAAGATTATTTCTTCCTTAGCGTACTTGGCTCTGTGATGGCTATCCGGATTGCTCCTCTGCTGAGGATGAGGTTGATTGTCATCTTCAATGCGATCCAGGGCAGTTCCTGTGTCCTGCCAAGAAGAATATCACTAACTTGAAGTGAGTTCATTTAAAATCAAAAGCAAACTTAATGCACACTAATATCTGTTCATTTCTATAGAATCTGTGTTCATCAGAAGCACGTTTGTGATGGGCAATATGACTGCCCACTCGGAGAGGACGAAATAAACTGCCCCCATGCCAGAGAGTGTGAAAACAACACCAAATGTGAGCAGCTTTGTATAACTTCCGCCCGTGGTAGTCCAGAATGCGCATGTCGTCTTGGATATTTGATGCACGAGAACCGACAAAAGTAGGTCGTAACTCCTCAAGTTTCCAACTGTTTAATTCATATATGTCTCAAATTCAAATAGCTGCACCGATATCGATGAGTGTCAATATCTTACTAATCCGGTCTGTTCGCAAAAGTGCACCAACACCGCCGGCTCCTTTACCTGCTCTTGCGAAATGGGCTACATTCTACGTCCAGATCTTCGTACCTGTAAAGCACTAGGCGGTGCCATGCAACTACTTGTAGCTAATCGTTGGGACATTCGACGCGTGTTTCTTAGCAATAATCGCTACAATGCCATCGTTAAGGGTCTGCATAATGCCATTGCCCTAGATTTTCACTATCGCAAAGGTCTGCTTTTTTGGTCGGATGTTGCAACGGATGTCATTAAGGTGGCTCATGTTAATGGAACGCGTGTGCGTGATATCATCAAGTGGGGCCTAGAGTCTCCAGCCGGGTTGGCCGTTGATTGGGTACACGATCTATTGTTTTGGACCGACTCGGGCACCAGACGCGTTGAAGTCTCTACCTTTGAAGGCAACCTCCGAGCTGTTATAGCAGCAAATGATTTGGATAAGCCGCGTGCTATTGTAGCGCATCCAGGCGAAGCTTCTGTATTCTGGAGTGATTGGGGTGAGTTTATCTGATAGGCTTTAAATGAACGGGATAAACATTTCTTATCTAAAAATCTTGCCTGTAGGTCCCAATCCAAAAATCGAACGCGCTTATATGGATGGCTCGCAGCGCCAAATGATAATAGGTAAGGGCGTCACCTGGCCCAATGGTCTTGCCATCGATTATCCGAGCAACAAATTGTACTGGGCCGATGCCAAGCAACATGCCATTGAATGCTCCAACTTCGATGGCTCTAGCCGTGTAAAAATTCTAAGCACTCACTTGCCACATCCCTTTGCTTTGACCATCTTTGAGGATACCATGTACTGGACCGATTGGAATACCAAGACTGTTTCGGCAGCCAACAAAATAACGGGCAAAGGATTTCGCTCCGTCCATGAAAACTTCCATTTTCCAATGGATGTGCATGCATATCATCCGGCTCGTCAACCTGAATACACCGATCGTTGCCAGAAAGATCGTCGCGGCTTGCGTGGAGGCTGTTCGCACATGTGTCTGCCTAATAAGAGCTCCAGACGATGTAGTTGCCCTGTGGGTTTGACCTTAAAAGATGATGGGTGAGTCAAAATATATCTTCAGTTCATCATAATTTTACCTGACCTTCCTGAACTTTAGAAAAACCTGCAACAATGTGCCGGACAATCTAGTGCTCGTCGCACGCCACAAAGATATACGATTGCTTCAGTTAAATGGTCGCTCGTCATCTGCGACAAATGACATAGACATGATAATACCACTGGACAACCTAAAACATGCTGTGGCTCTAGATTGGTGCAGCGAGACAGACTTTATCTATTGGAGCGATGTTGAACGTAGCTCTATAAATAAAGCACATCTCAATGGCAGCTACCAGCAGAAATTGATACACACAAATCTGGTATCGCCTGCCGGTTTGGCCTTAGACTGGGTTACGGACAAGGTCTACTGGACGGATTGGGGCACTAACCGCATCGAGGTGGCAACGACAGATGGCAAAATGCGCTCAACCCTACTGTGGGAGAAGCTAGAAAAACCTCGCGATATTGTGGTTAACCCAATTGGTAGGTTAATTGAAAATTCACTGAGGTTACAATATTCTTATTCACTCTTTTTTAGATGGGATTATGTTTTGGTCCAACTGGGGCGATGAGGCCATGATTGAACGTGCTGGCATGGATGGAAAAAGTCGCATGATTGTTACCGCCAAAAACCTGAAATGGCCCAATGGCTTGGCTATTGACTATGATCAGCAAAAGTTGTACTTTGTTGATGGTGGCTTCAAGACTTTGGAGAATATAAACTTTGATGGCAGTTCGCGAAAATTGATTATAAGTAAGTATTGTGTGGTGGGAGTTTCGAATTTCGTAAAATCTAAGACCCTTATTTTAATTCTTATTCTTCCTCAGATTCAGGTCTGGGACATCCTTTCGGCTTGGATATCAGCAATAACCGCGTCTATTGGACTGACTGGCTTACAAATAGCGCCCATAGCGCCAACAAGCTCAACGGCAAGGATATCATCACGCTCATCGACAACACCAGTAATTTGATGGACATACGCGTTTTTCATCGTTCCCGCAGGCGTTCTCACAATAGTTGCGGCACTTTAAATGGCGGCTGCTCACATCTGTGTCTTCTTAACCAGGGTGGTTACTCATGCGCCTGTCCCATTGGCGTGCAACTGAAGGTTGTCTCCGAAACACAAACGAAATTTCTGTTAATTTTTTTAAATTAATTTTTACATTATTTTTTGTCAGGACGATCAACATAACTGCTCTGATGGCCCCAGTCACTACATCCTCTTTGCTCATCGCTTTGATATACGTCAAATAAGCTTGGACTTTGATCATCTCATTGATGTTGTGTTACCGCTACCTCCGATTACTAACGCTGTTACTTTGGATGTGGATCAGCAGACTGGCATCATTTATTGGGCGGATACAACTGAAAATGTTATCATGAGCTCGACCCACGATGGTTTGCATGTTAATCAGGTAATTGGTGAAAACCTGGAGCATACCGAAGGATTAGTTGTGGACTCAGTGGGTCGAAATGTAAGTGGATCGATTTTCTTTTGTGCTCCTAACGAAAACATTTTTCTTTCCCAGATATATTGGACTGACGCAGGACGTCATACCATTGAAGTGGCCCATTTAGATGGTAAAGATCGCCATGTCATAGCCTGGAAGGATCTCGACTCACCGCGTGGCCTAGCTTTGGACTATGAGGTGGGCTACATGTTCTGGACCGACTGGGGGTTCAATCGTAAAATAGATCGCGCTGATATGGATGGCGAGAATCGTGAACACATTATCACTTCCAACTTGGGCTGGCCAAATGGACTCACATTGGATTTGAAAGCCAAACGTATATACTGGATTGATGCTCAGCTAAAGACCATTGATTCCTGTGACTACACGGGTAACAAACGCCAGATGATTATGTCTGCTTTGCATCATCCATATGCATTGGCTTTGACGGATGATTTTATTTATTGGACCGATTGGAAGTCGAAGGCATTGCATCGCGCTGAGCGACGAAATATATCGGCAAAAATAGATGTTATACAAAACATCGAGGGTTTAATGGACATCAAGGTTATAACGGTTAGTACCCAGCTTTACTTTTATTGTAGTTCGCGTTCCAACGAATCTTTCTTTCACCGTTTAGACAAATGCTACGCTACCAGAAAATGTTTGTGGTACCAATAACGGCGGCTGTTCTCATCTCTGCCTGCGCAATCCAACAGGATTTTCCTGCAAATGCCCCATTGGCGTGAAGTTGAAAGATGGCAGCACCACAGAATGTCAAATTCTGCCAGATGTAAATCTTATTTCCTTTAAGTTTTAAAGTGTATACTTACGCTCTTCTCCATCCAACAGGACTATCTGCTCATTGCTCTACGTTCTGGCATCGGCATGATTTCGCTCAATACCGTCGATTTCATGGATGTCGTTCTTCCCATTAGCGGTGTTCATGGAGCTGTTGTGTTGGACTTTCACTATCGCAAGAACTTGCTCTTCTATGCCGATGTTAACTTGGACATTATAAGACGCGTTAATCTGCTCAACTGCAGCGAAACTAAGACTATAGTCAGTACGGATCTGCTAACTCCGAATGGCATTTGCGTTGATTGGCTGGCGGATAACATCTTTTGGTCAGACACAGAGCGCAAAGTCATTGAGGTGGCACGTCTAGATGGCAGTTCACGCAAGAAGTTGATCGAAGACGACTTGGTGGACCCACGTTCAATGATAATTTATCCCAAGAAAGGGTAGATATTGGAGTACAAAGGGGTTCGAGTCATTTGATTATGTATGCGTTTATTTCAGTTATCTCTTCTGGGCGGATTGGGGTGTTCCACGCATAGAGCGCAGTCTACTGGATGGTTCTAACCGCACACATGTGGTTACCGAGAAACTGGGTTACCCAACCGGGCTCACCATTGATTTTGAGTTAGTTTTTGGGGTTATATGAAGCCCACTTTAAAATTATTAATTTTGCGACTTATTAATTGTAGCAAACGTCGACTTCTTTGGACCGATGCTCTTGATGATTGTATTAACCAGGTGGACTTTAATGGTAATAGACGCGCCAACATTATAATGTATGCGCCTCATCCGTTTGGACTGACTATGGTAAGAAATATATCCTCCTCCTTCTAATCCACACAATTTTAACAAATTTCTTCATTTTTATCCTTCAGTTCGAGAGGACCTACTACTGGACCGACTGGTTCAACAAGACTGTCTATCAAGCATATCCCACAAATCGTGGCCTCACTCAAGCACCGGTGCGTCGTTCGCTCATCGGTGCTCTAGACATACGCGCCGTTTCCCAGCAACGTCAGCCGCAAGAATGGAATCAATGCGTTCAGGACAATGGTGGCTGTACGCATCTTTGCCTCTACCGTGGCTTTGACTATGTCTGCGCTTGTCCTGATCTACCAGATGGACGTGAATGCAAACTTAGTCCAAAATCTCTAGTTCCACGTCGTTCAGACGACATGACGGTGGAATACGGTGATGACACGGCTTCAAATAACAATGACGATAAGAACGAAAATGATTTGGACGATGACAACGACTATGACGCTGCTAGCAATGCCGCCTCTCGTGAGGCTTTCGTCATCATTGCCAGCGGTGTAGTGACAGTGATGTTGATACTGATAATTATCGCTATTCTGCGTGAGTTCAATTATTGTAGGTTTATTTGGGTAGTAGTAACTGCTTTTTTCTACACATTTAGTGCTCATGTTCAATTCGAAGCGAAATAAGACGAAACGTGGTAGTCACTCACGTGGTTCCAGCCGTTCCGTTTTAACCTTCTCCAATCCCAACTACAATGTGGGTGATACACCAATGGAGCCAAAGACTAATATCTGGAAACGGTTTAAATACGACAGAACGCAGGTGAGTCCCATCGACTTAAGTTGGGTTCAAGATTTGATTGTTGGAGTTTTGTTTTAAAAAAAAAAGGGTTCAATTGTTTAACCCTTTAAAGCAATTGGTGGAAGTTCTCTCTAAAGATTACTTTAAAGTCAATGCTTCAACTAAATTTATCAATTACTGATTAAAAGCACTCCAGACTACATTTTTCTCAATGGAGTAATTAGAAAGTATAACCAAAGTTTTTATTTTTTGTGAAATTTATATATCGTTAAACTTTACGGTATCTATTGCAGCGAACTCTGTTGTTGGTAAAATAGAATCGAATTCTTTCGATTTCAAAATGTTCCGGTGAAAACGTCAAGATTAAGCTAGATGGAAATCATTGTTTCAAAGTATTATGGACTGTTTGTCTCAAAGCAGAGTTCCAGTTTTCATTATTGCGGTATCTTAACTTTGTCACTCCATTTAAAACGCCAATATTGAGGCGTGGTAGGTATAGAAAAGTGTATATATTCTTGGTCAGCACCACCACCTGAGCCGATTTAACGGTTACCGTTTATCCTTTCGTAATTTTGAAGCTATTGTAATGAAATATGATATACCATTTTTAATAATTAAGGAAGATGAATTTTGAAAATGAACCAAATCGGATGAAGACCGATTCAAGGAGGCCTTCCTTCTATACAAAATTATGTCATTAAAATGATAGAGTTTCTACAAATTCCACAAAAATTAATCTTAAAACTTCGTATTGATTCAAAATATGAACTCTAAGTTGGAATATGTCAAAATCAGAAGAAAACCACTCCTATAACCTAAATATCGGTTATTATATATTATACGAGAGAGAGTTTTAATATCGGCCAGTTCGAAAAAGAATACCTTTCTTAATAAATTTTTTTATTTTTTTTTTTTTTTTTTTTTGTGAATCAGTAAATATGCTTTAATTGTTTTTCAAAGTATTCTCCAAAATGATCAATACACTTTTGTATTCGTTTGTACCAATTTCGAAAAATTAATGCCACCCTGAAATTAGTAACTCCGCAACAAGGTTTTTAAAGGCCTCAACGGTGTGTTAATTTAATTTTTTTTGCTGAAATACAATTTGCAAACCACTGAGCGAAACAACACAATGAGCGAACATACACCAAAACGTTGTGATGATGTTATACTAGAAAATGTCAAATTTTCGAAAGGAACTGTCAAAATTCTTATGGCAATGCTTAGTGCTGCCGAGGTGCAAGATTCAAAAGACAACCCTTGCATATATAAATAAAAATGGACGCATATATGTATTTGTGTGTTTATGTCAGGTATAGACCAGTGGTCGTCGCTATATGGTCTCCCATAGCCCTCGCGAAGCGTGTGTTGTTCAGCTTTTGCACACGAAGTAGCAATCGGCTCGCCGTTTTTGTACACTGCATAAAAAATTGTTTTTTCTTTAAATTTCAAATCAGTATGGCTTCATCGTTCATGTGCAGCTATGGGCACGGAGCAAGCTTCGGAGCAATTGAGAGCAAAGGCTTATGAAGCAACACAAAACAACAAAGCAAAGACAAAAACAGAAACAATACAGAAGCTTTAAATGGAGTGGACCCATACCCGTTCATGTGGTATGGAAGTCGCTACTTATTTTATAAATGAGTGTACGTAAATATTTTTCACTTTTAGCTTGTTTTGATGTTTTCTATGTTAAAATAGTGAAAAACAAACACAAAAATTGGAAATAAATGCTTATATTGAAAATCCAACCCACGACAAGATTTCCTTGCACCGAATGTTGTGAGAGCTTTTAACAACTTCTTGTTTCAGTGAAAAGCTGTGCACTCGGAAAGCTCTCTTAGTTGTTGTTTGAACCGTGCGTTGATCACCACTGGTATAAACTCGCGGTTTCGGATTTATAATCAATTTTTATGAAATTTTTAGCAAAACTGTATCAAATAATTGAGAGTGTTTCTGTAAAATTTGGGGCCGATCGAACTAATGGGGTGGGCATTGGACAAATTGGTTAAAGTGCGTGGCCTCTATGTCAACGAACCTGGAGACCCCGGTTCGAACCCCAGCAGTGACAGAAAATTATTTGAATTAAAATAATTTTTCTGTACGGCCGCCACCTCTCTGCAGACAATGGCAAACCTCAGAGAGTAATCAAACTGCCATGTAAAGCTTCTTGAGAACAAGAACATTCAGATCATCGCCGTTCGGAGTCGGCCTTAAGCCTGTAGGTCCCGTTCTCGGTCAATTGCGTACAAACTTAATAACACGCACAGCACAATTGATCGTAAGAAGCTAGGTCAAAGTCCTTTCAAGGGCTGAAATGGCCAGTTATTTATTTTTGACGTAGAATACGTCATTCTCGGAGGTTAGTAGGGTGGTTGATTATGATCAGATGTCGGTATTTATATAACTTTTTGAGCCTTTGGTGGGCCTAAAGTACTGATCGTACAATGTTGACGTTAGCACTTGTTGGTCTGCTTGATCCTCAATGCGACAAAAATTCATGTTAGAACTCTCTAACTTATATAAATTTTACACAATTACATGAAATATAAAGTCAACATTTGATGTTTTTGTTTGCTTAAACTTGCTACCTATTTATCGACAGTTTCCGGTTTTATCGACAAAACCATAAAATTTGTATGGGAGCCCCCTAAGGAGTGGTCGAAGGGGATTGGTGTCAAAGGTAAAAATGTTCCTTTTGCAAAAATAATGGGGGTCGGTCATACATATTTACCCTCTCCGGCACTCTCTTAAAGGTCATATGCTCAGGTGTATGGAATAAATAAACAAAAACTATAAAATTTGTATGGGAGCCCCCCTAAGGAGTAGTCGGAGGAAATAGGTGTCAAAGGCACAAATGTTCCTTTTGCAAAAGTAATGAGGGTCGGTCGTACATATTAACCCTCTCCGCCACTCTTTTAAAGGTCATATGCTCAGGTGTATGGAATAAATAAACAAAAACCATAAAATTTGTATGGGAGCCCCCTAACGAGTGGTCGGAGGGAATAGGTGTCAAAGGCAAAAATGTTCCTTTTGCAAAAATAATAAGGGTCGGTGATACATATTAACCCTTTCCGGCACTCTTTTAAAGGTCATATGCTCAGGTGTATGGAATAAATAAACAAAAACCATAAAATTTGTATGGGAGCCCCCCTAAGGAGTGGTCGGAGGGAATAGGTGTCAAAGAAAAAATGCTCCTTTTGCAAAAGTAATGGGGGTCAGTCATACATATTAACCCTTTCCGGCACAAAAACCATAAAATTTGTATGGGAGCCCCCCTAAGGAGTGGTTGGAGGGAAAAGGTGTCAAAGACAAAAATGTTACTTTCACAAAAGTAATGGGGGTCATTCATACCTATGAACCCTTTCCGGCACTCTCTTAAAGGTCATATGCTCAGGTGTATGGAATAAATATACAAAAACCATAAAATTTGTATGGGAGCCCCCCTAAGGAGTGGTCGGAGGGAATAGGTGTCAAGGGCAAAAATATTCCTTTTGCAAAAGTAATGGGGGTCATTCATACCTATGAACCCTTTCCGGCACTCTCTTAAAGGTCATATGCTCAGGTGTATGGAATAAATATACAAAAACCGTAATATTTGTATGGGAGCCCCCCTAAGGAGTGGTCGGAGGGAATAGGTGTCAAAGAAAAAATGCTCCTTTTGCAAAAGTAATGGGGGTCAGTCATACATATTAACCCTTTCCGGCACAAAAACCATAATATTTGTATGGGAGCCCCCCTAAGGAGTGGTCGGAGGGAATAGGTGTCAAAGGCAAAAATGTTTCTTTTGCAAAAGTAATGGGGGTCGGTCATACATATTAACCCTCTCCGGCACTCTTTTAAAGGTCATATGCTCAGGTGTATGTATTGAATATTTTGCTAAATAGTTTTTCAAAAAGATGTCACCAAAAGCGAATTATCTAATTCTACGTCTTCTGTTACGACATAGTCGAAACTACTGTATCTTTTTTTTATTTATTCTACTGGTGCTATTCTACAGAAAACTGTTTCGGGCTTTGGATTAGGAGGTGTGGCCCCGTCCATAACTGGCATTGGACAATGAGCGTGGAGTCAAACTAAAGGGTAGATATCGGGCCAGATATTACTGGTATACATATTAGATTCTATAATTTTTTTATTATCAAAGAGTATCCAAAAAATATATTCAAAAAAAATAATCCCTCCCATTTTTCTATTCTCTTATTCTAATAGGAATTTCTCCTTTCGCATAAGAAAAACTTAACCTTAGCTTAAGTAAACAATAAACTTAAGCTTTATTGTGGGTAAATCTTGTTTCAAGTCAAAATATTACCTTTTATATATATACGTATCGGGACAGAGTTTATCCTTATAAACAACATTGACCAAGAATGTTATTCTTCACTTATTTTTCAATTATTTGTGTTTTCCTCTTAAAATATATTTTTTATATTCTAACTATAAAGTACATGACTTTTTTCTTCATTTATAGGAACGCGTTTACGAAGAGCGCAGCCTTACAACAGAAACCGCCTCTTCCAGTCTTTTTGTGCCCACACCATCACCGATGGCATCGCCATCCACCAAAAACAACGCAATGTCAACTCTTGCCACCATAGCGTAAAAGAACTCTTAGAATAAATTTGAAAACAAAAGAAGAAAAAAAACCAAATCACAAGTAATGTAAATTTTTAATAATGTATAGTTCAAAAACAAAAAAAAACTTTCGATGTCATTTTTCGTTCTCTTTTTGCGTTTGAAATTCCAAACATTTCAAGTTTTCATAAATGTTCTAAAAGAAAAAAGTTATCAAACCTTGATGTAAACATGTAAATCCTAAAGAAAGAACAAAAAATAATCTGTATTATATAAAAATTGGAAATATTTGAAATGAAAAAATGCACGGTTGTTTCTAATACGATATGAATAACAAGAAGTAGGCCAACAAAAAAAAATCAAAAAATTTTGCAACTTGCCAAAATTTTGCGTGGATGCGATAAATTAAACTAAACATCTACAACCCTTAAATAAACTTCAAAAAATGTATAACTTGGATGGCAGATAAGACAAAAAAACTCAAATTCTCTAAAAATTACTAAATAAAAATCAATCTAGTTAAATAGCTGAAATGGCTAAAATAAAACTGTTAATACTAATAAAATAGCACTTAAGTGAACTAATTAGTAAAGGTTAAACTATTTTTATAAAGTTCAAGTTTTGTAAAATTAAACAAATTTTTTGTAAAATTTTTTCATTTTTTAACTAAATTTTTATCGAACATAATCAAAAAACAAGTTTCAAATCTTCTTTATGAAAAACAAAAATACATAGTTATACGTAAAGTTGTACAACAAGTCCACGATTTTCCAAATAAGCCACGCAATTGAGGCAATATCCGTTGAAAAAAACAAAAACAAAAAACCTAAATATTACACACTCTTACATCAAACAAAATATAAAGCAACAAAAAGAATACAAAACACAGAGAAAAAAAAACAATGATAGACCTACGCATTACTATTAAGTTTAAACTTAGATGGTAATTTTTTTGTACATAAAAGATTTTTTTGTACACATGTTATTTCAGAGTATTAACGATATTTTATTCTAAATAATTTAGTTGAACAGAAATGTTACAAAATTACAAAGAACAAAAGAAAATTAAAGCAAAATTAAAAAAAAAAATCCAAAATTGTAAATATATAAAAGTTCAACATTATTAAGGACAAAAAAGAAAAACTAAAAGGAAATATTTTAAATAATTCTTTTATGTTAGCATGAATGCAGTGCAACTAAAGTGAGGTTATGTCAGCACTTCTGTTGCTCTGTAGCTCTAGGTTGTAAGTGAATCTGTGAATTACAGCAGTGCCAAAATAAACTTAAGCCACTTACAGAACGCCCGCGCAAAGCCGGGGACATTGTATAAATAGAGGTTCTCAAAACTAATTTTAATACAACTTAATACAAAGAAAATCAAAGGATTCAATGTTAAAACTTATATTGTAAGTTTATATATTTTATTTTTATCATTTGAGTTGAGTTCAAATTCAAAATTCAAACATGACAGTGAATTGAAAAAGTTTCATAAAGTTACAGCGAATGAAAATAAGTGATGAATTGACCCTTTAAACTCTTATCAAAACTGAGGAAAATTTTTTCTTTATATGTCAACAAAACTTTTTATGAAAATCTTCCTGCTTTAAAGAACTTGTTAATTTCATAACTAATCTTGACACTTAAAATAAAATTGATTTTCAGAAGCTTCTGAAAGATTGTTTTTCCTCGAGTTCTCTTATTGTTTTTCTTACCAAAAACAAAAAAAAAACCAAAAAAAAAACAAAAATGGAAATTATTTGTATTTAAAATAAGATAATTATGGCATGAAATAGAACCAAAATTAGAAAATGGCGTATGTTTTTCGAAATTGTTTTTGTTTTATAACTTTTTGAGTCTCTAAGGACTTTTCTGATATCAAATACGGGATCAATATTGTAAAATTGCTGTTGCTTGATCTGGGTATGACTCTGTTTTTAAAAAAACTTCTAGTTGTAAGTGATTTGAAGTGTATTGAGGTTTCTGAGGGAGTTCGATTTTAGTTCGGGATGAAAATGTGGGTATTCGAAATGAATGTATTGGAATGTACCAATTAATGTCCCTATGGAACAAAAATTATTAAATTCCAGGTGTCTTTCTAGTCCGGAATTTTCAAAAATTGATTATTCCTTAAATCAAAAAAATTTCTTGAAGTTCGATAAGTAAACTTTTTCAAGGATATACATTTTTTTATAGTTTTACATAAGTTTTTGTCGTAATCTCAACTTTTTTAAAAATGAATCTAAATATGAGGATCGCCATTATTTCGGTCTACTGATCAAAAAAAAATTGAGATTATTTGGTTTTGAAGTAACATAATTATGGCATGAAATAGAACCAAAATTAGAAAATAGAACCAAATTTTCAAAAAACCAATTTTTGAGATTAGAAAATCAAATAAAGATCCGGACATCTCTAGGCAACATTTTTGATCCTAGTTTATTAGAAAGTGTACAAAAAAAATTATTCTAAGTAAATGTGAACAAGTATACTCTCAAAACTTCACAATTTATCTTTATTCTTTCCAAAGAATCCATGTTTAAAAAATGTTTCAATTCTTGGCCAGAAAGACCCCTAAATTAATTTTCCGCATTAAATCTAGAATTGCATTTCGAAAACTGAAATCTTAAGCAAAAACAGTGAATTGAAAAATTCGAACTGATTTTAATTTTCATTAGTTTTTGAAATGTTCAATTTAAATATTGGGCAAAAATATGGGGTCAAAATTTAATGCAAACTTGATGTCCTGAATCTAGGCCCTGCCATTATGTAAATTATTGAAGCTATCTATGCATCGCTCGTGTAAAAGCAAAACTTATAAAAAAACTAATTTTGTTTTATCATAATTTAAGCCGACTTAGCATTGTGATAGTATGCCCAGTGACTCAGAACTATCGTTTTCGATTTCATTTATGAACCTTTTCGGGTAGAAACGTTAATTTTTGGCACTTATAAATTAACCCTTTTTGTATCATTCGTCAGACTAAAATGCCTCTCAAAAATTAACCTTCTTTTTTTCGGAAATGAGTTAAAAAATAACCACAAATTGTAATTTTTAGCTCGAAAATGAGTTAAGAAAATAAACCATAGAAAAGATATTTTTCGGTACTCGGAAATGAATATTTTTTTAATCAATCGCCGGACGAAAATGCCTCTCAGAAACGTACCTGTTTTCTTCGGAAATGAGTTAAAAAATGAACCATAGAACAATCTGTTTTCGGCACTCGGAAATTAACCCTTTTTGTATCAATAGTCGGATTAAAATCAATTAGCTATTATGAAAATATCAACAAAGGATTAAATTCTTCCTTTTTTTAAATCATTTTATAATGTAAAAAACTAATATTTAAGATTCATTTCTGATCTCATTTATGAACAAAAAATGATTTGTTTATGAGAAATTGTTTCTACTGATATGTTAATAAAATTACTAATACTGATAACTCATTCAAGAATGCAAAAGAAAAAAACATTTATGATTCATTTTTCAACTCATTTATTAACAGAAATGGTTCATTTGCGTGGAATTTTCATCTAGTTAAATAATAAGAAAATAATTCTTTTTCGATTAATGATAAGTTTTTTATGAATATCGCAAAAAAAGTATAGGTTTTATTTATGGGAAAAGTTTTCACGAATTTTATCTTCTAAAGCAAGCACTTTTTAGCGACATAAAAAATTCTGAAATTAAAAAAAAAATGTTACCCAAAAACGTTCGCAAAACTCTCACCTTCGCTTATGGTGCAGTGGGTATATTTGAAATCTATTATCAAAATTTTGGGAAATAATAATAGAATTCCAGGAATCCAGACCCGCTTATTTAAATCCAACCAACGTTTATACTTAATTCACAATTATAAAGGTTCGTGACGGTATTAATGTGAAATCCGGAATAAAAATTAAGAGAATCAAAACGGAGATCCTGGATCTAGATCTCGTCATTTCAGAAAACACTCAATATAAACAGTAATCTAAATAAGGAAATTCGCAGTAAGGTGTTAAGTCCAGACTTCCTTGAGGTCCTAGGAATCAAAACTGTAAAACTTTTACCATACGACCAGGGTCAAGGAACAGTAACTGAATATTTCCGGTTTGAATCATACTAATGTTGATGAAAATTTGGGAGAGTAAAAAATAAAAAATAAATAACTGGCCATTTCAGCCCTTGAAAGGACTTTGACCTAGCTTCTTATGATCAATTGTGTTGTGCGTGTTATTAAGTTTGTACACAATTGACCGAAAAATGGACCTACAGGCTTAACGCTGACTCCGAACGGCGATGAACGGAATGTTCTTATTATCAAGAAGCTTTACATGGCATTTTGATTACTCTCTGAGGTTTGCCATTGTCTGCAGAGAGGTGACGGCCGTACAGAAAAATTATTTTAATTCAAATAATTTTCTGTCGCTACTGGGGTTCGAACCTGGGTCTCCAGGCTCGTTGACATAGCGGCCACACACTTTAACTAACTACGCCACGGACGCCATTTGGGAGAGTGCATATTTAAAATATGAGTCTTGGGGTTAAAATAGTAAAATTTTCTAGTATAGAGACCGGATCAAAGCCCAATAACTTTATAATATTTTCCTTTTAACTTCAATAATGTTGAGAAAAGTCTGTGAGAATTTAAATCAGTGTGTAGAGGTAAAAATTGTGAAATTGCTATTACAATATAAAAAATATTAGCATTCGACTCAAGTCAAGGCTTAGTATATTTTTTATATTTCCAGTTAAGCCGAATTTATAGTGATTAGTTATGGTTTTTTAGGAGTGTTTTTAAGATCTGGGTATAGAGGTCAGGAATGTAAACTGTTACATTCGTAGCAACCGGTCAGGGTAAAAGCATTTTGAATAAATGTAGATATAAGTTTGTGAGAGTGCTTATTAAAAATCAGGGTCTTAAGTTAAAAATCATAAAATTTCTGGCTTGAGGTCCGTTTCTAGGGTTATTTATTTTATAATATTTCCCAATAATATATAAAAACAAGACCTAATAGATTTATAATATTTCGCTTCTAACTGAAATAATGTGTATACAAGAGATTATTTATATGGGTCTAGAGGTCAAAATTGTAAAATTTTTAGAATTAGATCCGGGTCAAAACCTACTTCTTTTTCCTAATTTTTTCCGAATGTATGGTTTTTGGAAGTGTTTATTTAAAATCCTAATCTATTGGTCCAAATTGTTACATTTCGGGCATTCAATTGACTTCAGGCGCAGTCATTTTTTTATAATATGATTAACTTCAACTGAAATAATGTTGATAAAAGTTTGTGAATGAGTTTTTTTAATAATCTAGGGTCTAGACATCAAAATTATCAGTTTTGTAGTACTGGATTCGGGTTAAGACCAAATAACTTTATAATATTACACTTTTAACTGAAATAATGTTAAATAAGCGTCCGTGGCGTAGTTGGTTAAAGTGCGTGGCCGCTATGTCAACGAACCTGGAGACCCGGGTGCGAATCCCAGCAACGATAGAAAATTATTTGAATAAAAATAATTTTTCTGTACGGTCGCCACCTCTCTGCAGACAATGGCAAACCTCAGAGAGTAATCAATATGCCATGTAAAGCTTCTTGAGAACAAGAACATTCCGTTCATCGTCGTTCAGAGTCAGCGTTAAACCTGTAGGTGCGGTTCTCGGTCAATTGTGTACAAACTTATTAACACGCACAACAAAATTGATCATAAGAAGCTAGGTCAAAGTCTGAAGCTAGGGAGTGTCTGTCTATTAAAAATCAGGGTTTTTTGGTCAAAGTTGTAAAATTTGTAGAATTCATACTGGGTCAAGGCTCAGTAACTTCATGGTATTTTCGGCTAGAATTCAAATTATGTTAAAAAAAAATTTTTTAAATTTATTCTTTATGTATAATCTGGGTCCAGAAGTCATAATTCTAAAATTGATTGTTTTCGATCGGAGTCAAGGCCTAGTAACTTTATGATATTTTGGTTTGAATTGAGTTTATGCAAATAAAAGTTTTTGAGAGTGTACCCAAGTGGAAATTTGCCTAAGGATAGAGTCAGAAAATGATCAGGAAATTCTTACTTTAATTAGGATCGGATCAGGTTACCAGAACAACTTCTGATTTTAAACGTAACGCACTTTTTGATAACCATCCTGATCAGGTAACCTTACTACGTAACATTGCCTGGTTTATATAATAAACCTGATCAGGTTACCTGAAAATGTAGTCTATGTAGTTTGGCATATTAAACCCGATCAGGCAACCTTATCAGGAGGCCCTATCAGTTTTGAATACTTACCAAGATCGATATTACTGATCGGGAATCCTGATTCAGATTTGTTTCAAAATATGAATTCATGATATACACCATGATATGCACCTTATCGATAAGATAAGGCCTTATTAATAAGACTTCCTTAAAAGGGCTATCCATATCATATCCGAATCGAATTCGGACTTAAATAAGGTATTCCTTAACTGATTCCTTAACTCGGGTAGTTCTCCACTCCGTTACCAAATTTTTGAAATTCAAATTGGAGGTCCTTGATGATCCCAATAGTCCCACTAATTCAATTGAAATACAAATTCAATTGATTTCAAGTTTCTATTTTGGTTTTTTGTTTTTAATGCTTATAGGTTTTTTTTTATTAAAAATTTTTAGAACTATAAGTAGGAATTGTCTGGACCTATCTATTTCTAAAACAAACAAAGAGTTTCAACCATGAAATTTCAAGATGTATTCAAAAAAATTCAAGTTGAAGTTTTGCTTATTGAGCTATTCGTTCATAGTTCAGTTTCCGGGTTTTGAAAACTAAAAGAAGAAACTGAAGATTTGCAAAGTACAAAATTTTTGAAAAAAAGGCAAATGAACGGTTTGAAAGGAATTTTGTTAGTTCCTCAGGGTGTTCAAAAATCTCAATATTGGAAATTGCAAAATTATTAATATTTGACTTGAGTCAAGACCCTAACATATTAGAAAACATTGGGTTTTAAATGAGTTTATGTTTGAAATTTTGAAAATTGCTATTGACTCATTTTGATATTGAAATATTGATAGAAATACTTCAAAAGTTAGACACAGTACTTATACTTATAGAAACGGTATAGAAGCAGAAAAACTTCTGATCAAAATATTTAATTCGGTAGAGGCGTAGAAGTGGGCTGTTGGACGCCATATGACAACTCAAAACATCCCAAGAATATCTTTTCCTGATGGCTGAAAAATTTAAAGTTGAAACTGAAGTAGTAAATAGAACACTCTTTTCTCCTAATTAAAGTCTTCAACCTGGGCTAACTATCAATCTATCAAAAACGGGACCGGTTATTTCCAAATAAGACCACATGGGGTGTTCTGGATTTTGATCAGCTTAATTTTTATTTTAATAAAAAAATTTCGAATTTCGATTAATAACACAATTTATGAGAACTTGAAGAATTTTCATAGTCCGAAAATGAAAAAAAAATCAAAAGAAGACATTTCTAAGACAAAAACGGGTCTACCAAATAGTTCGAGTTCATTGAACACGTGCTCAAAAATAATATAATTATTTGATATTGTTAAGCTATGTAACTCTTGAAAAACTTTTTTGATTCTCTGATCAGTTTGGATTTGTTGACATATGAAATTTTTTACTCGAATTTTATGCTTAAATATTTCATTACTTTTGAGTTACAAAATGTTACACTTTTAATGTACTAAAATGGAATATTTTTGTTAATATACATAATTTTTTCAATATTTCTTTTTTGTTATAAGTATTAGGAGAACACTTTACATAAAAATGCTCAACTTTGGCAATAAAGTAATATTAGGCAAAATTTGGGCTCCAAGTATGCAAAAACTTACCAAACCAAAGAACAAAGTTGTGCATTTTGAATATAACTCAACTGTTTTTCTTTAAATTCAAAACTCGAAATATAAAAATTTATTTTGCAAAATTTGATAAATCACATTCAAAGTTTAAATGAAATTTTATTAAGATTTGAAAATATTTTTAATTGAATAAATTTAATAAATTTCTTTGGGATCGAAAGAACGTTGTTAACAAGTTCTGGGCTCAATTTAAGAACTTGTTAACAAAAGCAACAACCAAAATGGCAAGGTAAAAATTTTGCTACAAGCATAATTTTTTTACTTAGACATTAAGGAGAATTTAACTTTTTACTTTAGTTTAGAAATTGAAAGAGATACTTAAAATATAATTTAATAGCACAGTTAAAAAAAAGACCTACACGAATATTCGAAAAACTTACTGTGAATAATAGCACTTTAGCGAAAGTATGCTCAAAATATGAAACTTAGACGCAGTAAACTTTAAAAGCGACAACATTTTTTGTAATAAAGATTATTTAGTTCTATTAACTTTATTGAACAATCATAAAAAATGAGAAAAAATTTCAGTATCTCCATATCTGAACTCTGTATTGTATTGAAGTAACCTTAGGAAGTAATTTAAAAGGTTAAACAAGACAAAAGCACCTAACTTTAACGTTTTTTGCGGCTGAGTTTCATACAGCCTGAGTAATATCTGAAAATTGTGAAACACACAAGTTTGAACTGTTTTAGATAGTAAAATAATTCCTAAAGTTTTGACCTAAAAATAATTTGTTGTTTCTTTTTTATATCTATATATCTTAAGAATGAAATTATTTGAGTTGAATTCAAGTATGAACTGATCGAAATATGAATATTAAGAAATCTATTTTCTATCAGTATATCTTATTTAACTTTCCTTTAGGAGTATCAACCTTATTACTTCTAAAATATCAAAAAGAAATCGATTTTTTTCAAGACAGCTTTAAAGCTAATACTAAAATGAACAAAAAAAGAAAAAAAATATATAATTGCAGTATACTATCTATACTATACAAACTCTCGTTTTAACACATATCCATCCATGAAAGAAAATACTACGATACCAAATATGAACTACAAAAGTAACAGAACTACTTTATATACAACTGTTAGCTAATAAACAAAACTCATAAATTTTCAAAATTTTATGTTGATGTTATTAAGTTTAAGAAAAAATACACAAATTTTCATGTATTCAACATAGTAAAAATGTCTTAATTTCGGTTTTACGTTTGAAGCAATGTGAACAGTAGTGGCGATAAAATGAATTGCGAGCTGACTCTTCCGATTGTATGGATACGCATTAGAAACTAAAAGTTTAGAAAAGAAAATAAAAATGAATACAAGAAAATATAAGAGTTGTTAAGATAAAGTTTACACGCCAAAATTAAATTTACCGTACGTACTCTTAGAGGCTGCCCTAAATATCCCAACTACCTTATAGAGTCTTTAGTAGAACTCTTGTAGTTATATCCGGTTTCATATGATTCAATTATCTTATTAAAAACAAAATTTTTTTAATATCATTTCAAAATTTTTTAAAACGATAAGTTCTCAAAAAAAAAAACTCTTTTAGAACAAAAAGGCATTTCAACAAAAGCGAATGAAAATTTGGTTTTTAGTTTTTTTACGTGTTTGATTTTAAATCATTTTTGTGGGTATAACTTTTATGTTTTTAAAACAAAGAAACTATCCTTTTTGTAGATTTTCGAAAATTTATGGCTTAAAACTGTTTTTTGACTCAACAATTTTACTTGATAATTTGATTGTCCATAAAAAAAGCGTTTTACTTCTAGAAATTTGGGTACCTTTTGGAGCAAAACCATACGATACTCGATTGCCAGATGTAATAGACTATAAAGAGCGTTTTACTTCTAGAAATTTGTATACCTTTTGGAGAAAAACCACACAACACCCCGTGCTAGATGTACTAGACTATAACTTTGCTCGGCAAAAATAGCCAACACGACTTCCTCTTTCAGATATACTATACTATGGTCTGGTATATACAGTGACCACCATTTTTTATGGCGGTATGTGAATAAGAAAATAACTTAAAAAAAACAACCAATTCCATATATGAGGTATTTTTATTTAATTTGTCCCTTACAGTTTATTGGGCAGACCACGTGGCTTGGAATACGGCGAAACAGTCGCACGAATGGTTGGCACTGAACCTGATTTTTGGAATCAAATTTTGATGACCGACGTGGCATATTTCACACTCTCTGGTGCCTTTAACAACCAAAATTGCCACTTTTGCGGAACGTAGAATCCCCACGATATCCATGAAACAGCATTGCATGAGCATAAAATTACTGTTTGGGCCGGCGTTTGCGCCAAAACCATGATTGGGCCATTTTGCTTCGGAGAATGCGAAACAGTCGACAGGAATCGATATCGGTGGATGTTGGCTCATTATGCGTGCCCAAAAATGTGTGAAAAAGGTCTGGACAGTTAATGGTTTCAACAAGTGGGTGCACCATGACACACTTCAAATCGAACTATGCAGTTTTTGCAACGAAAATTCCCTGAAGTAGTAAAAAAATGGCGACATTGACTGGCCACCCAGATCTCAAAATTTGACCCCTCCGGACCTCTTTTTCTGGGGTTATTTAAAAAGTGAAGAGTACACTAGTAAGCCTCAGACCATTGATGAGCTCAAGGTAAACATTCGTGCCGAAATCATCGCTATACCATCCGAAATGCTCGACAAAGTTATAGAAAACGCAACTAAAAGGGACATTTCGATTCTGCCAATAGAGGCTGGCACTTGATTGATGTTTTATTCAAAAATTAGTCCAAATAAATTGCAAAAGTCAAAATAAAATAAAAAAACCCCATGTATGGAAAGCGGAAATTCAATATTCCATGGACATAAAAATGGCGCACACTGTATATATATTTGGTCTGTTGCAAAAGTTCTGTTGGACTCTGTTATGAATTAAAATTTTCCTGATCTAGGACCAATCTTAATAAAAAAACCTTCAATGTTTCTTAATTCAACATTTTTCAAGAAAATCTGAAGTCGATATATTTTATTCCTGCGAATGAGCCTCAAAAACTCTTCAAAGAGGACATTAGCAGGCTGTCAAAGAGGACATTATCTTCAAAGAGGATATTCTATTTATTATCTTTTAAAAATATCTTCTCTTGACATAATTTAATTATGGCATTTTACTTCGTTACTTTTGGGATGGTATTATTGAGAAGTCATGGATCTTACAAGAACTATTTTCTTGAATTGCTTAGCCAGGCTGTCACTCTATTTTGATTTATTCGAAGCTTTTTTAGGTCGAATTTTCCCAAACAAGAAACGGCTTCTCATGATACAATAACAAGGCATAGAAGAGAGATAAAAGAGAGGCTCTCAAAATTTAGAGCTCAGGGTTTCACATCAAAGTTTCGTGCGGTATTTTCTTAAAGTAGCAATTTAATCCATATTTTACTATGGGTTGCCGTGCATTACTTTGTACATTTAAATTTCATCCAAGGTAACTATTTTTTTAAAGCAATTTCCATAACGTTCTTAGAAAAAAAATCTTACTGTGTCTAAAATATTTCTTTTTCAAAGACTACCACTTTATTAAGTACCAAGATACATGATTTTCGGAGCAACAATTGTATTGTAGATATCACACCTTGCGTTCCAATCTGGCCCATTTCTTTACTGGTTAATATTTTTGTTTTATTTTCAACGTTTATTTTCAATTTTAAAATGTGAAATTCTAATGATGCCAATAAAGTACGTTAGTGTGCAAATTGCATGAAAGGTTCCACGCCCTATTGCACAAGCAAAAACCTCATGACGCCTTTAATTATTTTTTTTTTATTTTTATTATGTGGCCGAATACCGTAGACTTACCATCGTTTCATAAAATTTACCGTATTACTTATAATCACGGAGTTATAATTCCATGCAACGTTTCTTCATTGTTGTTGCATTTTTACTGCATTCACTGTTTTGCTCTCTTTGCGCCAAAAAATTGTTTCATTTTCATTATGGGGCCAAAAACCCATATCATGCTATTGTAAAACTGAAATTTTTCATAGCACTTCTACTGAGTGAGTAATAATTTCATGCAACAATATTCCATTTGCAAAAGTTGCTACATACAAGTCCTGACGACCTATTCATTTATTTTTTTATTATTGTCATTAGATCAAGTATAAATCCTTTATTTCTCTTTTATAAAATGCAAAATTAACAAAAAACCTAGTATAATTTATAATATGTCTTTTCAGCCTCCTAACTTATTCGTTAAAATTTCTAAGTTTTACATGTTTAACTTACGGACATTGATTAAGATAAATTAACTTAGTATTTTGTAATTTATACATTATGGCTTCGATAGTTTATAATAGCATGCTTGCTTAATCTGACGAACATAGTCTCCATACCATTTTGATAAAGTGTCAAAGTTTTCGATAGTTTACCTACACTATTAGTTAATATGTTATATACTTGGCTTGGGTGAATCAAACTTTATTTTTTTGTTTTGGCAGGGTATCGAAGTATGTGCTTTCAAAGCAATGTATAAAACAGTATATATTAGTTTGGTGAAAAAGCATAAATTTTTAATTTCCATACAAATTTTTTTTTACCCAAGCCGGCTTAGGTAATTTTCTATTGTTTTTTTTTTTTTTTGGGTGTACTAACCGAGTAATAAAAGTAATAATTCCAGGCAACATCATTGCATGATTGATGCATTTTAGCCGACTGAGGTGATTCTATTGTTTTTTTGCTCGGTGTACTAACCGAGTAATAAAAATAATAAGTCCATGCAACACCGTTGCATGATTGATGCATTTTCAATCTTGTAGTGGCACTCTGACGACTTGAAGTTTTTATCTATTCTGATCATTAGGACTAAGAATCAGCCTTTATTGGTGTAAAATTCATTTTGCCGGAGCACCAATACATAGCGTATTAAAATTCCATGTTAAAAGCTTGTAGTTTTGTTGCCTAAGCACATCGCTCCGCGTACCGGTTACGCCTTCATTTTTTTATTTTTTTATTTTTGTCATAAAGTCAAAGAATTAGCCTTTACTGTCGTGGGTAAAGGCTAACACTTTATAACAACATTAATTTTATAACAACACCTTTACTCATTGAGTAACAATTTCATGCAACGCTGTTGCATTTTGAAGAAATACTTTTTTCAACTTTTTAGGAAACTTGCACAGTAAAACGTAACGTTGTCACTTCAAAACAATATATTTAACCGTTGGAATTGTATAGAAAGTACCTCGCGTTTTTTTTTAATTTCTTTATTTTGATTGTCCTTTTGACTTTATCCTATAAATCTACGAGTATTATCAGTATCAGTTCATAGCAAATTTGTGTTTTATACTATATAAAGACATTATACGCAGTAGTTATAGAAGCATAATGGATAAAGTATTAACGTAAAACGTCGGCAACTTTGGGTATGAGTTCTAATGTTCTTGTCTGATGTTTTTTTTTTTTTGTTGATGTAATTGTGGATATTGTCAAAATTGTATTACAGAAAATACTAAAAAGGAGTATTTTTTAAAGTTTCGTCCTATCCGACCTATATTGTAAATGTACCATGATTTCTTCTCATAAATTCTTTTTACAAATTCTTATGAGAACTTTATACATAGAAAAATTTACATTTCTCGCCACTACTGTCGAAGTTGCTTAATTTACTGTTTAAAACATGTTTGGCATAAAAAAGACTGATTAATTACAAAAAAAAAAAATAAATAAAAAAACAATAAATATTAAACAAAAATTTTTATTGATTTTTAAAATAAATTTGTGTTTAAGAATATGTTAACTTTAATTTAAGCAAAGTGTTTCTTAGACTCCACACTCTTAAACATAAATTACTTCAAATTAATGTGCATTAACTTAACTTTATTCTTTTTCTATAAATTAAAAATTATTTAAAAAAAAAACTTGAATTTATTACTTTTTGAAAATAATTAAATTAAATTATTTTTATAAAAAAATAATATATTTTTACTTAAAACAAAAAACAAAAAACAAATTATTTCAAATTTAATAAGAATGTAAAATTTGACAATATAGCATGCAAAGAAAATGGCATAGAAAAGATTTTATTATTAAAGTTTTTTGGTTTTTAAATAAAAATAAAACTAAATAAAATTCATAAAAATCGTTAGGGTTAAGGTTATGAAAACTGCAGCTATAAACATAATTATATTAAAATAAATTGTATAAATTTAAGGTTATGTGAGCTAGTTCTAAGCAAATTAATTTAAAAACTAGTTAAGAGAGCAAATAAAAGTTTGAAAACTTTTAGTGTATTATTCAAAAATGTAAATAGAAGCAAAAGAAGTATGTGTTTATTTTTTCAAAATAAATCAAAAGAAAATTTTGTTATTTATTAAAAAAAAAATCCAAATAAATAATTTGAAAATTTAATACAACTAACTGACAAAACAAAAACAAAAAAAAACTCAGTACACACTTTCTAGAACTTTAACTTAATATTTCTCAATTTTTAAAATTTCTTTAATAAATGTCAGTTCAACCCTTCAACGACCGCTCCTTAAACGCTGGGAAATTCGCAGATCCGACACCGAATTCATATTCAGCAACTCTAAATAACTAAAAAAAGTATTGAAAAAAAAATTTTTTACATACCTGCAAAGGTGGGAAAAATCATGGAACCTATAACTATTTCCCAATAGTTATAGGTAAAAATGTAGGGGACTATTTTCTCTTGTTGACAGTGCGCGACCGCAAAATTTAAGCTCGAATTTTGATTAACTTCATGAGAACTCTCTGTTTCTAATCTATTTTGAAAGTTAACCAATGAAAGTTTAAAAAATAACCTTTGCAATGGTATTACTTCTACCTCTCTACGACTATCGATTTAGGAGATATACCTACAATAAGTCAAAATTTCGATAAAAAATACCAAAAAATCTAATATCTGTTCCTTTGTATTTGCCACAGATCCAATCGGATCTAATGTTTGGCATCCAATGAAAGGTTCAAAAATATCCTCTCCAATGGTGGTACTTTAACCTGTCTACAACTATTATTTCAGGTTAAATAGTTGTCTACAACTATTATTTTCAACTATTATTTCAGTTACCAAAATAGGTTAAATTTTTCAAAATATCTCATCTTTTATTGGATGCCTATGAACATTAAACCATAGCACATAAAATGGGACAGATCTGATTTTTTGGGATTTTTAAACGAAAACATTTGGGAATATCTTCTGAACCAATAGTCGTAGAGAGATCGAAGTACCACCATTGGTACTCAAACTGTTCTTGATTTCGTGCTTTTATTTCAGTCTTATTACAGACACGATCCCAAATCAAAGACCAAATTCTACTTTCATCTTTTCTGCTATCGCTTTGAGTGTGCACAAAGCGTACATTGGTTACAACAAAATCTCTACGTCGAATACAGAATCATTTTCTATATCTGCATTGGTATCCCGCGCACAATTGTCTTCTCAAATGATCGATTCGTTCACCAACCGCAAGAGACCACCTCGCGAAGTTGTAAGATAGGAACCTAAAAGATTTAATCTTGTGGAGATCACTACTCTCTCCAATACTTATCTCTGCAAAAGTGAAAAGGGACGTAAGGCTGTATTTTCTGCTCCAAGCGACACAAAGATCATCGAATTGATGCTTTGTACCTTCTGCAAATATAAAAAATGAAATAGCAATGAATTCAACAAAAATGCAAACAAATTTATTTTTATTTCAAATCAACTCTTCAAGAAACTTAAATATGTCATAGATTTTTACCCTTAACGACCATTGGGACATAGAGGTCCCGTCAGATTTGGTGGTCGCGTGGAATCCACCGTGGATAGTCGAGGTGGACTGTCTTTTTTTTGTGTTATATTTTGTTAGAAAGTGGAAGGTTGCCAGAAACTTCTCCAAAAATGTACCCATAGCTTCTCCAACCACCAAAACATTACAACAAGCAGAAGGTGAAGAAAAAGTTAAGATTTTTTGACTTTGAAGGGTCTGGTAGGCAAATGGATGAATCTAGCTTTGAAAAATATACACTTTCTGAAAGCCACATAGTTTTAGATTGCATAGTTTTTCCAGAAAAAAATTGGAAGGTAACAGGGTCGCCGGTGACCCAGTAGTCGTCAAAGGGTTAACTATGAAAATACAATTAATTCAAATATAACAAATATTTAAAAAAAAAAATTTTTAATTATATTTTCATTTTCTTTTATGTATATTATTTATATTTTAGTTTTATATTAATATATTATTAATTTTTTTTTATTATTTATCCACTAAATATTTACAAATTTTTTGCACGTTATAGTGCAATTAATTTATAGCTTATTTAAGACAGCAACCACGCATATATAAAGAAAATTACCATTAAACAGTGAATTTTCTCTTAGTTCTTAGTGAGTTCTTATGATTTCTGAAAATTACAAAAAAATTAATAAGAAAAAAAAAATAAGCAAGAAATACGTACTCGTAGTTACAATAAAAACAACAAAAACTTTCAAATTAACACATAAGTAATTACATTTTTTTAAAAGCATGAATCCTTAAAGAAAACAAAACAAAAACAAAAAACAAATATATATATTTATATAGAATAATACATACAAATACATACATACGGCATACAATAATAACCACAAAATGGCTTCCAATGCATAAAGCCTCCGAAAAAGCTTGGAAGTTTTATTGTGGCGCATTCCAAAAAAAGTTCGAAGATAATAAAATACAAAAAAAACTTTTAGTTACTAAACCTACTTTAAGTCAAAACCGAAAACTTAGTGAATAAGTACAGCAAAAAAATCCCATAAAGAGAAAAAAATAATTATTTTCTAATGTTAAGCATAAAAATTTGATAAACTGACATTTTGCAGCTAAGCAAAAGTAAAACCAAATAAAAACAAAAAAACTATTTCTTCAAATTAGCCTAAGTTACAAAAAAAAAACAAAGAAATTTTATTAAAACTTGATATTAAATCATGTTAAAAATACAAGAAAATAGCTATAAAATATATTAAAATGAAGAAATTTAGTCAAACTGCTGGAGATTGACAAGCATTGAAAAAGATCAAAAGAAAAACGTGGAAAATAAATGTATTTTAAATGTTGATAAAAAAAAATTTGTCCATGACTTTTATTAAACATACCAAGTTTGAGTGGGCAATTCGGTAATTTGGGTACAAACACAAGTTAATTTTGACCTTTGTACTCAAGTGGTAACGAGCTTGACTTCGTTTTATTCAGAAAACAAATCTTACACCTCTTGTTGACACACCCTCATAAATTCTTATCGAGCAACATATTCTAGCAACAGCCTAGAAGTATGCTCCGGCATTTATTACATTGCAGGCAAAAATACGTTCCACAAATTCTTTACACTCCACAAACAACTTCCAAGCAGTGATGCCAACTACACGGAAATTACGGGTTTCTATGGATTTTTAAGCCTTGCACAGATAAACGGACAACAGTGGCAAAATAAGGTAAATCTACGGATTTTTAAGAATATCGCACAGAATTTTCGTAGATTTTTCGCGAAATTTCATGTTAAAATTAATTTGAATAATAAAAAAATATATTCAACACTCAAAAATACGTTTACTTAATTTGTTAAAACTTTGCGCATATCAACACTTGCAACTAATAAAAATGTGCAGCCCTGAAAGTTGCACGCGTAAGCAATACAAAGCTCTAAACATGTTCTTCAGAGTGAAAATGTTAAGCAACACAAAGGCAAAAACAATTTCTGATCAACTTAACAACTGCTGCACTAACAATAAGTAATCTTATATATATTACGCAAACCCAAATTTTGTCCGGCGTAAGGCTTTTTAAGTACAAGTCCAATCTTAATAAATTTGGTATTTTTTGGTAGGTTCAGACCTGTAGATGTGCAAACTGGACTTTTTATTTCTTAAAAATGTATATATTTTAAGTTATAGCTTATTAAAGTTTGCATATAATAGCATATAATTGTTTTTGTTATGTTGTTTTTTTTTTCTTAACAGCAGCTGAGAACAATGTTATCAAACTCAGAGCAAAACTATTATCTGCTCACATTTAGCTCTCTTCTGTCTCTTCTTGCCAATTATTATTATTTTATAGTTGATGGGTGCAGCAACGCGCACCAGAGGTCGCTAGTATTTTTTTATTTTCAGAATTCGTTCTACCATATTTTTATAATATTACACTTGAAATTGAAATGCAAACTGAATCCTTAAGAATACACCTATTTTATGAAAGTTTTATCAGTTTTTATGAAACAATTTTAGATTTTTACATTCAACCAGACATAATTTATATAACAAAGTCGAAGATATTGATATAAGTAACTCATGCAATTACTTGAACTGCAATGAGGTATACCTTGGCGCAAAATGTGAAGCGGAATTTTTAAATCTAGGTTCACCCAATATTGACGATATTCAGCAAGTTCAAAATTTTTGTTTGAATTTTTATGTTGAGGCTTAATTTCAAATAAAAAAAAAGATTTCCATTTCAAAACATGAAATTTTTAAAAAATTTGGGAATGGTAGATCCAAAAAATTTTTTTTATAATAAAACAATACCACCCTTGCTTCAATATATTCCATCAGTCTTACCAGAAAAATTTTATAACGAGATTGACATCGAATATAGAACTTTACGGAACATGGATCGGCCGTCAAAGAATCTTGAGTTGGCCGCATATTCGGTAGAAGTCAATAAAGTTGTAAATGGGGATGGAAGCATACATTTTACACTAGTATCAACACTAATACTGCACATATTTTTGCTACTACATTCTTCAGCAACCGTTGAAGGAATTTTTTCTCAAGTATTTTTCTCAACGCAAAGAAACTTTTCAAGAAATGTAATTGTTATGATATGCAAATAAGTAACTCACAGTTATAAAAATTTTCCATTCAAATGTGTGACCATAAAACATAGTTTTATACAGGTATTTCTTAAAAGATATGATTCTATTTTTGTTATGATTTCCAAAACGAATCAATTCTGTAGAGTTTCCTAAAAAAATATTACTCTTAAAACTGGTTCCTCGAGATCTGGTTCTCAAATTTAAACTTGCTATAGTATACAAAAGAAAATTAATTGAAGCTAAGTAATACATTACTGGGAATCAATTAAACAGTGGGCAGTGTATACAGCTTAAAAAAACTTAAAGTGTGTTTGAAATGTATTTCAATGTTATTGTTTTGTTAATGAATAACGATTAAATAAAAAACGAATAGTCTAAAGAAAAGATATGTTTTATGTTATTTTTTCAATTATTTTTACATTTAGTTATGTTGTTAAGTTTTTTTTAACTTTTTATAAGTTTAATGCAAATCTTGAAAAAAATACAAAATATTTGTAAAAAAACTTTTAAGGACTTTAATTGAGTAATTTTTTTACTAGTATCGCCTTTGGTCGAAATTCGACCATTTAAGAATTGATTTTTTTTTGTGTATTTTTATTGAAACCTTTTCTGTTCTTTCTTCACTCATGTCCAAACTTAACCGAACTCATACCACACCATATGCACGACCAGCAGGAAATGACAAAATAGTAACTCCATTCCAAGTTTCCATATTCTGTGACTTTTACTTTCAACGCTATTCGATATCCAAAATTTGGCTTATATATGCGGAGCCACACCCCTTTATCCAATGACCGACCCAGTACCCTACTTCCCATACTCTACTTTCTAGTAGAAGGATATCACCAAATGGGAACTCCATATTGAGTTTCATTGTTATACGGCATTTACTTCCAAAGCTATTCGATATAAGAACTTTGAATTGTATGGGTGGTGCCACGTCCCCTCGTCGAATGCTCGTTTAATTTTTCCAGTCGAAGAACACGACTAAATGGGAAGTTCCTATCGAGATTCATTGATTTGTGACCAATAGTTCGAAAGCTATACCAAAAATTTGAGCAGCTGAAAAGTGTCATGCCCCTCTTTAAACACCCATTAAATGTAACCAGTGGAATGGTACGTGTGATTTGAGGTCGAATACCAATTTCCAATGCTGTGTAAGCTATAACTCTAAAGCTAATCGATATCGCGAATTCGGGTTGTATGGGATGTGCCACGCCCACCATAGATATTCGGTGCATTCCTTCTCTATACTCTTACTAAAATCGGTTGAAAAACATAGGAGAAAATGGTTCTAAACTGTTCTGCCTACGACTATTTATATATAGATGAGTTGCTAGATTTAAATTAAAAAAAAATTATATAAATTTACACGGATTTACACGGATTTTTTATGTCGCATTTGTGGATTTTTACTCTCTTCGGGTTGGCATCACTGCTTCCAAGTCATATGTATGGATGCTATCTAGAAGTAAACACACAGTGGCTTAGCTTAAAATTCTGCAGTCTGGAGCTATACCAAATTTGGCGGATCCTTTAATAAAAAATGTGATAAAAAAAAATTAGGTGGAGCTTTTTCAACTTAAAGAGAACAACGTAGAATCGATTAAACAATTTATATTATTAAATCAAATTTAATTAAATTCAATTACAATAATAAATCGTAAACAAAAAATGAAATTTCGTAATTGTACAAGTACATTTTAAGAGCCTAGATATTGGGGCCCAATGTGAGCTTTTTTTAATGCAATAAAAGGAAAAAATTAATATTTTCCATGTATTATGGCTTTATTAGTAAGAGCAAACATTTACATTAACTACACAGTTCTTCAAATATTTTTTTTTTAGTCTACAAGAGCTCCCACCGATATTTTACATTTTGCCGAGCCATATGATGACTTTCTGCGTTTTCGGAATGTTTGCATCACTTGGATTTTTCTTCAAGGTCATTTTTAATAAGTCACTTCGATTTTCGCACCTTGCCTAACTTAATGTATCTTAGCTTTGCTTTTATACATCAAAATTTGAAATCTTATTAACTATTACACTTGCAGCCTTCCATTTTTGTTGAAATGTGGTAAATCGTATAATTTTTTTACAAATGTATAGGCACTTAAATGAACAGAAAGAGCATTTTGTTTTTTAATTTGCTCTTAACCATTAAAAGTAATCAAAAAATTCTTCTTACTTGATTATTTTGACTTATCTATATATATGAAAATAAATTACATTGTGCATGAAATTGATGTTCTCTGTAATGCGTGAACTGATTTTGTTTCTGGAAATATCCCATGAAAGGTGACGTCAATTCGAAGGTTTTTTTGTATAAATGGTTTTTGTATGTGTATTGGTTCATGAATTATAGGCATTTTAGTGAATTTATCAACAATACAGGTGTGAAAAAATACAGGTGCGCACATATGGTGTATATGGGGAAATATTTGCAAGGGTAATTGGAAATAAATGGAATATTGGCATAATTTGGCAAGTCTCACTTTAGTTTGCATTTGCGCGAAAAATATAGGCATAGTAAAAATTGTCCATACCCCTTTTTTTCCATACCCCCTTTTACCGCCCACAAATCAATAAAAATGCTATATTTAAGACGGTTTTGGTCGTATTAGACTAAAACTTGGTAAAAAAGTTCGTATAGTTACTGTCGGCAACTATACTAAAACTGGGCATGGTCTAACTATATATAGATACGCCCACTTTTTAGAAATCATTATTATTCCTGAGTTGTACATGTTTTGATAGTGAAACTTGATATGTATGTAGATGCTATGGGCCCAAGAGGCAGTTACTATATATTTGAGCGAACATTAGACAAGGGGGAATTTGGCCACACAGGCTAAATTTATGATATCGAATTGCTTTGGAACTAAATGTCGTGTAACAGTGAAGGTCTCTCTACTGAAAAACTGGCACGAGCAATCGAAAACGGGGCGTGGCTCCACCCATATAAGCCAAATTTACAATACAGAATAGCTAAAGAAGTAAAAGTCACACAACATTGAAACTCAGAATGTAGATACCATTTAGTGATGTCCTTCTACTAGAAAAGGTGACATGCATTGGACAAGGGGGTGTGTCTCCACCCATACAAGCTAAATTTATGACAGAAAAGCTATGGAAGTAAAAGACAAAGAACATAGAAGTAAGAATGAAGTTACTACTTGGTAATATCCTGCTACTGGGATATGAAAAATGCAAAAAATTTAGCATAATTTTTGCATTGCATATTTTTATTTCAGCAGAAAAATAACTCCAAAGTACTGAGCTCAAATGTGCGCTGTAACTATGGGGTCATTCATAAATTACGTTACCAATTTAGTAGAGAGAGAGGTTTTAAAATGTACTACGATAAGTAACGAATGGGGGGAGGGGGTCTCAAACAGGGGGTAATGGGACCACAAATAAAAAAAATTCGAAAAAATTGAAATTAATACAACCCAACATTTCAAACCATTTTCATCCTTACATCTTCATGTTTGACCGTCTAAATTGACTGTTAACTATTGGCAAGTGTAGTAAGGGCATAATTTTTCTTTGCTTGCTTTTCGATAGTTATTTTTTCTATTTTCGAATATATTTTAATCAATTCATTTTTTTATTTCATATACTACGTTACTTTATGGGGATACAAAAAATTGAAAATCGGTCACGTAATTTATGAACGACTCCTATGTTTCGAGTACGAAATGGTTTAGAAATAATAACATTGAAGGCATTGCAACATTTTCCGGTACTTATCTAGATAAGTTGCAGCAAAGCGCACCGGGAAAAAGCTATTTGGGTATAAACTTTACTAAACTGTACTACAAAGGCCAGGGTATTGGATTTTCAATGATTGTAAAAAAAAAATTGGTTAACTGAGTTATGGACGATAACAATATTGAAGTTACTGAGTTTCTAATCTCCCTCTAGAATAATAGCCCTTTTTTTGGCCTCATAATAGCAATTGAAATTTTTGTCCATTTTTGTATCAGCTGTCAAAGTGTTTCATATCAATCTATCTATGGTTTTAGTACAGCGATAAACACAGATCACAGCACCGCACACTGGTTGAGCCCCATACAAAAAATGTCAAAAAATAGAAGTAGTCGTCGTAAATCAATAAAATTAGGTACATGAGTTCAGTTTGACTGTATCAAGATAAAAAAAAAAATTTTTTGATATCCGCCCACAACCACGCCTACCTCCCATATAAAAACGCTTTATTTTTTATATGACTTATCCTGTTATTGTTTTCCAAATTTTAAACTTTAATAAGTGATATAGCATCTAAACCGTTAAAATAAGATGTTCATGTTACGGTAAGATATTATTTTGAAATTATTTTGTAAGACAACGAAAAAAAATTTTCAAAGCTGCCCGTTTTGCTATTATTTAAAAAAATTTGAATGAACCTTTTGCATTCTGCACCAAATTAATAATTATTGCATATACTATGATAGCAACTTTCAAAATTTAATAGAGTATACTTTTAAGGATAATGTAAAACCTGCTTTCAATCTTCATATTCGTAGTTCATGTTGTAGCTTTTTATGCGTATAAACACATGCTAATCTTTCAGAAAGATTTTCATCTTTTTTTATAGTTTTTTATGAAAAAAAAAAAATAACTGGCCATGACTTTGACCTAGCTTCTTATGATAAATTGTGTTGTGCGTGTTATTATGTTTGTACACAATTGACCGAGAACCGGACCTACAGGTTTAACGCCGACTCTGAACGGCGATAAACGGAAGTTCTTGTTCTCAAGAAGCTTTACATGGCATAGTTTTTTATAGTCGCAAAAAAATATAAAAATTCGTTTGTGAGCTTTAAATGGTCAATAAGACAGTGCAATATTGCTGTTACCATAATAAACATGGCGTCCGTGGCGTAGTTGGTTAAAGTGCGTGGCCGCTATGTCAACGAACTTTGGAAACCCAGGTTCGAACCCCAGCAGCGACAGAAAATTATTTGAATTAAAATAATTTTTCTGTACGGCCGCCACCTCTCTGCAGACAATGGCAAATCTCAGAGAGTAATCAAATTGCCATGTAAAGCTTCTTGAGAACGAGAACATTCCGTTCATCGCCGTTCGGAGTCGGCGTTAAGCATGTAGGTCCGGTTCTCGGTCAATTGAGTACAAACTTAATAACACGCACAACACAATTGATCATAAGAAGCTAGGTCAAAGTCCTTTCAAGGGCTGAAATGGCCAGTTATTTATTTTTTTTTTTTTTTTATAATAAACAAGATAAAGTATGTCACACTTTTGAACGAAAAGTTTGGCTTAACAAGGCAAGCCTGAAAGCATACTAAGGATAATTACTAAAGAACTAAGCCTTGACACTGAGCAACTCTATATTTTTCTCAAAACGGTTTTAGTTATGGTCATATCTTGTGAAAAAAGCTCAAATGAGCTCACTTTTATTATTTGAAACATTTACGTAAAAGATCAAAAAATATATTCCGTTGAAAAATTTTTTGGCGCAACTTGGAGCTCACAAAGTAACATTCTGTTAAAAAATAAATTTACATTTTTGTTTTTTCATATCCATGTTAAATTTGAATTTTTTAAAAAAATAGAGGTAAACAATATATTTCAATACGCAGAACTGTTATTGAACATTTTCTTAAATAAATTAAAAAAACAGAAGGTTAATATCTCTTCCCGTTTTTTTGGAGTGACTCTGTAAAAATATCAACTTTTTACATAATTTTCCCAGGGTTTTGCTTTGTTCGAGTTTGAGGGTATCTAGAAAAAAATCAATTAATATTATTCAAAAATATTTTGGATTTATGCTTCAATTATGCAATTTTTTCGGGTGTTTGTGGCAAAAAATTTCGCGTCTTTTTTCCAAATATTTGAAAAGGAGGAAAAACCCCAAAAAAATTCAGAAATTTCAAACTCATGATAAAATGGTTTGATTTTGTACAGAAGGTAAAAACACAACATTCCATATAAGGGGATATCATTTCATTATAAAAAAATTACACCATTCGGACCTTATCCAGACATAATGTCCGTGGACCCATTGTTCATGGAATTACATCAGAAACAAATAAAATTAAGGAAATTTTTGCAGATATTTTTACAGAGGACTATTAATTTACTACTCAAATCTGTTCTTTTATATTTTGATAGTCTTAAAATAACATATATTGAATCTGGATCACGTTAATTACGCCCGAAGAATTTAGAAATAAAGCCTGAAAAACTGCTGAAAAATTCGGTCGTTATTTCCATTTTTTTCGGAACTCATTTTTAAACCATTCTGGCGTAATTTCCTTCTTTCGGGCTCAGTTTCCATTTCAAATTTGGGCGATTTTTCCAAAATTCGATGCTATGAAAAATCGGGGTTTTTTGGATTTTTTTTTCGGGCGTAAGTCCATCGGGTGTAAATTCCAGGAGTCTTAAAAACTATATTCATAAATGTAAAAAAAAAAAAAAAACAAAAGCGCAATAATAAATCATATAAGTACAATATTATGAACTCTCATATTTCTAAACCGATATTAAAAAAAAAACACAGATGCGTCATTGGTGCGGACACATGAGAGAAGCGAAGAATTTCGGATAGGTTCTCAAGGGATAAATGTTACTTTTGCAAAAATAATGGGGGTCAATCATACATATTTACCCTCTCCGGCCTTCCCTTAAAGCCCCGTATTCAGGTGTACGGGATATTTAAACAAAAATCATAAAATTGTATAGGAGGCCCCATAAGGAGGGGTCAGAGGGAATATGCCCTCAAGAGAAAAATGTTCCTTTTGCAAAAGTAATGGGGGTCGATCATACATATTAACTCTCTCCGGCCCTATCTTAAAGCCCCCTTTTTAAGTGTAGGCAATAAATATACCAAAAAATTAAAAAAAAACAAATATGCAATGAAAGAACTGAACAGCTCGTGGGCATGTTTTTATGACTCTGCTTGTAAGTATCAGCACATTTTCGATGCTTACCGCGTAAGCAGCTTAATTTTTGAATTGCTTAATTTTTCAGCAGGCCAGTTGCTCTGAAGTTGTAAGACAAACATTCAACAAGTTTAAGGCAATATTAGTGCTTAGAACGTAGAGCAACATATTTAATGAGCACGAAAACTTGCTTGACTTACAGGTTGCTTATTTGTAAGCATAAGAGATCTCTGGTGGTAAGTAGTGGTGTTTGTATAGCCAATACACAATCCTCAGTTATTTTTGTGTATTGGCTAATAGTTATTGTAGGATATGAAGGATTTAGAACCAATACACGAGAGATATGAGTTCAATTCCTGCAGTGGGCAACAATTTTTTTTAATTTAACACTTTCTTGTTGCAGTAGACTCAAGCTAAAAACAACAACAATTCTAAGAAAAAAGGTATCGGAAAAGAGTGTCGTTTTTGAGATTTCATTGATTTGAAGCTTCGCTTAAAAAAAAAACACAGGTGCGTCACTGGACACACGAGACAAGCGAAGTATTTTCGTAATTTCATAGGTTTGATAACTTAATGGCTTTTTTTGATTCGAATAATTTTTAAATTCAAAACTTTAAAATAACAAAGTAAACTAAAAAAACACACGCTTATCTTCACACCAGTAAGTTTTATTATATATCATTATTATTTTTTTTCTTGTCACTTAAAAACGCACTTGTCAACGCCCTTTTGGTCAATTGTTAATTTTCGCGCTATGCAAAAACAAAAACAAATGCCCAAACAATAACCCAAACTCCTGAACGCCGTTGATGACAGTGTGGAATAGAAGAAGCAACATTTTTGTTTTTTGCTACTTTTGTTGTTTGGCTAGCCAAGACACAGTCCAATGAAGAATAGTCAACACACAATCCCTTTTAAAGTAATAGTTTATTATGATCTGCTGAAGCATAGCTTAACAGACCTATTCCGGTGAGTTGACAAAGTTTAACATATTTAAAATAGTAAATATATTGACAATTGTCAATATTTCCTATTCTCGTTCAATTCTAAAAGCTCCTTTCTTGAAACTGTTGTCAATAGCAAAAGAGGTGCTGACAGTGAATTTCTTATGTAGAAATCCAGCTTACGCTGGGTTATTCACTCCTATTTTTCTCTCCAAATAAAATGAATTATTATAAATGTTTAATAATATCTAATACATATTAATAAAGCAATAAGAACTAAAGAATAAAAATAAAGAACAATAAGAATAAAAATTATTTCGTCCCTTTTCTCGAAATAATTTAAACACTGTCAAAACAAAGTGTTGCCTCCTATAAACAGTATTGATCAAATATGTTGTGGGGGATAATTCAAGTACAAAATTAAATTTTCATATTTTTGTTTCTTTAAATATTTGTAAATGATTTAAAAATATTGAAGCATTTAAAAAGATTGTGAAAAGAAAAAGTGTAGTTTTCTCTTGATTTGGAATATATAGTGGTTAAAAGTTCCATCTTAAAAGTGCGCTATCTCTAAAAGTTTTAAAGATATTTCATCACAGCTGATATCATTGAAAGGGTAAATTGATTGCCAAATTATACTTGTTAAAATTTTTACTAAATTTCTTCATGGTTTTTCAGACATAACGATTTTACTTTTTTTTAAGATTTGTTCTTTCAATAAACTTATTTTAAAGAAAAAAAATTCATTATTATGGAAGTCTTTTATTATTATAATAAAAAATTCATATTTTTATCCTTCAATTTGATATATAGTTTTTTATAGTAACTGTTAAACTGTCCGAGCTATCACACTTTTAAGATATAACTTTGAACCAATATAACTTCTAAAAGAAAAGAGAAAGACATTTATTTGTGCCATTCTTTTAAAGGTTTCAATATTGAAATATATAATATCAGAAGAACTAATAATTCTCGACGATAAATTCATATTTTCATTTTAAAAAAGTAACTTAACAAAATTGGGGTCATTTTTTCAATAAAAGTACAACACTTAACAGCTGCTTTCTTTTCCAACATGCTTTTCACCTTCCTGTGGTGAATAAATAAAGCTTTTCATTTGTCAAGTGTTCGCCTGAATAGGTTTTACAAGTCAGGTTGACAAAATTTTGACAAATTATTTCTTGTAAATTGACAGCTAGAGTAGGTCTGCAAAACTGCGCATAAAATGCGGTGTTTCTAGGAGCGCGTTTTATTTTCTCCTGGGGAAGGATATGTAGCCAATACACATTCCTATAAATAGATTAATATGATCTACTGCAACATAGCTTTAGTTAATATGTAATATTAAATCAGCGGTGTTTGGTATTGAGGGCTTTTGGTTTAATGGTTAGAGCATTAAACTATCAGTCGACAAGCATGAGTTCAATTCCTGCGGCGGGCAAGAAATTATTTTTAAGTTAAGATTTTCTTGTTGCAATAGACGCAAGCAAAAAAAACAATATCAATTCTAAGAAAAACGGTGCCGGAAAAAGTGTCGTTTTTTCAGATTTCACTCCAGCAAATCGCAGAACGAGGCGTAAAAAGCTTCGCTTCAAAAACTAAAATTATGTCTGAAAATCATACTTTCGTTAATAACTTTATTTTTTAATAACCGATTTAATTTTCTTAAATTAGTTCGAAAATGAAACCCTCGTATTTTAAAGAAAAACTAAACAAAATGATGTCAAAGATCTTCTTTGATATCTAAACGTTTTAGCGTATATTCTTTTTAAATTGATAGGCATATTTCTATTATTATTTTAATTAGAATATACAAGTTTTTAAAATCAGTAAAGCAGAATCAATGTTATGACATACAAGTAATGCAAGGTACGAAAATTGTAATTGACTTGCTTATGTAATCCTTGACAGAAAATTCTGAGAGATACAAAAATTCTGTAAAAGCAAATAGTCATCATATGTTAATAAAATAAAAGCTCAAAGTGGTCAAATCGCACCTCCTGGCCGCCCTTGACATCGCCAAGACGGCTGATAACACGATTTGGGAATTTGGTGCTCAAAAGATCGATTGTGGCATGGGCTGTGTGCCATGGCGCCCATGAGCCATCATGTATGAGCCAGAGGTCGTCCAAATTTATGTCTCCAATTTCAGTAAAAAAGTGTTATTCGACTTTTTTTTTCTCTGTAACGCCCACCGTTGACCGAAACGTTGTTCCCAGTCTCATTTTCAAAGAAAAATGGTACAATGATGCCACCACTCTACAATCCGCACCGAACTGTCACTCTCTGTTGATGCATCGGCTTCTCGACAATAACGTGCGGGTTCTCCAAACTCCAGATGCGGCAATTTTGTTTGATAACATAGCCGCCGAGATGAAAAAGCGCTTCGTCAGAAAATATGATTTTTCGCCCAAAATCATTTGGGCTACACAGCACTCGCTTTGGAAATAAGTTTCCAATATTTCCCAACGTTGTTCAAGCGTAAAGCGGCTCTCTTCAAACATATAGCACTTGTTGCCTCAGATTCAAATTCACATATTTCTACGGATTGAACCCCTTCTTTCCCACTAATCTATCTTCCCTTTTCGATTCAAGGCAGACTTGACTGAATTGGTATTACACCTGAAATCTCTGGGTCAAAGCTTACAGAAAAATAAATTATGGAAGTGAAACATAAGAAAAAAAAAAAAACAAAATCTAAAGCATGAAATTTTTTTGTGGATATCTGCTAGAGGTGAAATGTACCTAGCCTTCTCAATAAACCATTTTTCTATCAAGTACAGCAAAAATTTATTTAAGCATTCAAATTTTTATTTAAATCCTCTCTTAAATATTACTCCAATTTTAGCTGAGCCCCAAGTTAGCTATAAACGAAAAAAAAATCATGTTTTATTGCCGTAGGACAGCCAGGATGCATGTAATCGATCTTGATCATTTAGCAGCAATGATCAAGAAGATGATCGAACAAAGTTGATCATCGGTATTTTATGCATACAAAGCGATGTGCGCTCGTTATAATCCGGCGAAACGAGCCAATTGTTGAAATGAATGCGCATTTTGCGAATGAACTCCAAGCAAATAATAAGTATCGAGCAATCAGCAGAATTATTGGTAAAAATAGCATAATAGCGATATATTTCGTTGCCAGCAAATGTCTGGCCATTCAGTCGACCGACCGACCGACTGAACATAAGTGGCACATTAAGGTAATCAGTTGGTTTGCATGCTGCAGCATTGCGAACGATCGGAACAAGCAAGAAGCGCAACGAGCGGCAATGAGCACAGAAGTGGAAGCAGCTACAGGCCTACAGGCGAGGTTAAAGTTGAGCTGATGCCGATGCATCGTCAGCCGAGGTTAATGCTTGGAGCAGACATATTGAGCTTGGCGTTGATTGCCCGCTGCATGTTTTGTTGGAAGCCGCTGTTGATTTCATAAGATGAGCACTTAATGGCTTGGATTGGGTAACTAACTGAGTTGATCGGAAGATTTCAAATTGTTTTTTTTCTCTATTTTACGCGTACTATTCTAGGTAGGAACAACTTGGACAATCTTAGAGCAGGTAATTATGTCTATCTACTAGATACGTGCGAGCAAGAATAAAGGTTAAGAGTGAAGGTTTTAGAGTTAGGACAACAGGTGCATTTGACCCTCGTCAAGAACACGCGCTTCTTGAACTGAGTATTTTTTTTTTGTTCATTACTTCCCTATCAGGATTGTCTTTATGAGGGTATCCTTTGAGCAGTTTCTTGCTTCCTGTGAGCTGCTATTGTTCTGACTTTGTGTTCTTCTATTGTTGCAATAATTAAATGTTGCTGCATTTTATTGTGCAGGTTCTCTGTGGTTCTGCTGTTGGTGGTCGCAGTCCATGTAATAATAAAAGGTTACCTTCAACAGGTGCAACCACTTTGATGCATATGTGTTCAACACTGTCTAGTTGTAAAGGTTTGCAATGAGTGCATCCTGTTTTTGTAACTGTCTGTTTTCAGGATGTAGCAAATCATAAACATTTGCTCAATTTATGCTTCTCATGTCTGGCTTATGTCACTGCCAAGTGACACATGTTGGTCTTAACCATCACATGCTTGATTCTAATGTTTACCTCAATAAAAAAGTTGAACAAATTGAGAAATTCGTTATACTCATTTGAGTGTCATTCTATTGTGTACAAGTTCTGCGGGTGTTCTTATGCGTTGATCTCCTTAAATGCAGCATTGCTACCAATAAAAGTTGCCAGCCATAAAAAAACTCATCAAATCTTTCACCATTACTCGTTCTGTTTTTCTTGTGTGAAACCAAAAAAAAAAAAAAACAGTTTAAGTTGTCATTATAATCGATTATTGTTAAATACATGCTTTAACAATAGAATTTTCATAGTGACCAAAATATTTCCGAAATATTTCCTATAGATTTTCCATAGGGAGTAGACAAAAATTTTTCCAGTATAAAACATAAAATATTCAACACAAACATTTAAAAACAAACAAATTATTGATGATTACTTAAGAAATAGGAAAAAATTAAGGCACTTAGAAATAGCTGTACCATGAGAAGGCGAAATATCCCTGAAAAGTTATACTAGAAATGCTTTATTTGGTCAAAACTTATTTTCTATCTCCCATTCTATCTTAGCATACTGAATGGGCTGAATCTAATAAACTTAAACTCAACCCCCTTGTTGATCGTATGTCTTGCCTATCTTTAGGTCTAATTTCTTTTTTTTTTCTAATATACCGTTAATCTATCTTAATAGTGTCGAACTGAATTTTGTTGATAAAGTAAAAAATCTTGGTTATCACATTAATTCCATGCTTTCTTGTGAAAACCATATAAATTCAGTTGTATAAAAGGTCTACTATGTCCTCCGGAAATTGAGGTGGACTGCGTCATTTGTTCCTATTGATACTAGAAAAAAGTTAGTCCAGCAGCTTATCATGCCAATCATTACATACTCAGATGTTGTATATAGTAAAATTGATTCTAGATCCAAACTTAAGTTGCAACAAGCTTGTAATAACACGGTTAAGTACGTTTATGGCCTTCGAAAGTTTGATCGGATCAGTCACTTGAGTAACCAAATACTTGGATGCAATATTTTCAATTATCTGAATGCTAAATAGAAACTGCATTTTTACATAATTTGATATATGGGGCATTTCATGTGAAGTGGACAACGAAAAAAAGGAGGTTTCTTAAATTCGTTCATATTGGGCATATTTGTACTTCTAGGGGATTTGAACGTGTTCACATAATATTTTTTTCATTTGAGGTTTAAGCTGTTAAGATATGGGATTCTATAGAATTCACGTGATTGACGAATTTACATCTTTGTCAAATGCCGCTTGAGCTTCAAATCGTAGTCGATTATATCTACTAGCTCTATATAATATACGCCGGTTTCGCCCTTTTCCAGTTAATCGATGTGAATAATACAAGCGGTGTTATCAAATGTTGTCAATCGCGCTTGTTGCGGCGACTATCTGGCAGATAGCTTTCTCATGTCCAAAAATAAATGCAAAATGTTGTATGCCCATAGCCTCAGCAGTTTTGAGGCATATAACCTCAAACGAATACCAGAACGTTCGACTTCCTTTCGATGTGGCTCATATTACCACAAAGGAATGATTAACATGTCTGGTTTGTTGATGTAAGTCACTTGTAAATCATTTCCATCAAGACGAGAAATTAACTCTTTTCCATGTTTACGAAAATCTTCAGGGTTTCTTGAAAACTGAACTGAATGACATATTAATCTGAAATTCGTTCTAGTAAAAGAGTGTACTTCACAAACCTTAGATGGGATCTGCTTTTTTGGTAACATTGGTCTTATATTAAAGTGACTTTTCAAGTTTCTCTCTAATAAACTCCCCGTATATATATATCCTATTACAAGTCAAAGTTGGTTTAATGTGACATTAGAGTAGAAAAGTTTTAAAAAAAGGATGCAGTTGGTTGTGTTATAAATAGACAGCGGAATTATATGCAAAATTTATTTGAAGTCTGATTGCAGTAAAATTTTGGATTTGTACTAATTTTGACTTCCTGAATGCAATTTTTACTCCATATCTAAAGGGTGATTTTTTTGAGGTTATGATTTTCATGCATTAGTATTTGACAGATCACGTGGGATTTCAGACATGGTGTCAAAGAGAAAGATGCTCAGTATGCTTTGACATTTCATCATGAATAGACTTACTAACGAGCAACGCTTGCAAATCATTGAATTTTATTACCAAAATCAGTGTTCGGTTCGAAATGTGTTTTATCGACAAATTTTGTTCAGCGATGAGGCTCATTTCTGGTTGAATGGCTACGTAAATAAGCAAAATTGCCGCATTTGGAGTGAAGAGCAACCAGAAGCCGTTCAAGAACTGGCCATGCATCCCGAAAAATGCACTGTTTGGTGTGGTTTGTACGCTGGTGGAATCATTGGACCGTATTTTTTCAAAGATGCTGTTGGACGCAACGTTACGGTGAATGGTGATCGCTATCGTTCGATGCTAACAAACTTTTTGTTGCCAAAAATGGAAGAACTGAACTTGGTTGACATGTGGTTTCAACAAGATGGCGCTACATGCCACACATCTCGCGATTCTATGGCCATTTTGAGGGAAAACTTCGGAGAACAATTAATCTCAAGAAATGGACCGGTAAGTTGGCCACCAAGATCATGCGATTTGACGCCTTTAGACTATTTTTTGTGGGGCTACGTCAAGTCTAAAGTCTACAGAAATAAGCCAGCAACTATTCCAGCTTTGGAAGACAACATTTCCGAAGAAATTCGGGCTATTCCGGCCGAAATGCTCGAAAAAGTTGCCCAAAATTGGACTTTCCGAATGGACCACCTAAGACGCAGCCGCGGTCAACATTTAAATGAAATTATCTTCAAAAAGTAAATGTCATGGACCAATCTAACGTTTCAAATAAAGAACCGATGAGATTTTGCAAATTTTATGCGTTTTTTTTAAAAAAAAAGTTATCAGGCACTTAAAAAATCACTCTTTATGATATGCAAATTTTATATGCCATAGAACCATAGAACCATATCTATGATTATGCAAGAAATATGCTGCATATTTTTGCTTATAGAGTCATTAAAATTATCTGATATTATAATATTTCCAAATTAATTTATATATTTAAAAAGTTTCTTGCAAAAGAGAATGTTAAAAATGAAAACAATTATTTTATTAACGTTTTATTAAGGCATGTCCCTACTTGGCGCGCTTGGTATTCGAGTGAAAATTTAAAAAATTTTTACAGGAAAACGGTAAAAGGTAATGAAAAAAATTTTTTGGGGGTGAATAAATACACTAAAAAATGATTTACAAAAAAAATTTTTTTATTAATTTTTAACATTTTTTATGTATGATATATTTTATACCTGGTTATACATCGTTACTCAAAATACCTTGTCCGATTGTCTCCAAATTTTAGCCGCATATTTTCCACATGTGTAGTTTCCGTGTGAACTAAAATATTACAAACATTTTTATTATTTTTTTTTCACAAAATCGAGACAAAAAACTTGAGTTTTTTAAGATTTTTTTTCAATCTTCATAAATTTTTTCGTTTTTGATCAAACTTAGAAATTTTAGTTCACACTTTAACCATACTCATATTATTTATGAATTCTTTTCTTTTTTTTTTCTAGGTTCTGCCAAACTTAAGTTATTATGGTAATCAGCTCTTTCCGATATCGACAAGTCAATTCAACTTAAAGTTTCATACATAAAAAATGTTAAAAATGAATAAAAAAATTTTTTGTAAATAGGTTTTTAGTGTATTTATTCTCCCAAAAAAATGTTAAATTATCTCTTACCGTTTTCCTGTAAAACAATTTCGAATTTCCACTCGAATACCGAGCGTATCAAGTTTTAACATGCCTTAAAGGTAACATATGAATACTACTATAAATTATTAAAACTTTCCAAGTTGTCGTCGGCAAAATTTTGTCGATTTGTAGAAAAAATAATTTTATATTACTCCAGGTAATCCACCGAAGTTTTAATTAAAATTTCGTTTGTTTTCTTCCCATAACGAGCTTGAATTTAAGGCGAAGGTCGTCACCCAAATTTTCAGGAACTTTATTTATAATTCGTTGAGCTTTCTCAAATATTTCGTAAGATTTCTTTAAGCTCATACCCTTTCTTTCCAAACTGGTAATAACTTAAAAAAATTGTCCGAAAGGGGTTTTGATAAAAATGAAACTCCTGTATAAAAGTGAATTTTGCAATAACTCTTGTGCGGTTTTTACTAACACTGCTTCATTCAAATTTAATGATTGTACAACCTGAAACACATATAATGAATTTATACACATGTAGTATAATACATACTATTTATATGTGTTGGTAATAAAGAGCTGCACAGTACTTGAATAGTATACAGGGTTGCCCATATTCGACGGACCCATGTTTCTGTTAAAAAAATCAAAGAAAAAAATAAAAATTTGGCGGTTGGCAATCTTAATCATTTAATTTGTTCCAAGTAGATTTGTTTACATCAATTTTTGAATATGATATCTCTCAAATGGCCGCCTCTGATGGCGTATTGTGCCCTTTTTGCAGCATTTTCCATCGTTTTCGCCAACATTTCGGCCGGAATAGCGGCTATTTCTTCACGAATGTTGTCCTTGACCTCTTCTACGGTCCTTGGCTTGTTAACGTAAACCTTTGACTTCAAATATCCCCACAAGAAGAAGTCAGGCGGCGTCAAATCGGGCGAACGCTGTGGTCAGTCCAAATCACCACTTTTCGACATCAAACGGCTCGTAAACAAATTCTTCAGAAAATCGATTGTTATGCGACTTGTGTGCGGTGGAGCGCCGTCTTGTTGAAACCAGAACTGCCTCATACGCTTTCGACGAATAATTGGCATCACAAAATTGGTCATCATGTCGCGATAACGCTCCTGGTTGATGGTAACAGCATGGCCATTTTCATTTTGGAAGAAAAACGGCCCAATGACCGTTTTCGCACTAACGCCGCACCAAACTGTGACTTTTTCGTCATGAAGAGGCACTTCTTGAATCTCCTGAGGATTTTCAGTGGCGTAAATACGGCAATTTTGCTTATTTACGGTCCCATTCAATGTGAAATGGGCTTCATCGGAAAGCACGTTGAGTTTTCACAATTGACTTTTTCTGTTGAATGTAAATTTCAACTATTTTAGAGCGCTCGCGTGGCGTGTATTGTTCCATGGTAAAAATCTGCTTGGACTGACGCTTCAAACGCGGTATGTCATTAAGCGATCTGACATCTCTGTCAAAAGTTATGGCGTTGCCAGATGGGTCCGTAGAATATGGGCAACCCTGTACACTATGTTGGTGTAATGTTTTTCAGTGTAGCCATGACATCAAACAAAAATGTTTTGTATGAAGCAAAGCCAACAAAACAAGAATTGCATATTTTAAAAGCTTTTTGTTAGTGTCGTTGTATTTTGAAGGTTTTAATATGAAATAAAATATCAAACCATAGAAGGACACTGAAGTAAAAGTAACGGGAAATCATAGCGAGCATACCTAGTGCACCATCAAACCGCATCGAAAAATTTTCAGCAGTCTTTTTCAGTTTTCTGAGGGGCTCACAAGTAAAGAGAGTCGATAATATAATTTAAACTTAAATAATTAGAAAAGGCATAACTCGAAAACGAAGCAAGATAGACCAAAAATAACAGTGATTTTGGGTTATCTAAAGGGAGTCTCGAAATTGAGATGCACAGGTAGAGGGATCGGTCAAAATAATAGCCTTAAAAAATTAAAAAGATCGCAACATCTTGAAAAAGAAGCAAGATGGACCAAAAAATAACACCGGATTTCAGTTTTATAAAAGGGGCCTTGAACTCTTGCCATCGCTTTGCCCGAATTATTCTAACAACAACAAACATCTTCGACCTTCGGTTGATTTTATTTTTGAAGAACTCAGGTTCGGTTGACTTAATTTACCTATGATCATCGATGACCGCAGGATTTCTAAAAATGCAAAGCAGGGGAAAGGGGGGCACTTTCCCTGCATCACCTGTATACGCCCATGCCTATGATAGAAGTTGTTGTTGGTTCACAATAACATACAGACATGCAGTTGCGGTTAAATGGACTTGCATACATTTTGCATATGCATATTATATGCAAATATGCAATTTTTTATTTGCATATGCACTAAAAAGGCGCATATGCATTTTTTATGCAATATGCAAAATATGCAAATTTTATGTTATGTTTTTCAAGATAGAATTTGACGGGACGCATATCTGTGTCATCGAAATTGTTCTACGGTCATTCAATACAAATATGCAATTTCATATTTTCCGCTGTCTAGTTATAAACCAGGGATGGAAAAAACGATTATTTTTTTAATTTTTAGATCAAAAGATCATATACAAAAAGATCTTGTAAAATAATTTTAAATATAGCAATGTGATGCTAGTAAGTCAGAGATTCCGTTTTTGCCATGATTTTTTCATGATTTTTAAGATAGAAAATCATGAAAAAAATTTAATATCTAGCTCTCTAACATCACGTTGTTATATTTATAATTTTTTACGTTACCTTTTTATGTATATTCTTCTGATATAAAATTTAAAAAAACCGTTTTTTAATATCGTTAATAATATCGATCAGTGATTGATTTTGTTTCTGATCTTAAAAAATATCGATCAAAAACAACTTTTATTTCTGATCGGAAAAATATAAATCATTTATTCATTTCTATATCTGATCGAAAAAATAACGATCTAAAAATAATTTTAATTGCTGATTGAAAAATATCGTCCAAAAAATAACTTCTGTTTCTGATCGAAAAATATATAATGATAATCATATAATGATTTTTATTTCTTATCGAAAAAATTACGATCACAAAATAATTTTTATTCGGCTTGAAAAAATATCGATAAAAATTACTTTTATTTCTGATTGAAAAAATAACTATAAAACGAAAAAAAAAACCATAAAAACTATAAAAAAAAATAACTAAAAATAAAATTTTTATTTCTCATCGAAAAAAATAACGATAACAAAAATAATTGTTATAAAATGATTGATTGATAGCGATAATCATTATTTGCGGTACCTGTTATATAAACGTATCCGTGAGTATTTTGACGTAGAAAATTTTCAAGCATTATTAAGGATTTATTTATCCTACTCGTCATTCCTATCAGTATCTTTTTCCTTGTCCCTTAACTATCCTTCTCCTTATTCTTACATTTGTCCTACTTCTTACGGAATTATTGTTTTAGTCCATATCCGAATACTTGTCCTAATCCTTGTCTAAATCCCTCTCCTAATTTTTGTCCCACTTCTTATCCCAATCTTTGTCCTAATTCTGTTCCTAAGCATTGTTCATATCCTTGATCTTATATTTATTATTTTTTTTACTTTAATTTAAGTTTCCATTTGTCTCCATTTTTCCATTTCCAAAGTTCCATTTTGTCTCATTTTTATTATTATTTTGATTCACTTTTACCTTTTCCTACTCTTGTCTCGTATGTTTTATTTTTCTTATTATTTTTTTAGCGTGTTTTTTATTATCATCTTAATTTCATTGTCATTTCGTTGTTATTTTTTTTTATATTTGATTCTCTTTAAATTGTATTTGTACATTTTTTTATGGTCTGAGACCATACTTTAACTTCTTTTATTTTTATTTTTGTTTTTATAATTATTTTTAATTATTGCACATATATTCAATTTTATTTTATTTATTTATTTTTTTTTTATTTGAATTTTATTTCTTTTTCTTCTTTAATTTGAATTAAAATTTTATTTTTATTGATTTTTTATCTGTATTTATTTATTTTTGTACGTTACATTTAGTGTTACCCTGAATGGGGCCTAAGATACCAACAAATTTTTTTTTTCTGTGTTCGGAAAACTTACTTTTACTGTCGTTTAAAAAAATTTACCGTAGAATATAGACGCCGAGATAAAATTTCATGCAGCGCTTTTACATTTGTGTTGCATTTTCTAGGGGATGCATTAAGCCAGGGATGGGCACATTTTGCGCACATTCTGGGGCAGTGAGCGCCAGCGCGCGCACACGCTCGGCTGCTGAATGAATTCGAATGTGAATCGGAAAGAGGAACGGAAAACTATGAGAGAACTAAAAGCGTAGCTTTATAGAAAGTGTGAGAGCGAGAGCATGGTCTTAAGAAAAGCAAGTGTTGGATATTCTGTATATTAAGAGGATGGTTTCTTAAAAAAATTTTTTTTTATTTGACGCAGCTACAAAACACGATGTTATTTGTTTGCCAATCAGGTCAGGGTCTTCAGGTGCATTTATAAAATTGTTTTTCAAAATAATTTTTTGGCATATTCATAAGGAGTTCCACAAAACAATGACACCTCAACGGTACTTAGCTTTCATTTTTATATCTGCCTTAAAAACTAAAAATCAAAAATTAGCGGTTATTTTGTGCTCAAAAAATATGGGGCATTAAAAATATATGAATTTCGTATTCTAAAAGAGATGAGTGAAGGAGATAAATCAGAGTCTGCTTTGAAAAATCATAATGCGCTCAGTTATACTCTCTTATTCGCTTCTTCTTCGCTCAATTTTTCTCTCTTTTACTCGAGTCATGTCAACTGGCCTCCTCCCCTTCACGCCCCCCTCTAGCACAATTAGTACGCAGCGCGCTCATTGTACGCCTATGCGCAATGTGCGACTTTTGCACAGCTCTACATTAAGCGATGAGATTGGCTGAACGGTATATTGACGATATACATTTTTAACCTTAAGTTTCAAAGAACGAACCTGCCATAAAAATTTACTGTAGAACCTATACAGAGTGAGAAATAATTGCATGCATTGATATTTAAATTGTGTTGCATACGCTGGTCTGTTCGACGATCCAATGACGTCATCATTTATTTTTTTCATTCCATTCTTCATTAAAATGCTTGGCCCCGAGCCCAACATTTAGTCTTAACAATTGAATAGAGAAGATCGTATTAAATTCTCATATGTGATCATCATAATTTATTTTTATTTTTTCCGTAAAACCAAGAACTTTTTGGTTTGGTTGCTTTTGGATTTTGGGATGGCTTTATCCTTAGTGTAAAGATGACATTTATATTTTGTATATTTTCGTAGTGAGGGTTATTGACCAGCCTTTATTGGCGTATAATATTTTTAACCGCAGCACCTATACTTAGCGAATAATAATTCCATGTCTCAAATTGGAATTCGAGCTTAAGCAACTCAATGTCAAAAATGTATCTTTTATCTTGTCATAAGATCAAAGAAATAAGCTTTTCTCTCGTACAATAACTTTCATCTTAGCTTATGCACGCAGAGAGTAACAAGGCCATGCTACGCCGATGCTCAACACGTCAAAATAACTCTGGGCCTATAAACGATATCCTTTAAACTTACCAGCTTTCCACACAACTGTCTTTGCTCTCCAATATTTATTTTGTTGTCTTCTATTTTATCTACGAATAACGGCAGATTACAAAAAACTGCCGAAATAAAGCTTGTTGAACCCCACTCAGTGTAGAACAGTTTTTTCTGAGCGAATCTTTCAAAAAGACTCAATAAAAAAAAAAGTGATTAGAAGGAATTCAGCCTTAAGTCCTGCATGGGCTTTTTTGACCAATAATTTTAAAAATATGCGTATATTTTTTTTTTCTTTTGCACTTCCTTTATCGACCTGAGACGCAGCACAGCACGGCGTCTGTCACGGCTTATTGGGCTGAAAGCAAGCTTAATGATTGCTCTTCTTAGGCGATCGAAATAAGTTAGTCGTCTAAAGCTCTGGCGCAGGACATCAAAGAAGAACTTTTTCGTAACTTTAGCCTCAAAACAAAAATCCGAATGTTCGTAATTTGCATGCTGTGTTGGGAATTGGGAATGGAATGGAGATTGGGTTGGTATTGGATAGACTAAAAGAGAGCGTAATGATGGGAGGAGGAGGGGGCTTGATGATGAGGTGAGCTAAAGTGGTAGCCGACTATAGAGCTGGTAAGAAAACAAAAGCAAGAGCCAGCAGCAGAAGCAACAAGACTGAAATTTGAAAAATTCCTGGAATCATTCAACGGTTATGAATGAAGTGGATTACGTTTAAAAGTGGAGATTTTTATGCTCGCTGTTTTTGTTGTTGTTGTTGTTGTTTTATCTTCATCTTGTTCTGCCTTACTTTTGTGCAGAATTTAAAAAAATATATATGTTTATATATATATGCGGATCATTTTTTGCACTTTGTGCTCGTTGGTTGTTATTTTAAGGCATTAGTTGTTGTTATTATTGTTGTTTTTGTTGTTATTGTTATGGAATTTTACAATGCGGGGATCCTGTTTTGTATTAATATTGTTTTTGTAGTTTCTTTATTATTGTATATTTTTGGACATCGAGGTATTTCTGGGTCTTGTTGCCTGCCTGCCTGGCTGCTAATCACGGTGGCTCGCAGTGCTCTGATTATTGGTGCGTCTAAAAATTATATGTATGCATGTCCATGAAATTGGATACGAATGTGGATCACGTTCCACGCTCAAAACACAGCGCAACGAAAAAATTCCTGAATGCAAAAATGTTTTTTCTTTCAATTTTACACGAACAATGAAAATTTCTGTTTTCACCGATTGATATTTAAATTTAGCATGAAATTGAAAAATCATCTTTCATTCGATGCTCCTCAATTCGATGTAATTGCACTGGAATAGCTGCCACCATAAATGAAGGTGCGAAACAGCCGATGACGATGAAGTAAGTACCCGTTCATTGGCAGGACGAAATTTCATTGAGTACCGCTGCAAAACCATTCAGTACCATTTCATATCGATAAATTCGACATCCTTAGCGATACTTAAATTTTATGCACGGCCTGTTCTTGTCTGGTGCTGCTTATAAGTTATTCGAGAAAGAAGCCACAAATGAGTGACGCGACGCCAAAACCACAAAAAATACCGACGAGAGCAGGTCGAATGCCCAAGGCTGACATACGAGTATGTATGTAGGTATGTAGGTATGTAATTCGTATGTTTGGATATTTTTACGTAAGTGAGAAAAAAAAACCTGTCTGTTCTGCCGCCAAAGTGTAATTATTTGGTCATTGCTTCCAAAAATGGAAAAAATCGATCGCGCTATTGGGTCGTGTGTGAGTCTGCTCTCTAACACTCACTCACACTCGCCCAAGTGAATGGAATCTCGTCTGATCATTTTGCATTTAATCATGGGGTATCGAGTGCCGAAAGTTGCGCCGCCATCGGAATCGACATCGACATTGCCATCGCCTTCACCTTCGCCGCCACCACAAACAATCGCACTGTGGCGCATGCGTAAAATCTTAAATTAGCTCTTCCGGAGTTGTTTCATTGTTTCATTTCGGATTTGGAGCAATCGTTGTGCAGTTTTAACAAGTTGCTGATTACAGTTCAAAGTCGCAGTTCAGAAATTCTGCAGAAATCATGCGAAACTCGATTTTAATTCAATCAAACTCAAAATTTAATTTGAGTTTATTGAGCGAAGTATTCCTTTATTAGTTAAAGGGGGAAGGATTTAAAGATAAGTAAGAACGATTTGATGGTATTTTTGAGATATTTTGTTCAACAACGGGGTGTTTGTTGAACAAACTTTTCCAAGCCTAGAATGTTTGGCTTTGGAAATTTCAATTCCGTGGATTCCATAAAAATTTTTCAAATTGTTCAAATCTTTAAGATATTAATTTTTTCTGGAAAACGTTATGTTTTAACTCACAGTTTTCCAAAAAAGTTGAAAAAGGCATTTCTCCAAAATGTATCAGTGTGGATGGATGGCAGGTTGTGTATAGATGCTAAGAGAAAGGTAATGAAACGACTGTAAAGGCAAATTTTTTGACTTTTTGACAAAAATAAAAAAAAAATAAATAACACGTCATCGGGACGAGAAAGGATGCGGAAAATTAAATTATCCGCGTCAAAAACTTATTAATAACGCCAACTAATCGAATTTTAAACAGTTCCGTGATCTCGAATCGACCAAGGACTGATTTCGAAATTGAAAACTATTGCCAAAAATGCTTAACATCTTGAAAATTTAGTACGTAAATTATATGATATTTATGAAATATGACGATAAAGTAACACAGACTAAATGGTTTCAGAAAATGATCAGCATGTACCAAGTTTTGACGTGACAACGTTACGTTTTACCGCACAGGTTGTTAAAATTTTGAAAATGGCAATTTTCTAAAATGCATCGGCGTTGCATGGAATTATTACTCAGTGAGCATATGTGCTATGATAAAAACAAATAATGATACGACACAAAAATATAACTCAAAAATTAAAGACGTTATATACGTTATGTGTAGATGTAACGTAAACTAGTAAGAAATTATCTTCGACTGGGCCGAAGTTAAAATACCCCCACGTCCGAGCCAAAATATATGTAAAGTCTTAAGCATTCCATAAAATGATTATTTTTAAAATCATTTTCGTCATAGTTTCAACAGAAAATTTTTTTATGAAGTCACTTTGTATGGGAGGTGGGTGTGGTTTTCACTCGATTAATTTGAATTTTATACTCAGAGTGTATATTAAACAACAAAGTTTATATGCAAAATTTCAAGTCCATATATTAGTTTTAGTGGAATTCGAAGAGATTTTACCGTTTTGATAAAGTCACTTTGTATGGGAGGTAGGCGTGGTTTTCATCCGATTTGACTCATTTTCGAACTTGACCTTTATTTTTTAGATAAAAGCTTAAATATCGAATTTCGTGATGATAGCTTGAAAATTACGCCCGTAATCATGATCACAGACAGACGGACAGACAGACGGACAGACAGACGGACAGACAGACGGACAGACAGACGGACATGGCTAAATCGACTCGGGTGGTGATGCTGATCAAGAATATATATACATTTCATACCTGCCACGCCTCCTTATGGGCGTTGCAAACGGAGTGACAAAATTAATATACCCCGTTTACGTTTTTTAAACGTTGGGGTATAAAAATTGTACGCCAGTGAAGGCTAACTCTTAGCCCCAATTTCAAAAATAGACAAAAAATTCATGATGTCCGCGGAGAGAGCCGCTCCAAGATTAAAAATTAAGCAATTATGCAACGGCGTTGCATGGAATTATTGCTCGATGAGTATAAGCGCTGCGGTAAATATTATAAAACAGAAATTAAATATTTATACTTAACCTTACGACAAAAATAAAAAATTATAACGTCATCAGCTCGAGGAAGTAGCGGCTTATGAAACAAAAATGCATGTTGTTGCATGAAATTTTTACTCGCTGGGTAGAAGTGTTTCGAATAATTTTATTTTACTACAGCAAATAATGATTTGACCACATAACGAACTTGCAAAACAAAATTTGTGGCACCAACCCCACGAAGGCAACCGCTTAATCCAGAAACAATGCGACAACATTGAAAGAACGTTGCATTGAATTATAACTCCGTGACTATTCGAGCTACGGTTAATTTTAGGATATGAAAATAATGCTGAGATTTTTTGTCACATGATTAAAATAAAAACAAAAATTGAATGGAGTCATGAGGTCTCTTACGGAACTCCCTAAAGTAGCATAAGTGCACCAAAATAAATACAAAACAAAATTTAAAAATAAAAAAAGGACAAGTTAGGATTAGGACAAGGACAAGGACAAAAGGACATATTAGGATTAGGATTTGGAAGAGGATTAGGACTAGGATTAGAAAAAGCCTGAGGGCAAGGGATAAGATAAAAAGTAAGAATAAGATTTGGATAAAGGTTAAAGTATGGAATTGAACGAGAATACAAACAAGGATAATGAACGAGAATACAAGGGAAAGGACAATGATATAATTACAAAATATGGATTAGGGCAAAGATTTAGACACACCTTTAATATTCCTTTCCAGATTATGAAGGGGATTCGGAGAAGGATTAGGTCAAGAATTTGGAAATGTATTAAAAAACTTATTTGGTCATGAAGTATAAAAATTATTAGGGCAAATTGAAAAATACGGAAAGGATGAGGAAAGTTTTTAAACAAAGTAAAAGAGACAAAAGAAAGACAAGGATAAAGAATGCTGTCACGTCAAAACCTACGCGTGTGTCCATGAGACAACCAACTCTTTTTGCTTTATATCTCTTACCTTCCAACCAGAGGCGTTCCTAGAGGGAGGAGGGGGCGTTCCGCCCCGGGTATCACCATTTTAAGGGTGGCACCATTTCGATATTTTCTTTTTTTTTTCAAACAAAGAAAAAGGTACAAATACATTACGTTAAAAAATGTGTGTGTCCCATTTTGTCGCATTGAAATTATTTCTAACAATTTGTGTATCAGTTGCTTCATGCGAATGAGTTTTTCAAAGCTAAAATTAATTAAGACTTATTTAAGGTCTTCCATGTGACAGGCAAGGCTTTCCGATCTTGCTATTTTATCCATTGAAAACGAGCTTGCAAGTAATATTGATTTTGATGAGGTTATTTCAAATTTTGCAGCTCTCAAAGTAAGAAAAGTTACTTTTAAGACAACGCCATTAATAAGATTTCTTAGTTTAACCGTACACTAGACCGTATCACCAAAACTAACCTATATTTGACCCCAACTCAATCGTTAGACATTTAAAAGACATTTTCAAAAAAAAATTTTTTTTTAAATGGTCCATATGGTGCTTTTTTCTTGTTTTCGTTATATCTTCTGTGTTTCTTGGCCGATCCCAAAGATTTTTCATATGTGTGTTTATTGTTTTTTTGCAATTTTTTCTGATTTTATTTTTTGCGAATCTTGTTTTTTTAAATTATCACCCACCTTATCTCAGTTGCTACTATGTTAACAAAATCTAAAAAGAGCAAATAAGTAAAGCTCACAAAAAATCATTAAGACCATGGAAACAAATGATATCCATAAAATTTATTTTTGGTGCAGTTCCGACCGATTTTATCCCAAAAATAGCACTTTCGAAATGTTCGTCACTCATACTCGAATTTTTATTAAACAAATAACTTGGTTTTTCAATCACAACTGTTCTCACAAAACAATTAATAAAAGGCAATTATATCGAGTGTTGAAGATTGCAAAAACCTTTTATATTTGAAATTTGATATTTACTAGAATTGTAATAGAATCTCTAATTGTTTATTAAAGTTGACGATTATTTTTCGTTGAGAGTAAGTTTTACTAATAAAATCATGCTCTGCCCAACAGTAGTTGTTGTCGGCTTTTAATGACACCAACACCTCCCAGCTCATCATCGTCGCTTCCGTTCATGAACAAAAAATATTTAAACACTTTGTACCAACAACAAAAAAGGCCATCACCACCACCTACTCTTTGTTTTCGCTATGCAGTCAACAACAACAACAAACGTCTTCGCTTTGCCTGCATCATTGTTACAACAACAATAGCAACATACATCAATTCTTCGTCTTCGATTTGCAGACCGTTCAAACCTAACAGGTCGTATTCGGCAATTTCGTGGACCCAACCACCAGCCCTTTATCCAATATGGCAGTACCACATACACTGAAATGATCGATTGGACCAAATTTCAGATCACTGATCCACCATGTCTTCAGTTTTTTACTCAAGAGCAATTGACTGATCTACAGTACTTGGACGTCATTATTAAAATTCCTGGTGAGCATTATACAATTGTGCAAAAGTCGGCCACAGCAGTAACTGACGAAAATCGTTTGGGGCACATTTTCGCGAAGTTTGACAGCTACGAGCGCTACAGCCACCTTCAATCCCGTAAAGATTTAGAAAATTAATAAAAATTCGAGTATGAGTGACGAACATTTCGGAATTGTTATTTTTGGGATAAAATCGTTTGGAACTGCTTCAAAAATGAATTATATGGATATCATTTGTTTCCATGGTCTTAATGATTTTTTGTGAGCTTTAGTTAGGTATTTGCTCTTTTTAGATTTTGTTAACATAGTAGCAACTGAGATAACGTGGGTGATAATTAAAAGAAAACAAGATTCGCGAAAAAATAAAATTAGAAAAAAATTTGCAAAAAAACAATAAACACATATATGAAAAATGTTTTGGATCGGATAAGAAACACAGAAGATATAACGAAAACAAGAAAAAAGCACCATAGGGACCATCTAAAAAAAAAACACAAAATTTTTTTGAAAATGTTTTTTAAATGTCTAACGATTGAGGCGGGGTCAAAATGGGTTTACTTTTTTACCATACAATGTGATACGGTCTACCGTACACCTACATATACAAATATGTACCTGAAAATGTAATGTTTTTGTTCCGTTAACCCTTAAATGCAGAAGGCCCCCGATTTTTACCGAAAAAAATATATTTTATGTAAAATTGAGTAAAAATAAAAACTGCGTTTTTAGTTTTGAAAATTTTTTTTTAAACATTTTTTTAAAAAAAAGTGGTTGTATCATAAAGATACAATGTGAATTCACCCACATCTAAAATACCTTTTAAAATATATCAAAATAAAATGGGTTTAAGTATTTCTGTGGTGACCGAGACTGAATGCTTTGGTATGCATGAGCCGTTATAAGCCAATTTTGCAAACACATAGATCCGAAGTTGAAATCCTATCAGTTTATTTCATTTATTGACCGTCACCTCTCTGATATGAATCGTAAGATAAAAAATAATACCGGGTCAAGTTCTTGAGAGCATGAACATGAGCCGTTGAGATTGGATATATAACTTGTAGGTCCATTTCTCGATCATTAGTGTACAAAAAAAATCATAAGAATCATAAATATTAACTGCTGAAGTTCTATCAAGAATGAAATAGCCAATTTGTTGTTTTTTTCAGCACAAATTTTCTTTAGAGCCTTCAAAACGCATTTTACCACAGTTGGCATAAAACGAAATTTTTATTAAATTTTTTGTGACTCGTACATATCATGGTATAATAATTAAACGGTGGTATTGACAGTTGCTTGGGAAACCACCTCCTGTCAAAAAATATACTCAAAAAGAGATTACTCATAATCGGCCATGACAAACAAACAATGTTGAAAACGTTGAAGTGAAAAAAACAACAACTTCAGCAGCTGCACACAAACGGCTGTTTTTGACAGGAGGTGGTTTTTTGTAGAAAAGAAAATAAGCAGTTGTCAATGTTACCTTGTATTAATATATGCACATGGTATAATACCATGGTTACAAATGTATGTATCATTATAAATATACGTTTTTGTTGATATACAAATATTGACTTAACTTAAACAAAACCTCCATTTTTAGAAATTACTTAAAAAATACGATTAGGGAGTGATTTTAAATAATTTAACCCTTAAATGCACCGTGTATCTTTAAAGATACAACCATTCAAGAAATTCCTACGGCTTTATTTTTGGCTTGATTTTTTTCAAATCGGTTCTATATTATTTAAATTGTTTTTACTTCTATTTGTCATACTTTTTAAGAAAATTATGTACGAAGTCAAAAAAATTTTTTTTTTAAATTAAATAAACACTATTTTTAATAGTTTAACTTATAGGAACAGCTAAATAATTTTGATTAGGAAAAAATACTGACTGCTTTCAAAACATGTCCTTCAGTGATTTTAAGTGGTTCGAAAAAATATCGATCATTTGGCACTACACTGTGCACTCCTTGCAGATTTTGATAATTTTAACTTTTTAAAATAAATGAATTTATAAAAATTTCATAACACATTTCTTCTATTTTGATATATTTTAATAGGGATTTTAGATGTGGGTAAATTCACATTGAATCTTTATAGATACAACCACTTTTTTTAAAAAAAAATATTTTTAAAAAAAAAATTTTTTAAAATTAAAGACGCAGTTTTTATTTTTACTCAATTTTACATAAAATATATTTTTTCGGTAAAAATCGGGTGCCTTGTGCATTTAAGGGGTAAGTTGACGTCTGTGCAAGCTTTCCTTATGGCTTCCATCAAGGATTTTTACGTTAAAAAAACGTAAAAGAGGGGTATTTTAATGTTGTCACTACGTTTTTAACGCCCATCAGTAGGCGTGGCCGGTATTTTTTTTTTTTTTTTTTTTTTAGCTTTGAACCAAGGATTTCAGGTGGAATACCTATTCAGTCAAGTCTGCCTTGGTTCGAAATGGGATGATAGATTAGTGGGAAGGAAAGCGCAATCAAGTGAAACACGTGTAGGATGTTCTAAGCGTGGTGGAAAGCCAAAGAAACATGTGAATTTAAATCAGAGGCAAGTGTTATGCCTTTACCTCAGTCAATTCAAGTTATAAGGCAATCTCATCCACAAACTTCTCTACCATCAACTACAACTTCAAGTTGTAGATATTGATGAATTTTTAATTTCAGTTGGTTAGAAATAAGGATAGAAAATTTAGAAAGGTTTTTCAAGCGAAGGACCATGGCCTGGCCGGGAATCGAACCCGTGACCTCTGGGGTGGCAGTCAAGCACGCTACCAACTTGACTACCGAGGCCGCCTTTATTTAAGCTTTTATCTAAAAAATAAAGATCAAATTCGAAAATGAGCCAAATCGGGTGAATACCACGCCTATCTCGCATACAAAGTGATTTTATCAAAAAGGTAAAATACCTTAGAATTCCACAAAAATTAATATATGGACTTGAAATTTAACACATAAGCTCTGATATTTAATATACATATCTGAGTATGAAATTCAATTAAATCGAATAAAAACCACGCCTACCTCCCATACAAAGTGACTTTATCAAAAAACAAAAGGGAATATTTTCTGTTAAAACTATGACGAAAATGTTTTTACAAAACCATTTTATTGACTGCTTAAAACTTTGAATGTATTTTGGCTCGGCCGTGGGGGTATTTTAACTTCGCCCCAGTCGAAGATCATTTCTTCCTAGTTTATCTTCAAATTGTCTTCCATTTTCTTGAACTTTTTGTGTCAACTACCTCCAAACGTTTTCTACGATATCATGGTCCGAAGAATACGGTTATGATGCCAAAGTTTCCACACCAGAGATCTGCAACAAGTCAATTGAAAATCAAGTAACTTGAAAATAATCAAGTTTCAACTTGACTTGTAGAAACTTGATATGAGTCTACCCTACAAGCCACGTCTTGCTTTTGAAAAACGAATCATAAGTCAGACTTGATTCTATTTTGTTTCTACCCTACATTAATTGTTAGAAAAAACCAAGCTTTCTACTTTTCAAGTCTGTTTTCAAGTCTATGCGACTGCGCTGCCGTAGAAAACCACTGACAAGTGTCTACTTATACTTTTCTATTTTTCTACTTTTTTGTCAACAACAACAAAAAAACAAACCAACTTGAAGTATGCGCTTTACAGCAGTGTCGACATAAAAAGTCTCATTAAAGTGTGTGTCATGTCCATTTAATTTCCTACAGAGTCATGTCTAGCATAAGATTTTAGATGAAAAATAGACCTATCCAATGGTGCTACTTTCATCGCGCTATGATTATTGGTTGCTGAGTTATGAAAAAAAAGGTGAAAATCTTATTAAAAAGTGTGTGTCATGTCTATAGCATAAAAGATTCTATATAAGTATAATTTCCGTTTATAAATGGAACCCTAAAAAAAATTGTTCCTTATTACTATTAATTTCTGCTCTTTGTATTATTCAGTGGTGTATAGTTGAACTTCGTAAACAGACTTGAAAATAAACGATCTGTAGGTAAAATAATTGCTTTTTCCCTACATTTCAAGTTTCTACAAAGCAAGTATCTTCAGTTCAAGTTTTCTACATTTGGCTACTTGATTTTTGCTGCCTATGATTCGCACAAACTTGTTGTTTGCCTGCCTCGACTTGCAGAGAGTTGAAAAATTGAAGGAACTTGAAAAAGCAAATGAATCCATTCATGCAGATCTCTGTTCCACACACTGCCCTTGGATCCTGGATTTTACTATCCTTGCTTAATAATTCCTTAGTTAGTCGTCCAAAAAGGTTATGAAACTGAGGAAAAGCATTCTTCAGGATATTTTCTGAGTCATAGTCATTAGTGCAGGTCATTTTGGTATTATCAAAAACCAAATCAATCGTACCCTTATACGAAATTGCTCCCAATACCATTATCCCTTCGTCTCGGCTATGGTACCTAGCCAAAAACTTTTGTTATTTCCTCAAATCGTGGAAGCAGTCATTTTAGCCGCCAGGCCCATCAAAATTAAATTCGATCGATCAAAATAAAGGAGTTTTTCGAAAAATATAGATTTTCTTATAAAAATAAAAAATTTAAAAAGTGTCTTTTTAAAAACTCCCGGATGCTCTTACTTACTTATCTAGCGCTTACAGCCGTAGGTCGGTTTTGGCCTCGTATAAGAAATTGTACGATGCTCTTAGTCGAAGATTATAGAAAAATTTTGAATTTTACTAAAATGGTACTTGAAGTACCGATCTTGGACTAAAAATTTGTATAATTTTTAAGTTATAAAAAGAATAGTATTTCTCTGAAATAAAAATCGAACGATCAAAAGTACGAATTTTAGTGCTAAACAAGTGTTTTAGAAATTTGGTATCGTTCCTTTCGAATAGTTTTCGAACAATGTTGGTCACCAGTTTCAAAAGGAACTTTTCAAAAGCAAAGGAAAGACGCTCCGAGACAAACGAGTAATTTTTTTTTCAACTTACATAGTATCATTTATTCCTAAAAACTTTCTGAGAATATTTTTGAAAAAGTGATAAAAATGTAAAAACAGAAATAAATTTTTCTCCGCTGAAAAACTTTGGTGGACCCAAAGAATATTGAATTTTTTAATGCTATTTATTACTTTTTAAGCTCTGAATCCATTTCACTTTGGGAATTGAATTTTCTCGGCAACCCTTTCGATTCCTACCTAGAAATCCTAGAAAACTCTTAGTTTTAAAATTATCTCTTATCGGATTTCCCATACAGCTGGTGAGGTGGATTGAATCGTATCTCAGTAATAGAACTCAATCTGTTTTATTTAAACTCGTGAAATCTTACGAGTTCCCGGTTACCTCAGGAGTGCCCCAAGGGAGTCACATCGGGCCTCTTCTCTTTCTACTTTTCATAAACGATTTGCCAACTATAATATTGCATTCTAACGTCTTGATGTACGCTGACGACGTCAAACTATTTCTTTCTTACAAAAATGAAAATGATGCCAAATTCTTACAAATTGACATCAATAATCTTTATAACTGGTGCAAAATAAATCATATGAATCTCAATATGAAAAAATGTAAGCACATGACCTTCTCGCGTAAGCCATGGCTTAGAAGCACGTACAAAATCTGCGACTATACACTAGAATCTCTAGATAGTTTCCATGATCTTGGAGTTACCATGGATCCTAAACTTCGCTTTCATATTCATATAACTAAAATAATAAATAGAGCAAATAGTACCCTAGGATTTATCAAACGATGGGCAAAAGAGTTGAATGATCCCCTTATTACGAAATCTTTGTTCACTTCACTAGTGCGGCCTATCTTAGAATATGCCTCAATTATATGGTGTCCACGATATTGTTGTTACATTGACGACATTGAATCAGTTCAGAAAAAATTTCTTCTGTTCTGCTTAAGCAATTTATACTGCAGAACTGACTTTCATCTTCCACCTTATGAATATCGATTACAGCTATTAAATCTTCCTACTTTAAAAAATCGCAGAACTATGCTTAATGTAAGCTGGATTGTTAAACTTCTGCATGGATATGTTGACAGTCCATATTTATTAAGTAAAATTTATTTTAATATTCCTATTCGTCCTAGAAGATCTTTTGAATTACTTTACATGAACTTTTGTAGAACAAACTACTTGCAAAATGAACCGCTGAGAAGTGCCTGTGGTGACTTTAATTTTGTTTCAGATGTAATCTCTTTAAATGAATCCATATACTCAATTAAACTTAAAATTCTAGATTATCTCCAGTACCGAGGTTGATTTGGATTATGCTCTCCCAAGAATACTTTATATTTTCCTGGCTATGTTTGGCAATACTATCAAGCTGATTTATTTTAAACATGATTATCCAGAGCGAGACCACGTCCGTCTCGCCTGGCATATGCCGGAGGTAGACCCCGTCCGTCTACCCTTACATATGTGAGCTTTGCTCTAATCCCTGTTTACATGAATCTACATACATACATCAGAATAGTATTTGATTATCAGCCTCACATATGGGATCGATGCTCTAAATATATGATCCGGAATATGCAACTTCACATCATACCTGGGAATTTTACACCAAGCTGATTAAATTCAAACATGATTATCCAGAGCGAGACCATGTCCGTCTCGCCTGGCATATGCCGGAGGTAGACCCCGTCCGTATGTGAGCATATGTGAGCTTTGCTCTAATCCCTGTTCCTACACACATTATAGAACTTGGTTATCAGCCTCACATATGTGAGCACTGCTCTAATCAATTGATCTATTAATATCAAGATGTTGATCCGGAATATATACAACCTTACATCATTTTTACTATGTATATTATAACTGAAATCCTTTAAATTAATAATTAAATGTATAATGAATTGTATAGTGTTTAAGTTAATCAAACAAATTGTTGAATTTTTAAAATGCTATAAAGCCTTAGGGCTTAGCATCGCAATAAATAATAATAATAATAATAAATTGCTTTGAATAAGCGCAGTTTTTCGAAAGTTTTGTTGGAATTCGAAACCCTATCCTTTGCTTTCTTCTTGTTTTGATTCAAATGCGGTTAATTAAAAACAGTGCGGAAATGTAAAAATAAACAAAGCAATTTTCACAATAGCACACAGAAATTTACACTAACCCACTTTTTTGCAATGCAAAATCGAAACATGAATTATTTACCCTTTGTCCATTAAATGTGCTCCAATAATTTAGCCACACGCATACGCATGAAATTAGCATATTTCAAATTCTTTGTATTTCCTTTGTTTTTTTTCGCAAAATCAGGCAGAGGTTTGAGAGAATGCCGAGAATTGATTGATAAGCAAAAAAAAAAAAAAAAAAAAAAATACCATTGTTCTTCCAGGCCTGTCTATGGCCGACAAGAATAATTTTATGAAAGCTTATCTCCATTAACTCAATTGGATAGTTGTTTATGTCAAAGTCGTCGATATTTTGAATAATTTTGAAAAATTGTGCTGCGTTATATTTTGAGACGCAGTTTTTTAAGTGTAACTTCTTGTAAGTGTATAAAATAAATAAATATATGTAAATAAAATGGTAATTTTAGCCCTTTGACCGAGCTTCTAATGATTAAATTGTGTTGTGCGTGTTATTAAATGTTTGTACACAATTGATCTACATTGATGTTCTGGACCTACGAGTTTTATACCGACTCCGAACGGCTAATGTGCATGTTCTCAAGAAGCTTTACATGACATTATTTACTCTCGAGGTTTGCCATTGTCTGCAGAGAGGTGACGACCGATCAGAAAAGTTCATTTCGATTGAAAAAACTTTCTGTTGTTGTTTCAGCTCGAGTTTGAACCTGGGCTCGCATTGGCATCTAGTCGTCCACACCAGTTTTGCCAGAACTTTTTTGAGAAAAGCGCGAGATTTAAAAAAAATATCGCCCAAAATCGCCCAATGAAAAAAAAAATCGCCAAAAATCGCCATTTTTTCTAAGAAATTTATATTAGAAAAAACAAAACAAATTATATAATTTTTTTTCAAATAATATTGAGATCTGTTAATAGTATTAGATATTCTTATTTTCATATTTTTGAGATCTATAAAAAATAATAAAAAAGCTACTTCATTTTATACGAGAATTTTGATCGTTAAAGAACATTTTTTTAAAGACTTAACTTGCAACTTAAAGACTAACTTGCTCAATATGCAACTTTAAAAAAAAAACTTTTTGCAAAATACGTAGTTCCTTCAGCCATATTAGACTCTTCCTCCGTTTCGTCAATTCTCGAAGTATTGTTTAGTTCATACATTGATTTAGTTTATACAAGATGAATGCCAACTTACAAATATTGTCAAACATTTTTCCGCCTATGGCTGTCTTAATTTTGTATGCCGATTACCAAAATTCTTCACTTTCAGATGGCACTTTTTTTTTGAAAACATTGCTCCATGGAAATGTCAACAAAGATTCGTATTCGATTTCTTCTGCACGTCGCTCTTCAAGAGATAGATAATGAAGAGGGAGTTCACGGAAAGAAGGTCTTATATAGTTTAAACATCTTTCAGGACATAAAATAAAAGCATTTTCAAAAATTTCTAACAGACTAGGTAATCGTTTTAACATTTCCTTGATTAAAACTATAATGAAATTCTGGCATTTTGATAGTATGTCTATCATAACAATATCATCACTTAATTTGTGAATTTCTTCGTGGAACTGATAATGAAATGTAAGGTCATTAATTCTTTTATAATTGCTTTTATCCGCTAAAATTTTATTTAAGCTGATTGTAGCTAAATTACCAAAATTGAAATTTTTGACAATGTCTTCTTTTATAATTTCTGAAACAAGTCTTTGAATAAATGTTGTGATTTCAACGTAAGCTTGAAAAAAGTCAACTTTTTCTCGTTGAAAATATAAATTAAGTGAGTTGATGTTTTGAAGAAACGGTCTCAAAAAAATTAGTATTTCGATATAAATAAATTATCGGTAAGGGCTTGTGAGCTATGTTCAGTCACATTGTTAACAGAGTGTTCCAAACACTTAAAACAATTGTTATTTTCTTTAATTGAAATTTTAAAGACTTTAGATGAGTTTATGAAAACATTGTTTTTACAAAAATCGCCCAAAAAATCGCCAGGCGATTTCCTAAAAATTTAAGCGCAAAAACAAGAAAAAAAGCGCCCAATTGGCGATAAATCGCCCAATCTGGCAACGGTGGTCCACACACTGTTTAACGCACTCGACCTCGACCGCCACCAAGTGTATACATACTTACAACAGTGTCGCCAGATGAAATTACCATTAAAATTCTCTTTTTCTCACACTTAATTCCCACAAATTACCACACTCGCTAAAATACCTCAAAATACCATAAAATACCTCAAATTACCATAAAATACCACAATACCTCAAATTACCACAAAATCCTTCAAATTTTCTTTTGAGGTATTTTGAGGGATTGTGGTATTTTGTGGTAATTTGAGGTATTGTATGGTATTTTGAGGTATTTTGTGGTAATTTGAGGTATTTCTTTTCCCTCGCGTGGTAAATATCTCACATGTGGTATTTTTTTTCCACGCGAGAGATTTTTACCACAAAATACCATGCGAATTACCACATCCCACAATCGTTGAAAAATACCATAAGTACTATTTATCGTGCTTTTCTGGCAACATAGACTTACAAGGAAAGGTCCCCAATTGTCAGACGCCGTTTTGAATAATTTTCGGTTATGTGTTAAAGGATGAAATTCTAAGGTTGACATATTTTTTTATATGTGCTCAATCGAATGTTTAGGGTTTCAAAATGGCGTTTCAAAATCAGTAAAAATTTCGTTTTTTTTTACCATAACTCTGATATTTGCCATAAAAACACATACGAATTTGGTATCAAACGAAAGGTATTAAAAAGACGCAAATAACAAAATATCTCAAAAATATCATAAAATAGAAGATCACAAATTTTTTTGTTTTTGTTTTTAAACTTACAAAATAAGCAAGGGGGTACCCTTTTGTGAAGCGAATAAAAGCATTTTTGATTGTTATGCTTATATCTAGCAAAAGGCACACTGTTTATTATACCAAAATTAAGATCGTTAAATTTTTGAATTTTGAATTAAACATAATATTAAATAACTCATGTTAACATAATAGTATTAATAGTAATAATATTAATAGTAAATATTAATAGAATATTAATATGTAGTAATAATTTAGAATACAATATTACAGAAAAATTGCATGTAATTTACTTTAAGGGGGCATATTTAAAATTTTAAAAAAATTTTTTCGCGAATTTTTTTTCATAGAAGGAAAAAGATATCGTTTTCAAATTTTGCACTTATATTTATTGACATTTAAAGAATACAAAAATTTTTTTTCAGAATTTTTGAAGTTTTTTTTTACCGAACGTAGAGGTCGCGCATCGACATATTTCTTTATAACACTTTTTATAAAGAATAAATAACATGTATAATTTATATATACAGTACTTTTTGCTTATAGCGAACCCGTTCAAACCGAACTTTCGCCTAAAACGAATTAATTTCAAAAGTACGCGTTTTTATTCCAATAAACCATGCATTTTTGTTCGCTTATTATGAACTCGTTTAAAGCGAACTTTCGGTTGTAACGAACTTTATTTGCATGCAAAACTTGTTTATTTTTCGGTTAAAACGAATTAAAAAGTGCCGTTATGTAAAAAATAATGTTTGCTCTGACAACACTGTAACACACAGTGTTTAATTTTTCCTGTCTCCAATCCGGGAATTCCCCTAAGTTTAATGTTTGTTTGCTGGAACACGAGTACATATGTTTTGATGACGGACGACCTTTTAAATACGGAAAAATTGGAAGAAAAGCTATTGTGCAGTGTGTTTGCGCTGGTCGAGACGACCTTGGCGACGATATAGACAACGTAGAGCCAATCCAAATCGCAACTGACGTGGATGCAGTGTGTAGCGTAAGCTATGTAAGAAATTTTCTTCAGTCGCGCGACACTCCACAACAAATTCTTGACCACTTGGCTCAAGTGGAAGTGTATTTAACTGAAACTAATATTGCTACTAAGCGAACTAAACTAACTGATTTTTTTAAAAATAAATTTTTTAAATTAAAACATCTCAACATGTTTTTAATAAATGTACAAAGGAGCAAATGTGCACATACAATTGATTAATTCAAGTCTTCATTTAAACCGAACTTCGTTTAAAACGAAACATTTTGCCCGGTCCCTTGAAGTTCGCTTTAAGCGAAAAGTACTGTAATTTAACAATAAATTTTCTACAATTTTTTTTTTTTTTTTGCAAACGTGGAGAAAATTTTTAAATTTTTTGTGAGATCGTATTATTTTTATAAAATATGCACTGGAAACGTTCTTATCCAAATCTATCATCCTAATGTACCATTCTAAAGTACACAATTAAAGCCCTCAATAAAACCTTTATACTCTTCCAAAGAAAATCATTTAAATGTTTTGTTTTTAAAGTTTTTTAAATGTTCCCGTTAGAGTAGTCAAATTAAGTAAAAATTAATGGAGAATTCGAAGTTGTTTTTAGGCCCTGCAAAAAATAATTTTTTCTATGGTTTTTATACGATTTTTGTATTGAACGTCACACAGCAGGCATACGGGAAAAATCACTAAAAATTTGAAAAATGTTGTAAATTAAAGCTTACTGTGATGTTTGTTAAGTTATTTAATCAGTTAAATCAGCTTTTGCAAAAATCGCCATTTCAGTTACAGAAATAATAATTTTTTACCAAAAATACCTACATATTTTACAATTTTAACGGGAAAAAATTAAGATTTTTCTCCAAAAAGATATCACCATAGAGGTTATTTTCAAAGTAGCAGACTTGCAGCAATAAATAATAAAAAACTGTTAAATAATAAGTAATTTTAGAAAAAACAACAGAGTGACGTTCAATACATTTTGTTGCGCTTAACCAAATAATTTAAAAATCAAATTGGGAGTATAACAAAAAACAGGTTTATTCTTTTACAAAAAAAAAATTAAATATAAAGTATATGTTCAGCTATACATAAAATTTTCATCCAATTTTTTTTTTTTCATTTTTTTACAAAAAATTGAAAAAGTCAATAGCTAGTTCAATTTGTATTGAAAATTTATTAAGACTTCACGTTTTACAATATCACTTCTGAACCCTTTAAAACCACATCTACATTTTATATCATTGGAAAGGTATCCTAACGTAAAAACGTATAAAAATGTAAATTATAAAAAAGAAAAAATTATAGCACTTATTGCTGGCTTGGTATTGAACTTAAACAAATTAAGAATGAGTCAACTTATTGCCATATTTTCAAAAATTTTGTACTTTTCCTCAAAATAGATGAAATAACTTTTCCAATGATACTATATTACCGGTAATCGGTTTTAAGTTGACTGAGCTATGTTGTCTCCAAATAGACCCTATTTTGACTGCGAACAATTATTCTAAAAATTTATAACTTCGAATTTGGTTTTCAAATCAATAAACCAATGGAAGAAAAATATTTGAGAGAAATTGGAGATGGTCAGTGCAACTGATCACTTTAATGTGAAATGGGCGATATCAGTCAGTAAAAACAAAAAGCAAAAATCAGGTCAAATTCATACATAGGTACCATTCTTTTTACTTTCGTTTATATTCTTCATTTCGTTCCTTATCTAGCTTTATTTTTTCCCGATATCTTCGTGCTCTTTTAGCTGGCATTAACTTTGCTATTTTACTCTTAAATGTACAAAAACGAAATACAAAATGAATACTTCAGCCGGTGGTGTGACATATCTTAAAAGTGACGTTCAATACATTTGCCACTTCTTAGTTATTTTTTTTTCTGAGGAATTTTATTTTGCAAATATACAAAAACGAAGAAATTAATCAAAACCTATGAAACAATGATTTTAAACTTGAATTTTTTTTTATTTACTATTTTTGCTTTAATAAAACTCCGCGTGACGTTCAATACATTTTTACACGTACTTATCATTATCAACTGAGAAAACACAAAAAAATGCACTTTAATATTATTTAAGCGTCTTAATTTTTACAATTTTGTGAGAACTAATCTCTGCACTTTCTTAATATAACTTTCTTGTCATCTATACCACACCTAAATTAAAACTAACGAAGCGTAAAAAAAAGTTACGTTCAATACAATGCGCGGGTACTAAATGTAAATCGAAAGCCAAATTCGCGATGACAATGTTTTGAGAATAACAACAAAATAAAACATAAGTAATAAATGCTATCATTACAAAACGGTTATTATTTGTTAAATTTTTGCATTGTTTTCAACTTTTTTTCACGTTTTTTATCAAAAAGTGTAACTGGGGACACATGTTTTTTCTTCATTCTTCAAAACAAATATGCAAACAATTTTAGGATTCTGAAAAATATATTTTGCCAATAAATATTCTTCAGTGATCACTTTCTCGTGTTTTATTTGTTTTTTCTTTTCGTTTTTACCTAAAAACAGAGTTAAAAGATCGGGGACAAAAAAGAGCATTTTGTATGCAATTGACCCATATATAATACCGAAGTTCGGTAAAAGATTAAAATAAAGCTTTAGATTAGCTGGTGTGCGGCGAAATTTATTTTTCGATACGTTTTCTGTTCATGTTGACTTTTTAAAAACGGAAATCTTTATGAATTTTGAAGTTTTATTTTATGGTATAAATGTTTTAAAACAAACAAGCACTTAAAAATATCAAACTTCAAACTTTCAAAACAGATGATTTCGAAATTATATCTCACTATGGAATTCTTTCTCCCCTTTTTGCGTCTCACTAGTCTTAGAAAAAGAGGATTTTATTCCGATTGGAAAATAAATCCACTAGCGAATTTTTCCGAGCGAATGTTTAGAGTTGGGTTGATAGATCAATAGAAATCCATTATTTCAATTACTTTTAGAAGATTTTTACTTTAAATTAGTTTCTTACATGCAAAAACCCCAACGTTTATAGGCAAAATCTGAAAAAACTTGGTTTTTAGAATATTTTTCAGAAGTGTTCTATAATTGTGAACATTGCCTTATAAACAGGACACTCGTACAACTAGGGTTAGTTCAAAACTTAATCCGAAATTTAAATAACAAAACAATGATTTTTGGTTTTGATTTTTTTGCATTTATTTTCACGAATCCTTTTTTTTCTTAGTTTTCAAAAGATTTTTCCTTTTATTGTTTAATAATATATTATTAATAAAAAATAATATTTTATTTTATATAATTGAAATAATAACTAAAGAAATAATAATAATGCATTAAGTGAAAAAAATATATAACCAAACATGGATACAGTACATGGATTGGGCTTACAGAGGAGGATGTTACACAAGTAATAATATTAATAATTAATATAATTAGAATAATATTACATAAGATGTTTTTTTTATATATATATATTTTTGAAACGCATTTTATGGAATCGAATTAAACAATACACTGAATGCAGCACTTTCAATGCGTGTTTGTGTGTTAAGCTTAAAACTTAGAAACTTCAGCTGATGGTTCAAAACTTAACTAAAACGAAACGACAAATATTTGTTGTAATGAGCAACACTCAAAACTTGGGTTTTTTCATGCGTTTTTTTAAGAACTTTGTTATAACAACTGTAAAAATAATAACTAAAATAATATATTTTTTTTTAATAATGTTAAAGAGAAGCTTAATTTAGTAGATAACAACTTTTTTACTCAAGCATTTTTTTTGTTTTTGTTTTCATTTTTACACATACTTAAAAGCTACAACTAGAAATGACATAAAATTATTTTTAATATTCACATGCGTTGGTATGTACGATTTATTGTGGTTGTTATTGTTGTTGTTGTTGGTTTAAGTTCAGCTACAGCTTGTTGACTGCATTCATAAATATATAAAGCTCAACTTTAAGGAAAATAAAATTTTATATCTTTTTTTTTTTCTTTTTAAAGTTAAAAATAAGCGTATGTATGTAATGAGCTTAATTAATTACAGCAGTAGAAGTAAATATAAATGTACAAAAATATATATATATATTTATTTATTTAAATGTTAAGTAGTAAGTATGTAGTTGAATATGTTTTTTTTTACACAGCTTAAAATTATGACTTAAAAATAAACTTTAAACATTCAACTGAGCTTTTTTGTGTTTTTTTGCTTTTGTTGATTTATGTATGTTAGAACAAGCTTTTTTTTTTCTTTTTTGAGTGAAATGCAAGAGCTGGATTTAAAGCCAGATGATCGAGTGAGGTTTGAATTGAAAGTTCTTGTATTTTTGCGCGTGTTTGTGAGTGTTTTTGTGCTTTTTACAATAGCATTATATTTCATGAGCTTTTTGAGGTTAGGTGGTGTTGCTTTGCTGTAGTTTAGTTTTCTCTGCATCTTCTTTCTGTTGGACTTTTTCTCTCTAAAAATTATGTTTATTTTTTTTTTTTTTTTGTTTTATTTAGTTTTCTGACTTTCTTTTGCATATGCATTAAAATATATACATATATTTTTTTTTCTTAAGGATGTGCGTGTGTGTGTGTTATACTTGACTTAAAACTTGTTTTTGTTGTTAATTAGAAAAAGTTAATATGTGATTTTAATAAAATTTTTAATATTATTGTTCTTTTTTGTTTTATTGTTCTTGAGTTTTTTGTTGTTGTTGTTTTGTTTATTGTTTTTCATTTTTGTTATATGAGGTAATTCTCATTCTTTGGTGTGCTGTAGTAGTTGTAGTTGTAATTGTTGTTCTTGTGGTTTATAACTTTATATTATTGTTGAATAACTCTTTGTTACTATTTTGTTATAATATTATATTCCAAATATGTGAGTGAGTGTTTTTTAGAGTCACTCAATTTAGGTCTTTACAAAATCTAGTCGTCGTTATTAGTTGTTGTAGTTTTTGAAGTTACGATATATTTTTTAATTGGCTGTTTTAATTTGTGTTCTTAATATTTCAAAATTGCGAGTGAGTTTTTTTTTCAAGACAATTAATTTGAGTTTTCTATTTTTTTTTTTTTAGTTTATTTAAGTCATCATTCTTGTTGTTGTTTTTAAATCACGTTATAATTTTACTATATTTTATTCTCATTATTCCAAGACGCCATTGAGTGCTTTTTTCTTAGTCCCTCAACTTGAGTTTTAATTTTCTAATTTTTAACTAATATACGTTTAATGATGACTATCAACGATATTTTTTTTCTATTATTCCAAAAATACGATTGAGTTGTTTTTCTAATTCACTCAATTTGAGTTTCTTTATTTTTTTAGTTTGTTTTAAATCGTTGTTGTAGTTGCTTTAAAGTTACATTATATTTTTTATTCTCATTCCAAAACGCGATTGAGTTGTTGTTTTCTGAGTCACTCAAATTGAGTTTTTTTTTTCTATTTTGTAACTAATATACGTTTTATGATGACTATCAACGATATTTTTTTTTTTCTATTATTCCAAAAATGCGATTGAGTTGAATTTCTAAGTCACTCAATTTGAGTTTTTTATTTTTTAGTTTGTTTAAGTCGTCGTTGTTGTTGTTTTTACATTATATTTTTGCTATGTTTTATCCTCATTCCAAAACGCGATTGAGTTGTTGTTTTCTAAGTCACTTAATTTGAGTTTTTTTCTATTTTTTAACTAATATATGTTTTATGATGACTACTAATGATTATTTTTTCAATTAATCCAAAAATGCAATTGAGTTTTTTTTTCTAAGTCACTCGATTTGAGTTTTTTTCTATTTTGTAACTAATATACGTTTTATGATGACTATCAACGATTTTTTTTTCTATTGCTCCAAAAATGCGATTGAGTTGTTTTTTTAAATTTGAGTTTTTTTTTTGTTTTGTTTGTTTTTATATTTTTCTTCGTTGTTGCTGTTTTTAAGTTGCATTATTTTTTTGCTATATTTTATTTTCATTCCAAAACGCGATTGAGTTGTTTTGTCTTAATCACTCAATTTGAGTTTTTTTTCTATTTTGTAACTAATATATATTTTATGGTGACTATTAATATTTTTTATCTATTAATCCAAAAATGCGATTGAGTTTTTTTTTCTAAGTCACTCAATTTGAGTTTTTTTTTTTAGTTTGTTTAAGTCGTCGTTTTTGCTGTGTTTCAGTTAAATTATATTTTTGCTATATTTTTATTCTATTAATCCAAATATGCGATTGAGTTTTTTTTTTAAGTCACTCAATTTGCGTTTTTCTTTTCTTTTTTGTTACTAAAGAACGTTTTATGATAACTAAGACTGACTATTTTTTTTTTATTATTCAAAAAATGCAATCGGTTGTTTGTTTTTCCTATTTTGTGACTTATGTGCGTTATGTCATAGCTATAAAAGCTCTTTATTACTTTGTGATATATTCAAGGAATGCCTATTTTTTTTTTCTTTTTTTCTAAATAAAATAAATTACTTTGTCACTTTGACGATTTGCAAGTAGGTTTTTTTGAGTAAAAAAAAAATTCAAGTATAACACTTTTCAACAATTCATATATCGTTTAATCTATTTTAATTTTTTATTTTATAACTAACAAATAAATTATAAAAATCTGCATTAGTTTGTAGTTCATTTCACTTGCGTTCCGTTTCGTTTCATGTTCATTTCGTTTCATTTACAATTTCTTAATCAAGCGTAACTAAATGCCTTCCCCTTAGCTTTTTTCTTTTTTTGTTTCTTCAAGGATTGCATTGCCTATGTTCGTCGTTGGGCATGTGTTGGTGTTGGTCTTGTTGTTGTGTGTTTGTGTTCGGTCTTTTTGGGTGTGTGTGTTCTTCAATGTTTCAGTGCAATTCACCTTTAGTCAGTAGTTAAGAAAGCTACTTCAATTAAGCTTAACTTATAACAAAGATTTTAAGAGCTTTTTACATATTTCTTTAGTTTAGTTGCCAAAAATCAATGGCTTTACTTAGCGAGGATAACAAGTTCCATATAATTTATATTAGTTATATTTAATTTAATTTTTTTCCTTACTTCTCTCTCTGCTAGTTGGGCGTTTAATTTTTTACACATATTTTACAGTTCAAAAATATTTTGAATTAATTTAGTTTTAAGTTTATAACAGCGCAGTAACAAAAAAAACAAAATATCAAACAAAAACGACTTAAAAAAGAAACTAAAAATAAAAGTGCAGAAAGAAAGAAAACAAAAATGAGGTTGGTTTTGAGCTTAAAATTAATATGAATAGAGTTAAATAAAGTTTAAAAAAAAAAACTGAATAGTGCACATAACGAAAATGTAGCAAGTAAAAAAAAGGAAGTTGAAACAAAATCTGTAAAATTTCAAATTTCAAAACATAGCAAATCAAAAAAAATTGAAAATTTTGTGTAAATTTAAAAAAAAAATATTAAAAAAAAAAAACAAAAAATTAAACGAATTTGTAAAACTATAGAAAAACAATTTTGAAAATAAAACAAATCCAAGCAACTGGCTGCCGTAGTTCTAGAAAGGCATGCAATTGAGGCACTTTTAAAGTTATTTTATTGAAAATATATGAGATTTGAAATGTATTCATATTTCAAATAATAGAGGGGATGAAATAACTTTAAGTTAAAGTGTCAAAGAGGAGTTTTTAAAAAGCTTAAGTTGAAGTTAAAAGTCAGAATTTTAAAAGTTTTTTGACACATAATTTAAAGAGTTTACAATAAAAGCTCCCAAAAGCTGAACTCCTTAAAACAAAATTTTTTTAAATTTTTATGTGCCTGTAAAAAGTTACAATATTTTTTGAAGGCGGATATTTTGAATAAGCTGAGAATTCTCAAAAGCGAAAAATCTCCTATAAGAGGACAAAAACTTGAAGAAGCTTCAGGAAATTTTACTGCGAGCTTTCTTATAAGTTTATTTCTGTAAATTTCGTTTCAATATATCTTTCATTAGCACACTCTGCCCATTAGCAGAGATTCCTTACATGCAAATAAAATTTAGAGAACTTTGTAGTTAGCTTCGAAAAGTTTTATTGGGAGTTTTTTAATTAGTTTCTTCAAACAAATATCTTTTAAATAGTGAAACATCTCCCATAAGAAGACATATTTTATAAGCAGACATGTTCTATAAAGTAAATGAGTAGCAAGCACTGCAGTAATCTTAGGAAAATTTTACGTGCAGACATCTCTGACTTTTTTCATAAGCAGGCATCTCCAATACGTGAACAAAAAGTAGGAAACTTTGTTATTAGCTTTAGGCAGTTTAACAGGGAGCTTTTTCATTCATTTTACTAAACAAATTTCATTAAAATAAGCAGATATGTGCCAAAAGTTGACATTTCCCTCAAGCAGACATCTCCCACATGCGGCAAAAAATTACCAATGTCACAGTCAGCCTCGAAAAATTTCAGTAGAAGCTTTTTTATAAGCTTATTTTATACAGAAATTTCGTTGCAATAAGCAAAAATCTGCCATAAGCTGACATTTGCCATAAGTAGACATCTCCCATGTGCAAACAAAAAGTAGCGAACATTGTAGATATCAACAGGAAGAGTTACTCGTAGTTTTTTATATGCTTACTGAACAAATTACTTTATTTATGTAATTTATGTAGACATTTACTTTATGTAGACATCATTCTTATACAGACATCTCCCATGGGAGGACAAAAAGAGAAAAATTGTTCTCAAAAACTTAAGAAAGTTTTTCTCTAAGCTTTCTTATATGATTTTTAACAAAGATTTCGATACAACAAGCAGATATTTAGTATAAAATAGGTGAATGTATTGTCCGTTTGTGGGAGCTTTCACTGTACATGTGCAATTGCTGTGCTTTTGAACTTAAAGTTATAATAATTTTAAATGCCTGTTTAAAATAGATTTTTACAGATTTTTTTTCATAACTTATTTCAGATTTTTACAGATTTTTTTTTTCATTACTTATTTCAGATTTTTCCATCTTTTTTTTGTTTGCGTAGGTTAAGTTTTAGAATGATCGTCTATTGTGCAGTATTTTTCTACTAATTTTTATTTAAAGCACTAAATAGTTTTGTTTTTTTTTTTCTTGTGAATCTTATTCTTTGTTTTCTCTTAGTTTGTTTAGATAAAAAAAATTGTTTGTTTTTAAAATTAATATTTCATTAATAAGCGTTTTTTATGAAATTTTTCAGTCTATTTTTTTTAGGTTTTTATTGTGTAGGCTTTTTAGTTTGTATATATATTTTCACACACATATAAATTTATTTAACTATTTATTTCTTATAAGGATATACATTTTTCAAATTTAGGCAAATATTCAAAATATGTGTGAGTGTGTTGATGAGAAAACTAAGTATTTTTAGAATTATTTAAATATATCTAAAATTTTAGTTACAATATATATGTATATATAGTATATATATTTTATGTAAATAATATAAATGCAATATATACGAATATATATAAATTTTTTTTATATTAACAGTAAAAAAGCCTTACATCACATTGTAGGAGGATTATTTTTCAAAACTTATACAGCTATTTTCATAAATTTCTATAATATTGTGTTTGTGGGTATGTATTAATGAATATGTATTGGTGTGAATTTAACTGAGTGTACATAAGAGTTTGAATTAATTATTAAATAAAGTTTGTAGATAAAAATTCAAATTTTAAATTTATGCATATATTATTATAAGCTTCAGTGTGTGAGTGTATGTGTGTGTGTGTGTGTGGATATGGTTTTGTTTATACATGCGACTGTATAGCTATTTTAAAATATTTTACTGCGTTACTAATTAATTTAGTAGTTTTTTGACTTTTTTTAGAGTTAAGCAAGATAAAGATACAAATAAAAATTTATAATTTCGATAGAATATTCAAAATCTAACAATTTTTTAGAAAAAAAAAATACTAATAATATACTCAATATAATAATAATAATAATTCAAGGAGCACCAAATATACTTAAAAAACCAAAATAAAGTAAGTTTGAATTTTTGATTTTAAAGTTTATCAATGAAAAGAAAATAAAGGAATAAGTGAGGAAAATCTAACAATTCATATGTAGTGTTTACAAATTTTCTTTGTAATTTTAAATGTTAAAGTTTTCAAAGTATTTCGATTTGTTTGTTTTGCCTTTATAAAAAATATATTTTTTTTTTTATTAATAATTATTATAAAAGTAGATGACAGCTTAAGTAGAGCTATACACACATTGTTTGTGTGTGTGTGTGAGTGTGTGGGTATGTGTGTTTATGTGTATGAAAATAATATATTTTCTGTTTATACGACTTAGAATTGTATATCCTGCACATCTTTCTGCTGATTCGCCTGCATTTTACACGTTTGCGTAAGATCTGGCAGCATTGAGCTTGGAATTGTATTCGCAGCAACACTAACACCATGACTGTGACCATGATGATGATGAAGATTTTGATGTTGATGATGATGGTGGTGGTGTTGTTGTTGTTGCTGTTGTTGTTGTAGTTGGTGGTGGTGGTGCTGCTGATGATGCGCCTGCTGATGATGCTGTAAGTGGGGATGGTGTTGATGATGATGATGGTGTTGGTGGTTGTGTAGGAGATGTTGCTGCTGTTGCTGTTGCTGCGGGTCAATGCTAACCAAATATGGCTGCAGAGTACGGCTATGCTCCTCAAAGATGGACTCCATTTTCATCATGCAATCGTGCAGATAATCCTGAAAATAAATAAATAAAGACATTTTAGCAATCAGTATCACCACTTTATAGATGTGCTTAATATATTTATCTCTAAACATGAGCGCAAGGAAACGCGAAAGTGATGACTTCATTTCTTATGCGCGCTTATGATTTGTGGTAAGTTTTCAAAAATTTTGACAGGAATAATCAAATTCCGCGGTCAATAATAAAGTTAGACCGCCAGTCATCTACATATTTGCTAAAGACGATACAATGTCAGGCAACAAAGGCTTTGCCGCCACTGTATAGTATAGGGTAAATAGCAGAAAGATTGTTTGAATGGAGAGAAAATAAAAAAAACACGATTTTTCTTAATTAAAAACAAAGCAAAATGTTATGTTTGACAAAGTAATAAATAATGATAAGAAGAGCGTAACTGATTAACATGCGGAGGGCGTAGGTTGAAGATCTTAAGTCATACACAAGTGACGACCATCTAGCACTTGGGTGTGGTTGGGTCAATTTTTTATTTTATTTCATAATTTATTGACTTTCATTTCTAAGTAACTGTTATTTACTTATATCTCTTGATTATATCGACTCATAACCGCCAAAATATCTTAAGCGCCAAAAAGAAAATTTTACAGGAGAAGGTTTTTTTTAATTATCTTTGCTATTAATTTTATCTTTTATCTCTTATCTCTTTGCTATTAATTTTATTTTAATAATTTTATCTCTTATATTGATTAATTTCTTTTAGAGAATTTCATCTTAAGCGACACTTTGCTGTCATGAAAAATGTAAACAAACATGTAGTGTGTACTTAAGCTAAAATTGCTTTTGGTTTAAATTCATAATCTAATTTCGTACACCTATGAAATTTTGACAGACGATGTAAACCATCGCAAATTATCGATTTTCATCAAAAAACATAAATCGGATATTATGTCGCTTAAGATATTTTGGCGGTTATGAGTCGATATTATGATATTTTTCTTTTAATTTGATTTGAATATTATTCTCGATATCTTCCTTTATGTTTTCTTTTATGTTTTTACAATTTATTTATTTATGTTATATTTTTAATAGTTTTATGTGTTTTTATTTTTTAACAAAATTTCAAATTTATTTTATATAACCGTGTTTTTAATATTTATCTTAACATTTAAATTTTCTTATCATAAAAATTTTGAATTTTTTAAATTTTTTGTTTTCATTTCTCAAGTTCCTTTATTTATAATAATATGTTATAGTTAATACAAAGATTTTTTTAAGTTTTTTATTTGCTAAAAGTTAGTAAAATTGGTGCTAGTTTTTTTAATTTTTTTTTCATAATTTTTTCAATGTTTTTATTCATAGTTCATTAAAAAAATACATTTATTTTTATTTCTATTTCTATATTTTTTAAGTTCTTAATTTGTGTTTATTTCTTATTATTTTTCTTTTATTTATACCTTTATAAAATTTATTGTCTTAAATTTTTTATTTTTTTTTTCTTATCAATTCTTTCGGTTTTTAATTTTTAACTTGTTTGTTAATGTTTGCTTTTATTTTATTTGTTTTATTTTATTTTTTATTTTATATTTTATTTTATTTTTTATTTTTTATTTTATTTTTATTTTATTTTTTATTTTATTTTTTATTTTATTTTTTATTTTTTATTTTATTTTTTATTTTATTTTTTTTGTAGATTTTCGTTTTATTTAATTTTTCATTTTATTTTTTTGTATGTTTTCGTTTTATTTTATTTTTCTTTTTATTTTATTTTTTTTATTTTATTTTTTTTTATTTTATTTTTTTTATTTTATTTTTTTTTATTTTATTTTTTTTATTTTATTTTTTTTATTTTATTTATTAATTATATTATTTTTTTTTTTATTTTTTATATTATCTTCTTTTGACGGCCGAGTAGGTAGCATTATTGCCTGTCATCCTAGAGGTCATGGTCATGGTACTACACTTTATGCCTCCTGCATTTTCTTTCCTCATCTCTTATCAACTGAAATAGTAAACTCATCGAGATTTGCGACTTAAGGTTGTAGTTGGTAGTAGACAATTTTATGAATGAGACTGCCTTATAACTTCAATTGACTGAGGTTAAGGCACAAGACTTGACTCAGATTCAAATTCACATTTTTCTACAGCTTTCCACCCCGCTTAAAACATTGTACACATGTTTCACTTGATTGTCCTTTCTTTCCCACTAATCTATCACCCCGTTTCGAACCAAGGACGACTTGACTGAATAGGTGTAATACCCGAAATTCTTGGTTCAAAGTTAAAAAAATATATATATTCTCTTATCGAATTTTTTTTTTTGTATTTTTTAATTTTATTTTTTTAATTTTATTTTCCTTTAAATTTTATTGTTTTAATTTTTTTAAATTTTATTTTTAAAATGTTATTTTTTAAAATTCTATTTTTTTATTTGTTTGTTTTTTTTAATTTTTGAGTTTTTACCTGTTGATTGATTACTCTATTTCTTATTTTTTTTTTATTTTTAATTTAGTTTTTTATATTTTTATTTGTATTTGTCTTGACACATCAGTTTTTGTGTTCATTCGAAGTACACAAACATTTTATTGTTTGTGTTCTTTTTTATTAAAGCTTTTATTGTTTCTTACGAGTAGCTTTTAATTCTTTAAGCTTTTAAGTTCTTGTTTTTTAATATTTTTATTTGTCTATTATTTTGAGATTTATTTAATTTTAAATAATTTTTAATTAGTTTTTAAATTTTAAGTAATTTTTATAAACTATTTTTCATATTTTACATTAAATTACCAATAAGTATTCGGACAGTTAGTTATTTTTTTCTTTTTTGTTTTTACTTGATTATATATTTTTTGTTTTTTATATTTTATTTTTTTAAATGTTTTATGTTTTTTTTTTATTTTTTATGTTTTTTATTTCTTATATTTTTATATTTTTGACATTTCTTATATTTACTTATTTTTTTATATTTAATATAGTTTTTAGTTTTTTATTTTTTATATTTTATATTTGTTTTTTTTTACAATGTTTTACAGGCGCTTTAAACATTGTTTTATATTTTTAATGATTTGTGTATATAGTTTTTATTTATTATATAAGATAGTCTTTTATTAATTAAAAGTTTTTATTTTATATTCACTTTTATTTAAAATTTAATTAAAAATTTGATATTTTATAAAATTTTTTAAAATTTTCATTATATTTATGTTTTAAAATGCTGCGTATCAATAATAATAATAATCAACGTATTTTACTTTATTATTTATTTTTATATATAGTTTTTATTTTTATATTTATTTATTATTGAAAACGAGTTTTTGAGCTCTAGGCCAATCATGTTGAGAACAAGACAACATGAAGAACAAAGAAGGCGACAGCCAACAACAACAACAACAACGGCTCTGTATAGAGCCAATCACAACAGCTTTGACTATACAGACTGTTTCATTGGTCGCTACACCAACTCATCAGTAGTCTTTTGTGTGACTTTACACTGTGATCCACTCAAGCTACTTAGGTTCTACATATACTGCCAATATGCCGAGAAAGTTACCCGGAATTTTGTTTTTGGCAGAGAACGCTGGAATTTTTGTAACTGAGTTCTTATCTACTTTTTGATGCATACTGTACTAAGGTTAACAACCTAGATCGTAACATACTTTTAGGCATAGCCTTAATTCATGTGCATCTTCGAAACTCGATCACGTGGTTTGCCGCTATCAGAGCATATTGAAGTTGTTGTTGTTTTTGCTTTTTAGCTCCTCCCTTTTTCCACACTTCCTCATAGTCTTTCATAACAAAATGGTCTCCACACCATGTTAGGTGTACCATCAGTTAAACTAACTGAACCCTAAAAATGGAAGTGTGGAAAAAGGGAGGAGCTAAAAAGCAAAAACAACAACAACTTCAATATGCTCTGATAGCGGCAAACCACGTGATCGAGTTTCGAAGATGCACATGAATTAAGGCTATGCCTAAAAGTATGTTACGATCTAGGTTGTTAACCTTAGTACAGTATGCATCAAAAAGTAGATAAGAACTCAGTTACAAAAATTCCAGCGTTCTCTGCCAAAAACAAAATTCCGGGTAACTTTCTCGGCATATTGGCAGTATATGTAGAACCTAAGTAGCTTGAGTGGATCACAGTGTAAAGTCACACAAAAGACTACTGATGAGTTGGTGTAGCGACCAATGAAACAGTCTGTATAGTCAAAGCTGTTGTGATTGGCTCTATACAGAGCCGTTGTTGTTGTTGTTGTTGGCTGTCGCCTTCTTTGTTCTTCATGTTGTCTTGTTCTCAACATGATTGGCCTAGAGCTCAAAAACTCGTTTTCAATATAAATAATGAAAGGCCGTATTCAAAAATATTAAGATTTATTTATTATTTTTATAATTATTCTCATCGTATATTGTTAAATTGTTATAGTTATATGTTTAACGTTTATATGTTTAAATAACGTATAGTTATATGTTTTTTATTTTTATATTTCTTTTATTTGTGTATTTTTATTTTTACATTTATTTTTTATTTTTATAAAATATTTATTTTTAATTTTAATATTTATTTACTATTTCTATTTTTACTATTATGTCTGTGTATTTCTTTTTTATTGTTTTTTTATTTTATATTTCGTTTTTATTTATTTTTTAACATTCTTTCAAAAATACACATATTCTATTTTATACATATTTTTTTATGTCAACAAAAAAAAATATTTAACACCAAAAACATCCTAGAGGTAAGACATGGTTTCATTTATTTATTTCTATTTGTGTTCTTATTTTGTTAATTCTTTGTATCTATTTTTTATTTACTTTTCTTCCTTAAATAGAAATAAAAATTCTTTTGTCTTTAAGTTTAAAAATTGTTGAAATTTTTTATTTTTATGTTTTTAATTTCTATATATATTTCAATGCTACGTTATATATTTATTTGTATTGTTTATTCGCAATATTTGAATTAAGTTGTATGTAATTTCTTTTTTTTCTCATTTATTTATATACTTTTATTATTACTTCTTTTATTGTTTTTATTTTGTTTTTGTAATTTTATTATTGTTTTTATTTTTTTTTTTTTTATTATTTTTTTTATTATTTTCATTATTTTTCATTATTTTTCATTATTTATTATTTTTTATTATTTTTATTATTGTTTATTATTTTTATTATTGTTTATTAATTTTTATTATTTTTTATTATTTTTTTATTACTTAATTTTTTATTATTTTTTATGACTTTATTGTTATTTTTTATTATTATCTTATTTTTTATTATTTTCGTATTATTTTTTTATTGTTTTCTGATTATTTTTTATTTTTTATTATTTTTTTATTATTTTTTTATTATTTTTTTATTATTTTTTTATTATTTTTTTATAATTTTTTATTATTTTTGTCGTTATTATGTCTTTTTTAAGTTTTTTTTTTTTTGTTAATTTTTGTAAAATTTTCTTTATGATATATAGCAGGTATGTATAAATATCTTTCATACCAAGTGACGTCAAAAAAAAATAACAAACCTTCATAAGTTCCTTGATATCTTAAATAGAAACTTTAATTCAAAAAATCTAGTCTGAGTTTGAAAATTGGAAACAATTGGATGAAAACTTCATCAAATTCAAGAGATCAGTACGGCTTAGAATATATTTAAACATGGCTGTGGTGAAATTAAAAAAAAAATGTATATCACACTTTTTTTAACTTTACTTTTTTGTTATTAATTTTCTTTTTTGTACATGTTTTTATTTATTTTGTGTTTATTGCTACTGTTATTTTCTTATATTTTTATGTTGACTACTCTATTAGATCTCCTTTTTTATATACTCCCCTCTTTTTTTCTCTATATTTCCCATTACTTTTTCCATATTAACCTAAGCAGCCTTTTTAATATTCTTAATCTTATGTTTTATTCTATTTACTTTTATTTTTACATTATTTTGAATTGTAAAAACTCTCGACACAAAGTTCAAACTCTGAAATTAATTCTAGAACGACGAACGCTGCAGTCTTCCTTGAAAATGTTAGACTTTTTGAAGTTTACAAAACTTACGATGACTCAACATTCAACCACTTGTGTGAAAACCAAACGGGCATTTCTCGTGAGGGCCAATTTCCCACCCCCTTTATAACCTTTGGACGCCAATAAATTTATATTTACATATTTACATTTTCTGCAAAACTACGTTTTCATTTTCCCAACATATCACCGCAACTAACAAGACGATTAAAAAGCAATAAAACATTTTATAGCTTCCGTCACCTAACCTCAGGATAGCATTAAAAACTCAAGTCCTTTGTTTTGCGACAACTTCGCTGAATATTTAACTGCACTGAATATGTGAAAAAAAAAACAAAGAATATTGCTTTAAGTGTCAAAATATTGAAACTTATAAAGTGGGGTGTCTCATCACTTGAGCTAAGCCATAAGTGAGTGAGTGACTTGAAAGTGTCACCATGCATTACTTTGTCTTGAGAATTGCAAGCAACCAATGTATGGCGCAGAGGGCGCTCCCTCATAATGTTAGGGTTTAAACAGCGAGTACTTCACCATCGTCACCAAATTGAAATGAACTTGAAAAATGACCCGACTTCAATTAATTTGCAAATTAACAAAGTCATAAAAATTAATTAAAAACGCAAATTGATCCTGTGGGAACATTTTTTGAATTTCTTATTTTTTTAATTTCTTCAACAACGCACAATCATTTCATTCCAAAGTGAAGACGTCAGCATTTATAAATGGCATTGAATGAATGAGTTAAAAGAAAGCCATGTGGCAACAATGCGTGTGCTTTGCCTTTGCTGCTGATGTAAAATTGTAAGATACTCGAAGTTTTGCTTTCAATTTTATGTCTTTGCCAAAACAAGAACGCAAACAAAAAAGAACCATGGTACAAAGAATTATTAATTGATATAAAAATGATACTAAATATTTATTGAAATATATTCGCTTAAAATCGTACACAAATAATTAAAATTATCTTAATTGTAGCAACAACAGTCAGAACAGACACAACAGCATTAAAAGCTTAAAATAAAAAAAAAAAAGAAAACAAAAAAACACACGCCCACTTTAAGCGAGGGCAACTCCACAAGTCTATTGTATTCAACAACGCTATCGCATCGATCGAGTAAGTTCAAAAAGATTTTGCATTTTTTTTCTCCCCCAAATCCCTGGGATGCAATTTAAATTTTCTCTTATCTTGTTTTTCTTTTGACGACGAGCTAATGTTCAATCGCACAACTGGTCGGATGGCCAATCGGCCACCAGCGTTGGTTTTCAATTGAAATTTTCAAGGTTAGATACAAGAGGCAAACTTGATTTGATTCAAACTTGAATGATTCATTCATAAAAAATCAAAAATTCTTCAAATTGATTCTTTGAATTGCTTTAGATAGAATTTGTTAACTCTTGATGTATATAAAGCTCTCTTGAGGTCTTTATGGAACTAGAAAAATTTTCAAGTAGATCATCAAGGTTTCAAAATAAAAATTCACAATCTGTTGAAGATTCTGGTGTCCCACACAGTAACAGAATACTATATAATAAAACTCTTAACACGGTGGATGTCATTTAAACTTCTGAGAGTGAAAAGAATCCTTTCCAATTAATCAAGGGTAAATTCGATACGACCAGAACGTCAATCAAAGCAGTTGATAGCCCAAAGAAATTATCAGATTTGATCCTCAGTTTATAAAGAATACTGGGTCTTGATTTCAATAAACTCAATTCTATTTCTTACTTTGAAATCTGTACAGGTCAATGAGAGTAGTGTCATTCATATGACTTAAATGTTATAATATCAAATGCCCAAGCGCTTATGTAAATTAACATAGATTTATTGTAAGTTTATCTCATGTATTTGTCTTGATGTACGACCTTCATAAAAAAAGAAAATCTCTTATCATGACAAAGGAAAAACATTCATCCACCCACTTTAATCATACAATGGAATCTAATAATTCTAAAATTTAGAATATTATGAGTGCTGAGAAGCCCGCATCACTATTATTTCTACCAGATGAGTATGCCTTCAACGAGGGGTTGTTATTTCCTCTTATCTGTACTTTGGTTGTTGACGAATAAATCGAAATGGTAACAACCAGGGTTTTACTACAAGAGGATATAGAGATGATTTGGTCACTTTAAGTCTGAGGTGTTATGAACCTTCAGTATCGATTAGAAATGCAGAGTGCCTTTCCTACAACTAAAACATGGTCTCAGAAAAAAATTTTAAAATCAATTCTGTTAATAAATGTTGATACTTTTTAATAGTAAATAGGAAAATAGGATAGGATGAATAGTCTACTTCTAAGGAATAACTTTTGAAAAACTGCCTGATAGTCAAGTAAGTTGCGTGCTCGGGTGACATCTCAGAGATCCCGGGTTCGAATCCCGGACAGGCCATGGTCCTACCCTTTAACCCTTAAAAAAAAAAAAAAATAACTGGCCATTTCAGCCCTTGAAAGGACTTTGACCTAGCTTCTTATGATCAATTGTGTTGTGCGTGTTATTAAGTTTGTACACAATTGACCGAGAACCGGACCTACGGTTTAACGCCGACTCCGAACGGCGATGAACGGAATGTTCTTGTTCTCAAGAAGCTTTACATGGCATTTTGATTACTCTCTGAGGTTTGCCATTGTCTGCAGAGAGGTGGCGGCCGTACAGAAAAATTATTTAAATTCAAATAATTTCCTGTAGCTGCTGGTATTCGAACCCGGGTACCAGGTTCGTTGACATAGAGGCCACGCACTTTAACCAACTACGCCACGGACACCACCCTTAGCATTTGGAATTTTCTTACCTTATTTCTAATCAACTGAAATTGAAGACTCATCAATATTTACGGCTTGAAGTCGTAGTTGGTGGTAGAGAAGTTTGTCGATGAGATTCCCTTATAACTTGAATTGTCTGCGGTAAAGGCATTACACTTGCCTCAGATTCAAATTCACACGTTTCTATGGCTTTCCAACTCGCTTATAACATCCTACACACGTTTCACTTGATTACTCCTTCCCTCCCACCAATCTATAATCGCATTTCGAACCTGAAATCTTTGGGTAAAAGCCAAAAAAAAGCTCAAGAAGCTGCAAAGAATGGCATTCACGCAAATTACTGGGATAATTTGAATCATCCCAACTGAAGGTTTCGGTACATTGCATGGACAATTTCATTTATGATAACAATCTAAAAAGAGACATGACTGATACAAGCTTAAGTGATTACAGGTCAGGGAACTTTACAGGTCTCATGAGGATACTTAAAAGCTTTGAATATGACCTTTTTCTAAAAATCCCGGACAAGGTGCTGCCGTGTCCAAGTTCACAAAGCGATCCAAAGTATCACAATCGAACCGTCAAATGTGGGGAAACGATATGTTCGAATTTGATCCTGGCTCACAGTACTATAATTAATGGGTTACAGCATGAAAAAGGAGAAACAGATGCAGGGATTCATAGTCCCAATTTGCAAAAGGTCCGTACTACCCATAAATAAATAAAAATAAACTGGCCATTTCAGCCCTAGAAAGGACTTTGAACGAACTTCTTATGAAAAAATTGTGTTGTACGTGTTATTAAATGTTTGGACATAATTGATCTAGAACTGGACCTACTAGTTTTATGCCGACTCCGAACGGCTAATGTGCATGTTCTCAAGAAGCTTTACATGGCATTATTTACTGTCTGAGGCTTGCCATTGTCTGCAGAGAGATGACGGCCAAACAGCAAAAATTAATTTAATTGAAAAAACTGTTCTGAGTCAGAAGGAATTGAACCAGGGTTCTCTGGCGTATGAGTCACGCACTCTACCCATGGGTCACGCACTCTACCCATGGGTCACGCACTCTACCCAATGCGCCAAGGCCGCCACACGTACTTCCCATACTCCACCCATATTCCAAACGGAAATATATGCAGTGGAGGAACTAAAATAATAAAAATAAATAACTGGCCATTTCAGCCCTTGAAAGGACTTTGACCTAGCTTCTTATGATCAATTGTGTTGTGCGTGTTATTAAGTTTGTACACAATTGACCGAGAACCGGACCTACATGCTTAACGCCGACTCCGAACGGCGATGAACGGAATGTTCTCGTTCTCAAGAAGCTTTACATGGCATTTTGATTACTCTCTGAGGTTTGCCATTGTCTGTAGAGAGGTGGCGGCCGTACAGAAAAATTATTTAAATTCAAATAATTTTCTGTCGCTGCTGGGGTTCGACCCTGGGTCTCCAGGATCTTTGACATAGCGGCCACGCACTTTAACCAACTACGCCACGGACGCCACGACGCAGTGGAGTTCAATACTCTGCTCGACTCTGCTTTTGATCATCTCAATCCAGTCAAAACAGTATCCCTGGATTGATGTTTGGAGTTTGTTGAACAACCAGAAGTCGCAAGGCGGGATGTCGCAAGGCAGGAAGTCGCAATCAGGTGTATACAATGGTTATAGAACGCTATGGGTCCAGTTTTTGGCGAAATGTTTTCAAGGAACCAATAAAGTGCAGGGATGATGCATTGTCGTGGTGCAAAAGCCAAGAAAAGTCTGCCCACAATTAGGCCCTGTTGAAGCGAATAGCTTTATGCAAAGTTCACATGTCACTCAAATAATAGGGCAATTCACAATCTTGTGTATTTGAAATTGTACATTCGTGCAATTGCAAAAATTTCCCATCAATTGTGAAAGGTATTTTTCTGCTTACTTTGCAACACGTGTTACAAAATATTAAATTCACATCTGATTGATGAAAAGCAAAATTATTTTATACTTGAAATTTTACTTAAATACATATTATGTCGAAAAAAGCTTTAAGACTCAATTAGTGGTATTTTTAGTGGACTAAGCTGCTAAAGAAATTATATTCGGCGAAGATATGAAATATTCTATTCCGCTGTCCAAACTTCTTATCGCTATTTCGGGAGCTTCTTGGACATAGTTCAGTATATTTTTGTTCTCCTCATTATTTAATTTTTTATTGGGTTTCTCCCGTTTAGTTCGTGTTTTATTTGTTTATATTTCATATCACTTCTTTTTGACTTTTTTTTTTCAATCAGCTGTTAGTTTGCAATAGGGTATTGTATTCGCATAGTAAATAAAAACTGTGAGTTTTTAATCTTGCATATTTGCAAAAGCGTATTAACTGAAAACTATGAGTTTCTATTGTTGCATATTTGCAAAAGCGTAGTAAGTGCATCTCTGTACATTTTGTTAGTGTCAAGTAAATGTACTTTACCATTTTGCAAATGCTATGATGCAAAACCATTTGCACAAGATTGTGAATTGCCCTAATATTTCTTGTAAGCGGTTTGGCCTTTCAGAAGAATGCGCAGTGTATCCTCGAAATTTAAATGGAAAATGTACCTCAGCTTTTGATCACACAGTTGATCCCTCCTTATAGGGTGTCTTGGGACCACATATCTGTATACTCTCAGACAGTCAGGTGCTATTAAGGGTCCGTAAACTAATGGGCTTGTATCTAAACTAGTCTCGGGCTTGTATCGAGACTAGTTTCGGGCTTGTACCTAGACTAGTCTCGGACTTATATCTAGACAAGACTCGGACTTTTATCTAGACTAGTCTCGGACTTGTATCGAGACTAGTTTCGGACTTGTATCGAGACTAGTCTCGGTCTTGTATCAAGACTAGTTTCGGAATTGTATCTAGAGTAGTTTCAGACTTGTATCTAGACTAGTCTCGGACTTGTATCGAGACTAGTTTCGGGCTTGTATCTAGACTAGTCTCGGACTAGTTTCTAGTCTAGGCTCGGACTTGTATGTAGACTAGTCTCGAACTTTTATGGTCTCGGACAACCACTGAATGCGCTGAGACAAAACAATGAATTAGAATTGTTGTGGGTCCCAGAGCACAAAAGATTTCAGGACAACAAAAGAGCGAGCTTTCCGACGTCTTGTTGTTAACACATACGAACTTTTACTCCTATGAAATAATTGCAATGGACAGTGGCAAACAAGGAAATTTTTACCTTTAGACTGAAACCAAAGAATTTACTCTAGATTACAAAACCAGGTCTATAGATTCTAATAGGTCACTGTGTCAATTCATAGGTATAATTGCAAAAGAAAGACCTCTGAGTGAGGTTTCTGCAGAGAGAGGAGGAAGAAGCAACAAGCACATTCTATGTGAATGTCCAGCAATTTATAATCTTAGGGCATTAGGGCATTAGTGCCTCTATCAAAAATATCGGATACCGACCAAGTAGGAAATACTGAAAAAGGCTTTATTTAAAATATAAGGTAAAATTAAAATGTTTTAATATAAAGTTTATAAAATTTTAGAAATTTAAACAAAAAGTTTTTTCAATTTCCACTCATAGTATAACATAGATGCTCACCTGCTCGATGCTGGTTAGGTCCGTTAATCGATTTAGCAAATAACGCATATTCCGACCGGTACGTAAATGCCAATTAAGACCGTTGAGGGCAGCTGCAATACTCGAGGCGGCAATGGTGCTGGCTGAATACATTGAAAAATAATGCTCTGCAAGAAAGAAAAACAAAATAAGAACGGATAAGACTAAAATTTAATAAATTTCGAAAATAAATATAACAAAAGATATGAAAACAAAACAATTAAAAAAGTAAAAAGAAAGTTAAAGACAAAGATGAAAGTAATCAAGAAACGTTATGGGCACATAAATAAATTCGGCAACTAGGTAAAAAGAATGGACTAAATGTGAGCAGCTTATAAGAAAATGGCAAACGAACAGCGCATTATTTTTAAAGAAAATACCAATGGTATTGGAAAAAGGATATACCAGAGGCTAGAGTAGCCGAAGCAGAAAATGCAAGACAGCTGAATAAACGGCGTGCCAAATTTAACGCTCGAATTGTTGGCAGGATACGGAAAAATTCACATCGAGGATAAGTTGTTTTCATATACGCTTGACTTGGTGCTTGCAATAGACGCCCGCATTTGATGCCAACGACAATCAGAAGTGACAGACAACAGTTACACACATAGTTAACTGTTTGCCTGTTAAGTGGCCTACGCTAGACGCTGCGCATGCGCTACATCACTTGAGTTAAATAGGATTTAATTTGAACGATCGGCTGTAGTTGTCAAAATTTTGACAAACTGCTTGCAATTAATTACCAAGAATTAAAAACCCGTTATCTGCTGCGGGTTTCAAAAATAATAACATGTGCAAAATATAAATGTTTTAATTTAAAGCAGACAATAGACAGTAAGAGGCACGATTGACCCATATCTTTTAAATTTTCTTCACTTCACTCCATTTCGAGTTAACACTGAAGTGACTTTATTTATTAGGAAATTTTAAAGTGAGGGTGGTCGGCCAGCTCTCAATTAAGCCATTTTTAATTAGGTGCGCTCTCAGAGTGCGTGCAACATGATCGGCGGTGATCAGATCGGCGAAAAGGATCATTATTATAGCGCTTATCTTGCACGCTACATAAATTGTGATTTAGTTGTTGGGTATACAGGGTATAACGGATGATGATCATTCAACTGTGTTCAATGTGATCAATGTGATCATGACGATGATGATGATCTTTCGCACGTTACAAGAAGAGTAAAGTGATAAAATTACAACAAAGAGTGATCGTTGCACAGCTTGTAATTTTAGAGCATTTATAAGAAATGAGCGTGGAAGATGGGTGGTGGTTATTGCTGTTGTTGTTGTTGTTAATGATCATAATTAAGATTTAATTGAATCGAATTGAATGGCAGTGATCATCAGATGCTCAACAGCTGCTTAGGCTATAATTTGAACTCTTGCTGCCGCTCTTCCTCTCGTTCTCTCTGTCCCTCTCTCACTCTCGTTCAGTAATCTTACTTTACTATTTTTTTATTGCTTTATTGCAAAATGCAGACCGGAAAGAGGCGTGCAAATTAAGATCAGCGCGCAGAGGCATTTCACACCAATTTTTTTGTTTGAATTTTCATATTTCTCATTGTGGCGTCTGGGTTTTCTTTTTTCTTTTTTTTTTTTTCTTTGGTATTCTTGCTACTCAACTGAGTCAGCGTTTGCATCTACTTTTGCGCCTGCGTACGTTACAGTTTTAATTAGCAGGCTAGTCTGTTGGTCCAATGTAACTGTTAATCAGCTGCCACCCCGCCAACGTCGTCAACTATGGCATAGCCAGCATTCGGTACGCTGCGAAATGCTGCGCTTCGTCATTATGCAGCAGTGAGTTCAGTTTTATGGTTTAAACATGCTGAGCATATCCTTGAAATGTGTTAAGTTTCAGTTGGTTGGATTAACGTATTGCATGTTGGTGTGAATTTATGCAGTGCAGACACAAACGCTTGATTTGCAGCTAGTTGAGAATTTTTTGTGTAATTATAACAACCAGCTCAGTCAGCCCGCAGCAACAAGAAGACAACGGGAGGAAACAAAAAAAAATAAATCCCGGCATTTCTAAACGGAACTTCTTTTGTCTGGTGAAGTTTATTGAATTTGCAGATTTACGTATGATTCCGTGTGAAACTTGATGGAATTTAAAAGCTTGATACATAGCTAAAGCAACAGACAGACGCCCAGGCCCGCAGGGGGACGGACACATAGACACATTACCCGATATTTAAAAAAAAATCATAACTTAAGCAATACAATTATTTTAAACAGCTGCTTAACCCTTTCACTACTGACGGAACATTATATTCTACAATACAAACCACTTCATTTAAATGCTAAAAAATTTACACAAGGCCTTAAATTTTAATGTTATCTTATTATTTATATTGAAAACAAATTTGAGCTTTAGGCCAACAAACTTCCGGGTAACTTTCTCGACATATTTGCAGTATAATGAGGACCTAAGTAGCTTGAGTGGATCACAGTAAAAAGTCATGATATTACTGATGAGTTGGTGTAGCGGGCACTGAAACAGTCTGTCTAGTCGGCTGTGTGATTTGCTCTATACAGAGTCGTTGTTGTTATTGTTGGTTGTTGCCTTCATTGTCTTCATGTTGTCTTGTTACCAATATAATTGGCCTAAACCTCAAATTTTTACAAAGCCTAAAAAAATTTGGACAAAAATTAAACCCTTCATAAAAGTTTTCATCCAAAGTTAAGACCCGGGTATCAATAAATTTCGATGAGCTTATTTTTGAATTCATCTTATTTTAATGGAATTGAAACATTTGAAGTCATGTTCATAAGGACAAAAGTTCTAAAACATAAATATCTCGTGATTTATACCCATTCATATATAAAAACTACATGATCTTTTTTACAGTAGAAATTGAAACAAATCAAAGTAGTATCTATAACTTAATCATAGGTTAAAAAAATAATTATACTAAGCCCGTTATAATTACCCATAATATCATACCCACCACATAAATATAATAGTATCACCTTTGATATCAACCCACCATACCATCCTCATCATACAATGTCTATCATGCAAAATTCACCATATCAATCATACCATATCCATCGCACCCTACCCATCCTACCATATCCATTATATCAAACACATCATAACATAACGATCATACTACGACCATGGAAATCATATCAGACCTATAAGACCTCACCACCACGTCCATTATAAAATATTCATCACGCCATACCAACATAACTAACCTTCATATCATACTCATGCTCATCATACCGTAATCATGATGTCGAACCCCTTATAAAATACCAATTATAGCATAATCATTATATCTTACTCATCATACCATACCATATACGTCATACCCAACCCATCGCACCATACCAATCATGCCATACATCACATGATACCCATCATAACATGTCATCATACCTAACTATACTATTATACCTATCATACCTTATACTTATCATGATAATACGATACCAACTCTCATACAGAACCCATCTTACCAAAAACATCATACAACAAGCGCATCATACTATAATCATTGCATGACACCTATCACACCATGATACCCATCATGCCATTTTATCATACCTACCATTATTTTGATATCAATATCATACCAACACGTCATACCAGACCAATCTTACCATATTCATCGTAAAAATCCCATGAGACCCTAACCACTATATATCATTCATCATATCATGAACATTACATCATAAGGCCATTTTAACTCATCAAACCATACATATGATGTCACCCATCAAAGCACACTCATCATGTCCATCATACCATAACCATCAAACCAAACCCATCAAACCATACCCATCACATCACATTCATCATACTATACATACTCATCATGACATACATCATAAGATAGATGCATTATATATCATTAACAATATATAATTCCCATCGTACTATGTATACTCATGACATATATCACATGATAGACATTATACTATATAATTATACCTAGACATTATTTCAAACTCATCGTACCGTACTATCATACCATAATCATTATAGGACATGCATCATACCAAATCGAGGATGCCATACCATGCCTTTCATACCACACCCATACCATTCCTTTTTATTTGATTCCGTGTATCAAGTTTTTTTTTCTAGTTTTAACTTTTGTCAAATAATTTTAAATAGTAAGAAACTCTTCCCTCTACCCTTTTAGGCACACATTTTTCCACTCAATACTCGTATGGACCCGAATTTTGTTACTTGAGATGTTTTGTGGTCGCTATTTTCGAATTCAAGGTCAGAATTTGCTAATTTCTAAATTTTTAATGACGATTGTAAAATCTACATGTAATCAAAATACACTGACTCTGACCAAAACTTGCTCCTCGCGAGTAACCCTAAAAATTTTTGAGTAACAAATTCATCAGCCATATTTGTGCGACCTCGGTAGTCGAATGTTAGCTCGCTTGACTGTCACCCCAGAAGTCCCCGAGTTCGAATCATCGACTCACCGACCAGATCATGATACTACAATTTGACCTCTCTTAATTCTTTTTATTTTTAATCAACTCAAATTGAAATTCATCAGTTATTAGTATTTAGGACTTAAAAGTTGTTGTTGTTGGCTTTATAGTTTATATAGAGGATCGTTTAGTATCTTAAATTGTCTGAAGTAATGGCATAATAATTACCTCAGATTCAAATTCACATGGTTCTTCGGCTTTCCACCACGCTTAACACGTCATACATTTATTTTTTTTTTTTTTGCACTTGAAACCAATTCCCACTAATCTATCCCAAGTTCTTTGTTCCTTCCTGCTGATCTATCATCCCATTTCGAACCATTGACTGAATAGGTTTAACACCTAAAATCTTTAGTTTAAAGCTAAAAAACAAAAAAAACAAAATAGAATGCCCACTTATTTATTTAAAGGAGTAATATTTCGAGCAAATAAAATCCTTTGACCACTTCTTTTATATGAAAGGCTTGAAATACAAAACTCTTCTGTAAATTTAGAGTTGTGCCTTTTTTATAGTTAGGGGGTTCGATATAACGCTATATTTTGACGATGTAACACTAACCTTTGTCAGATACTGTTTGCATAGGTTGAAGGGTCATATTCCTCGTGTAGAAAGAACCATACTCATAGACATAAGTTCCCTTGAGTTCATTTACTGAACTTATACTCGAGTAATAACAAGTTTCAATTTTATAAAAATAGTAGTGAACGGGTTAAAACAGAAGTAAATAGTAGTAAATCTTTCCTGTGTGTCATAACTTTATTTTATCACGACTTAATTCGCCTCGTTTTTGAACAAGCAAGTCTTCAAAAAGCTATTCATGCTTGACCTACAGTACGTAGGTGCTCTTAAATTTCATGAAGTAGGTACTTAAAAGCTACCAAATTCTCATTATTTTTAAGTTTCTTATGCTTCAAACTGAATAAAGTCGCATGTGAATCATAGCGTAATGGCTGACCTAAGACCATATGTGAACTGCTATTCGAACTTTGAAGAGAGTGATAATCGTATATTTATTCTTTTTCTGAAGAAAAAATTTAAAATATTTTCATACAACTGTACAAATAAAGCATTTTTTTTTTCTTTCTTTTAATTTTTAAACAAATAAAATCTGGTAAATAAGAGCAATCGTGACACTGTCAGACTCTAGTGCAAACATGATGTGAATGTGCTTCACAACCATTTCTTTTTCTTTTCTGCGAACAATATATAGAGTGCGAAAAAAATAATACTTCTATGTATGTAGATAAAGATATACCAGAATTTCAGATGACATACAGGACTGAAAATTAAAAAAAAAAAAATAATTTTATCGAATTTTATAGATGCGGGTTAGTGACATCCTATTTATGAATTTGTGATATTTTTTTTTTCATCATATGCTGATTTTGAGATATTTGACGTTTTACGTGTATACCAAAAAAAATGTCTTTTAGGGCTATTTTTGTGGATCGGTATGGGAAACACAACTTTTTTAAAACTCGTTTTTCATGTGTATCATTTAAAAATCCTACAATCTCATCCTCATCCTCTCATCCAACAAAATAAATGTTCGAATGATTATCATTGACTTTAACTTGCAAATGTATGAGTTTTTTTAAATAACTTCATAATTTATTAGTTTGGAATATATTCATCTTAAAATGTTCTTTACAAACGAAAATCCAAGATGACCAATTCACAGCTCATAGTGAGTGGGAAGAGTGGTTATAAATGACGTAGTTGGTGAAAGAGAGTTAAAAAATCTTTTTTGGTCCTTAAGAGTACATCGAAAGTCGCACAAAAAGCCAATTTTCGGATGTATAACCCCTAAAAACTCAAAATCCTGACGTGATAAGAAAATAAAAATCACAGATATGAATTCTGCGCAGAAAAGTTTCTCGGAAATGACCCTCCTGTTGCCCAAAAGCAAAATCTTACCGACCTGAGTTTTACTAAATTTCACGTAATTTGAAAAAAATTCAAATTTAAAGTAGAAAAAAGCTCTTACTATGTCCTCATTAACTCAACGAAACAAATTTTTTAGTTCATGGGAAATTGTAGAGCTCATTTTAACCAGCTGAAAAAATTAACTAGTAACAATTTTTTTAGCCAATAGAGAAAAAACCAAAAGCAAACAAAAAATTCCGCCTCAAAAGTTAGAGAAAAAAAAATACGAACATAAATAATACTTTAATCCATTATTTTGATGAGTACTTCCCGCTGAGAGGATTATTTTTGACATTTTCGAAGAAAACAAAAATAAAAATACAAAAAATTCAGCAAAATATGACAATGACTGTCACAAAAAGTTAAAACATTGTTATATATGAGCCTAAAAAAAAACAAAACTCTAGAATGTGCCAACATGTGCGGCAGCGGAAAACATGTAAAAAAAAAACAAAAGGTTTCAAAAACAGTTCTTCTCCGACAACCAACACGTGGTCATGATGGTCACTTCAAGTGTTGCCCGCAATTAACACAAGATCTACACTTAAATACGTTTTAACAAGCACCAACACACACACACAATTAAAGAAAACCAAAAGTGACACGTTTGAAAATAGCAACAAGAATGAAATTAAAGGGAAAATGAAACCAATTTAGACAAAATAAGAACAAGCGAAAAAAAAATTCTGAAAAAACTTCACTTTTTTCGAAAGTATGCTTAGCCGCTTGACAGTCGAAAGAGCACGTATGGGCAAGCAAGTCAAAATATAAAATAATAAAACAAAACAAAAAAACACACGCACACACACAAGATAATAAACGAAAACAAAAAACCATTCAAACGAAATAATAAGCAACAAGAAAATTATAGGGTTTCACTCTGAAATAGACGCAGAAGCTTGACCTTTCCTACTAAAAAAATTATTACACACTCAGCGGCGGTATTATTGTTGTTGTTGTTGTCGTTGTTTTTGTGAATATGCTCGCCCTGCTGTAGGCTTTAATGATGTCAGCCAACAGCATAAAAAAGTTAGACAGACAGACCGACAGGTAGGTATCAAAACAACGCATTCAGTCGGTCGGTTAGCAGTGAAAAAATGGCTAAAACTCATATTTCACCAAACCATCATGGTTATTGTTCACTCCTTTTTCGTTTTGTTGTTTTTGTTGCTGCTTTAATTAATTACATTTGTGACGATTTTCCGCTGTTAATGATATCTTTGATGCCCAATAAAATAGTATTTAAAAAAAAAAAAAAAAATAACAAGTGTTCCGAAAACGAGTATGAGTTAAAAAAGCAGTAGCTTTTGAGAGTAGCCAATGGATTTAAAAATTTTATATAAAAAAATTCTAAATTAAAGGGGTTTATCCAGCTCTTAAGTAATGAGTCAAGTAAAAATTTGGAATCAGTGAAGTAACGCTGAATGAAGTTAAATGATGACCAATTTAATAATAAAATAAGAGCCATTACAGGTGTTGATGTATGGCTGCATAACCTATGTCATAACTTCCTAAGTTGTCCTAAATTGTTTTCGTTCAATCGATTAATATGCTGAAATTGTTCTACGCTCTTTATCATACCATTAAGTCATTCCTTAAGGGGGGTTATATACCCAGAACTTTTTTTTCAGGGGATGCCCCCTATAAATGCGAAAGCATTGTGTTGATTCGGAGTGATGTAGTTGAGTCGGTGAAGATTAGTTTTCAATTTACATAGCTCAAAACTGCCGGGGAACACGCTCGCAAGGAGATTATTCCACAATTTTATTGTACGAGCGAAGAACGAATTATCTCGGTAATGCTCTATTGGGCATCAAGACAATGGTATAGGGATGGGCTTGGTGCGTTGCCCGAGTGGACCTGAGAAACACACGAGCTGATGGCGTCAGGTCATGTATCTCCGTTGAACACTTCCCGTGGAAGTGTTGTGTCGATGCTCAAGAAAATTGAGAGATGATGAAATATTTTCATCCCCTATCAGATCAGCACGTCATTGAATTCGGTCCAGCAGCTTCAAATAAGATCTTGAAGCTCCAAATAAGGTCTTGAAGCTCCTGCCCAGATGTCCGAATTGTACTCCATTTTCGGCCAAATGTATGAGGTATAGATCACGCGTAGTTCAGTTGGAGTGAAGTATTTCTTACACCGTTTTAAAAAACCTAGGCCCTTGGCAGCTTCTTTCGACACATCGAAAATGTGATCCTTCCAACGAAGATCAGATCTGATTGATATGCCCAGAACGTCAAGAGCATCTGACTCCGCAAGATCCACGTTCATATTAAGGGGTGCTAGGGAACAATTCACTCGTCTGTGAATAAACAGACAGCACTGAGTCTTGCTACCATTAAACTCAACTCTATTAGCAAGCCCCCAATCGAAGATTTTTTCCAAGTCATTAAGTAATGTGTCATTCATATCGCACACCCTCTTCAAAAGAGACACGGCTCAAAATTTTAAAATTTTTACTCTTTAATACAAATCAACTCGGAATGCACATCTCCATCGACTGTCAAAATTTTGTTTTAACTGATTGCTCTTTAATTTAAAAAAAAATCATTTTGTGTGCTTCTTTTGTATTCGCTTGATAAACGAAATAGTTTTTTGACTCTCCTGAAAATTTAAAAATTTTGAGTTGTGTCCCTATTTAAGAGGGTGTACGATATACGGCCTCTTTTTCTTAATCTTAATCTCTCTTTTTCTAATCTTAAGAATGGCTGACTTCATAAACGCAAGTTGCAATGCAACACTGCAAAGTCAAATGTTCATAAACATCCTCACTTTATTTTTGACAATGTAGTGTGTTCACTAATGCATCGCAACCCTTTGCGATGCGCATCAGATGTCATTTCGGCGCATCATTTCATTTTATGATGCAACATGGATGTCTCACAAACAAAACAAGTATATTTATACATTTTTAAATTGATTAAATTAGAAATTTATAAAATATTTGATTTTATTAACAAAAAGAAAAGGAAAACAATCTGGGAAAAAATTTTGCTGGAGATAAAAGAAATTGATTGCACGTTTCCTTTCACAAGGGACGAAATAAGTAGATGATTTTTTAATATAATGGTCACTTGCAAACGCATCAAAGATGTACTTTCTGCCAGTTGCACAAAATTTAAAAGCTAAAATATAAAAAGCATGGAATATATGTTCCATTTTATTTATTTATTTTATTTATACAAACAGTTGGCGCTAAAGTACAAACATTGCATGGTGGTGTTCACAAACGCCTTCAAATGCACTGCATCATTTGACAAAGTAGTGATGTAAGGCAACATTGCTTTGCATTAGTTGCGCAATACTTTGCAATGTTGCATTGCAACTTGCGTTTATGAAGTCAGCCAATATAAATGACAAATGCTGCTGTCATCCGCAAACGAATGAATTGGGTTATGAGTAAACGACAGAAGGTCGTTTATAAACACCAGAAAGAAGTTGGCGATATTCACTGGACAAAATGAGGTCGACCAAAACATGAATTGACCTGTCCTTAAGAAAATATGTGATCCATTGATCAAAGTTACCATCAACACCATATGCAATTAGTTTTGAAATGAGCGCTTTATGCCACACTCGGTCAAACGCCTTAAAGATATCCAGAGCAACAACCCTGCTTTCACTAAAGAAGTGAACACATTGGTTCGATTTTTCCGTAAGGAACGCCATTAGGTCACCAGTAGAGCGAGCCCCTAGGAAGGAATATTGACGGTCAGTTAACAATTCGTTGCGCTTCAGATAGTTCATAAGGTGGAAGTTTATTTCAATCTCCATGACTTTGGAGAGCGTAGAGCATATCCATAGGTTCGATATTTTTCAGGGTTCGTGGCATCGCCCTTCTTAGGTATCGGCTGAACATTCGCAAACTTTCCAACAAGATGGAAATACTCCTGTCCTGTATTAGATTTTGAAAAGGTTACGTAAAGGTCGAGCCAGTGTAGAAGCACACATTTTAAGCACAATTGGTGGTATACCATCGGGGCCAGAAAATTTGTTTATATTTTCGGGTATTAAATGTTTAGTTATAGATGTAATAAAATAAAAAAAAAAATTTTTTTTTTTGCATTAAAATCATAATTTTAATTCTAATAGACGAATTAAATCTCTTACTTACTTACTTACTTTGATGTATTATAAGAAAAATAATTCGGATGAGGGTTAAACACCCCACGGAAAATATATTTGAAACAATTGAATCAGGGTTCTTTTAGAACACTCTATCAACAAGAGTTTGACAAGCACTGGCATAATTTTGGAAGAGGGTGTCATAAAGAAATGATTGCTTTGTAAAAATTATAAATTTCTGGACCATAACAACGTTTGTGTTATTTTATCACAAAATTTTAAAAATCCATTTTTTAATTTGTAATCTCTATAAGGGACCGCAAATAAAGATTATCGCAATCAATCAATCATTATAATCAATTGTTTTTTTTATCGTAATTTTTTCGATCAGAAATAAAAATAATTTTTTTTATGGTTATTTCTTCAATCAGAAAGAAAAGTTATTATTTGATCATTATATTTTTCGATCAGAAATAAAATTCATTTTATGATCGGTCTTTATTTGATGACAAATATAAGTTCTTTTCTATCCATATTTTTTCAAAAAGATATAAAAATTATTTTGTGTTTGTTATTTTTTTCGATCAGAAATAAAAGTTCTTTATTAATCGATATTTTTGCAAGCAGAAATAAAAGTTCGTTTTATATCGATATTTTTCCGATCAGCAAAAAAAACTATTATTTGATGGTTATTTTTTCGATCAGAAATAGAAGTCATTCTTTTATAGTTATTTTTTTCGATCAGAAATAGAAATGATCATTAATCTATATTTTTCCCGATCAGAAATAAAAGTTGTTTTTGATAATTATTTTTTCGTTCAGAAATAGAAATGAATCATTGCTCGATATTTTTCCGTGCTCTTATTGTGTTTTTGACGGTAGTTTCAAAATTGTATTTTAGCAAAAAATGTAACTGCCAATGTTTTGATTTTTTTACGATTTTCGAAGTAGATTGACTAGAAAAGGATCATCGATCAACTTAAGACTGTAAAACGCTGGTTCAATGAGTTCGAACGTGGTCGTCGTTCTCTCGAAGACAAATTTCATGAAGGTAGTCCAAGAACGTCTGTTGTGGCAGAAAACATCGATACTGTGCGTGAACTGTTGGAAGAAGACCGACCTGTGACATACCGTGAAGTGGAGTCATCCTTAGGCATTACAGTCTGTTAAGAAAGAGCGTGTACGACATACCATGAAGTGGAGTAATCCTTAGGCATTATGCAAAGGGACTAACATGCATTCGACTTGACATGAACATTTAGGCGTCAGGAATATTTGTTCTCGTTGGATACCCCATCATTTGATGGTTGCTCAAAAAAAGTTTCGTTTCGATTGGTGCAAGGAAACGCTGAAAAAATACAACAGGGTGGTTTGAAACACGTCTACGATATCAGCACAGGTGACAAATCATGGATCTACCCTTATAATCCCGGAACGAAGCAGCAATCCACTATTAAAGTCTTTCAAAGTGAGCAGAATCCGACAAAAGTTGTCCGCGGACGGTCATGTCGCAACTGTAGTACTTAACCCTTTGAGTCATACATTTTTCTATTGAATATTTTTGTCTGAATTTTCTTACTCGGGGATTTTCGAGATCACTGATTACGAATGTGAAGTCACATATTGAAAAATCTGAAAATTCAAAATGACGGATCCAATATGGTAGACCACTAGTGTCCATTTTCTATTAGATTTGTGTTATAGTAGTAATAATGATGTTGTATGGGTTTTTGGGGTCGCTGATTGCAAATCTGAAGTTAGTTTTTGTAAATTCTAAAAATTCCAAATGGCGGATCCAATATGGGGGATCCAAATGGCAGACCATTAGTGCCCACTTTTTAGAAGATTAGCTTCATATTAGTTATCATTGTTATGTATGGGTTCTTGGGGTCGTTGATTGCGAATCTGAAGTCGTATTTCGATATATCTACAAATTAAAAATGGCGGATCTAATATGGCTGACCATATGCTCCATTTTTCTTCGATTTTTTTCTTACACTTGTGCTATAGAATTCTTAGTGTACTATTCACAAATATAAAAATGAATACTGATCTAAAAAATTTGTAAAAGCAAACTTCAGCCAGATAGTGGTCCACCATATTGGATCCGTCATCTTAGATTTGTACAATTTCAAAGTTTGACTTCAGATTTGTAATCTACCTGGATCTATCTATCTGGATTTATATAATTTCAAATTTTCAGATTCGCAATTAGCGACCCAAAAAACCCCTAGAACCACAGTGGTAACCAAAATATATAGTTTGAAAAGATGTGCGTCACAAAGAATAAAAGGTGGTAGCGATCCCGCTGTGACTCAAAGGGTTAAGCAATGGTGAACTGTTAATGCTGAATTGTATAGAACCATTACTTTGCTGGAAGTTCGCGAGTTCCCATACATTTACTCAAACAAGAGTTTATGAGCAGCCAAAACGCGCAATTGACGAATCAACCGCCTTAGTTTTCATTCGATTATAGAAAATTCCAAATATAGAGCTTATCTATATCTATATACTATTATATAAAAGGGTTCTCTCGGATTTTTGTCGTTCAATCACGGGGTAACCGCTGAACCAATTTTAATAATTCTTTCATTATTCAATTGCTATAATAAGCGACCCTGCTACAGGGTACTACGTTTTTGGTAAAACTTTTTATTTAATTATTTAAGAATTCATGCATTTTAATCCATACTGCAGCACAAAATAACAGCAAACAATAGCTTACGCTCTTTGTTGAGAGAGAGAGGTGAGATTCTACAACTCACCGCGATGGTCTCTTGAGTGGATAGTTGCACTCAGTTAATTTCTGCTGCAGTGTTGCCATACGACCAATATATCGTAGAGATATGAAAATATGTTTTTATATCATATTTATACTCCCAAGCAACGTTGGGAACGGGTATGCTAGTTGGTAATAAAAGCATGAGTGCAAAATTACAAGGGTTTAGATTTTGTATGATAGGTGCGCGTTATTTTCATCAGATTCTTCCAAATTTCAAACTCAAGGCTTATGTGTAAGATTAGAAGGTTTTTGATTTGTTTTTTTTAAGAAAGAAAGATTTGGAATTTTTTAAGTCTTTTTTGCTATTTTGATGACATGACTTTAAATGGGAGGTAGGCGTAATTTTTCAAAATGCACACCCCGAGTGTATATTTGAAATCAAAGCGTATGGGCAAAATTAGAAGATTTTTATTCATTTTTGTGATTTTTTTTTTTTTTTGAGATTTTACCATTTCGATATAGTTACTTTCTTTGGGAGGTAGGCGTGGTTTTCATCAGATTTTTACAAATTTCAAACTCAAAACTAATGTGTAAATTACAAGATTTTTAATTGCTGTTTTTTTGGAATTAATGAAGATTTTTGCTATTTTGATGACGTGACTTTGAATGGGAGGTAGACGTGGTTTTCATCAGATTTCGCCAAAATTCAAAATAAGAGTATATATTTGGAATCAAAGCTCATGTGCAAAATTAAAAGATTTTTTATTAATTTTTGTGAAATTTTTAGAGATTTTACCATTTGATATAGTTACTTTCTTCGGGAGGTAGGCGTGGTTTTCCACCAATTAAAATCAACCTATAAAAATAAGCCTCCAAATAAAATTTCATTACGATCATTTCAAAATTCGTGACTACTGATATACGAACTGCCAAACGGACATCACTAAAAACGCAGGTGGTCAACCAAGAAGAATATACCTCCTCTGTGGAGTATCCTTTGCACAAAAATTATAAAAAAAACTTGAATGGAAGTTCCAAATAACTACTTAAAATTGTAAAATTTTTCTTCAGGAGTTTTAACTCATTTTTCATATAAATTTTTTTTTTATGCGTCTTCATGATATTCATTCAAAGGAAATTCGGGATATGAAAGGAAAAGTCTCTAAGAGAAAATTTTTAATAATATTCAAATCTGTGTTATTATTAAAGTTGTTTTCAGATTAAGTGTTTCATTCAGTATTTGATTCAAAAATTGATCAGGAACAAAACAACTTTTTCCTGTTGTGAAAATCTACACCCTCTAACATGTCGAGGTTTAAATTCACGTTGAAAGTATAGAAAAGAAGACGCAGAAGTGTCACTTGAAATTAAAGGCATATTTATTGAGACTCAATTAAGGAGGACCACGGAGAAACAAAAACAAAAAAGAAACCAATCAAAAAAACAAAAAAAATACCAGAAAGCAGAGCAAACATCTCGCCAATTTCGAAACTTGGCTCAAAAACTTTCACACAAAACTGCAGACAAGCAAACCAGCGCAGTAGGTATATAAAAGCAAAAAAGGATAAATAATTTTTAGCACCAAAAAAGAAGAATAAAATCAAAATATATCTCTCAAAAAGTTTCAAGTTACTGCAGTAGTTTTTATAGAGAAATGAATGAGCGCTACCATAATTTTTTGGCAAACGGCAAACATGGCAGGCATGGATAGATAGCCTGGCGCTTAATGAAGGAAGGCAGCAGGGTATTTTTTTTGTCTTTTTGTGTGTTTGGAAGACAATATTTTATATTAATTTTAATGGTTTTTTTTTGTGTTCAACTAAATTATAATCAAATCAGAACTGACACCTGAGAAGTGTGTGAGGATGTTGTCCTGAATTCTCAAAAAAGAGGGAGGCGTTATTTTTTTTTTTAAGCAATGCTATTTTTTGTGATATTTCTGTGGAAACAGCAAAATTTGTGCAATTCTACCGAATTTTGTTCAAACCTCCCCCATCCCTCTTCCTCTTTCCTTCTTGAATATAACTAATGAGGTTCCATTAGCAACTCATGCTGCTTTTTTTTTTTTAATAACCGCTTGATAAAACGACGCGTCGACTACCCAGCAGTCAGTCTAAGGTTCGATTCCGAGCAGCCTGAGGCGCTATTTTGTGATGCATAAATTTGGCCATTTAATTGCTTAATTAAAAGCTATGCCGCGATTCATTATCAGGTAACAACGATGAAGACTTGTCGACAGTGCGTTGGTACAACACCGCTGGACGCCAGCCCCTGCTTCTTTCGAGGTAATCAGCCCACTACACCCCTCCTACAATTCCTTGACACACCATTGATGTCGCATTCCTGCCAACAATTTGCATAAAATAACCTTTTTAATATTTTGTCTCGCTTCATATAGCAGAGCTTTTTTTTTGTGCTCATCCTCCTCGTTCCTTCGTCATCTTCTAAGGGCAGGCGGCACATTTTTGTGAACCGGTTGTTCACAGCATCATCATCATCAGCATCAGCTTAATAAATATTTTTTGCAATTTTAATTTTTATCTTTTTTTTCACTCAACAAACTGTGTGTTTCTGCTTAAAAATGTTAAATAATTCATTTAAGACCACCTATCGTAAGAGCTTTGATAGTGTTGCAGATATTGTGCAGTTCTCTGTAGTTCAAACATGCCCACGGGTGGCCCGTATGGCCCGCGTGGCCCTTCAGACAAATTTTTTTCTATCTTAATTTTGTCTGAGATGAGCCAAAACCAAAGAACGCCTGCAAAAAACAACAACACAAACCGCACTCGTTCAGTGTTCAGCACATTTTCCAGCGAACTTTACAAAAACAAATGCATGCAAAGCCAAATTAAAAAACGCACACTCGATGATGTCGATGCTGATTGTCCCGTTACTTGTATGTCGAGTAATTTTTAATGCAAGAATTGTAAGACTTGCTTGCATTAAATTGCTCAAGACTTGAAATCAAGTCTGTGAGTTTGTAAATGAAAGACGTGGACATCAACGTGAGAGAGGGTAAGTTGAAAAGGAAATAGCAAAGAATTGATTTCAAGTCTTGTAATAGAACAAAACAACGATGAGCAACATTTTGTGTTTGTTTTTTAGTTTTTTAAGCATTGGCCCGCGCTTAAAATTTCTTGGGCCTCACTGCTGTAGTTGGTAGTGCTGTCGTTGTTGTTGTTGTTGTTGTTGTTTTTGTTTTGTCGTCCTTAGTGCATCACGAAGTTCATTTTATCGCAAAAGTGCGCCGAAAAAAATCAACGAGACATTGAGGAATTTTTTGATAATTGGTTTATTTTAAGGTTTTGTGGTTTTTTCTGGTTTATTTAATTTTTTTTCATTTACTACCTTCGATATCGTGTTGAAGGTGAAAAAATGTTGTTGTTCTTGATGACGACAATGCATGTTTTTCTGGCAAGTAAAACAAAACAAAAAAAAACTTGTTTATCCAGCCATTGTTGTTGTTGTTGTTGTTGTTGGTTAAGTCAATTCCTAATTAAATGTTGTTATTTTAATAATTTGGAAAAAAAATCGAAGCAATCGATATTGAAACATGATCTGTCATTTTAACACAAGCATTTTTTTATGGTAGTTTTTGTTGAGGCTTCGATTTTGAAGATATTGAAATTAATATTAAAGTTATTTTCAATATATATAAAAAAAAGCAAAGAAAAAATAAAACATTGCGAATAAGACAAAAAAAAAAAAAAATTCTTGGTGGTCTCTAAAAAGTTTTTATTGAATAAAATAAAGTGATAACAAGTGAAAGTCGAAGTCAAGCTGAAGCCACTTCGAAGTAAGAGTCCAATTCAAAGTCACGTCGATTTAAAGTCACAGTCAAGTTGAAGTCAAGTCTCAGCCGTGTCGAAATCAAGTTGAAGAAGAATGAAGTTGTCGTTAAGGCTAACCACTACATCTTTATATATTCCAAAAAAGAGCACTCTCGTTCATGAAAGAAACAAGCAAATATTTTTTGATATGAAAAAATGTATTGCTTATACATCCCACACTAAGGATAATGCTCTATTCGGAATACATAGTGATTCGGTTGGTTAAACTCAAGTCAGAGTCACGAAGTCTAACAAAAGTCAACTTAAAATCAAGTTGAAGTCAACTTTTAGTCATATCAAAGTCAAGTCATATCGAGGCCTCGTCGAAATTTTGTCCAAGTCGAGGTAGTCACGGTAGTCAAGATAATCACCAAAGTCAAAATAGTCAAGATAATCATATAAGTCAAGAAATTTACGAGAGTAAAGATAATAAAAACAGTCTTAACTAACAGAAAAAAGAATCAGGAAAGAAAAGATTGCTAAGAAAATGAAGAGTCAAGAATGTTAAGAGCGATTAAATTGAGAAGAAATTCGAGATGATGAAAAGTCAAAATAATCAGGAGAGTTAAATTTCAAAGTCAAGATAAAGATTCAAGACAACAAACAAAGCAATGCCGAAGACCAAGATCAAAACTAAGGCCAAGATAAAGACGTAAGATGTAAGATGAAGAAGTAAAATGAAAGATGAAAAATGACAGATGAAAGATGAAGAATGAAAAATTTTAAATTAAAGATCAAAAATTAAACATGAGCGATGATTATGAATATAAAGAAAGATACAAAATGCAAGATGCGAGATGCGAAATGCAAGATGAAAGATGAAAGATGAAAGATGAAAGATGAAAGTGAAAGATGAAAGATAAAAGATGAAAGATAAATGATGAAAGATGAATGATGAATAATGAATAATGAATAATGAATAATAAATAATGTATAATGAATAATGAATAATGAATAATGAATAATGAATAATGAATAATGAATAATGAATAATGAATAATGAATAATGAATAATGAATAATGAATAATGAATAATGAATAATGAATAATGAATAATGAATAATGAATAATGAATAATGAAAAATGAATAATGAATAATGAATAATGAATAATGAATAATGAATAATGAATAATGAATAGTGAATAATGAATAAAGAATAATGAATAATGAATACTGAATAATAATGCATAATGAATGATTAAAGACGAATGATGAAAGATGAAGGATAAAAAATTAAAAATTAAAGATCAAAAATTAAAAATGAGAGATGAATATGAAGCGGAAAATATAAAGATAAAGATAAAGATAAAGATAAAGATAGAGATAAAGATAAAGATAAAGATAAAGATAAAGATAAAGATAAGGATAAGGATAAAGATAAAGATAAAGATAAAGATAAAGATAAAGATACAGATAAAGATAAAGATAAAGATAAAGATAAAGATAAAGATAAAGATAAAGATAAAGATAAAGATAAAGATAAAGATAAAGATAAAGATAAAGATAAAGATAAAGATAAAGATAAAGATAAAGATAAAGATAAAGATAAAGATAAAGATAAAGATAAAGATAAAGATAAAGATAAAGATAAAGATAAAGATAAAGATAAAGATAAAGATAAAGATAAAGATAAAGATAAAGATAAAGATAAAGATAAAGATAAAGATAAAGATAAAGATAAAGATAAAGATAAAGATAAAGATAAAGATAAAGATAAAGATAAAGATATAGATAAAGATAAAGATAAAGATAAAGATAAAGATAAAGATAAAGATAAAGATTAAGATTAAGATTAAGATTAAGATTAAGATTAAGATTAAGATTAAGATTAAGATTAAGATTAAGATTAAGATTAAGATTAATAATAAGATTAAGATTAAGATTAAGATTAAGATTAAGATTAAGATTAAGATTAAGATTAATAATAAGATTAAGATTAAGATTAAGATTAAGATTAAGATTAAGATTAAGATTAAGATTAAGATTAAGATTTAGATTAAGATTAAGATTAAGATAAAGATAAAGATACAGCAAAGGCATTTACAACAAAAAAGAACAAAACAAGGAACCCTACTCAGGATAAATCCTTGGGAATTTAACTGAACTTGTAGCTCAACCTAAAGTTATACCCAGTACATCTATTTGGAGCAACTTAATTGAAATTCTTTTGAAATAAAACTGAAACAATAAAATCATGCCATGCATTTCTCACGAAATTGTTAACAGACAAAACGTTGGTTGAAAGGACAACACAATTTTACATATACAACAACAACAACAACAACAACAACAACAACAACAACAACAACAACAACAACAACAACAACAACAACAGCAAGCCAGCCACTGAGTTCGTTTTCATTTCATTCATGCTAAAATATCGGCAAGGCACCATAAAACAACAATAACAAAAAGATCAGCAGAAGAGATGCTCCCAAACCATTAAAACTTGGCTCAATTCAAGTTTAAATCGGCAAAAAAAGTTAACAAAGAAAACAAGTGTTGAGGCGAGGCAAGTGAGGTGTACGAAAGATGAAGCTAAGGCAGGCGCACTCACAGTAAAAAGCGCAGAAATAAATCAGATGACCATCGGCATGTCACTCTACTGAGCTACAGCCAGCTAAGGCAACGAGCCATTCAAACAGCCAACCAACCAGACTAGCTAGACAGTCAGGATCGTGATGATGCTGAAAAGCAAAACGTAGATAAGTGAGCGCACTCAAATACTACAAGAGTATAATAAGGATGAGAATGAGAATGATGATGATGATGATGATGATGATGATGATGATGATGATGATGATGATGATGATGATGATGATGATGACAATAATGATGATGATGACAATGATGATGATGATGGTAGTGAAACTAGATGTAAACTTTGTGTGGGATTGAATGGCAAAAGAAGCTGCAATAAGATCGAAATAAGACGAGTAAGGGATCAAATACCAGGCAAAAACATTTAACGCCAATTTTCACAGATCAGAGGAAATAGAAAATAAAAATGACCTAAAGGTTGCTTATACTGTCAGGATACAAGCAACCCAAACTAAGAAGTCGTCTTTGCATTGAGTGTGTGATATTTTTAACTACAAAAGAGCAATTTAAACATGCGTCGCAGCCAACGCCATTACCACCACCATCAGTCTAGGCCTTATAGTAACGTCCGTGAAAGAGGCTTTTACCACACCAACCGACACTCAACCAACCGACTAACTACAATACAATCTCTGTGGTTAGATCTTAAAAATGCTGCAGTGCTGAATTCACACAAATAAAGCAACGCATACCAGTTAAAAGTAAAATAAACAATAAAACATCGACGATAGCTCAAAATTATAACCTATGCAATTAACATAAAAATGCAAAGCCGCAGCGCAGTTAGTCTGAAACAGGGTCCTGACCACAACTGAAGATGAATGAAACTATGAAGCTGGTTAAAAATGAAATTATCTGGTATCCTTTGCCAAACTAAATTCCTAAGCAAAGCGAAACCACATACTTCTATGCCGTCGTGCTAATAAATGCGCAACAACGCCGTGCTGCGCATGTGCAACATATTTTTATGCGCTGAATGGAAACTTGTCGGTACATTTTAAAAAGAAAAAAATAAAAAAAATTTTTAAACAGGAGAGAAAAAGGAACAACGAACTACAGCACGAAAACAACTTTTGCTTTTTATTTTACTAGCTAAACGCGCAGGCAAGACATAAAAGGAAACTCTGACAGACAGCACCCTTTTCAGCGCAGCTTTTATTAGTCCCAGCAACCACCCAAACGATGCGCAGGCGCAGCAAACTGAACCAAGTCAGGATGCCAATTGGAGGCGTTTGGTTGAGCATGTGAAACAAGTGATGTTCGTTTCCCGTTTGCAGAAGACAAACAGCGGATGCATGTAGAAGGGAGGAAGAGGTAACAGTAGGATGCAGACACTGTGCAGACCGACAGAAAATGCAGTGAAGTGATGGCGACAACAACGACGACGACGTCAACGATGTGCATGGATAGGATGACGTTAACAATTTTTGAGAGGATCGGAATTTTTATGTTTATTGTTGTTGATATTGTGGGGCTCGTTGAATTATTTGTTGGGTTGTCAAATGCTTTGTAAGAATCTCACCGAAATGATGGTAATGTCCATGTCGATGATGATGAAAATTAAGCGGATGATTATGTTGAAATCTTGTATTTGCTTAATTATTGTTGAGCACGAATAGGAATGAAGGGATTTTGCTAAGCTTTTTATGAGCCCAATCGGAGAACAGGCTTTTCTAATGAAAAATTCTTAAACCATTAATAGCAGTACCTATTAGAGTTAAGTTTTTTTTTATTATTATCAAATATCATACAATTATTTGAGTGAGCTAAAGGAAAAACATTCGAAAACAAATCAATATCATATCGAAGTAAAGACAAAATTACTTCGGAGTTAATTCAAAGTAAAATCAAAATCAAATCAATACCAAATAGAAATCGTAGTTTAGAATGCTTTCGTATTCAACCCGAAATTAAGGAAGGCAATATCAGCAAGATAATCGAGACAATTAAGATAACTAAGAAATCGAGATCATCATGGTTGTCGCGTCGAGATAGTCAAGAAAGTCAAGAGTCTAGGAAATCAAAATATATAGTCAAAATAATCGAGATAGTCATGATCATTAATATAACCGAGTGTGTCAAGAAAGTTGAAATCATCCAGACAGCCGAGATAGTCAGATCATCAAGATAGTGGCAATAGTCAAGAATTATCTTAGTTGAGATAATAAGCAAAGCCAAGATTACCAAGAAATTCCAGAAGTCAAACTTATCAAGATAGCCCACATGTTAATGATACCCAAGATAGTAAAAAAATCAAAATTATCAAGGTGGACTAATCAAGATAATCAAAATAGTCAGGAAAATTAAAATAGTCAAGGAAATTAAACAAGTCAAGACATCCAATCAAGATAGTCAAAAGAGTCAAGATATTCAAAGGAGTCAGAGAGTCAAGATAGTTAAAAGTTTAGATAGGCAAGATACTCAAGATTTTCCAAGTTGAAGTACTCTCGAGAAAAGGATTAATCGAGAAATAATTAATAAGTTAAATTTTTACAATTTATTATTTAAGTACCTCTGCTACAATCGACAAAAAGTTATGAAGGAGACATATTTATTTTTTATTAAATTTTATTAAATTTAATTAAATTTATTAAAAAATTATTTTTTATTAAATTTATATTACTTCTATATTTTATAGAAAAAAAATGTATTAACACTTTTTTATAAATTTATTTATTGTATTTATTATACAATATGAAGTAATTATGTTTAATTATTTTTTAATTTTTAAGTAATTTTTTATTTATTTTGTATTTTTTCATTTTTTATTTAATTTTTATTTGTTTTTTAATTTACTTTTCAAATATAATATATATTTTTTAATTACTTTTAAATTAATACTTTAATTTATTTTTTATTTATTTTAAAATTTATTATTAAAATTTTCATTATTTATTTTGTGTTTATTTTTTGTAAACTATATTGTATTTATTTTTCTATTACATATTTTTGTTTCTTAATTTTTTTTTTAGTATTAATATTTTATGTATTTATATATATTTCTTATATATATTTATGTTTATATATACTTATTTATATTTATTTATATTTATTTATATTTATTTATATTTATTTATATTTATTTATATTTATTTATATTTATTTATATTTATTTATATTTATTTATATTTATTTATATTTATTTATATTTATTTATATTTATTTATATTTATTTATATTTATTTATATTTATTTATATTTATTTATATTTATTTATATTTATTTATATTTATTTATATTTATTTATATTTATTTATATTTATTTATATTTATTTATATTTATTTATATTTATTTATATTTATTTGTATTTATTTATATTTATTTATATTTATTTATATTTATTTATATTTATTTACATTTATTTATATTTATTCATATTTATTTATATTAATTTATATATATTTATATTTATTTATATTAAGTTATATTTATTTATATTTATTTATATTTATTTATTTATGTTTATTTATATTTATTTATATTTATTTATATTTATTTTTATTCATTTATATTTAATTATATTTATTTATATTTATTTATATTTATTTATATTTATATATATTTATTTACATTTATTTATATTTATTGATATTTATTTATATTTATTTATATATATTTATATTTATTTATATATATTTATATTTATTTATATTTATTTATATTTATTTATATTTATTTATATTTATTTATATTTATTTATATTTATTTATATATATTTATTTGTATTTATTTATATTTATTTATATTTATTTATTTTTATTTATATTTATTTATATTTATTTATATTTATTTATATTTATTTAAATTCATTTATATTTATTTATATTTATTTATTTTAAAGTTTATTTATATTTATTTATTTAAAAGTTCATTTATATTTATTTAGTTTAAAGTTTATTTATATTCATTTATTTTTTATATTTTATTTAATTTAATTCTTTTATTTATTTATTTTTTTAATTGCGTTTTTTTCTTTAATTATTTGTATTTATTTTGTATCTATTTCTTATATATTTTTTATTATTTTAATTCTTTGTTCATTTCTCATTTTGTGTCTGTTTTTGTTTATTTATTATTTATTATTTGTTATTTAGTTTTTATTTATTATTTATTATTTGTTATTTAGTTTTTATTTATTATTTATTATTTGTTATTTAGTTTTTATTTATTAATTTTTAAGTTGGTTTGTTTTATTTATATTTATATTATGCACATTTTTGTTTATGTTACCTTAATTTTTTTATTAATATAAAAGCTTTTATTTTTGAATTATTTTAATATGTTTTAAATTTATTTGTTTTTTTTATTATTATTTATTTTTCATTTATATTTTATTAAGTTTTTATATAAATTTATTTGTGTTATTAATTTTTTATTTATATTTTATTAATTTTTTAATTACCTAATACTTAATTAATTTTTTAATTTATTATTTATGCATTAATTCTTTTTTATTTATTTTTTGTATATTTTTATTTATTGTTTTTTTATTTTAGTTTTATTTTTTGTATATAGTTATTTATTTTTATATATTTTTTATTTTTTATTTAATTTCTTTATTTTATGTTATATAATTATTTTTTATTTTTCTATTTTTTATTTTTGTTTATTTATTTATTTGTTTTCGTTTTTATTGTGAATAATATAAAAATTATATTATTTAGTTTTTTTATTACTTTTAATTCATTTTAGTAATGGTTTTTTGCAATTTTAACAATTTTTTTTGGCTTACGGTTGTTTTAATACGTCTTTTTTATTTCATTTTTAAACCTTTTCTTAGTTTATTTTTTAATAAATTCTTGCAAAAATGTTTTATATTTTTTAATTAATTTTTTAATTTTTTTTAATTGATTGTTTTTTATTTATTGGTTTTATTTAAATAATTTGTTTGCGATTTAATAAATGTGTTTTAAACAGCATTATTATATTGGCATAATTTTTTGTTATTTTTTTATATTTTATTTATTTATTTAACTCTTTTTTATTGCTTTCTTAATTCGGTTTTGTTGTGAGTTTCTATAAAAATACCTAAATTTTTTTTTGAGATTAGTTCAGGTGGCGCTTAAATTAAGCAAAACCTTTATGTTTCAGAAATCGTTGAAGTGGAAAAAATGATTATCCTTCCTATTTAAATTACCACACAGACCTCCACACTATGTCCATTTATTTAAATATTTCAAGTTCAACACCTTCGCCTTTAATCACTGCCTGCGCTGTATGCAACAAACAAACAAACAAACAAATAAACCGCGCAGGCTGTTCACGTTCTTCTTGCAGAAATGCATGGAATACCAACAAATGCTAATGAGAATTTTGCAATGTGGATACATGGAATTCCTTTATCCACTCGCACAGACACACGTACTCACGCAGCAAGTATTGTATCGGACATGAAGTTATGTTTAATCTGTTGACTTTGTTGCTGTCATCGTCGTTAAGTTGTGGCTGTTCAATAATTTAAGTTCAACTATTCTTGGAGCAACTAAATGCAACTAACGCCTTGACAATAGCTAAAGAGTCAACAACAGCAGCAGGAACTACTTCAACCATTCAACTGGAAAAAAGCTTTTTTTTTATTTTTTTTTTAATAAAACGTGATATTGAGTAGGAAATTAATTTTATTTATTTGTAGTGGGTGAGATTCATATGATGACATCACTGATTTCAGACATGGATAAAATCCAGCGCACAATAATTGCTAGTGCTTTAAAGATCATAAATAATATCGGGACTTCTTTTAGCACATTGCTAGGTGCAGAGTGTAAATTAATTGCTGAGAATTGTTTGGCTTTTGAGATGATGTTTTGATAACACAACTAAGTCTTTTAGTCAAAATACGATTTAATAAGTTTCCGAACAACAGCTAATTCAGAATAATTTTTTTTTCTGGTTCAAACTCTTTTGATTTTCATCTGAGATTAACTCGCCAAAAATCAGCTTTTGAAAGGCTCATTAAAACCATTCTAATTTTTTAATTCTTTTGAATTTTTTTCTTAAATTGTTTTTAATTTTTTTTTTAATTTTTTTTATTTTTTTTTAATTGTGTTATTTGTTTTAATTGTTTTATTTTTTTTAATTTTTTTTTAAAATTTTTTTTTAAGTTTTTTTAGTTTTTATTTTAATTTTTCTTGAATTTTTATTTTATATAAATTTTTTATTCTTTTTTGTCTTTAATTCGGGATTTTTTGGTGAATTGATTTTAGAATTAAATTTTACTTTTTTATTATAATTTGAATTTAAATTTTTTTTTTACTATTTTATAATTTTTTATTTTAATTTTTGAAATTTTTTTATTTTTTTTAACTTTTTTTGAATTTTTTATTTTTAATTTTTTATTTTTATTTCTTATCTATTTAGTTTTGGGTTTTTAATTTTAATCTATTTGTTTTTTGTTTTTTTATTTTGTCTCTATTTGTTTTTTGTTTTTTTTTATCATTTGTTGCTTGATTTTTTTATTTATTTAATCTATTTGTGTTTTATTTTTTATCTGTTTGTTTTTAAATTTCTTATTTTTATGTTTAATTTGTAATTGTTTTTTGTTTTATGAAATATTAAAAAAATTCTAATAATTAAACTTTAATAATTTATAGTTTTCATATTGATTTTTGTTGGTTTTTTGTTTTATTTTTTACCATTATTTTATATTTATTTTTTATTGCTTATTACTTTTTTATTTTTTTTTTTATTTTTTATTTTCTATTTTGAATATTCATTGGATTAACTGTTCTATTTTTAATTTTTAAAAGATTTTTTACTATTTATTTTTACTTTTAAATTCAAAATTTTATCTTTTAGTGGTTGTGTTTTAATTTTGCGTTTATTAATTTATAAAAATATTTTTTATTTATTTTTAATTTAAAAATAAAAAATAAAATAAATAACTGGCCATTTCAGCCCTTGAAAGGACTTTGACCTAGCTTCTTATGATTAATTGTGTTGTGGGTGTTATTAAGTTTGTACACAATTGACCGAGAACCGGACCTACATGTTTAACGCCGACTCCGAACGGCGATGAACGGAATGTTCTTATTCTCAAGAAGCTTTACATGGCATTTTGATTACTCTCTGAGGTTTGCCATTGTCTGCAGAGGTGGCGGCCGTACAGAAAAATTATTTAAATTCAAATAATTTTCTGTCGCTGCTGGGGTTCGAACCTGGGTCTCCAAAGTTCGTTGACATAGCGGCCACGCTTTTTAACCAACTACGCCACGGTCGCCACATTTTTAATTTAATTTATTTTTAATTTATTAGTTTTTATTTTTCAGTTCGAATTTAGTTTATTTTCAACTTGGTTTTTGTTTTGAATTTATTTTTTATTTATAATTTAGTTTCTGTTTCTTTCATTAATTTCTGTTTATTTTATTTTATTGTTTCATTTTTATATTCTATTTTTATTTTTGTTTAGTTTTATTGAATACAAAATTTTTTTATTTTTGTTTTAATTTATTTTATATTTTTGTTTAATTTATTTTTTATTCTTTTAATTGTTCTTTAATTTTTACTTTGTTTAAAAAATATTTATATTTTTAAAATTAATATTTTACTTTTCAGTTTTTCATATTATTTTATTTATTTATTTTATTGATTTGTTTATTGTTTTAGTTATAACTGATGTTTAGTTTCTAACTCGTGTTGTACTTTTCAATTTTAAACATTTTTTATTTCATTTTAGGTTAAAATTTTTATTTCGAAGGTAATTTTCGTATTTTATTTTTTAGTTTTCATTTTTATTTTCAATTTAGGTTTATTTGCATATTTTTAATTTAGTTTTTATTTTAAATTTTAGAATGAGGTTTAATTTTTAAAGTTTTAATGTAATTTGTACTTATTTCTTAAATTTTGTTATTTGATACAATTTTATGGAACTCTTTTTGTATTTTTTTTTTTATTTTGTTTTTATTTTTTATTGTGTTTTTTTTTTATTATTCTTATATTTTTATATTTTTTTATTTTTTTTTTATTTTTTTATTTTTTTATTTTTTTTATTTTTTTATTTTTTTTATTTTTTTTTATTTTTAATTTTGTTTTTTTTTGTTAATATTTGCTAAATGAATTTTTTTGTGAAATTTTTATTTAATTTTTTAATTTGGATTATTTTCGTGTTAGTAATTTACTACTTTTATTACTCTACCTTTTAATCTGCTACTTGCTGCTACAGCTTAGTAACATGGTTTTATTAATCTAAATTATTAAAATATGGTTTTGTAATTTTCGTGTCTCAAGTTCAGACGGCGAATATTGGTGAATTCAACTGTAATTAGCGCTCATAAAAAGCTATAGAAAAGCATAAGCTTAAATTTTGTGTGGAAATTTTAAAAAAATCATTAGATATTTATATCAAAAATATTATGGGTTCATTCTTTACAACTTACCTTGACCCTTTACAATAAACTTAAGCCACTTAACAATATAATTGAAGTAAATAATAAGACAATTATATTTATATTTCAAAACTTACCTTTGGCGGCTAGTGAAATAAATGCTTGCGCATGTTGTCTGACTTTCTCTACATTTAAATCTGGACATTTGGTACTTGTTATAGGCAGGCGCATCAATAGTAATTCTAGGAAATCTAATGGAGTCACAGACGACAGATCCCAGCCTAATCGGCTCAGAACATAGAGCTCCCATTGCTACAATAAAAAAAAAAGAAAAACAACACAGAGTTAAAAAAATATACGATTGAAAATCTTGAAAATAATAAATTATAGCAAATAAAAGCAAAACAAACACATGTACATATAACACCAAGTAAGTTAACGCTTTGTATATGTTTAATAAGCACATAATTGGAGCAGCACTTTATTCAATATTTTTGGGTTATCAGGTACATAGCCAGAAACAAAAGTTATTGTGAAGGGTCAAGGGTTTAATGTTTGTGTTTGCCTCTACGTGTTAAGCGAATATTGACACTTTTTTATTTTTGCGTTGTTGTTATCTTTAATCAATTGAACATTAACAAAAAAAATAATGACAGTTAAAAAGACCTGTTCAATGTCTGATATAGAATTGTACAAAATAGTTAATTGAAAAACTTTTAATGGAATAGCATGATTTATCAAAGGTACAGCGAAGGGGGTGAGTTAATTTAGCATGACAGCAAAAAAGTTTTTATGGAAGGAGAACAAAACAAAAAAAAAAAACAAAAAGGTAAAAATAGTTATTTTATGACACGGGGTATGCGGTAATGAAGCTTTATTCTATCTATCTATCTATGTTTATGTTTTGTGAGTTATTAATAAAAAAATAAATTAATAAATGTTATGGAAAAAAGACAACAATAAAAATTATTTGCTTAACAACAGCTGATAAGTATTCTGTAGGTCGTTATAAGGTGGTTGGAGTTTAATTAACAGAATGTGGGTCAGATGAAAACGTTGTTGGTTTAAAGCTTGTGATGGTTGTTTTCTGTCATTGCTATGCGGACAATTGTTAGTTTTATCAAAACTTTGTTGAGTTAGTCGTTCATTATATTAAAAAAAAAATAAATAAGTAAATAAATAAGTAAATAAATTAATAGAAAAATTAAGTGAACAACATGAAGTACCTTCAAACCTTAGCAACATTCTAACAAAAACCTATGAGTTAATCTTATCGCTGACCCAAAAACGTGTACAATATTTTGCTTTTAGTAGCGAAATTACTTCCGGCACAATTTGTGCTAAATTAATTTGCAAAAGCTGGGAAGTTTTTCGATTTTTTTATTTGTTCAAACTAAAGATAACTACAAAATTTCCGAAAAAACCACAATCAATGCAGACTAAGCTGAAGTCAGCCAAAAAGCAGAAAAAAGCAAAAATCAGCTAACGTGTTGCTTTTGCCCTGTTAATTATAATAATATGCGTAATAAATACAATTAGCTACAATAACAACAACAGCAAAGCACTCTTTGGTGTTGCTGATGTTTATAGCGCCATGCGTTGACAACACTAGCAACTTTTAATGAGATGGTTGTTGATAGTTGCAAAATTGTATGGGAAAAACAGCAAGAAAAAAAAAACCCGCAACAACGAAGTAAAGTAAACTTTATTGAAACTGTCGATGATGATGATGATGATGATGATCAAGCCAGCAACATGTCGCGGTTTAATTTTTTTTTTTACAAAGTTGTTTGCAAAATGATGCGGCACAAATATCATAAAAATGCGGGCAACACTAAAGCGGTGTTGCGCTTGTGCAAATGTATGGGTGATAATTATGATTAGTACTGCCGTAAGTGCGTCGGTAATTAGTTCATTGCTGGCGCACATATTACGAGGGAGTCAGTCTATCGGCCACAAACAGTTATTGTTAGTTTGAAGTTAGTGCGAAAGTGTAGTGGGGGTGGGGGGGTGTCGTTATGTTTACAACACTGTGGACAACGGTAACAGAGTAAAAAAGTTATGAATATTTATATATTAGAATTGCACACAAATGTGGTGGATAGATATGCAAAATATTAGAAAAAACAGCACAAAAAATTCAGGTCAAAGAGGTTCATCAAATGGGCGGTACATCGAAGTTTCTCAAGTTTTTTTTTAAGCTTAAAAACAAGAATTTAAAGTGTTAAGCCTATTCAGTCAAGTCAACCTTAGTTCGAAATGGGTGATAGATAAGTGGGAAGGAGGAGAAAACCCGGTAAAACATATCAGCCATTCCATTTCGAACGTATCACTCATACGGGTTGACCACCTCCGATGTTGCTCAAACTTTCAGAATTGAATCTTCTGATGAATTAAAAACACTTATTTGAGTAAAAAAATTTAAAAAATTTTTTTTTCAAGTTTTTACGTAACATTAAAATTTCGCCAAAATGGGAGAAAAAGTGAAACTGCCATACTCCTGAAAAATCATATATTCAACAAAACTAACTCGATTTTCACGTTTGAGGTATTTTCGAAAAGTTGTTTTTTATAAAAATATAAAAAAACAAAATTATTTTTTTAAGTTTCTTAACTTCAAGGTCAAATTTTGCAAGTCATAAAAATAGGATTTTTCCCCACTTTAAAAATTGAAAAAAAATATTTTCAGAAAGTTAATTTTATTACCTTTCCATTTGCCAAAAATCATGAGGGTGTTATTTTTCTTTCTATTTTAATAATTTATTTAATATTTTTTAAACGACCACCTACCATACTCAATATCAAAAAAATAAAGCTCTTAAAATATCATTAATCTTTTGCTCAGAAAGTATATCGATATTTCCAGCAGAACTATTTTGAAAAAATTTTTGAATATACATATGTATTTTGCTGAACGTAGGGCTCCCTTTTTTCATTTTCATCATATCATCGGTATTAAAAGTCTGATCATATTGAATACATGTCGATGTTTTTATCTGAAAGAGACCAATTATTTTTTCTCCAAAATAAAAAAAAAATATCTGGAGGGTAAGAACTAGAACGGTGCACCTAGAGGTAATTTTTTTTTTCGTAATTGTCCTCAAACGTAAAAATCGAGTTAGTTTTGTTGAATATATGATTTTTCAAGAGTAAGGCAGTTTCACTTTTTCTCCCATTTTGGCGAAATTTTAATGTTACGTAAAAACTTGAAAAAAAATGTAAAAATTTTTTTACTCAAATTAGCGTTTTTTATTCATGAGAAGATTCAATTCTGAAAGTTTGAGCAAAATCGCAGGTGGTCAACCCGTAATTTACGTTTTTTTGATGCGTTTAATTTGGAATGGCTGATATGTAGGATGTTCTTAACGTAGCAGTAAGCCGTGAAAACATGTCAATTTGAATCTAAGGCAAGTCGTTATGAATTAACATAAACAATTCAAATTTACTAAGTGATCCTCTCCAAAAACTTGTTTACCAACAACTACAACTTTAGAGTCGTAATTATAGATGAATTTTTAATTTCAGTTTATAAGAATTTAGGAAAGATATAAAGGTTCTGACACGTAGGAACACGCCGTGCTAGGATTTGAACCTGGGACCTCTGAGTTGGAAGTCAAACGCCACTCGAATACCACACGAGTATCGACCGAGGACGCCTCAATTTTTTTTTTTTTAATTAATATTTTTTTTTTTTTTATTATTTCCTTGTTGAATTCCGTTTATTCTATTTAAGATTTATTTTTTATTTTAGTTTAAATTTAGTTTTTTTTTAATTTACTCACTTTATTTTTAATTAAATTTTTTATCATGTTATATAATTTAATTTTCATTATAATTTCTTAATTTTCATTTAATTTTAAAGTTTTCTCCTAAATTATTAAAATTATTTTTTTTTTTCAATTTCTGCTTTTAACTTTATTATTGGAATTGTTTTCTTTAAATTGGTTACTTTTTTAATGTAAGTTTTTTATTTTTGTGTTTTATCTGTCTTTTTTATTATGGGGTTTTATTTCTAAATTTTCAGTCCTTAATTTTAATTTCTTAATTTTACTTAAATTTTTAAGCTTTCACCTAAATTATTATATATAAATTTCTGCTTTTAATTATATTCGTTCGTTTTTTATTTTTGTTTTTTATTTTTGTATTAATTTTTTGTATTTCATTTTTGTGTTTTTTTTTAGTTTTTTTTTTGTATTTTTTTTGTTGTATTTTTTTTTTTTGTATTTTTTTTTTATTTTTTTTTTTATGTTATTTTTGTATTTTTTTTTATGTTTTGTATATTTTATGATGATTTTTTAATTTGTTGTGTTGTTTTTATCTTCACATTTCTTTCTGCATTTAAATTTTATTTCTTAATTTTTTTTTAACATGTATTATATATTCATTTATATACTGTGGGAAAAAAAATACCGGGAAGTTTTAATTTAAATTTTTTGGGGATTCCGATAGGGACAAATGTTTAATAATTATACGTCAAAATGTTCATTGGCGTTTAAGATACGCGTCCTTTTGTTAATACATAAAAGTAAATTTTTATTTTTTATTACATCTGAAAGTATTCAACAACGCAGTTCCATTAAATTTTGTGTGCGGAATGAAATATCTGCTGCCGAAACGTTGAAACTGTTCCAGAAGGTCTTCGGTTAACAAGCTCTATCAAAAACAAGAGGTTATGAAAGATACAAAGAGTTCAAAGACGGTCGAGAAAGCGTTGAAGACGAGGCACGGCCAAGATGACCATCAAAATCAACTGATGAACTACACGTCAACAAAATCAAAGAATTGGTGGTCCAAATTCGTCGTTTGACAGTCCGAGACCTTACTGACCTTGTTGGAATATCGGAAGGGTCAGTGAAAACCATGTTGAGTGACCATTTCGGCCTCAGGAAAGTGAAATCTTGATTGGTGCCAAAAATGATAAATTTCATGGGAAAACAGCGCCGCGTTGATGTATGTGACACAATACTTTCCGACTATCAAGCCAAAACTATACGCATCATAATTGGAGATGAGACTTGGGTCTACGCTTAGAACCCGGAAACAGCAGATCAATCGGGTGAATACAGTGCCAAGGATGACCCGAGACCGAAAAAACCACGTCAAAGCAAGTAAAATATCAAGGTCATGTTGACAGTTTTCTTCGATTATCGTGGTGTGGTGCATTATGAATTCCTTTCAACCGGCCACACTCTCAACACAAAATTTTACTTGGGTGTTATGCATCGTTTGCGTAATCTTGTGCGTCAAAATAGACCGGATTTGTGGATAGACAATTCTTGGTTTTTGCATCTCGATAATGCACCATGTCACACTGCACTCGTAATTCGTGATCATTTCGCCAAAAACTCGACCCATATCGTTTCGCAATCACGCAAGCACGTATTCGCCTGACTTATCACCATGTGACTTCTGGCTAGTCGCTCAACGCAAGATACCGTTCCATGAACACCGTTTTGAATCGATAGAAGATATAGAAACCGAAACGAAGAAGGAATTGAAATCTATACCGGAAGAGAACTTTGCAAAAAGTTTTGAAAATTGTAAAAAACGTTGGCACAAGTGTATTTCATCCGAGAGGATGAAACTACTTTGAGGGGAATAAAATTAATTTAGAAAAATAAAAACAGATTAACGAAAATAAATTAAAAAAAAAATATATTTAAAAAAATAAATTAAAAAAATAAATTAAAAAAAAATAAATTAAAAAAAAATAAATTAAAAAAAATTTAAAAAAAATAAAAAAAATTTCAAAAAATGTCCCGATATTTTCTGTTCACTTTTGTACAATTCATTTTAATTTTTTGCTATTATTTTTCACTTTTTATTTTTTGTTTGTATTCTTATTTTTTCATTTGTTTTTTTTTTGGTTTATTTTTTTTCTATTTTTTTATTTGTTTATTGTTTTATTTTTATTTTTTTTCGCTTTAATTTATTTTTGTTAGTTTATTTTTTCGTTTTTAATTTATTTTTGTTAATTTATTTTTTCATTTTTAATTTATTTTTGTTAATTTATTTTTGTTAATTTATTTTTTCATTTTTAATTTATTTTTGTTAATTTATTTTTTCGTTTTTAATTTATTTTTGTTAGTTTAATTTTTTATTAGTATTATTTTTTTTTTAATTTATTTTTATACATCATTTTCGTATTTTGTTGCTATTTTATATTTTACTTTGTGTTATTTTTTCTATTTGTTTTTATTTAATTGTTTCAATTTTGATTTTATGTTTAAGTATTATTTTTAAGTTTTTATATTAATTTTCTTATTTTAGTTTCTTTGATTTATAATCCTTTTAGACATTTTTTTTTTGTTCTTTTTTTATTTCTTTCAAAAATGCTCGTGGTTTTCTTTTTTTTTTTTAATTTGGTGTCCCAACCATGATATCCCAATATACATTAAAAAGAAAATATTACTTTATTTTTTAAAACTTTATTAATTTTAAACTTAAACTCTATTTAATTATATTAATTTTATTTTTTACTTTTAGAAACTAATTTAATTAAATGTGTGTTTTTAATATTAAATAAAGCTTTACATTTTTTTTGTTTTTTTTTTTTTTTTGTAATATAATTTTACAGAAAATGGATTACAATAGTTGGCTTATAACTCGTTGAATATGTAACAGCATAACCTTTCTTTTGATAAAAAACTAACTTTTGTAGAAAAATAAAAATAAAACAAATCATTTTAAGACCCATTTCCCCAACTTTCGACTCCTATATCTTCTAAACTACTTGAGAGCGGCCTGAAAGTTTTGTCACCATTAGCTTTATTAGCTCCAAGTTAACATTTTGAAAAAAAAAAAATAAGTAAAAGGCCATTTCCGTTCATCTTCAATTGTTCCAATTTTACAAATTTTTTAAAATACATACTTATACTACTTTGAACAGTTGAATGATATCGTTACTTTGTTTTACTTTTACTTTTTTTTTTAATTTCTTTGCTTGAAATAGCTCCAAGAGATTATTTGCAACTTAAATAAAGCCATTAATGTACTAATGGTCATTAAAATCAGGCAAACAAACTAAAAGTCCACGAAATTCAAGGAATGAAGTCATGAAGGCACGATTTACATTGAACAGCGAAATTAAAGAAAGACTCAACTACGGGAAATAAAACTAAGCGACGACTTATAAGCAATTAAAAAAAACAAAACTGCAACAATTTCATTGGAAAATGAGGCACTCATTAACATGGCTAATTTCGTTAAGTAAGTGCAAAAAGAGTCGTTAAATAAACACCAACAGAATGCGGCGATAAAATTGTGATACTTTTATTTTTGGGTCTCCTGAAATATCTATCAAACAGAACAGGAAGAGCAATATACATACGTATTAGAAGTATATATGAATGTCTGTAAGACTAAATCATATAACTTAATTAATATTGGCACTATAGACAATATAGACAAACATGCTATACTTTATATAGCCGTTTGACACCAGACGTAGTTGGTTAAATTTTTTTTTTTCGTTTGTTTTGAATAAAATGAAGAATGCGCAGAAGCGACATTGAACGCAGAACGATCAAATCTTTATGGAGAGATTTCAAAAATAGATTTCGGAAAGTTCAGCTGGTTTAATTAAGACATAACTTGATTGCTTCGAACAAGCTGAATATAAAAAAAAAACTAGACAACTAAACAATGAAAAGAATTAATATTTTAAATGATCATATAACACATGTTAGCAATTAAGAGTTCATTGACAGGATATGAGTGAGTAACCAATGGGTAGGAAAGTAACGATATTTATTAAAGAAAACTTTTAGAGATATTTTGCCTACAATTTTAATGAGTAAGACAACAAATTGAATGACTTAAGCTGACTTAAATCGAAAGTATCATGTGCATATAGTTGAAATTTTGCTCTTGATTTTAATGAAAATTTTTGAAAGGATCAAGTATATCTACATCTATACTATTATTTAAAATTAAAGTGAACATTTTTTGTTGCCACTAAGCTCCAAAAGTACTGGTGCGATTTTTATGCAAGAAGTTTTAAAATATCAGAATTGTGCTACACAAGGATATAGGGGTATTTTTTTTGAGAAATTTTAATAACAAGTACCTTTAATAAAAGTGTAAAGTTTCTTAAAAAATCATCCTCAATGCCATCATTGTTAGCTTTTCATGCGTTTGTGCTCCGAGAGATTCCATAAACACCATGCTGCTCTCTACTCTATTCTCTCTTTGTACTCAGCAATCACAACAAGACAAAATAAACAAATACATATGCATACATGCTTTGCTGCATACAAACATAAAACAAAAGAACAAATGAATTCACCACACCAACTGCCAATTGCATTGAAGAATGGTGTAATTAACAAGATGAACGTGAAGTTTACAAATTTCCCTACGATTGTCAAAAAATGTTGACAAAGAGTGAAAAAAATAGACAAACTGCAGAAAACCATCAAATCCCTTGCAATTGTAAAAGATTTTATTGCAACTTTTGCTTAGAGTTTACGATCAGCTGTTTTTGACAAGTGTTGTTATGACAAGAGGAACAAACGACTGACTTTTTACTGTTATAGAAGTGGCATTGTGTGATTCAATAAGTATTTTTATAAATTGATAAAGAAAAACTGTTGATAAAGAGAAAACTTCCGTGGCGAAGCCGCCCACCATTGTGGCCTGTTAGTTTTTTTATAAAAATAAATTACAAACGCCGGATTTAACTTAAGATACACAAAGTATCATCAACTATCAGCATAAAATAAAGCAACGCAAAATAGTATTGAAAATCATAAAACATAAACCTGCAAAAATTTAATTTTTACAGAGTCTAGCTGGCGCCTTCTAGCTATTCAACTTCAGGGGCAGTCACCAACCTGTCATAAAAGTGTATGAGAGGGAATAAAATCGACATAAGTAGGTAGTGCCTGACGTGAGTAAATGAAAATGGAACAAAGCGATGACAGCTCGACTGACACGTCGCTGAACAAACCCATGTGTAGTGAACAGTTTAAGGGCCTAAGAGCCAATTTACCCGGTAAGAATCATTTGAGTTTAATTCACTAAAATTTAACTTCGGTGACATTTCTTTCGTGACAAAAATTTGGAAATTGTAGAGTTAAATAATCCATGAATTTTTACTAGAGAACCCGACATTTTATTATAGATCTTTTGTTCTAAAAATTGAATTCCACTGGTTAATTTTTTTTTATATCGAATTTGAGGCCAAAGTCTATAATAATATTTCTTGTCGTTTATGTTCTCGATACGATTGACACAAGACAATGAAAAATAACACTTGAGAATACAGCGAATTGCTTTGTCTTATTTTAAAAATTTTGTTGCTTTTATTTTTTTGTTATTGTTTTTTTTTTTGGTTTTTTGTTAAAATATCTATGTTAGAAATATCAATATTTACTTAAGAATACAACATTGTTGCGCATTATCATTTTTGCGCCTTATGTCATTAATTCATGTTGACGTTTCTACATGACCAAACGCCCGACTAACAGACAAACGACCGAAGACGATAGACGAACGACCGAACTTGCCTTGAAATACCAAAGGTAGGTGTAGGCAGGCAATGCATTAAATGGAGCGCTGAAGGGTGGATGTAACAACACAAAACAAATAAAATTTAAGTCAACGTAAGTACAACGAAATCTATGCAATTTTACAACAATAAAAACATGGCTACTTTGAAGTATTTCAAAAAGGCTAAAACAACTGATAAAACCTAAGACGCTATGAATAGAGCTGATAAGTAAGAAACCTTTAATTAGGCTGTTACTACAATGTTTTTAAAGAGCTTAACCGTTATTTATTTTATTAAAATTTCAAATTTCCATATTCATTGAACCACGTGCACCTTGGGTATAAAAATGCAAAGTATAAAGTATAAAGTATAAAGTATAAAGTATAAAGTATAAAGTATAAAGTATAAAGTATAAAGTATGAAGTATAAAGTATAAAGTATAAAGTATAAAGTATAAAGTATAAAGTATAAAGTATAAAGTATACAGTATAAAGTATAAAGTATAAAGTATACAGTATAAAGTATAAAGTATAAAGTATAAAGTATAAAGTATAAAGTATAAAATATAAACTATAAAGTATAAAGTATAAAGTATAAAGTATAAAGTATAAAGTATAAAGTATAAAGTATAAAGTATAAAGTATAAAGTATAAAGTATAAAGTATAAAGTATAAAGTATAAAGTATAAAGTATAAAGTATAAAGTATAAAGTATAAAGTATAAAGTATAAAGTATAAAGTATAAAGTATAAAGTATAAAGTATAAAGTATAAAGTATAAAGTATAAAGTATGAAGTATAAAGTATAAAGTATAAAGTATAAAGTATAAAGTATAAAGTATAAAGTATAAAGTATAAAGTATAAAGTATAAAGTATAAAAGTATAAAGTATAAAGTATAAAGCATAAAGTATAAAGTATAAAGCATAAAGTATAAAGCATAAAGTATAAAGTGTAAAGTATAGAGTATAAAGTATAAAGTATTAGGTATAGTCTCATAAGTCTCTCACAAGTAAGTCTCATAAGTCTCTCACAAGTAAGTCTCATAAGTCTCTCACAAGTAAGTCTCATAAGTCTCTCACAAGTAAGTCTCATAAGTGAAAAATCTGCATGTCCTTTGGGTTTAAATTTGCTATTTGAAAGAAACGATGCAGGTGAATTTGTGTGAAGTTGGCCGCCCCTTAATTCTTCATTTTTAACAAATAAAAATTTGTGTTGCAATATACCACGATATACAGTATCGGACAAAACATTTGCAACTGTGAAACATTTCTTAAAAAATCATAAAAAATCCAAATATTTTTGAAAAATAATGTTTATTTGATTTAAAAAGTAACAAACATGTTTTAATACTTTGTTAAACTGAGGTAATTAACATGAAATGTTCTTCTTTAAAAAAATAAAAACTTTACTTCACATCAAATCTATAGATGGACTAGACAAAACATTTGCAACTAATTAACATTTGAGCAAAAATATTAATTTCAATTAATATTTAGTAGCGAATCCATTATTTGCTATAACTTCCCTGCAGCGACGTGGCATTGAGCTTATTAAGTTGTGAATAATATCGATCGGAATTTCATTCCAGGCCGTTTGAATCCGTTGAAAAAAATCTATCGAATTTTTCACATTTTCATGGTTAATTCTGCGTTTTACTATCTCCCAAAGGTTCTCAATGGGGTTAAGGTCTGGGGATTGCGCGGGCCACTCCAAAACATTAATCTTATTGTCGCTAAACCAAGTTTTTATAAGCTTAGACGTGTGTTTGGGATCATTGTCTTGCTGGAACGTCCAGCGCAATGGCATTTCCCATTCAGCAAATGGCATCATCACGGTCTCTAATATACTTTTGTATACATGCTGATCCATAATGCCGTCAATGCGGTAAATAGGGCCTACTCCAGCATCCGAAAAACATCCCCAGACCATAACATGCCCACCACCATGCTTGACAGTTTTGACGCAGTACGATACTTGAAGTCGTTTTCCTCTGGGTCGCCTAACCCTGGTCATACCATCACTGCCAATCAAATTGAATTTCGATTCATCCGAAAAGAGGACCGATTTCCATTGTTCAACTGACCAATTAAGGTGTCTTTTTGCAAATAGAACACGTTTGCTTTGGTTCCGCTTTGAAATCAAAGGTTTTCTGGCTGGGCGACAAGAAGGTAAGCCAGCATCAACCAAGCGACGACACACAGTTCTTGAAGAAATTGGCAACTGGTCCTCTTCGACAAGTTGTGGAGCAGATGCAAAAGGTTTTTTCTTCACATGTCTCACTAGCAAGTTGTCAACTCTTCGTGTCGTTTTACGTGGGCGACCTCCATGGTGCTCCACATCAATTTTTTTAGTTTTACGATACCGAGATATAATTCGCGAAATTGACGACTTATGCACTTTATACTTTTCTGAAATGTCTTTTTGGGAAAGTCCGCTATTAAAGTCATTAATTATATTCGTACGGAGTGCTTTTCCGAATTTGTTTGGACTCATTTTTTCGAAATAGTTCTTTTTTTTTATTATGTGGCTGCACAACCTTTCTTGCAAAATTGTTTTACAACTAACCTGAAAACTTCCCCAACTTAGTTAGAACTTGGAATGTTCTGCATAATTATCTGTTGGAGTAACGGATTTTTGTTGTTGCATATGAGTTGCAAATGTTTTGTCTCACTCAGAATTTTATGAGATTATAATTTTAAGAGAAGATCTTACAATTTAAGATAGGAACATGAAATATATATATACGCTTGATGGTTTAATTACAAACAAAAATTACATGCAAAAAAATAATAGTACACTGTAAAATATTTTAGTTTTGTCCGATACTGTACCTGATAACAATATACCTCTCATTTGCCGCATTGCAAAATCAAATTGATTCAAACTGCTGAATTTTTAACTAATGCCGAATTGAAAAAAGAATAACTATAGGAAGCCTTACTCCTCAAACAAACACCAAATATGTGAATATTTTATACTTTTTAATGGGACATTACAGCACAACTCTCTGTATCTTTGGGATAAGGCTAGCGCAACAATTTTAAAAATATTTTCATAGCTTAATACCATTGTTAGTCATTTTCTTCCTCGTTGTAATAGCAATTTTTATGACCACCATTTAACCACGTATGAAGCTCTTACTCTCCTTTCTTCCCAACACAAGGAATCCTTAAGAGACCCGCAGCAAATCAGCAGAATGCAAGAAGAATGCAATAAAACGCAGTTAGTAGTGTTTTGTTTTTTTCCTTTAAATCTTTTCACTTTCTATGGAAACGCATAAAAAAGACATACTTGCGGCTTTTCATAATCCATCATAAACTGGCGGTGGCATTGTTGTCTATGCCAACAGAGAGACAGACCGACAAGCAAGACATAAGAACGCACATAGTGGCAGGCAGACAGACAGACAGACGGACAGACCGATGGACGGACAGAGAGATAAACATAGTCATTCATACATTTGCTGTTTGTTGAAGTTTGTTGAGTTAGTTAAGCTCTGCTCCATGTCTGACTGTAAGTTCCTGCCTTCATAATTTCTACATTTAGTTATTTAATCAATTCTGTGCCGCAGTCTGACTGTCCCGCAACTGTCTGTTGCACGTTCAGACGGTCTGTGTGCTTGTCTGTCTGTCTGTCCGCATATTCGCTGTAGGGCTTTTCCTTTCGTTACTTTTTTTTTTATTTTTTTGCTCTGAGGTTGTTACTTTTTCTGCCTATTTTGCTTTTTTTTTGCACTTTTTGTTGGTTATCTTAACGGGTGAGGATTTTCTCAGCTTAACATCCTACGTTCGCACAAAAAACGCATCAAAATAAATTTTAAAGCTGTGCTGTGCGCATGTGCAACGTTCATGGTTACATGAGAACCTTGCAAGCCAGCGATGCAGCCAAACTATGCACAATGACAAAGGATTGCGACACAACGAGTGTGTGATGTAGGGTGAGGAGAGAAGGAAGAATGAATGAGACTGATGAGTGGCAAAAAGAAGGAGGTGCGGAAAAACACATGTTGATTTGCTTTTGACGACTTCTTTCGGTTCGGTCTGTTTCTCAACATATTAAAAAAAAAACAAAAAGACATATTTTTAAAGAATTAAATAAAGAAAAAAACAAAAAGTTTAATAAAATAAATGATAATTATGATGCGTCGGCGCATGCAAGTAGCAATAAAATTACATAAAATGAAAAAAAAACAACCATTTTACACAAATCCACATGTTGCTACAACAGAGGACAGCAGCAGCAGCAGCAAAACGTTGTCTTTGACAATTTGCTAAAGCAAAAAAACAAACAAAAAAAAAATAAAGACCAAGGAGAATGACGAATACCGCGTCTACAAAATCAACGACTCAACTCTCTCACAGCCAACAATTCATTCATAAAAATGTTGATGCGCTTAAATTTGCGCACATTTCGATTAAATATTCAATGCACATGTGATGCGCAAACTGCTTGTGTTGCGCATGCGCAACAGATTTCGATGTCGTCCTAAGCTTCGACAAGACGCTGCGGGCGTATCAAGACAGAGCGGACACAGCGTTGCAGACGGACAAGCAAGCAAAATATTGGAATGCAAATGTGTCACTCCTGGGTCCTATCTAGCTGCTGCTGCTGCTGCCTGGCTCTGTCTAAAGTTTATTGCGATTTAATTGCAAGCAAAAAATGCTATTTAATATTTCAATATGAGCGGCTCCCGGAGCGCCTCTTTAAGGCGGACACTTCTTGTGTATTTTGTGTTTTTTTTTTGTGCTACCCTTGCAAGCTGCTGTTTTGCCTTGCTGACAGACAAGGACATTTGCCTGACATATGAATAAAAACAGAAAAAATATAAAAACAAATTCATCATTTATATGAACAAAAAAAAAAACTCTTTCAAAAAGATACACTACAAGACAAACTCAATTTATATGCAACGACGTTTGTTTGAGCTGCTCATTTCCGCTCAAAAATGTTTACGACAATTTTTTTTTGTTAACAAATATATAAAAGATACAAAAAAGAATTTACAAGAATAAAGTTATTCTTTGCTGGGAATTAGTCAGAATTCCAGAGTCAACGAGTGCTCGGCAAGTGAACTCGGCTTTGCTTCAGTTGAGCATGTTTTTTATCCCCCCTTTAATTTTGACAGAAGATCAACTTTTTGGGTCATAAATGTTGCCTTCATGAACTGTTCGAGGAGAGTAGTGGTGGGTTCATGCGCTGTACACTCTTATTTTAATGGTAAGCTTTGCTTTAGCTCACGTGTTGAGCTCGATCGATTTAAAATGCATTTAAACTATTTTATTAGTTGAACCTTTTTTTTTTATTTGTAAAGGAGTAACTGGAGGTGGAAAAACAAAAAGTTGGAGAAATTTTTTTGGAAACTAATCTTATTGTGCCACAGAATTTTCCAAGTGATTACTTTGCTAAGATATGCAAATTTGTAAGAAGCACAATAAAACACCAATAAAATGGTTATCGGTGGAAGTCTTCGAGGTGTAAAATGCAGCAATTAAATAAACCATGCGTATGAAGGACATAAATACTCATGGATATATTCTTCACTTTAATTTTAAAACCGAGCCTTAACTCTAAATTCAAAATTTATATTTGTTAATTCTTTGTTTCTCTCTCTTAACTCTTAACCATACAACCCAAAACGCAACCCAACCCTACCCAAACTCTTCACTCTTGACAAATTTAACTCTTAGCGTTAACTCTAAACTCTTTACTTTTAACTCTTAACTCTTTATAGTCAACTCTTATTTCTAGATTTTTAACTTGAAACCCAGTTGTTATTCTTATCTCCAATATTAACTCTTTATCTTACCCTATAAACTCAAAACTTTTAACTCTTACCTCTAAAATTTCTCTCAACTCGTAACTTTATACTTCAAAGGTAATATTTTATATGTAACACTTAATATTCAATGCTTTATTCTTTATTCCTTATAAATTTTAAACTCTATTCTTTTCACTTTTTAACTAATAACACTGAGCGACAATATAAGGATCATTTGAAATAACTGCAAAAATTCCAGTTGTTTTTTTATAGCCATTAGTCTATAGAACATATCGTCCAAGAATTTTCTGGGTTAGCTCAAATAATCGATTCTTTTCAAGGTCACTATGTATTTTATACTATGTGGCCGTAGTTACTTTCCTTTTAGGACTGGTTTTTTTGTATTATGCTGTTCTGTGAAATTATAGATAAGATGGTGAAAATTTTGTGTGTGGAAATAATAAAAATTATATCGCCCAGAGTTTTCGAGATATACTCTTTTTTTAGTTTAAGGGGGTTTTTGGCCCCCTTGTGTGAATATTAAGGGGCAGTAATGTTTCCCAATTTTTAAGGTCATTACATTTGCAAGAATTTTGCTGAAGATATTAAATCGAAATTTTACTTAGTTAAGGAGTTAAAGGAAATTAACTACGGCCCCATAGCATAAAATGTGACCTTGAAAAAATCGGTTATTTGAGCTAACCCAGAAAAGTCCCTTGAACGATATCCATAGACCAATAGCTATCAAAAACCATTGGAGTTTTATCAGTTTTTTGTGTCGCACAGTGTAATTAATGAATTATACTTTGAATTGTATATTTTACAAGTTCTGCTGTTGGTTGTTGTATTTGTGTTTTCTGCTTTTATCCCTTTGATAACTACTTATTTTTTTTTTTTTTTTTCGTTCATTTTTTAAATATTTCACATTTATATATTTTTAAATAATTGATTTCTTTTTTTGTTTTATTTCAAATAATTGAAATTTGAATAATTTTTTTTTTTTTTTTTTGTTATTTTCGATTTATTTTTTCTTTTTTATTTTTAATTTTTTATTATTTTTATTTTTTTTTTTTTATTTTTAATTTTTTTTATTTTTAATTTTTATTCTCAATTTTTATTTTTAATTTTTATTTTTAATTTTTATTTTTTTTTTATTTTTAATTTTTATTTTTTTTTTTTATAATATTATAATTTTTTAATATTGTTCTTAATTAATATTATTATTGTTTTTCAATATTGTTCTTAATTAATATTATTATTGTTTTTCAATATTGTTATTAATTTTTTATTTAAGAATTTAATTTTTTATATTTTAATTTTTTTTATTTTTTATTTTTAAATTTATATTTTGTTTATTTATTGTAAATTTGAATTTTAATTTTATTTTTATCTTTTATTAAGAAATTCTATTGTTCTTAATTAATTTTATAATTATTTTTTAATATTGTTCTTAATTAATATTATTATTGTTTTTCAATATTGTTCTTAATTAATATTAATATTGTTTTTCAATATTGTTTTTAATTTTATATTTAAGAATTTAATTTTTTATATTTTAATTTTTTTATTTTTTATTTGTAATTTTATATTTTGTTTATTTATTGTAAATTTTAATTTTAATTTTATTTTTATCTTTTATTAAGAAATTATATTGTTCTTAATTAATTTTATAATTATTTTTTAATATTGTTTATAATTTTATAATTATTTTTTTTTAATACATAAATTTTCTATTTTTCATTCTTTGATTTTTAATTGTCTAGAATTAGTAGTTTTTTAACTATTTTCAAATTTTTACCTTAAATAATTTCAATTCCTATTGCAATTATTTTTATTTTGTTTACATTTTATAATTTTCTTTTTACATTTTTAATTTTTTCAACTGCTTTAAAATTTTGTATTTTTTTCAAATTTTATGGAAATTTTTAAAATATTTTTCGATTTATTTAATTTTTGTTAAGTTCAAATATTTAAAAAATTTTGTAGATTTTTTATTTACTTAATTTTTTATTATTTCAAATTTTTTATAATTTTTTTTTTTTTTTTGGTATTTTTTTCAATTTATTTTAATTGTTTTTAATTTGTTTTTTTTGCTCTTTGTTATTTTTTTAGTTTGAATGATTTTTTTAATCATATTATTTCAGTTTCTTATTTCATGTTTTAGTTCATAATTTTAATTTTATTTTAAAAAATTATAAGTTCTTTAGTTAGCTAATTTTTTTTTTAAATACTTCAAGTATTTTTAAATATTCTGATAATTAATAAATTTTTGTTCTCTTTACTTTTATTTAATTTTAACATTTTGTTTATTAATCGTATTTTAAAATTTTTTTCTGTTATTTTAGTTTGAATTTATTTTTGTTTTTTATTTTTTTTTACTTTGCAATAATTAGTTTCCTTTTTTTAAATAATTGAAAATTTAAATTTTTATATATTTTGAAAAGTTTTTAAAGTTATTTAAATTTTTTGAATTTTGGTTTAATTCTTTTGTACTTAATTCTGAGGAAAATTGTTTAGTCATGTTAATTTGTTTTGTAAGTATGCAGATTTTTAAAAGTTTGTTTTTTCATTGCATTATATTTATTAAACTATTTATTATTAAAATTTTTTGTTTTTTTTTTTTTAATAAGTAGTTTGAACTCTTTTTTTTTGTTCCTTTGCTTTTTTAATTCATATTTTTTTTTTGTTTATTTTTTTTGTTAAAATTATATTTTCTTTATTTTTCTTTTATTTTACTTTCTTTATTTTTTTTTTATTTTTTTTATTTTTTTTTTATTTTTTTATTTTTTTTTTATTTTTTTATTTTTTTTTATTTTTTTATTTTTTTTTTATTTTTTTTATTTTTTTTTTTTTTAATTTTTTTTTATTTATTTTTTTTTATTTTACTTTCTCTTTTAATTTATTTTTTTTGAAAATTTTGTTATAATTATTATTATATTTATTTTTAACTTAATGTAATTTTATTATTATGTCTTTTATTATTATTTATTTTTAACTAATTAAATTTATTTTATTTTTGAATTTGTTTTAATTTTTTTGTTTTTTTTTTTATGTATATCTATATTTGTCAAATTTTTTTATTTTTTTATTGATTATTTTGTTAGTTTTTTTTCAATTTTTTTTTTTTTTTAGATTTAAATTTAAATTTCTTGAGTTAGTTATTTTTTATATTTTAGTTTCAATTAAAGTTCATTTAATTTAAAATTTTCAATCCTGCTCAACTTAGTATGAGCTTCTTCTCTGATAGCAGTGAACAATATTTTTTTTAATTTTACTCATAACTTCCTGTGAACTTTCCATCACACATGAAAGATTTCTTCCCAATAACTACTAGTAAAACAATTGCTACTTAATATAAAAAAATCCATAAATTTTAATTGTCAACATCCTTTTACCGAATCGACAATAAAACAGCAACCACAAGAACACGAAGTAGCTAAGTCTATTCATGGATTCTATAAAAAAACAGTCGCAAAAGAACATCGTCTCAGGGTCAGTAGTTTAATTATTTTCGCACGCATTGAACAGTTACACAGACGCACATTCACACCCGACACTACGATACAAACCCAACAATAAAAAAATAAAAAATAAATAAAACGACATTAAAATTTTAATCTCAAGTTATTTCTTCTGTTGCTGCTTGAACCATTAAAAGAAAATGTTTTTAATCCAATACATTTTAATTTGTCTTGTTGCTGTGAATTCGAAGAATTGATGTGAATATGAAGATGCAACGGATTTTGAATCATAAGAATGAATGAATGAATAGAAGAAATATGAATAAATGCGAATCTAAATAAATCGAAGATTCAAATAAACATGCGGATCATACTTCCTGTACACAAAGTTCATATTGATTACAACAGGTCAAAAAATAAGCAATAGAGAAAACCAACACACGACATATCAAAGGGGTAAGATTCTCATTTGTATTGGAATTCCCCTATTGTATAAATACAATAAATAATACTTGAAGAAATTTCCCAAAAACCCGGATGAAGTGCCAAACAGCGCAATTAAAAAATTCCAGATAGTTCGAATTGATAATCTCAAAGATAAGCAGAACTTTTAAATTAATGTACAAGAGCTAAAAGAGAATATATAAGAAGAAAAAAGAGCAAATTATCCATAAATAAAACTTTGTTGCTCTTACTGTTAAAATTTAAAAAGAAAACCTTGTGAAACATTTGAATCAAGGTAATCATATTAATCAGTTTAAGAGAAATTTTGAGTTCAACTTGTATGTGTCTCGAGTTATGATCATTTTAAAAACTGATTTTCTCAACTTATTCAGACAAAGAAAGTAACCCAGTTTGCCTTCAGAGATATTTTCAAATTTGTAAAAATATCTCTCGTTACCTATTATTTTTTTTTTTTTATAAAGAAAAACTTGCAATTTATGCTTTACAGCTTAAAGATAAACAAATGAGACTTTTTTGGTATATTTGTACAAATTTAAGAAGTTCAAATCAAAAAAGTGAGTCTCCGAGTTATAAGGACTGCAATTTGAATTAATCTCGAGTTATGATGATTTTTAAAAGTTATTTTCTCAAATTTCTCAGAGAATGTTTGCTTTGTGAAAGAAGTTAAATTTTTAAAGCAAAACGGCACTTTCTTGCTCTAAGTGAAAAAATTTAATAAGAAAAACTGAATGGAAATCATGAAAAGCTTTGCATAATTAATAAGTTTCCCAGATATTATGACTATAACTTGCAAAGTTTCTGAATTATGATGATTTGAAATTTTGATTTTATTAGATAATATAATGAATTTTGTCTCAAATAAAATATTTTATTAATGTAAAAATTAAATTTAAAAAAAAAACTGGTTGGAAAGCATGAAAGCTATTGCATAATAAATAAGTTCCCGTGATGTTATGACTACGAATAGCATAATTTCTGAATTATGATGATTTGAAAAAATGGTTTTTTTATCTATCTAAAAAGAAATATTTTATAAGAAGTTTAATGTTGAAAAACCAACACTTGTTGGACGTTTGCTTTATGAGTTAAGAGCCTTCGGGAGTTTTCAAAAAAAAAAACTTTTAAAATAAATTTTATCTGTATTTTTTTTAGACCAAAATTTTCTTTACATCATTAAAGTATAACTATTCAAGATTTGTCCCTGACAGTTTGGTACAAAAATATTTGATGTCAAGGGACAAATCTTGAATAGTTATACTTTAATAATGTAAAGAAAATTTTGGTCTAAAATAAAATACAGCCACAAAAAGAAAAAAGAAAAACAAAATAAGTGTAATTTTTTCAAAAATATCCCGGAGGCCCTTAAGAGCATCCAAACGACACTTTGTGCACTTATTGCAAAAATTTTAAAAGTACAGCTCGTCAATAATTATAAAACGGATGGCGTTATAAAAAAGTTTCCGATGATATATCATGACTTTAATTTGCATGTTAGACAAAAAATAAATAAAATTGACTTTGTCTCAAATGATATACTTAAAAATTTTTTAAATAAAGTCAAAATCAGCAAAAATAAAACTTTGTTGATCCAACTGTAAAAATTTAAATGAAGAAACTCGACAAAAATCAGAAGAAGGGATGGCTAATTTATTAGTTTCTGAGGTATCATGACTTCAACTTGCATAAGTCCGGAGTTATGCTAGTTCGATTGGCTGAGAAAACGGGGTTTAAAAGTTTTTATGATAAAATTCTGCTTTGAGATATTTCAGAATTTATTTAATTGTTTAACAAGGTAAAATCTACTATCAGCATTTATAGAAAAATTCACTTCAGTACTCAACACTTAAACTCGTTTATCAATAAATATTTTGCAGTAAAGTTTATAAGAACAAAAAACTGCAGCCACAAAACAATTAAGTTATTTTCAGAATTCGCTTGAAAACGACAACAACAACTTTATGTAAATTGAGATTCTTATTACAACAAACTTCGATCAACAGCACTTGGAATTTTTATTGAAATTATAAATATTATAATGCTGCCAACACAGACCTTTTCCTAAACATTGCGCCGACGCACGTTCACAATCAAATGTTTTTTGTTTTTTTTTTTTTAATTTTAAAGATTAATTCAAAGAAAAACAGCTGCATAGCGCAGCGATTCCAAATCGAAATCGTTTATATAGCGGAATGCAATTCATAGGATGTTAATCTGCAGTCGTAGCAAATTTAAAACAAAAACAAAAAAAAACAAAAATCAAGACTAGCGACCAAAGAGAACAAGAGTAATCAAGTTTTTTTAGAGGGCCCCACACAGCAAAAGTGGGGGAGTGGTCAAGTATTACCCACCCACCTTCGAAAGGAATGCCATATAATGAGAGTCATATTCAAAGCAATAAATACTGAAATGAAAATGAAGAGAACTGAAGAGAACCAACTTTTCCTTAGACCTTAAGCAACCACCATCTCCTCGCCTGCCCGCCCGTTCCAAGACGCAAACAAGTGAATTCAAGTCACATTAAATCACAAGCGAGCCAGCCAATATCACATGCTATGGATGGATATTTTATGAATGAAAAAACCCGAGAAACATTTGCAAACATTGCGTAAAACAACAACATAAACACGAAGAACAACAAAAACAAAATGTGACTCCAATGCTATGGAGTAGTCTACGTTTGCAAGAAAGAAATCTTGGTTTGGTCCATTGAAACAAAAAACACTTAAAAAAAAAACGAGCAACACCAAGAAAAACAAAGTCAAGACTGACTGAATGACTGGCTGGCTGGCTGCTTGGATCCACGAGGATATTGTTGATAATGTTGTTGTTGCTTGTTGGGAGAGAGAAACGCTTAAAAAAAAACGATGAAAAGGCGATGGACGGTTATAAGCAGCAGCAGCCCATGATATAATTATACAGGTAGCATTGACAAGTATAGATTTTCTCAGCAACAAGGCAACGACCATCTGTCAAAAACAGTTGTTCGTGCAACAAGAATTAAACGAATGTAAAAATAAATAAACTCCGCAAAATATGTGCGTTAAATACACAATTATAATAATGAAAGTTGTGAAAAAATTATGTGTGATATGTGTTTAACGTTTTCCAGCCGTGGTGTTTTAATAATAATTGGAAACTTCTTTAATTTCGTCCATATGCATCTGCAGCTGCTGAGGTTGCTACATTTGAACGTTTTTAACATTTTTTCTTATGTTTGCACTTAATAACACAAAGTTCACAAGTAATCTTCGTTGTAGTAATAATAATTCACTATTGATTAAATAAAATAGGCAATATTTTGTAAGAAAATGTTTGGATATTTGCAAGCGCTGAAACATAAACAATGGCGAAAACATAAGAAATAATTGAACGCTCTCTTTCTAGACATGTTTTTTGACAGATGGTCGTTGCCCAAGCAACTGTCAATACTACCTTATATTATTATACCATGGCAGCAGCCAAAGTCCAAGTGGACAACAACAACAACAACCCCGCCACCAACACCAAAGCACCACACAAGTTATAATATTATGACTGAAACAAATGCAAAAACAACAACAACAAAAATAAGAAAAAAATCGGCGCCAATCAACATATGAGCTAAAGCCCACAAAGAAGCTGGCAGAGGAGATGGACTACAAGATGGGCCACATAACAAAAAATAATAACAATTCATGAGGACCCCACAAAAAGTGTTAAGGGCGTAGAGGAGCGGAGCAGTGCAGTGCAGCAAAAGAAGCACATCAAGAGCACACACACATTCACGCTCATCACTGCCGATCGCCGGGAGTAGTATAACAGCAACAACAGCAAAACAGCAACAACAACAACAATAACAATAAAAACAAAAACAACTTAAATACCAGCATCAGCTCGACAGACACACCAAAAACGATGAAGTGGTAATGATTACACAAGCTGAGCAGCAGCTGAGCTTTTGCGGAAAGCCGCAGGAGAATCAGCGATGATGAAAGGACAACGCAACGATGAGGAGAATGAATGAAATAATTGTAGGAAAAAGTTAGGATTAATGAAGGTGGTAATTAAACATTTTTAAGCACTTGGCACGTTCTTAGCGGTGAGCGAGCCAGTGATTAGCAGCACTGCAGAGAGCACAGGTAAGGAAAGGAAAGAGATTGGTGTAACGTGTGTGACGGTGATTATGGTGGTTATTGGGACGAGGGAAATGAGGCAGTCAGACAGAGGAGTTTTTATTGGTTTTTTGTTTTATTGTCTAAAAGAGAATAGAAATTACTGACAATTTTAATAAAGATAGTGTGGAAACAAGGTAGTAGAAGAATTTTCAAGATTAAGTGTTGCAAGAATTTAGTTTGGGTGCAAGAAGAGTCTACAAGAAGCGGAAGAACGGTAGAAAGCATGAGTGGAATAGAAGAATTGATTAAAGATTAACTAAGAAAGCTAGAGAAGAGATGTCGACAAAGAGATGTAATGGGACACAGTAAACAAAAATCATAATAGAATAAAGAATGTAACGTCCGTTACTGGAGCACAATGCTCAAGTCCTTTGGGCGATAAGGGTTGAGAAGCTATATATAAAAGTAGTATTTGTAACGCAGTAAGGTCTATTAAATCTCATAAAATGTGACAAGAAAACTTTCAATAAAATTTCATGTGTAACGGACGTGACTCAAATTGGGATTTATCAAAAGAGAACGTAAAAAAATGCTTTCAGTTCTTGGCTAATTTAGAAGGCGTCAACCACAGAAAGAACATGAAATATGTAACGGATGCGACACAAGGAGTTTTGTCTAAAGTGAGGATTAAGTTAAGATCATAATTTTAAAATTAAGCTTTAAAATTAATCTATTCAGTAAGCAAGATCTTGACTAACAAAAGTTAATAATTTAAGCAAGTAACGTACGTTACTTTCTGTAAAATATCGAAGGAATAAGCGGGATAGAAAAAATTTTTATATTAAAGATTAACTAAAAGTGAGCGTGAGACGAGATGGAGGCTGTAGAAAACACCATTGATACATGTATTAAGATTGTAACGGTCGTTACATGCATAAAATACTCATGTCCATTGCAGCGTATTTTCTACGTCAATTGAAGTATACTTTTTGTAATAACCTATGTTAAGCTAATTTAATAATCAAAGAAAACTCACAAAAGTTAGTAATTTAAGCAAGTAACGGACGTTACTTTCTGTAAAATATCGAAGAAATAACTAAAAAAAAAATTGTAAATTAAAGATTAACTAAAAGTGAGCTTAAGACAAGATGGAGGCTGTAGAAAACACCATTGATACACGGATTAGATTGTAACGGTCGTTACAGGCTTGCGATACTCATATCCATTGCAGCGTATTTTGTAAAGCAACTCAATTATACTTTTTGTAATAAGCTAATAGAATAATCAAAGAAAATTTTCAAGCACATTAAGTGTGTAACGGACGTGACGAAAATTAATAATTAGTCATTACAAGCTGATATTCTCGCTGTTACTCGAGACTTTATTTTATTGTAATTTATTTATTTTATATTATATTTGGAAACACAACGGCTTCCCCGAAAAATAATTATATTTCTCTATATTTACAAAGAAAACTCTACATTTTCGTAAATATCTCTACCCCAGGGCAACCTATTTATCTAAAGCTTTCCAAATTCGGTCAATAAATAAGAATTTTCGAAAAAAGCGATCCCAGTGCCATTTGAGGGATCTAACATAAACAAAAACAATCTAGATCACCACACGAGCATATGATGTGAATATAAAATGGATAGTTTCAGTAGTTCAGCCGCGATGGTGAGACATGCATACGCACAAACATCTTTATATATTAAGTTAAACTTTTAAGATTTATTTTAGCTGTTCTGATATTTCAATAAAACATCCAATAAATATGTAACGGACGCGACACAAGGATTTTATTCTGAGGCGAAATTGAGCTAAATATTAAAGAAAATAGCTAGCTATTCATTAAGCACAGCATTAACACATAATTTAAGCAAGTAACGTACGTTACTATCTATAAAAAATTGGGCTTACATTGATGTTGACATCTAGGGTTAAAAATACGATCTCAATTTATGATCACAAGCCTCTCAACTGATTTCAGTTTAAATTTAGAAAGAAACGATCTTTATTTCCCAATAAAAGTTGAGCTTAGGCTAAAACGAAGAGGTAATAACTCTGAGAGCTCTTTTATAAATAGCTGATTAACTGCGTAAAATAAAAATTAAGAAAGTAACGTACGTTACTTCTTACAAGAAGTTGGTTTTATGCTAAAAATTATACTTAAGCTTCTGGATAGCTCTTAAAAAACGATCACGTGTGTTCGAGAGCAATTTTAAGAGCGTAACGGACGTTACTTTTTACAGGCAGATAAACTTAAAGTACACACTTTAACACACTTTATTCACACTACAACTTAAGAACTGTTTTTAATTACAACATTTACAAAATTTCGTATCCTTTAATTTACACATATTCTTGAAGAACGAAATCAAAAGATAACATTTTTTCACGCTTTAACACACGTTTGATCACACATTAATTAAAGAAATTTTAAAATATTTTAAATTTAAGAAAGTTACGAATGTAAACCCTCTAATACATGATTTTTTCGTGCGAAACGCTCACTTTTACAATTACGACTGACAGTAATTACAAAATGCGCTAGACTAGAAAAAATTTCCAAATTACAAAAAATGGTACCCGAAGTGTATAGAACTGATATAATCTATGATTTGACTTCTGAATTTGGAAAAAAGGTTTTCAGTTCTAGATTTCAATGCAAACGTAAGTTTGTTTAAAGGTATTGTGCATTAAAGGGTTAATTCTTAAAATAAGTTGAGCTTTAACAACAAAATTACACTTAAGCTTGCCAAGCGATTTTAAGGCTTCTTCAAGCTCCTGGACAGTGAAATGGAAAGTTTTTTAAAGTTCACCAATTTTTTTCTCTTATTTGCAGCAAATTTTAAGCGAGTGCACGGACGTGACGCCTTAGACGAATATGAGATTATGATCAAAATTACTCTAATGCTTACAGACAGCTCTTAACTTATTAAAAACGAATGATTTTTTACTGATTTTAATTACTTAAGGATGTAAAAGTAAAACTATGTATGTAAGCAAAACTAAAGTACATATGTAACGGACGTTATCCTTAAGAATAGGTTGTGTTTATGATGGAAATAGCAAGATTACTCTTCAGATAACTTTTAAAGAAACGATATAGATTGGTTAAGCCGATGTTATATGCAATTCTAGTGTGTAACGTACGTTACTCTATAAATATAACCTAAGCTAAAGACAAAATATAGCATATATAAAAAAAAAATTTAAGAACTCGAATATTTCGAAAGTTCTTGAAAGTGAAAGTGATTGCATTTATGTTAAGTATGTAACGGACGTTACTTCATAGAAATAGTTTGTAAGAAAAGCAGAAAAGTGACACTTAAGCTTAAATGCAACCCTTAACTGAATGTTCATAAATATTTAAATCCTATTTTTTGATAAAATGAAGTTGTAACGGACGTTACATCTTAGTAAGAGACTATCTTTAAAAAAAAGAGTTAAATTAAAAATGGTCACAGTAAAAAAGCATGTTTATAAGCAGTTCAGAAATTTGGCTACAAAGTAACGGCAATATTAATCATGGTTACTTTAAATGGGTTATAAATCAGAGATGAATTCAGAACTCCAAGAAATTTATTTAAATCTATTCAAATACTTTTTATGTACATAGAATTCACACTTAGAGCTGAGAACTTATTGTTTTATTTCCTTAACGACATTAACTATTAATCATGCGAACAAAAAACGTCAAAAAGGAAAAATACCCGGTGTTAATAGTTTAATAATCTCAAAAGCAGAATTAAAGATTTAAATCTTCATTAGCGAAAATTAAAATAGCAGAAAAGAAGACAAAAAACGCCTTAGGAAATATTCAAGTTAAACAGAAAAAGAAAAAAAAAACAGAAAATGCTTTAAAGCACAATCGCGGGCAAGAAGAGGAGGAAGGCGAAAAACTCTTAAATTGCTTAAAATTAACGCAACAATTAAAAAGTATTTAAATAAATACGCAAAAAGCTTTACAAAAAAAATTAACTCCTATCCTGGTGGATGAACATTGAGAAAATTTCGCTTTTTAAATTCACACAGATTAATTGATGTGTTGTGACTTGGAGCACAAAAATTTTAAACAGCAGAGATTACAGAGATTTGCGGAAAGTAGTTAAGAGCATTGGTCAGGGGAGTGGGGAGGAGAACGATCGGAAACGATGCGTTGAGATGAGGCAAACAAAGCAGAGTGAAAAAGGAAACTATACAAAAATGGTACTTGCGGCGATCATGAAATACCTTTTTTTTAATGTTAAGAAGAACAAAGCAAAACGCACATAGATACATGGATATCTAAAATAAGTAATTTCGATATTTTTGACATTTTCCGACAAGCGTTTAGTATAGAAAAATGCCAGAGAGCTAAGTGAAGGATAATTTCTGGATAAATGGTGATCAAAAGTTCAATGATAAAATATTTAAAAAAAAATTAGAGGAAGTTGTCCCTTAGTAAGGATGTAGTAGGAACAGCGAGATAGTATTAAATACACGCAAAGAAAAAAAAACGTTTATCGCCAGTTTGCCGCAAACGAACTTCGTTTGTCGTGCTTGAAATCGTTTATTGCAAACGTTTCAACAGTTGTCATAAACGTTGAACGAAAAATAAACAAAATTTTCAGTTGTGAGAAACGAGTCATTTAGTTGCAGGAAATGAATTTCGTTTGTCATAAACGCGAGTGATTTTTAAATTGCAGCAATTGAAAACTTCGTTTTTCCCAACTGAAAATTTTGTTTATTTTTCCCTTCGTTGTATAAACAAAACGCTTATAGTTCAGAGTTACTTTTTGGACAAATTGTGACTATATAAGGAAATTGGTAGTTTGCTTAATACGCGGACGGAGATAGCAACGGCGGTACGATGAGTGCAATCCATAAGAAGACGGACGGACATAATGAGAAAGATTATTAATATAATAAATAATAATGACCGAAATAGCTTGCGGTATATATATATAAGATATATTTTTAAGTTGATGACAACTGAATTTTCGTTTGCGGCAAACACAGCTCGCAAACGAAGTATAGTTGGTGAATTTTTCAGTTGTGGTAAACGAAAAATTTCTTTGCGTGTAGGGAATAATTTCAAATGCAAGGAAAGTATGAAATAAAAATCCGAACTACGATGAAGACTGGATTCGAACTGAATACCTATTGAGAAGCTAAGATATAATAAAATTCTTGAGGGGACGTATAGGTTACAAATTTAAAAAAAAAATTTCTTTTTCGGGAATTTTTTTCATAGAAGGAAAAAAGATATCGTTTTAAAATTTTGCACATATATTTACTAACATTAAGTGAATAAAAAAAAAATGTTTTCAGAATTTTTTAAGCGGTTTTTGCCGTTATTTGATTTTTAAAAAAAATGCCAAAAAATTGACGGTGTACAGGATATCTCCAGTCTGGGACATCTGAGGAAAAAATAAAAAAAAGCAAATTAATCCTTGTTTAAGTGGCCACCGCCTGAACTAGGATAATTTTTATCCATCGAAAAAAACAAAATAGCGGCCATTTGAAAAAAAAATCTATTTTCAAGGTTACAAAATCGGTCGCGATTTTGTTTTTCTTCGGCGGATAAAAATTCATTTTTCGAAATTCACGTTTTCATTAAATGTTAGTAAATATATGTGCAAAATTTTAAAACCATATCTTTTTCCTTCTATGAAAAAAATTCCAGAAAAATTTTTTTTTAAAATTTGTAACCTATATGTCCCCCTAAGGCCAGCCATGAAGAATTTCGATGAGCAATTTTGGGTTAGTATTAACATGAGATACATACATATATTTCAATTAACTTTTTGATGAATCATTTAAATAGTTTTAAACATGTAACGGACGTGACCTTAAAAGTTCAGCTAAAGTTGAAAATATTATTGCAACTTGCAACTTTGCAGAGCTATAAAGTTATCCTATTCTTTGTTAAAAACTTTTAAGGAATTGAACATGTAACGGACGTGACCGCAAACTTTTTCGGTAAGGATAATCAAAATAATACAGCTTGCATGGCATCCCTTGCTCTATAAATACGTTCATACGAAACAAATTTTTTACATTTAACAATGTAACGGACGTTACTTTTAAATAAATACCTCGATCTTAATATTGAAATTACTTCAGGGCTCAAGCCACCTTTAGTATATGAAAATAAATGTGCCTATCTAATTTTTAGTCAGTTCAATTTAAGCATGTAACGGACGTTATTCCTAAAAACAAAATTAAGGCAAGATTGCATTAATAATAATGTTTTCTGTCGAAATTATACATAATTTAAGTATGTAACGGACGTTACTACTCAGAAAAATATAAGTTTATAGGGAAAATAACACAAAAATTATAAATACGCTTCTACAAGACACATAACGAACAATGCTTACGAATGTTCAAACGGATTTAAAGTTAAATTTAAGCATGTAACGGACGTTTTTGCTAAAGAATAATCTGAGCTAAGATGCGAAAATAATGCCTACGCTAAGAGGCAACTGTTAATTTTACATGGGTGAATGTTCTTAATCGATATTATACAAAATTTCAACATGTAACGGACGTTACTACTCAGAAGAAGCTAAGTCAGCGGTAAAAAAAACACAAAAACGATAAATACGCTACCACAAGACACAAACAGGAAGAAGTAGTGATCGAACATTAAAAATTCAAACCGGAATGAAGCAATTAATAAATACTTAGGATTTATAAGATTCTCAAGATGTTCAGAAAATAACATCTCATACAGGGTCATACTGGAAATAATACAGGAGAGTGCATGAAGAAAAAGAAGAAACGTTGGCATTTTTAGAATAATTAAAGACTTAACTTTCTGGCTCAGACATGAATTTCTTTTATATTAAAAGGACGGAACTCAAGACGTAGGTGGTCTATTAGTAGTAATATATCGATTTTGGAAAAAGCTCAGGACGAAGGTGGTCTATTTATAATAATAAAGTAATTTTGGGAATTCCCTCAACTAAAGTTTGTTCAAAACGAAAGACAAAAGCCTTGGATTCGAAATTATTTACGAAAATTTCGATTTGGCAAGCAAAATTTCTCAAATATAAGGCAAAGTATCAGGATAAAATATCCAAGGCATGTTTTTAAAATAATATAAAGAAATAAATTGAAATTGATAATTGTTGTCTAGAAAAATTTCACCCGTGAAAAAATAACTTTCTGAAGATTAATTTCTTTACGTATTTTTCATATCTTCGACTATCTAGATCTTCTCCCACCCATCATGTTTAATTAAATATGGGTGCCCAAAGCTTATTACATCATTTCTAAATACGTATATAAATGATGAATTTTGCAACAAAAAAAAAAAAAAATGTGGGTACCACCAAAAAATTTGCATTTCTCATTAACAACCTTCAGAATCAGCTCTATACATGCTGTCGATGCTTATCGACATCATTGGGGATACGTCGAGGAGCCAACCTCGAAATAAATGAACTAACAATCCGCACGATATGAACCCAAAAATTATTTTGTTTTTATTTTTTTCCCTTCCTCTCAGCTATATATCAAAGAAGAGCTGCTCTCTGCAAACTCTTGAGCTTCGAGTATCGACAAAAGACTACACAGCGAGCAAAGTTGAATGGAGGAGGTTGTAGCAATGATGAAAACTATGAACCGACAATGGATGAGCCCTGCAGTAACGGAGGATGGACAGAATGGAACGCAGGCAACGAATGAACGCAGGCAATGAGGCAATGTTTAAACGTATCTTATTGCTTACACTCCAAATACATTAAGCTTTTTGCTGTTATTTTTCAAAAAACAAAGCCGACAATTTATACAAAAATACGGATACGGAGAAGAGAGAAGTAGTAGAAGAAGAGAGTACATATACACAGCATCCCATAATATATAAAATCTCAACCATCATGTTGCTTCGACAAGACACCAACAACCATCCAGAGCTTAATGACAAACTGGCATTTTGGCAATCAGTTCGTCGGTCGGTCGGTCGGTGTACCCAGTGGCGACTAAAAGAGGGCCTCCTCCTGCCTTATGCTTGTCTTCGTTTGAGTGTGTCTTGTGAATACTTTTAGATATGCGAAATTTTCGTTTAAGAAGCTATTCAGTCGGTCACCATGTTCAAAAACGAAAAACAAGCAAGTTTCCAAGAATTCGATCATCTTTTGCGAAACCATCTGATTTTTTATGCTCAGCGTACGAGGAACGCGCATTAAATGAATGGACAAATAGACAGAGAGACAGACAGACCGAAAGACTGACTGAAAGACTGACTGACAACGTTGGAGTCGAGCTTGTTCGACAGTATAAGAGGCAGACGGACTTATACACAAACATTCCGACAGTCGAAGAGATGGCAAAATGAAGCTCAAGAGGTAGGCAGGCAGGAATTCCTAAAAACAAAAAAAAAATTGCTTAAGAAAAAAAAAAAAATTCAAAATCAGCGCCAAGCAAATAATATATATACTATATCCACAGCATTTAATAACAACAACATATGATGTTGCTGATGCCAAGAAAGAAGATGTTTCTGTTGTTGCTGCTGCTGACGATGATGTTGCTGAATCTGCGTATATTGCTTGCTGCAGCAACACCAACAACTGCAGCAACATGCAATAATGATCAGCAGGATTTATTTTTGTGTAAACAGCGTCAAGCAGAAACCCTGCTAAGAAAGCAACAACAACAACACACACAATGGGTCTGATAGGTCCCCAAAAAATCGCATTCACACAGACACGCACAGAAACGCACTCAATGGAACGGCGAAAATTAAGGTGCGCAAAAGGAAACACGCATAATCATTAAAAGATGCTTAAAATGCAACAAAACATAACAACAACAAATCCAACAACAACAATAACAAAAGGTACAAATATGCATCGCGAAAATTAATTGAAAGGAACCTTATAGGATGCATACTGCCAAAGATATTAATTTACAAGATGAATGTGAAGGGATGTTGTTATTGTTATTGTTGTTGTTGGGATGATGATGAGACGCCGCCGACGATGAGTACGGCAATGATGATAACAGGGTTTGGTTGCATGGTTTTGTAGTAATATGAAGGTATATTTTGGTTATTTTGGATTTTATTTTTCTTTAAGAATGCGTGATAATAAAGAAATCTTGAGTGTTTCTTAGGAAAGGTAAAGAACAAAACTGAGCACAGTGGAATAAAGATATACAGCGTGAAAAATAATAAAATCAGGAGATATTCAGTAACAGATTTTTAATGATCAAAGATTATATTTGAACTGAAAATAGGAATTTTAACTTTATTAGCAAATAAATAACTCTTTAAGAGCACTTTAGGAGCACTTTTGATGCCAAAGTCAAAGTCCAAGTCAAAGTCAAAATCAAAAACAAAATTAAAATCAAATCAAAATCAAATTAAAATCAAAATCAAATTAAAATCAAAATCAAAATCAAAATCAAAATCGAAATCGAAATCGAAATCGAAATCAAAATCAAAATTAAAATCAAAATCAAAATTAAAACCAAAGTCAAAATCAAAATCAAAATACAAATCAAAATTAAAATCAAAATCAATTTCGAAATCGATATCACAATCAAAATCAAAATCAAAATCAAAACCAAACACAAAATCAAAATCAATATCAAAACTAAGATCAAATTAAATCAAAATCAAAATCAAAATCAAAGTCAAAGTCAAAATCAAAATCAAAACCAAACACAAAAACAAAATCAAAATCAAAATCAAAATCAAAATCAAAATCAAAATAAAAATCCAAATCATCGAAATCGAAATCTAAATCAAAATCAAAGTCAAAATCAAAATCAAAATCAAAATCAAAATCAAAATCAAAATCAAAGTCAAAGGCAAAAAGCTGAAATCTAAATCAAAATCAAAATCAAAATCATAATCATAATCATAATCATAATCATAATCATAATCATAATCAAAATCAAAATCAAAATGAAAATCGAAATCGAAATCAAAATCAAAATTAAAATCAAAATCAAAATTAAAACCAAAGTCAAAATCAAAATCAAAATACAAATCAAAATTAAAATCAAAATCAATTTCGAAATCGATATCACAATCAAAATCAAAATCAAAATCAAAATCAAAATCAAAATCAAAATCAAAATCAAAATCATCAAAATCAAAGTCAAAATCAAAATCAAAAACAAAAACAAAAACAAAAACAAAAACAAAAACAAAAACAAAAACAAAAACAAAAACAAAAACAAAAACAAAAACAAAAATAAACAAAATTAAAATATAAACCAAAATCAAAATCAAAGTATAAATCAAAATCAAAATCAAAATCAAAATCAAAATCAAAATCAAAATCAAAATCAAAATCATAATCAAAATTAAAATTAAAATTACAATTAAAATCAAAATCAAAATCAAAATCAAAATCAAAATCAAAATCAAAACTTAAGATCAAATTAAATAAAAATTCAAATCAAAATCAAAATCAAAATAAATGAAAATCAAAATTAAAATCATATACATCAAAATCATATACATACTCATATTCATACTCATATTCATATTCAAATTCATATTCATATTCATATTCATATTCATATTCATATTCATATTGATATTCATATTCATATTCATATTCATATTCATATTCATATTCATATTCATATTCATATTCATATTCATATTCATATTTGTATTCATATTCATATTCATATTCATATTCATATTAGTTTCATATATTCATATTCATATTAGTTTCATATATTCATATTCATATTCAAATTCAAATTCATATTCATATTCATATTCATATTCAAATTCATATTCATATTCATATTCATATTCATATTCAACCTATACGTGGTAACCTATACGTCAAGTCTGCCTTGCTTCAAAATTGCGGTGATAGATTACTGAGAAGAGAGGGGCAACCAAGTGAAACATGTATAGGATATTCTTAAAGTGGCTGAAAGTCATAGAAACATGCGAATTTGCAGCTTAAGATATTAATAGACTCTAAGTACACAAAATAGTCATCAATGATCAACTTATTAAATATTTGTGGTCAACAGTCCAGGCCAAAATTTTTAATTTAGCACCCATCAGTACATTTTTCTGGTAGACGACCTGAAATATCTCGAAATGTTGATGTGATAGAAAATAAACAGAGTTCCGGTTTGTTAAATGGGGGTTAATTATCAAATCGGAGGCAGAAAAATTTTCTAAATTCTAAATTTTAATTTTTTTAAAATTTTTATTATTCCTACATTTTCGTAAGAATCTGGAAATAGATTAAGATAATTCTCTAACATTAATTGATTTTTTTTTTTCTTTTGTTGGAATAAAAACTAAAAATGTGTCAAAGATATTGTATTTGGAACACATATGGAGCACATTGTCATAAATGGAATTTCAGTGGCTAAATTTAAAAATTTTAAAAATTATTGTGGTGCAAATTTCTTAAACTCATAATTTAACTTTAAAAATTACTTTTTTTGATTTGATCAATTTTTTTAATGAAATATTTTGTTCTCAGATTTTTGAAATCGGTAAATTTTTCAAAACCAATGTGGTGGATTCAAATTTTGGTAAAAATTTTGATCTTACTAACTTATCTGACGCTTATAAATTGACCATTTCAGGCCGTGAAACGATCTTAAACGAACTTATTATGATCAAATTGTGTTGTGCGTGTTATTAAATGTTTGAACACAATTGATCGAGAACTGGAACTACTAGTTTTATGCCGACTCTGAACGGCTAATGTGCATGTTCTCAAGAAGCTTTTCATGGCAATATTTACTCTCTGAGGTTTGCCATTGTCTGCAGAGAGGTGACAGCCGAACAAAAAAATTAATTCAATTGAAAAAAATTTCTGTGTCAGATGGAATTGAACCCGAGAACCCGGCGTATGAGTCACGCACCCTACCCACTGCGCCACGGCCCCCACTAAAATTTTGATCAGCCATTTTTAAATTCTGGTTCTTGAATATAACTTCAGATTCATGATCATGGACCCCAAGCCTCTGTATGCTCCGATAACAAATGGTCCGAAATCTTTTATAAAAAAGATTTAAATAAAATATGTTTATCGCAACAAATTATGTAAAAAGATTCCTACGAAGAGCTAGTTAACAAGATTGAGTTTTTATTTTTTTTTACCAAATAAATTAACTTTTCAGCATTGTTGCAATTATAACAAAATTTCAAATAAGTACATTTAATTCTGGCGAAAAATGTAATCAGTACAAAAAAAAAACAAAGGATTTTTCGTTTCTGTCCATGGTGTAACCAGTATCCTCCAGCAATTGAAACTCATTCCCAGACAAATTCCAAGGAAACACACACACACCACAAAAATAAAAACAAAAACGAAAGGGAAAAAAGAAACAAACGCGTTTCTTTGTTTTGTCAACAATACAAAAGGTACGAGAAATATTTTAAAAATAATTTCCAGCATAACTTAAAATCCAAAAAAGGACATTGGACTCTGGGACAAGTTCAATTTCAAGTCTTACGTTCAAAAATTTCTGCTAATTGAAATAAAAGCAATGGGAGAGGGGGAAAAAAAACGTAAAAGCACACAAACTGGCAGATATAAGCAACTCTCAAAGGACGACTTCAACTCAAAAGGAAAAAAACAAACGAGCGAATAAGAGCGCATCGAAAACTTGCCGCAAAACAACTTTGAGAAAAATTCCAAAAAAATAAAAATCAAAATTACAACATGTTAAAAATAAAACAACAACAAAAAAAGAAAAACACAAGAAAAACACCGCCAACAAGTTGCACACTAGTGCGAACGCGAGTGCGACTTCGAGTGAGTATGGGAAAAAGCGCTGATGCCACATAAAACATATTTAAGAGCCTCCCAAACACACACACACACACACATGCACTCGAGGAATACTTTGAAGCTGATCAATTGAAAACAAAACTAAATAAAAAGGAAGCGACAGACCAACCGACCGACCAACCATGATAACATGGCCCCATCCACACGGCGCAGATTCCAGAATGAAATCTAAATTTTTAGCTCAGCTTTTAAACGATTCCAGACATTGGCATGTTAAGTAGAATAAGAAGAAAATAAAAAAAGCAGAGGTACTTCTAAGGGCAAGGCTGCACGGACTGTCTTTAAGAGCATTTGTTTGTTGGTGTTGGTGGAAGTTGGCAAACACATCCGATCCCACCGTCATCACATCAAGGATCAGCAAACAAGTTGCATTAAGTGTAAAAGTATAACACAAAAGACATGCAGACGTTGTCATGTACTTGAACGTTGTCGGCTGGAGAAGAGCTGGTGGCTAAAGAAGCAGTTCTACAGATCAGCTGAGCGTGCTGGGGGAGTGAGAAACGTCATCGTTAAAAGAGCAAGCATGCAAGTATCGTAAAATAGCAACATCATAAAGGTTAGGGAAATATTTTGTTCGTGATGATGGTGGCGGCAGGCAGCCAGGCATTCCAACAATAAGACGAAAAGTTTAGTCAGCTATTGCGTGCGGTCCATTTAGACCCAGTCAGTGTAAGCGCGGCTCTTGAAATTTCAACCTACGCTACAGCTACAGCTACAGAGCAGAAAGTTCTTTTGAAAGATCCTTGGTTAGAAGCTGGTTGTGTTCCTTTAATTTGTTTGAAATTCTTTAGCCTTCTATTGCAGTGCAGTGAAGTCAAGTCAGCAGGATGCGTCATAAGCCCAACTTGGTCTGGTCTGTACTGTTTTTTCTATGATTTGTAGGCTATGGTAGACGGGCAGGCGGACAGGCGGCAAGGTCTGACTATATCACAGAGTCTGTGTGATGTAAAAGATAGCAACGCTGTGAGAAGAGCGTGCAGATCCTGCGTAGGAATGTGCCAATTAGGAATAATTTATGTAGCATTCCAAATGTAGAAGAGAGAAACCCATCATGTATGTATTAGGCGCGGCGGCGCCGGATACGTATATATTTTTCTAGTTCTAGTGGCACGGAATGTTTTCGGTTAAAAATAGATCTCTGAAGAATGCTTAATGTCTTACGGTTGAGAAACTTGACGGGCAGAAAAAAGCTAGATGCCTAGAGAGTGCTTTTAGTGAGCTTTTAGAAATAGAACTTAAAGAAATTTATCATCTTAAAAGCATTTAAAAACATTTGTTCTTTAGAGAGAAGTAATATTTTTTTAAAACTCTGAGACCGCTCTCAGAGTGCTCTGAGTAAGCTGCCAAAGATAAATGGTTGACGTAGCCGACTATTTCTTAAATGAATGAAAAGAAAATATAAGCGACGCCTCCAACACAGCCCTTTGTTACATTAGTTCGGTGACATCTACATTACAAAGTAAGCGGGCATTGGAGTAGTCATGCTACTAACGAAGCAAGGGAGAGAACAAAATATGATGCGAAATCGAACGAAATTCCCTTTTATGTCAAAAAAAAAAAAAAACAATGAAAACGAAAGAGAAAATACCGAAAGAAATCAAACGAAAGCGCATTCACTATTTTTATATTATTTTAACCCTTTAGCTCTTATAAGTGCCTCAGAGACTCATAGCATAACTTCACTTTACTGCGCAAATACAATTTTTTTCTTGTTTGAATAGGAAGCGGTCATAAAAGTTATATATCACGTCGTAATTCTCATATCATGAAAGATTGGTCGCAGTTTGCTGTTTCGGTTTTTTTACTGTGATCACTGTAGTGTGATAAGTTACAAGGTTAACACAAAAAAGTTTGTGCAAAAAATTATTACATTTTGAATCAAATCTAAACATCAGTAAAAGTAAAATAATAAGTTTGTTTTTCTTTTAAATAAAATTTAAATAAAAACTTCACAAAGGAAAAATGTTTTCCTGTCCTTTTTTTTACCTATACCTTTTTCCTAGAGGCACTTTTTACCTTATTTACCTGTATTCTAAAATAAATAAGAAAATTGCTTTTGGACAATATTAGATCTAATTCACCTAGAAAAAAAATGTCCAAGTGATTTGTTTTTTTTTTTTCATTTCTAAGAGATCGCCGGGTAGAGGGTTAATAATAATTTATACAATTTCAGAAATGATATTGTCCTTTCTCCCTAGCAAAACAGAATTCATATTCATATTTATATGAATTCAATTAGAGTGAAAAGTTTTTGTTGCCGCTAAACTCCAAAAGTACTAGTGCGATTTTTGTGAAATAAGTTTTAAAATATCACATTTGTGCTACAAAAGGATATAGGGGTATTTTCTTTAAACAATTTTAATATTTAGTAGAAAATGATAAAGTGCAAAGCTTTTTAAAAAATCATCCACAATGCCACTCACTGCTTGAGCGTTAGCTTTTCATGCCTTTGTGCTGCGAGAGCTTCACAAACTTTGTGTTTGTGTTGCTCTCTTTTCTATACTCGAGTATAGAAAACGATCGTTTTGTTCTCAGCAAGCACAACACAACATACATACTTTGCTGCTCTCAAAACAAAAGAACAAATGATTTCACCACACCAATTGCCAATTGGGTCGAATTAGATTCTAATATGTTGAAATAAATTTTGATGTGGTGAATTAATTCAATACAGTTTTGTTAAAAGGGTTCATTTGAGGGTTCATTTGAAAGGATTTATTGACCACCTTCAGCATGTTCAGGAATTTTTTTATATGAAGTTTTTCCGCTCTATCTCTATACACTTTCAATGAGACTCAATCCGACTTAATGAATAGTAATATGTACTATAACAGTATATATGTATGTATGTATATTTGTTTCGCGGCATGCAAATTTTCTACACATGTTTTGACCGTGGTTTTCCTGTAATTAATATATGAGGAATAAACGGCTGACTTTTTAAATTTATAGGAGTGGCATTGTGTGATTCAGAAAGTTTTTTTATAATTTGTATATTGTTATATATTGATAAAGACAAACAATTGATAAAGACAAACTATTGATAAAGACAAAACGTCCGTGGTGACTGTAGTCTGCTAGTATTCTATATTTGTCCAGGGTTCAGCATAATAATTAGATTTTCAGAAAATTCACCGCAGTTTATAAATTCTCGTTGGGAAACATGCAGCAGTTATAAAGACCAATGAAGTCAAACTCTTGCGTTAATTATCAAAAACTAGCTACCTTTAACAGTCAACTTTAACGGTTCTTCCCACATCCCGTTTACAGTTCTGCATTACGTTAGGATCACAAAATAAGAAATTGTTAACCGCGGACTTTTTGTGTACTCTTAAATCCCTCTTAAATATTTCTAAAGCTTTAAAAGCTTTTAATTATTCTTTTAAAGGGACAATAGAATATTAATTGAAAGAAAATTTCTGAATTAAGAGTAAACTCAGAGTCGCTCTCGTAAATAAATTCACCGTCCCTAAGTTGTCATTGCGATTTTATATATTAAAAGAAAAAAGTTTCTTAATTGGAGTTCTCTAAAAGAACACCTAATAAAATTTCATACTCTAAGGGTTCAATTATACTTATATTTTTGTAGTTCAGCTGCAGAAAATTCATCATTAAGAATGCTCCTCGTTTGCTCCAATATTACTCTTTGTGAACACTTGATGGGCTGTTAAATGACTTTGCTATTTTTAAAAGTGTCTAAGTGAATTAAAATATTTAAGGAGAAGAAATATCCGGATTGAAAGAGCCTTTTGAGAGCTCTCAGTCGACCTTAAAGGAGTTATACGCAGTCAGTAGGAAAAAATTCTTCATATCGTACGGCTTACAAGGAAAACTGACAAACTGAAAAACATAGTTTGTGATAAAAAGCAAAACAAGTTTATATTGTTATAAAGGTCCTCATGTTTCCTTTTATATTTGGTCTTTAACAGAATCAAAGAGATATTTTTAGCCAAAATATTAGATATTCATATTGCCAGAAATTTTTAAATGACTTTCTTATACTGCATCAAAAAGGAAAAAACCGAATTTCGTAGTTGATCAGTTTTCTTTCCATTATACAGATAAATATTTTCCATTTTATAAACAATTTAAGTCCAGCCTAAATTTATGTTGAAAATCTCCTTTTTTCTGAGATGCAGCCATTTTGTCAAAAATTAATATTTCGTTAATTCTTTCATTAAATACTAAGCATCACCTTATTTCAACGAAATTTTCTTGGATTTCCGGATTTTATATGATCAAGTCCAGAGATATCCTACTCAAACCACAAGATGACTTTTTTAGAGGAGCTCCCACCGATCGCCTACAGAAACTTTAAAAGTAATTATTTTTACAAATAAAAGATCTGAAAGTAAAGTTGACCACTCGTCGCTATCGTGGCCGTGTGCGTTATTAAGTGCGTGGACCATTCGATGGCAGTTGGAGACCAGGTTCGAACCCCAGATATGACATAGAAAATTTTTTAATTGAAATTAATTTTTCTGATGGGCCGTAACCTCTCTGCAGACAATGGCAAACCTCAGAGAGTAAATAATGTAATTTAAAGCTTCTTGAGAACATCCACATTAGTCGTTCGAAGTCGGAATAAAACTATTAGGTCCAGTGGTCGGTCATTTGTATACAATACATTTAATAACTCGCACAAGAAGTTCGTGTTATAAGTTTCTTACGAATTACTTGGGATGATATGACCCCTGCAAAGTATACCTCTGAGAAATACACAAAAAACTAAAAACAGAGAGGTCAAAGGACATTTTTAAAGTTATCTTAGGCATTTGTATTTCTTAAGACTTTTAGTAAGTTCTAGGTGGGTTTTCAGGAATTTTCTGGTCGCTTAAGCATTTTGATCCTTTGCAAATATATTTTAAGAAGAGAAATATCTGTTGTTATCTATTCTGCTTATGCGGCATGTAAACAATTTAAGTCTTAAATACCAATATTATTTGCAAATAAGACATAAATAAAAAAAATACATAGAGAACCAAAGATTTAAGGTGATACACCTATTTAGTCCAGACTGCCTTGGTTCAAAATGGGGTGTTGGAAGAAGAAGTTGCAAAGAAGGTGGTAATCAAGTGAAAAATGTGTCGGATGTTCTGCGCGTTCTAAGTGAATTTGATAATGTGGCAAGTAAAGTAAAGGCATAACACTTGAGTCTATTGATGTTACTGAGCGATCCTCTCCACAAACTCCTCTACTACCAACTACAACTTTTAAGCCGTAAATATTTATATATTTAATATATTCATCAATATTCAAGGTCCCCTCGTTGGCATTCGGGGACCTCTGAAGTGGAGGTCAAGCGCACTACTTAACTACCGAGGCCGGTTCACTACCGAGGTCACCAATATATCCTATTTTTAATATAAAAAAATATAGTTTTCAATGTCAATGATAGTATTTGGTAATATTTTAACAGTGTACCCAAACCTACTGCCACAGGATCTTCTGCAATTCATTCCCGAACAAACTTCGAAAACTCTGAAGCCTCAACATAACAAACAGGTATGACACAGCAGGAGTTCAGGTATTGAGCATCAAACAACATTACGAAAAATTCCTTGGAAACAACATAGGAAGAAAAGGAAAATAAATTAAGGAAAAAAAACAAAAATTAATAAAAAAAAAACACAGCAATGGCATACAAAATAACGACAACAAATACACAGGCGACGAATAATACATTTTTCGGAATCTCGGCGCTCAAAGAACAAATATGCGAGCAAGTATCTGCGAAATTAATAGCTTTACTCTTGTGTTCGACGCATTAAATTGCAACGATTGTATCTGTCTGTGCCACGTCGATTAAGCTATTCAGTTTTATGGTTATCGATGATCATGCGATGAAAGATGAGTTCATGCAATGCGTCGCAGGGAAGGGTACACAATTGGGAATTTATGCAAAATTAAATGAAAATGATGGCGAACTAAGTGCCAAGAAGCGTTATTAAGCGCCTAGTTGCTTAATGGTTTATGGCAGGACATATGGAGTAGAATATAAAGAATCGAAACAAAAATTCGATTAAGGACATATTGACGTGACAAAAGACGTGCGACAATTGCAGGGGAACATTTTAACCAAAAATATTTAAGAGATAAAACAAAAAAAAAACAATAACACAATACGGACTTGCGTGAGAAAACGTAACTTTAAATTTGGTTGGGCTTGACACCATTTATAAGTAGGACGTTCTAGGCGTCGTATGCCGATTATTCATTAGGAAAGAAAAAAAAAACAGCAAAAACAGTTCTGTTAAATCATTGAGTAAAAGGAATACTTAAAAATTTCTAGCAGCTCAGTTATAAGATATGAAGTGACTTAATGAGAATACGGTAAATTATGAAGGTGAAGGAGTTCAGGTAGTTAACAGCAAAGTAAGTGAAGATCAAACAAATGACCGACAGACCAAGTTATAGCTGTTAAACAAATAACAGCAAAAATTTCCCGAGATTTAGACATGAAGAGAATTTTAAGAGTGAAGAGGACCCCGCTGACAGATACTCTCTTTGTCAATTTATTCGAAGGTTATGTAGCTGAACTTATTTTTGATTCTAGGAAATTTTTACTTTTTGGTATAAATAAAATAAATGCAATAGCGTCTATGTAATACCTACCTATTCGAACCAGTTACCAGCAGAAACTACGCTACTTTATTTTTGCCAATTAGATTTGTTAGCGTTGTGCATTTTTTTTTAATTTATTTAATGGTAAACAAAAAAATTAGCTTATCATTTGAGTAATTGTCATGGCGATATAAGTTCAACAACCTTTGCCAACGTTAGCTGCTGCTGGTATTATACTGCTAATATTAAATGCTGTCAATTACAAGAGAGAGAAAAAAAAATCAGCTACATTTTCTAATTAAACAGAAAAAATATTTGGGAAATCAAGCAGAAAGTATTAAATTGTTTTGCTTCTTCATATGAGTTCACATGAGTTCGTTAATCAACAAGAGTGATGTCGTAGAGACTCATTCATCTGCAGCTAGAAGTGATTTTAATACATATATCAGATAAACCGAGGTGGAATTATAAGAAGTCTTCAATGAAAAAGTTTTGTTTTCCCATTTTGTGCACCCACAATAACCGTGAAAGCCCATACAGAAAAACCTAAAACCCTAACATAAATCAGACCGCCCTAAACTACTTTGCTCAGTATTTTCACTTGACCAGCACCTTCATATTTTTTAATGAAAATTATAGAAGATTGCGGCATCTTACGGTAAATTACGGCACTAGGCTCTAGGATAGCCACATGATGACATGACATGATATCGCGGCATCGTCACATCATGACGAGATGACATGACGGCTTTAGGACATGATGGCAAGACACGACGATATGACATGACATGATGACATGACATGATGACATAACATGATGACATGACATGATGACATAACATGATGACATAACATGATGACATGACATGATGACATGATGACATGTCATAAAACATTTTAACATTATAACATGATCACATGTTAGCAAGAAATATGACATAATAAAAATGAAACGATATGACATGACATGATATGACATGATGAAATGACATGAAAACATTATAACATTACAATATGATCACATGTTAGCAAGAAATATGACGTAAGAAATATGAAACGATATGACATGGCATGGTGCCATGACATGATGACATGACATGTTGAACTAGTGTAATGTCATGGTGATATGACATGACATGACATGAAAACATTATAACATTATAATATGAACACATGATGACATGATGACACGATGTCGTGACGACATGATGAAAAGTTGACATGACATGACATTATGACATTATAACATGACATGATAACATGGCATTATGACATGACATGATTACATAAAATGATTGCAGGACATGATGTCAAATCATAATGACGTAAAATTGTCCAAGCAGTAAATACTCAATAAATTAATGATCCATCAATGAGAATTTAGATCTCCTAAGTTCGAAATTGATGAAGATTTACAACTTAAGTCTTTCTGAAAGTAGGAAAATTGGTAATAAACAGGAATTAATTCTGTTAACAAGAAAGGGCACGGAATATCAAGAAATCAGAGAGAACACAAAAGAGTTTTTTTACCCTAGGTTATACTTTCATAACTGAAAGCAATATGTTACAAGGTATCATTCCTACGAACTAGGAAAGGAACTGTGAAGAAAAGACACTCACCTGTTAACAAAAAAACTCGTTTTTCTGTCATAAAAATTATCCGATTTGAATAATTTTTTATTTTTCCTAATCTTTATAAAATGGTCAACATTCCTGCCGCATTTAAATTTGAAAAAGTTGCATTTGAGACCTTGGCGAGGGTAAAGCTTCTATTTCAAAATCGTAAGAAAAAATTAGGAAATTCTTAATAAAGGAGGCAAATTTTTCATCAAGGACTAACTTTTTTAAAAAGCTGATGGCATATTCGGGTTCAAAAGAAGATTTTACATTAGGATGTGTTATGGTCAAAAGTTTTTGTAGGGCACTTGAAACATTTTTGTTAATTCTTCGAAAAACATTCATTTTGTCTAATTGGCGTTGACTTATTTTTAAATACAAAGCATAAACGTGAATCGGTTGAAAAGTGCGAACAATTTTGTTTTACGTTCTATTAAAAAAAAAAAAATCTGTATTGAGTTATTATTTTTTGTGTAACACATGAACTTTGTGTACATTAACCCTTAAAGCTCTTTGTAAAATTATTTTTTTTACCAAATAGAACTTTGATGCCTACCTATGATAGCAGCAAAAGCTCGCCATATTACAGCATAAAAACTTAGTAAGAACTATAAAAGAATTTTTTAGTGAAAATAAAGATGCATATAATGAGAATAAGTTGGGGTATAATTTCTCACGAATATGCAAAAATAGAATTTTGTTTTTTTTTCTTTCCTGAGTGTCTCTACATGTAAATTTAACCCCCAAATGGAAGTCAGTCTAGTGCTATTATAAATCAGTTTTACTTCAAAGCCTAAAAAAAACATTTTTGTCGACACTTAAGTTTTGTTAACAGTTTATGTAAAATTTTGAAAGGTAGTTACTGCAAAATTGTTTAAATTTTGAGCAGTACTTAATTAATGAATAATTCAAGAGGCGGAGATAAAAAAAAATAATAAAAACACAAGCCTTAAAAAAGTCGTTAAAGAAATCGCAAAACATGCGTGCTTTTAAAGAGAACACCAACAACAAAAACGCACAAAAGCAAGAGCAAAGCTTTACAATGGAATTTTAAAAGCGCTATCAACAGATCTATTTCCGGAGAGGAGCAGCATGAGGGAAAAGTGCGTAAAACACCTTATATTAGCTGGGCCAAGAAATACTCGTAAAATCTAACATTTCATTAAGCTAAGTTGCCGAAATAACCAACTAATAAAAAGACTGGAAAAAAGATACTGACAAAATGGAAAATAAAAAAAAAAAAACACTAACGGCTACAAAAAGTCTACAGCAACGAAATAAAACAAGTTTCTACTAACACAAGACAGAAAAAAAAAACAATCCGGCGAACGAACTCTGCGAACCAAAGGTTTCAACATTTAAAACTTGGTTAAAGTCAAGGTTTTTGTGGCGATACAAGCGAGTTTTTTCTATTTGTTTTTGTTATAATTTAAAATTTTTGCAATTGTCATTGAATCGTGTCGAGCCTCCGTAGCACCTACTTACTTTATAAACTATTTAACTTTTATAGCTAGCAACGAAATTGTTGTTGTTGCTAATATAACCGAAATAAATTGAACGTTGCAAAAATAAGAGCAACAAGCTGGCAAACAGCTGAAATTTTAATGGTTACGCTTTACAAATCTAATAAAACCGTTCGGTGCGAGTGTGAAGTAAGCTTTCATTGTAGTCTAAATTTTTTCATGCACACAATATTTGCAAAAATTCATTCATAATGGGGATTCAATGCTTTTTTTTTAATGTTATTAATAAAGCAAATCTTGCCATATTTTTAATAAAGCCCGAGTTAATGGAAATCAAAGGTAAGCAGCTTAGTAAAGCAAACAAGATTTAATTAATTGCGCATTAATTTAAAACGCCCCAAAAAATTTTCAATTTTTTAACAAAAAAGAGAAAAGTCGCAGTTTGATCAGTAAAGCCTCTCAATTTAAAATTTAATTTTATGCTAGTTCTTTTAGATCTACAGAGTAAAGTCAAGTGCCCTTAAGGGACAAAAAAGCTAGCAAGGCCGGAAAAAGTGATTTAAACAACTTTAGTCGAGCTTTAATATCATGAAGCACAGAAATTTTACAAACAATAGAGGTTATGGGGAGCAAGTGTCACATCCGTGACGCTATATATACTTTATTCGAAAGCTTACTCATGAGCTTAAAAATATTTCACTTATAATGTGACCTAAGCTTTATAGCTGAAAAAGTACATTTGTCACATCCGTTACATTATCCTAAAGTTACTTCGAGTCGTACAAGTTTTGCTCTAATATTATTAAATATAGTTTCTCATTTATATACACCTTGAAAGCGGACTAACTGATTAAGATATAAACACAAAAGTGTCACATCCGTTACAAAAATAATGTTAGTGCCATTTAGAAAAAAAATATTCTATATATTAACAAAGATCTAGCAATCACAAAAATTTCCAAACTAATAGAGGTGATGAGGAGCATGTGTCACATCCGTTACGCAATTATGAGCTATTTTCATTCGTTAAGTTACTAGTGTCCTTCTCATATTTCGCTTAGAATATGGCACAATAATTTTACTAATCTTTTTAGATGATGAAGTATATTCGTCACATCCGTTACATTATCATGAGGTTACTTCAAATCGAACACGTATTGTATTTATATTATAAACTGTGTTTTCTCATTTATATATGCCTTTAAAAAGGATTAAATAAAAGGGCAAAAATAATGTAAGTGCAATTTCAACACAAATTATTCAACATATTCCCATAGATACAACAGACACAGATAATTTCAAACCAAAATAGGTGACGAGGAGCATGTGTCACATCCGTTACGCAATTGTAAGCTTATATTAGTTGTAAGCTTATTCATAAGCCTCTTTTATCTTGCTTAGAATGTGACACACCAGTTAAACGAAACTAAATATATATGACGAAGTATATTCGTCACATCCGTTACATTATCATTAGGTTACTTCAAGTCGAACAAATGGTGTTCTTATATTATTAACTGTGTTTTCTCATTTTTATACGCATTTTTTCTCATTTTATACGACTTGCTGATTAAGATAACAACACAAAAGTGTCATATCCGTTACAAAAATAATGTAAGTGCCATTTAAAAAAAAAAATCTGTGAATTCACACAGATCTGAGAGACGTTGAAAATTTAAAGCCAAAAGAGGTGATGAGGAGCATGTGTCACATCCGTTACGCAATTATGAGCTATTTCGCTTAGAATATGGCACACTAATTTTCATATATTCGTAACATCCGTTACATTATCATTAGGTTACTTCAAATCAAATAAGTGCTGTTCTTATATTATAAACTGTGTTTTTTATATATGCCTTTAAAAAAGAATTGATGATTAAGATAACCACACAGAAGTGTCACATCCGTTACAAAAATCATGTTAATGCAATTTCAATACAAATTATTCAACATATTTACATAGATACAACAGACAGAGATAATTTCAAACTAAAATAGGTGACGAGGAGCATGTGTCACATCCGTTATCCGCAATTGTAAGCTAATATCAGTTGTAAGCTTATTCAAAAGCCTCTATTATCTCGCTTATAATGTGACACACCTGTTTAACGAAACTATATATGACGAAGTATATTCGTCACATCCGTTACATTATCATTAGGTAACTTCAATTCGAACAATTGCTGTTCTTATATTATAAACTGTGTTTTCTTATTTATATACGCCTTTTTTTCTCATTTTATACAACTTACTGATTAAGATAACTACACAAAGGTGTCACATCCGTTACAAAAATAATCTTAAAAAAAATAAAATAAATAAATAACTGGCCATTTCAGCCCTTGGAAGGACTTTGGCCTAGCTTCTTATGATCAAATGCGTTGTGCGTGTTTGTACACAATTGACCGGAACTACAGGTTTAAGGCCGATTCCGAACGGCGATGAACGGAATGTTCTTGTTCTCAAGAAGCTTTACATGGCATTTTGATTACTCTTTGAGGTTTTGCCATTATCTGCAGAGAGGTGGCGGCCGTACAGAAAAACTATTTTAATATAAATAATTTTCTGTCGCTGCTGGGGTTCGAACCTGGGTCTCCAAAGTTCGTTGACATAGAGGCCACGCACTTTAACCAACTACGCCATGGAAGCTTATTCATAAGCCTCTATTATCTCGCTTAGAATGTGCCACACCAATTTTGCGAAACTTTATATATGAAGAAATATATTCGTCACATCCGTTACATTATCATTAGGCTACTTCAAGTCGAACAAATGGTGTTCTTATATTATTAAGTGTGTTTTCTAATTTATATACGCCTTTTTTTCTCATTTTATACGACTTACTGATTAAGATAACAACACAAGAGTGTCACATCCGTTACAAAAATAATATTAAAAAAAAAATAAATAAATAACTGGCCATTTCAGCCCTTGGAAGGACTTTGGCCTAGCTTCTTATGATCAAATGTGTTGTGCGTGGTTGTACACAATTGACCGAGAACAAAAATAATGTTATTGCTATTAAAAAAAAAATAAAAAATATTCAGTAAATTCACACAGATCTGACAGAAGTTGAAAATTTCAAGCCAAAAGAGGTGATGAGGACCATGTGTCACATCCGTTACGCAAGTGTAAGCTATTTTCACTCGTAAGCTTATTCTTATAAGCTTTTTTATGTCGCTTACAATGTGACACACCAATTTTACTAAGTTTTATAGATGATGAAATATATTAGTCACATCCGTTAAATTATTCAAACTTACTTAAAGTCGAATAACTATTGTTCTTATATTTTAGACTGAAGTTCTTATTTATAAGTACCTTGTCAAGTCCATTTAAGAAATATACACTGCGTGCAATTAAAAATAATTAATTTTATAGATTTGACAAATGCAGACATGATGTACGCAGCAATTTACCAAGCAAAAGAGGTAATGTGGAGTCTATGTCACATCCGTTTCAAGATTTCTGTTTCTTTGAATATTTCACTTTAAATGTGACACATCCGTTTTAGTTAGTTACATCCGTTACAAAAACGGATCATGATGCTCTGATATTATTAACCATGGTTTCTAATTAATAATCGCCTTTCAGTAAAAGCTACTGCGCATGACAATACAATGTGTCACGTCTGTTACAACTAATCAGCACTGCATGCGATTTAAAATAGTTTATTTAATAGATTTAAGTTTTAAATGGATTAAGTATATCAAACAAATAGACACAACTATTTTTCAATCAAGAGCTGATAAGGAGTATATATCACATCCGTTACGCAATTATAATCTATTTCCCCTCGTAAGCTTACTGATAAGCTTTGAACATTTCACATAGAATGCGATGCAGCAATTTTATTAAGCTCTATTGATGATGAAATATATCCGTTGAAGTGTATGTATAACGTCCGTTACGGAACCATAAGCTATTTTTAATCACAAATCAGCCCTTGGAAGACTTCGACCGAGCTTCTTATGATCAAGCTAGTTGCGCGTATTATTAAATGTGTCCACACAAATGATCGAGAAACCTTGCAAACTTACTATAATATATAGTTGAAGACATTGAAGAATCGAAGAAATATCTTTGTGAAAAAGCTTTGTGTATAATAAGGTGTATTAGTTATACGATAACGATAACTATACGATACATAGGTACATTAACCTAAACTTATTTTTAGTCGAAACAATGTTGATCTAATACTGTTAAAACAGTTTCTTATTTAAGACCCACAACCGTGTCACATCCGTTACAAGGAAAGATTTAATATTATAAAATCTATTAATTTAATATATATATTACAATAATTTTTAAACTGGCCAAACTAAGAACAATTGCGTCTAACTTCTCAGAGTTCTCCATTATTTCGGGATACTTCTTAAGCCTTGGCCTTGGCTAAGTTCACATTCAGTTCAATAATTCAACATTTTTCTGCCACACCTGATCACGCCTGACTATCTAAGACTTTAATAATCAGCAGTGTACTATTGTCATTTTTTTTCCTGTATAACTTTGTTTTGTGTACGTGGGAGATCGCTTTATCCTTGAAATTTAACTTAAACTTTAAGTACAAAGCGTGTAAATTACATGATTATTTGTTATATATTTGTTGTGTGTTTGCTTTTTTTTTTATCTCAGTGGATGTCTTCAGGGCTGCAGTTAATTATTTCTTAAACGGGTTGCAGCACTGATCAACAGCTACTAAATTCCAGTTCAATGCAGTGCGTTGGTATTTTAATGCAACATCATTGAAACAAAGACCCTTTTTTGTATTTTTTGTTTTTAAGTTAACAATAAGAGACTCCTACAAAAAATGCATACCATTCCCAGACGAATCGATGTCCGTCCCCGGGAAGTAAATGCACGATCATCGACAGAATAATGAGAACAACAATAACAACAAAATGCAATAAATCGCTTTTAAAACATATTCCAAATTGTTGACATTCATATGCGAGAGAACAACCAGTGAGAACAAAGAAAAAAAGGTCCTTGAAAACTTTTTTAAAAACTTACTGTTTTTTTTTTTTAAATCGAGCGCTTTAGAGTTTAGCTGCCGATATTGCAAAAATTCTGCATGATCAGCAATTTAAGGCGATGGATCGTTGTCGCTGCCCTTTATTGCAAACGTCATTTAAAGAACGCTTCAGCAGCAGCGCTGTTTTAACCAAAATGTAAGCAAACACCAAGTGATCAGCAGGCAGAATCATTGTGAATGCACCGAGAGGACAGGGATAGACGGAGCAGGAGGAGGTGGAGGAGGCACATTGTCAAACTCATAAGATCACTTGCAGCGAGCAAAAATAAAAAATAGTTAAAATAATAAAGAAATAACACAAGGAGAGAAAAACAAGTGTTTGCAATCTTGACAATGTTGAGTAGTCGACTGACTCTACAGCGAAGACAACTCCAACTTACAACATTAAAATGCATAGCGATCGTCTGTCTGTCCGTCCGTTTATCTCCCCGTTCCACAGCTAGGAAAACTATGTAGCCCCGCCACGGCAGTAGACGACGACGATCCCGATCACGATCGCATATAATGTGTCTGATGATGATGATGATGCTGCGCGAATGCTGCTGCTGCTGCCGTTGCTGCTCAGCTACGTCTGATGATGATCGTTTGTCTAGATTACCTGGAATAGTTGTGGCTTGAGTCGCGCATTTGCTAAATTAAATGAATGTACGAGCGTGCGAGCGAGTGCTGTGGAAACGACCTTGCAAAGTTATGCGCCGTGCTGAGTGTGGCAAGTTGTCGGCCAATGGAATTAATAGGTTTTGTTTTTTGTCCCCCTCAACGTTCAATAGGCGAGGGATTTTTATAGCCCGTAGTGAATGAACGACGATTGATGCGCATGAGGAAAAGCTTTTAATTTAAGATTTAGCTTTAAGTTGTTTTTATTGCAGAAACTAAGGAATATTCTAAGATTTTAAGGTAATTTCAGTTGTGTCGCATACGTTACGTTATTTAAGTAGGATTTTGTTAGTCAATTTTTGAACATATTGCGGGTATTAATGGAAAAATTTTAATATTTTCATATAAACTTGATTCTGTGACTCTTCCGTGTCGCATCCGTTACAAAAAAAAATTAAATACTAAAAAGTTCAACTTCATAATAATTTTATTACAAAACTTTATTGTGCTCCTCATAGACATTGACCATTCCATTTTTTGTCACATCCGTTACATAGTGGCGAAAGCTTTTTTAAGTTAAAACTTTTGAAAATATCCCCGATATTTCGAAATACCGTCTATGAAAGTTTGAAAACATTTACAGCCCTTTACACCTGTCATTTGTGTCACATCCGTTACATAATAAATGTTTTATGGTTAATTCATTTAAGTTTTCGAAATTTTTCAATCATAAATTTAAATGTTTCAAAGCAGTTAGCATTTTCCCATTTATAAGGGTTTTAATGTTTGTAATTACGAGTGCTTGTCACATCCGCTACGTGTTTCTTAAATCTTTTGTTTGTATATTTTGACTGGCTAATATTTTTTTAAATAAACACTGCGAAATTTTCACATATAAAGCACCATCTTTAAAACATATTGCGAACTTTCAACATGAGCCTATGTCACGTCCGTTACAAACGTTAAGCGTTTTCACTAAAAAAATGCTTTTTTAATGCTTTATTGAAATATTAGATACTGAAATATTTGATAGACGAGTGTACTTTTTTTTTAATATTAATTTAAAAAGTTTTATGTATGGTTAAAACGTCCGTTACAGAATTCAAAAAGCTCTTGTTATTTCAGGTTATATTTCTATTTCTCTTTTTATGTAACAGAGAAAATATAGTTAAATTGATAGAGCTTTGATTTAAACTCTGATTAAAACTTATGAAGAATTTGTAAAACTCACCCATGTCACATCCGTTGCAAAAACTGGAGATTTTTCTTAGGATAGGGCGCTTTTATGCAAAACTGTGGATTTTTCATAGAAAAAAAGCTCATTCATTATTTCCAACTCGCAGAAATTCAGAATATTCTAGTTGATTTTGCAAAAAATATCACGATCGAATATTTTTATGAATCTAAAAACTATAAAGCTGCTGTTGCTTATAAATCCATGGGTGTTAGGACAGTTGGCCATGGAAATGTTCATTTATTTTTAAGCAAATTTGACTCCAGGATAGCCGAATGTATAATGGATATATAGAACCGTTTCTAAAATGTCAATGGACACTCGAAACTATGAAACAGGCATAGGCGCGTGAAGAAAATAGATTGAAATTCAAACTGTCGATGAAATTTTACTCTGGAACTGTGTCATTAGTCATGGAACCTTAAAAATAGTGCTCAAGATCATGGGTGACAAGGAAATTGATCGTAATTGATCTCATCGATTTTGAGACATCTGTAACTATGCAGTATATAAATAAGCCTTAGAACTCTAAATTTCGTATTGAAAAGTCGGTAGGTGACACTTGAATTTATCTATATGACTTGGAAGAGGATATTATAGAAATTTTAGCTCTCGGTGATTTTGAAACAAATAGACTTCAAAGCAGATACTAATAAGTCAATGGGTCACACACAGAACTATCAACTTTTAAGTTCTTTAGTCGAGAAATCAGATAACAAATCAAATTTTTGTAAATTCTGTGCCACTTACAGTTATTACTGGCAAAAGCTGGTATTTATGAGTCAATGGGAGACACTATCAACTCGTTGGACTACCATAGGTTAGTGAATTGAATTAACCCTTTGCCGGGTGATGGGACATACACGTCCCACCTACATTCTCTCTTTCAAATGCCGATACTTTGAACCATAGGCCATGTGTAAGATGAACAATGGGTTTTGTGGGTTCCTTCAACTATGTAAACTAGAATTTTGTCATTAGTGTTTACTGGGAATTTGTTATTTACAATTAAAGATAAAAAAACTGACTTTTTTCAGAAAAAAATTTTTTTAATGAACAATATGATTTTATAACACGACCCTAGGTATATGTTTTTAGGGTCGCTGATTACGAATCCAATGTCAAAAATTACTTCACTGTGGCAATTTTGACAATTGTCAACTGCCTACATATTTTTTCCACTTCACTTTCTAGGCATTTATATTCCTACAGTAGCCAATGAACGCCTGGGTCCTGATTTTTATTCTATAATACGTGACTTGACAGCTGATTTGACAGTTGACAGCTGTCAAAACTTATCTCCGCTGTTGAAATCTGGGTCTTCAATCTGGTCTTCAATCTTCCTGGAACAGCCAATGAACGCCATTTTCGCAATTTTCATTGTACATTACGTAACATGACAACTGATTTGACAGTTGACAGCTGTTAAAACTCATTTCTGACAACGAAATCGGAATCAGCGACACCGAAAACCTAAACTGCCACAACTTTTTCCATTTCATATTCTTCCCAAAAATGTGCCCCTCAAAGGGTTAATGTCAATTCTTATGGTATTGAATTTTGGAACAAAAGTGATACAGTGTAATTTTACCGGACTAAATAATTGCAAATATGGTTTGAATAGTCAGTGGGTGACACTAAGAACTCCCAGGCAATTTTAAATAAGTTGAGTTTACTTGTGACGCTCTCAACTTTATTGTCAACTCCAAGATAACCTTACTGATCAGCACGATTTGGCCGTCGCTCAGAACACAGGAGACTATAGATTAAATTTAAAACTAAATAACTTAAAATAAGTAGGGAATTTTTTAATTTGACATTCTTATGATTTTTTTCTCTAATTTTTCAACCGGTTAAAACATTTTCTTTTCGTTCAATTTCAATAATAATTTGAAATTTTTTCCCCTTTTTCTTTTTCTTTCTCGCTTTAGATGAACAATTTGCACATGCTCTGTAAACACTTAAATTGGCAACACTTACACTACGTTAGCACTAGACTAAAAGGAATTTCCCAAAGTGCAGCGCACCGTAGTCGTAGTCGTCGTCGTCCTCAATGCGCCAGCAATTTCAATGAAAACTGGTATTAATCCAGCCAAAGGCATAAGGAATGCTGTGGAGTGAGCTTTACACTCGCCGAGCGCCTGCTATAGCCAACAGCTAGTCAGCCAGAACACTTCTCCGATAAGTCAGTGTGCCTCAGTGTCTGTCTGTCTGTCTGGCACAACGTCTGCGAGGCTGTCTAGGCTCTATGATCAGGCATTGAGTAACCAGCCACTCCCGCTCCGCCACCGCTCAGATGCAAACATACACACACACACACACACGCATTTTTGTAATCAACTTGGTCAAGAAGTGGTGCAGTAAGGGAAGGGAGACATCAGAACCATGGAACAGGCAGGCGGCAAAGTGCACAAATCAAATGAGCGCCTCAAGAGCAAACATACGAGCAGGAAACAACTGCAACAACAACAACAACTACATGAAATCGCTGAATAAAAAGGATCAACCAACACATTCGAAAGAACAACAACAGCATTTCACGAAAATAAATTGTTTTGCCAGAATCTTCAGCATGTCTTGTGTTAGGCCGAGAATGAACCAGAGAAACTGGCAACCTGCGCCCAGCGCGCGCGCACCTTTAAAAGGAAGCTGCAGCATCATCATCATCTGCAGCAGCAGCAGCAGTATTTGTGGCCGCAACAGGGTACCATTGCAGCCAAGCAACAAGGAAGGAGTGTGCCTTGATTGCATTTCGCGCTCTGCTTTGGCATTTTCTTGAGGCTAAAAACTTGGAGTTGGAGTTGGGCTTTGACTGTGGCCAGGCAAAACCAAAGCATGGGAACCAACATTTGATGGTACGGACAGACAGACAGATATATGCAGTGTAGGTTCGTGTCTGTTGAGTTGCTGCATTTTTAAGGAATTACAAAAAATTCGCTGCTGCTGCAAATTAAATGAAATACAAATAAAAGTGGAAGTGGAATCGTTTTGGTAGGTAAACGTACGGACGGACAAACGGACAAAGACTGCTGCTTGGTTGCCACAGCGGAACTAAATCCTTCTTGTCTGGATCGTTGGATGGGTATATGGATGGTGCAGATCCCGCGGTGTGGCGGCATTATATGCTACGAATTCAACGTGTAATCGAGATCAAGTACGTAGGTTGAGGCGACATTTTTCAATGAGCGAGAGAGAGCATGAGAGCCACATGCAAGCAGCGACAGACAGGCAGACGGATGAAGTTAGACATGGAACATAAAAGATTCCGATCGGCTGATCGTCGACCAAACGTTCGATCTTCGACCAAAAAGTGGTCGAGTGACTGTGAAGGGAGTCAGAAGGGGGTAGGAGCAACAAATACCTTGCATAGCTGCATTAAATTAAACGTGCCTGTGCGCCGAATATGGAACAAGTTCAATGCAACTTTCGTCGACGGGCACTCAGCTCAGTTTAAGAGCCGGTCGGCCGTCGGTCAGATGAAGAGAAAGAATATTGAAAGGAAAGAAAAGGAAAACATGCGAGATGAAAACTTATTAAAAAAATTGACAAAAAACATGTGAGAAATATGCAGCACAGGGTGAGAAGATAAATTAAGTTCAGCTCATAAAATTTAAAAAATAATTTTTTTTTTTTCATTGCTAAAAAGAATTGACAAAGTTTTTGAACACCAAGTGGGTGACACTCGAAATGATTGTGATGGATTATAATAGTCAGAAAGATACATAATTAGACTTATTTGACTACACATAAGTAAGAAAACGAAGAACTCCTGAGTCCTTTGTGATGATTGATGTTAAAGGTTATGTTCATAATTGCATGGCTGGCACTTGGATGGCACTCAGAAGCGATGATTGCTTACAAATACAACAAAAATAAAAACGAATAAATGAAACATTTTTCAGAGAAAGACTTAAGAAGATAAATGATATTCGTATAGTGGGTGACACTTGAAATGCTTATGCAAAAAGAATGGTTAAGAATGAGTTTGATAACTTGAGTTGAGTTGAAACAGTAACATAAAAGAAAAGAAAAGAAAATAAAATAAAAAAAAAAATAAAATAAAATCAAATAAAATAAAATAAAATATAATAAAACAAAAATAAAATAAAGAGTGATTTTTTAAGTGCCTGACAACTTTTTTTTAAAAAAAAACGCATAAAATTTGCAAAATCTCATCGGTTCTTTATTTGAAACGTTAGATTGGTCCATGACATTTACTTTTTGAAGATAATTTCATTTAAATGTTGACCGCGGCTGCGTCTTAGGTGGTCCATTCGGAAAGTCCAATTTTGGGCAACTTTTTCGAGCATTTCGGCCGGAATAGCCCGAATTTCTTCGGAAATGTTGTCTTCCAAAGCTGGAATAGTTGCTGGCTTATTTCTGTAGACTTTAGACTTGACGTAGCCCCACAAAAAATAGTCTAAAGGCGTCAAATCGCATGATCTTGGTGGCCAACTTACCGGTCCATTTCTTGAGATTAATTGTTCTCCGAAGTTTTCCCTCAAAATGGCCATAGAATCGCGAGATGTGTGGCATGTAGCGCCATCTTGTTGAAACCACATGTCAACCAAGTTCAGTTCTTCCATTTTTGGCAACAAAAAGTTTGTTAGCATCGAACGATAGCGATCACCATTCACCGTAACGTTGCGTCCAACAGCATCTTTGAAAAAATACGGTCCAATGATTCCACCAGCGTACAAACCACACCAAACAGTGCATTTTTCGGGATGCATGGCCAGTTCTTGAACGGCTTCTGGTTGCTCTTCACTCCAAATGCGGCAATTTTGCTTATTTACGTAGCCATTCAACCAGAAATGAGCCTCATCGCTGAACAAAATTTGTCGATAAAAAAGCGGATTTTCTGCCAACTTTTCTAGGGCCCATTCACTGAAAATTCGACGTTGTGGCAGATCGTTCGGCTTCAGTTCTTGCACGAGCTGTATTTTATACGGTTTTACACCAAGATCTTTGCGTAAAACCTTCCATGTGGTCGAATAACACAAACCCAATTGCTGCGAACGGCGACGAATCGACATTTCACGGTCTTCAGCAACACTCTCAGAAACAGACGCAATATTCTCTTCTGTACGCACTGTACGCATTCGTGTGGTTGGTTTAATGTCCAATAAAGTAAACTGAGTGCGAAACTTGGTCACAATCGCATTAATTGTTTGCTCACTTGGTCGATTATGTAGACCATAAATCGGACGTAAAGCGCGAAACACATTTCGAACCGAACACTGATTTTGGTAATAAAATTCAATGATTTGCAAGCGTTGCTCGTTAGTAAGTCTATTCATGATGAAATGTCAAAGCATACTGAGCATCTTTCTCTTTGACACCATGTCTGAAATCCCACGTGATCTGTCAAATACTAATGCATGAAAATCATAACCTCAAAAAAATCACCCTTTATAATAAAATAAAATAAAATAAAATAAAATAAACTAAAATAAAATAAAATATAATAAACTAAAAAAAAATAGAATAAAATAAAACAAAATAAAAAATTTAAAATAAAATAAAATAAAATTAAATGAAATAAAATAAAACAGAATATTATAAAATAAAATAAAATAAAATGCATTAAATTAAAATAAAAAAATATAATAAAATAAAATATAATAAAATATAAAACAATAAAATAAAATAAAGTAAGATTAAATATAATAAAATAAAATAAAATAAAATAAAATAAACTAAAGTAAAATAAAATAGAATAAAATAAAACAAAATGAAAAAAAATAAAATAAAATTAAATAAAAATAAAATAAAGTAAAATAAAATAAAATAAAAAAAAATAAAAATAAAGTAAAATGAAATAAAATAAAATAAAATAAAAAAAATAAAACAACATAAAATAAAATAAAGTAAAATAAAATAAAATACAAAAAATAAAATAAAATAAAATTAAGTAAAATTAAATAAATTAAATAAAATTAAATAAAATTAAATAAAATTAAATAAAATTAAATAAAATTAAATAAAATAAAATAAAACAAAATTAAATTAAATTAAATGATATTAAAATTAATAAAATAAAATAAAATAAAAAATAAAATAAAATAAAATTAAATGAAATTAAAATTAGTAAAATAAAATAAAATAAATTAAAATAAAATTAAATAAAATAAAATCAAATAAAATAAAATAAAATCAGAAAACAAAATAAGAAATGATAAGAAATTAAAATAAAGTAAAATAAAAATTACAAAATACAAAACTAAATAATTAAAAGGAAATGAAATACGATTCATTAAATTAATATAATATTAAAAATAAAAACATGAAACAGAAAATATTAAATCCAATAAAATAAAAATAAAATAAAATTAAGAATAACACAAACAATACAAAATTAAAATAAAAAAAATAAGTAATAAAATAAAATAAAACAAAATAAAATTGAATGAAATTTAACAATATAAAATTAAATTTAACATTATAAAATAAAATAAGATAATATCAATAATAAAAAAAAAATTGAAAAAAATAAAAGTATTAAAAAATTAAAAATAAACAAAAAACAAAAACAATTCACAAAGTAAAATAAAATAACAATTATAAAAAAATAACATTTATTTAAGACAAAAATAATACAGGGTGCGCCATATTTTATGTCCTTATGTAGGTTAGGTTAGGTTGACGCGGCTGAGTTCTATAAGACACACTTAAGCCAATTAGGTTGGAGCTATTTATAAAGCTGAGAGTTCGGTAGACTGAAGATTTTGAGAGCTCGTCTAGGGCACTGTGAAACCAGTCACCTAGGAAAAGGTGGCGTTTTCTGGCCGCGATGGGCATGTGCACAGAAGATGTGTTGTGGATTCTACCTCCTCCTCCTCTCTGCAGCTTCTGCAGAAGTCGTTATGGAGGATTTTTAGTCTTCGGGCATGGTTTCCAATTAGCCAGTGCCCTGTTAGAACACTTATGACAAAATTTATTTGGTCCCTTCTAAGGGAAATTAGTTCCTTTGAGTGTTTTAAGTTCAGGTTGGGCCAAACTTGGCGCGCCGTCTATATTGGCTTTTTTGGCTCTCTCGAGCAGATTGGGTTTCCAGTTTAGTTTCCTATCTAAGATGATACCCAGGTATTTTGCTTGTTCCGACAAATTTAGTTTTGTATTTCCCAGTTTTGGAGGACTGATTCTGGGTAAGTTGTGTTGTCTAATAAAGACCACTAACTTAGTTTTATTAGGATTAAGTTAAGTTAAGCTGAGTCCACAGGTGGTAACCCAGTTTACGAGAGTATCTAGACAATTTTGTATAATATCTCGGAGAGTGGATACATATTTTCCTGAGATGACAATAGCAACATCATCAGCTTAGGCTATCACCCTGCACCCCATGTCCTTATATAAACATTGAATAACTTTGACATTTATCAGCTGATTGACATGAGTAGAGAGTTTTTTGAAACGTCTATTCAGTACAATTTTAACCATGAATCGTTTCATACCGAAACAACGCGTCGAAATAACAACGCTGTACATTGAAAATAATCCTTCAGTTGTGTTATTTTGAAAATATCCTTGTGGTCAACAAGCACTGTCTGATTACACTATTCGTCGTTTGGTGTCGAATTTTGCACGGAACAGTGGGAGAACGTTAAAATCCACCTGATACCACTCATCAACGCCCAAGAAGCAGTAAGAGAGGATGTTACCGAGAACCCGCATATTTTGTATCGTCACCGCGCTCAGCATTTTGGCGTCAGCACTTTACGGCGTATTTTGAAGAATGACTTCCATTTGTTTCCGTATAAAGTGAAATTGAGTGCAATAAAGAATATTGCCGACGGACCGTTCACGCCGTTTGGAAAATGGCTAAACAGTCGCTCGAATGGTTGGCACTGATTCTGATATTTGGCCGACGCGACGAGGACCATTACACACTCTCAGGCGACGTTAACAAGCAAAATTGCCGCTTTTAGGAAACTGAGAATCCACACAAGATCCATGAAACATCATTGCATGATCAAAAAGTGACTGTTTGATCTGACATTTGTGCCAAAACCATCAAAGGACCATTTTTCTTCAGAAAAGTCGAAACAGTTGATGAGAATCGATATCAGTGGATGTTGGTTCATTATGACGGCCCACAAATGTGTGAAATTGGTCTGGACAGTTACTTCAAGTGCCTTTCAACAAGACGGTAGGCAAATCGAACAATGCAGTTTCTGCAAGGAAAATTCCCTGGACGTACGATATAAAAAAATGGCGACATTGACTGGCTACCCAGATTTCCAGACTTGAACCTTCCATTGACGAGCTCAAGGCAAACATTCGTGCTGAAATCATCGCTATAACGCCCGAGATGCACGAAAAAGTGATGGGAAAATGAAGCAAAAAGGGCACGTTTTACATTAGCCAATAGAGGCGGCCACTTGATTGATATTGTATCCAAAAACTAGTCCAAATAAAATATAAAGACCCAAAATAAAGCAAAATGTCTCATATATGGAATGCAAAAATTTTAATATTCACCGACATAAAAGACCGCACACCCTGTATATTATAAAAAGTCAATGAAATCAATTTTAAATATCATTTAAAAACATGTATTTTTTTAAATGCAGTAAGAGCTTGTAACTCTTTTTAAATGACTTAAAATGCAATGACCTTCACTTGTCTTTAAAGACCAAAGAGTTTTCACCAAAAGCTTACGCTTGGAATACGCCATCTTGGCAAATGCATGCCATACATAAATTATCCAGCTGCATTCCAAATTTCATGTTAAGCCATGGAAAAAAGATATTAAATTCCAGCCAAGAAATTTTTGTTTTTCATAAACACCCTGTTAGAAGAAGCAATGAGCACATTCCTTAGCGCATATTTCACGATGCATCCAAAGCGGTCAACAAAATGAATATTTACAACAACATTTAATTTTAATGAAATTAAAAATAAACTCGAAAAACGTGCAGCTTTTTAATGAAAACGATGATGACGACCAACTAACCGACAGAAGAAACGATCAACCAACCGATCGTCAAACTAATAATGATAGTAATGATGATGATGAAGATGATGATGATGAGATGCTTAAAAAGCCGGCCGGCAAAAATGCATTCAAAAACAACAAAAACAGCAACAACATGACAAATCAACTTGTCTGCACTGACATTAAGTTATGAGGCGGCATAGACGCAAGACACGGAGCAGCACTGCAGAGCATAGCACAGACAGACAGACAGACAGACGGACAGACACATGGACGAATAGCCTAAACTGATAGAGCAAGCGAAGCGTCATAACGACAAACCAGCGGAAGGTAATTGATTGAGATATTTTTACACGTAAGTAAGCAACATTAATTTTTTTTTTTATTTTCGAACAACTTGTTGGAATAGTGATGTTGAAGGCGATGATGCTGTGACTTGCAAAAGTCGAAAAATATCACATGCTCAAGAGGTAAGGCAAGAGGCATGAAGAATGGTCCGACGGACAGTGGCACAGGCAGACGCATCGACATCAATGCTGACAACAACGACGACGAGGACGTCCACCACACGATGACGACAAGTTAGTAAACTATTTTATCAATTCACAAAACTATGAAGGGCAACAGTAATAAAAATGCAATAAATTTAATGAAAAGCAGCCAAAGATGCTTTGCGTGGCATGCCAAACGATGGCTAAATAGGCGAGTCCAAGACGGCAGCGACATGCAACTGAGTGATGAGATGAGCAGCGCCGAGCTGAGATGCAAGTCAAGTTGCGTTCTTTAGTTGGAGGTTCAGGGGGGGCGATGCAGAGTGGCAAGAATAGCAGTTGGCACAGGCAAGTTAAAAGCTACGCGTGATGGCATCTATTATGTCGATCAAAAGTGAAGCAGCAGACTACAGCATTAATAATGTGCATAAAATGTACAATTTTAAGGCTGGTTTGTTGGATGCTCTAATTAAATATGTGAGAATTTGAAGCTATTATAAAAATAGACAAACAACAAGTGAAGCAGAACAAGAAGGAGCAACAAAAGTTATGTGGTGCGAAAGTAGCGACTAGCGCCATCTCAATGCAAGTAAGTAGTTGTTACTGCGTGCGACCGAGTTGAGCTGAGTTGATGCGAGTTGGCGACAAGTTCAAGTTCAAGTTGAAACTAGATATAAGCGAGCAAAGTGAGAGTGATTGGCGGCAACTGGTGAGCTGTAGAAAAGAAAGAAAGAATTAGTTCTTTGGAAGTTGGAAGTCCAAGTTGTTCTTGGAATGTTGGAATAAAACTGAAAGTTACACAGAGGCGGTCTTTATAAAGCACAGCGGCAGACACACACATTGCTGCATGCTTCTAAAAGAAGGTTAGAGCATCATTCTACTCGTTAGAAATAAGAACAAAACGATAAGCATGAGAACGCTAGGCCAATATTTAAAAATCTGGAGCTTTCGAGCTCCTCAACCTCCTCATGCCAAACACTTTCATCAGCTTCGCCGGTGTTCGCAACAATCTGACGCATCTTTGTTTATCTGCGGAGCATGCGGAAAAACAAAGAGGTGTTAATTATTCAATAAATTTCAAAGCAGTCGTGGGCAGCACAAAAATTAATAAATGAGCCATAGCTCTTCATTTTGAAAGCGAAAATACAGCATATTTTCTATATGACTATGGCACATGGCACAGTCCAACCACACAGTCCAACCAACTTTCGAATTTCTGAAAAACAATTAATGGCGGAGCTAACTTGTCTTAAAGAAAAAGCTTCAATCATAACATGCAAATCATTTTGTGTAATGAAATGAAGCACATGGCAGAATGAAGAAGGTACTCTCACGACTGAAAACCCTCTCTCGTTCTGCACTGTAAAATCAAAACAAATGATTTTCCTTTTATATTTGCTTTTTGTTTAAGGTCCAGTGTTGCCAGATTGAGGTAAATTTCCCTAATTGAGGTTATTTTTGACTCATTTTTTGGGCAAAGGTAAAAAAGGTAATTTTTTACCAAAAGTGGTAAATTTTGCGAAAATAATAATTTTTTTAGACTTGTTAATTTTTTGAGTCATTGGCGGCACTGTTACCTCTCTGAACAGACTCACAAGCACTTTAAGAACCCTAACAGAACTAAAGCGGCTGTCGGTTGGCGATGCTCTCTAGGCAAAATCAGCTGAGAACACGTCCAGAATAGGAGCAGTTGTCGGATCAGCGTTGCTTTTCGGTGGGTGAATGGCACAAATGTTATTTTTTCATGTTTTTGTTGTTTGTTTATATATATAGGTATACTAACAAAACAAAATTATAACGGTTATTAATCATATTTTTTTATTTTGGGAAAAGGTACATTTTCTCCGAAAGTGATAAATTTTTTCCCAAATAGTGGTAAATTTCAGTTCGTCTCTCTGGCGGTCAGTGGTGTTCACACGCATACTACTAAAATTTTCGAGTTTTGTGCTTGTGTTTGTTGCTCTCTCGCTCTCTGCACTGACAAAAATTGTTGTGCAAGTATTAGGCAAGAATTGTGTTATAATTATCATTGCCATTACTATTATCATTATCGTTATCAGTATCGTTATCAATTTCATTATCACTATCATTATCACTATCTATCATTATTATTATCACTACCATTATCATTATCATTATCATTATAATTATTATTATTCTGGTAATAACGCATTTTCAGGAGCCTCAAACATTTCTTGCAGTGCAAAACACACAACCAAGAGCCATGACCCTCCAGCTTGAAGTTTCAGCGCCAACTGATTGAGAGAACTTCGTGCATTCGATCGTGTATGTGTTTCGATTCTCGAATAGCGCCGTCGAGTCTCACCACGCGTTTGGCTACGTGAACATCACTGGTTTAGGTCAAGTAAAATAAAAAACAAATTTTTTTTACAGTGTACTTCCCGTTAACAATAATGTTTTGAAGTTCAGATCGAAAAAATTTAATGGGGACTCCAAAAAAAAAAAAAAAATATACAGTTCTATCTCTTTTTGACAGGGTGTCCCAAATAAATTCTTTTTAAAAATTCTTTTTCATACAAAAAAAATTTTAAATTTATGAATGACATGAAAGAACATTAAATTTCATATAGTTTTGACCTTTTAACCATTGCAGTATGTTCATTAAGCCTCGCTGTGTCCACTTTGACGATATCGTCTTCCAACTTCAACTCTTCTTTATATTTTCATTTAAATTTAAGGTTTAAAAGATGTCTCTTAAGGGGTGAAAAAATAGCTTTGACAACGTACGCAAAAATATAGTGGACACAGGGAGTGTTAATGAAAAAGTTGCGATATTTTTTTTTTCAATATTCAAATTATGCATACAATTTACTTATACCTGAAACACCCTGTCACACCAAGCAGAGAACTAACCCAGTGTTAACGATAGCAACTTTTTTTACAAAAATAGGAAAAATTTAGGAAATTTGTCAGATTTTACAGGACTAAGGGGAACAACAAACTAAATAGTATGTCAGTGTTATACATTCGATTTTTTTCTTATATTTCATGAAAAATAAACCAAAATAAGATTTCTACAGTTGTCTTTGATATTTCATAAATAAATTTCAATATTTTTTTATGGAAAAAAAATCTTTAAAAAAACTAAATTTGGGACACCCTGTTGTCCAAAAAAGATTCTAAAAAAAAAATCTTGCTATGACCCTTAGAACTGTACTCTGTTTTTAAGGTATCCATTAAATTTTTCGACCAGGGCTTCAAAACATTCTACACTGTACACTGTAAAAAAATAAATTATTTTCTCGACCTAAACTATTATTTTGGACACCGGCACCTGAAATTTTTTTTCCATCCGGTTTGGTTTAGTATTTGTTTTTTTTTTTTAGACAATTCTAACTATTGGCTTTCAGCCTTGTTTATTCTAACATGGCTACGAGTAACTTTCAGTACATCATGTATAAAAATTTTGCTCTTGGGATATCATTACGTTGTAAGGGAGGTATGAGTTGTTTTCATGGGTTTAATTGGTTCGTGTTCAAAAATCAAATCAGTCTGTTTATTTTTGCGTTTGAGTTAATGAAAGTTTCGTTATTTTGATGACATCACTTTAAGGAGGATGGGTGTACTTTTCAATCGATTTTGCCAAATTTCAAATTTAAAATACTCATTAAAGGCTACAAAAAGTCGTGTTAAAAGTTAGTTTAGGCCCACTTTGAAGGTTATGGAGAAAATTTAAAGTTATAGCTCTACTTTTTGGAATTTCTGGAGTTTTTGCAATTCGATGACGTCACTTTGCATGTGAAGCAGGCGTGGTCTCTAAAAATTTACTAAATTTTTAATAAATATAGCGTTTGGAAGATTGATCGATGCCGATGATTGATTGATCGTTTGTGCAAAACATCAAGGCAATATATTCATTTCTGTGGAATTCATGAACATTTTGATTACGTCACTTTTTATAGAAAATGGTCCCTTTTTTTGGGAAGTAGGCGGAGTTTTCATTCGATATGGCCAAATTTCAAACTCGGTGTGCATATTAATTATGAAAACTTATGTGGAAAATTGCAAGCCATTAAATTTATATTTGTGCTATTTTAAGATTATTTACTTTACCGTTTTGATGACGTCACTTTATGAAGGATAGGCATTATTTTCATAAGATTTTGCTTAATTTCAAATTTAAAGCGTTCACTGACAGTAAAAAGTCGCATTAAAAGTAAGTTAAGGCGACCCATAAAGGAAATATGCAAAACTTTTCTATATTTTTCTTTTTTGAATGAACCAACTGAGATATTAAGGCTGATTGTGTCCTTTAGGCCAATTGAGCCCTTTAAACCAATTGATCTACTTAAGCCAATTGAGCCATTTACGCCAAATCGGCCACTAAAATTAGTTCAGCTTTTAAGTTTCAAGCCATTTGAGCCACTTATTGGGCACCAGAGCATAAAAACTTATTCCAAGAAAAATTAAGTGTTCGTTTGTTCGCTTGTGCAAATATAAGCTCGCCAAAGCAATAAAACTAAAAAGACGCCGCCGCTTTTGAGAATAAGCAAGCTCTGCATGCTTGCTTGTTCGTTCACCGTCTTTTACGAGTTCCTTCTGTTACCTCACCCACAACAGTGCTTAATTAACTGCTTATTCTTCTTCACTAAACAGCTGATTATGATTGTTAGTGATTATTTTTTGCCAGTTTGAAATTTAATACTAGTAGCTACCCGAAAAAGTGTGTGGGCAAAAAACTAACTATTTAAATGTATTTTCCTTATACTCCAAAAAAAAAACAAAAAAAGTTTACCCAAATGATAAACAAAGATAATAAAAATGTTGGCAAAATTTGATACTTACAATTAAATCACCTTTGTAAATACTATTGTCTGTGTAGAAGACCAGAAGTTCGGCTGAGAGCGCTCGACAACTGGGTTCACGTAGTTTCGATGCGAGTAGAAGGCAGGCGGCGGCTAAGATTTGCAAGTGTGTCTTTCGCACAGACTTGGTGGATAGAAATCGATCCATATAGTTGAGGGCGAGCAGGACAACTTCTTCTTGGCACTTTTGTTCAGCGCAAACCTGGAAGAAAGAAGAGACATGCAATCAATTAGTAAACAATAGAAACTACTAAAATTTAGAAGATGAAATTGAAAAGCAGACTAGAAATCTTAAAGTTTTAAAAAAGAAAAATAAAATGAATAAATAGCAAGATTCCCAGGATATTCTCGATGTGAGGAGGGGGGAAAAAAATTCTGAAAAAAAATTCCAGAAATCCACTAAAAACTAATAACAATGACCACATAAATTTAATCAGCAAAGTGTTGGTTATGGTCTTTACTTGTTTTTGTTGTTATTGTTGTTGTTGTTGCTTTTACTATCTATCTAATTGACAAACCAATTTCCTGTCTCCCAACAATAAAGCCGGACCAAAAACGGCAAACCTGACACAACACTTCCGAATTCTATAAAAGTCCCCATAGAAGTGCAAAAACAAAAAAAGAAAAATGGTAGAAACAAAAAAGAAAAAACCCAGCACAAACCCAAACCCAAAGCAAACATGTGACTAACTGTCTATTGTGTGGCGCATAAAGCGTTCTATTGAAATTGAAAATGGAACAACAGCAACAGATATAATAGGAAGCAGCAACAGCACCAGCAGCAGTAGCCGCAGCAGCAGCAGCAAAGCGAAATAATAAATATGATAAACGAGAAGCAAGTAGGGGAAAAAAACTGCAAGAAATGAGCAAAAAGCCAAGACAGAGGCCAACAGATGGACGGACAAAAGACAGCTAAATATATATAATAAATAATAATAATAATTGAACAATGAGCAATTCTTCTGCATTCAATAGAATAGGAAGATAAAATAAAACTATAAGCGAGAGAAAAACGTGCTTTCTTGTCAGTTTTTTGCTCTCTTCTGGGCAAGGCTTTTACTTTCTTGTGCAAATGAGGCGATTACTGGAGATAGCTCAATTATGCAAAAAGCTTACAGCCATGCGAAAGATGTGCATAGAAATGAAGCGGAATTGAAATTAAGAATCGATATAAATTAAAGAAAAAAGAAGTTAGAAATCTTTCTATTTGAAGTTCCCAAATGGGTGACACTTAACAGAAATGTACGCAATTCTCGGGTAAAACCATGCTTTAACCTTTTGAGTCCTACATTTTTCTATTGAATATTTTTGTCTGAATTTTCTTACTCGGGGGTTTTTGGGGGTTACTGATTACGAATCTGAAGGCACATCTTGAAAAATCTTTAAATTCAAAATGACGGATCCAATATGGCGGACCACTACTGTTCATTTTCTATAAGATTTGTGTTATAGTGGTTATAATGTATATGTACGGGTTTTTGGGGTCGCTGATTGCAAATCTGAAGTTAGTTTTTGTTAATTCTGAAAATTCAAAATGGCGGATCCAACACAAACTCGGATAAAACCTGAAGAAATATTGATAAAATTTTTTTTTCAAATATTGCAGTTTGCTAAAAGTTGCTTTGATTTTCCGTCAATAAGAAGTTATTGGTCCTAAAGAATTGATGTGAGAAATCATATGTATTGTTTGTTTTTACAAAATTTTCATGTATAAAATATAGTAAAAAAATTTATCTTGATAATGGATTCGCCATCTTGGATTTGTATAATTTGAAATTTTGACTTCAGATTCATATTCCGCGACCTAAAAAACCTCTCGAAAATGAATATTGATCTAAAAATTTTGTAAAAGCAAACTTTAGTCAGATAGTGGTCCGCCATATTGGATCCGCCATCTTAGATTTGTATAATTTCAAAGTTTGACTTCAGATTCGTAATCTACCACTTAAAAAACGCCTTAACAATGATTACTGAACTAAAAATTGTAAAAAAGCATTCTTTAGCAGAGAAATGGGTCCACCATATTGGATTCGACATCTTGAATTTGTATAATTTCAAATTTTGACTTTAGATTCGTAGTCAGGGACCCAAAAAACCCCTGGAACCACAGTGGTAACCAAAAAATATAGTTTCAAAAGATATGCGTCACAAAAAATAAAAGGTGGGACCCTAGCGGTCCCGCTGTGGCTCAAAGGGTTAAACAGCACTATATCCATTAAAGCTTAACAATTTGGGTGGCACTTGAAAATTGTCTGAATGACACTCAAAGTTGAGTGAACGTGTCCATAGTCCTAGTCCATTTTGTCTACTTAGTACTCTCATATGTTTTGGTACACGACTGAACGTGCTCACTGAACGCACTCGCTTCGTTTTGACTCGCTTCGCATTTTTGACATTTAGCATTTATGCTTCTTTTCCGCGGAACAAAGTTTTGGCGGCAGTTGTTTATAATCATGGAATGGGGCTCGCTCGAAAATCGTGTTGGTATAGTTGGTCTAAAAAAAATGTCGCAAGGAAAGAGGCGATATCTTTCGGACCTTGCGACCACTCGGAGTCACTAGTAATTTTGTGTATCGTAATTTGTAGTTATTTGGGGATATTGGTGGAATAATTAAGCATCCGAAATCCGGCCGTCCGCCTCTTGTAAGTACACCACGAACCATTAAGGCGGTAAAGTCTCGAAACAAGCGAGAACCGCTGCGAAAGCAGAAAATCTTGTCGCGGGAGATGTATAACTCGGCGCAGTCGTTCTCTCGCATTCTCAAATATGACTTGGCGCTCAGAGCATACAAAAGAAACATCGGGCACTTTCTCACGGTAGTGTTAAAGGAACAACGTAAGCAAAAATCGAAAGCGTTACTTCTCAAGCCAGTGTATAATGCCCACAGACGAATTCTGTTCGATAAACAGAATGATAGAGTGTATGCTCTGTCATGACGACATGTAGCAGAACTAGTTCCGAAAGATCAGAGAGGTCACCACCCAGCTTCTGTTATGGTTTGGTGGGGAGTCGCCTATGACAGGGTCACCAAGCTCCATTTTTGTGCAAAAGGTGTCAAAACTTCGGCAAAAGTGTGTGAATCCGATATTTTGGAATTGGTTGTGAAACCTCTTAGAACGACATTATTCAAAAACAAACCGTGGACCTTTCCGGACCTCCGGCCCATAAAGCAAAATTGACTCTAGGATGGCTCGAAGACAATGTACCGGACTTAAATTCCACGGATCAGTGGCCAGCGGGTAGCCCGGACCTAAGTCCATTGGATGACAAATTGTGGTCCGTGTTAGAGGGTATGGCTTGCTCTACTCGACACCCAAATATCGAGTCTATAAAGCGCGCTCTAGAAACGGCCGGTGGCAGCCGTGGCGCAGTGAGTAGGTTGCGTAACCCATACGCCAGAGAACCCTGGTTCAATTCCATCTGACACAGAAAGTTTCTTCAATTGAATTCATTTTTCTGTTCAGTCGTCACCTCTTTGCAGACGATGGCAAACCTCAGAGAGTAAATAATGCCATGTAAAGCTTCTTGAGAACATGCACATAAGCCGTTCGGCGTCGGCATAAAACTAGTTGGTCCAGTCCTCAATCAATTGTGTTCAAACATTTAATAACACGCACAACACAATTTTATCATAAGAAGTTCAGTCAAAGTCCTTTCAAGGGCTGAAATGGCCAGTTTATTCTATTACATTTAAGAGAGTAACAAGCAATGGGTGACACTCAGATACATAAGAGAGATATGGCCGGCCCAGAAGCCCACATTTCACACATTTTCGAATATATTGTTATGTTAAGAAAAACTTTTTTCAGAAAATTGTTGTTAAATGCATCTATCAATAGAGAGGCCCCACTTCAAAGAGTTTAGAATTCTTTCTTTTTTTTTTAATAAAAAAATTCTAAATTTTCTTACTTCAATACTATTCACCACACTACATCTTCACATTGAGGAAGTAAAGAGAAGGTACGGGGGGGAAACTGATTTGCAATTTCCATCTTCAAGAGGTGGTACGTGGGGGAACTGTCTGATTTGCTACGCTGATATAAGACAACGAAGCATAATGATGTTTTAAACCGAATGAGAATTATAAACAATGTCAACATTCGAATGTAAGAGATACGACTATTTATATAATAGACACACAAAAATCAAACCTATCATATTAATCAAAAGAAATTTTTAAAAACATTAAAAATTATTATTATTGAAAACAGTATAACACGGGTTTGAATCCCGAATACCATCAGTCCTGCAATTATTTTGGGATGAATTAAAAGAACCAAGTAGTAATACATATCTAGTACAATTAGAGCTAGTTTAGATTTAGTGTAGAAGATATTAAAGTCAGAATGGTGAATTTGTTTTTGTTTGTCGTATATTTCGTGAGTAGTTTAGCAAAGCTATTTAAATTCATTTTTGAACTTTTGATCCAAAATAGATAAAATATTTTAAAGAAACATGCGGCAGAGGGAAAGTATGACAACACATACAATGAAGATATGATATAGTCAAAGGGGAAGGTCACTTTAGGCTTAAGTGAGCCTTCTCTTGATTGAATCATACGTTCCATTATAGATGCTAATAATGTATCAAAGTTGGAAGGATATTAGTTTAGGAGGTCAAGTCGGATTGGATTGAAATTGCATATGATGTAACATTGGGAGGTACGTTGGATTTATTCCATAATTCACACAAGATATTCTTTTAAGCAAGTCCCAAACTAATTTAAGAAAACAATTTTGACTGTAGAAAAAGCAACACTTTCGAACTACTCATGAGGAAACTAGTCCAGGTTAGAGAAAACGGAATGCTTAGAGGGACGGATTGTATAGAATTAACCTGGAAAACGAATGAGTGCAAACAAACTAAAAGATATTGAAGTGGCACTAGACCTGACTCTTCTGTACTAACTCAGAGCTATTGCGAATTTGATCAGGCATTTTCTCAGGCATTTACCTAAGCTTTCAATTTAGAAATAAGAAATACATCACCATTAAGAACTTCACAGTTATAGAGCAGAGAATCGTTAAGTATATATTTTAAATTGAAATAAAGACAATATTTTGTTGATTTCTGAGATTCCTACTAAACTGTCATCCAATTTTGGAATCAAGGGAAATATCACAAAATAAAATCTGATTCAAAAGCTTAAACGAATATATCCGGCTTAAAAAGTAATTTTTTTTTTAATTATTTCAAAAAAGTTGCAAAATCTGAGCAAATTTTTCAACACAACTCTTATTTCTCTTGTTTTTTTTTTTTTATTTTTAATTTGTCTGAAGTGTAGCAGAAAATTTTCAAGGGGAGCTAATAAGTCATTGGCACCACTTGGCAAAAGTGGGAACGCGAAAACGGTTGGCATGCAATCTTAAAAGTTCACGTAAATAATGCACAAATGCTAAGTAAAAGCAGGAGGGGAATAAACAGGGGTGAAGGTAGTTGAAAAGGTTCGGTAGGAAGGGAGATGCAACACAATTGAGCCGCAACAAATTACAATTTCACAAGCAAACTTTAAAAAAACAAAAATATAGTGTTGAGCATGTTCGGTTAAGAATGACTAATGATGATAATAATGATGATGATGATGATCATGATGAAGAACGCGATGATTATGTTGGCAAAACCAGCGCTTAAGTAATCAATAACTGCAACAACCACACAAAGAACCAACAAATATTGGTTCTAGTCCTAGAAATCTTTTGCAACTGATGCCGAGCAGCAAATAAGACGACGACGACGACGACGACAGCAACAAGCGACAGCAGAACAAAATATTGCAAAAAATAAACAGCTCATTACAACAACTACAACAACAACAAAGAGGATCTGCGGAACGGTATGGCTGCAAAACCAATGCGACTAGCGGACTCGGTTGGTCAAGCATAAATTTTGTGGAGCCTGGTTCAAACACCTTCTTCTTCTGCTTCTACCACTTCTACTTCTTGTTCTTCTTCGACAGCACGACCACGTTAAAAGGGCAAAAGACCCTTCTTCTTCATCTTCTTCTTCGTCGTTGTCGTCGTCGAACAACAAGTGGCAACATTGTTGCGTGATTCAAAACCTCGCTTCAAATACTCTTTGTTTCAAAACAAATACCTAATAAATACAACATTCATTAGAATGAAGTTCTTTTTGTATAGGTACAAGTACTTTTGTGAAAAGATTAAGAAGTATTTAAGCTGGGACAACAAGAATGCGCTAAAAATCGCACAGATCATCATCAACAACACAGGAAACGTTGTGGTAAGAGTTTAACAACGTGCTGATGCTGATGCTGATGCTGACGGTAATAATGCTGATATTTATGATAATGAATATAGTGAGGATAGTGAGGATAGTGATGATAGTGATGATTATGATGATGATGTTAATGGTCATTATGATGCCGCTGACAATACAGCTAATGTTGTAAATGATGCTGTGAATGTCAATATTGGCTAAGAATCAATACTAAGCGGTAAATTTTGTGTGAAATATGATATTTTTGTAAACAACATTAAAATGCGGGTTCTTTTAAGGTAAATATAGTGAAGACCATTCAAAAAACAATAAGTTTGGAATGCAGGAGTGGACAATGTCAATAACAAGCAATTACTTCAAGAGGAATGTTGGGAGGAAAGGACAAAACCCAAACCAAGTAAATTTTAGGCAAAAAAGGTTTTTAGAAATATTCTTTAAAGATCTCTACGATAACGAATCAGAGAATTCTCAAAGAAGTTATGGACATAGAACTAGAAATTCAAAACGAATTCTCAAAATCATGACCATCACCATGAGACAACAGTTTGGAAACATATTTTTATATTCTAACCAAAAAGGTGGCTGCAAAAATGACTTCGGCCATACGTCATCCCTGAATTGAGAGAAGACACTACAGGATATGCTAAGATTGAGAAATTATATCGTCCTTATCCAACTCCGCCTGTTGTCACGAGCAGCCTGTCCAAAGCCAAGATAATCGAGGATGGTCGCAGGGCAACGGGTGTAAATGTAGAAGAGACTTTTGGAGCTGGTCGCCCAAAACGGTCAAAGGTTGGACCGTTGACTAGATCAACGGTAGCGTTTCCTACGTAGGAATAGTATTTGCCTCGGCAGGTTAATACTATTTACGGGGATAGTCTTTACCTCGGCAGACGCATGGCCGTAATTCCACTGACATATTTACACTGCATATATTATGGATACTCTTTTAAATCTCTACTCTTTTAAAGACTGGGGAGTTTTACTGCCAATTGTTGTTTAACCGAGTGTTTATAAGATGTCAGATTTGGATACTCTGAGGTGAAAAGTGTATCTTAGTAATCTCGGAGTACCTAAGATTGAAATGGTGTACATTACTAAGATATACTTTTCACCTCGGAGTCCTAGAATTAAAATGGTGTAATAGTGGTGACCTATGTGTCACACACAGTCAGGAGCGATATGTGATGGCGTGTACAATACTGGTGACTTTTTTCAACACAGTCAAGTATTATATGTGAGATGTGTCGGTGTGAGTCGAGGTTAATCCCTTTTTCCCGAGAGACTATTGCAGTACTAGCCCTTCGGAGAGTTGATCTGGAGTCTGGAGTCATGGAAGTGACGCCCAGGAGATGGTCGGAGGGCCGTTAGTGTATAGTATTAGCATGGTACTAACGTCCGGAAAATTTATCTGTTGGGTATCAATTCTAGAACCTCTACTCGAATTAAGTCGAATTAAGCCTATACGGCAGGTGTCTACGGAAACACTTACTGGATATCTTCCTCCTTATCCAAATCCGTTAACTACATGACACTAAAACTTTCCTTCTGTCTATATCAGTGGGGCCCAAGAAATTTTAAGCGCGGGCCAATGCTTAAAAAAAACAAAAAAAACACAATGTTGCTCATCGTTGCATTTGGCAAAAAATCAGACAAAACAAAGAAACAATTACAATGTCATATAATCACATGTCATGAAAAATTACTCGACACACAAGTAACGGGACAATCAGTCCCGTGCATTTGCATGCATCCATTTGTTTTTGTAAAGTTCGCTGGAAAATGTGCTGAACACTGAACGAGTGCGGTTTTTGTTGTTATTTTTTGCAGGCGTTCTTTGATTTGGTTCATCGCAAAGACAAAACTTAGATAGAAAAAAATTTGTATGAAGGGCAACGCGGGCCACTATGTGGGCATGTTTGATCTATGTATATGCTACCGAAATCAATGAGAGCTTCGAAAACTTCGACCGAACATTGCGATTGAAATCTTTAGTGATGAAACAAAATTAGATGACAAAGTTGGAGGAGGATACTGCCAGGCTCTACGACCATACAGTGTCTTCCAAGCAGAATTTGTCGAAATATTTGAAACTGTGAATTGATCGAATGAGGTATCATCAACGGGTATTTTTTTTTAATACCATCCGAATCTGAAATGTGCTGAAATAATAACCAAAAGTTACAGGGACAAAGAGGAGAAAGAAATCAGAACACATATTCTCCGCACATGCCCAACGCTAGACATGCCCGGAATTACCACTTTGTTTAAGGTAACTGGTTTTCCAGTGATCTAGACGGTTTCTCAAAATCTTCGGTCAACAGGATCCTCAACTTAGGGAACAGCCCAAACTGGTTTAAATAGAGAAGTATCAACAATATGATGATCAGGTCACAAAGGGTCTTATTGGCCTATTTGTCCCTCGTTCAAAGACATCCTCTTCAACATAACCTTATAACTTAAGCCAACCACTTCTCTTGTGCACTTACAGGCGCCGGTTGAAAACACCAAGCGTCGTCGTCAGGTAATTCCACACTTGATCCTTACACAATTATGATGTGACGCGAGTATCCTTTTCTGTATAAACTTCCTTTGAGTATCGAACAGAATATATTCTTCATTGGAGGCATCATCTTACATCCGCTTAACAAGACCGAGCCACTCGATACTTTATCAAATATTATATTCAATGGAGTGTCGTCTTTCATACGCTCAAGGTGATTAATAATCGTACAGGCTGATTTTAGATTTTAATGCGCTTGGACGTATCGATGTCAGAGAGGATCTCATATAGTTCGTGGATCCATCGTTTTCTTGACAAATTTTCGTTTTCTTGACAAAGAATTTTCTGGACAACTTCCAAAGTCTTTTCATCAAAACTTCTCAGTGTCCAGGTTTGTACTGCATATACTTAATAGGATGAACATGACTTAATGTCTTTAACCCCTTCGACCCCAAATTTTTTCCTGTTGTTCAAGAAATTACTTTGGTATTAGAATCATGATTTATTTACTCAAGGAGTGTTTGTGCAAAATTGTATGTCTTCACGCCCCTCCGTTTGGGTCGTAGAGAGAGTTGCTTCTAAGCAACCTTGGGCCATAGTGGCATAAGTAAATTCAAAGATAGGTTTTTTTATACGAAGAATTTATGCTTTTATTTGAGTTTATTACTAAGTACTGCTAAGTTTAGAATCACAAAAAACAATTTTTGTGGTGGAGAAGGTAGAAGTGGTCTGTAAAAGTGAATTTGCAATGTTGGCTAGAATTTAATCAATGTTTTTCGTTATACTTGAGTAAATTATAATGCTTATTGTAAATAAGCCAAGCATTTGTAACTGATGTGCTTGGACATCAGTAAAAAACTCGAATATACCACTTATATTTCCTCTCCAGTACATTTTATTTCAATACCGTTTTTCTGATGACGATATAAATTTGTTTGATCCTTTCTATCAATAACCTCAGTATCAAACAAGTCGGTAAAATACTCGACAGGAAACTTTTTTTCCAAACACTTTTTGAAAGTTGAAATGGTTTACATTTCCATCTTAGAACCTTTAGGTCGATTTTTTTCAATATTACTGTCAATTTCCACTTCTTCAGTCATTTGTTCAGCTACTTCTCCAACAAAATACTCCAAGAGTCCAACTTTAATGTTTTCTCCTCTTTCTTCAACAATGTTCCGCAGAGTGCCGCAGTCATCAGTTGGTGTGCCGCGGAAAAAAAATCAAGGCTTTGTGAAGATAATACACCTAAAAATTAGGGGATTTGTAACCATGGCTTCTGAAAAACACCCTAATATTAAAAATGTACATTGCTTTTTACACATAGAAGCACTGATGACGAAGTCTCTGCCTGATGAATTATTGTCGGTCCTACAAAAAGTTGTTGAAATTGTCAATTACATCAAGTCGCGACCGCTGAACTCTCATCTGTTTAATGTAGTGTGTCAGGAAATTAGAGCAGATCATCAGTCACTTCAGTTTCATACCGAAGTTCGATAGCTTTCTCGCGGAAAAGTGTTATCTCTGATTTACGAGCTAAAAAATGACACCCAGAAGTTTTTAGAGGCCCACGGTTCAGATTTTGCTTCTGTGTTTAAAAAAGAAGAATAGGCCAGATATGGCTAGTAAAACTTGCATATCTGGCGGACATATTCGCTCATTTAAATGAGCTTAACAGAAAAATCCAAGGCAGGAATTCTTATATTTTAAATTCTACAATCTACTTACAGAATCTACAATACCTTCTAAATTAGTCAACATAGTCGAGACATCTTTTTCATCTTCTTCATCTTTTTCATCGTCTTCACTTTTCTCATCTTCAGATTGATCCCAATCGAACTCCTACATCTTGTTAATCTCTTCATTATACAAACTTCTAATATGCGGCTTCATAACCAAAACAAAATATTTTATATCCACTATAGCCCAAAGTTGCCCACAGGCAACTTGTGAGTTTCATAAAATCATTACTTTATGTATGAAGCGCACAACTCAAACTTACTTTCCAATTAATATTATGTGATGTGTGTAGAATACAGTATTTATGTTACAAAACAACATTATTTAATTATTATCGAAAATAGTGCACTTATATCTGATAACTCCAGTTTACAATAAGCTGATTAGCTACAATTTCACTTCACTCTTCCAAATATAGGAGGAATACTAACAGTTAAATTTGCATCATTTGTTTTGTTTATGATTCTCAAAACACTAACCCATCAACAATATATAATTTAAGAAAAAAATATTTTTCGTAGCTTTAACTATAACACGACAAACATGTGAAATTGCTTTCAGGCAACGTTGGGGTCGAAAGGGTTAAAAAGATGTGTTTTCCTCTTCGAGCGAGAGCTTTGCTGCTCGATTGCTTTCTGAATCCTAAGTAACAACTCTTGACAAGAGTTATTCTTCGCTTGATATCAATACTGATATCGTTGGAAGAGTTTATGCTGGATCCCAGGTAGACAGACGCAATACGTAACAAACTCGAAGGAGGTATTGTCAACAGTAACTGGTAATGTTGGTTTGATGACACCAGATATTTCGTCTTATCTGCGTTTACTGCAACACCCCTTTGACTCGATTCTTTCTCTGACCTGAAGAATGCTGCACTGACTTCATGCGTTTTATGGTTAATAATACCAATTACCACCGCATACGATAGCACCTCTGCAACTCTTATAGAATATCACGCCACTTAGTCTCAGATTAGCCGCTCGAAGGATAATAACTTTGAAAAATTCGCAGAGTAAGGAACCACAATGTCAATTTCAAAGTTCGTTTGTTATCTAATAGAGGGAGGTCCTTCCCAATTTCAAACCCACATAATTGGGGTTTCCGGGATATCATCTCTGTTGGCGGGAATATTGTCAGATATCGTCTCATATTTTCGAAAAATTGTCGGGCCTCACTCCTGACGCCATCATACATCACGATCATTTTATACTTCTTCGGCGTTGTATCTTTAAAACGCTGGAAATTTCAAACACTAATAATAATGCTACATATGTGATCACACCTCATGATTTCCTACACAGACCAAATCAAGCTTAGTAGAGCTAAAGATAAGTCATTCACTGAAATCGCCCATTAAATCTACAATTGTAGAGTCCATGCGGCTATTTATAAAAGCTATTGTTATTCCACATAATTTGCCAGTAAAAAGCATAAGATTAAAGTCAATGGATGGATGATGGCTATCGGAAAATATATATTTATAAAAATCTAGGAATTAATAATTAATACATAACTTAACAACAACAGCTTAACGCCAACCAACCAAGAAACATTGAAAAAATCTAATTGAAGTTAAGTCAAACTTAACAACGATCCATCGAAGTTGTAGGAATACACCCTAATTCCCCCACTTTACCTCCACCCGTAACACACCAACAGCTAGATGCTAACTAATCAAAGTCAGACTAAAGCTCACTTGGCATAAATGCAATTAGCTCGCAATCAACACTGCTTCACAGCAAAGAACAGGTGGTGAAGGGGGCCGAGCACTGTGCAGTGACGTAGAATAGACACTGAAACTGTGATATATGGCGCCCCTAGATTGGTTAGCCATGCGGCTTAATTGGCCAAGACAAGCTAGTCAACAGTCAGCAGTCAGTAGTCAGTCAGTCAGAAGCAAAATTCAAACAAAAACAAAGTGAATAAAAACCAAACAACAATAAACGGAAAACTACGTTTTGTGCAGAAGTAATAGAATAGTTTGAAAAATGAGAGATGAAAAATGAAAAATTAAAAATGAAAAATGGGGGGAAATTGCAAAGAGTTGCATGTTCGGCGGCAATAAAATAGCGTGTGACGAAGAGCGGCCAATTAAGTAGGGAAAACGAAAAAAATATGTAAGAAAAGAAACACGAATTAAGAATAAGAAAAGTTTAAAGAACAGAAGGCCTAAAAAAAGGAGGAAATCTTAAAAGCTTCAGTTTATAATGAAAAATATACATATAAAAAATAACAAATAAAATAAAAAAAACAGGAAAATTACAAAAAAAAAAAAACACAACACAAAAAACACATAAAAACCAATTAACAACTAAAAACCAAATAAATTAAAAAAAGAATGCAAAATTAAATAAAAATATATTTGTATATGAAAAAAACTAACCGCTTGAATTTCAAAACAAAATGATAGAGATATAAAAGAAAGGATAAGAGATAAGAAATTCGAAATGCAGCTCAAAAACTGAAGAAAAATTTCAAAACTTCAGCCACTAATTAAAAAAAACAACAAACAGAAATATAATAAGACCCATATTAAAAATTTAACAAAAAATAGGAATTGATTAAAGTTAAAGGGGCCGAGCGCTGTGCAGTGAAAAAAGAAATAATTACATAACATGGATACTAAAAAATAAATAAGAAATTAAAAAAAAACAAATACAGAATTGCAAAAAAAAACATTTAAAAAATATTGAAAAGGTAGAAGAAATAATGAAAAGTTAAAAAAACCGAGATGCAGCTCTAAGCAGAAGAAACATTTAAAAACTTTAGGTAAAATATGAAGAAAAACAAATATAAGTAAAAAAAAAAATTATATAACAAAATATTAGAAAAACAAAAAATAAAATAAAACAAAAAAAAAACAAAAATAAAATAAAACAAAAAAAAAACAAAAAATAAAATAAAACAAAAAAAAAAAAATAAAATAAAAAAAACAAAAAATAAAATAAAACAAAAAAAAACAAAAAATAAAATAAACCAAAAAAAAAACACAAAAAAATAAAACAAAAAATAAAACAAAAAATAAAATAAAACAAAAAAAAACAAAAATAAAATAAAACAAAAAATAAAACAAACAAAAAAAAAAACAAAAAATAAAATAAAACAAAAAATAAAATAAAACAAAAAATAAAATAAAACAAAAAATAAAATAAAACAAAAATAAAATAAAACAAAAAAAAAATTAAAATAAAACAAAATAGAAATAGTTTTACCAAAACATAATAATTTAAACATAAACAAACAGAACTTGAAACTAAAAAACAAGAAAATAATTATGAAAATGAAAAGGTAAAAACAAAATACAGTACACGTCCAATATAACGAATGGTTCATGTTCAGCCTTTTCGTTAAATCGAAAAATTCGTTATATAGAATTTTAAACAAAGAAATATAGTTTTTAGAAGTTAAGTTTTTATTTATACATTAATAAAATATTTGCTTATCTTTTTTTTTAGTTATAATTTCTCTTGTAAAATATTGATTTTAGTTATATATTGATTCGTTAAATCGAATTACAACAAAATATTTGAATTCGTTAAATAGAATAGTCAATGAAGAGATTTGCCGTTCGTTATATTGGACATTTGTTAAATCCGGTATTCGTTATATAGGACGTGTACTGTACTCAAAAAAAAATGTTGAACAAAAACATACTAAAAAATTAATAAATAAAAAATAGCTTAGTAGGTATAATAACTTATAAAAAAGAGATAAAAAAAACGAGATGCAGCTCACAAGGACAAAAATTTAAAAAACTTTAGCTAGACATGAAACAAAATAAAGCAAACAGCAAAGTAATAAAATCAAATACAAAAACAGAATACAAAAAAACAAATATAAAAAAATAAAAATAAGAAGATTAACAAAAATTAGAAAATAAAAACAAAAAATATTTCTTTTTAAAAACAAAACAAATTTAAAAAAAGGAAAAAACTCTTTGAGAAAAAATAAAAAATCATAAAAATTAAAATAAAAAAGAATAAAAAAAATAAAAAAAGAATATAAACAAAAAAACAACAAAAAAAAACAAGACTAACAACACCAAAGCTACAAAATGTAATATATAAGAAAATAAAGTTATACAAGACGAGCCGCAGCTCATTAAAAGCAGAAAAATAAAAAAATTTTGCTCAATCTAAAATAATCTTAAAAAAAAAACACAAATACATGTATAGTAAAAACAAAATACAAGAATAAAAATATAGAAAAATTTAACTTAAAACAAATGAATAAAAACAAACAAACAAATTAAATAAAACAAAAAGAAAATGGTGATAATAAATAAAAAAGTAAATAATCTTAAAAAAAAACAAAAAGAAAATAATAGTTAGAATCAAAAGAGAAATAATAACTTCAAATTAAGTAATAAATATTTAAAAAAAAAACACTTAACGTGTAAAAAGAAAAATTTTAAAAAAATTAAATTTAAATATTCAATTTAAGTTAAATAAATTCAAATTGAAATAAGCAAAAATTTAACAAAACTATAATTTTTAAAAAATTTTGTATATAAAAAAATAAGACAGACAAACAAAAAACGAAATCAAGATCATAAACAGAAGGAAACAAATTTCAAAACTTCAGCTAAAATTGAAAAACAAATAATAACTATGTATTGTTTATAAGTTAAAAAAAAACAAAATATTAAAAACAAAAAATATAAAAAAACAAAAAATGTATGAAAAAAATAAAAAAAAATTTATAAAACAACAAAAAAATATATAAAGAAAAAACAAAAAAAAATATTTATTATATATAATATACATAATATATTTATAAAAAAAACAAAAAATGTATAAAAATAAACAAAAAAATATATAAAACAAACACCAAGATAAAAGCAAAAACAAAAAATAACAAAAAAAAAAACAAAACAAACAAAAAAAAAAAACAAAACAAACAACAAAAAAAAAACAAAAACAAAAAAAAAAAAAAACAAAAAAAAACAAACAAAAAACATAACAAAACCAATAAACATAAACAAGCAAATTTAATTTGAAATTAAACGACAAAAAATTAAAAAAATAACAAAAAATAAAAAATTAAGCAATTTAAGTTTAAAAATAAAAAAAAACAATTGAAAAATAAAAAATTACAACTAATAAAATATAAAAAATTAAAAACAGATTTACAAATAAGCAGTAAGAAATATGAAAATAAATACAAAACCTTATTAAACTAGAGTTTAAAAATAATGGTAGTCATAAAAAACTAAAAGTAAAACCGGGTTGTAGCTTATTAGAATGAGAAAAATTTAAAACTTCAACTTAACAAAAAACAATCTAAAATAAAAAAAAATTATTAAAAATAAGTTATACATAAAAAATAAAAACAAAAAACAAATAAATAAATAATTATCCAATACATGAATAATAACAAAAACATATTATTAAAAAAAAAGGAATTAAATAAAAAAATATATAACAGAAAACCTATTTAAGTACTGTTGTTGGTCTTTTGAACCACATCCAAATGTTTAAAGTCTATTTTTTGTCCACTTAATCGATTGAAAAAATAAATAAAATTAGTTCATCCCGGCATGAAAAATGTATCTTATTTTTATTGTGAAGCTAATGACTAGTTTAAACTTTAAAAAACATATTTGGATGAAAAAATAATGAAAAAAAAATTTTTAACAAAATGCTCGTGGTCCCACAGGCCAACGATGAATTAAAGTATTTTTTTTCACAACTGTACTTAAAAATAAAATATAAATAAACTGGCCATTTCAGCCTTTGAAAAAACTTTGACCGAACTTATTATGATCAAATTGGTCAAATAACTGTACTTAAGGGTTAAAAATTGCAGAAATCAAAAAAATCATCTAAAAAAATATATAAAAAAAACAAAAAAAAAACAAAATAATAATAAAAACAAAATAACAAAAAAATAACAACTAATAATAAAAAAAAACAAAAAAACAACAAAATAATAATAAAAAAAAAACAAAAAATAACAAAATAATAATAAAAAAAAAACAAAAATATAAGAAAATAATAATTAAAAAAAAATAAGTAAAACACAAAATTTAAATATAAAAACGAAAAATAACAAAAAGAATAAAAAAGAAAAAATAAAAATAGAAATACAGAAAGTTAAAAAATAAACACCAAAAATAAATAAATAGAAAGAAACGAATTTAATAAAAAAAAAAACAAATTAAATAAAAACAGCAAAAATCACCAAGATCAAAAAGAAAATAACAAAGATTAAGTTAAAAACAAAAAAAAAAAACAAAAAACATTGGAAAAGATAACTTCTTTGCGACCGAAAAAAAAGTTACAACAGCTTCCGTTTTCAATTCGAATTAAGCGACAAAATCGCACATTTTGCGGCGACGAATTTTAACTTCCGGTCGACATAAGACGGTTCATTGGCGAAACCTGCAAGGCGTTAAAACATTTTTGCGGTTGCTGTGATTTATAGCTGCCGCAGGCAAAGAAGACGAAGAGGAAGATGTAGGGTAAGAATTGCGGCTGTTTCTGACTGCTAAATGCTGTCAATTTGTTTTATTTTTTCTACTTAATTCATAACTTAAAAAAGTCGCAATGGTCGCAACGGTCGCTCGATGGTTGCAGATGAGTGTTGTTGGTTGAAAGTGTTGCAGTTTGGAAGATGAGCGTAAAATGTGTGCAAAACAGTGTGAATTGGGCATAAGAAAAAGAATTAGTGATGAAAAAATGTTAAATGCGCTGGCGTCAACAACGACAGAGTCGCAGCAACAAAAACAAAGGCTGGTAGCTGTGAGAAATGCTCTAAATTGCTACAAGGCAAAAAAAAAAACAAAAAAAAAGAAGAAAACAAGAACAAAGACATAAATGAATAAAACAAAGATTCGGCTACTTAATTCAATTGGTAGACGACTTTGCTGAGTGTCTGTCTGCTGCGCCTGCGCAGTAACAAAACTTATAATTTTAAGTTCTCCCTCTTATATTTTTATCAAGTTTCTCTTATCTTAGCAGCTTATCGAGTTGATTGCAAAATGCAAAATTATTAATGAAGATAGGCTGGCAGACAGACAGAGAGACAGAAGACACTTCCAACGAAAGACAGACAACAAAAAACTCAACTTGGTCAAACATTGGGGGGCGCTCAATTGACTGACTGACACCCTAACTGACTAGCTGACTACCCCGACCATCTAATTAACTCCTCCAACTGACTAGCTGACTGACTCCCTGACTGCCTGACTGGCTGATCTACTGCCCGGCGACAATGTGTCAATTAGGAGACACAGACGACATACATTTTGCGCTGTTGTTATCGTTTAAGTTGTTGTTGTTTCTGTTGTTATTGTATTTATTCTGTTTTTCTACTTTTGATGCTGTTATTCCAATTTGATTCCACAGAAATGTGCAAACAAAGGATTCAACTCATCAAACATTCATATCTTGATCGTGTTGGTTGCAGTTCCTTAGACGCTGCTGGTATCAGCAGCAGCAAAAGCAGCAGAGCAGCGGATTGAAACTGTCTCAGTTTAATTTTGAGCGCAAACTAATTTTTATGAATGAACGGGTGATGCGGTTCACTTGCAGGGTTTTACGCAAGTGAGCCGAACGTTGTTCGAAGGCGAGCGAACAAAGACCCAAAGAGCGCCATTCATAAAAAATATACAAAAACCAACAAAAACAAAATTAACAAGCACTACCGGAAATAATTGACGTAAAAATATATTTATATTTATATTGTATTTATTTATGTGGAAGACATAATAAAATAAATACAAGAAGGAAAGAAAAAACTCATCCTCATAAAAGCTGCAAATAAAATTAGCAAGAATTACAAGAATAAATATTAACAATGTTTAAGCAAGTAAATTGGGGTATGACTTGGGTCAAAAAAAAAAAAAAAAAAAAAAAAAAAAAAAAAACAGCCTGTGACAATAGTGAGCACAAAAGACACCAGTTTGCGGGGCGATATTGCAGTTTCCCTCAAAAGCTCTTCAGAAGAAAGTTCGCTATATAAAGGGTGTCCCAAAAGTCACTGACATTTTGATTCGGGCGCCACCGTTTTTGTGACAAGCATAGAGTACTAAATCTATGACTACTGTTAACAGCAAGCATGGAAGCTTAGTGATCGGTCGAGCAACGCGTACACGCAAAGAAATTTTTCGTTTACCACAACTGAAAAATTCACCAACTATACTTCGTTTGCGAGCTGTATTTGCCGCAAACGAATATCCAGTTATCACAACTTAAAAATATATCTTATATATATATACCGCAAGCTATTTCGGTTATTATTATTTATTATATAAATAATCTTTCTCATTATGTCCGTCCGTCTTCTTATGGATTGCACCTCCGTTGCTATCTCCGTCCGCGTATTAAGCAAACTACCAATTTCCTTATATAGTAACAATTTGTCCAAAAAGTAACTCTAAACTATAAGCGTTATGTTTATACAACGAAGGGAAAAATAAACAAAATTTTCAGTTGGGAAAAACGAAGTTTTCAATTGCTGCAATTTCCTGAAATTCATTTCCTGCAACTAAATGACTCGTTTCTCACAACTGAAAATTTTGTTTATTTTTCGTTCAACGTTTATGACAACTGTTGAAACGTTTGCAATAAACGATTTCAAGCACGACAAACGAAGTTCGTTTGCGGCAAACTGGCGATAAACGTTTTTTTTCTTTTCGTGTACATATTGTGAAAATTCACTAAGAAAATGGTGAATATTTTGCGAAGACGGTTCGCAAAACCCGCACACTTCTCGGTCATCATAATGCACCTTCACGCAACACTTTGGTCAATTTAATCAATAAATTTGAGTCCACTGGCTCTTTTGTGGATGCGAAAAGGAGTGGCCATTTAGCCCGTAAGCGGTAAGCGTTGATTATTACCCAACAACGTCGATTCGTCATATTAGTCAGGAATTGGGCATTAACAGAAGCTCGCTGCAGCGCATTTTAGCTAAAGATCTGCACGTTTACAAGGTTCAGTTGACCCAAGAACTAAAGACGGCAGACCACGCGCAGTGTCGATCATTCTCAGATTGGGTTTTGGAATATCATCAAGTTAATCACGATATTGCGAAGAAAATCATTTTCAGTGACGAAGCCCATTTTCACCTCAATGGCTACTTTAACAAGCAGAACTGACACATTTGGGGCACGAAGAATCCAAGAGCGATCCAAGAGCAATCCAAGAGCTTCCCAAGCACCCACAACAGTGTTCTGTTTGATGTAAATTTGGCTGGCGGTATCATCGGGACATTCTTCCTCGAAAATTCGGCCGGAAATGCAGTCAATGTGAATGGTGCTTGACATCACAACATGCTGACCAACTCCTTTTAACCTAAAATTGCTGATATGGATCTTAATGACACGTGGTTTGAATAGGATGGTGCCACACAACCAACGACACTATGTACTAATTGCAAACGAAATTCAAAGGGAAGATTATCTCGCACCGAGGTGATGTCGATTGGCCAATTTGACGCCGTTGGACTTCTTCCTTTGGGGTTTCCTCAACGGAAGGGTCTATGCAAATAAACACTGAATTATTCCGGAGCTGAAACTGGCAAGCCAACTGGCCATTGCAGCAATTGATCCAGAATTATGTCAGAATGTCATGGAAAATTTTATAAAAAGGGCTCGCGTTTGCAAACAAAGTCGAGGCGGCCATTTGGGCGATACTATGTTCCATAAATAATCTCCATGTCTCTACTTTATAATTCAATAAAAACTCAGACATAAAAAATTAAAATATCAGTGACTTTTGGGACACCAATTATATAGTTATATGAGCTTTGATATTTAATATACATCCTGATTATGAAATTCAACTTAATCGGATGAAAACCACGCCTACCTCCCATACAAAACTTTGGTACGGCCTTGGGGGTATTTTAACTTCGGCACCAACGATCATTTCTTGCTAGTTTTGATTAACTTTTTTACTTTCTTTTTATTTTATTATTTTTTTTTATCATTTTTTTTATTTCTTTTTTATTTTATTTTTTATTTTTTTTATTTTTTTTATTTTTTTTTTATTTTTTTTTATTTTTTGTATTTTTTATTATTTATTTAATAATTGATTTTTTATTTTGTTTTTAATTTTTTTTTGAATTTTTTTTTTAATTTTTTTTTGAATTTTTTTTTTAATTTTTTTTTATTTTTTTATAATTTTTATAACTTTTTATAATTTTTTTATAATTTTTTCATTTTTTCTCTATTTTTTGTTTTTTTATATTTTTTACTTTTTTATATTTTTGTATTTTTTATTGCATCTTTATATTTTTATTTCATTTTTTATTTTAAATGTTATTTCATTTTTTATTTCATGTTATTTTATTTTAATTTTTATTTTATATTCTTTTTTATTTTATCTTATTTTTTATTTTTTATTTTATATTTTATATTTTATTTTATTTTATTTTTTATTTCTCATTTTATTTTTTATTTCATTTTATTTTTTATTTTATTTATATTTTATTTTTATTTCATTTTGTTTGTTATTTTATTTTTTATTTAATTTTATTTTTTATTTTTTTTTATTTCATTTAATTTTGTATTTAATTTTATTTTTTATTTATTTTTTTATAATACTTTTTTTGTTTTTTTTTATTTTTTATTTTTTTATTAATTTATTTATTTTTTATTATTTGTTTATTATTTATTTATATTTTAATTTTTCTATTATTTTATTTTTCTTTTTTATTATTTTGTTTATTTTTTTATTATTTTATTTATTTTTTTATTTTATTTATTTTCTTAACAAAACTAAAATTTTAAAAAATGGAATCGATAAAAAAAGGAGGACTGAGGTAAAAAACAAAATGCAGATCATAAATAACTCAGAAGGAAAGCTTCAAAACTTAAGCTAAAAAAAAAAATAAGGAAATAAAAGTAAATAAGAAAAAACATTTCAAAAAAGATAAAACAGACATTAAAAAGATAAAAACAAATAGAAATGAAACACAAAATAAAAAATTAAAACAAAGAAGCAATTTTCATTTCAAAATTAACGAAAAAAATTTTAAAAAAATAAAAAAAATGAAAATCAAACAATATATAAAAAATTAAAAAAAAAATAAAACCTCCCATACAAAACTTTGGTTCGGCAGTGGGGGTATTTAAGCTTCGGCCCAGTAGAGGATCATTTCCTACTAGTTTTGATTAACTTTTTAATTTTTTTGTACTTTTTTATATTATTTATTTTATAATTTATTTTATTATATTATTTATTTTATTATTTTATTTCTGTTTTTACTTTTGTTCTTTTTTAATTTGTTTATTTTTTAATTTATATTTTATTTGTTTTTTTTTTCATTTTACTTTTTTTATTTTTTTGTTTTTTTTTTCATTTTACTTTTTTTATTTTTTTGTTTTTTTTATTTATTTTTTTTTTGTTTTTTTTTATTTATTTTTTTTTTGTTTTTTTTATTTATTTTTTTGTTTTTTTTTATTTATTTTTTATTTGCTTTTATTTTTCATTTTATTTTTTAATTTTTTTTGTTTTATTTTTTTTTTTGTTTTTGATTATTTGATTTATTTTTTGTGTTTTTATTATTTTTTTATTTTTGGAGTTTATTTATTTTATATATTTTTATTTATTTTTTTTTATTTTTATATATTTTTATTTTTTTTTATTTATTTTATTTATTTTTATTTATTTTTATTTATTTTTATTTATTTTTATTTATTTTTATTTATTTCTATTTATTTTTATTTATTTTTATTTATTTTTATTTATTTTTATTTATTTTTATTTATTTTTATTTATTTTTATTTATGTTTTTTTATTATTTTTTTTTAAGTATCCGTCACAACAAATTGATCTTTGCAGATCAATTACAAATCCGCCTTACAAATTTGTAAAGGAAGGGAAAAGAACTTCATAGAACTGATATAAAAATTAAAATTTGGTGTGAAAGCTTTCAAAACTTGGATAAGTTCCTACAAAAGAAGTTTAAGACATTTAAATTTTTTCAACTTAAACTTTATAAAAACAGGTTTTATTAGGAAACCAATTCTTAATTACGAGAATTGTTGAGAAATTTCTTGAGAAACCACTTTGAAGCTTATATGTAATGCATAGCTGCGAAGGTTAAAAAATAAAAAAAATAAATAACTGGCCATTTCAGCCCTTGAAAGGACTTTGACCTAGCTTCTTATGATCAATTGTGTTGTGCGTGTTATTAAGTTTGTACACAATTGACCGAGAAAAGGACCTACATGCTAAACGCCGACTCCGAACGGCGATGAACGGAATGTTCTTATTCTCAAGAAGCTTTACATGGCATTTTGATTACTCTCTGAGGTTTGCCATTGTCTGCAGAGAGGTGGCGGCCGTACAGAAAAATTATTTTAATTCAAATAATTTTCTGTCGCTGCTGGGGTTCGAACCTGGGTCTGCAGGTTCGTTGACATAGCGGCCACGCACTTTAACCAACTACGCCACGGACGCCACTGCGAAGGTTACTACATATATTTCGGGAATAAATATGAGACCGAATCTTTATCTTTAGTGTTTTTCCGAATATTCTTTCTTTTTGATTAACCATTTGTCATAACATTTTTCCTATTTCGCTTGAGACATCTCCAAAATATTGCTTTTGAAAGCAGCAACAGCTTCTTCTGGCGTCAAAAATCGTTGTATACGCAATTTGTCCTTCAAGTGCGGAAAAAAAAGTAATTAGCCATAGAAAAAGTCATTTCACGCCAAATCAAGGCTGTAGCGCGGCTGTTCTTCCGGCTGTATTGATATTCATAGAGAATATTTTGAAATAAATTTAAAAATATATGAAATATCTTGAGATCGATAAAGTCTGTCAAACAAGAGGAAATAACAAAAAAATCAAAACGCTTGTTTGTAAAAAGGCTTTATACGAAAAACTGAGATCATGTTCTCTGAAGAATGTGAAACTATGCCTCAAAGAGTAGAGAATAACAGCATTTATCGCCGCTGAACCCAACTTCTTGAGAAAGTCCTTGAAGCTAATTGAGGCTGACTAAGAAACTTTTATCAACGGCAGTTTTCGAAAATTAAACAGGAAATTAAACAAATTTCAATTCAGTGGAACTTCTTGAACAAAATAAATCAAGTAAATTTAAAAAAAAAAAATTATTAAAATTAAAAAAAATTATCAATGACTTTCTTTTTAATCCTTTTTTTTTAATTTTTTAAATTTGTACACACACTCTTCAAAGAGCTGTCAGTAAAGTATCAAATTTATATTGACACGTTCCACTAAAAGGGATGCTCATGATGATGTCTTCTCAGCTTCTGACAGTTGTTTTTTTATAATATTTATGATATTTTAAAGGCTCATGTTACCAGCTGCTGCTGCTGCATTAAAGCGTGTGCCTTTGCAACATATAAGCTTCAACAACAGCTGGTTTAAGTAACATAAGCTTAACGCAACACACGCAGCAAAATAATCAAAGATACAATAGAATGATAACTCGAAAAAAACGCACATATACCATGTTTAGAGTTTTAAGAGAGTTTATGAGCAACAATGGTAGCGCAAAACTCCAAAATTAAATAAAACAAAAACTCAAAAACAATTATGCTGCTGAACTTTAAACTTTCAACGGAAATATTTTAATAAAGGAAGACTCAAAATTAATAAAAACATTAAACTTCACAAAAACGAGTATGCGAAGCAGTCAATGTTAACTTGCCTGCTGGTAAAAGCGACCGACCCCCCACATCCGGTCGGTTTGCAGCTGTTGATTTTATTTCATTGCTAACGCCGTCGAAGTCGCCGCCGTCGACGTCATCGTCGACATCTTTGACTTTAAAAGTTTGCAATTTTGCCTTTACGAACTTTTCAAGTATTTTAAGTACACACGCAATTTTTTTAACGACCGACAACGAAACGACCATTGAAAGAGCGCACAGCGCGTCAACGCAATGGACAAAAATTTCTGAGCGTCTGACTCATACTGCCAGGCTAACGGCACAGGGTAGTAGTAGTAGTAAAGAGAAGAAAAAAAATAAAAAAGGAATAAAGAAAAAGAAAAAATTAACAAAAAATTTAACTGCAGATGATGGAAGAGAAAAACGATGATACAAAGTATATCCTGATTACGAAATTGCGATACAATCAGCAGTGCCCAAGTGACAGTAGAGTGCAACAGACGGACAGAAAGCATGCGGTTTACGCATGAAGATGTTAATCAGAGGAGTTCCAAAAAGTTTGCAGGCTTTGAGAGAAGAAGAGGAGAGCTTTAATGCTATTATTTCAAGAAATCTTGGTAGTTTTTGAGATGAACCTATTGGGAATTATAAATAAAATTTGCATTTTTTGATAAAAAGAAAATATTTCATGCTTTTATAGATATCCAAAAAGCTTTATTTTGAGTTTTGAGAAAAAAATTAACTAGAAAAAGTGTATTATATTTAGAAAAAAAGGAAAACTATTTGATCCATCCAATATTTCAATAACTAACGCTCAATTTTTGAGAACTAATAAGAAAATGTTGAATTAATGCAAGCAATAATTTGCTAAAAACTGAAAAAAAAATCAAATTTGTTTTGAAACACGTATATTTCCACTTTGGTTTAGAACAATTGTGTGTCTAAAGCAGTGGTGCTCATTACATGGTTTCCCATAGCCCGCGGGCATCGTGTGTTGTTGAGCTTTTGCACACGAAGTAGCAATCAGCTTGCTGTGTTTGCACACTGCGTAAAAGTTTATTTTTTCTGCTGTGCTTTAAATTTCAAGTCAGTATGCTTTGAACGTTTATGTGGTGAGGGTGTTGCTCGCTGTTTAATTTATGAATATACGTAAATATATTGCAATGTTTCAGCAAAAGCATTAATACATTTTTGATTGATGTTTTCTATGTTAAAATATCGAAAAACAAACACAAAAATAAAAAAGAAATGATTATATTGAAAATCCAACACTCAACAAGAGTTCCTTGCATCAATTGTTGTGAGAGCTTTTAACAACTCATTGTTTCAGTGTAAAGCTGTGCACTCGAAAAGCTCTCTTTGTTGTTGTTTGAACTGTGCGTTGATCACCACTGGTCTAGAGTAGCTAATTTTCCAATATTTTGTCAGATACTTTGTCTTATATTTTTTCTAAACCAAAGCGGAACTATAAGTGTTCGGAACAAATACTGCCAATTAAGCAAATTTTTGTAAACAACAAGTAAAATTATGCTTTTCAGATTTCAGTAAACAAATTTAAATAAAATTTGCTCATTACGCTTAAAAATTTAGAAGAAACTTTTCTCCGGGATTTATGGTTTTGCATATCTTCAAGATGTTTCAACCATTTTAACAAATGTTGCAAACACGAAATCAAAATGTTGCATTCTTATCGACCGACAAAAAATATTTTGTGCTTAAAAAAAAAACGACAATATAATGTTCAGCTATTGGGGAAGAACAACATCTTTAAGCGGCTATAAATTGATTTTTTTTAAATTTTATTAGAAAATAAAAGTATTATTAGTTTGAAAAAAAAAACCATAGTAATCATAGGTTGTACGTTAAAAAATTGTACGAAAACGTAGAGCGATAGTCTCTTTTCTTACAAATATTGTCCATTTTAAAATTATTTGATGGAATATAATATGAGGGTCGCTATTTATATTTCCGGCCTAATGATGAAAAAACAACTTTATATTCGAAATTGGTTTTATTATTTTACAAAATATTCTCCATGATGATCAATACATACGCTTTTGCTTGAACCAATTTTGGAAGAAATTTTCCCACTCCGCGGATAAATAATTTTAAGCCAATGAAATCATTTCGTCAATGAAATCATTTGAAGTCAGTTCAAATTACTGAAATCGTAAAAACATTGGAAGAATTAAAAGAATTGAAGAATTGAAATCTAATGATTCATTCACTATTATTGAAGTCGCGATCTTTGGAGTTATTGATTGCAATCATTTGAAGTCAATGAAAACATTTGAAGTCAGCTGAAGAATTTGAAGTCAATGAAATCATTTGACGTCAATAAAATTATTAAAAGTCAATCACATCATTTGAAATCATTTGAAGTCATTGAAAGTCAATGAAATCATTTGAAGTCAATGAAATCATTTCAAGTCATTGAAATTATTCAAAGTCAATCAAATCATCTGAAGTCAATCAAATCGTTTGAAGTCAGAATCAATTGAAGTCAATGAAATCAGTGAATTTATTCAATTCAAATGATTGAAGTTAGTCAGAATTATTTAAAGTAAATAAAATCGTTTGAAGTCGGTTGAAATGACTGAAACTGTGAAGCTTGAAGTCTTTTGATTTTGGGGAGCACACTTGTCCAGAGGCTAGAAAAAGTTCTGAATAAAAAGTTTTTTTCAAGATATTGCTTGTAAATATAGCACTCTGAGTAACAATATTGGTAAAAAGCTTTACTTTGGTTGTGAAGCTACATAAAAATTATTGCATATGTTTAGGCGTTCAAAAAAAAATAACTGCTGCATACTTTTAGGATTTAAAAAACATCATATATGCAATATTTTTCTTTGTTTATTCAATTAAGATATGTTTTGCTTGCTAATAAAATTAAAAAGATGACTTGAGAGTTTAGAGTTCAGTAAGTCGGTCTGTTTCTTCTTCAAGTTTTATTGCAAAATCCAGAAATGTCTAGCGCTTCCCAAGACGACGACGACTTATTCTATTTATCAAATCCATCATATTAGCCACTTTATCATCTTGCAAAGTGTTTTCATGCGTGGTTTTTTTTTCTTGAAATTTTTACTTTTATTGTGTTTTTGTGAAAAAAATTCACACACTGCAAGAAATTTAGCACACAACTCATCAAACAACTCAAACAGACAGACAAACAGACAGATAGACAGACGGACTTAGCAGCTTCTTAAGCTCAACATATGGAGCTCATTTTTAAACACCAAACTACATACTACGTATACAGCTTCATCCTGCTGCTGCTGCTGTCGCCGCCAAACAGCCAGCAGAACAGAGTGAGTTTCCATAGAGTTCCTTAACATCATGGGAACTAATTTTGCTTGTCAGCGAATTTTTGCGTTATAAAACAAAAACCAAAAAAATATTAAAAACACCGAATAGTGGGTAAATAAATTGTCTAGATTTTGTGTAGTTTTATTATTTCTGTGTAAATAAATTATATTGGATAGAGCTAAGCTTAAGCGACAGCGAAGACTATAGCCGCCTGGCTAGTTTAAACAGCCATTGTACCCAGACTCATAAAAACTGGAGATTTGTTGGATGAAAAAAAAAAAAGGAAAAAAACAACCAAGGAAGCATAAACATTGTGCCAAAAACAAGTTTGACAGCCATTTAAAATTGGTTGTTTATTGTTGTTTTTTTTTTTTTTTTTTTTTTTTGTTGTTGTTTCAAGATGTTATGTTTCAAGTAAGGCTTATTTTAGAACATAAGGCATGAGCAGTGGCAGCTTAAGAAGCAGCAGAGGATGAAAGAGTCTGAAGAGGACTGGACTGGTCCAGTGCAAAACTGGAAATACCACCAGCAATGAATGTTGCTGCTGCCAACAGATGATCTTGGCGAAAAACATATGATCGGGTTCATAGCGGTTTATGCAAAATTTAAAAGCAATCCTGAAAGGACAGCAAAGCGTGAAGAGCATAGAATATAGGTGAAGGGTAGTAAATTCAGGCATTTCAAGCATTTCTCGAATTGTTCAAAATTTCGCAAAAAGGAGAAAGAGTGAGTATGAGAAGCTATGAAGACCACACTCTAACTTTCTAGCCTGATCTCAGTGAACGTGTTAACTACGTCACATGCAACAATAATTCTTGATGGATGTTTTTTTTTTTTTATTTTCTTGTGAACTTTAATAAAATGTGTGAATTTCAAGAGCATGAAATAGAGGAAAAAGTTCTATGAACTTTACTCAACATCATCTTGATTGACGCTTGCGACATTTCTAGATGACTCTGAGGCTTAAGATTTTCCTCGCAAACAATCAGAATCAATCTCAACCATTACTCTTCTTCTAAAAATAGCTACAATTTGTCAATATATTGCTACTAATACGGTCAATGTCGATGTGAAACAATCTTGTCGGGTTCAACAACCTGTTGTTTTTTTTTCTCTTCTAAAAATTAATGCTTGTTTTTTTTTTGGTCGCCAAGCCTAACAACTAAGTACACAAGCGTTTACAATGAAAATATCTATACATCCAACAAAATCTATCTATATCTGTATATAAATATATATATATAAAAATACAATCATATTTGAAAAATATTTTATAAATATTTAAATGTTTAACAACTGTTGCGAACAACGACTTCTACGCATGTTAAACGACAATAATTAATGACCAAATAAAATGTATCGGCATTCCACAAACTGAACGATTGACTAACTGACTGAATGGCTTAATGTATGAATGACTGAATGTATGACTGAGCGAATGTATGGATGAATGAATGTGGTATGTTCGCAGAATGATGTGAGCACGTGACGTTATCCGCTGGAATAAAGAAGCTATTGCGAAATGTGTAGTTTTATTATTAGTTGCCATCTAGGAACGACAACAGGTTGGAGTGGCAGCAAGAAACTTGTTTCATTTGAATAGAAAAAGTAAAAAAAAAACAAAAACACAAAGAGATTTACATAAATTTTTTTTCTATGTATAGTAGGCTATACTATAAGTTAAATTATCATTTAAAAAAATCTATGACGCATTCGAACGTTGAGTTCACAAAAACATGTTAATGATGTAAAAAGCTGCTGTATTAACTTATTTATTATTTCGCAAAAATTTGAAATTGCATTCATTGCAGTCACCACTCAATCTAGTTGGTAGGGTTTGGAAAGCACAGAGAGTGACAAATCCAAGTACTCGAAACGGTTTCATTAGAAACAAACGGAAATACTTTTGATATCACTGCAAATAGTTTCGAGTTGGTTTTTGCTGGGTGAGGTTAATTATTTCATAGCAGTTTTGCGGAAAATGACACAAATATTTTACTATTTCTACAACAGCCATACTTAAAAATATTTATAGATTTTTATTACTATCTTAAGGAATTTTGTCGAAAGTAAATATAATCGGAACTTTTTATTTCTCAAGCAATACACACATGATCAAAATAATGGGACATGTTAATTGTATCGGGGAAATTGTATTGGGGGAAAAAGTATTCGGCGTTTTTCTGATTGCTTGACTTTAAAGCAGTGTCGGCCAAAAAAATACACATACAGTTCTTTCAGTTTTGTAGTAGTGTGCGCCTAAGTGAGAGCAAAGAATCTCTCTTTGGCTTACACTGTGAAAATTTTACTTTGCAGGAGGCTTAAAGAAATTTTTTATTATTAACATTAAGCTGCAATCTTAATGAATGCAGGTATATGAAAGTGAATTGAAATTAATGAAATTTTTTACTTGGTAAATAATGTGCAATATTATTTATTGTTTAAGGGCCGCGTTATTAATAGTAACATTAATATTAATATTTTATTAATAATATCAATATGTATACATTTATTATTAATATCTCATACTACATATTTATTTGGAAAGTAATATTTTACTAATAAAATTTTACCGACTCCATACTACTTCAAATTAAAAAAAGTATTGGTAGCCCACCCTACTTTCTTCTGACAAATGAAGTTTTCGCTTCCCCAAAACAACTTTTAAAGAAAAAATATCCTAATTCCCACATTTGGTTGAACATTTTTTTTACGTGTAAGCATTTAAAGTTACGTAATAAATTGCGCGCATAGAAGTGTGGTGTTAACTAGCCAAAAGCGAAACATCGACTGAGTGCTCTTGCTACGAATAATCGGCAGCGTCGGTGTAAAATCACGACAGCCAGTTTTATGTCGGTGTAAATATACGAAGTTTCACGAAGCACGCGTGCATAGCAGTGTTGCCAGATTGAGGTAAATTTCCCTATTTGAGGTAATTTTTGACTAATTTTTCGGGCAGAGGTAAAAAAGGTAATTTTTGACCAAAAGTGGTAAATTTTGCAAAAATAATAATTTTTCAGACTTGTTAATTTTTCGAGTTATTGGCGACACTGTTACCTCTCTGAACGTACTTACGAGCAGTTTAAGAGCCCGAACAGAACCAAAGCTGCTGTCGGTTGGCGATCCACTCTCGGAGAAATCCGTTGAGAACACGTCCAGAATAGGGGGGTTCTCGGATCAGCGTTGCTTTTCGGTGTGTGAATGGTACAAATGTTATTTTTCATATTTTTGTTATTTTTTTATAAATATATGTATACTAACAAACAAATTTTAACGGTTCCGAATCATTTAAAAATTTTTGAATTTTTTTATTTTGGGAAAAGGTACATTTTCTCCAAATGTGGTAAATTTTACCCCAAATAGTGGTAAATTTGAGTCCTTTTCCCTGGCAACACTGGTGCATAGGCGTCGGCCGACACTGCTTATGTATAAAAGCTCATTGAAAGTTTTGCACTGAAAAAAAAATACTACTTGAGTCTCAGTCCAGCTTTCATGCAAGACGATGGTTCGCTTGTTTGATTATTCAGTGGCACAGGAAAAAGTTTTCATCAGATGTATTACAAATCTATGGGAGAGGCGTGAGGGGGAAATGTTTTTAAAAAATTTTGCGATTTACGTATGCTTACTACTGCTACTGTTCATAATAACATAATTCATATCGAAGAAACATATTAATATTCACTATTTTATGCACTGTTACAAAAAAGGAGAAAACTTTAAAATAGTAAAGGTTAATTTCATAATTTAATTTCAATTTTTAAAATTCAATTTTTATTTAGAAGTGTCATTATTTGGAATACTTGGTCTTAGCTATTTGTGATTGTTTTTTTTTTTTCTTTATAGTTTTTTAAGAATTTGTTTTTAATATTTTATTTGTTTCTTAGCGTGGATTATAAAAAAACTTTTTTACAAATCCACACAATGGAGGATTATCCGAGATCCTTATAATTTAATTATCCGCATACAAATTATGGTTTGTAACCGACTTTTTTTATTTATAAAAAAAAGTAAACGAAACTTAGGTTTTTTATAGTTCATAATACAAAAATATAAAATTTATAAAAAAGCATTAAAAAAAATAAATTTACTCCAAATACAACTTAGGCAACAGTCCGGTAGCACACCATACATTGAGGTTCAGAAAAAATATTTTCTGCAAAAAAGAATTGCAACTTCCATTCAAGTAGAGACATTTTGCATAGAAATAGCAAAAACTGATATTTTTATGAGGGTAGCATAAGTTGCGTATGCGCAGCAAAAAATAACAATCTAACAAGCATGCATGTGCCGCAGGTCTGTTCTGCATGAAATTTCAATAGATACTGACGCAGTTCAGTGCTCGTCCGTGAGTTAATATGTATACAGAAAGCTTTTAAGCACAAAAGCTCAAATGCCCGCGGGCATAGGCTTTGATGATCACTGCTTTGAAGCAACGTTGCCCAGTGCCTAACTCTTTCTACTCCTTTTACTCTTTATTGTGGCTATCGTTGTTGGTTCATCAATGTGTCATTTATCAAAAGCTTTGTTGATCATGTTGGTTTTTTTGTTGAAATTGTTGTTACACTCTACAAAAATTTTTTTCTGGGCATCGCTGATTTAAAGTGTTATGACTATGAAATGGTAAGCTGCATCTGGCAACTCTTTTTTTTTAGCTTAACAGGAGACAAATCAGCTAATTATTTGTGAAAATTTTATTGAAAAGCAAATATGACTGAAATTTCTAAAAAATACGTTACATCTAGATTGCTACATACGTATATTTCGGGAATAAATATTCGGACTGATTTCCTAGTTCCTCAATGTATGGATTTATCAAAACCTTTGTTTTTCATGTCGGCTTTTTGTTGAAATTTCTGTTGCACTCAACAAAAATTTTTTGTGGGCATCGCTGCTTTGAAGTGTCATTACATTGAAACGGAAAGCAGCATCTGACAACTCTTTTTAAGCTAAAGAGAAGTCAAATATGATGATTATTTGTGAAAATTTTATTGCAAAGATGAGTGAAATTTCTACAAAATACGTTACGCCTAGATTGCTACATACGTATATTTCGAGAATAAATATTCGGACTGATTTCATAGTTCCTCACTGTGTCATTTATCAAAAGCTTTGTTGTTGATGTAGGCTTTTTATTGAAATTGTTGTTGCACTCTTCAAATAATTTTTGTGTGCATCGCTGCTTTAAAGTGTCATAGCTTTGAAATGGTTAGCTACATCTAGCAACTCTTTTTTGTTAGCTTAAGAGAAGACAAATAAGCTAAATATTTACGAACATTTTATTGCAAAGCAAAGATGAGTGACATTTCCAAAAAATACGTTGATTGCTTGATATATTTCGGGAATAAAAAAATACCGTTTTTTGCATTTTGAAAAAAAATGACAAAAAATTTTAGATTTTTGCCAGGTTAGCACTTGAGACAGGTAGAAAAATAAAAAATATTCCATTAAATAAGAAAAACAAACCATCGCCGAAAAATTTTTCTTCAAAACAATCCCACACATCAGCTAAAGCAAAAGCGTTTTTGAGTACTCAAAACATGGGATTATTGGGTTATCCGTCATACAGTCCTCATTTGGCACCCAATGACTTCTTTTTGTCCTCGCACATCAAGAACAAACTGCGAGTACAATTCTGGCGTTCGACGCCTGATGTGAAGGTGTTTCAAGCAAATTGTGTTAAATGTTATGACAAATGGTTCGAACGCATGTAAAAATGTATAAATCATAAAAGAGAATATTTCGAAAAACAATAAAGTAAAAATTCGGAGAATATTTAACCCTTTGCGAACGTAATCATTTTATATATGGATGTCATGCTGATCGGAATTAATTTTCGTGGAAAGAACAGTAATACACTATATGCAAGATTATGAAAGAAAAATAAAATTTATTATTCTTTTTAAAACTTAAGACATATGTTACATAATAATATGTTTCATTTTATGTAAAAATTGTATTTTATAGTTCTTCATCCTGTGGTATCTTTCAAAGCAGTCTCTAATATGAAGCATACGACTGGAATGGTAAAAAAAGCTTTAGTAGCTGAGAGCAGAAATACAACTGAAACGGGAAAAGCACTTTGGTGGCTGAGAGCAGACATACGGTCGCAAACAGTTAAAAAAACAATAAAGAAAAAAGTTTTATATTTATATTTATATTTATTCCCGAAATATATGTAGCAATTCTCGGATTTTATAATTTTCCTACGACTGAGATAAGAATACATCACAGTGGTGTGAAAAGATTTGTGCTATTTATGGTAAAGGTACTCTATCCCAATCAACTACCAGGAAATAGTTCGCTCGCTTTCGTTTTGGGAAATTTTGTACTGAAAGATGGTCTTCGCTCTGTTCGATCTATCACCGAAAAAGTCAGTGAAATTATGGATAAGGTTCAAGAAAACCGTTACGTGAGCAGTCAAGACATTGCTAAAGAACAAATGATCGACCACAAAACAGTTTTAAGTCATTTGCATTAAGTTGGTTTAAAAAAGAAGTTCGATGTTTGAGTGCCTCATGAGCTAACATAAGTGCAAAAAATGGACCAAATTTCCATCGCCATTGGAAAGAGGAACAAAATCGAGCCATTATTTAAATACATGGTAACAGGTGCTGGAAAGTGGATCATATACGATAATGATGTTCAAAACGGGTCTTGGACGAAAAACGGTGATGCTCCAAGAACAGTGTCTAAGCCGAGTTTGACGACAAGGAAGATGATGATGTATGTTTAGTGGAACAACATGAATATCATCCATTATGAGATGCTACCGCCTCATTTGTTAATGCAGCAATTAATTGAAAAAAAAACACGCTGGAATAGATCAGCAGGAAAGGTGTTGCATTAGGACTTTGTTTACCCGGCAAAAACTAAAAGACTTTGACTAGGCATCCACCATATAGTTCTGATATTTTACCGTCAGATAATCATTTGTTCCCATCTCTCCAATACTCTCTTGCTGGAAAAAAATTGGCCTCAAAAGACGACTGCGAAAAGCACCTGCATCAGTTTTTCAAAGATAAGATTCCGGAATTCAATACAGAAAATACAGGAGCCATGGTTCCAGCCGGAAAATGACAAAAGGTAGTCGACGAAAAGGCAGAAGACAATATTTATTTCTTGAACAGGAACAAAACTTTTTATCCAATCCGATGTAATGTTCGGCTACTAGTGAAGGACGACAATTCGAAGGAGCTATTAAAAAGATCCTATTAATGACTTCCGAAAATTGTATGAAAACGTAAATGGGGGGATAGTACCTAACTTTCCTGATAAATATGATTCGTATATAAAGAATTTTAAAATTCATTATTTGGTGGAATATAATACGAGGGTTGCTATTTATATATCTGGCCTAATATGAAAAAAGAAATATTTATGATCGAAATTTATTTTAGTGTTTTTCCAAATATTCTCCATGAAGATTAAAACACTTTTGCATGCGTTATAATCAATTTCGGAAGCCATCTTTTCACTCCGATTAAGATAACTCCAAAAGAAACGTTTTGAATGCAACAACCGCTTGCTTCTTCGGGTGTCGAAAAGCGTTGACCTTGTAATTTATCTTTTCTTTTGTGTATTTCCGGCAATAAAAAAGTCATTTAGTGCCAAATCAGGGCTGTAGGGCGGACATGTCACATAACACACCGTGTTTTGTATTCTGACACAACAACCGGTTTTGGAATACCTTCCGGAATTCGTCCACGAGCGAACTTCGGCCACGGTTGAATTTGTTATATTACTCTTTTACAGTACTATAGGATTTTACTTTATCGCCGAATAAAAAATGAAGCTCATCGATGCAATCTTACCTTGTAAAAACACGTCGAAAGTTTTAAAAAATAAACGCACGAAAATTTTCACGAGTTACGAGAATAGTCCCAGAAGTACGCGACCAGGCGTATATATGGCGGTTGTTTGAAAAGAATGACTATGGTAGAAAGTACCAACCTTATAAAGCTTTAGAGACCGAACAGAATCAAAAATCATTGCGATTGACGTTGATGGCTTTTTTGAGGAACTCGACGATTCTCACTATAAAAAGGGTATTGAAGCTTTTGAACATAGCTGGGAAAAGTTTATTGAGCTTAAAGGAGACGACTTAGAGAAAAAAGATATTTTTTCCCAAAATTTTTTTGTGTTTTCCTTGTTAGATCAATTAGTTCTGGGGCTACCGTCGTAATTTTATTTCTTGCACGAGAGTAATTTTTCATGTTATTTAAAACAACTCATATCGTGCTCAAATGGCAAAATGTTCTGAAGCAGAGTATGTTCAACAATGTCAAGGTTTCCAATGGAAATGTCAGATGGTAAGTATTGCCACTTACTGTTGGCAAGGCCAGAAATATAAATAGCAATGCCCGTAAATGTAAAAAAAAAATGCAAAAGTTTTGAGTGCCTATTTATTTGGTTGGGTTCAATTTTAACTTGGGCTTCCGGAAGCTTCCGGACGAATATACTCTGAAGCTTTTTTTTTCTTTGTATTCTTCTATAGATAGAGGCAGGCAAGCAGATCAGGCTGGCAGATCAAGCAGCTCTTTATGAAACCATTTATTGTCTGTTAATTACCTGCGCTATTCAATTTGCGAATTCTTTATTTATTCTATATTCTCCATACTCTTCATCTTAAGTAATTCTATGAATTCATTTAATAAACTGGTCGATCTTGAATTAAGGCCGCTGTTATACAGACGCTCATATGATCCAAGATCACGTCCTTTTTTACGCTCTTTTTTCGTTTGATGAGCTCTGTGATGAAAGTATGTTATACAGACGCTCATTTGATCCCTGAACACTAGTACACTTCTTGCTACTTTTAATACTTTATGCAAAAAAGTATCACGAGCATGAGTATGGTAAGTGTTGCTATTAAGCAGGTTTCATTACTGCTTTCATGCATTTTGTACTAAAAGTGTACTATTTTCATGCAAAAACACAAATGTTGTGAATAATTGCACAGCGAAACCCTGTTTTGATCTCGTGATTCCATTTCATTTTGGAATCATTTGGTGACCAGTCTGAGCAAAATAAATTTCCTAGCTCACTCTCTCAAATTTCCCTTTTACATTGAAACAACAACAATGCGTGCCCGTGATGTGATCGTGAGCGTCTGTATAACAACGGCCTAAGCTATTCTGTGCTCTCGACACTTTTGCTTTGGTTTTTTTTTATTTTGTTTTTTTTTTCTTTTTACCGAAGTCTTCACTTCCTTCTTCTAATAGAATGTTGTAGATTGCCAAAAAAACTTTTACACGAAGCAACGTGCTGCTCCCAAGCACCACCAACTGCCGCATCCAGACATTTAAGTCAGCCTGTCTTCTCGGCAATGACAACAACATCGACATCGACATCGACATCAACATCTACAACGAAATCGACATCGAAATCGACATGGTTATCGACATCGCAATCGACATCGCCATCGACACGTTTAGTTCACCACTTTTGCGAACATTCGCATTATGGCCTTGAATTTTAGTTTTTTATTGTTGTTTTTTGTTGATTTCTTTTTTTTTTGTTTTTGGTCTTTCTTTGTTGTTACTTTTTTGTTTTTTTATTTTTTGTTCTTTTTTATTCTTTTTTGTTATACTTTTTATTGCGTTTTTTTGCGAATAGTCGGTTCTTTTCAAATACATTCTATTTTTACTATGTTTACACTCGTGTGTGATTGAATTTTACTTGCCTCGAACACACAACCCTTCTCTACCTTCTATGTTAGTTTTTTTATATTACCTTCTCCTCTCTGCTCGCCCCACTCACCCATCTATTTTGACAATTGCTAAAATATTCGCACATACGAGAGACTGTAGGAATTGTAGTGTTTTGTATAGAACGCAACTAGACAGTAAGTGCAAATAGTATGACTACACACTGATAACGCATACACGATGGTACGACAGAGTAGCTCCATTTAATCACTTGGTACTACTTCTTCTCTACCTTCTTTGACACGAAATTTGTACTCATGCACACGATTATGCGAATGATTAATGAGCTTTATAGCTTTTGTGGCCTTTTTTCTTTAATTCTAATTCATTTCATAGCATTTTTTTCTCTTATTCTCTGCTGGTTTGTATTTTTAGTGATAATTAAATATTCGGCATTAGTGGGTTTTTTTCTTTCTAAGGCTAGCTGAACTCTTCAAATTATGCGAAGATTTATCATGGCGGTTCGAGGTGGTTTTGAGGTGGTTTTTTTTATTGCCAAAAACTTATGTGTGCGCTCAGAGTCAAAGTCAAGGTTGAACGTACGCAAATTTTTCGCTCAAAGTGTAAATTAATTCGCACAGTGGGTTAGACAAATGTTGCTGCGTAGTTTGTTGAGTGCTTACAACAAAAAATTAAGCAAAAAAAAATAGCCGAAATTTATATGCAAAAAAAAAAAAAACAAAGAATTGGCCGAAAATACTAAGAAATAAATAAATCGTTCGTGATTTTTTCAAGTATCTAGAAGATAATTCGTAAAAAATGTATCGTCGAAGAATTAAAAAATTCTAGTTTCGCTTCTTCAAGCCATATTGATTTTGAGTGTGAATTAATCAATGAACATATCAACTGGGGTATATTAGCGACTTGGTACACCTCAGTTCCCAAGCGTGGAAACTCATTTCTTTTCATATGAAATAATGACATGTTTTCATTTTTTAAGTTATTTTATTCTTACGTTGTCATTTTCGTTTTCACATGTTGCGATAGTTTTCAATCAAGAACTGCTTGGAATCAAATCCCAAAGATTTAAAGAGTGTATCAATAAGAGGTGTAGAGTTGAAGGCGTATTACACCTAGTCACTTGGCAGTGTTGAAAGACATTGTATTTCATTCAGAATATCCATGTGTCTTCCTTATAATCCGATAAAAAATTAAGAGAAACCCAATCAATTGTTTGTTTAATTCACAAAACAAAGTGTATACCTCTTGTTGATACACTCAATATACAGCTGCGGTCAAAATAATAGCAGCGCAATAGAGTAAGCTTCGCAGCGACGCTTCATTGAAGTCGCTAAGTTTTGGCATCTTGAGCTCGGAATTTTTAGCCAGGCCTCTCATTACCGTCCATAGCTCGTTATTATTTTTTGGTTTTGCTCCGGCCACCTCCTTTTTTGTGTCGCACCACAAATTTTCAATTGGGTTGAGGTCCGGCGACTGCGCAGGCCACTCCATCAGGTCGATATTGTTATCCTGGAACCAACTTTTTGCCAGCCGACTGGTACGCTTCGGATCATTATCTTGTTGAAATGTCCATTTCAGCGGCATAACATTTTGCAAGATATGGACATATTGGGTGGCATCCATTATATTTTGGATCCAGTGTATTGGCCCAACTCTGTAGTAGGAAAAACACGCCCAAACCATTACACTTGATCCGCCATGTTTTACTGTTGTGGTTGTATATCGGGGATCATACTCTTTATTCTCCAGACGTCTCACATACTGTCGGGATCCAGCACCACCATATAACATAATTTTGGACTCATCCGACCATAATATATTCCTCCATTTTTCGGTCGGCCATGAAATGTCATCATCATTTCAATATTATTCTATTTCATGCATCATGACGAGGTTTAAGTAAAAGCCTTTTTTCGAAATTCGATCGAAATCTGTAGCGCAAAATTGTTGATATAACTTTACTTTTGAATTGATAACAAGGTCTTTGTTTTTTGAGCCAATGTAGCGAATTGAGCCTATGTAACTAATATACCGTATTAACCAGGGAAATCAATCGAGCCAAGGAATAGCCCTTGTTTTTTTTTTTAAATCGAACATTTCAAATTGCAAAATTTTTTGAAATTCGAACCAATTGAGCCAATATAGCGAATTGAGTCAATGTAGTGAATTGAGCCAATAAAGCAAATCAAGCCAACCAAGCCAATGAATAGTCCTCAGGTTTTTTTCAAATTCGAAGCAATTGAGCCAATGTAGCGAATAGAGCCAATGTAGCGAATTGAGCCAATTTAGCGAATTGAGCCAATGTAGCAAATTGAACCAATGAAGCAAATCAAGACAATTAAGCCAATTAATAGCCCTTATGTTTTTCAAATTCGAACCAATTGAGACAATGTAGCGAATTGAGTCAATGAGCCAATGTAGCGAATTGAGCCTATGTAGCCGTTGTACCGAATTAACCAGTAAAGTCAATCAAGGTTTTTTTTCAAAATCGAACTTTTCAAACTGAAAATTTTTTTTAAAATGCGAGCCAATATAGTGAATTGAGCCAATGTAGCGAATTGAGCCAACGTAACGAATTGAACTGTTGTAGAAAATTGCGCCAATGAAGTTAATAGAGCCATTTTAGCCTCAAGCAGGAGGCAATTACATTTGAGAACAGACAATCAAAAGCAATGTGAAAATTTTGCCAAAAACTGGTATAAGCTCAAAGATAACTTTAACCTCAAAAATGTTGGCTAAAGCCAGCTTCGAAGAAAAACGAGAAGGCATCGCGTGAGATCAACAACATTGCGTTGATCACACAAAAATATTATCGCTTGATTAGATTCATCGATTGGGAGGCGGCGACTAAACATATGGCGACGACGATGGCGACTTTTCGAGAGTTATGCTTCCACCTTTCTCCTTCTTCTCCGCCACCTCCACCACCTCCTTCGGATCTTCTCTGACCAGTTTGGTCGTGCTAAAGTACCAATTAATTTACGCACATTAATTTGGCAACGCAGAAACTTTTAATTTCCAACAATTTTTGCTTTAACAGTGTTAATATAAATTAAACGCACACGCTAGCTTCCTCGTCGAAAAAAAAAAAAAAAAAAACATTAAAACCATTAAATTATTATCTGTTCTGTTTTGTTTGTTGGTTTCTCATCTGCTTTGTTGCTCTTTCAATTCTTGTCTTTGTGCAAAAATTTGTTTTCCACTTCATTTCATTAGATTTGTTTTTATTTAGAGATGTTGTGGAGGTGCGTAGCACTGTGTGTGGGACAAAATCTATTTAAAGATATAGTTTCATGCAAACAAACAACAACATCAAAAAAATGCGATTAAATTTTTCCAAATATACTACAAGCCTTCTCTTAGTTGAAAAACATATGAGCCAACCAGCTGATTAGATGTTGTTCCATTGCCAAGTCATTCCTATACGAAGCAAAGCGACGATACAGTCGTCATCAATGGGATGTTTTTTTTTGTGGTTTTTTTTTTGTAGAGGTGGGGTGCGGCGTATTTAAACGAACTACTAAAAAAATGTTAAGTGTACACAAAAATTATTATATGTAGAAAAAAAAAAAAGAATACCAGAAAATGTCGCAAATGAGGTGACAAGATTGCATAGACTGAAGTAATCTAGTTGCTAGAAACGAGGAAGACGACAGCGACGATATCAGACATCCACGTTTTGAGTGGGTTTTTTTATTTTTTCTTTTTTGGGAAGAACAAGTCCGCGGCGACAAACTTTGCGGCGCTTCGAGAGTAATTAAGTTTGGACATTTTTGGGACAGCGGAAAATTTAATATAATAGCAGGAAACTTATTGTCATTAAAATATACAGCACAGATCAGCTGAGAATAAATTACAATAAATTCTCGAAAGAGAGAGAGAGAGAGAGAGAGAGAGAGAGTAAGATCTATCATTACTGTTAGGCATTTATTTTTTGTTTGCAAGTTTTATTTATGACATTTTTAATGAGTGTTAAAATGTGCAGCTTATCTATTGAATTTGAAGTTGGGATTCGAACCTACGATATTTGCTAAAGTAGCAATGGAGTGCCAAACTGTCACCATCCATTATAAAAATTACGTCCGGCAGATAAGGTAACTAAGAATATAATATAGTTAACGATATACTTGAGGCACAAAACGAGGACATCTGCAACAGAATTGCGGAACACTTATAGCTAAGCTACTGAGACTATGTCATCTTTTCCTATTAAAGTGTTGTTCTTTTTTGCTGCAGCTTTTTGTTAGTTCTGGAACCGCTTCTTGGTGCCGTTATGAAACTGATTCTTAAATTTCAATCGATGCGTTACCAAACCAATGTCGACTACATTACTTTTAAGGACACCGTTATGATAATGACACGAACATTTGACAGCTATCAAATGCCAAGGCTGCACTTTCCAAAACCCGAAATGGATAACCGTGTAATATTCAAGTTTTAAAATTTTTTTCATTATATTTTGACAATCCTCTCGTGTATGAAACTATTTTCTTGATTTTTCTTAATATTTCTTTAAGGGACATATAGGTTACAAATTTTTTAAAAAAACAATTTTTCGGTAATTTTTTTTTCATAGAAGAAAAAAGATATCGTTTTCAAATTTTGCACATATATTTATTAACATTTAAAGAAGACAAAAATGTTCTTTTGCTGTTTTTGACGTTATTTGATTTTTTTTTTAAAATGCCAAGACCGTCAAGTGCAGGATATCACCAGTCTAGGACCTCTGAGGAAAAAAGAAAAAAACAAAATTAATCCTTGTTTAAGTGGCCACCGCCTGAACTAGGATAATTTTTTTCCGCCGAAAAAAAAAACAAAATGGCGTCCATTTAAAAAAGTCGATTTTCGAGGTTACAAAATCGGTCACCATTTTGTTTTTTTTTTCAGCGGAAAAAAATTATCCTAGTTCAGGCGATAGCCACTTAAACAAAGATTAATTTGGTATTTTTATTTTTTCTTCAGAGGAAAGAAATGCACACCATCAATTTTTGGCATTTTTTAAAAAAATCAAATAACGTCAAAAACCGCTTCAAAAATTTTAAAAAAAAGTTTTTGTATTCTTTAAATATTAATAAATATATGTGCAAAATTTGAAAATGATATCTTTTTTCCTTCTATGAAAAAAAAATTTCCGAAAAAAATTTTTTTTTAAATTTGTAACCTTATGTCCCCTTAATTTTAAAAAATTCTTTTTTAATATTATCAATAAAACTTTTTTTAAACTAATTTTTTATTAATTTTCCATATTTTTTATATTTTTATGTTTTTTGTTTTTTTTACGAATTTTAATTTAATTTTTAACAATTTTATTTTATTTCATTTTTTTATTTTATTTCATTTATTTTATTTTATCTCATTTCGTTAATTTTTTTTTAAACATTAATAACACAAGTTGTAAACTTATTTTTTATCACTTGGTTCTTTTTATTAAAAAAAAAAAAAATATTTATTTTATTATAATTTAAAATTTGATATTTTTATTTTTTATTTCCTAATGTTTCAATTCTAATAATTGATTTTAATTTTTTATTTGCATTACTTTTGCTATAGATTTTTAAGTATTTTCTGAATTTTTTATTTGCTTCTTTTTTTATTTTTATTTATTCAGCTTTAATAATTTTTTTCTTTTTGCATTTATTTTTATTTTTCTATATTTCTAAAATTTAAATTTTCTATATATTTTTATTTTATTTTTCATTAATTTTATCGTTTTAATGTTGTTCATTTATTTCTTTATTGATTGTTTCAATATTTTTTTTTTAAATTTTTTTCTATTAATATTTCAAGTTTTTAATTTTATTGTTATATTTTATTTTTTACTTTTGAATTTATTGTTTAACATTTATTGCTTCATTTTTTGCTGTGTAAATATCATTTAGCCTTTTTGTTTATATTTCTTATTTTTTAATTATTTTATTCTACTTTAATCGTTTATTTTATAAATTGTAATTTTTTATATTTATATATTTTAAGGTTTATTTATGTTTATATTGTTATTTTTATTATTATATTTTTAACTTGTTATATATTTCTTAGTTTTAATTTTATATATTTTTATCTTATCTGTTTTATTTAATGTTTTTATTCTACATATTTTAATTTTATATGTTTGTATTGTTTACGTAATTCTTTATTGTTTTTTGTTTTTATACTTTGTTTTATTATATACTTTCATTTTAATATTTATATTTAATATATGTTTAATTTTCATATTTAATAGTTTTATTTTATATATTTTATTTTTTATATTTTTTTATGTTTTGTTCTTATTTCGTATGGTTTTGTTGTATATATTTTCAGTTTTGTTTTTAAAAAAAAATAAATAAATAACTGGCCATTTCAGCCCTTGAAAGGACTTTGACCTAGCTTCTTATGATCAATTGTGTTGTGCGTGTTATTAAGTTTGTACACAAATGACCGAGAAATGGACCTACAGGGTCAACGCCGACTCCGAACGGCGATGAATGAAATGTTCCTATTCTCAAGAAGCTTTACATGGCATTTTGATTACTCTCTGAGGTTTGCCATTGTCTGCAGAGAGGTGGCGGCCGTACAGAAAAATTATTTTAATTCAAATAATTTTCTGTAGCTGCTGGGGTTCGAACCTGGGTCCAAGGTTCGTTGACATAGCGGCCACGCAATTTAACCAACTACGCCACGGACGCCACCAGTTTTGTTTTTCCTTGTTTTTACTTTTGAATTTTTTATTTTGACTTTTTTATTTTTTCTTTATGTATTTTAATTTTCATATTCATATTTTAATATTCATTAATTTTAAAAATTTTATTTTATGTATTTTTTTTTTTATTTTTTGTATAAAAATTTCATATAAATTTTTATTTTTTTGCCATAGTTTTTTATTTTGTTTTTTTTTTTTTTATTTAAATACTTTCATTTTTATTTTATTTTATTTATATCATATATATTTTTGTTTTAATTTTCACATTTAATGTATTTATTTTAAAAAATTTATAGTTTTCAGGTTTTGTTGTTGTTTCATATGGTTTTATTTTACATATTTTTAGTTTTATTTTTAATTGTTTTTAAATTTGTATTTTTTATTTTTACTTAATACATTTTAATTTTCATATTCATATTTTAATATTCATAAATTTAAAAATTTTTCTTTTATATATTTTTTATGTTTTGTTATTTAATATTTTTATTTAATATATTTTTATTTTTTTGTCTTAATTTTTTATTTTGTTTTTTTTTTTATTTATTTACCTTTATTTGTATATTTATTCTAATATATTTTAATTTTCATATTTAAAGTATTTATTTTAAAAATTTTATTTTTATATTTTTGAGTTTTGTTCTTATTTTGTATGGTTATATTTTATATATTTTTTTAGTTTAGTTTTCACTTGTTTTTAATTTTATATTTTTTTTTTTACTTTTAATTTATATATTTAACACATTTACTTAATATATTTCAATTTTCATATTCATGTCGCAATATTAATTAATTTTAAAATTATATGTTTTTTTATATTTTGTTCTATATTTTTTTTTTTTTTTTTTTTTAGTTTTATTTAATTGTGTTTGTTGTTCTTAAATTTTATATATTTTTGTTTCGCATGTTTTTAGTTTATTTTTATTTCATACTAGTATAAATATATTCTTATTTTATAATATTTTTATATTTTTGTTTTATACACTTTAACTTTATATAATTTATTTTCATATATTTTTGTATCATATAAATATATTTTTCCGACGATGAACAGAAGTACATTAAAAACATTAAATAATAAATAACAAATATTTTGTATACACACCAAGCTTTATTTCTTAAATAATTTGAAGAACGCTTAAATTACTAATACTTCGGTTTTTAAAAACAAATTTTTAATTAAAAAGAAAAGGATTCTTCACACTTTTGAAAAAACATCAAAGCCGTAGAAATTGTGCTTCCGTAGAAATTGTTTTATTAATACAAGCACGGGGTAGAGTGGTTAAAAATTTTCACAGTACTCACTACTTATTTTAATAATGAAGTATCTTCTTTGAAGCTTCTCCTACACGCTTCATAGCGACTCATAACTAGTTATTCAATTCTTTTAAACGCTTAAACGCTTATTAGAAACTATTAAGTTTAACAATGTTGTGGTTGCGGAGATGAAAAAGTTAAGGAACCATTGAAAATAACGTTGAAACATAAGTTGAAAGTACATAACTTTCAAAAGCTATAAAGAAAAACCGTTATAGCCATAAGAGTTCTTCGCCAATATTTCGCCAAAACAAACAAGAAACAATTAGTTAATTTAAACTATTGATGATGATTTCTTCAGCAATAACACCGTAGCAAACAGCTTTGACATTTGAAAAAAAAACAATTAAATACTAAATATCTATCAAATTTGTTAAGGACGGTTTGGTAGCTAAGCTTTAAGGCAGATCTTATTGGTGATTTTATAAGTTATGGTTATTTGAAAGGACTTCTCCTTAGGAATCGAAGAAGATGATTAAAAGTTTTTAACTTTTAGTGGCTCCAAAATTAAATCAGAATACATAGAAAATTTAAAGATTTATTTATTATTAGAAAATAAAAATTTAGCAGCATGCTGACATTGAAAATAAATGAATGCTAGTTCAGAATAATGATGATAATGATGATCAACAAGAAAAACAAACAGCATGTTTAGCTGGTGTCAGCAATAAAAACGAGATCAATGTACTTTACAAGCATAGAACAGAAGAGAACATTGACCAGATCTGGCGACATACAACCGACAGTCGACTCGAGTCGAGTTAAACAATGAAAAAGGTCAAGGCAATAAATGACGATGACGACTACTCATGCGACAATAAATACCCTACATTAACAGAAACAAAAATAAAAACCGAAAAAAAGAACTGTATGATTTATGGTGTGGGGGGCTGGATCGCTGCTAAGCCTAGCTTTTAACAAACACTTAAAAATGGGTACACATATATTTATACTTGTATGTATATAAAATTTATGCAAGTTGCCATCTTCTAATTAGCACAAGAGACAGACAGAGTGACCGAAAAGAGTTTGAAACGAATGTCTTCTGCTGGTGTATAAGCAGCCGGGTAGGCATGATGAAGTGAGTCAATGAATTCCCCCCCCCCCCCCCCTCTTTTGTTTTAGAGATACTTTAAGTACATGAAAAAAAGAAAACCAAATGAAAAATTAAAAAATAAAACAAAAACAAAATCTCTTAAGAATTGGAAATAAACAGAAGAAATAAGAGAAGAAATATGCTAACATAACGGCTGAGTAAATTATTCGACCATTGAAGAATTGCAAATATAAATATGCACTGCTCATAAATGGTCGAACACAGACAGACAGACAGACAGACAAACAGATGGAGAGACGGACAGCCGGGAAGCAGTGCGCTCCGTTGCGACTGGGATGTCGTGAAGCTGTGCGGTTAAGTGAAAGAATTAATGGAAAAGAACATAACATTAAAAATGCAACAAAAACAACAACAACAACAATAAATTCAGACAGTGTTGCCAAGTGCAATTATTTAATTTTAATGCATTTCCCTAACAAACAGAAAAAAAAAAGAATAAAAACACAAAACTTCCGCAAAAATGCCATGCTAGTTCTTCTTGTTCAACTTACAACAAAAACAACAAAAACTACAACAAAAACATTCAGAAGTAAAAATTATAAATTATTAAAATAATAATAATAACACGCAAGACATCTAAACAGTGGTCGCACAGTGCCCTCTTCTGGCACAAACTTGTCATAGAATCTATAATTTTTGGACGGTTCCCTATTTTAAAATCAACTATTTTTTGGCATTTTTGACAAACATTTTGGAAATAACAACAATTTTTGAGACCACGACATTACGAAAACAACCACTTAATGCAGTAAAATGGCAACAGCAATGAAAAAACGTTGCATGGAATTATAACTTAGTGACTATTGGCGCTACAGTCAATTTTATGGAACGACAGTAGGAGGCTGCGGTTTTCGGTCTCATGATAAAAAAAAAAAAATAAAAATAATGGCGTCATGGGGCCTTCTCTCAGTGAACCCCTAAAAGTAAGCAAAATGCACCAAATGCAATACAAAACAAAAATAAAAAAAAAAAAAAAAATAAAAAAAAAATAAAAAACAAAAAAATAAAAAATAAAAACAAAATAAAAAAGAAATAAAAAAAAAAAAAAAATTAACTTAAAATAAGAACAAGTATAAAGACAAGAATTAGAAAGGGATGCGGCCAAGGATTCGGAAAAAGATTGGGAAAAATATAAGATTAAGAAATGGGACAAGGAATAGAACAAGGATTTGAACACACCTAAAACAATGTGTAGGACAAGAATGGAAAAAGAAATGTGGACAAATATTTTGGAAATTCGATTCGAGCAAGGATAAGGTCAGAAATTTGGGCAGGGGTTAAATCAAGAGTTTGGACAACAAGTAGAAAAATTGGGACAAATATATGAATAAATTTAAGGATGAAGACAAGTTTGAGAACAAAGAATAGGATAGGCACAAGAATACAGACAAGAATGAAAAGACGATGTCATATCAAAACCCACGGGTGCGTCCACGACACAGCCAACACCTTTTCTGTTTTTACATTTATTAAATAACTTTTTGTTTTTTATGAGATTTTTTATTTTTTTAATATTAATTTTTTATATTTTTTTATGTTTTTTTTTTATTTTATATTTTTTATTTTATTTTTTATTTTATATTTTTATTTTATAATTTTTTTATATTTTTTTTATTTCTTGTTATTTTATTCATTTAATTTTTTATTTTTGTTTTATTTTTATTTTGTTTTATTATTTAATTGTTTTATTTTTTTATTTTTGTCATTTTTTATTTTTTCATTTTGATAATTTGTTTCATTTTTTTGTTTTTTATTTTTTCTTTTTTTTAACTTTTTGTTTTTGATTTTGTTTTTTATTTTTACGGGTTTTGATTTTGTTTTTTATTTTTTTTTTGTTTTTAATTTTATTTTTGATTATTTTTTATTTTTTTTTTATTTTTTTTTTTTTTTATTTTCTTTTTTTATTTTCTTTATTTTGTTTTTAATTTTTTTTTATTTTTTTTTTATTTTTTTTTTATTTTTTTTTTATTTTTTTTTATTTTTTTTTATTTTTTTTTATTTTTTTTTTATTTTTTAATTTTTGTTTTTATTTAATTTATTTTTATTTATTTTATTTTTTATTTGTTTTTGAATTTTTTTTTTTTGAATTTATTTAATTTATTTTATTTTTTATTTATTTTTTGAAAATTGATTGACAATTGATCGTAAGAAGCTAGGTCAAAGTCCTTTCAAGGGCTGAAATGACCAGTTATTTATTTTTTATTTTTTTTTTATTTAATTTTATCTATTTCTTTGCTTTTAAATTTATTATTTTTTTGTATTTTTTTATTTTTTATATTTTATTATTAATTTTTTAATTTTTAATTTTTTTTATTTTTTATTTTTTTATTTTTTATTTCTTTTATTTTTTTTTTTTTTTATTTTTTTATTTTTTTATTTTTTATTTTTTATTTTTTATTTTTTATTTTTTTATTTTTTTATTTTTTTTATTTTTTTTATTTTTTTTATTTTTTTTATTTTTTTTATTTTTTTTATTTTTTTTATTTTTTTTATTTTTTTATTTTTTTATTTTTTTTATATATTTATAGAAAAACTGTTTTTAAGCATATATTTTTGCTTTTGTGTTTTAAATCTTATTTAAATTATATATTAAATTATTTAAATTTTTTATCTGTTATTCTGTTTTGATACTTTTTAAATTTTTGAAGGCTATTGTTATTTTAAAATTTTGTTAATAACTTTTTTATTTATTTTATTTGTTATTTATTTAATTATTTAGTAATTTTTTTTTTTTTTTTATTTTATTTTGTATGATATTTATTTTAATTTTTATTTATTTTATTTTAATTTTTATTTATTTTATTTTAATTTTTATTTATTTTATTTTTTTATTGATTTGTTTTTTATTTATTTTAATATTTCTTTTTTTATTTATTCAAATAAATTTTTATATGATTAAAAAAATTAATTTATTTTATATTTGATTTTGTGTTATTCTTACTAAAGATATTTTATATTTTATTTTTGTTGAATTGCATTTAATTAATCCCTCTAGGATAAATAGAAAGGCTTCCAAATGGAAGTGATTTGAAAACATTCCTCCTCGTATCTTTTGGAAACTTATGAGAAGTTTTAAATTGATATTGCTTCCAAACCGCTTTCTTAAGAATGTATGGGCAAACCGTAGCATTAGAAGTGATTGGGAAACAACCTTGTCGTATCTTTTGAAAACTTATGCGAGGTTTTAAACTGATATTGTTTCCAAACCGCTAATTAAACAATGCATGTGGAACCTTTTGCTTGTTTTGGGACAATTTCAGTTTATTTCTCATAATAAAATCTGGAATAATAAGGCAGCCTCGGTAGTCGATTAGGTAGTGTGCTAGACTGCCAGCCCAGAGTTTTCGGGATTGAATCCCGGCCATGCTATTAGACGAGGTAAGGAATATAAAACATCCAGAATTTACGATATTATGACTTATGTTATTCTTCCTAATTGCCACAGATATATTCTCTGGATTTGACTTACTTTTGAGAAAATTTTAGGCACTGTGCGCCGACAGCACAAAATCAGTTTAATGTAAGTAGCAGTTGGTAGAAAAAGATGGGAAAAACTAAAAAAAAAAAACAGGAAAACCATTAAAAGGGTTACCACCAAAACAACTACAACAAATTTAACTTAGCTAATCTGATGAGCGGGCTTGATGTTGATGTTGATGATGATGCAACATGTACAAAATAAATTAGCATCTTTTGCTGTTAATCAAACTTTTGTGATTTCCATCAAAAGCAGCAAAACGATTGAACTCTAACTCTATGCTGCTAACTGCCTAATATCTTGCTCAAACATCGAGTGAAATAGGGCTGATGCTCCTCTTGTGCAATCAACTCACTTCAGTTCGTCTCCACAACACTTTAGTTTCCGCAGAAAAAAAAGTGTGGCGTGTGGTTCGGTTCCATTAAAACTACCCACACTTCACTGCGCTTTAAGTGCTGATGATCGCCTTTTTTTCTACCGACCGACCGCTCATCGTTCGCTCTACACTGTCCAACATTCTCATCATACTTGATGATCTTGCCAGACCAAACAACTACTTTCAACAAAAAACAACACTTCAAATTCCGTGTTATTCCTGTAATTCTTTTTTGTTCCCCTCTTTTAATTGTTTAATTTTGAGCTCAGCTTTTGTTTTGATTAATTTAAAGAGCGCAAAAAAAAAAACAAAAAAAAAAGTAGCGAAAAAAACGTGTTCATTCTTTAACACGCTGTCTGAGTTATAATAATTTCACATTTCTATGATTCCCCTACCTAGAGTTGCTGCATCTTTGGATAGATGGATGGATGGATGGACGACGACGTCTAATAGAGCAGCGTCTGTCCGGCTTAAGACCAAAACAAATGCAACAAACAACAGTCAATGAACTGAGTTCGTTCTCAGATAATTGCATCAAGAAGATTTCATAATTTTATTATTAAATAATATTAATTATTATTGAAAGAAAATACTATTGTAGTGAGCGAAAGACACACATGCAGAGAAAACAAAAGAGAAAGACAGAGAGAGAGATCGAGGTAGGGAGCGTAGCTGAAGGTTGCGCCACCTCTAAAGCGTCTCAAGTGCTTAACGCTCTGTTGCTTCAATGAGGGGGGAGTTCGACTTGCTTCTTGCTATATTGTGCTTGATAGTCGTAAAAAAGGTGCATGTGATGCCTTGCAAGGTTGATGGCTTGGAAGTGATTAAATTGGCACGCGTTTTCGAGTTCGTCATAGTAAAACCGGGTGGTTTGACTTGCTTGGGGGAGCAAAATTCAGGCTCAAAATCATTCAGATACAATGCATTGCATGCCTGGCTGTGAGTAGAGGCATTAAGTAAAATGGAAGAAAAGCTTTTAATTAAACTTAAGTTAAGAGCAACTGCAGCGTGTTGGGTTTGCTTCAATACAGTAGTATTTAAACCTATCGGTTGTTGTAATGGAAAAAATTACTTTGCTGTGACAATCACTGGGCTTGTACAGTCCAAAGAATGAAAGAAATTTCAAGCGTTGACAGAGTGCAACAGAGCTGAAGCGATTTGAGTTCGAGAGCAAAAAGTTGGAAAGCAAAACAATTATGGCTTAAAAACATAAATTATATTTTAAGCTGCTTATTAAAAACAATTTTAAAGAAAACGTTAAAAAAAAATCACCTCAAGGTGTGCATTTTTCGGTCCAGTGGCGTGCCAACACAACCTGTAGCCAAATATTTGCTTAAATGCTGCAAAAAAAAAAAACAATTATCAGGATAATTCATAAGCAAATACTAAAAAATATCTGTGAGTATTTAGATTGCTTTTATTTTGAAGTAAACATTGACTAAATATTTGCAAATTTATTTCGCTTGCGTAGGCAAGTTCTTTGTTTGTTTTATATGAGTTAAGCACACACCAGATGCTCGATGATGGTCAGAATGTTCACTAAAAAACAATAAAATCCAAGGTTTACTGAGTGAGGAGTAATTTGCACTGGGAGGTGGTATTCTCCTTGAGATTGTCTACAGTAACTAAATTGAAAATTTAAGCTACCAAAACTTTACACAAAATTAAGCACTGGAGCAATGAATGAGTTGAACACGCTAATCCGTTCGGTTCTACTTGGTGTGTCTATTGCTTTAATTAGATATTATTTTTTTATATAAGAAAAGAATAAATTAAAAAGTAAGTTGTCCTCTTTTCATTTAAGCCACCGTTATAACCGTTGCAAATATGTTTAGTTGAAATTTTTTTAGCTATTAAGCTGAGCAATGGTTCCGAACAAGTTTGAAGTTGGGTGAAATAGTTCGTTAAAAGTGAAAGTGGAGAAGATCTCAAAGTATTTGCAAGCTTCTGTTTTCAGCCACACTCTCAGCTACAGCTGCGATATTTTCAGTTGACCTAGCCGTACGAGCACCAGTTTATATTTGGTTATATCGCTTGATGATAACCAAAAACAGTACGAGCAGCTTTACGAATCGTGTTTGCGAAATTTTCACAATTTTTTTTAGTGAATTTTTACTATTTTAATGGGTAGTGCATAGAATGTATCAATCCCTATCTGAAAATCTCCTAGTTGTTTTTTTTTTTTTGCAAACGCGATCCAATGAGAATTGTGCTACCTGAAAAAATGGTGGGAAATTTAAAATGACACCTTTTGTGGAAAGACCTTTTGATGTGTACACATACATATATTATTAATTAATTATTTTTAGTTTATTTTTATTATTTTTATTAATTTTTTTTTTGTTTTATTTTTTTTTTTTTTAATTTTTTTATTTATTTTTTAATGTTTTTTAATTTTTTTTTAATTATTAAATTTTTTTTTTCATTTTTAAATTTTTTTTTGATTTTTCTAATTTTCTTTTAATTTTTTAAAAATTTTTTTACTTTTTTAAATTTTTTTTAATTTCTTTAAAATTGTTTTTTTTAATTTCTTTAAAATTTTTGTTTGAATTTTTTCTTTTTCTAAAATTTTTGTTTTAATTTGTTAACATTTTTTATTTTTTTTTGTTTGTTTTTTAAATTTTTGTTTTTTGAATTGTTTTAATTTTTTTTTAATTTTTTTTTTAATTTTTTTTTTAATTTTTTTTTTTTAATTTTTTTTTTTTTAATTTTTTATTTATTTTTTTATTTTTTTTAAATTTTTTTAATTTTTTTACTTTTTTTTAATTTTTTTTTAAATTTTTTTAACTTTTTTTTAATTTTTTTTTTAATTTTTTACCTTTTTTTTAATTTTTTTTATTTTTTTTAATTTTGTTTTTAATTTTTTTTTTATTTTTTTTTAATTTTTTTTAATTTTTTTTTAATTTTTTTTTTAATTTTTTTAAAATCGTCTTTAATTTCAAATTATATTTTCCATTTCATAGTTAAAATCATTCATGTTATTTTAAATTAAGTTTAAATTTAGTTTTAATTTTCAATAACTTTTAATATTTATAATTTTTTTAATTTTATTTCTTAATATTTTGATAGTTTTAGTTATTACTCTTCATTTTTTTATTTTTTCAGCTTTTAGTTTTTAATTTTTATTAATTTTTTTTTTTGATTTATTAATTTTTTTTATTTATTAATTATTTTTATTTATTAATTTTTTTGATTTATTAATTTTTATTTTTATTGAATTTTAAATTTTTTATATTTTTTGCTAATCTTCTCATTGTATTTTTTTATTCTTTCTTATATAATTTTTCTTCTCTACTATTTGTTTTTCGTTTTCTGTTTTATGTTATTGTACATTTTATTATTCTTATTTAAGTTTTAATTTTTAATTTTCTTATTTTATTTCTTTTTTTGTTTTTTTATTTTTTTTTTTTTTTTTGTGTTTTATATAAATAAAAAATATAAACTGGCCATTTCGGCCCTTGAAAGGACTTTGACCGAGCCTCTTATGATGAAATTGTGTGGTGCGTGTTATTAAATGTTTGTACACAAATGGTCGAGGACGGGACCTAATAGTTTTATGCGGACTCCAAACGGCTAATGTGTATGTTGTCATCAAAGAACTTTACATAGCTCTTATGTACTCTATGCGGTTTGCCATTGTATGCAGAGAGGCGATGACCGATCGGAAAAATTAATTTCAATTGAAAAAAAAAACTTTCTGTTGTTGTTTCAACTGGGACTCGAACCTGAGCTCGCACTGACATCGTGTCGACCGCACTGAACTTTGCCACTTTTTATTTTCTGTTTTATTTTTTTAAGTTTTTTATATTTTTCTTTTTAAAAATTTAAATAAATAAAATCATTTATTATTTTTTGTTTAATTTTTTTTTATTATTTATTATATTTTTAATTTTTTTTTTTTTGCTGTGTTTTATTATTTTATTTTTATATTTTGTTTTTAACTTGATTTGTTATTAAATTTTTTACTTTTTTTTAATCTATTTTTCAGTTTTATTTTCTATATTCTTAAATTTAATTTTTATTTTATTTCTTATTTTTTATTTTTTGTTTAATTTTTATTTTATTTATTATTTTATTTTTTATTTAAGTTTTTATGTATTTTTGTGAAACTTTTTATTCAATTCTTTATATTTTTTTTTTATTTTATATTACATTTTAAATTTAATTTAATTTTTTATTCAAACTTATATATTATTTTTATCAATTTTTTATTTTATTTTAGTTTTTATTATAGTTTTATTGACTCTATTTTGTACTTTATTTTTGTTATATTTATAATTTAATTTTTTATTAAATTTTTTATTTTAATTTTTTCAGATTTGTATTTTAGTTTTTATTCTATTTTTTATTTTATTTTATTTTTTATTAAATTTTTTATTCACTTTTTTATTTGATTTTTATATTATTTTTTATTAATGTTTTATAAAATTTTCTATTAAATTTTTTATACAATTTTTTTATAAAATTTTTTATTGAACTTTTGATAAAATTTTTTATTAAATTTTTTATTTTAGTTTATTTATTTTATTTTTTAGATTATTTTTTTTTTAATTTTTATTTTATTTTTTATTCTGGTTTAAAAGTTTTTATTCAATTTAAAATTTTTTTTACTGTTCAATTTTTTTCATTAATTTTTGATTCTATTTTTAATTTTTAATATTTTGTTTCATATTATCCTTTATTTTATGTATTTCACTTTATTTTCTTTTTTTATTGTTTAATATTATTCTTATTTTTTATTGTTGTTATGACATAAAATCTGATATAAAATCATATTAATTTATATTTTTATTATTTTCTCAAAAATATTGTTTTCTCTTTTTAACCTTTCGACAGTAAATAACTTCAAAGTTGTGATAACTAAAGCAGTTATTCTTATTTCGCAAATGAAATTTTTTTTTTTTTTTTGTTTTGTATTTTGTTATTTTTTTATTTATCTAATCTTTATACCTTAACTCTAAGCACAATGTTCATCTACAGGTACACATACCCTCGTCCATCCATTTGTAAGCGAAATAAAAAATTCGCATTTATTTCGGAGGAGACCTTGAGAATGTCAATTATTATTGTAATTTATTTTAAGATACCACAAAAGCGACGTTAACTGGTTTCGCAGTTAGTATTGATTGACATAGAAAAGTTTTTTCTTTTTTTATAAATTTTTTTTTTTTGTTTCAGCTTTCACGATGTGAGAGACGTTATTTCTCTTGACACTGAATCGGAGGATGGCGTCAAATCGGATCGAACATAAATTTTCAATTTCAATATTAACATGTTCATGTTCAAGAAGATATATTCAAGGTAAGATATTTTGGAGTTCCTTGCTACTGTCAATCGCCAACGATTGGATTACGCTTTTGTCGTTTTTTTTTTTTTCTTTTTTGTTTCTTTCTTGTTTTTATCCAAATTCTATTCTTTTCATATGAATTTTATTTTAATTGTTATTTGCATTTGAGTCAGACAAGGAAAGTTAGAATCAATTAAATATTCCATTAACGTTTATTACACCACAAAATATTCGTATAAAAAAAAAAAAAAATTGGCAAATATATTTGGGTTTTTTTTCGTGTATGTGTAATATACGATATTATATCGAAAAAGAAGATAATTCAAGTGTTGTTGTGTGCGTGATAAAAAATGCAAAAATTTGTTTCTTTGTGTAGCAGCAATTTTTTCTGTTGATGCTTTTAAGTCGTTCTGCTAAAAATATGCCGCTGCTCACATTTATCAGGGGGTGTTTACAGCTTCGATTATTGCATCATTGCAAAAGAGCAGCGCAAACACAAGCACCAACAACAACAACAACAACAACAACAACAACAACAACAACAACAACAACAACAACAAGAATAACAACAAAAACAGCAACGAAAATAAATAAATATTTATTGCTATGAACTTGAATTTTTTATTTTCTGTTGCGGTACTTAATTTATTTAACACTCATAATAATAATAATAAAAATGCATTGAGTGAGACTGAAAAACACACAAAAATGTATTTAAATAAGTTAACTTTAAACTTTGGGCGGACATGATGATATACAGGCGGACGGATATACAGTGCAGCTGATGGCAAGAAAAAACCCATTTTTAGATTGTTTCAAAAAGGTGGTGCAAACGTTTTAGATAATAATCGAAATGATATCAGCAACTTTTTCTTGCCAACCCCAACCAATTATCTAACCCCAGCCATTAATAGTAGGTGGTACTAACCTACCTTTGTTCCCAACATTATCGTGTTTGAAATCTCTATTCTACAAATCCACTTAAATTTGACAGAGTATCGTCAACAAATCAATGACCGCAACAAAGAAGACCAAACCAACAACAACAAACACATCAATCAAACTTCAATGCGCAATACTCACTGCTTACCGCGCACTATTTCATCAATTTTAACAGCTTCTGCTCTTTTTAGGCACGACAAGCACCAAGTGTATTTTTTATTTTATTTTTTTTTTTTTTTTTGTCCAAAACAAAAAGTTTTGTTAACTTTTTTGGAGTGTCAAAAATCAATTTCATTCATCGGTTTTACGCATGGCTTTAATTTTCATTAAACGTTTGTTGACTCAATATCAACGCTTTTTTTTTGGGTGCTTTCAACAACGACGACTACGACGACGACGACGACGGTACGTTGGGAGACGACGCTGCTTTCATGGAACACTTGTGCCCACGTGTTTGTTTAAACACTTACATAAAGTGTTGTAGTTGCCGCCGTTGATGCCATCGCCACCGGCTGCTGATGCGCCAACTACTTGAACCGTGAACTATGTATTCCATAGAGCGAGGGTACACACAAGTGTCTAGTTTTTGATGGTCTAGTTTTTAATGGTGTAGTTTTTCGGCCATTTGTGGTAGATCAAAAACAGATATATTTGGAAGTTTTTTTTTTATTTTTCCTGTTGCCATGAGAGAGATATTAAAAGCAGTCGTTATTGTTTATTTTCCCAATTCCGCTGTTAAACATTTATTTATATTGGTTTTTTATTTAGCCCATTTCATATCATTTACGAAAATATCAGAACCAAACTAAAAACCAAAAGCAGTAAGCGAGGCAGGATATACTCGTAGTGCTCAAATGAAGGAGACACAAACATTAACCTTTCATCATGATGTTGTTGCTATTATATCTTTAATCTGTGTGGGTTTTAATGTGCGACTTACCGCTAAATAAAAGGGTAGTAATCATGTAATTTTTATAGCTTACCTGAAAAGAGAAAGAAAAATTCAGAATTATTAAAATGTTCAAATTTGTTGAAACCTTTTTTTTTTAATAAAAGAGAAATTTTATAGCAGCTATCATAAATATATTAAGGCAGTCAGGTCATATAGGATGTTATGTTTCATAATGAGAATAGAAAAAATATTTCATTTCGCCTTTTTTTTTTTAAGGTGTAAGTAAAGACGAGACTAAAAACCGTTTTTGTAGCTCTTCCGGGTGGTACAATTGTTACTTCTTAGAAGTAGAAAGTAATTTTAATGCGCTGTTGATTACTACATGATATCTTGTTTATTTGTGATCTGATGGGTTTGGTTTAATTTGCGTTTTGAGCATAACTGTTTTGTTTTATTCATTACAAAATTTTTTTAAGATTAAAATTCAAATTCTAGCTTCCAAGTGAACCGTTGTCTTTTATTTTTTGATAGCTTTGTGCATGCAACTGCACTTAATGGAACGGTTTTACAGTAATTTTCGAATAGTTTTAGAAAAGGTTAAAAAAAGAAAATGAGGATGCATGGATGACTAGGGTGAAAGTATTGGTTAACGAACTAAAAACAACTCCACGGTAAGCCTAAGGCAAATATAATTAAAATAAATATTAACTTTATTTTCTTGATACATGATAAAGAAAAGAAAATCATTACGTTAAGATTTCTTGAAAATTTAACCTTAAAATAATATTTGAGCCCAAGCAAATTTTTTTTATAAATTTCCAAAGTTTAAAAAACTAAAAATGTTCACATTTTTTAAATAAAACAACAAGAGCTCTGAAATTGTAGCATAGGTGCTTATCTATCTATCTATTATCGATGATAATCTGGGAACTTGCAGCAACATTTTAAGTGTTGTATAGCCATTTATAGTAGTTTAGTATTTATTCTTAGTTTTTTATTTTATTTTTATATTTTTTAATTTTTAATTCTTCATGTTATATTTATTAGTTTTTATTTATTTTTATTATGTACACCATTATTATTTTATGTTGTTTATTTTTTATTTTTATTTTTTTTAGTGTATTTTTTTTTGTATTTTTTATAATTTTTTATTATAATGTTAATTATTTTAATTTATTATTTTGTATTATTTTTTGTTATAATGTTAAAAATTAACATATAATTTATATGTATACATATAATAACAACATAATTAATAATTATCCTCATTATTTCTTAGTTTTTCATTTTTGTATTTTTAATATTTATTTTATTAATTGTCAATTTTTTTATTTTTTTGTTTATTTTTTATTTTTTTTTTTTATTTTTATTTATTTTTTTTTAATTTTTTTTTTTATTTTATTTTTTTTTTTTGTTTTTTTTTTATTTTTTTTTTTATTTTTATTTTTTTTTATTATTTTTTTTTATTTTTATTTTTTTTTTTATTATTTTTTTTTATTTTTATTTTTTTTTTATTATATTTTTTTTATTTTTATTTTTATTTTTTTTATTATAATTTTTTTATTTTTATTTTTATATTTTTTTTATTTTTTTTTTATTTTTATTTTTTTTTTATTTTTATTTTTTTTTTATTTTAATTTTTTTTTTATTTTCCATTTATTGTATTTTTTACTTCTTTTATTTTTGTATTTTTTAATATTTATTTATTGTCATTTTTTATTTATTTTGATTTTATTTTCTATTAATTATATTTTTTTATTTTTTTTTCCTGTTTTTTATATTTTTATTATTTTATTTTTGTTTTATTTTTTTGCACTTTCTTATGTTTTCTTTTTTGTTTTATTTTTCATGCTTATTTCTTTTATTTTTATTAACTTGGTAGTTTTATTTTTATTCATTGTGTATTTTTTATTATTTTTTTATTATTTTTTATTATTTTTTATTACTTTTTTATTATTTTTTATTATTTATTATTATGTTTTATTATTTTTTATTATTTTTTATTATTTTTTAATATTTTTTTGTTATAATGTTAACAAATAGCATAAATATATTATTTTTATGTTTTATTTTTTCTAATTATTTCTTAGTTTTTTATTTTTGTATTTTTTGATATTTATTTTATCAATTGTCATTTTTTATTTTGATTTTATTTTTTATTAATTACATTTTTTACATTTTTTCTGTTATTTTTTATATTTTTATTTTTAATTTCTTTTTTTCATACTTATTTTTTATTTTTATCAATTTTTTAGTTTTATTTATATTTTTGCATTCTTTATTATTTTTTTGTTATAATGTAAGACTACATAAAAAAGTTCTTTTTAAGTTTTCTTATTTTTTTTTCATTACTTCATCATTTTTATTTTTGTAATTTTTGATATGTATTTTATGAACTGTCATTTTTTATTTTTTATTAATTACTTTTTTATTGTCTTTTTTTCTTCTAAATTTTATATTTTTTAATTGTTTTATTTTTTTAATTGTTTTATTTTTTATTTCATTTTTTCCATGCTTATTTGTCATTTATTTTTATTAATTTTTTAGTTTTATTTGTTATATTTTACTTTTATTTTTGTTTTAGTTTTGATTTTTAATTTTTTATTATTTTTGATCTTCGTTTTTTTAATTTTTTTATCGTTTTTTTTATTTTTATCGTTTTTTTTATTTTTATTATTTTTTAATTTTTATTTTTTTTTTTATTTTTGATACTGCCTTGGTTCAAAATCTGAATTGGTTCAAAATGGGTACAAGTGTACAAGTTTGACAAAAAAGTCCTTTCATCGAGCTCCTAAGCTCTCACGAGTGTAATATGGTGGGATGAGATGAAAGTAAAACCGTCTTGCAACCAGTGGACGTGTTGTTAGTGGGATGAAACTTTGAATTAGCTGAAATGAACGACCAATTCTAAAGTTTGACAGCGGATCGTTGATTATGTGGACTTATTTGACTTGGAATGGTGTCGGCAACTGTCATAGGATTAAGGGACTACGACAGTTGGGATTACATTGACATTTTGAAGCGGAATCTGTTTTAAATTTTAATTAAAAAACAGGTCGCAAAATTATGGAATGGACTCGATAGTGGGACTGGACACGTTTAACATAACTAACTCATGGTTGCTCATGGTTGCTCATGGAACCTGCGCTAAGCTTAGAAAAGCTACTCAAAACCAGTTTTAAAACAGTAAGGTGAATAAGCTACTTGACAACTGCAGCAGAGAGGATTTACAGTACAGGCTAATTAATTCAAACAAGAAAAAAAATGTTTTAAGATTGTACATAGCTAGTTTTAAATACAAAAAAAAAAGTTATAATAACAACTTTAAATGAAATTGAGATGAGGATAAAATAATTAAAAAAATTAGTCGTATTTTCTACAACACAAAGTGATACGGCTTTAAGCGGAAATTGTCATAATCGACCACTCCTAAAATCCCGAGTAATATCGGATATAAGCTAGTAGAATATAAACAAGTGAATAGTTAAAAAAAAAAAAAAAACTGTTCTAGCTCTAGAATTTTTACTCTACCGCTAAGGTATTTTTCTTGACCTTTCCCTTGCTCTTCTCATCATGCATTAGAGGCGTTAATTTGGGCGTCAAAATTTGAACGATTTTCGTTTAAAATGTTTGACATGTCGGCATTGAAACATAAAAATGAAACGAACAGTGGAGACTATAAAAATTCTTTCATTTTTTTTTATTTCTTAGTTCGTATTCTCAAAAATGTACCAACAGTTAAGTCGACCACAAGCTAATGAAGTAGTTCAGATGACAAACAAGTGGTAAGAGTACAAAATAAGAGCCAACACGAGGATAGGAACAGATAGATAAATGAAGAAGGATAGACAGACAGACAGACAGACGGAAAGATAGTTAGGCAGTTAAACTGAGAATTGGGAAGATTTGAAGACGAAAATAGATAGATGTCTTTAGAGCAACATAAGCTGAAAACAACAGCAACACTTAACAACAGCAACACTAACAACAACACTGACAACAAACACCATAAAAAGATTGTTGTTGCCGGTTGGTTTTTTTCGGGTATTTTATTCCACTTTGTTAATTTTTAAAGAGCTCTGGTATAACACAAAGTTTACGCCGATAGAAATTTAGCAACTTGGACTCAATACTCGAGAAGCAATAGCCGCAGCAGCAGCAGTAGAAACAACTTTTTACCCGTGCACACACTACACATAATTGTTGTTGCTCCTATTTATTCGAAAACTTTTAACAATACCAAACAAAAATATGAATGTTTCACTAATATACAACAACAATATTTGCTTATGTCGCGCTGTCATGTCGGCAGCAATAGCAGAGATGTGTAGAATCCAGCGACAAACCCGAGACCGATCCGATCCGTTGTGTTTTCAGGCCAATGACCGTTTTTATTTTAAGATTCTTATGGAGCAGCATTAAAGTGACTTTGCTACAAATGAAAAAAAAAAAAAAACAAAAAGCTGTTAAGTACTTATCTATACTTGGAATATAATAAAAAAAATAATTATTATTTGCTATAATTTTGCCATAATTGCGAAAGGGCAAAAATCATTGTATGGCCCACACACAAGTACGGCCTCCAAAAAAAGAATGAATGGCTCAGCTGATTAATGGATGACATTCAATTGTTTCAACTAAATGTGAGGCTAGTGAGCACGGCTCATAAAAAAAGATGAATGGCTGGATGGATGTTTTGATGTTTGTGGTAGATGGATGCCTGTTGCGCCAGTCTGTGGGTGGTATTTTTAGAACTTGCAAAAATAGCTTTGCCCAAAAAAAATTTTGGCAACAACGCATATCCATTAAACTTTAAAAAAATAAAACAAGAACGGAAGAAATAAAAACAAATACAACACCATTTAGATGATTACGCATGAAATACCCAAAAAAAATGTTCCAAAAGACGCTCAACAAGAACAATCTGCTGTTTAAACAAAAAATGAATAATGCTCACACACACACACACACCCGCTCACCACACATCACACGCCTATACACACAATAGAAACAGAGGCCTCTTGTGTTTGTGTATTTGTATTATTCGTGTTTTGCATACGAACAAGTTTTCGCTTCATTTAATCAGCTGATTTGCCGGTTGAACGGGATGTTGTTGGTAAAAAATGGCATTTGCTAAAAATGACTGAGAACAAAAAATAAAAAAAAAAAATAAAAAAAAAAAAAAAATTTAGATATAGGTATATACACCGAATAAAAATGTTGATAGGAGCGTCAAGTGAAAGGAATACAGGGTATTCAGAATACAGAATTATTTCAAACTTGGCAACATGTGACTAAATAACTCTTGAATGAGCTCTTAATGTGCTTTTCTTTAAGCTGCTTTTGGAACTTTTGAGTTTTTGAAACAGACTTTTGGCTATAAGCAGTAATTGACTTACACTGAAGAGTATACTCCAACTCCTCAAAAAATACATGAAAATAAATGTGCGCACATTGAAAAAATGTATTCCTAAAGTATTATTTTTTTCACACATTCAAAATTTGTGCCATCATGGACGCGAAATGTGCTGCAATGTTCCATAGAGTGATTTAAAAAAAAAAAACATATCTGCGAATTTTTAAGCATAACTATATACAGCGCCACTCAAAAGTATTCGGAATTGTTATTTTTTAAATCCATGCCATATACATATATCTCACCATTTATGAATACTTTTAAATAAATATCAATCAAATTGCTTATGTGATGTATTGACTTTTATTTAGCACAAAAATAAAGGTGTAAATAAATGCATTTTTGAAAAATTCATATAAAAAACAAATTTACTAAAAAATTAGCTGAATCATTTGAATCAATTCAAATTTAAATAAAAGCAATACAATGAAAATGAAAATTTAATATTGTGTGGTGTATTCCTTTAATGTACTAATAACCTCCTTTATATGATTTGTCATGGACAGAGCAAGCTTTCGAGTTCTTTCTGATGAAATTTCCGACCATTCCTCTATTTTAACTCGTTCTAACTCTTTCTTTGATGTTGTAGGATGCTTACGAATAGATCGCTCAAAATTCATTCATAAATATTCAATCGGGTTGAGATCCAGCGACTCAGGAGATGTTCCTAAAATATTTGGCGTATTTTACAGTATACAAAGTCGAGTATTCTGAGCTGGGGTTCGTAATCTTGTTGAAATATGTAGCGACTCGAAAACCCAAGGTTTTCGGCACATGCTTCCGAATTGTCCTTTGTAATCTGTATGTACTGCTGATTGCTCATTCTGTGAGTTATAAACTTGATGTTGTCAACTCCATTTGCACTCATACACTCCCATAACATGACGTTACCACATCCATGTTTAACAAAAGGGCATATATTTTTGGGTCCAATTTAGTATTTTTCTTTCTCCATACTAGAATTCCACAATCCGGTCCAAAAAGTTGAATGTTGTTTTATCGCTGAATATTACTCGGGACCAAAAGTCATTGTCGTGATTTTTATATTTTTTCGCAAATTCTAAGCGTTTTCAACAATTTTTTTTACTTATTAGTGATTTAATTCGGAATTCTTCCAATGTAACCAGTAGCTCTGAGCGTCCTCCGAACATTTTCATCACTTACATGTACTTATGCCGTAATATTCGGAGGCATTCCTGTTAACCTCTACGGCAGAAGTTCGAAGCTGTTGATTGATTTTCCGTATTATAAAGGACTAAGTATTATAATGGACTCATCACGAGTACTAAGTTTTTTGGCCTATCTGATCGTTGTCCAACACGAAGCGTGCTCCTTTCTAAAATACTTTGAATAGTCGAAATGATTCTTTTTGTAGAACTGGAAAACTCTTTATGCGTTTTCCCTTCTTAACGCATTCTAAAAATGATTTTTTTTTCTCTCTCTCTTCAGTAGTAGTTCAACGAATTTTCTACCCATTTTTCCTACCATGTTGACAGAATTCGTTTACATTAAAAAAAAACTGTGGTTAATTTCGAAAATTCTCATACTTTTGTGAGGCACTGAATTTTCAAAATTTTAACCATTGGTGCCAGAGTATTTTTGTCAAAATTCTCTCTAAGCTGATTAAAAAAAAACCTTTTTTCCCATAACAATTTAAAAATTCACACCAAAAATATTCTCAAAACATCAAATACCTTAACCTATTTTGGCCCGGTACCTGATCCTGTTGAAATTTTTTGTTGTTGCGGTAGTTTTCTACCCATTGGGCCCATAGATACACTTTTTAGACAAAAATCTGAATGGTATCTGAATATAAAGGTAACATTTTTTCAACGAGCAAATAGCGAAACATTTTTTGATCAGATGAAACTAAAGTTAATTTATTTAACTCAGACCGAGGCAGCCTTTTTGTGAGAAGACCTCCCAATACCGAATTCCAAACTTTAAAACAAACTATAAAAACGGTTAAACATGGCGGTGGGAGTATAATGGTTTGGGGATGTTTCTCATATAATGACACAGGTCCCTTTTTCGCATAGAGGGAAAGATGGATGCTTTACATTACAACAGGATTATGAGTGAAACCATGTTGCCGTACGCAGAGTTTAATATGCCGATGGGTGTTTTAGCAGTATAACGACGCGAAACACACATTGAAACGGGCAAACGAATGGTTCAGACAAAAAAACATCGAAGTTTTAAGCTGGCCGCCACAGTCGCCAGACCTTAATCCTATCGCAATTTTATAGCGAGAGGTAAAAGTGGCTCTTAGAGGCAAACATCCGACCAACAAAGATGATCTTCAGAGGTTAATCAAGGACGCATGGGAGAAAATCCCAACTACTAAGTGAAAATCACCACCAAATATTGAGGGAGTAATAATTATATTTTTTATATAATTTTTAAGAAAACATTTGTTTCTGAAACATGAAAAAATCAAATTTTGTATCATTTTTCCATGTTTCAAAAGCCTCCCACCCATTCTCTCTCCACAAACTTTTCTACCACTATCTATCTACAACTTTTTGAGCCATAAGTATTGATGATGTTTTTAATTTCATTTGATTAGATATGAAGAGAGGAAATGAAGAAAGGTAAAAGCGTAGGACAATGGTCTGGCTGGAATTCGAACCCGGCATCTCTAGGGCGGTAGTCACACGCGCTACTACTCAACTACCGAAGCCGGCTCAAAACAACACATCACAATATTCGATGTTTTGAACAAAATTTGTGCAAAGAGGATATTTGTTAACGAAATATTTGTCAAAAATACAGAATGCTCCTTGCAACTTGCCGATTCCAACTTTAAATTAAAAGAATCACCTCATAAAAGCCAAACAATTTCAATTAAACTTTTCCAATACGGCACATGATAGCACAAATCGGGCACATAGCAGCACAATTTTTCAATTATTGGAAACATTTTTGACGGAACTAACTACAAAAAATCATACCATTTCCAGAAATGGCAGAGCTTACTTGACGCACCGAGGAAACTTCGATTTTTTTACTTTTTTAATGTAATTAGAGAATGCCTGAGTTCTCACGTCAAATTTCTCCTCGTTGCGGCCGTTGATCATACATTTATGTTGTTTTAGTTTTGATTAAAATAGGTTATCTTATGGTGGCCAAGAAACTTAAGATAAGAAAAGAGCCTTGTTTACATTTGTATTTGTTTTAAAGTTTTCTGCAATGTTGCGTGTGATTCAGTAAATACAGCCTATCATCATAAGATATGATGATGATGGTGGCTATTTTTAAAGGAAAATCCAATCAGCTGTTTAAAATGTTTGAAATTTGCTCAAATTCTTAAACCCTGCCCTGTAAGCAATTAAGAACTCGTGTCGCACAGACGCACAAACACACTCAATTAAACCGCACACTTTTCTGTTGCGCCCGTCAGGCGGCCTACACCTCGCCCAACTGTCGCCTCCCACCCATCCATGCTCCACCGCTCGACACACTCAGTCCAGACTATCACAACTCTTACTAATCATGAAATACTGAGAAGTAAATTTTTTTCTTCGAGGTGTTTTTTTTTTTTTTTTTGTTAGCGTGAATTAGTTTGTCAAAGTTTTTTTTTACATGCGGCAAACTAAATTATTTAAGATTATCAGGTGAAATAGATAAACATTTGTTTAAATTATACACACTCATCTATATAAATTTAGCTAAAAACTAAAATATTCATCAACAAAAAAAAGAATATTTTGTTTTTTTTTTTTTGGACTCGTACGCAAAGCATTAAATTATCAGAAATTATGACGTTTTCTCAAGATTGTCGTATAATTCTTTTTGGAACACCTTCGAGAGTGTGTGTGAGGTTGATTTAAGAGATAAGATATTGAGCACACACACAAAGATAGTTAAGAAAAACATATGGTAGGAAAGTGTAACTACATTAAAGAATTGTAGTTTTTATTTTTATTAATATTGTTGGTGTGTTTTGTTGTTATCGTTTCTCTGATTGATCAGTATGTAATGTAAATAAGTGAGTAAGTAAGTAAGAAAGTGAGTAAGTGATGCAATAAAATGAAATGAATGAAGTGCACTGTAGGTATGTTAAAGCTCGAGAAGGTTAATGCACCAGGTGGGGCACTAGTTCGTTGCCATTGAAAGTTTTTTTTTTTTTGTTTTTTTTTCAGATACACACACCTTTTAAGAAAACGAGAAAAAATTCAAGCTTTTTTTAACGATTAAGATATGTTGAATATTAATACGAAAAATCCTATAAACAAAAGTATTTAGCCTAAATATATAACGGGAACTATTCTCTAACGAAAAATACTTAAAACTAAGATTGTGCGACGAAAGACTGAAACACAAAGTTATTTTTGTTGCCATCTTAAAATTGTTTTTGGAATATTTAGCGAGGTTTTATGGGAAGTGTAAACGAAAGTTTGGAACCAATTTTGGGCACGTGTAGCATCTGTTGCTATGTGGATTTAAGTATTTTTTAAACTAGAAACTAGCGGAAATTCCTTTACCAGGAATTGAACGACTGTATTCATAAAAAATGTATGAACCTCTTATAAAACCTTTATAAGGAAAAAACCGTTACACGTTATTCATAAAAAATCTTCTTTTAAAGGCTTTCTGAACGACAGAAGTTTACAAATGGTTTACATTTATTTGTTATTATTTTTTATTACTTTGTATATTTTTTTATTTATTTTTTATTTTTATTTATTTTGTTTTTTATTTATTTTGTTTTTTATTTATTTTGTTTTTATATATTTTTTTATTTATTTTGTTTTTATATATTTTTTTATTTATTTTGGTGCACAATAACTTTTATTTTATTTATTTTATAATTTTTATTTAAACTATTTTGCTTGATTTATTTTTTTATTCTAACTTTTCAAACTGAAAATTTTTAAATTATCATTTTTTATTTTTTTTTTTTAATTAAAATTATAAAATTCAAAAACTTAAATATAAGATAAAGTATTTTATATATTTATATACATTTTTTTTTAATTACAATTTTAAAATTCAAAAACTTAAATATAAGGCAAAGTAAATTAAAGTATTTTATATATTTATATACACTACATTTATTTATTTTTTTTTATTTAATTTTTTATTTTATTTTATTTTTTGTTTTTTTATTTTTTGATTTATTTTTTATTTATTTTTTATTTATTTTTTTATTATTAATTTTTTTTTTGTTTATATTTTTTATTTATTTTTATTTCTTACTTTGCGAAGAACTAGCATTTTTTATGTTTTTTAATGTGTACTACTTTTTTTTTTATTTTTAATAAAGGGTGATTTTTTTGAGGTTATGATTTTCATGCATTAGTATTTGACAGATCACGTGGGATTTCAGACATGGTGTCAAAGAGAAAGATGCTCAGTATGCTTTGACATTTCATCATGAATAGACTTACTAACGAGCAACGCTTGCAAATCATTGAATTTTATTACCAAAATCAGTGTTCGGTTCGAAATGTGTTTCGCGCTTTACGTCCGATTTATGGTCTACATAATCGACCAAGTGAGCAAACAATTAATGCGATTGTGACCAAGTTTCGCACTCAGTTTACTTTATTGGACATTAAACCAACCACACGAATGCGTACAGTGCGTACAGAAGAGAATATTGCGTCTGTTTCTGAGAGTGTTGCTGAAGACCGTGAAATGTCGATTCGTCGCCGTTCGCAGCAATTGGGTTTGTGTTATTCGACCACATGGAAGGTTTTACGCAAAGAACTGAACTTGGTTGACATGTGGTTTCAACAAGATGGCGCTACATGCCACACATCTCGCGATTCTATGGCCATTTTGAGGGAAAACTTCGGAGAACAATTAATCTCAAGAAATGGACCGGTAAGTTGGCCACCAAGATCATGCGATTTGACGCCTTTAGACTATTTTTTGTGGGGCTACGTCAAGTCTAAAGTCTACAGAAATAAGCCAGCAACTATTCCAGCTTTGGAAGACAACATTTCCGAAGAAATTCGGGCTATTCCGGCCGAAATGCTCGAAAAAGTTGCCCAAAATTGGACTTTCCGAATGGACCACCTAAGACGCAGCCGCGGTCAACATTTAAATGAAATTATCTTCAAAAAGTAAATGTCATGGACCAATCTAACGTTTCAAATAAAGAACCGATGAGATTTTGCAAATTTTATGCGTTTTTTTTAAAAAAAAAGTTATCAGGCACTTAAAAAATCACTCTTTATATATGTTTTATTAGCGTGACGACTGTGGCCGAGCTTTAAACATACGTGGACGACTCGTTGCCAATTCGAGACTAGAAATGAATTTCTCTGAACGGTTGTCACCTCGCTACAGCCAATGACAAACCTCACAGAGTAAATAGTGCTATGTAAAGCTACTTGAGAGCATGCACGTTAGCCGTTCGGAGTCGCAAAGAAGTCAGCACTCGGTATATAATTTTTTTTTTTAAATTTATTTATATTTAAATTTATTATTATTATTTAAATTTATTATTATTATTTAAATTTATTATTATAATGATTTAAATTTATTGTTTTTATTGTTAAGTTGTATTTTAAATTTAATTTGGTTTTATTTTTTATTCAATTTAGTTTTAATTCTCATTTAAATTGGTTTTTAATTTTTACTTTCATTTAGTTTCATTTTATAATATTTGTATTTTTTATTTTATTTTAGTTTTCATTGTTATTATTTTTATGTTTAACGATTTATTTTTTATGCATTTTTGTAAAGTCGTTATTTTATATTTTTGATAGATTTTTGAATTTTTTAATTTATTTCGTATTTTTAAATCTAGTTTTGTATTTTTTATTTTTTTATTTGTTTTGTTTTTATTTTATTTAGTTTTATTTGTTTAAGTTTCATTATTAATACAGTTTACATTATTTTTTTTTCCTGTTCATATTTTTTTTTTTTTAAATATCTTTCTAATGTATTTTTTTAAGTTATTTTTCAAATCATATTTGTTAAATTTTATTTTTTATTTTTTACTTTTTATATTGTTGTATTTATTTTATTTTTTAATTTTTATATTTGTTGCATTTTTTTATTTATTTTGGTTTTATTTTGTATTATTTAGTTTTTATTTTATTTCTGTTATGTTAAGTTTAGTTTTATTATTATGTCCTTTATATTTTATTTTAGTTTTTATTGATTTTTCATTATTTTGAGTTTTTGGTTTTGAATTTTTTAATATGATTATTTTTTATTTTTTAATGGCATTATTCGTATTTTTTATATTTGCTTTTTTTTTGTTTTTTAAAATCTTTTTTTTATTTTTTAAAATCTTTTTTTTTTTAAACTTACTTTGTGAATTTTAATATTTGTTGTTTTTATTTATTTTATTTATTTTAATTTTTATGTCTTGCATTTTTTTTTAATATCGTTATTTATATTTTTGATTGTTTTCTTTTTTATTTTTCATATCTTATTTTGTAATTTGTAAATCTTATTTTATATTTTTGATTTTGCAATTTCATTATTTGTTGTTTTATTTTTGTTTTTATTTTCTTTAGTTTTATTTTTTATTATATTTAATTTTTATTAGTATTTTTTAGTTTTTTTTTTATTTTTTAGTTTTTTTTTATTTTTTAGTTTTTTTTTTATTTTTTAGTTTTTTATTTTCTTTTATTTTTTTTATTTTTTGTTTTATTTTTTTTTATTTTTTTTTTTTTAGTTTCTCTTTTCTAAATGTTGTTTCATGTTTTTGATTTTGTAATTTCATTATTTTTGGTTTAATTTTTGTCGTTACTTTCTTTAGTTTTATTTTTGTTTTAACTTTCTTTATGTTTCCACGGCACCCTGAACAACGTAATTCGGCTCTTATTCGTAATTCGAGGCTGAATTATGTTCTGTATTAACTAATTCGCCATACAACATTTGACAAGCTGAATTACCTCATTCGAAGTTGATTCAGTTTGAATTAACACTTTAACTGCCACCATACAAAAAAAATATCGGGTCCCCCGGGCCATTTTTTTTTACAGATCAAGTGTATTTTGGTATTAGAAAATTCGAACAAAATATCAGAAAATGTTTTTTTTTATATTTCTGTGAAATTTTGAAATATTTTATTGAGGCACAACATATGTACCTCACGGCCTAATGTATACGCCGTGAAGTACATGTGCTGTGCCTTGTTTGTATATTTGTGCAATTTTGTTTTGATCATAGTAAATAACCATTTCGTCTGGTAATTTTGAACTGCGACAATTCTGATCAAGAATATATATACTTTTCTATACCTACCACGCTTCCTTATGGGCGTTACAAACAGAGTGAGAAAATGAATATACCCCAGTAAAAGGGTTTTTTTTTTAATCCTGGGAGTATAAAAATAATGCGCTAAAGATAGGTTAAGGTATGCCAGGCCATGCGGAATTGAACTACATTTACAGATTTGCATTTCGACGTACTAATTTTAAACCATGAACTATAATGTGTAATCAAATACTGAGGCACATACGCTGTGCCTCAGAGCCTACGTGGACATTTTATTGAGGCACAGCGTATTGCCTCATGGCAGTTAACGTGTTAACATCCGAATCAAGAAAAAATCGGTTTTATCTCTAATTTTTATCGAAAATTAATCGAAAACAGGTAATAGAAGAAAGACAAACAAAACAAAAAGTCAAAGTCAGCTGTCAAAGTGAGTATTGCTTTCAGCTCTACATAGTTTCATCTGTCAAACTGAATTAAGATTTCTTCGTGGGAGCAAGCTATTTTACATTCTTAATTCGCAAGCCAAAATACTTTATTCAGAGTGCCGTGGAAACATGTTATTAGTTTTATTTTTGTTTTTACTTTTTTTAGTTTTATTTTTTACCGTAATAAAATAATTTACGTAATAATAATTTTCATTAAATTATTTTTGTTCATAATTTTTTATTTTTTATTTAATTTTATTATTTTTCTTTAATTTTTTTATTTTTTTTTTTTTTTATTATTTTCTATTTTTTTAGTTTTTAATATCTTCATTATGAATTTAAGAAATTTTTTATTTTGTATCTAATTATTTTTTGTTCAATTTTATTTTTATTTTCTTTAGTTTTATTTTTTTTCATATTATTTAAATTGTACATGTTTTTTTTATTATTTTTAATTTTTATATTTTTTTCTATTTTTTACTATTTTTTATTTTCTATTTTTTTAAGTTTTTATATTTTTAATATCTTCATTATGTATTTTGACATTTTTTGCATTTTATCAATATTATTTTGTAATTATTACTTTTAATAATTGTTTGTGTTATTTTCGAATTTTATTTAGTTTTATTTTGATTCATTGTATGTTTTATTCTATTTTAGTTTTCGTATTTATTATTTTTAAATTTTTTAATCTTTGCTCTTTATTTTTTACATTTCGATTTTTCATTCTTTTATTTTTTTCAAGTTATTTTTTCATTTCTTTATTTATTTTAGTTATTTTTATTTCGTATTTTTATATATATTTAATATTTAATTTTATATTGTTTTCTTTTTATTCTTTCTTTTTTATTTTATCTTTTAAATTATTTTATTATTTTTTCTCTTTTTTATTTGTTTTTTTTTTCTCAAGAAAAGTGTTTGTTCTAAGCAATTTCATAGATGTTTTCCTAACGTATTTTGGCTTGCTGATAACATTACTGTTATTTTTAACTTGAACACAAGTGCTGTTTTAGAAAAATATCGATGGTTAAGCGCACAAATGTGATAAGTGCTTATTTTCCACTATTTGATTCAATATGGTCGTGTTGTGTCTTTTAGCGCGAACTTTTTATGACCACAATAGATGGGGAGCCATTAAATTTTCTCAATTCCATCCATGAAATCCATCCATGCTTCGCTGTTAGCTCTTCTATCTAAAGTGCTGTCCTGTTATTTATTTTTTAAACAAAGGAACGATTAAGCATGCCATCAAAATACGATGCTAACGGGTTATAAAAAGCAAAACAGGAATGGAAAATATGATTAGAAATTGAAATTTTTTGCATGTTTCATGCAAATATCTTTAATTTTTTTTTTTAAATTCTTTACACACAGTTTATTTAAATGTATCTACAGTGTGCAGCAAAAGTCATGGTACCCCAGCCGCAGTATAAAATCATTCGTTCTTTCTTAAAAAAATATATCGCAAAAGATATGATTCTTATTTTTATTTAATATATCCATTTATATACTTCAAAAAACCAAAACAATATTTAAAATATTTATGTAAACAAAAATAAAAAAAATTAGAGATCACGTTAACTTCAGTTTTTTGCCCAGCAAAAGTCATGGTACCCCTGGAAAAATATTTAAATTTTTATATTGATTTTACGATTCTTGACTTAAATTTGCTTACCTAATACTTAGTAGGATATCCCTTTAGTCTGAGAACTTCATTTAATCTGTTCGGCATTGAGTGCACAAGTTTTTTAGTGTAATCTTCGGATATTTTACCCCATTCATTCAAAAGTATTTCTTTAAGCTGTGTTTTATTCGAAATAGTATGATTTCGAATACGTTTTTCTAAATAATCCCACAAGTGCTCAATAGGGTTTAGATCTGGACTTTGAGGAGGAGTTTTTAGCATGTGTGGTGTATTGTATGCGATCCACATCTTAACGTCTGCAGCGGTGTGCTTAGGATCATTGTCCTGTTGAAAGTAATAGTTTTCACGAATATTTAGTTTTTCAGCACTTTGGTTCAGATTTTCTTTAAGAATATTCATATAAACCGTTTTGTTCATCGTCTCCTCAATGAACACTAAATTGCCAACACCTTCTGCAGACATGCAGCCCCATACCATGACTCCACCTCCTCCATGCTTCACAGTTTTCCGTGTATTTTTTTGGATTAAGCTCTTCGCACTTCTTCCGCCACACTAATACGCGTCCGTCCGATCCAAAAATGTTAAATTTTGATTCGTCGGAGAAAATTACGTTCTCCCAAAAATCATTTCCTTTATTTATATGTTCTTTGGCGAAGTCAATGCGTTTTTTTCTATTTATTTCACTAACGTGCGGCTTCTTACGAGCAGTGCGAGCATTGTACCCAACCTTCTTGATGAACCTACGCACCGTATCTGCAGAAACATCTTTCTGCAGAAATGATTCTTTCAACTCTGTTGCTATTTTAGGTGCACTTGTAAATGGATCTTTCTTTACAATGGCTTCAATTTTCCGTTCTTCCCTTTTATTGAGCTTTGGTGGACGGCCTGTTCGCGGTTTATTTTCAATAACGTTATCTCTTTTGAACCGATTAATAACTTTTTGCACAGTTGATTTACTTCTGTTTATAATTTGAGCAATTGCAGAGTAAGATTTACCCATTTCGTGGTTATTAATTATTATTTTTCTTTCTTCAATTGATAATTCTTTTCTCGACATTTTAAGAAAAAATTTGACTCTCCTTCTTGCAATTATAAAAAACTTCTTTTGCTGACTGGAAATTTGGAAAGTACCGTTTTATTTTTAAAAGAGAGCAAACAAAAGCTTTAAGGGTTGCCAACAATTTGTACAAATATTTAATCGGGTAAATCAAATGTAACTCTATTTATGACCAGGGGTACCATGACTTTTGCTGTGCAAAAAACTGAAGTTAACGTGATCTCTAATTTTTTTTATTTTTGTTTACATAAATATTTTAAATATTGTTTTGGTTTTTTGAAGTATATAAATGGATATATTAAATAAAAATAAGAATCATATCTTTTGCGATATATTTTTTTAAGAAAGAACGAATGATTTTATACTGCGGCTGGGGTACCATGACTTTTGCTGCACACTGTATTTGTTTTTACCGTTTCGAGTTCTCCTGCAGTACAGTACAAAACAGGAAGTAATTTTTGTGTTAATGAAAAATAATAATAAACAATTTTGCATTATTAAATTCAATGTTGACATATGTACAAAATGTGCATGTGCCATGGAATTTGACAATAAAAAAAAAGTAGCATGAAGAGACGACGTCTCAGAACATAACATAAATTCATCACTGGCAACAGATATATTAATTTACTTAAAATTTTTGAGTATTGTTTTCACCACAAAGTAATAGAATATCAAAGGAATTCTTCAATTTAAATGGTTTTTATGCAGTTCGTTGCAAAGCAGCAGGTTTTAAGAAGAGGGTTGGCTGAGAGAGGTCAGAGGTGTGTTTCGAGAGGATAACGAAATATCTGCTAAAGACAAGTATTGCGCCCGCATTCCAATGTCTTGTTTTTTGAGGTTTTTGTGGTGGAGCTGCACGCAGACAGGCTCAGTGATAAATGTGTATAAAAAACAGAAAAAAAAAGAACAAAAACAGAATTAAAACAAACAAAAAATATAAAAAATATTGCAATTGAAATGCGTTATACTTAAGATACACACAATTGTATCTAAACAGGGTGTGACAAACTCTTGTGACTTTTTATTTTCGCCATAAAAGTTAAGCATTTTAGTCCCAGAGTTAAATATTGTAGATATTTTTATTAGTTCCCCATATTTTTTATGTGTAGCCTGAAAAGTAGAAAATCTAAGGATTATAATGTCCAACACTGACTCGGACAGACAATAAGTAATCACAAAAATATTCAAATTTTGCATTTGATTGCTTGTCACAGCCACAGTCAGGCAGACAGACAGCCAACAAACAAAGACGCACGTTTGGACTGTCAAGTGGTTTTAACCGACATTACCACCAGCAACAACAGTCACAGACATTGAATGCCACCACCACTACCAATACCAGCACCACCACATTGGAATGCTGGCTCATCTTAAATGCATTTCTTGCTGGCTGGTTGGCTGGTTGGTTGGTTGGTCAGTTGTCAGTCTGGCTAGCTTGCTCGTTTGCGGTTTGATTTTGCTTAATTGTCGCATATTTTCATTCACTTGATATGCAACAAGATTTCAATAAGAATTCCAAAAAATCCAAAACACAAAAAACACAGGGCAACTTTGTTATCATCTGTGATGGATGAGAGGGGGAGAGTTTGCAAAAAAACAAGCAGGCATGCAGCCAGGCAAGACATGAAATTCAATGCGTTGACAATTTGTTGGCAACCAAATTTGATACGTTCACTAGAAGCATCAATTTGAACGACGTCAGCCAAGAATGCCATAATTTGTGAATGAATATTAATTTGTGGTCATGATCATCAGTAACTAAGGTTGCTGAGAGAGGAAGTCAGGAGGGGATACACAAATAAGAACACAAGTTTCATTGATAAGCAACATATCCTATGATGGTGTGCCGTGCCGAGTTTTATTTCTATTCCACGTAAGGGACCTTATATTATGTATTTGTGGTTGGGGTTAATTACAATGGGCCTGATTGGTCTAAGTGTGTCTCATTAGAGACAACCGCTGCAACCTGTCTGGCTGTGTCGAGTGAACATACAACTATGTGTGTAGTTACCATGCTCTAACATAATCTAACTGAAGAATATTTGTAGCCATTGGAGCAGGGAGACGTGGCATCTTCCATACAACTCGAATGGTTTATTTCGTGCTGGCTTTTAAACTAAAATCTTACTAAAATTATTATACTCGAGTATAATATAACACATACAATAATGTCGAAGTTATGAAGGTTTTATTATTTTGATGACGTCAAAAAGGTGTGCTTTTCATTCGATTTTGAGTAGTTTCAAAACAAAAATATTTTATATCAAAGCTTATGTGCAGAATTTCAAATATTTAAGTAATTATTTTTTTGATATTTTTAGAGACTTTACCATTTCGATGACGTCACTTCAAATTAGGTAGGCATGGTTTTCATCCTAGTTTGTAAAAATTTAAACTAAGAGAGCGTATTTAGAACCAAAGCTTATGTACAAATTTGAAGTGTTTTAAAAAATGTTTGTGGATTTTTTTAAGATTCTAACATTTTGATGACGTAACTTTGTATGAGAAGTAGGCGTGGTTTTCGTTCGATTTTGACAAATTTCATTTGTAGAGTGAGTGCTAATTTGGAATGAACCTTACTCCCCAAAATTCAAGATTTTAGATTAATTTTTGTAGAGTTTGTAGAGATTTTACCTTTTTGGTATAGTTTTGTATGGGAGTTGGACGTGATTTCATCCGACTCAGCTCATTTTTGAAATTGATCAAAAGATTCTTTAAGATAGCTTCAAAATTACGGCTGTTATCGTATAAACGGACAGACATCGTTAGATGGACTTAAGAAGTGATGTTGACCTATGCTTATCTATAGCTACCACGCCTCTTAAAGGGCCTTGCAAACTGAATTATAAACTTTAAATACCCCTTTCGAAGTACGGAGGTAGTATTGAAATTCCGCACATATGCAAACCGGGTGTTGACTTTTTAACATACAACTGTTTGGTTGTTATACGTAATGAACATTTAGTCGATATATGATCCAATAAGCAATTATCTAGAAAAGAAAATCGATATTAATTTGATCTAATATAGCATATCTGCAATATTTTTCAAAATTTAATCAAAACTTTTATGGTGGCAATTTGTAAAAATTATATACCTTTCTTCATCGAGTATATCAACTATACCAAAAAAAAAATTAATTGCCGAAAATTTCGCACCAAACCAAATGTCAAGAGCAATCATCTGACACCAATTGATAACGAACAAATAAAATAACAACAAAAATAGTTAATGGCAAAAGTTAATATTAACAATTTAATAATATAGAGGGAGAAAAACAGACGATGAGACAGCAAGAGAGAGAGGGGGAAAGTGAAGAGGAGCCCCAACAATTAGATAAGGTAAATAAGTTAATGTATTTATCAAGATGGCAGACTCGACAAACTAGATTGCAACATTTCGAACACTTCTATTGGCGCCAGTTATTTCAGAGAGCAAAAGCTGACAGCTCTTAATAGTTGTAGTTTAGTTCACCAAAGTCATTCAACATTCACCATTCAAAACTCTTGGCTATAACCTAATTACTACCACTACTATTTCAGCAATTACAGAGTAATTAAGTGAAGCGAATACAAAAATGTGTGCATTCGCACGCGCATGTTGATAAGATCGCTTAAATGTTTTGTACAAAATTTAAAATAAAAAAAAAACACAAAAATAACCGATGATATAGATAATTTAGTTACTTGCAACAATATGCAATATGCTGTTTGGTGCAATGCAACATTTATCATTGATGGCATTGAAAAAAAAAAAAAAAAACAAAATAATATTGAGTCAAGTTAATGTGACAGAGTGTCGGAAATTATGCCAAATGTCGATCAAAGTCAACACAGCAGAGCACATAAAAATTGACAACAACACCTACAATTAAGTGTAAGCGACTCTATGATGATGATGTTTTTGTTGCTCTCTTTGCTATTTTGGTGATGTTCGCACACAATCAACGGCAAAAATCTTGTTACTGCTGCTTGGTGCAGAAGCGTGCGTTCAATTATAATTTGCTGCGTGTGCAACCAAGTGGGACTGACTGACTACTGGGACTCAGAGAGACACTGAGAATTGAGACTCTGGAACTGAAACTGAGAATGGCTGTGTGCAGTAGAGTATGAAGCCTGTGAGGTCTTCATCGGGAAACATTAGCACTGATCATTGATGAGCAAAGTAACCAAGCATATGGATGCGCGACTCTGGTTAACCGCAAAATTAAATTTAAATAATTGTGGTGGTGGCTAGGGGTACCAGGCGAGTAACGTTTGCACTCCCTTTTTAAATGCTTATATTTTTTTTCTTCTAAATAATTCTCATAGTTTGATGAAGGTGCTTCCATTAAAAAATCGATCATTTCTTAATTCTTCTTAATGAGCGACAACTGTTCGTTTTTTTCTGGTCAAGAAAAAAAAGAGCAATTTTATCCTTAATGCACTGAAGCTTTATATATACTCCATGGTGCTGACATTTATACTTAAGATAAGTTTCTTAATAAAAACTGTTTGGCATTTTTAATAACATTTTAAGTGCTCATTACTCAGCATTAATTTATTAAAAATGCATGCAAATTTTTGGAAATCAGCAGAGTAAGCCAGAGAAGAGCCTTAGGAGCCAATTTATGAGGAAATCTATATAATCTATATAGTCGCTGAGGGAAAACGGCTACATGTATAAATATTATTGAGATCTCAAAATGAGGGAGATATCATGTAGATGTGCCAACTTTCGAGAAAATTTTCATATTTTCAAAACCGTGGAGAGAATGGATACATTTCTCTAAAAAGCTATCCAAACGATTAAGTAACGAAGTTTCTTCATATTAAATATCAGTTGAATATTGAGTAGAATAATCTGTTGTTTAAAAGTTATTTTTTCAATATGTTTTGCACACTTTTTTATATTAGTACAGAAAAGCTATAAAATATTTTGAATTTGAAAAAATTTTAAAAATATGAACACGCTAAACGAACCACATAACCCGTAAACGAACCACATATGCAAATATGAACCGCTGAATCACTGAAATGTTTTGACCAAGGTTGAAATACGGGCATCTCTCACAATATTTTGAGTTTCGGTGAAACAAGTGGTAGCAAGCTTACCACCGTTCAATACCATGCCCCAAACGGTTAACTATTCTTTTTTACAAAAATAAACAGCATTTCACACAAGACACAAAGATGGTTTCCAGAATTTTCGATAGTAAAACAAAAAGAGTTGAATTGGCTGAGGTAAAGGCATAACACTTGCATCAAATAAAGTATGTTTCTACTGCTTTACTCAAAATATCCAACAAATGCCTTATTTAGTTTCCCCTTTCCATTCCTACTTAAATTTCATCCAATGGAGCAAGACCAAGTCCAAGACGAATTTTCGAACTAAAGTTAAATCAAACGATATAACATATACATTTATTGCTTTAAGTCATTAAAAAAGGCCCGGTCAAAACGAAGAAAATTACAAGCATCCCTCTTAGACTTGGATTAGTCCTTAGACTTGGATAGTTCATGGATTTTGAAACTATCCCGTTTGTGTCTGAATAATTATAAAAGTCCAAAAAATTTTCCTTATGTAGTTTTTTTTTTTATATAAATCAAAGGATTTTAAGATCGTTATTTTTAACTGTTTTCCTGAAAAAACAACTTTGTCCTTCCGGGAGAGAAAAACATGCTTTTTTCCCCTCATTTTTTTTTTCGGGCGATCTTGACAACCCCATGCAACTTTTGAGACCCCTTAGAATGTGAAATTCGAAAAAAAAATTTTAAATCGATACGTCCTATTGTATTGTGTGAGCCTTCGAAGGTACAATTCTCCTAACAGTATACTTAATACCTACTAAATGTTATTTAATTACGTTAATTACGTAGTCATATGGAGGGGGTATGGAGAGGAAAAGATTTTTTTGTGTACAAATTTTTGGGGCAAACAAATAAATTGATATTAAAAAAAATTGTAGCAAATAGACCAGTCAAAACTGAAGTATATCTCTAAAGAATACCCAAAAGGTTACCTAAATTTCCCTGTTTAAGGAGTTTTACTAAAATAGCTTCTCATTTTCTAATTAAAAACAAAAAACAAAAGAAAAGTCGATTTTGACAGGGACCACTCTAGTTATATTTGAATTTGAATTTGAATTTTATTTGTATTTATAATTGATTTGATTCAGATTTAAATAAAATTATTTTTGACTCTACTGAACATGAACTCGACTGATTTTGACATAAATAAGGTTGCGAACATAACCAGTTTTAAAGTCCATACATTAGAAGGTAAAGGTAAAGTTAAAAGTAAAGGTAAAGGTAAAGGTAAAGGTAAAGGTAAAGGTAAAGGTAAAGGTAAAGGTAAAGGTAAAGGTAAAGGTAAAGGTAAAGGTAAAGGTAAAGGTAAAGGTAAAGGTAAAGGTAAAGGTAAAGGTAAAGGTAAAGGTAAAGGTAAAGGTGAAGGTAAAGGTAAAGGTAAATGTAAAGGTAGAGGTAAAGGTAAAGGTAAAGGCAAAGGTAAAGGTAAAGGTAAAGGTAAAGGTAAAGGTAAAGGTAAAGGTAAAGGTAAAGGTAAAGGTAAAGGTAAAGGTAAAGGTAAAGGTAAAGGTAATGGTAAAGGTAAAGGTAATGGTAAAGGTAATGGTAATGGTAATGGTAAAGGTAAAGGTAAAGCTAAAAGTAAAGGTAAAGGTAAAGGTAAAGGTAAAGGTAAAGGTAAAGGTAAAGGTAAAGGTAAAGGTAAAGGTAAAGGTAAAGGTAAAGGGAAAGGGAAAGGTAAAGGTAATGGTAAAGGTAAAGGTAAAGGTAAAGGTAAAGGTAAAAGTAAAGTTAAAGTTAAAGGTAAAGGTAAAGGTAAAGGTAATGGTAAAGGTAAAGGTAAAGGTTAAGGTAAAGGTAAAGGTAAAGGTAGAGGTAAATGTAAAGGTAAAGGTAAAGGTAAAGGTAATGGTAATGGTAATGGTAAAGGTAAAGGTAAAGCTAAAAGTAAAGGTAAAGGAAAAGGTAAAGGTAAAGGTAAAGGTAAAGGTAAAGGTAAATGTAAAGGTAGAGGTAAATGTAAAGGTAAAGGTAAAGGTAATGGTAATGGTAATGGTAAAGGTAAAGGTAAAGCTAAAAGTAAAGGTAAAGGAAAAGGTAAAGGTAAAGGTAAAGGTGAAGGTAAAGGTAAAGGTAAATGTAAAGGTAGAGGTAAAGGTAAAGGTAAAGGCAAAGGTAAAGGTAGAGGTAAATGTAAAGGTAAAGGTAAAGGTAAAGGTAATGGTAATGGTAATGGTAAAGGTAAAGGTAAAGCTAAAAGTAAAGGTAAAGGAAAAGGTAAAGGTAAAGGTAAAGGTAAAGGTAAAGGTAAAGGTAATGGTAAAGGTAAAGGTTATGGTAAAGGTAATGGTAATGGTAATGGTAAAGGTAAAGGTAAAGCTAAAAGTAAAGGTAAAGGAAAAGGTAAAGGTAAAGGTAAAGGTTAAGGTAAAGGTAAAGGTAAAGGTAAAGGTAGAGGTAAATGTAAAGGTAAAGGTAAAGGTAAAGGTAATGGTAATGGTAATGGTAAAGGTAAAGGTAAAGCTAAAAGTAAAGGTAAAGGAAAAGGTAAAGGTAAAGGTAAAGGTAAAGGTAAATGTAAAGGTAGAGGTAAATGTAAAGGTAAAGGTAAAGGTAAAGGTAATGGTAATGGTAATGGTAAAGGTAAAGGTAAAGCTAAAAGTAAAGGTAAAGGAAAAGGTAAAGGTAAAGGTAAAGGTAAAGGTGAAGGTAAAGGTAAAGGTAAATGTAAAGGTAGAGGTAAAGGTAAAGGTAAAGGCAAAGGTAAAGGTAAAGGTAAAGGTAAAGGTAAAGGTAAAGGTAAAGGTAAAGGTAAAGGTAAAGGTAATGGTAAAGGTAAAGGTAATGGTAAAGGTAATGGTAATGGTAATGGTAAAGGTAAAGGTAAAGCTAAAAGTAAAGGTAAAGGTAAAGGTAAAGGTAAAGGTAAAGGTAAAGGTAAAGGTAAAGGTAAAGGGAAAGGGAAAGGGAAAGGTAAAGGTAATGGTAAAGGTAAAGGTAAAGGTAAAGGTAAAGGTAAAGGTAAAGGTAAAGGTAAAAGTAAAGTTAAAGTTAAAGGTAAAGGTAAAGGTAAAGGTAATGGTAAAGGTAAAGGTAAAGGTTAAGGTAAAGGTAAAGGTAAAGGTAGAGGTAAATGTAAAGGTAAAGGTAAAGGTAAAGGTAAAGGTAATGGTAATGGTAATGGTAAAGGTAAAGGTAAAGCTAAAAGTAAAGGTAAAGGTAAAGGTAAAGGTAAAGGTAAAGGTAAAGGTAAAGGTAAAGGTAAAGGTAAAGGTAAAGGTAAAGGTAAAGGTAATGGTAAAGATAAAGGTAAAGGTAAAGGTAAAGGTAAAGGTAAAGGTAAAAGTAAAGTTTAAGTTAAAGGTAAAGGTAAAGGTAAAGGTAAAGGTTAAGGTAAAGTTAAAGGTAGAGGTAAATGTAAAGGTAAAGGTAAAGGTAAAGGTAATGGTAAAGGTAAAGGTTAAGGTAAAGGTAAAGGTAAAGGTAAAGGTAAAGATAAAGGTAATGGTAAAGGTAATGGTAATGGTAATGGTAAAGGTAAAGGTAAGTTAAAGTAAAGTAAAGTAAAGTATAGTAAATTATAATAAAGTATAGTAAAGTATAGTAGAGTATAGTAGAGTATAGTAAAGTATAGTAAAGATTAGGAAAGATTAGCAAAGTAAAGTAAAGTAAAGTAAAGTATAGTACAGTATAGTAAAGTATAGTAAAGTATAGTAAAGTATAGTAAAGCATAGTAAAGTATAGTAAAGTGTCGTAAAGAATAGTAAGGTAATTAAGGTAAAGTAATTTTTTTCACTATTTTTAAGACCTCTTTACGGTGATGCAATTTTAGTACTGCGAAATTCATTTTTTATTTTCACATTTCTGTTAAATAAAGTAGTTAGAAAATAGAAAAAGACGAATTACTTCTCTTTTTCATTGCATATTTTAAAAGTCTTACGAGTTTTTTCACCTCATAAAAGACATTTATTTTTCAGGCAATAGATGCCGTTATATTGCTTCACTCTCTAATGTCTACTTCAAACAGTCATAACTTAAAGTATCTTTCGGTGATAATTTCTTTTAAGCTATAGCACCACTACAGCAAGACAACACCTGGTCTTCTGATTGAAAGATATTGCTTCTCCGCAGTCAATAAAATTCAACACGATCAGCACAACAAACAACAACATGTCACCGGAAAAACAACATGTGCCAACTAACAGTAAGAAATCGTTTGCAGTTAACAGCAATTTTTATTACATTTTTATACTTAGTTTTTGGGTGGACTCAACCTTTTATGCTTTTGCAAGTGCAAAGTTCTTTGGCTTTCAATTTCATTAAATTTACTATGAAGAAAGACAAACAAAAACAATAACAATTGCAAGTTGCTGCTTTTTTGCTATGTTTTATTTTTAAGGCCAAGTTCATTGTCATTATTTTAGACAACTCGAGAACTCTATAAAAAAAAACCGACAAAATATAACACGACAAAAAAGCAAGTGCTTGCGAAATGGTTGGCTTGATTAAGCGAAACTTGTTAAATACAAAATAAGAATTTTTTTAATAAAAAGACGTTACGGTTGCTGTTAAATAAATTGCTTAATTTTATTTGTTTTTTTTTCATGTTAATGTTAAGCAAGATATTTGTTGTCTAATATTACAACACGTTCTCAATTTTGTTGATTTTTGGTATATTGCGCATTAAGGATTTTAAAAACAAAATAAAAAATATACAAATATTTTTATAAATTTCGTAGAAAATATTTAAGTTGGCAAAAATTTCACGATGACCGTTGGAATGAATGAACTTTTCAAGGTTTTGGAGTCAAGTTACTAAAAGTTGCAAGCAAATTAATTGACTCGCACTGGCAGCAATTTTTGTATAAATATTTTATTTCTTATTTTTTTTGTTTTTTTTAGCCAATAACTTTAATCGAAGACATTTTATTTGTGTTTGTTTTGAGCAGAAAAAAAATTACGATTTTTAACAATGCTGTCTAGCAGTATTTCGTGCTGCTTTTAACAGCCTGTGAGAAATTTCAAAGTTAACGAACTCTTAATCTCAAGACCCACTCCCCTCACTCCTCCCTGCCCGCCTATCTGATCTATTTGACTGCCCTTTAAACGAAAAGGGGTTACTTCAAGGGTTGTTTCTTAGGCAATTTTCCTTCCTGTTGGTTGTTTCTTCCCTGTTGACTTCTTTTTGATGAGTGTAAAAACATTAAGAACTCAAAACTTTTGCAGACGACAGCAGTTGGAGTGTCAGACAGCGCAGCGTCGTCCTCAGCGTCAACATGCAAAAACTTAGTCCTTTTGTCAACAACTGTACAACGCACGCGCAACAGTTCGTTTACCTATTTCTTGTATTTTGTTTTGTTCGGGTTCCTGCCAAGTCCTTAGTCCTTTTGAAGGATTTTATTTTCTTTACTTAAAAAGTAGTTGTTATTCTTTGCTCAGGTAAATGCCTGCGGACGCAAGCTCTGTTGCTTTCGAAATGTAACAGTGTTAAGGACCTCTGTTAGGGGCACTGGACAGGCACTGATGCTTCCTTATCATTTGTTGCTGGCTTTGTTTTACTCTACTCGAGTATGTGAAGGATCGCTGCTGGCCGCTATTGTTTTAAGCCATGAAATGCTGGGCATTGCCAACGATTTTAAGCATGTTTAAGTTAGTTTTGAATATTTACATCATGAGGTAGAAAATTCAAGAACTAAACCGAACGAAGTATAAACGAAATTTGGCAGCCTTTGTCTCGAGCTCAATCACTCAAATTCGCCTGCTTCGAATTCGGCTGCTTACGATTTTCTTGGCTGTTGCTTAGTTTTATTTTATGTGTTTTTTTCATTGTTATTGCTGTTGTTATTGTCGGGTCTTATTGGCAGCTGCAACTCTGTTTTGTTGCGGCCTAAAAACATTTTGAGGGTTCCTTTTGAAGTACGAACCTCATTTCTTCAGCGCAGACGTCGCTGTTGTTAACTCTACTACGATCAAAATCGAGATCGAGCAAAAGGTTGCTTCAACATTTCAAGTTGCATGCAGCAACACGTAATCTTGTTCATAAACATTTCGATATTAAATGAACTGTACAACAAATGGTTCTCGTCGTTTCGTCCCCGTCTTGCTCCTCGGGCGTTTGAGGTGAATGGTATTCAATTATTGTCTACCTTTAGGGTTACCTAAGAAATATAGGCTGCATAGCACACAGCAAAGGCATGGGTCGCAATCCTTGTTTTGTCGTCATACTTGCAGCAAGGATCTTTTGGGCGACATGTGCTTCGGTTGGTTGGTTTGTTGTTTCCTTGATCGCATCTTAGTGCTTCAACGTTGGTTGCAATATTTACAAAAAATAAATGTTGTTGTTTTTTATTTTGTTTTGAATGATTTTACGTTTGCATCTGTCGTTCTCACGACTTGTAGCTGTTGCTGAAGTCTTGTGTCCTTCTTGCATCGATCGACTGGTTGGCTACAAGCTCAATATTATCGTGGCACAATAAAAACGAGCGTCGTTTATATTGTGACGATGCACATGCAAGCTAAACATTTTTTTTTTTTACAATAAATAGTGGCAACATTTGCTGCTGCTCTGTTTTTAGTTGTGTTTCAAAAGTTTGCAAGAAGAAATACGAAGGAGTTTTTAAATGTTGTTTGTTTTCATTCAACTTCAACTTTATTTTTGTGCAATTGCACAGAAATTAAAACGGCAGCTGCTGTGGCTTCTGTTGTTGTTTGTGTTGATTGCAGCATGCAGTTCGGTTTTTTTTTTTTTTTGTGAAGTTATTGGGGCAACTTTCTGTACTTTGGCACAGTGAATTGCTAAAAAAAAAAAAGAATAAACAAAAGTATAGAGGAAACCTTATTGTAACATAAATGAAAGAAACCCGTATAGCTTGAGACTAGCCTAAAATTGCTAACCACATAATTCTAGAGAGAGCAAAAGATATCCTCTTAAAAGGCATGTTTAAGAAACAACGCTAATGGCTTCTTCCATTGTTGAACTACTGTTTCTTTTCTGTATAATCTAAAATAATTTTTGTTTTTATATAAGTTTTAATTTTTTAATTTCTTTATTTTATTAAATCTATTAATTTATTTGATATTTTTTTAATTTGATTTTTTTTTAATTTGATTTTTTTTTAATATTATTTTTTTTAATTCGATTTTTTTTTAATTTTATTTTTTTTTTATTTTGATTTTTTTTTATTATTTTGATTTTTTTTTTTTTATTTTGATTTTTTTTATTATTTTAATTTTTTTAGTTTTTTGTTTTTAATTAGATTTCTATTTAAATTTTTTGTTTTTGTTTTCATTTTTCTAATATTGTAAGTCCTGTTCGAGCATTTTTATATTTTTTTTTTATATAATATTTTGTCAATTTTGTGTAACTTGTATTAATTTTTAAATGATCATTATGTTTATTATTTTAAATTATTTGTATTATTTTTTATTTATTAACGAATTATTTTTTTTTAATTTATTTTCTAATTTTTATTTATTTGTTGAATTATTCAATAATTATTTCTTTTGATTTCTTTATTTTTGATACTTTGAACTGTATTTGGCATTTTGTATTGATTTTTGATATTTATTATAATATAAAAATTTTTATTTTTTTTATATATATATTTTTTTAATTTTAATTTTTAATTTTTAATTTTAATTTTTAATTTTAATTTTTAATTTTAAGTTATGGAGGGTTAATGTATTTTGGGTTTCGGAAAGTGCAGCCCTGACATCAAGTGTTCATGTCATCCAAACTGGTTTTTGTCCAGTTAAAGGTTTTTTACAATATGGAACGTTTACCACCGAACAACGCGTTAAAATTGTTAAATTGTTGATTTTTGTTAAATGCTGATTTTTCGAAGCTAATTTTCTTCAGCGATGAGGCCCATATAGGGCTCTAAAAATTCCCAAGCGATTGTGGAGAAACCATTGCATCCGCAAAAAGTGATTGTCTGGTGTGCATCATCTGGTGATGTCATTGGACCGTATTTTTTTAAAACAATCAAGGAGCAAATGTTACATTTAATTCTGAGACCATGATTTTCAAAAAAAATCGTTTAACATAGATTCTGAGACCATCTATGACCATATGTTAAACGATTTTTTGGTCTAAAATTCAAGATAAGGATCTGAACAATATGTGGTTTCAACAAAATGGGGCGACAAGCCACATAACAGCACCAATTATGGCTTTGTTTCAACAGAAATTGCCAGGACGACTTATGTTTTTTTGCCTCTGGACTGTTTTTGTGAGGGCTACGCAAAAAATTGTGTCTACGTGAATAAACTTCAAATTCTTAAGCAACTCAAAACCGACATTCATCAAGTCATGGCCGAGATAGTGCCCGAGTTGTGCATAAAAATATTCGAAAATTACCTCAAAAGGGTTGAGTCCAGCAAAAACTCCCGTAGAGGACATTTTAATGATATTGTATTCTACGTATAATGGGAAATATTATAACGACAATACATTTTATCAAAATCTGCATTTTAAGTGTTTTTTTTTAACTTTAATTTCCAAAGGACAAAATCAAATTTAATAAATTTTTTTTAATTTTTTTTATTTTTTTTATTTTTTTTATTTTTTTTTAATTTTTTTTTTTATTTTTTTTTAATTTTTTTTTTATTTTTTTTTTTTAATTTGTTTTCAAATTAGTTTTAATTTGTGTTTTGATTCATTTTTTTTATTCATTTTTTTTATTCATTTTTTTTATTTATTTTTTAAATATTTTTTTTTTCAATTTAGGTTTTATATAATTTTTTTTAAACTTTTTTTACTTTTTTTGAATTTTTTTATTTTTATGAATCTTTTCATGTTTTTTAATTTATTTTTTTTATTTAAATAAATCTGTTTTATTTTTTAATTTTAATTTTTTTCATTTTTTTTACTTTTTCAATCTTTTCATTTTATTTTTTTATTTTTTAATGGTTTTCATTCTTAGATTTGTTTTAATTTTTAAAATATTTATTTTTCAATATTGTTAATTCTGTCTGAAATATTTTGCTGGTTAGTTTTTTTATACTTTTTAAATTTTTTGGGATTTATTTTCGTTATTTCAATGTTATTAATCCTTTCCATTTATTTGTTTGAATTTCTATTTTTACCAAATTTTTAAAGTTTTATCTTAAGCGCTAAACAAGAATCAAAATATCCATGATAATTATAAAATATAGCTTAACCTTACTTATCAGCTCGTTTAAATACTCTAGAAAATTTTCACATATCTACCAAAAATGTATACAAAAAAGTTTTAAAGAATTTGTTTTTCAAGTTTGACGCTTTATTGTGAAAAATTATTACAAATTCATTTTTCAAAGTATTGTCCATCGCTAGCCACTACTTTTTTCCATCTTTCTGGCAAATTTCGGATAAAAAAAAAAATAAATAACTGGCCATTTCAGCCCTTGTAAGGACTTCGACCTAGCTTCTTATGATCAATTGTGTTGTGCGTGTTATTAAGTTTGTACACAATTGACCGAGAAACGGACCTACAGGTTTAACGCCGACTCCGAACGGCGATGAACGGAATGTTCTTATTCTCAAGAAGCTTTACATGGCATTTTGATTACTCTCTGAGGTTTGCCATTGTCTGCAGAGAGGTGGCGACCGTACAGAAAAATTATTTTAATTCAAATAATTTTCTGTCGCTGCTGGGGTTCGAACCCGGGCTCCAGGTTCGTTGACATGGCGGCCACGCACTTTAACCAACTACGCCACGGACGCCACTATTTTCGGCAAATTTCGGATACCATCTTGAAAAAACGATGCGTCTTTTGTTTCGATCCACGAAACGATCCAATTTTGGAGTTCTGCAAAAGCGCAAATGTGCTGATCCTCAAGGGCATGCGTCTTCGACGAGGACAAATAGTAGTCGGAAGGGGTGGGGTGTGGGCTATACGGCGGATGGGGTAGGACTTCCCATTTCAGTGTTTCAAGGTATGTTTTGATCGGCTGCGCAACATGTGGCCGAGCGTTGTCATGTCGCAAAATTACCTTCTTGTGGCTTTGCTTGTATTCGTTTCTACATCAATGCTCGGCTCAAACGCATCAATTAAGTTCGGTAGAGTTGTCCCGTGGTAGTTTCACCCGATTGTAGCTTTTTTCTTCAAATGAAAGCAGAAAAGTAAACTTTCCCGCAATTTGTGTTTGTTTGGCACAAAAGTTGTGACATATTCGGCAGACATAAACTAGGGTTGTTTACACTTCAGCGAAACGAAACATACTGAAAAAGAAAGCCTAATGAAAGCCCATTGTCCGATTCGATTTAATACTAGTTATGCCTTTTTTTTGTACCTGTTGCCTAAACTTTTTTGTTTAGAAACCAGAATCAAACTAATCTTAATGCGTTCACACATTTACAATGGGCAAAAAAAACATAAATAAATAAAAACAAAGCCACGTTTTTTCAAGGGCACATCGCCATCAACAATATAGCTAGGCCCAACAACAACTTTCATAATATTTCAATATGAAAATTTGCCGTGCTACCTGAGCCTATCTGTCTGATTCTGATGCATGTAGGTAAATAAAGCGTAACATCCATCAGCCTGTTGTGATGCCATGCTATTAGAGGAGTGCAGGAAGACTAAATAAACACAAGAACAACAACAACAACAGTAGTTTATTAAAATTGAAGATTTAGCAAATTAAGGTAGGGCATAGTTAAAAAGAAGACTACTTTGGCAACATTCTCATAGTAAGATGATTTGCCTCAATACAACATTCAACTTTGTGTGTGCAGGAAATAGTTTTAAGTTTTCTTTTAAAGAATTCTAAAAGAATATTTAACAACACGGCGGTATACATTTTTGATAACGAAGGCAGAAAAATCTTGAAATTTATAATTTTTCATATTTGGATTACATTAAATGGTAGGTACTGAAGGGATAAATGGAGTGGAAAAAATACTGCAAAATGCTTTGATGTATTCAAATCCTCAGTAATGAATATATCTCCAATTTTGCGCAATAATGCTTTCTTACTTACTAATCTGGCGCTTGCAACCGTGGATCGGCTTTGGTCTTGTCTAAGAATTTGTGTTAGCCATTTCCGTTTTGTGCTTACACCAAACAGAAACCAGTTGTAAACACCAAGAGTCTTCAGGTTGAAGAACACTTGATCCTTCCAACTAAGATGTGGGCATTCTCTTCTGCCGTAACCATTAACGGGCACCGAATTGAATATTTTTTTATATGAAGCGTCGTTTTCCATTCTCTCTCAACATGATCTAGACAGCGGAGCCGCTAAATTTTAATGGGTTTAACTATGTTGATATTACAGCTCATACAACTCGTGGTACCATCGAATTCGGCATTTCGTCTTATCTCCGTTCACTGCAAGATCCATTCCACTCGACTTTTCGCTAATCTGGAGAATGCTGCACTGACTTTGAGCGTAGTCTTCCTCACAAGTCGGATGAGCATTCATTATTAGGATGTCAAAGACGGTTTTGTAATCGACAAAAAGATTGTGTGTGTCGATTTGTTTATCTAGGATTTTCTCCAAGATTTGTCGAAGCGTAAATATTTGACCGATAGTAGATATTCCAGGTCGGAAGTCACACTGATAAGGTCCAATCAGCCGATTTACAGTCACAGTGGTTATAGTGGGCTTCAATCTCAAGATATTAAGAAGGCGTTTCTCACGATAGTTGGCGCAATACTGTCACAATTCAAAATTCACACTCTTTGAAATTAACTTGTAGGAATTTACTAACTTAGAATAACTTAAAAATCATCAAAAATCTTGCTATAAGGTTTTCAAGCAGTGTAACGTAGATCGGAATGCATTTGCGTCATTTATCTTTTATATGTTGAAATCAATACATCTTTGGTTTTGAATGCATAATCCATTCGGAATAGAATTGAGGAATTTATGCAAAGTGGATAGTTTTCATTATTTGTTATTGGTGTTTCTAATTAAGTATAAAAAGCTAGAGTACTAGCTGATGGATTTCAAATCATTACAGGCAAGTAATGAGTATAAAATAAAAAATAGTTAAGTATTAAGAGTAATTAAGTATTAAGTATAAATTAAAAAAAGTTAAGCTACTAGCTGATGGATTTGAAATCATTACAGGCAAGAAAATATTTCATTTTCATTCATTCATATTCATTCATTCATTTTCACATTCATTTTCATGTTTTGATTTGATTTTGATTCATGATGTTTAATATTCTTTCAAGGTAGTTTCTCAACTAGATAATTATGAAATGAATTAATAAGAAATTAATTAAAAATTAATTAAAAACTATCATCACCTATTTTCTGTCTTCGATTTTTGCGAAAGCCTTTATCTTGCGTTAAGTACTTTTGACGCAAATCAGAAGTTAAAAGATTTATCAGCCGGGTTTCTATCAAGGCAAAGAAAAAAATTGATAAAAAATGTTTAAAATAGTGTTACCTCAAACGTTATAACGATACATTGTATTTACGTATTTACGAATCAGCTGATTTCTAATTAGTTTCGCAAACTTATAAAACAAAGAAAAATCTATTATATCATACAAAAACAAACAAACATACATCAATATACATGGTAAGCTTATCAAATCAACACCTTGAGCAGGCACAAATTAAGTTTATACATTCATACATAACATATATATATATTTATATGTTATGAAGCTATAGAATAATTCGCATTTTGGTTTATTTATTGGCTGGCTGCCATTTTTTGATGTTGTCTTAGCTATGCTTTGACATTAATGCTTTTTTTTATAATTAATACTCATAAATTAACATATATAAATGCACAGTAATTTCGTTTAGCAAAGAAAACAATGACAACTAAAGACAATAGAAATTAAGAGTGTGTGTCTTAATTACTGACAAATTGTGCGCAACACAAGAGAAGTTGAGGAAAATTGACGCCGCTCTTGGGTAGTCATCACAATAAAGTAGAATATTAAAGAAAAATTATGGCTATTGAACCAATAGTGGAGGATTTCGTTTCTAAGCAAAGTCTATGTAATGTTTGTTATACATGTTCAATATCAATGATGGTCAAAAAACAGTTATCATAGTCATTTCCAATCATTTTTCAAACAAAGATTGATTCATCTTTTACGCGAGCACCTTTAAGATAAGTTCTTAATTGATTTCTAAACACCGAGCACGCCCAGAAATTGAACAATGGCAGGCAGATCGGCAAAGCGTTATTGTAAGCTTCTTAAAGTCACGTCAAGAAGCGCCGCTTTAAGTTTTTCTCTCTGCCTTAAGCGCTGAGGATGGAAATTGTATATACATTGTATGTTAAAAGACTGAAAACAAATTTATAACAAGCTCAAAGTGGGTAAGAATAGAGGTATTCTTAATCTTATCAAGCATATAATTTGTTGCTCAGATACGTTGAATCCAATACATTTGACTTCAATAGGGAAATGTTTGCACATTGGTTCACATTCTATTTTTATAGCTGTTCATTTGGCGAGGCAAATTTGTGACTATTTTTTATTTTGCTATTTAGCTCAAATCAGCTGTTAGATAAGGTTCAATTTATTGGGGTCTTGCAGAGGGTCGCCGCAAATTGAGTTTTGATAATAAATGGAATTTGATTTGTTTTATGAATGACAGCAAATTCGCGCATGCACTGAAATGAATATTCCCAGAATATATGCAGCAGCAGCAGCAGCAGCAGAAGCAATAAATGTTGCAATTTTTGTTTAGGCGTCGCAAGGTGTTAAAGGTCTGGCGCCAGTTAGTGTTATCAGAATAAGTGCTGATCGCAACAAAATTTATTATTATTATAGCGCACTCGAGTAGCACATACGGAGAATGTCGATAGCGTGGTTAAGGGAAGAGATTCTTCAAAGTATAGAAAATTAGACTCGAATTTGACACGGAAATTAAAACTACTTGGCATTAACAGAGAAATGCTTTATGTATTGAAAAATTAAGTTATATATTTTGGAGTTCTCTTTATTGAATTAATACACCATAAATACTCCAACCCATACTCCCACACCTCCCAATTTGCTTCAAAGCCATAGGAAGCAGAAAATTACTTTCTTTTTATAAGAATTTTCATAAAAGTGTCACCAACTGAGATTGATTGAGTATCGTGCTAAATTTCAAATGTTTTTGAATGTCAAATCGTTTTTGACGACTCGATGAACGATTAATTTTGTTAAAAACGTATTCACAAGTATTTAGCGATTTTAAATTTTTGATGTCTCGATGAACGATTAATTTTGTTAAAAATGTATTCACAAGTATTTGGCGATTTTAAATGATGTGTGACTTTTCAGAGTGTATGTAAAAAAAGTTCTCTTAACTTTTGAAGAGTATGTTCAGAGGTAATGGTATCATTGCTTGAAACAAAAAACAACTTCAGAAAACCATTTCTTCAGTATTACAATTGGGATTTTCTCTAATTACGATTCCTAAACCAGGAAGTATCCGTGGCAAAAATTCTGACCAATACATAGAGTCATCTTAAGAAACAATTGACTTCTTGAGTATTCAATGATAAAGTTCTATTTATTCCTTTAGATTGTCGGTAATAGAACGAAGTGTGAATTCGTTAATTTTTCTATGAAGTTGAGGATTTTTATTTAGTTCATGCACCGCACATACATGGAGATTCTTTTTTGATTATTTTGAATTCTTGGTAATATTTGCCTCTCGTATTCATAGTGCGACAGTCAGCACCTAGTAATACTACAGCACCCCAGTACTACTTCATGGCATATATCTTTATTTGAAACCCTAAGCATTTTTTTAATGTTTACCCCTTGTCTCAGCGACTCCCATAAAAAAAAAACCAGGTTTAGAAATAACGTAAAAATAAAGAAAATGCAATTTTTCTCAAATTTTGATGAATTCTAAAGCCTGAAAATATACGTTTTTAAGAAATGATGGCATGTGATTGAGCCAAAAATCATTCAAGCTGCACAAAATAGGCTTAATTTTAAGTCTTCTGTTAAGTGCAGACCTGCCGTTAAGTTGGAAAGTTGTGCGAATTAAACGGGGCCTCGAATAGTCTCGCAATGCACACAAACAAAGTCAAATCAAAATAAACCTTCATTTGACACATGGTATAACAAATTGCTAAGGATAATAGTACTGCTTAGTATCATTTATAAAAATTACAATAAATAAAAAGAAAATTATTTACCTCCATCATCCATTCGGCGACTATCTTGCGCATTGGCGGTGTGATATCATGCTGCACTGTCTTGAAGTAGGTGCAAACGGTATGAGGACGTTTCTCCTCCGCCTTGAGAGCATTTTCTAAACAGCGATCGGTGAGAAATGTAGGATCCTCCGTAGCTGTATTAACAAAATCTAGCGAACGATTGATTATGTTGTTGGTGTAGATAGTGTTGGTGCTGTGTTTTTCTAGAAGTTGTTGTTGCTGCTGTTGATGATTATGTGTTTGTGATTGATATGGTTGCGGCTGATGATAGTGTTGTTTTTCGGTTGCTATATCACTTGTGACATTGTCGACACAGCCATCTAACGAAGAATGCTCATCACTAAAGCAGGACAGCGTGTTTGCTGATATCGTGCAGCTGCTGCTGTTGCTGCCAGAGTGCTCTGAGGCACTGGAGGAGCTGTCACAACTGCCGTTGCAGATTGTGCTGCTACCTGTTGAATTATAGCCCGATGAGGTGGAAGAGTGGGTTGAGTAGGGTGAACTTGTAGATGTGGCACTATTTGAGTGTTCCTGACATAATGTTTCTTTTTCATTCAACATTATATTTTCGGTGCACAAAAGGTCCATGTTGTCCAACTGGGATCGCAACAAAAACAAAAAAACGTTATTTCAATGCAAATAATTTGTGCAAATCTTACGTCGGAATTGAGGTTATGTTCTATAATTTTTCGACGAATTTTGTCACTTTAGAAAACTTTATTAAACTTTTCTTTTTATTAAGAGAGTGTAAACACTTGGAACGGTTTTATATTATGGAACTAAAGTTTTACAGATTATTTTTCACTGTTTAAATTTTTCGTCAGGTGAAATTTGAATTTGTATTATTTTCAACACTGCAGATTTACTAGTGCATTTGTGTTGGTGTGGGGATAAAGTGCTGCCAAGCTTTAATTATTTTATTTAAACTTTTTTTACTCGCTACTCGACACAGTGGGCTTTGTTAACAAATTTTATTATAGCGATTTACTATAGCGGTAAGCGATGCGATAACGAATTTAATTAATTTTACCGGTTTATTGAAACGTTTGAATGCTTTCAAAAAGGAAAAAATTTAATTCTTGTTCTTTGTCATATTAATATTTAAGCACTATCCACGTTTATAAATATTGGTTATACACCGTGATATTTTCAGGCAATAATCATCATTATTTTATTCACTATTAAAATCAATATCTATTTATATGTTGCGATAACGATGATGTATTTTCATATAATGTATCGATATTTCAATTCATATAACATTTGTGCGAGTAAATTTTTCAAATTATTTTGTTTATCTTTATATTGTGTACTATATAGTATATATATTTGACCATTTAGAATTAAAAAAAATTTCAATACGTTTTAATTTTTTTTTTCACTCACAGCTTAAGCACAGCACAATTTTTGTTTCCTTTGCACTTACAGATGAATTATAATGTTTCACTGGCTTATAGATTTATTAAATTTTTTTTGCAGTGATTTTATTAAGTTCGAAATGCATTAATTTACTTTTTATTTAATTAAGTTTTTTAAATTTCATAATTTTGCACACGTTGCAAATATTTGTTCACTATTCTCAATGACTTCATGTTATCAATATAGAAATGTATGGAAACAAGTAAAAACGTTCCAAAAAAGCTAAACGACAAAAACCGACTAATTTTTTTATCAATTTGCTTCGTTTGTTCGTTCACTACTCATGTGTGTTGCTTTTTAAAATTTTACTTGTGGTTGTCTTTTGCTTAAATTGCCAAAAAATGATCAACAAAAAAAAAAGAACATTAAAAAATAAATCGTTGCGTATTTGCTGCCGGTTTCTTATATCATGATTATTTCTTCGTTTCTACTTTCTTCTCCTTTATGAATATATTTTTTGAAGTTTGTTTCTTCAGTCGTGACTTTAATCCGTTTTTCGTCCGTGGTTCTTGACGTGTTGTTGTCTAGTGTGTTTGCTGCTTTTGGGTTATTCTGTTGTATGCCACCTCTAGACCTCACTCAGACTGCGCCGACTGCGATTTCGGCTCGTTTCTACTGTTTCCTACTGTTCTCCACCACGGTTTCGTGTCGGCAATCGTTTTTGTTCCTACCGTGTTGCTGCTTCTTCTTGCTGTACTTGTAAGAGAATTTTTTATATATTTTTTTTATTCCACTCACATTAACTTTTCAGTCCCACAGTGCAGACGAAGTGCGTCGTAGTCGTAGCAGTAGCCGTAGCGGTAGCAGTCGTCTTGATCGTCTCCGTCGTGCGTGCGTATATCGCTTCGCTTCGCTTCGTAGTCGAACAGAAACAGAATTTAAAATTTCAATAGCAACCGTCAACAGCTGTCATGTTTCAACCATTCCCATTACATACCCCACACAATGCTACACAATGGAATCGGAACGAGTTGTGGTAAACAGCTGATTACCTTGTTGCTGAATTCAATGCTTTTCGCTCTCTTATTTAATACGAATTCCTTATCTACTGCTGCTTCGTGCTGTGGAATTTTATCACTTGCCGAAACAGTTTATTTCGCAAATTTCAGTTTGTTGTTGTTTTGTCTCGCTCTAACGCTTGTTTGGCATGGCTATGAACAACTTAATGGTGAAATGCCGGTCTCAGCTGTTTTTTGTTTTTGTACTTCAATCGGTACATTTTCGTGCTATCGGTTATTGTTCGCTGAAGAGTTGTGGTTTGTACGTGTGTGTTTCATATTTTTGTGTTCCGCTTCAACTACGTTCTCTGAGGGAAAAAAAAAGAATTCCGCATGGCTCTGATGAATGGTGAAAATCTTTATATCATATTGAAATATTGTCTGTGTGAAAGTGTAAAGCTTATTGTTGTGGATAAACCACATGTTGAAGCATCTATTGAAATATTGGCAAAATAGGTTATACACATTAAGTGCTCAAATGGTTTGAGTTTAAAACGACATGCCGAAAGTAATGCCTTAAGTAATTGTTCTACTCAGATTCGCATGTATCTGCATAATGGTCTGATTATGAAAAATTGACGTAACATAGAAATCAAAATTCAACAGACTTCTACATCATATCACGTCTAAGTGTTGGCTAATGAGATACATACGTTCGGTAGATTTTTATGTGAGGAAATAAATGGATGTATTCCGTTGAACTATGTTGGGCACCATTGAACTATGATAAAAGGCATACTAAAGCGTTCAAGATACTGGCGGCCTAAAAAAGAAAAACCAAGATTTTTGCCAAAACTATAGTTATTTTTCCACATAGTCTCCTTTCGGCTCGATACTCTTAACCAACTATTTTCTTACATTGCGATGCTCTTTGAATAGTAAGATTTATCAAGATCTCCGAAACACGCTTCAGCCTCCAATTCAACTTATTCATTCCTCGCAAATCTCCTTCGCTGGAGCCACCTTTTTAAATTTGGGAACAGATAATAGTCGCTGGGGCCAAATCTGGAGAATATGGGGATGAGAAAGCAGTTGGGAGCGTTTGTGAGCTGGAGCATTGTGTTGCAAAAATATGATTTTTTTCTTCGATAAATGGGCCGTTTGTTTGCAATTTCGTGATTCACTCAGTCCAATAATTTACACTAATAGTCGCTGTTGATTGTATTTTTTTTTTTTGTTCTCAAATAGTCGATGAACAAAATGCCGTTTGAGCCCCAAAAAACAGACGCCAACACTTTTCCAGGCGTTTGTTAAGTTTTCTCTCGCTTTGGTGCACTTCCACTGGGACAATTCAATATTTTACAGTTGAATATAACGGAGCAGATTCACCATAATATTTATCGAGCTTTTTGTCTGTTTCTTTCGCTCTTTTGTTACGCAAAAAGTAATGCTTAATCAAGGCCCAAAATTCTTCTTTAACCATTTTTATAACAATACCAAAAGTTGTTTAATTTAGAACACTGTAACATCACTATTCATGGACAGATCGATCTGACATTTATGATGTGTTCATGTTAAGATTGTCACCCATCCAAAATGTCATGGATTAGAAGAGTGGTGGTGCTGTCACTTGGAGGCCGGCAGCATATTGAACGACCTAGTATGTATCGAGGACATTTTCGAAAAATTATCGGTCAAGTTCAGTGTTTCCAGTAGTAAACTCAACTAGTTTGTGCTTAAATATGCTGTAGAGACTTTCAAGCGGACGAGAATCCTTCACAAGTCGCAATCATGAGCTGGTTCGTGCAAAAAGTGCTCCATGGAATAGAAGCTGCATTTTGTCAAAATAAGTGTATAAAAAATTGTTGTATATTTGATAAATAAAAATATACAATATAATAATAATGTAATTAATAAAATGAAATAATTACTCTAAATTTAATTTGATTTATTTTTAAATAACATTGCAATATAATATAACTTTTCAAAACATAAAAACCCTCCTGTTATATACCTATGTTTTATGAAAAGTTTTTGAAAAAATTAAAGCTTGGAAAATGTGCATACAAGTTGAATATATTCAGCACCTTATTAACTCTTTTATCATTGAGAATCGACGTTGAATATCCAAATTTGGCAGTTATGCCATTATAAACATTTTGTTTGAAGATTGAAGGTAAACGAAATTCTAAAAAAATATTTAAAAACTTTTATCTTAATACTTTGTCTACTTTAAATAATTATTTTACTAATTTAGTCAAAGACTTAATCAAGAATAATTTTTTTAATATCGATTTTCACTTACAATCCCTTGTGGCATAGTATAAGAATAGTTTTTATAAAAAATATTTTTATGCATAATTTGCAATAAGCTTTGAATGAATGTATGTGGTGACTCAATACCATCACATGCAAACACCAAGACCACAACATACAAAACACACACTTTACAATTACTAACTTTATATACTTCCCTTGAAATTATTATTTAAGATTTAAAAAATTGTCAATAATTATTAATCAATATTTTCATAGAAGTTTATTATAAGAATTGTTTTCAACAAATCAAGTTCAAAATTGTATTCAATAAAAAATGTTATAATTAAAAAAATAATTTGTAAAAAATAAAATTTAAATATAAAAACGAAATGTGTTGTGTATATACACATGTATATTGAAAACTTTTTGTAATTAATAATAGCAATAGGTGTGTTCATATTGTGGCGTATTCGACACCCAAAAACAAAAGAAATTGAGTTTTAAATAATTAACTTTATCAAATATGCAACGAAAAACTCCTGTATTTATGGTAAGTTTTGTCGTAACTAAAAAAGAATCAATACATTTATTTTATAGATTATTAAAATGCTTGATAATATATATATATAAAATTAAAATTCTCCTTTTCACTCCACTGTAAGCGTGCCACAGTTTTAGTGATGCATAAATGTAATACTTTTCCCTTCTCGATGGGATACTACTCGTTATTTTTATAATAATTATTCGATACTTTTAAAGATATCCCAGGAAACATTTTATAAGTGCTGAATACATTAAAACTCCTTAGGCCGTTGTTACACAGACGCTCATATGATTCAAGATCACGTCCTTTTTTACGCTCTTTTTCCGTTTGATGAGCTCTGTGATGAAAGTATGTTATACAGACGTTCATTTGATTCCTGAACACTGGTACACTTTTTGCTACTTTAAATACTTTATGCTAACAAGTATCACGAGCATGAGTATGGTGAGTGTTGCTATTAAGCAGGTTTCATTACTACTTTTATGCATTTCGTACTAAAAGTGTACTATTTTCATGCAAAAACACAAATGTTGTGAATAATTGCACAGCGAACCCCTGTTTTGATCTCGTGATTCCATTTCATTTTGGAATCATTTGGTGACCAGTCTGAGCAAAATAAATTTCCTAGCTCACTCTCTAAAATTTCCCTTTTACATTGAAACAACAACAATGCGTGCCCCATGGTATAATAATACAAGGTAGCATTGACAACTGCTTATTTTCTCTTCTACAAGAAAACATTTCCTGTCAAAAACAACTGTTTGTGCAAATGCATCTGCAGCTGCTGAAGTTGTTGTTTTTTCACTTCTACGTTTTCAGCATTGTTAGTGTTTTCAATGGCCGATTGTGTGCGCTCTCTTTTTGAGTATATTTTTTGACAGGAGATGTTTTCCCAAGAAACTGTCAATGCTACCTTGTATTATTATACCATGTGCGTGCCCGTGATGTGCCCGTGAGCGTCTGTATAACAACGGCCTTAGAGTCAAACCATGGTATAATAATACAATGTAGCATTGACAACTGCTTATTTTCTCTTCTACAATAAAACATCTCCTTTCAAAAACAGCTTTTTGTGCAAATTAATCTGCAGCTGCTGTGGTTGTTGTTTTTTTTCACTTCAACGTTTTCAACATTGTTTACGTTTTCAATGGCGTATTGTAAGCGCTCTTTTTTAAGTATATGTTTTGACAGGAGATGGTTTCCCAAGTAACTGTCAATGCTACCTTGTGTTATTATACCATGAGTCAAACAAAATAGACATAACGAGACGTAACGTGTAAGTTTCATAAAAATATTTCATAAATTCCTTAAAAAGTCGTAAATAGTTAAAAAGCTTTTTAATATTAAAATACCTTTATAACAATTTTGTAGCTGCTGTGTAGTTCAAATAGGAACACTTTCAATTTAAAGTGGGAAGAGTGTCAATAATGGTTGGAGAATTTGAAAAATGAAATGATTCTTTTTTTATTTAGTTTAATTTGATATTCTTTTTTCAATTATTGAGACTAATTGTTGAGCTCGATGATTTTTTGTTTATTTGCCACAATCTTGTCAACATTTTAATATTCAAACATTCAAACTTTTTTTAAATCTACTCTCTGCACTGAAAAAATTGTAATTTTCCTATATTTTTAAAAATATTTTTAATGTTTTGAAATATTTTAAAATTGCCGAAAATATTTTGAATAATTTTAATTATTTTTTGGCAATATTTGTGTTAAGTGGAAAATAAAAACAAAAATTAAAAAATTGCTTCATAGAAGGAAAATATTAATTTTCAGCCATTTTTTTTTTTTAATTCTCTCATTTTTTAAGCCTTTATAAGAGGTTTTGTGAATATCATTTTCAATATTTTTTGATATTGTGTTTGTTTTTTATCATTGCTTTATCAAGGGCTTATAGAAAGTTTCAACCATTTTTAAACTTATCTCATTTATGAAGCTTTTTAAAGAGGTTTTTATCATTATTGAACGTCAATAAATAACTTTTTTTTATTTTTCTTATAAAGGCTTTATAAAAGGTTCATAAATTTTTATTAATACATTCATAAATGATTTCATTATATTTACATAAAATGGCTAAAATTCGTTAAAATATAAAAAGGAAAGTATCAAAATTTTATAAACACAAATTGGATAACAGTTGGTTTTCAGCCAAATGTACAATTTACTCAAAATTTTTTTATTCATATAGTATACACACCGAAAATGGCGTCTGACGTTTGACATTCGCAATCGCTGTTTGTGTTGCCTGAGCAGTACTCCGATCAAATATTTTTTGCAAGAAAAGATTCCTTAATATGATTGTGTTTAGATTTCTTCAATATTAGACCTTGGGTGAAAAATATATGTTTTTATGAAATAAAATTTATATGATTTAAATGAAAAGACGGCTTATGATGTTATAAAAAGTTAACTTCGAAAGAGTCATCAAATTACTTTATGATCACTACAAAATTTAACTCAAAAATTTAATATATGACTCTGATAAAAAACATGTTAGTATTGAGATAAAACGAAGGTTAACCCTTTCAACAGGTATTACTTTGGGCTGAGGGCATAGCCCTCTCTCGATGAACAAAACGCACGCTCTATTACTATGCTTACATGCAGAGTTAACTCGGGGTTAAGGTTTTCGTCGCGTTAAAAATATGGCGACGCTAACTCGATGCTGATTTTATGCAACACATCGGGTTGAGTTAGACTTATCAAATTTATTTGCCATTTGACTTATTTCCATCTATGCGATTTAATATTTTCTTTTTCATAAATATTTTAACTAAAGGGAGGGTGTCGGCAGCACTCAAAAAAACTCTTTCAGAAGCCACTTTTTTAATAATAAATACAATAATGCACTTTGACATACAGAACTCAGCTATATCCAACAAGTTTCGTGGAGTTTTCTTGGGTTTAACGAAACTCAACTCAATTCTTGTTTACATGCAAGGTTAATTTCGAGTTAACTCTGCATTTAAACACAGTATACAGCCGTGGACACATAAATAGCACAAAAATACATGTACGGTGCTCCACATGAATTGAAATAAAATACATAGACGAAAATAAGAATTTATTTCATGGTATTTGAGTTTAAACATTAAAAACTTAAAATCAGTAGTAAATTTGTAATTACGAATTAAAAATTAGAAAATTAATCAAAAATTTGAAATTTCTCCTTAGCTGAGGTGGACATATAAATAGCACAATTTGGATTCTGAAAAAAAGACACAGTAATTTATTTTTATTTTACAATGAGCTTACGAATATGCTTACTATTACTTGGTACTGTATCCCGAATTGTCCAAAACAGCCCGACATCTTTGTCCCATACTCTCCACAAGCTTCCTGACCTTATCCTTCGGAATAGAGTACCAAGCCTTCTCAATTCCACTCCATAACTCATCTAAATTTCGAAAATTTTGGTTACTTATGCTGACCTTCAAATCATTCCATAAATTTTCTATGGGATTGAGGTCTGGGCTTTGAGCCGGCCAATTCAAAATATTTATTTTTTCCTTTCTTAGCCAATCAATCACAACCTTTGTCGTGCATTTTGGATAATTATCATGCATAAAAGTCCACTTAACAGGAATGTTCTCAATTGTAAATGGTTCCATCTGCTTATTAAGAATATCTAAATACATATTTTTGTCCATTATTCCTGATATAGGAAAAATGGGCCCAACGCCGTGCCAGGAAAAAGCTCCCCAAGCCATTAAATTCCCTATTCATGCTTTAATGATTTTTTTTGTATACTTAGGATTCAACTCTTGGCGTTTGGGGCGCCGAACAAAAGTTTTTCCATCTGGTCCAACCCTATTAAATTTAGTTTCGTCAGTCCAGATCACGTTCTTACAAAATTGGTCTTCTTTATTCACATGGGCCCTTGCAAACGCTAAACGATCCTTTAAATTTTTATTTGTTAAGAGCGGCTTTCTTCGGCTAATGCGTCCATAAAGATTAGCTTCATGTAGTCTCCAAGATACTAGTTTTCTTGAAACATTAAGGTTATTTTTTTCATTTATTTCCCTCATAATTTGCTTCGCTGACTTGAAAGGATCAGCCTTACTTTTGCGAACTATAAGTCTATCAGTAGAAGCAGTGGTTTCACGCACTCTAGAATTGCGCGGCTTATTCTCGAAATTATTTAAAACATTTGATTGAACCAGCTTGAGTGCATTATAGACCATTTTTCGCGAAATTTTCAAAATATCCGCGATTTCAGATGGTTTTTTGCCTTTCGACTTAGTTCGTGAATTATAGACCTTTTTTCCGGAGTGCAATGTTTGCCACGACCCATTTTATTTAGAATTGGCGAAATTTACTGAATACAACTCTAAAATTTTTACAAACACCCGATCTTGTTAACTTTTATTCACCAACTAACATGTGTGCTATTTATATGACCACACCAGATCGCACATGCCTATAAAGAAAGAGATGGTCTGAGCAAATAAAAGTAAGTAACGGTACACCTCTCTCGAAGTTTTAAACAACGTCACACTGGAGTCTCAAAAAACTATAACTACAGTTAATGAATACATTATTAGATTCAAACGAAACGTTTAAAAAATAAGTTGACATTTGTGCTATTTATGTGTCCACGGCTGTATAAGCCACTATTCGATTCGGTGCCCGGTAACTGTCAATCCAGAAACGGACACGCTAGGAAGGATCAAGTGTTGGACTACCTGACGACGCTTGGTGTTTCCAACTGGTGCCACACAGAAATGGCTGGAGCAAATTCTTAGACGAGGATTTCCAGAACCGATCAAATGTTTTAACCTTAGACCTGTTTACATGTTTTACAACTTAATCCCGTTTATCTGGGCCACATTGACCCGTAGTGTATTTTGTATGGAAATTTTGTATTTTTCAATGAGGTAAAAATAAAAAGTGCTGTTATTTCATGAAATGTTAATTTTAATATTTGTTTTTTTTTATATGTTTGCACAAAACATTTGCAATTTACATAAGATTTATAACCGATTGATAAATCCGATTCGATTGAGCTGCATTTGATGTGCTAGGCATTGATAGATCTGCCCCATCATTATCATTGTTATCTTCCAATATATCAGGTTCTTTGTATTTGTAAAGGTAAAACGATTAACATGCACGAACATAATGCAAAGGTCAAAAAAGTTTTAAGCAATGGTCACACACAGCAAACGTTTTATTATCCTTTGTGCTTCGCATTTACGTCGTGGTTTCTTATCCTAGTAAAAACAGTGAATGAAACGAGAATGAACAACATTAATTTGAAATGGAAATTATTTATTTATTTTTTACCTAAACTTGTGGCATTTTAAGCGATTCTGTAAGTCGTTGTACCCTTACTTACTTACTTACTTATCTGGCGCTTACAACCGTAAGTCGGTTTTGGCCTCGTATAAGAAATTGCGCCAGCCATTTCTGTTTTGCGCTTGCTGGCACCAGTTGGAAACACCAAGCGTGGTCAGGTCATCCAACACCTGATCCTTCCAACGAAGATGTGGGCGTCCTCTTCTGCGTTGATCACCACCGGGCACTGAATCGAATATTTTTTTCGCTGAAGCGTCGTTTTCCATTCGCTCAACATGACCTAGCCAGCGAAGCCGCTCGATTTTAATGCACTTAACTATGTCAATTTCAGCGTACAGCTCATACAGCTCGTGGTACCATCGAATTCGGTACTCGCCATTGACGCAGATTGGACCGAAGATCTTACGAAGGATCTTTCTCTCGAAGGCTCCCAAAGTCTTTTCATCAGAACTGCTCAACGTCCAGGTTTGTGCTGCATATAATAGGACGGGCATGATAAGTGACTTATAGAGCGTGAGTTTTGTTCGTTGAGAGAGGGCTTTGCTTCTCAATTGCCTACTCAGCCCAAAGTAACATCTGTTGGCAAGAGTTATCCTTCGCTTTATCTCAATACTGACATCGTTGAAAAAGTTTACGCTGGATCCCAGGTAGACGAAGTCCTTAACGACCTCGAAGGAGATGTTGTCAACAGTGACGTTGTCGTTTTACCCTTATACCAATCAAACTCAAAGCTATTCTTAGGTCATGTGCTATTCGGAAACATTTCTCTCGGATGACGAAATTTTGACAGTCTTATGCAAGTGGAAAATATTTGCATAAAATACTGTAAATTTTTAGTATATATTTACAATTTTACAAATTAATTTCTTGCGCTACTACACTACCTTTACTTTCGACAAATGTAAGGAATACATTAACAGTATAATCAATACCACCAAAATTTAGACTATTGGGTATTGGGTAATAATCAAAAGATCTGTGCTATCTCGATTACAACTTTTGCTTCGAATATCCTTCACACAGGACACTGTGGATAAGAATTGTGAGTGGCATCGTTTTTACCAATATATTGTTAGTTAAAGCCTATACCTACTTTTGTTTTAAGACATACGTAGTTTTTTTTATAAAAGTCAAAGCATTTTAAGATCGTTATTTTTTACTGTTTTCCTCAAAAAACAACTTTATCCTTGCGGGACAGGAAGACATCTTTTTTTTCCTTAAAATTTTTTTCGGGTGATCTTGACAACCCCATGCAACTTTTGAACCCTCTTAAGCCCGTATGATACTTCATTAAATTGCTCATTTTTTTGTCATTAAAAATGAAAATAGAGCAGTTCAAATAGTACTAATGCATAGATTCCATTGGTGTGAGTGAGTACGCATATAGTACGAATTGGAGAAAAAAATGTGGGACGGACTGCATTTTTAATGCATTGTTTTTGACGTTTCTCTCAATTCGCTCATCGTTAAGTTTCGATCAAATATTTGCTGTCAACTTCCTGTTTCAACGCAACTTCACCCAAAAAAAACTTGTTGGTATTATTAACAATGTCAGTGTTGTTGAATTTATTTCAGAAAATATTATTAATATATAATTGTTCTCGTTATTGAAATTAGCTTAAAACACTCAAATCTTTGTATTGACAAGATTCCTTGATGGTTGTTTATCAACAAGATTCTTGTTTAGTTGAAAACAATTTTATTTTCATATATCAGAATTTTTTTTGCTGGTGTAGCTCCTTGCAAGAAAAAAAAAATCAGCGCCAACTAGCAACGTCGCTGAACAGTCAAAATTGGTTCTTGCCACTGAATATGTTTCTATCCTATTCTCGCACAATAGGCAAGAATATTGTTGTCTTGCCCACCCGCCACTTGTTTTCAGATTATAAAATTGGACAAAAAAATGAAGTATCACACGGGCTTTAGAATGTGAAATTCGAAAAAAAATTGTAATTCAATACGCCCTACTGCACATGCCCAACATACCCATATAAAGAGGATATTTTCAGACGTGGAAGTGTACATAAATATGAAAAGTACGTACGCCAACGACAGAATAATCCGATGCACTTGCAGTTGCAAAAAGGATCGCACAACAGCAAAAAGTAGTGAAAAAAGTACTTCAAAAACTGATTCTTCATACAAATCGTATGGTGGAAAATTTCGGGTAATTTTGACCCAAATAAAGGTATAGTGCACATTTCAGTTTTTTGTCTCTGCAATGCACATATGTCACATATGTAAAATTTTTTCATTTTGGTAGCAAAGATAAAAGTTCAACAAATAAAATGGTAATTTTTTTTTTTAAATTTTTGATTTTTAATACGTTTGTTTTTGCAAATGAAAAGTGCCTCGGTTCAATATGACCCGATTAACGGGTTTAAGGTTGTGTTGGAGAACTATCGATAGTCGACGCCATCGATAGTATACGACTGTTTATTCCTTCACCATCGATAGTCTCGATAGTATCACGAAAACTATCGATACGATCGAATAAAATGTATTCATAAATAAAGTTTTTTTTATTCAACAATTAAAATGATTTTGAAGCAAAAACTATGTAATTGTAAATTGATAAAAATAATGATAAAAAGGTGTATATATATATAAGAAAAATAGACATTAAAATGAAATGAATTTTTATAAAACAACTATTTTGAAATGCCATTTATGCCTGTAAATTACGCCATCAAAACAAAAGAAGTAATTTTTTTTTTAAATGGCTTAAAACTCTTTCTCTGCTTAAAGTTTTTCACTAAAAGGTGTTTTTATTTAAAAATGTAAACATATCCACTATTTTGTCTTTACGTAGAGAACGTTGTTTTGTAATAGTGCGTCCCGTTTTACTAAAAACCCGCTCGAAGTCAACCGAGGAAGCACACGCAAATATTGTAAGGCCAGTTGTTGCAAAAGAGGCATTTCCATTTCATTAATCTGTGAAAAGTGTATATTATCTATCATTCAATGTTTGTAATTCTGCCGTTTCTTACCTTCCAAAATAGAAAGGGACCGGTAACGAATGATGCATTCCGCCTTTCAAAATACATTTTTTGAGATCCATGGAGTCATTATTAAGTTTGTCATTTACACGGCTTTATACGAAATCAAAGAAAGATGCTTCATTAAATTATCCACAGTTGGAGTCATCATCAACATTAGTTTCGCAAACTTTTGATGATTTCAATTTGGAGATTTCTTCTTAAAGCAGTATTGTGGCCTTGCACGCTTGAGATTGAAGACGGAAGCCTTCCTTTTTGAATCGAGAATCCAGCAGAGTCACCAAAGAGCATAGTTGCAAACTTTCAAAGTGAAAAAACGTTTTTCTATAGAGGATATACGCCTTAAATGTATATTGTTTCTTTCAAAGGTAAGAAGACTTTGTTTGAGTGAATCCAATTTCTTTAGAAGGCCCATTGGTAATTGGTATAATCAATGAAATTGTGACGGTATTACCAGCAGAATATTGCAAACAATTTTTCAATGTCAGTTCAAATATTTATTTCTTCCGCTGTTAAGGGTGCTGGTGCTTTAATCGTCGTCTACAAAACGTTATTCAATGCATGTTTGGTTTTTTAAATGCTTTTCACCATTAAATAAGTGCTATTTTACCGTGCGGCAACGTCTTGAATAAGACCAAGAGGCATTCCATTTTGCTTCATTTAAAATTTGGCCATTGCAATAGTACTACTTTTGAAGTAGTGTACGATTTTATACTTCAAAATGGTATTAAGAAGGAAAAAGTCTCTAAGTTTTCGATTTCTTTTCACTATCGACGATATTATCGATGTTGTAGAGCTTCGATGGTGTCGCGATAGTGACTCAGCATCGATAGTATCGATTGTACCATCGATAGTTCTCCAACACTAGTTTAAGGTTAAGCGCCAGATAAGTAAGTAAGTCTTACTTACTCGCATAAATAAAAGTCGCATAAATTAATTTTCACGGATTGCTTAAGAATGGAACTTAGAAAAGGCTTTATTATATCACTCACTATTATAATTTGATATTCGCTTCCTTTAAATTATTTGTCAGAATAGCCTCTCATCAACGGAGAATTTTTCCAATTCGACTTATACTGAAAATAATGATTTTTTAAATCCAACTTTAAAAGTGTATTAAAAAAGAATATTAAACAATACTTTAGAATATAAAGTTCCTTCCAAGAAAATATTGAACATTTTTAAAGTATTCCAAAAAATTTATAAAATACAAAATTATCGCTACTATCTTGCGTGCTTGTTTTAAGTTCTGCTGATTTCCACAACATAGAATACATACATACATAGAATTCTACCACTTATGCCAAATAGCATGCAAAAAAATACTTTTATAAAACGTCTTTAACATATCTCTAACATGGTCGTCGAGAAATTATCTCTGAATCGGTAATGTCTTCGTCGTGGTGCAGCCACATGTTTTATCTAAGGGTTTTGCTACATGCTAAGCTTGGTCATTGCCTAAGCAATAGCACAAACCGATAATTAGTGGTGAATATAAATTTCTCAACATAAACTTACCTTATTTCTCTTTATTCAGCAAATACACAGATTTAACAAATACCAACCAACGAAGGAGAAATAAGTTTGTGTGTTTATCGTTTGGCCCCTCGTTTGTTGCTTCTAATTAAAATTAATTTATTTATAAAAAAAATAATGATGGGAATTAATAAACAATATGGTGAACTTTTGCGATGTTCTTGATGATGATGATGATAGTTATGATGATTATGATGACAATGATGATGGTGATGATGTGATGATATTCGCAATAATGGTCTTGGTCATTTCATGCGTTGCTGAACCTCTTTCTTCATCAACCAACAAAGTCGTTAATTTGTGGAAACCGACAAGAACCAAAGTTTGATTTTGAATTTTGTTAAGAATAGCTCAGGCGATGACATAGCCCGGCATAATAAAAGCCGGATGTTCAGACTTTTTCTCAACAGCAGATAGACAAAGCTGTCAAATTACAAGCAATTCGTCGTCGCCGTCGCCGTTGACGTTGTCTGACCAACAACAATAAAAGTGCTACGTGTCGAAATAACTCAATCAGCATGTTGCTAGAAACAAGCTTAAAATAATTGCCAACTTGCATATTTTTTTATTGCTGTTTTGTTTCTTTTTTTTTTGTAATTTTTTTAATTTATTTCTTGTTATTTTTTGTTGTGTGAAATCATTCTAAAGAAAACATTCTCATGACATATCCAATAACGTTGTTTGTTTATTTATCCATTCTTCTTTTAACCATATGCTACATATGTAATTATTTTTGTTTATAATATATACCAATATAATAGAATTTATCGTTCGTTCTGTTATATAATTCAATTCGTGTTGGTTTTCGCGTTGCTCACAATGTGAATACTTCATTTATGGTTGCTATTTTTTGTTGGTTGTTTTTTTATACATACATTAATTTTGTTAATTTGAAGCCAATTACTACATTGCTTATATTTACAAATGGTAAAAATAATTAGGCATTAGTTGTTACAATACAAAAAAAAAAAAAAAAAACGAACAAATATGATTAAGTAGCTAGGTACATAATTAGAATAAAACTAGTTTTAACATCGCTGATATTAAGATTGAACTTATGACCATGGAATGGTCGTTACTAGAGGCAACATTTTTCTCTTTTTTTTTTGCAAACAGCGTAAAATTACATATTTTTAATTACGGCTTAAGGATTATAATTTTGTAAAAAAACTTGAAATTTTCTTTTAACTGCAGGTTATCTCGGGTACGGCGGTTACATATTTTGGCATATTTCTTAGAATTTGTCGGGGAAATGTAACGAAATGCAACCATTCGGAGAGTGTTCAAGTTGTGAAGAGCCTTGTTATGTAACTCCAAAACTATTAACTGGATGGTGCTCCACCTGTGGGATGTGGCTTATTGCCCCACAACCAGTTCAAGAGTACCGAAGAAGGTGATTGACTGGTTTGTGCTGTAATAATAAAAATAATTTATTTCTATTAAGCATGCAAACGGAATGTTGGCCAAACTTACATAAATCACTGCCCACTAATTCGGAGAGTGCCTCGGATGGCATCTTGGCAACATCCTGTTGTATTTTCTCCATTTGTCTGATACGTTGATCGTGATCCTCTTTGATAACCTTGTCCTTGGAATGATTAACTGTTTGGAGCTGCCACAGTCTGTCGGGAAAAGAAAATAACATTTAGAGTAAAAAGTATCAGTGTTGGTTTGAAGTTGCTTGGTCATATCTTTAACACGATATAGTGGACTTAAGATTTTTATATATTTTGCTACTTAGGCCTGCGTATTAAAAAATTTAATATTGAAGAAACTAATAAGCTCCGAATTGTAATGAAATAATAATTTTTACACCCCACGCTTACAGCGTAAGGGGAATATTCGATTTGTAACGCGCTTATTTTTTAAAAAAGTGAGATGAATTTTGAAATTTAATCAAATCTGATGAAAGCCACGTCTACCTCCCATACAAAATGACTATCTAAAAATGGTAAATTCTCTTAAAAATTCCACTACAATGAATACATGTTGACAACTTTAAAAGAACACAAAACAAACTTGTGCCACATCTCGCTTACAGTTCTGAATTCCAATTAGATCACCCTTTTTATCTATGGGTAGTTATCACTTAGGGTTTTTTTTTCCATAATGACATAACGCTAAAAGATTGTTGAAATGACAATCGAAATATATCGATCGATTAAATAATAATTGGACGGCTTGAAGTAGGCGTGCTAGTAAGAATATGTTGTTCTCCCCTCCTCCATTTTAACATGTTGTTTTGTACTAAAAATAGTCTGTGGAAATTTAAACTTTTAAAATAAAAGTTCTTAAAAAGTGTACTTTGTGTTTTATATATGGGTGTCATGCTGGTCGGAATTAATTTTCGTTGAAAGAACAGTAATACACAATATGCAAAATTAAAAAAAAAAAAAAAATAAACAACTAGCCATTTCAGCCCTTAAAAGGACTTTGACCTAGCTTCTTATGATCAATTGTGTTGTGCGTGTTATTAAGTTTGTACACAATTGACCGAGAACCGGACCTACATGCTTAACGCCGACTCCGAACGGCGATGAACGGAATGTTCTCGTTCTCAAGAAGCTTTACATGGCATTTTGATTACTCTCTGAGGTTTGTCATTGTGTGCAGAGAGGTGGCGACCGTACAGAAAAAATATTTTAATTCGAATAATTTTCTGTCGCTGCTGCGGTTCGAACCTGGGTCTCCAAAGTTCTTTGACATAGCGGCCACGCACTTTAACCAACTACGCCACGGACGCCACATATGCAAGATTATGAAGGAAAAATACAATTTATTAATTTTCATAACATATTTGAGCTTCAGGCCAAGTATGTTGACAACAAGACAACATGAAGACAATGAAGGCAACAACCAACAACAACATCAGCTCTGTACAGAGCAAATTATTATAATTACAGAGCCGTTGCTGTTGCCTTCATTGCCTTCATGTTGTCTTGTTGTCAACATACTTGGCTTAAAGCTTAAATTTGTTTTCAATATAATGATTGAAAGGTCACATTAAGATTGAAAATTTATTAATTCTTTTTAAAACTTTAGATATATGTAATTTAATAATATGTTTAATTTTATGTTAAAATTATATTATATTTTATAGTTCTTCATCAACTGGTATCTTTCAATGTTGTCTCAAATAGAAAGCATACGACTGGAATGGTAAAAAAAGCTTTGATGGCTGAGAGCAGACATACGACTGGAACATTAAAAACTCTTTGGTGCCTGAGAGCAGACATATGGTCGCAAAGAGTTGACTTTTAAAGTTTAAATACGATTAAGTTGCCCTCTGATGGTATTTAACAGAAAGTAGATAACAGCTCTAGTTGCTAATAATAAAAAGATTTTCGGCCAAAAGTAAATTCCTAGTAATTTTCTCGACAAATTTCAGAATCTTTCAAACTTTAGTAGCTGAGTGGATGGATCACAACGAAAAATCACATAAAACTACTGATGAGTTGGTGTAGCGGCCAACGAAACAGCTGTCTAGTTTGCGGTGCGATTTGCTCTACACAGAGTTGTTGTTGTTGTTAGATGTTTTCTTCATTAACATACTTGGCCTCGAGCTCAACAATTAGTCTCAATATCATTGAATAAAAAGGTCACATTCAATTAAAATCATAAGTTACTTTTATCAGACCCTATCAATCAGAAAGGGAGGCAAAAGGGCTGTTTGGCCTAGGACCCATATCAAGAGTGGCTCCGAATTCCGAATGAATGGCATCGAAAAAATAAAAGGTTTGTTCGTGTACTTTACTTATTAAAACTTGCAGGAAGAAAGTATAAGAATTGAGAAATAATATTTCTCAAAGAGAAAAATAGCAGAATAAGTACGAGGTCTGTACCCGTTTTAGTCAAATTAACCGGTTTTGGAGGTTTTAGTCAGAGAAGAAGTGAAAAAGAGTGCAATCGAGAGAGTAAAAAAAATGTACCCTCCCTGTAAAAAGTTGTACGTTTTATTCCAAGAAATTTCTTCTGACAAAAACAGTAAGTGTCAAACTGCTTAAAATCAGTTGGTTACAAGTTAGCAAAAAATTGCAAAATATCAAAAGTTCTTTGAAACAAATAAAAACTATTGGAATGGAAACAAGAAACAGGGTAAATTGTGTAAAAACTAAAAATAAATGTTAATTTGAGAATTAACATTAGTCGTCTGAGCTGCCGATGCTCCATATTTAACAAACCATTTTATTTGACAGTTTACACAATTTTAGTCCGAAAAGTGTTCCCGTCCTTTTTGTGTTTTTCTCTATTTTTGAGAGATTCTTGCTTATTCTCACTTTTTTGGCAGTTTTTACCATTTTTAGTCTAAAGAGTACGGGAACGGCCTAATATATCATGTGGGATACATAGATGTACGGGACATCTATGCTTTACTTTTATCAGACTTTACTTTTATCAGTTGCATATGCTTGCATTTAGCAGCTGATCGAAGGATTTGACAGTTTATTTGGAACCTAAATAGCCATCTTAAGAGCCTTCTAAAATTAAATTTTTTTCAGAACTTCCACAAATACATACATTTTAATATAGCTTGTTTTTTTTCGATAGCTGCCAATTATTGCAAGGACAAATTTTACTAGCAGAAACTTGTAGTTCCTTTTATCTATTTCACTTTTTAACGCTTTAGTTGTCCTCTCTCATTGCAAGTTTTTCAAGTACGTGAACGCTTTACTAGTAAAAAATTGCAACAATTTCATGTTAGTTGACAAACCTAATAAGTTCGCACTGCCTTTAAAAAAAGTTTCATGAACAATTTTACTTTCCATAACTCTACCGTCCAAGCTGTCAGTTAACTGTCAGAGTTATATAAGTTCAGTCGATGATGTGATTTTATAAGTTAAAACGCAGAAATTTATTAAAATAAAATATTTATTAAATTTGAATTAAAACTTTGGTTCCAGACAGATTATAAATAACTGTTATTGAGAATTTATCGATTATTATTGACCCATCCGTGATCAGATTTGACACAAGATTTGATGTTTTTTTTGAAATTTTAACTACAGGTTAACTAAGCCTATGACAGTAAAAAATAGTGGAATTCTTCTATCTTATCTCTGGGGTTACGAAGAATATTAGAAGAAATTTCGTTTAATTTAGTGTGGAGTTCCAGATAATGATTGTAATCTTATATAAAAATTTGAACGATCTGATGATCGTTCACTTTGATTAAATTTGTTCACTTCAATTGCTCGTAGCGCCCGTGGCGTAGTTGGTTAAAGTGCGTGGCCGCTATGTCAAAGAACTTTGGAGACCCAGGTTCGAACCCCAGCAGCGACAGAAAATTATTTGAATTAAAATAATTTTTCTGTACGGCCGCCACCTCTCTGCAGGCAATGGCAAACCTCAGAGAGTAATCAAAATGCCATGTAAAGCTTCTTGAGAACGAGAACATTACGTTCATCGCCGTTCGGAGTCGGCGTTAAGCATGTAGGTCCGGGTCTCGGTCAATTGTGCACAAACTTAATAACACGCGCAACACAATTAATCATAAGAAGCTAGGTCAAAGTCCTTTCAAGGGCTGAAATGGCCAGTTATTTATTTTTTTTTTTACTTCAATTGCTACACCTGAATGATCGAGGGACCATTAATATTTCAAAATTGACACTGAATGGCTTCATTTCGTTTTATATCCTAAGACGAGTGATACCAAATTTAGTTGAATACATTTTGATTTTATGGAGGGCACCTGCGAAAAATAAATCATAATATCCCGGGCCCCGTTTACCCAGGGCCTGGCTTTTATAAATTTCATAAAAATTCCTTTTATGCGTGGTTGAACATGAATTCGTAAATTTACTACCATTTATAAAAAAAGAAAATGCAATTACTTGTGATTAAGTTCATCAGAGGAATCGCTAGCAGATGTACCACCAACTGTTTTTTTGATGGGACTGTCAACGGCTGTAGTTGACGCGACCGCTTCGGCGCTCTGAATATGTGGCGCTGGAAAGAAAAGATAATATTAGAATAAACATAAAGTAATTTCACTACCAACTTACGTTCAACATAATTCGTTTGACGCTTAATATCCTCGACCTGACGCAACGTATTAGACAGCTTCAATTGCAGAGTATCGCGTTCCTCTAACAACGACACCAATTCCAAAGTCATCTCTTCGCAACGCATGTCACGCTGATGCAGCATATACAAAGCTAGATCCAGCTCAGTTTTAGGCACCACTGAACTATCGCTTGTGGTTGTGTTACGACGCAATGATGATGATTCTAGGCTACTGGGACCTGATATCGTGTTCATGCCGCTGTGCGACAGTGTAGTCTGCAATTTGAATGGATCGTATTGAGCAGCGAGACGCGCATATTCAGCCGAGCGTATAGCAAGCTGTTCCTTGAGTGTAACAATTTCCATTTCCTGACTTTCGAGGGCAGCCTGCATGCGCTCAATCATTGCATCGGCTTCCGTTTCACTATCTTCGTTGTTGATGCTGTGTGTGTGGCGACGTAGTGGCGTACCTGTCTTAGAGGCAGCGACGGAGGAAGTGCCAGATGCCGTAGTTGACTCATCGGACGCAGATGATGTTACCGTTGTTTCCGCAGAAACACCACCTTGTTGTTGCTGTTGTGCATGTGACGTTGGCAGTACTGAAGTTGCAGCACGTAATATAGCTATTTCTTCTTGCAACTTATTTTCACTGGCCTTAAAGTCCTTTTCGCGTTGTTCCAAGTGTGCACGCCACATTTCGGCGATTTCACTGCACTTCTGCTCGACATGAGCCTCCCATTGTGTGTTGAGCGTTTCTATATCCACTAGAGGGGCATCTGATTTTTGCGTTTCCAGGGATTTTCTTAACTCAGCGATTTCTAAGTTCTTCATGTCTAATTCCAAGACGGAGGACTTAAGCTTATCTTCCAGTTCAAGACTATTGAGCACATGATTGTTAAGCACCTCCAGTTCGGCCTCCATATTACGCTTTTCAGCTTCCAGCTCATGCTGCCTTTTTTGCAATTCTTCCACTTGTGCTCTAAACACCGTTTGTTCTTTATCATCTTCAGTGTTTGTCGGCGGAGTTGTTTTGTTATCCTGCAGTTCTTTAGTTATCTGTAGGGTGAGGTTGTGTTCCAACTCTTGCTTATCATCCTCTAAACGTCTAACCTGCATCTTTAACATGTGTATCTCTTGGTTCTTGGTAAGTATCTCCAGCACCAGCTTTTCAGTCTGATCTTCACGCATGAGATCTTCAATACGTTGCTTAAGATGCATGATTTCCGACTCCTTCTCCTGTAGCTGCGCCGACAGTTCATCCATATTTTGTGAGTCTGAGCAGGTAGCGGTTGCTGGTGTATCGCGAGCGTTAGCTCGTAGTGCATTCATTTCGGACTTCATCGCCTCCAATGCATGTAGCAGTTGTTGCTTTTCATCGTTTAGCATATCGACTTGCGTTACCAAGTCCTCGCTAACAGATGACTGACGTAGTTCTTGAATTTCTTGCACCAACTCCGCACAGCGAGTACGCTGCACAAGCAGCTGCAGCTGAGCTTCGTTTACTTGCTCCTCTCTTGTCTCCAGTGTCGTTTGCAGCTTGTCGTTTAGCGTTTGTAGCTCTTTTAGACGCATCTCCTGTTCTTCGTTTACTGGTGGCTGTGAGTGTAGCTGTAGACTTTGTTCCAATTCTGTTTTAAGCTTCAGTAAATTCTCCGCTTCCTGCGTGAGCCGCAAATTTTCTTCTTGTAGTTGCGCGCAGCGCTCTTGTAAATTCTGATACTCCAACTTGAGCTCATTATATTTGGATTTATCGGCATTCTCTAGTGTTGCCAGCTGTTTTTGTAGATTACGCGCTGTTTCCTCTGCATAGCTGACATTTGCTTTTTCCTCATTCAGCATAGCCTGCAGCTCTTGACGCTCATCATTTAGATCTTGTACCTCAGCTTCGAGGGCAGTATTCTTCTGTTGCAGCGCCTGCTGCTGCTGTAGTAAATAGTCCGTATCCTGTGCGCGTTGAGTGGTATGGATCGCTTCGACAACAGGTTCCGAATCGCCCCATTCTTCCAGCTTCTTTAGCTTTTCCTGTAGCTCACGTATTCTAGACTGATACATCTGCACATCCATATCTTGGCGTTCCTTAAGATCAGACATGCGTTCGTTACCCGCTGTCAGCACGTCGATGCGTTTGAGCATTTTTTCTTTTTCGACCGCATGACTTTCCTGCAGCTTTCGCTGCTCTTCTAGACGTGTTTCTAGCTGCAGGATTTGTGTTTTCATTTCTTCTTGTATGGCGGCATCTAAATCGCCAAATATTGAGTTCGATTCCACCGAACAGGATTTACGGAATGTGTTTGCGTTGGCATTTGCCGTTTGTAGCTCATCATTTTTAAGTTTGTATTCCTTAAGCTTTTTCATCAGTTTTCCGGACTTGAGCTGCAGCTCTTGTTTTTGTTGCTCGCAACGTTCTTGTGCTAGTTGAAGCTCCTGAATTCGTTCTTGCTGCTCTTGTAATTTAAACTCCAACTGCTGCTCACGCGAAATCAAGGAATGTGACTGCGATGTCTCCTCATTTGCGGCTACGGCAAAGTGTGCCGCTTCCTGAGCGCCACCCCAACCATCGCCCCAGCCATCCATTAAATTAAGCGCTTCCTCCTCTGGATGGCAAAGATAGGCTTTCTTGGGCACAATAAGTTCTTCCACCACAGGTTCACCGACGGCAACGGCGGCGGCTTGCGGCATTATTAGCTTTTCGAATTCGGCAGCGTTGGAGTCACCGAAAAACATTTCCAACGTTGGACCAGCTGCAGCCAATGCTGCATCTATAGATGTGGACTCTGTGATGATTTGACTATCTACTGATTTTTCATGTGTTTTCAAGTGAGTTTCTTCGTCAAGCGCACGCTGCAGTTGCTGCAATTGGGCATCACGTTCTTGCAACAACTGCTGCAACTGCTCCAAGTTCGTTTGCAATTCAGTCAAACGTTCTACAGCCGCATTTTGAGAGTATTCCTTGAGGCGCTCCAACTCCAATGCGTGCTCGGCGTCGCGTTGTGATTCTAGCATTTTAAGTGCAGCCTCGCTGTGTTGCAGTTGCTGCTCAGCAGCGGCTAGTTTAGCTTGTAATTCGCTTAATTGCTGCTGTGTGTTGCTAGAGTTTTGTGCCTGTTGCAACTGCTGTTGTTTACCTGCCTCTTGCAAGTGTTGCAACTGTTCCTCCCGATTTTGTAGACGTTCCTGCACTTCACGTAAGCGTTCCTCTAACTCACCATCGCGCTGATTGCGCAGGATTAGTTTCTGTTCCAGATCCTGGGCATGCTTCTCCAAGTCGGATACATTACGCTGCAAGTCCTCGATTGTGGGTTGCCCGAGCGAAGCGTCCACTCCATGGCTGTTGCTGGCCATAGAAGCACCTTCCAGCACATGTGTGTCAATGGCACGCGTGGACATCAGATCATCGAATGGAGATGGTAGCATTTGCTCTGCAGCAAAAAACATAGGCGCGGGAATTACATCACTGGCTGGGTGTTGCGCTTGCGACTGGGACGATCTGGGTAGCTGAAGGCGCAGAGTTTCAATGTCGCGCTGCTTTTCGGCGAGTTGCCGCTTAAGCTCATTGTTACCGTCGTAAATGCTATGGAATTCGGTCTGCAAGGCGCTGTAGTCACGCTGCAAACGCATCACATTTTCCGTTTTCTCTGCCAGTTCACGTTCCAAGCGCTCGCGTTCTTCGTTGCCGCTGTTCACTGGCGTGGTGGTAGTGGACGGCAAGCCGAAGGCTAAGGCAAAGGCGTCAACGGGGGGCTGTTGTTGTGCTTGTGGTGGCGCGGTGCTGGCTGCCACTGCCGCCATTTGCAGCTGTAAATTCTGACGTTGATAGTTTTCGAGCTGCAACTCTTTTTCGGCCAGTAAATCAGTGAGGCGTTTATTTTCGGTTTCAATGAAGACCTGATCGTCGGTCTGATTCTGACCAACTTGCATGCGCAGGGTATCCAGTTCGGCTATCTGGGTGCGCAGCCCCTGTAGCTCAATTTCATGATTGGACGCCAATGTTTCTATTTGGTGGCGCAGATGGTCCAACTCGCTCTTATCTTGAATGGTCTGCATGCGCAGTTCTTGCAGCTCGAACTGATCTTGCTGTGCGTTTTCCTGCGACATACGCAACCAGCTGGCTTCGCGTTCCAGCTCAGTTTTGGCTTGTTCCAAGGCATTGAGCGATTCGTTGAGACGCACTACTTCATCCTTCTGAGCCGAACATTCATCACGTGCACGTTCTAGATCTTCATTGAGTGCGCGCTTCTCGGCATGTATCTGTTGCAACTGCTCGCTAAGCTCACACTCTAGTTCATCAATCTCGGTGCTCTTGACGGCTAGTTTTGCATCGTATGTGGCACGCATGTGTTTCATTTCTTCTGCGATAGCTTTGAGTTGCACGCGTTGTGCGGCATTTTCGCCTTCCAGCGTGTCAATGGTTTCAACTTGAAGTTTTTGCTGTTCTTTTTGCAACTGGGCATTCTCACTCTGGACCGTGGCGAGTTCCGCGTGAAGCTGTTGCACACGTTCTTGCAACTCCTCCTTCTCACCTTGCGAGTCTAGCAGACGTTGGCCAATAACGTCGTCATGTTCGGCCAAAGCATTAAGGCGGTAAACTAACGCATCTTCACTCTTCTCGTAGGCATCGGCACGTGTTTGCATTTGAGCGTCGAGCAGATTAGCGCGTCGCTCCATTGAAGCGCGGCGTTCCTCGAAGATTCCAACACACTCTTCGAGTTTGCAAATCTTATCCTTATATTTGGCATTTTCCTGTTCCAAGCTCTCAATATAGGCCAAATCTTCTTGTAGCTTGGCTTGTATGCCATCGTGCAGCGTTTCTAGACGCGCGATTGTTTTCTGGAAGTTCGTCTTATCCGCCTGATACTGTGCAGTAAGCTCGTCGTAGGCATTTTGGAGCGTCATGTGCTGTTCACTTAAGATTGGCGTGATATGCCGCTGAACAATGGGCGATTCGACGGACGACTCCTCTTCTGGCTGTGCTGCCAGTTTCACTTGCAAATCTTTGATTTCGGCTTGCAAACGATGTATTTGATTATTTCGCTCTTTGATGACGGCCTTGGATTTTTCAAATTTCAGAGCTTTGGCCTTGAGTTCTTCGGTAACGACTTGCAGACGTTGCTCTAGCTCTGTCAGGAAGCGGTCGCTGTTAGCTGTCGTTTGTTGTGCGCGTAGTTCGGCAATGAGTTCATTTTTCTCCAACAACTCTTGTTGCAGTTCCTGTTCAGAGCGCAGGCGTTCTGTTTGCGTTTCCTGCATGAGAAGCAGCTCGTTTTGTACATCATTAAGAGTCTGCTCAGCCAACTGTAAGCTAGCTGTTTTTGCAGCTAGCTCTGCGTTCAGATTTTCCAACTTCATATCGGCGTCGAGTGTTTGCGGGTCGTTACCCCAGTCGGACATTTGATCTTCTGAAGCTGCGAGCGCGTTTTGAAGTTGACGCAATTCTTGTGCCTGCTTCTGCACTTTATCCTCTGCGGCATGCAATTCATTTTCAAGCTTTGAATTTTTCTCCATTGTTTCGAGGAGTTGCATAGTTTTCTCCTGTATTGCGCCACGTATTTCTGCAGCGTCTGTATGAGCTTGCTGGAGGGTAACTTCTAACTGCGCTATGGTCGCATTGAGTTCCACATTTCTAGCGATAAATTGCTCCTCATCTTGTTCTTTCGATTTTAAGCCTTCTAGCGAGCCCTTTTCGAGGTCGGCGATTTTCAACTCGTACTCTTGACATTGCGTGGTACGTTTCTTGAGATTCGCCGCATACTTTTTGAGTTTTTCCAGAAGATCCTTATTGCGTTGCTCAAGGCTTCTATTGCATTGTCCCAATTCTTTGTTCTGCGCATCTAAACTCTGGACTGCGGCCTCCAGTTGTGGCACTTGTTGCACATTTATGCGATGTGAGTGAATCTCGTCGAGCAGTTTATCAACGACTGTTTGTTGCTCGTCGTTATCTTTGCGTAACTTCTCCATTTGTTTGGTGTTGCTCTCGAGTAAGTCCTGTAAATAACTGATTTCATCTTCTTTCTCAATCACCTTATTCGCATTGACCTCCATTGTTTTGTACAGCTCGGTTATTTGCTGGCTGAGTGTATCAATTGTTTCTTGCTTGTTGGCCAGCTCATTCACTTGCTCCGCCACAAGATTTTTGTTTATTTTCAAAGCGTCTTTGAGTTTGTCGCATTCATGTTGCAAATCATCGGCCAAATGTTCACCTGCAATGGCGGATGATAGCTGCAGTTGGGCCAGTTCAGCGCGTAGTTGCGTTATATCTTCATCGCGCTTCTGCAATTCCAGGAGTTTTAGATTCTTCTCGTGTTCACTTTCCTTGTAGGCTTCTATGATTTGTTGCTTCTGTTCGGTGATAAGTGTTTGGAGAATTTCCATTTCACTCTCGTATGTTTCGCATTTAGCTGGAAATGGAGAGTTTTGTTTAAATTTTTGCATATACGAAAAAATCGCTGTCAAATCAGATTTAATCTAGCTCTCAAAATATTGAGAAAATCCTCATTTAACAAGGTGCAATCGCGAAATTGACTTCAGTTAAAAAAAAATTAAAATGTGTGGTAAATTATTGAATGCTTAACAAAAATTCTTTACTGATAAATTCGACTAAGTTGACGGTTCAATGGTATTTAAGCTAAAGAGTATAAAACCGATAAGATGGATACCGAGGATAAATATTAGTTTCGATGTTTTCTTTAATATATTTATTGAATAACAAAGAGAGTGGTTGACTCAAGCTATGTGTGAAATATTCTCAAAGGTAAAGGTTATAGAGTCTAAAGAAACATTGGGTGTCGAATTCATGTATATATAATATCTTGCATTAGGATTAAAAGAAAATGATTCTTTGAAAAAATTGGCAGATGAACCTTACTTTATGACGGGAGGATCTTCAGTAAATTCATTAAGGGTTTTGAAAGACGAAGGAAACTCATCAGACTATTTTCTTGTATATGTGTTTATCCAAAACGGTTTCGGACCCGATTATATTCTTAGATTTATATCAACGCAATATTCTTAATTAATAATAATATTATCTTTAAAACTCCGATACAAAGTTTGAACGTTTCTAGGACATTCGAGTTCAAGCTACAGATTATCATCTAACGAAAATTCGTAGATGTGTTTTACGTGGACACCTGCCGTAGGCTTAATTCTACGTTGCTCCGTAGCGTGGACCAAAACAATGTGTCATCTAAAGCCCCTTCGAAAGTTCAAAGGTACAAAAGAAAGCTTAATGTTGTGATGGCATCGTTTGGTTTGGGTAAAGACCTATCTAACATCTCTTCTGTACTCCACACCGAGCAAGATAGCTCTGTCCCCGATATGGGTGTAAACCACAGTTACCCCCGAAGGTCCAGCCCAGTAAGTCAGTCTGACATAAGCCAGGGGCCACAGAATACCCGTGGTACCAGTTTTACAGGTCCTCGTAGCAAGTTACTACCAGTTGTGACTACCACTGCTCCGGTTACCAATACTGTATTGAAAGCAAAAACACCTCCTTAACATGGAAATTTTTACTTTGTAGTTAAGACCATGTCAAAAAGCCTGTTATAAATACACCTGACTTTTTGGGTCGATTCATTATCTATTTTCTTTTGCATAAAGAGAATGGATTTGAGTTGGTTTGTTGGCCAAAACTCTAATATTTGAAAAATTTGATTTGATATTGAGAAGAATTTAAAGATTAACAGAATTGGAAATATTAAACCTACCTTCGAGCTCCTTTCTAAGGCGCGTCACTTGCTCGATCTGCTTTTCGTGTGCCATTTCTTTGTCGTTGATTAGGCGATCAAAATCTTCGGACATTTTACGTAGACCCTGCAAGTCTTCTTGCAGACGTGCAACCTCCTCCGACTTTTCGGCGCTAGCTAAACGAATTTCTTGCAATTGCAGACGCAAGTCTTCAACAGTAGCTTGCAAATCTGCACATTGCAGTTCATAGTCTTTAATTTGGCGTTCATAGTCCTCAGTAAGCGATTTCTTTTCAGCTTCCTGTGACCGGCTGTTGGTGGTTATAGCGGGTATTTCTGTAATTTGAATGGGTGGATGTTGGTTATCTTCATGCGCTTCTTGTAAGTCACGGCGTAACTCCTCAATGGTCGCCTTGAGCTCTCGATTTTGTGCTGTCAGCTGCTCATATTCAGCCAAGGCCTTGCCATTTGGCGCTGTCACAGCCACCACGGTCTCAACAACAGTAACCATTTCAACCGCTGTGCTGGCATCCTTCACCTTCTGCAGCAGCTCACTAAGTTGGGTGTAAGCATTCTTGGCTTCTTTCGCCAGCTTTTTGGAGGCATTGAATTTGGCATTCTTATCGTTGGCTTTGCGATAGGCTTCTAGCTCGGAATTAAGTTTTGACAGTGACTTTTCGCACTTGTCGAACAGCGTGCTGCCCTCGGCGCCTTCCAGCACTGCCACCACTTCAGAAGAGTGCTGCAACGAAGTTAGCTCCTGCGACAGCTTGGCTTTTTGAGCCGATGACTCCGCCACTTGAGTGGCCAGCAGCTGTTTCTCTTTGTTTAGATCTTGTAGTTTCAACTCAAGCTGCGACTTTTCATTGTCTGCTAACAATGCGTTGGTCTCCAGCTCTTCTTTATCCACCTGCAGCTCTTCGATCTTTTTGTAAAGCTCTTGATTTTCGGCAGCAAGATGTTCCATTTTCTCCAACACCTCGCGGCGCTCGGTAGTGAAGAGTTCAATTTTATTCATAAGCTCTGAACTTTCTTGGCGAAGTTGTAGAAGACTTTCGCTGAGCTCCTGGCCCATTTCTGTGCTGCTAGTTTGCGTAACTTCGTTGACGGAGTGTGGCATTGTCTCACTGGAACGAGTATCATCGTCGACGTGTTGATGTTCATGCTCAAGGCCACTACGTTTGTTGTATTCATCAATTTCGGCGCGTTCTTGTTGTGTCAGACGCTCTACAATCTCTATTGATTCTGCCGATGACGATGATTTGCTTAGTTTGTCGACCTTAGTCAAGAGTTCCATGTTTTCGCTGAGATAATGATCTAGTTTTTTTGAAATAGTATCCTTCTCTTCCTGCAGCTCATCTAGCTTGAGCTTGAGTTCAGCTATAAGAACATCTTTTTCGTTCAACTCCACAGTTAGTTGTGTCAGCGTTTTAGACTGTGCAGCCACCTGCTCCTCTAGCTGCAGTTCGCACATTTCTGCTGAAACGCGCACGGCTTCCTCTTTGTCCCGATGATTTATGTTCTGTTTAAGCTCGTAAAGTTCACTCTGCGTTGCCTCCAGCTTCTCGGTGTATTCGAATTTTTGCTGCTCTAACAGTCGTATTGTTTCGGCCTGTAACTTGAACTTCTCCTCTAGCGTCGGCTGCGAGTCTGTGCGGACACTTTCGGTTTCGGTGCCCATTTGCTGCAGCTGCCACTGTCCTTTTTCATCCTCCAGTTCAGTTATTTTCTGCTGAAGCTGCTCCTTTTCCTTCTCCAAGCGAACAACTTCAGCGTGGAGGTCTGTGGTTTTCTTAAGTTTTTCCATTTGTTTTTCGGTTTGTTTGCATTTTAATTTAAGCTTAATGGACGCTTTATTGGCTTCATCCAATTTTTGCTTGAGCTGCTGCAGTTCGGCCCATAATTCGGGACTCTGACTTGCTGTTTCTTCGGCGGTGGCTGTAAAGAGTGGCTTATTTTTGTTGGTTGCTTGTAGTTTTTCTTCTAGCACTTTGAAGTTAGCATTCAGCACATTCAGCTCTATGGTTTTCTCCATCAACTCCTCTTCATAACGATTTGAGTCTGCCAGGCGTGTTTGCAAATCTTCGCGCTGTGACTCAATGGTCGCCTCTAGGGACTTTATTTTTTCAGCTATGGTGACATCAGAAACTTCCAGCTTTTCATTATCTGCCAAACGTTGTTGCAGATTGGCGTTGCTTTCGCGTAGCGACTGTAGCTCATCCTGCAACTCTTGAATTTGCTTGGCCATTTCGGCCCTGATTTGGGTATCGGTATCATTAGCCGCAGCACTGTTGGTTGCTTCCACAACAATGGCTTCGGTGGTGTTGGACAATTGTTCAAGGGTTTTTTCCAAAGTGCTGCATTTTTCTACGTTCTCCTGCAGGCTTTGATGAGTGTCTGCTAATTTTTTCTCTGCTTCTCGCAGATTTTCTTCTAGTTCCTGCACCTGCTCTGCGTAAGCAGTATTTTTCATTGACAACTCACAGCGTGTGGTTTCCAGCAAATCGTTGATTTCCTCGAGCTCTTTGATACGTTTTAGTTTTTCGGCTAGTTCGCTCTTGAGACGCTCGTTTTCGTTGCCTAGCTCATCGGCTTCATAAGCGGATAGCTCTTCAACTGCGCTGCTGCAGCCTGCTTCTTTAGTGCTTATAATATTGTGCTCTCGGGTGTGTAGTTCAGTTTTAAGCCGCTCAATTTCGGCATGCAGCTCCTGTTCAGCTCGAGTCGTTGATTGTTGCTCGCCTAATGCTTCCTCGAGCTCTAGGATTTTGTTCTCCAACTCTTTGATACGCTTCATGGTCTCTTGAGATACGACAGATTCATTTAGTGACATGCTATTGGCTTGCTTCTCCTTTTCCAACTGCTTTTCCAAGAGACGACAACGATTCTCTAAGAATTTCATGCGCTCTCTTTCCAAATTGAACGGCTGTGTGGATAAATCTGTTGCAGACTTGTGCCGCTCCTTTGGCACGGGCGCGTAGGCGAGTGCACTGAGGTCAGTCATTGAACGACCCAGTTCCGAAGTGTCTTCGAGCGACTGCTGTGTCGAGTCGAAACTTTCCTTAAGCTGTGACACCAGCTGTTCCAAATGCTGCTTGCTCGATGCACGCTGAGCCATACGCAGTTTATTCTCCTCCATTTGCTGACGCAACAGCAAAATCTTTTCACTGCCAGGTGTTGCATGGCTGATGTTGTGTGGGTTGGGCGTTGTTGCTAAAGCGGAAAGAGGTGTGTTCGACTCGTTACGCTGGTTAGGTTTCAATGGCGTTGGATTCGGTGTGGAATGCATGCCAATTGTTGGTGCTGCAATTAAGGCAGGAGCTTGTGTTAGTTGTTCTACGGTTTTGGTCGCAGTCGCTTCGATTTGCGTCGCATCTTGTTCAGTTTTTTCTAAACTTTTGCGAGAGCGCGCTTTCGACTTTAAATTCGTCAAACGCTGTGCAATATTCTTAACTTTTTCCTGCGCCGAAGAAGTCGATTTACCATGCGCTACCTCAGATTTCATAACCAGCTCCTTAAGAGCAGAAATTTTCTTCTGTAATTTTAAGAGAGAAATAAATTAAAGAAAATATATTTTTTTTTTGAGCTTAAAAAATTTAATGACCTCATTAATGTCTATCAGCAGCATCAAATATTTTGAGATTAGTCAATGAAAAAAATTTTATTTTTCCAAAAGCCTCCGCGAACGGCAACCGAATTTTATAAGGTCAATATTTGTTCAAGCTTCGCCTAAGCGATAAGAGCAGTTTCGGACCGGATAACTTTTCGACAACGAATGGATTGAATGGATTAAATAAATCGTACAAATACAAGAGGCGATTAAATTCTGCAAAACATTTCAATGACCGATCAATGCTGCAAATATAATTCTTTAATTGAATACTAGTTATTGATGGAAATTTCCATCATTGCGCTGGAAACTATTTCTTGAAACTTAAAATTAACAAATTGACATTAATTTCAAGAACTTTAAAATTTTCATGAACAGTTTGGTTGGATTTTAATAACAACTATCGCTATTTTATATTCTCAAAATATTTGCAATTGCAGCTTAGTTAGATACTCCCACTAACCTGCTGCTTAAAGAAGTTTTCCTGTAAATTGCTGATGTCTGATTTTTGTTCGTCTCCTCCATCATTTGACGACATTTTAAACTCAATTTATTTCGTTTCAGTCGTTGATATATTTTAATACTACTGCTGACTGCTGCATTCGTTTCACTCCACAATTAAATTTAGGTGCAGTTCCACTATTTTTGTTTTTTATATTTTTGTTTATTTCCACAGCTAGCCTCATTAACGACAGTGGGTTTCACTTAAAATTTTGTTGGTTTTTTATTTTTATTACTTTGCTTTTCTTCTTTCCCCGTTTTTGTTACACATTTGAACTGCAATTGTAAAGAAAAAATTTATTAAACATTTAAGCTAATAACTACAAAGAGCCTTCGTGGAAAATTTTTATTTTCCGTGGTGGATGACGTCTGACGTGTTCACTTAGTTTTCTTCAACTTTTTTGCAGCCTATTTTTACAGCTTAAAATCAAACACACAACACTAAAAATATTTAAAAACAATGCTTTTCTAATTAAATAACATCTTAAAGATATTTTTGAACTATTATTTGAGCTTATATTTAGTAAAATTACCAAAAATTTCATGTACAAAATTTTAGACAAACACAAATAAGTTCCATGTCAGCAGTTCGAGATAAATGTCAAATGTAGTCAGTGCTGCCAACTTCAGCAGACGAAAAAAGAGGATTTTTGCTCACTGGGTATTGCCATACGTTGATGGGTAGTTGTTAACATTGTGCTGTGAAAAATGTTAAGACAAAAAGTTATGCGAATGTTACGCAATAGGGGTTTTCATGATTCAGTGCATTTGAGCATGAGCAATAAAATACATGCTTTTTTCTCTTTACACCAACAAAATGTACATACAATGAGAAAAAAAGCATGGATTTTTTGCTCATGCTCAAATGCACAGCCAAAGGCACTGAATCGTGAAAACCCCTAATATGTTATACAATGTTATACAATAAACTATAGAAAGACAGAAATATAAAACAAGAAGTTACAAGTGACGCTTTTTACGTCAGTTTTCAAAAAAAATTTAATGTACTAGATGTTTATTGGTTAGTTGATTCTGTAGAATATATTTCTATGCATATATGGAATAATATATATTTTTTATAATAGGAATTATAACGCGCCATCTATAAATGCTGCGGTAAAAAATATTGACAAAAATAATCAAAAAATTCACGATGTCATGAGATCGTGGAGAGAGACGTTACAAAATTAAAAATGCATCAATCATGCAATGGCATTGCATGAAATTATTACTTGGTGAGTATATGCGTGAGTATATAGGATACTATAAAACAGATTTAAAATAGTTATGCTTGGCCTTACGACAAAAATAAAAAACAAATTAAACATCGTCAGGTACGGAGATATCGGAGTGTCCAACGAAAATATAAGATTTTTGCATTAAATTTATATTCGCTGAGTAGAAGTGCTACCAGCAAAAAAGAAAAAAATGGACCTCATGACAAAAATGAAAAAAAAAAACAATTTGGAGCACCAAATCACGCAAACAACTGCTAAATACACTGAAACTGTAACAACGAAGAAAAAAAGTTGCATGGAATTATAACTTCGTGCTTATTGGCGCCACTGTGAATTATATGAAACATCAGTTAAGCGAAGGTTTTCAGTCACATGATAAAAATAAAAATTAATTGCGACATGAGACCACTCAGTGATCCCCTTAAAGTTACCTAAATGCACCAATGCAAAAGCAAAAATAAAAATAAAAATAAAAAACAGGAATAAGAATTGGACAAACATTTGAGCATGGATTTGGATAACAATTAGGACAAGAACTCAGACAAGGATTGGGAGAAGGGCAACGACAACGATTGGGACAAAGATAAAGAGAGAAATTTAAACAGATCTAAAACTATAATTAAGGCAAGATTGGGAAAAGGATAGGGACAAGAAATGAGACAAGGAACAACGATTTTGACACACTGAGGACAAGATTTAGAACAAAGATTGGGAAAAGAAGTTGCACAAGCATTAGGAAAGGGATTCGCACAAGCATAAGGTTGAACTGTGGATTAAATGAGGAGACTAAATTTTAATTGAATTATGAGATTAAATTAGGAAATAGGACAAATTTTAGGATAAATAAAAGAAAAAGGAAGTTTGGGAAAAAAGGAGGGGATAAAGACAAGAAATAGGACAAAAACGAAGAAACGCTGTCAGCCAAAATATTTTTTTTGTATTTATTTCTTCAAATTATGTTTAGTGTTGATTGAACTGGCCCATGTCTGCGTTTGGTCAGAAAAGTATTTAGTGATTTTATGTATCATAACGTGGCGTCCGTGGCGTAGTTGGTTAAAGTGCGTGGCCGCTATGTCAAAGAACTTTGGAGACCCAGGTTCGAACCCCAGCAGCGACAGAAAATTATTTGAATTAAAATAATTTTTCTGTACGGCCGCCACCTCTCTGCAGACAATGGCAAACCTCAGAGAGTAATCAAAATGCCATGTAAAGCTTCTTGAGAATAAGAACATTCCGTTCATCGCCGTTCGGAGTCGGCGTTAAGCATGTAGGTCCGGTTGTCGGTCAATTGTGTACAAACTTAATAACACACACAACACAATTGATCATAAGAAGCTAGGTCAAAGTCATTTCAAGGGCTGAAATGGACAGTTATTTATTTATTTTTTTAAATGCATCATATTAATCAAAAAAGAAATTTTTAATTTTTTGTTGTTACGCCTCTTTGGATTTTATGTAATGAAATAATATACTGACGGTTGTATTTGTAGGCGTGTCGCTCTAATTTTTTACAATCTTTGCCAGATTAAAAAACCTGTTGTTGATATTAAAGAGTTACGCGAATAGAACAGAAATCGACGGTCCCTACGAAGACTATCTCTTTTTTAAACGCGATCAAGAAAATCCCTTTTTTTAAAATTCGGCGAAGAAAATCTCTTTTTATGAAATGCGGCGAAGTCTTTCTGTCGGAAGATTTTTTTCGTAAGCACCGTCGAAACGACTTGCAAGCATATAGCTTGCATAGTGTATATCCAAACTCTATAGCACTATAATAAAGAGATGTATAGCATCCAAATAAGTACTTCACGAACAAACAAAATAACATACAAGCATAAGAACCATGGTTGAATAAGTAAGGTTGTCGCATGGGTGAGAGCGAGATCCCATAAATGTCAAATCGAAGTTGACAGCTCATACAAAATCTGAATGCGAAAATTGATAACATGTAAAGCCGATGAAGTTGTTGTTGTTACTTTTCATTGATTTTGACAATTCTGGGTACTGTGAAGAGAGTACGACCAGCCCCGAGACAACCTTATTTATTCAACTATGATTAGAACTATATAAGAAAACTCAAATTGATCGATCCCAACTCAAGTAGAATATAGAACAATATCATAAACTATACCGATGTATTTTATATGTTTTTTCAATATTTTCATATAGACTGATCCCTCTATCTGTTTGCCTCGATTTTGATTTCACTTTTTAGAAAACCATAAAAATTATTGTTTTTTGCCTATAATAGGTCTGTTTCCGTACTTTACACTGTGTAAGATTTGTGTAAAACGTGTGCTAGAGAGTAAAAACGAAATGTGAGAATAGTTGCATAAGTACGGAAACAGCTTCTAGTAAGTTTCGAGCACAAAACAGCTGATTTTGACTGCAGACGGCAGCACAAAATTTAAAACACTTTCACTCAAATTATTAAAAGGCAATTTTAATGCAAAACTGAACAATTACTAAATTTTTATTTATTACTATTTATTTATTGTACGTAAATTTCTTTTTAGGCACACAATTTGTGAGTTTATTTATCGCAAAACATAAACAATTATGAAATGTAATTTGACATTTGCTTCTTCTTATTGATGCTTATTCTTCTTGATGCTTGTTCTTACTTTACTCGAAGTCTCGAGTTCTAGCACTCTCTGTGCACTTTGTGTGCTCGAGAGAGCGATTTTATGCTTGTTCTTCTTCTACCATTTTAAGCACAGAAAGTACGGAAACAGAAAATAGCGTCCCACAAGTTACACAGTGTGCGTACGGAAACAGACCTAATGCTTACCTTTCGAGAAATGCCGTTTTTCCAATTTTTTAAGGTTATGTTGATATATCGACTGACCTTGCTGTTTGTGCGCCCCGAGGTTCCTTTCACTTCCAGTAAACTGAGAACAATCACTGCACATTTGTCCATAATGATATACGAGGGCAATTCGAAAACTCAGTGATTTTTTTAGTAAAAGGTATTTTTTTTTTCGGCAGAAAAGAATTTTATTTCTTAACATTGTCTCATTTTATATCGATACATTTAGTCCAGCGTTTTTGTAACTTTTTTATTCCTTCCAAATAATAGGTTTAATTAAGGATCTCAAAAGACACGTTTGTTTCAGGGATGACCTTCTTAATTGGACCCAAATCTCTTACAGCCGAGTCAATTTTTAGGGTTTGGAAATAGAAAATAGTCGCAGGGAGTTAAATCTGGTAGTTGGGTAACAGTTTATAGCCAAGTTTATGGATTTTTACAATAGATACTATAGACGTGTGCTCATTGTGACAAAGAGCACTTATTTCTTAGGAAAATACGGTCGTTTTTGCTTCAAATCAATGTCAAATCTGTCCAACAGCTGTAAATAATGTTTTATCCGTTTCAAGGTAATCGATGTGAATGACTTTGTTGGTCGACAGCCTCACATTTGCCATCTTTGGAGCATCTTCACCCGGAGAACTAAACTGCTTTGACTGTTCCTTGGTCTCTGGTGTATTGTGATGAATCCATGTTTCGTCTACGGTTACGAAACGGCGCAAAAACTTCTTCGGATTGCGGTTGAACATCGCCAAATCTCCCTTGATGGTCGAGTGAGAGCAATAGCGCCACCCATCATGCGGATAGCCACCCATCAAGTTCAAATATTCATATAAAATATGATGTACCCCTCAGTTGATGCCTACAGCCTCAGCCACCTCACGCATTTTCATTCTCCTATCGTTCAATATCATTCCAAGGATTTTATTGACGATTTTTGGTTTGGCGATCTGTTGTGAGCTATCCTTATTTATCCGGCCTTTTCTTCGTTTCGGTGATGGTATTTTATAAAAAAAATTGTGCTTGATGAGTCCACGTTATTCAATTTTTTCCATTTTCCTCGAAATTCACTAGGTTGTCTCGTTGTAATGGCTGTCAAACACAAACAAAATAACACAGTCTACTCGAAAGATGACAGTAGTCTATTAGCAGATGATAGTTGACAGGACCATTTTTGCATTTAAATTGACTACGCGGGAAATTTAGAAAGTCATTGACTTCAAATTGCCCTCGTAAGGTATATTCTCCATGATTTCTCCTTGCTTTTATTTCATTGTCGCTCTGTCTTGATATTTATCTTGGTTTAAAAAAAAAAAAACTAAAGCACTGCTTGTACAGCAACAAAAAGCTCTAAAATATGCAATGTCTGCTTTGTTGACTTTGTTTCATAAAGAACATTTTTATTCAATATCAAGGAAGTACACTGAAATACTCTACACCCAGATACTTTATTTAGTAAAGTGCTATGAAAAAGTAGTTTTGTGTAGCACTTTAGTAGATATTGCCTTATTTGAGCAGTTTCATTGCATTTACATTTGATTATCTGAACTGAAATCCGAGTAAAAAGAAATTTCTTTCGAAAACAATTAAAAATTTTTATTCATTTATTTCATTAACACTTAAATACAACGAAAGCTTTAGTTTGTTTTTTATATTTTTATCATCAAGCTTCTTACAATCACATTATTTATATTGAGTTGACAAAAAAAAACTATCCAACATTTCGAGCGATGAGAAATAATTTAAAAATGTTGCACACATCTTTCAACCTTCTCTATTTCCTGAATCGGTTGAATTTCCTTCTCTATTTCCCTGCCAAGTATAGCTGCAATTGAAATGAATAGTTTATTTTGTTTATGCGTATTGATGGAAATTTCTACTATAAATGTCATCAGGAAATTTCCTTATCTCTCTATTTAATGTAAGTTATTTTAAATTACAAATAAAAATGACCTAAGATAATAAACTAGCTGTTAAAAAGATTACATTTTGCATTATTATATAAAAGCATGACTGAAATTTGTCGCATAGGAGCCAGTGACAATGTCATAACATAAAAAAAAAATCAAGTAAAACATCTTGAAATCATTGTCTAAACTTAGTGTTAATTAACTTATAAAACTAGTAACAATTTTATAAATAAAGGCTACCGGGAATATTTTCAATCTCTACTTGACTCAAGTATTTTGCTTTTCTTCACTATTTACTGTCTTTGTGTTTGCCATTCGCAAGTGTCTCGTCATCCACACTGCCTGTAAGCAATTTGATGATACCATGTTGCCCTGCATGTTGTGCATAGTCCAAAGCGGTCAATCCCAAGAGATCAGTTTCGTTGTGGTTCTCCATGAAGGGCAAGAGGAAACGTATAATTTCCTCATGCCCATGTAGCGCAGCTACATGCAAAGCAGTGCGACCTGATGGATCTGGTTGTAAGAGATCTGCTCCAGCCAGCTGGTATGATTGCAGACGTAGCAGCGCTCCTCGCGATGCAGCTGCACACAATTGTTCACCAACGGCACGTGATGAACCGGTTAAATGAGCCCCGCAACTGATGAGCAATTTTATGATTTCATGGTTATCAGTGGACACAGCTTCGAGCAGTGGTGTGCGATCGTAACGATCGCGTAAATGCACGGAAACACCATTGAGCAAGAGATGATTTACAACAGGAATATTGCCCTCATGACAGGCCAAATGTAGGGCGGTGCGATGATCTTGGTTAACGCCGGAGAGATCAGCGCCATAAGATTTGAGATTGTTGATCTGCGCAGATAGAAAGAACCCGATGAGAGAGGAGAAAAATTGACAAAATCGAACTTACTTTTTGAATGTCACCCGCCAACACGGCTGCATTGAGCATGGCTGGAAATAGAGTGGCTCCCAGTTGGCCCAACTCCTGAGGTGATGATAAATGTAGAGATCGTGCCACAGCATCAACCAAATCATACTCCTGCATCTTTGGACCAGTTGCAGATGTTAACTCACCACGGAGATTGGACTGCAACATCTGTAAGAAGAAAATAAAGAATATTAAGAGAAAATTTAAAAATTTTGCCCCAGAAGAGATGAACCTACTTGCTTTTTTACTTCTAGCGACCATTCCGGTTTGCCCAGGACATAGGATAACTTTGTGAGCGCTGCCTCGGGAGTCATATCGAAGCCAGTAATCACGCCCAAATCGAAGAGTATCTGTCCAGTGTGATATATTTCGGACACGGAACCATTTGGACATTGCGTACAATTAATAATAATGACGCCACGGTCGGCAGCTTCTTTGAGCTCATCCAAAATATCCTTGCGATTCGAGGGTACATTACCTGAACCAAAGGACTGCAAGACCACGCCCTTCATCGGTGGCGACAGAAAAGCTTTGAATGTCGAACTTGATATACTTGGAAAGATACGTAAAATGCCCACATTTTCGTCAAGTACTGAGTGCACAGTAAAGCGCGTAACTTTGCACGGCCGGAAGATCAGACGATAATCGATATCCATGTTAATGCCAATGCGTCCTAGCGGTGGCACATTCGGCGAATCGAATGCGTCCAGCGCATTTGAACTAACCTTAACGGTGCGATTGCCACGCAACAGCTTATTACCGAAGAAGACACAAACTTCCGGTATCACATAGTTGCCGGCAATGATGAGCGCTGAGGTGAAGTTGTCCTTGCCATCGGTGCGTGTCTCGAAGATAGGAATCTGTGAACCGGTTATAATGACTGTTTTGCCCAGATTCTCAAGCATGAATGAGAGTGCCGAAGCGGTGTAGGAAAGCGTATCGGTACCGTGCAAAACAACAAAGCCATCGAAGAATTCATAGGATTGCTATGGAAGGATTAAGAGAGAAAGAGAAAATGAAGAAAAAGCAAATTATTTGGTTTTTAAAAAGACGTTTACATGTATATCCTTAGCTATCCGCGCCCAATCGTTTATCGTCATATTACTTGAATCCAAAATGGGCACATACTCGGTGATCTGGTACAGTACACGACGTGTTTCGCCCTGCACAAAGGGCAATACCAAAGGAGCCATCGATGCCGAATTTCCGAAACGTTTTTCCGCATACTCAGCATCGTGCATATTCGGATATTTGCGAATCCTCTTGATCAACGCATTCGGAATGGGTGCCAAAACTGTTAGGCGGAAATGGTTCAAAAACATATAATTATTTCATTAAGGATTTTTGAGGCATTCGTATCTAAAGTGGGGTCTATAAAATAAGGCGAGGTTTTAAAATAAAAATGATATAAGACCCCGAAAATAAGTCTTAAAGAACTTTTTTGAAGGTGGTTTTTTTTTTTTTTGTATAAAAGTTCCATCAAATTAACGAATAAAAATATGAATGCCACAGTACTACTTTACTATACAAATAAACATTATGCATCTGAGTTCGATAAAATAGCAATGCTTGAGTCATACTCAAATAAAACATAGTTTGTAAGTTTTCCAAAATAAAATGAATTTTTTATCGAAAAAACATAGAATATTCACAATTTTAGAACAAATAAAATAAAAAATGTATTTGCCGTTGCTTGTGGAGCGGCATGGAATGACATGAAATGGCAAAACCCAAAACCTCTTACATTTAAGCTGTTCCATTAAATAACACATGGTCCAATAAGTCCCAAGACTAATTACTAGGTGGCACCTTAACGAAATATCGATATAATATTAGTTCCAACTCTCAAACAATACGTGTAAAAATTTCATGACAATCTAAAGTGTAGTTCAGAAGTTGCAGTATTTTAAATGACGCTACTGTTGATATTTTCAAAATAATGGATTCAAAGCAACTCCGTGTGTTGATTTATCACTGTTTTTTAATGGGAAAAAATACCGTCCAAGCTGAGCTATGGCTTCGAAAGTGTTATTCGGACTCTGCTCCGTCAAAAGCAACCATTTGCCGATGGCATGTTGAGTTTAAACTTGGTCGTACAGACACAAATGATGCTGAACGTTCAGGACGCCCAAATGAGGCAGTTGTTACACAAAACATAAAAAAGTACACAAAATGATATTGGTAGACCGTAAAGTGGAGGCGCGAGCCACCTGAGGCTCTGAAGATATCGAAGGCAGTGTGGGAACAATATTACAGGAACATTTGTCGATGAGAAAGCTGCTCTCCAAATGGGTGCCCCGTTTTCTCACTCCGGACCAAAAACAACAACGTGCCGATGATTCGGAGAGCTGTTTGGCACTGTTTACAAAGAATAAAATGAATTTTTGCGTCGGTATGTGACAATAGATGAAACATGGATCCACCATTACTCACCGGAATCAAAACGGTCGTCAGCTGAGTGGAGAGCAACCGATGAAAGCAGGCCAAAGCGATCAAAAACACAACAGTCGGCTGGAAAGGTTAAAAAAAAAAAAAAATAAATAACTGGCCATTTCAGCCCTTGAAAGGACTTTGACCTAGCTTCTTATGATCAATTGTGTTGTGCGTGTTATTAAGTTTGTGCACAATTGACCGAGAACTGGACCTACATGTTTAACGCCGACTCCGAACGGCGATGAACGGAATGTTCTCGTTCTCAAGTAGCTTTACATGGCATTTTGATTACTCTCTGAGGTTTGCCATTGTCTGCAGAGAGGTGGCGGCCGTACAGAAAAATTATTTTTTTTTCAAATAATTTTCTGTCGCTGCTGGGATTCGAACCTGGGTCTCCAAAGTTCGTTGACATAGCGGCCACGCACTTTAACCAACTACGCCACGGACGCCACTATGCTGGAAAGGTTATGGCATTTGTATTTTGGGATACGCATGGAATTTTGTTCATCGACTATCTCGAAAAGAGAAAAACAATCAACAGCGATTATTATATAGCGTTGTTTGAAGGATGAAATCGCGAAAAATCGGCCCAATTTGAAGAAGAAAAAATTATTTTTCACCAAGGCAATGCACCGTGTCACAAATCGATGAAAACGATGGCGAAAATCCACGAATTGGGCTTCGAATTGCTTCCTCATCCACCATATTCGCCAGATTTGGCCCCCAGCGACTACTGGCTCTTTGCTGACCTCAAAAAAATGCATGCCGGCAAGAGATTTGGCTCCCACGAAGAGGTGATGGCTGAAACTGAAGCGTATTTTGAGGCAAAGTACAAATCGTTCTACAAAACCGGTATTGAAAAGTTTTGGAAAAAAAAGCTGTGGAATAAATGTATTGCTCTTGAAGGAACCTATGGTGATGAATAAAGAATATTTGCAAAAAAAAATTATTTTATTACTTACACGGTCAGAAATATTGGTTTAAATTTAAAACCTTGAGGGTTTTCATATTTATCCAAGCCCAAAAAGGTTTTTAAATTAAAACCCTTTGGTTTTGATTTCAAACCGAGAGTTTATTTTTAGAACCCTTGAGTTTACATTTAAAACCGTGTGGGTTTACTTTTTAAACCCTGGAGTTTAAAATATAAACCTCAAAGCCAAATTTTGAACCTTTCGAGTTAAAATGTCTAAATACATATAGTTTTAAACTTTTTGAGTTTATTTTTTAAGCCCTAGAGTTTAAAATTCGTGAATCTTCCGAAAGTAAACCTTGACGAGTTTAAAAAAGAAACCCTAGGGTTTAAAAAAGTAGGTTTAAATCCAAAAAGAGTTTTAATGTTTTTATATTTAAACCCAAATTTTCGACCGTGTAGTCTCGGGACTTATTACTGTGTTAGCAGTATTTTTACTGTAAATGCATGACACAGTATAAAATAAATTGGCTTTGTCATCGATACTTTCGTAGGTATTTGGACGTAACAATGAAACTTTATTACTATCTTTGCTTTAGTCCGGACTATCCTTATCCTTGTCCCAAAACGTATCCTTATTATATTTCCTGTCCTTATTCTAACCTTAGTATTCGTTCTGGTCCTTATTTTCGTCCTTGACTTTGTCGTTAAGTCATCATTCATGTCATAATACTTCTCCTAATCCTTGTCCTAGCCCTTGCCGGAATTTTTGTGCTAATTCTTGCATTGCCCTTGTTTAAGTCCTTGCCTTTATCCTTCCCGTCGTCATTGTGTTAATTCTTGTCCCAAACCTTGTTCAATTCGCTATGTTAATCCTTGTTCTTATAATTGTCTTGATCGGTGACCAAACTCTTGTTCCCATTTGTGTCTTTATTGTTGTCCTACTTCTTATCTTAATCCTTCTACAAATACTTGTCATTATTCTAGTTGTTTCCGAATTCTTGTCCAAATATTTGTAGTAATCTTTGTTCGTATCTATGTCAGAATCCATGTCGAAATCCTTGTCTTAATCCTAATCCTTTTTTTTTTGCATTTGCTTTTGCTCTTGTATCATGTTTTTTTTTGCTTTTGTGTGATTTAAATTTTACTTTTGTGTTTACGTTTGCCTCTGCTTTTGCCTTTGATTTTGCTTTTATATTTTCTTCTGCTTTTATTTTGTGTTTGCTTTTGTTTTTACTTTTGATTTTGCGTTTAATTTGGCTTTGTCTTTTGTTTCGGATTATTATTTTGAACTTGATTTTGCTTTTGCGTTTGGTTTTTGCATTAATTTTGCGTTCGTTTTTGCTTTTGCTTCTGCTTTTACTTTTGCGTTTGTGCTTGCTTTTGTTTTTACTTTTGCTTTTTCGTTTGCTTTTGCTCTGCTTTTGCTTTTACTTTTGTGTTAGCTTTTTCTTTTTCTTTTGCTTTTGCTTTAATTTTGCGTTCACTTTTGCTTCTGGTTTTACTTTTGCTTTTGCGTTTGCTTTCATGAGGCTTTAGAATCTATATTTTCTGTGATTATTTTCGTTTCATCATATTTATACGAATACACTCATCGAGCGTGGCGCCCGCGGCGTAATTGGTTAAAGTGCGTGGCCTCTATGTCAACGAGTTTGGAGACCCAGGTTCGAACCCCAGCAGTGACAGAAAATTATTTGAATTAAAATAATTTTTCTGTACGGCCGCCACCTCTCTGCAGACAATGGCAAACCTCAGAGAGTAATCAAAATGCCATGTAAAGCTTCTTGAGAACAAGAACATTCTGTTCATCGCCGTTCGGAGTCAGCGTTAAAAATGTAGGTCCGGTTCTCGGTCAATTGTGTACAAACTTAATAATACGCACAACACAATTGATCATAAGAAGCTAGGTCAAAGTCCTTTCAAGGGCTGAAATGGCCAGTTATTTATTTTATTTTTTTACACTCATCGAGTAATAATTCCTTGCAACGCCGTTGCATGATTATTGCATTTTTGATTTAGGTGCGACTCTTTACGCGGCCTCATGATTAATTTTTTTGTCTATTTATGTCTTAAGGGCTTAAAATCAGCCTTTGCTGGAATTTAATATTTTTAACTGTACCATCTATACTCAGCTAGTTATAATTCCGTATACCAAATTTGTAGTTTCGTTGTTCAAGCAGCTTCCTCCGTGTACCGTTGATGTCATTACTTTTTTTATATTTTAATCATTAGCTCAAAGAATTAACCTTTACTGTCGTACCATAACTTGTTTCCTAACCCCTATGCTTATCATGTAACAATTCTATGCAAGGCAGACGCATTTTGGAAAAATGTCTTTTTAATTTTTTTTTTTAAATCTGCGTCCTGAACGTGATTTTGTCACATAAAACTACTTGTTTATATGATATATTTTTATGTGATACATTTTTATCTGAAAATCGATTAAGAATACATAAAAAATATACAAATTTACCCATCGATTTAACCATATCAAAATGTTACATATAATAGTGAAAAAATAAAAATTGCGAGTAAATTTGGATTCTTGGAAATTCATTGATAAAACTCACCATTCTTTTCATTTCTCATCATGCCAATCGTACCACCAGTGTAGATGACACGCACACGAGCCTCTTTTATTTCACTTGACATAAGATTTCCGTCACTGGTATTGCGCTTTAAGGATGTGCTCAAACTATGAGTCGGCGAGAGCGGCACCGAGGTCTCCAAGGAATTAAGGCGGAATTTCATTGACAAGCCTTCTTCACTATTATTCGCCGCCATGTTTGTATAGGGGATGTCATTAATGGAAGACGAACCGTTATTTATGGCCGATGTGTTGCCATTACTAGCCGCTGCGCCATTGGACATGCTCAGCAGATCTACGTGTTACGTGAACCTTATTCGAGGAAAAGGTAGAAAAAAAATTTCAATTATTGATTATATAGAGTTAAGTTACGGTTAAGTTACGAGATAACGGTTAAGTAACTTAAGTAAATAATGAGTTTTTTTAATTTATGCCTTTATGGCTTGCCACTTCAGATCGTCATAATTATTTGCTAAATATTTACGATGGGTTGCATTAGAAGGTATTTTATTTGGATTTTTCACAATTTTGTGTGATATACTTCATTGTTGTTGGGACGATTTCGTTTTACTTTGTTTGTTATTGTTATGGTAAATCAGATGATTTTGTTTATATTCTACTAAATGTCAATATTTGTTGGCATGTGATGCCAATAATATTGCTTTTAATAGCTGTTAATTGAAGTTTAAAGCGTAATTTTCATACACTTAATGCTACGATTTTACATGTGTACACAGTAAAAAAATATGAGTATAAATATTAAACGATTTGATATACATATAAATCCGAACCAAAAAAAGCTATAAACAGTTTAAGCCACAGAAAAGATAAAATTTACTCAGATTTTTTTAATGTATATAAAAGAAATGGACAGGCGAGGCTGCTACTTATATTTCGGGATGACACTAGTTATTCCAGTCAAACTAAAAATTTTAAGATTTTTACCTTGTACGTAGTGAGCACACGTTTTGGTGTACGTGCGATAACTGTGTTGCTTACAGTGCTTTTAAAATTGTAGGGGTATTCACGGGCTGGTGCGAAACGCAGTTGCGACGATGCGAAAATGCAAGATTGCGAAATTTCGCATCATTCCAACAACAAACACATTAGAAGCCATTTTGCAACTCTGCTTGAATTAAGCACTGCTCAAACCTATTGCGAAAGCGCTCAAACAGTGATGCGAAACAGCTGATTCATGATATGGTTGTTTTCAAGCATAGTTGCCATCTGGGTAAAACTTTAAAAAGGCTAAGTTTGTACGTTGATTTAAATAAGTTTTTGTTATTTTGAAATAAAGTGGCAATATATTTCTTTCAGCTATCGTAAAGTTATAATATTGATGTTCACGCGTTAGTGCGAAAAATATGTTGCATTTTCGCATTTTTGCAATTCACATCAACCCGTGAATACCCCTTGTATTTCAGTAAAAAAATGATATTAACAATTGAACATTTTCGTGCGATTATTTTTTACAATTTTCGACGTGAATTATCTCAACAATTCGATAAACGTCTATCGATAAACTCAATTCGACTTCAGAATTTCGTCAGAATTTCTAAACTATGAAATTTTTAACAATAGGGTTGCCACCTAATAATATGTTTTTTACGAGTTATAAACATTATCTAACAGTTTTAGGGGGTAGCTGATTTCAAATCTGACCACAGAATTTTAAAAGTAAATATGGCGGATAGGGTTGCCACCTATTTTTATTTTTACGAATTCGGTGCTATGGAATCATCAATTTTTGTTCCAGGAGTCCACAGAATCCTAAAAAGTCCCAAGACGATTTAGCGTTTCCAACACAATTATTTGGATACTTGATGTAATTGGATATTTGCTTTCAATTTCAAGGTTTTCAAGCTTTTTACCAAACAAGTTTTTCCTTTACTTGGGACTTCGTGTCGTTCGCTTGTAAGTTAGCGTAGTTGCAAGTCGCAAGCTATCGTGGGCTTATTTGTATTCAAGTAAAAGTCTTACTTGATTAACAATTATCAAGCTCAAGTAAGCTTGCACTTATATTTAAGCAAGTACATGAAATAGATTTCAAGTAGCCTTATGCAGTTCTCTGGTGCAGACCACAATGAGGTTCCAATCGTTTGGAATGCATTCTTCCGAACACATTTTGCAAAGAAGCTCGCCTCAATTCTTGAAGAGCTCAGCACGTAGGCCATCGGTTCCTGTGGCTTTGTTGTTTTTAAGCCGAGCTAAAGCTTTCAAGACTTTTTTATAGTCGGGCAGCGGGACTACAATGCTGTCATCCGCAATTGGGGTTTCCACCAAGTATGATGGATTACGCGTTCCGCAGTCCCGTTATCGGGGAGATTACGATTTCCGTGGCCCCTAGATTTGAGTATGCAGTTTTGAAGTACTCTTTGAGAAAATAAGATTCGCCGAAGGATTTATCGATATATCTTTGCTAATATCTGTCCGATCTGAATGATTTATGTGTCATTCGAAAGATATTTAAAATGTTTTTAATATGGAATGAAAAAAAAAATAGTTTTTCGTAAATCGGCCACGTTAACAGACTGTCTTTCTGCATAATATGTTTTTTTTTTGCATAAAACAGTTATTTTCTCTTAAAAATGTGTTATAAAGATGAAATAAAGATATAATTAATTGAAAGCTGAAATATTAAACTTTTGTTTGGTATACAACATGTTATACTTTTTTTTTTATTTTGACCGATTTTCGCTGTTATGTTATATTTTAGGTTGAACAGCACAATCATATAGCATAGAAAAATGTTTCATAATTGGGCTTAATATATTTGATTTGCTTTATAAATTATGCATTTGTACTGTAAATGGTGCAAGAAAGATCTTCAGAAAAGTTGCGATGTATTTTGAGTTATTGAATAATTTTTTTAGTGGTTCTGCCTTTACATAATGTACTTTTCCTGTAAAAGGAGCCAGATAGACTTTTATCGAAGGTTGTTTGTTGTATTCTGAAGTACATATTGACATTTTTCCTAATTTTTATAAAAAAAGTAATTTTTTTTTTTTTTTTTTTTTTGTGAAATAAAATAAGAATCCGTATCTCTTATTTAAAAAGAACACAATGCGAATCATCTATACTCTATACTATTATATAAAATGAAAGTGAAAATTTTTTGTGTCCGCAAAACTCCAAAAGTACTGGTCCGATTTTTTTGAAATAAGTTTTAAAATATCACATTTGTGCTACAAAAGGTTCATTGGTTATTTTCTTTACGAAATTTTAATAATAAGTATCTTTAATTAAAGTGTTAAGTTTTTTAAAAAATCATCCACAATGCCATGCATTGCTTGATCGTTAGCTTTTCATGCGTTTGTGCTGCGAGAGCCTCAATAAACTGCATGTAGCTCTCTACTATACTCTTTTTGTTCTCAGCAAGCACAAAACAACAAAACAAACAAACAAATACATATACATACATACTTTGCTGCGCTTAAAGCTAATTGGATCGAAGTACATTCTAATATGTTCAAAGTAGTTTTGATGTGGAGAATTAATCTAACACAGTTTTGTAAAAAAGGGGATTCACTGACCACCTTTAGCATGTTGAGGATTTTTTTGATGAGAATGAGATTCAATCCGACTTGATATATGCATGTACTTATGTACGTATGTTTATTTGTTTCGCTGCATGCAACTTTTCTATACATGTTTTGACGGTGGTTTTCCTGTAATTTATAAATCAACAAAAGGAACAAACGGCTGACTTTTTACTTAATAGAATTGACATTGTGTGATTCAATAAGTTTTTTTATATATAAACAAGAGAACTGGGACGGGCATAGGAAAATGGGTTATGGCTTCGACCACAGAAGTCAAATTTTTGATATTGAATAGTTTTGGAACTAAACGTTGCATGACAATAAAACTCAGTATGGAGTTACTAATTGCCAAAGTCTTTCTACTGGAAAACTGGTTTGTGCATTGGAAAAGGGGGTGTGGCCCGATTCTCTATACAGAATAGCTATGGAAGCTTAAATCACAGGACATTGAAACTCATAATGGAATTGTCACCTGGGAGTGATGTTCTGCTACTGGGAAACTGTAACGGGCAGTGGAATATGAGCGTGGTGTCAAACTAAGAGACTAATAAAAGTTTTGAATTTACTTATCATTTCCAATATACTTGCTGGGTGCAGCAACGCGCGCCGGGTATCGCTAGTAATTAATATAATTCGATTATTGTTTTTTATTTTACATAGGTGTGCGATGTGCCTGCGATTCTTCTGTGCTTCGTCATGAAGATAAAAGTTGTTGATGTTTATTAACACCTTTTAAACTTTCGCCACCATTGTGGAACTTAAGAGGTGTCACTGATTGTTATATTAAATAGCAAAATAAAAACCGTATGATTGTTCTGTTTAATCTAGTAACAATATAAAAATGAGAATAACGGTAGAAATAGGGGAAACAAGTATAACATATTATACACCAAACTAAATGTTAATGTTTCAGCTATTGCCATATGTTATGTTCTACTTACTTTTATAAAGTATTTTTTGAAGAAAATAACGGTTTTATGAAAAAAAAATATATATATCATGCCGAAAAACCATCTATAGTGTAATTAGATTAAGTACCAAATTTTTGTTTTATATCTTATTTTGAAGATATTTTAGTTTGTTATCGAATGATACCCAAATTATCCCGATCGGCCAAATATTGGCATAGATATAGTCGAATTTACATTAAGACTTCTTTTAGTAAATTTTTTTTTTAAATCGATAATTCGATAACTAATCGATATATCGATAAATCCTTCGGTGAATCTTATTTTCTCAATAAGCTCTTCAAAACTGCATATTCAGATCTTGGGGCCACGAAAATCGTAATCGCTCTCTTTCTCAATTGAGTGCATGACGTCATACAGCACTTCTGTTTGATAAAAGCTTATGCAAATGTGCGATCGCTTAGGCAAATTGACAAAATTGAAAATAAATTCTTTCGGAAAAGTAAAGTAAAAATATCTACTCTTCTGTATAAAAACATGAATGTTTTCTTATTCGAAAAAATATGAATTTTTTAAACTTTCAAGATTTTTATCTCCTAAACTATTCGAGACCGATAAAATTTTATTGTACCAATAGGCTATACATATTATAAAAATAAGAAAAGAAATATTAAGATGTGGGCCTCAAAGTAAAATTATACCAACGTCTGAAAATATCGCTTGTGACGTCATGCTCTCTTGATCTCATTTGCGGAACGCGTAATCTTGTTTTATCATTCTTGGGTTTCCACAAGAGATAGTCGTTTTGAGAGCGACCGCGGGTTCAGGAATAAAAGTGAATATTCTTTATTGATCTTAATCATATTAAAATAAATCAATATAATCATAATAAATGAAATCTATTATTTTTTTTTATTTTAAATCAAGATTTCTGAAAATTTCTCAAAGACAATCATGAAATTATATTTTTTTGTATTCTCATTTGAACTTGACAATGACAATGCAATTGATCATTCAGTTCTATGTAAGAATTAAATGATCAACGCTTTAACTGATAACGTCACTGATAATGTTAATTTTTAACTTTATCAACATCACATTTATGAGCAGTCTTTGTATACCTCGCAAAGAACCACAGGTTTGCTGCAAAAAATGCGATAAAAATTGGTTAGTAATTATATCTGGTGCTTGAATGAATGAATTAAAAAAAACAAAAAGCCAAAAACAACACAAAGCACATGCTTGCTAATTCATAGCTTTCCTAACTCCCCGTCTCACTTGGCATCGGGCTTGTCTCTGACTGCAAAAGTTCTCAATGCGTGTGGAGCACATTCTTTGCTGTATGACACACTCTAACAATAAATATTTTATTGTTTTTTTATTTTTATTTTTTTTTTGTTTTTTTTTTGGTATTTCGGCAAGCATTATGCAAATGATAAGAGCTGATTTCTTCATAAGGGGGCTCGTTTAAGCTGAACTTGGCGCACTTATAATCAATAAAAATGATATGGAATTAAAAAAAAAAATGTTTTTAAGTATAAGTAGGTAATATTTTCCATAACTAAAGTGTAGTTTCTCAACTTAAACATTTTTAAGGATGCTTATCGAAAATATTACAAGTTAGTTTACAAAATGTGGCGTCCGTGGCGTAGTTGGTTAAAGTGCGTGATCGCTATGTCAACGAACTCGGAGGCCCAGGTTCGAACCCCAGCAGCGACAGAAAATTATTTGAATTATAATAATTTTTCTGTACGGCCGCCACCTCTCTGCAGACAATGGCAAACCTCAGAGAGTAATCAAAATGCCATGTAAAGCTTCTTGAGAACAAGAACATTCTGGTTATCGCCGTTCGGAGTCGGCGTTAAGCCTGATGATTATTATTATTAGTTTACAAAACTATATAATAAAAAAAATAAACTGGCCATTTCAGCCCTTGAAAGGACTTTGACCGAACTTCTTATGATTAAGTTGTGTTGTGCGTGTTATTAAATGTTTTAAACCGACTAGTATTATGCCGATTCCGAACGGCTAATGTGCATGTACTCAAGAAGCTTTACATGGCATTATTTACTCTCAGATGTTTCCCATTGTCTGCAGAGACGTGACGTCCGAACAGAAAAATTAATTCAATTGAAAAACCTTTCTGTGTCAGATGGAATTGAACCAGGGTTCTCTGGCGTATCGGTAACGAACTCTACCCCCTGCGCCATGGCCGCCAAAGTTTACAAAATTATTAAGAAATAATTGTACATTTTTCGTCCAAATCTTTGTCCTACTCCTTATCTTATTACTAGTCCTAACCTTTGTTCAAATCGTTGCCCTCAACCATTTTCGAGAGAGACGAGGACTGTAAGATTGAAAACAGAATAATCATGGAACGGCGGTGCATTGAATTATTACTCGGTTAATAAAACCGTTATGGTAAATGTTATAAAACAAAAATGAAGGATTTATACTTGGCCTTACGACAAAAATAAAAAAATGTAAGTTATGATGTATCAGGTCACTGAGCAAGCAGCTAATGCAACACAAATGAAATATTGTTGCATGAAATTATTACTCATTCTGTAGAAGTGCTACGATAAATTTTCTACAACGACAACAAAGAATGGTTCCTTTTCTTTATTTTTCATAACAAAAACAAAAAAAAAAGAAATAAATTGTTAAAAAATGCGATAACAATAAAAAAATGTTACATGGAATTATGACTCCGCGACTATTGGTGATACTATCAATTTTATGGAGCGACAGTAAAGATGAGGTTTTCGGCGCCATGATAAAAATAGAAAAAAAAATAATGGCTCCATAAAGCCTCTCGGGGAACAGCTTAATGCAACGTGAATCCACCATGGTTGAATGGATGGTTATTTCAAAGCGTTAAGGTATATATTGATGTACCACACAAAAGCAAAAGTAAAGGCAAAAGCAAAACAAAGTAAAGCAAAAGTAAAGGCACAAGCAAAGTCAAAAGAAAAATAAAGAGTATATTAAAACCAAAAGCAAACGCAAAAGCAAACGCAAAAGCAAAAAATAAAACAAATAAAAATAAAATAAAATAAAATAAAATATAAATAAAATAAAACAAAAGCAAAAGTAAAATAAAACAAATAAAAATAAAATAAAATAAGAAAACAATAAAAATATAATAAAAACAAATCAAAATAAAATAAAATAAGAAAACAATAAAAATAAAAATAAGAATAAAAATAAAATAGAAATAAAAATAAAATAAAAGAAAATAAAATAAAATAAATTAAAATAAATAACAATAAAATCAAAATAAAACTAAAAATAAAAATAAAATAAAATAAAATAAAATAAAATAAAAATAAAATAAAATAAAATAGAAATAGAAAAAAAAACAAAATAAAATAAAATAAAATAATAAAAATAAAAACAAAAATAAGAAAGCAAATAAAAATAAAAATAAAAATAAAAATAAAAATACAAATAAAAATAAAAATTAATTTAAAATCAAAATAAAAATAAAAATAAAATTAAATAAAAATGAAATAGAAATAAAACTAGAATAAAGATAAAATAAAAATAAATTAAAAATAACAATAAAAATAAAATAAAAATGAAATAAAAATAAAAATAGAATAAAATTAAAATAAAAATAAAATAAAAATAAAATAAAATAAAAATAAAAATAAAAATAAAAATAAAAATAAAAATAAAAATAATAATAAAAATAAAAATAAAATAAAAATAAAATAAAAATAAAATAAAAATAAAATAAAAATAAAATAAAAATAAAATAAAAATAAAATAAAAATAAAATAAAAATAAAATAAAAATAAAATAAAAATAAAATAAAAATAAAATAAAAATAAAATAAAAATAAAAATAAAAATCAAAGTAAAATAAAAATTAAATAAAAATAATAAAATAAAAATAAAATATAAATAAAAATATGAAATTTTAAATAAAAAAAAAAAAACAAGGAAAAGTATAAGACAAGTATTAAGACAAAGATTTGCACAAGGACTAGGATGACAAGGTTAAAAAAAATTGATGAGGACAAGATTTTTTACAATGATTAGGATTATGAATAAAATAGGACTAGGGCAAAGATATGGTTGGTGATAGGATTAAGAAAAGTATTAGACAAGGAAAAGGAAAAAGGTTTATACAAACTTAGGGCAAGTTTAAGGGCAAAATTTCGAAAGGGGCTAGAACAAAGGATTGGGTGAAGGAATAGAACTAAAATTTGGACACATCAAGAACATGATTTAAGACAAAGGTTGGGACAAAGATGAAGACTAGAAGTGGAACAAGGATTTAAACAAGGACTTGGACATGGACTTAAACAAACATTTTGACAAAGACTAGGATAACTATATGAAAAAGGATATAGATAAGGACAAATTTGAGAACAAAGTTATCCTTAAAACTAGAGAACTCCTTTACGAAAGAAGTGACGTAATTTTTGAAAAGTTTTTTTGTCCACACGCTTCAATTAAAAAAACTAAATCAGATAAGAGGAAGATCGGGTGAAATTTAATTTTTTCTTCATTTTAATTTTGAAATTAATAAAGTACGTTTATTAATTTTTTAGTGTTTAGTATTAAAAAGAATTAACCAAAGAGTATTGCTTTAATATCAAAATATTTTCTGTCCTTATATAAAAACTACAACAAAAACGATTAAAAATGCAAATCTTTTGGGCGTACATCTTAATGGAATTTTTTTGAAAATTAATTTCGCTTGTATCTCTTGTTGACTTTTCAAAAATTAAATAAATACTTCTTATCAAAGTAGATTATTTGTCACTGTTGAAGATTTAATGAATGAAAAAAACCAAGCGCAAGTTTTTGACATATTATTCAGTTCGTAGTACTTTAGAAATGCTAGACAGAAGTTTTGCATCAGGCTGTTCAAATGGTGTTTGGTCTACTTCAGAAACATGTAGTTTTTTGGCAAAAACAAAAATCGATCGATGCACTTAGTATAGCCAATTGACCATCAAAAACATGCGATTTCACATGTTTGGATTAATTTCTTTGATACTATATCAAGTTTTTCAATTGCTTGGAAAAGTGGTAAAAATTGGACTTCCAGTATGTACAACACCCGAACCGGCTACGGCGGCCACCTGCCCGAAATCATATTTAAACCCTAATTCCATAAAATGATCTTGCTAATACATAGAGCCAATTTTCGGTATGAAATGTAATCTCAGCAGGAGTAATCTCGATATCGAAAATATATACATAGCTAAATTGCACACTTTCGATTAATGATCTTATTTGTATGAATTTTTGTTTTTATTTCGACCCTTTGGGAGCGATAACACCAAAAACCCCCTTGGTTACTGGCCTAAATCTCAGTATTTACAGCCCTGTTCTGGCATAACCGTCACAATCAATTGATACTGAAAAATTGTGATAACAATTGATTGGGTCTCTATTGATTTGTATTCAGGTTGAATTGTCAGAAGCAAAAAGATGTCATCTCGTTATTATAACAACTTGCTCCTTAATTGTCACTGGAAAATAAATTTCGCTACATTTTTGTATAACGGTACGATGCGAGATATACTGAATTGAACGCGATACCGATGATTGGATCATGAAAGCCGAAAAATTCTTGCCGACCCATTTCGATAAGAGCCATTCGAAAAAATAAAGAGTTGCCAAGAATTTTAAGGCGAATGGTATGGCCGATCTTTGCTCATCATGTGGTTGGAGATCTTCAATTAAATTCCAATACACTGACTACGGCAAAATTTTTTCGAGTTGCTTTTACGGGTCATTGCTATCTCGCATCTGCCTTAGAAGTCGTCATTTCTTTTTAGACGTTCGCTTCTTTTTATTAATTCTGCGGCGTACATAAGTAAATATGCCTCCTTTTTGATAAGAATGTTTTTGTTTTTTATAAAATTGTATTTATATGATTTTTTCGCTTGTGATCTGCGTATCTGTCGTCACTATTTCGATCACTATTGATAAAAAAAAACTTTTTCAAAGTGCTCAGATTAGTAAATTGTATGAATTGTCACTTCTGTATCAATTGATACTGAAGTAACTTTGGTAGAATACAGCTGTTAATTTCAATTCAAAGTTCTACAACTCTAATTTCTACACTCCATAGGAGATGATTTGTTTATATCTCAGCGACGCATTCGAGTATCTTATTTTCAAGAAAACAAAACCAACAATTTGCAGAAATATAATCCCTTCATTCTGTATCACGAAAAAGCACACCAACGATAAGCAAGACATGATAAGCAATAGATTTTTGAATGCAAGAAAGTATTGCTGATCATTTCTTTTTTGTCGTTCGTGCCTCGTTTCGTGAAAGTAAATGATGGGGTAAGAGTTGGTTGTGTCGTGAACACACCCGTAGGTTTTGACTTGACATTTTGTTTCTTTATTTTTGTCCTTCTTCTTGTCCCTATCCATTCCTTTGTTCCTAAACTTATCCTCATCCTTCCGTTATTTTTATATTTGTCCTAATAATTTTCCTATTTGAGAAAATATAAGACTTATATAAGAAAATATAAGACTCCTATATAAGATTTTAAACATGAGTCTTGTTTTAATCCATGAGCAAATTCTTGACTTAATCCTCGTCCGAATCCCTTCCCTAGTTTAGAAAGGTGTGTTTTAGGTGTGTCTTAATCATTGCCCTAATCCATATATTAGTTACTCTCATAGTCCTTTTCCGGTTTCATAGTCCGGTTTTACTATTTTATTTTGTTGGTTGTGATCACTGTTGGTTGCCATGAAAAAACTTTTGAAATCTTAACTTTTTTTCAGAATGTCAGAACTTCGTTAGATTTTTCTTGTTGTTGCTTTTGCTTTTTCTTTTGCTTTTGATTTTACTTTTGCTTTTGGTTTTGCTTTTGCTTTTGCTTTTGCTTATGCTTTTGCTTATGCTTATGCTTATGCTTATGCTTATGCTTATGCTTATGCTTATGCTTATGCTTATGCTTATGCTTACGCTTTTGCTTTTGCTTTTGCTTTTGCTTTTGCTTTTGCTTTTGCTTTTGCTTTTGCTTTTGCTTTTGCTTTTGCTTTTGCTTTTGCTTTTGCTTTTGCTTTTGCTTTTGCTTTTGCTTTTGCTTTTGCTTTTGCTTTTGCTTTTGCTTTTGCTTTTGCTTTTGCTTTTGCTTTTGCTTTTGCTTTTGCTTTTGCTTTATCTTTATCTTTATCTTTATCTTTATCTTTATCTTTATCTTTATCTTTATCTTTATCTTTATCTTTATCTTTATCTTTATCTTTATCTTTATCTTTATCTTTATCTTTGCCTTTAAATTTTATTTCTTCCGTTTGCTTTTGTTTTTGATTTACATTTTTATTTTGCTTCTGCTTTTTCATTGGTTGTGCTTTTCTGTGGTGCCTTAACTTTGCCTTAGCTACATACAATTAATCCATGCATCAATGATGCACTTACGTTACATCAAGCAGAGTGGCCTTATGACACCGTTAATTTTTGTTTTATTTCTATCATGTGCCCGAAGACCTCACCTTCATTTTTTTCCACAAAAATTACCGTTGTGCCAGTAGTCACAAAGTTAAAATTCCATGCAACGATTTTTTATTATCTATCTTTACGACCTGACGACGTCAGAATTTTTTTTATTTTTTTCGTAAGGCCAAGTATAAATTCTTCTTTTTCCTTTCTAAACATTTACCGTAGCTTATATTTTCAGCGAGTAATAATTCAATGCAACACCGTTGCATGTAAGTTGCACTATCGATCTTTGAGCGGTTCTCTCTGCGTCCCCATGACGTCAGAAATTTTTTGTTTAATGCCTTTATTAGCGTATCGTATTTCTTATCCTAGCACTTATACTCAGCTAGTAATAATTCTATGTAACAAATTGCAGTTGCGTTGCTTATTTTATCCCTCTTATAATATAAATCCCTCTTTAGTATTAAATTTTAAATTGTTCAAATGATAATAATAGGGTGAGTTATAATAGGGTGCTCTGAAATAAATTTAACCCAATTATTAATTAATTTGTAAGAAATTCCTTTCGACTGTTGCAAACTTTCTATAATTAAAAAAATCTTGTTACTTAAACCTTGACCATTAAAAACACAAAATCTACGCATGTAGATAAACGACAAAAAAAAATTGCTAACAAATCCTAATTTATGTATGTAAATAACAGTACAGCATGCTCTGTTGCTATTCAGCCAACATGTGACAATAAAAAAAAGGAAACGCACATGAATTAAATCAATAAGAAAAACGTGTGCAAACAAACAAAATATGTGCGCCTCTTACGCGCATTCAACCATACGCGATCTAAAAAGTAAATTCAAATTTTTATATCAACACAGCAAATATTTAAATACGAACCAAAAATTCATTAGTTTATTGTAAAGATCATCACAAAATCGCGAAAAACTGTAACACTTGACGCTTTAAATTTAATTCTCAGTACTTGATTGATATCTAAAATTTGAGATATAAAGTTATTTTTATTGCAGACTTTTTCACTGCCTTTACTACGAATGATGAAACGCGTGCAAAAATGTTGAGAGTCTACGAAAAATCAATAATTATGACGAAATATTTTTCTTTGTTGTGCTTACTGCAAAACTCACCGAATTCCTTAGCTGAAGTGAATTTCTGGAATTAATTTATCCTCGTTTGGTTTTTGTTTTGTTTGTCTTCTTATAACAAATATTTCTGAATACTTCAGAATTAGCTAAATTTCACTTGTCTTCAATTAACTTTTGACTAATTTTGTATTTATATTATATTTAAAATTTTATTGCTTTTATCATGTGCAGAAGCGTTTGACTTTCAGCGATGACTTCCAAAAAATTCAGCTCCGTTTTGGATTTTAACTTTTTCTTTTTGCTTTTTTATCTTTTATCTATTTTGATTTATGAAATCTCTTATCTTTTTTCTAATATTGGCACAGCTTGCTTATTTCAATACTACGCATAATTGAAAATTTTTTGTTGTGTGTTTTCTAAATATTTTATCGACACAATTCGCTGCGGATTTGGCACATGCGGTGTTGTTCTTTATTCGTTTCTATATCACTTAATCGTAATACTAAATCGGATGTAGCTAAAACTTCGACGAACCAATGGAAGCACTTGAGAATTTCGACTGGCGTTACTTGCTCACTGGCTGGTGTATTTAATAGATTCTCTAGAGTCTAGACGTTCGAACAACGAATTTTGTTTGTGTATTTTTTCGATATCAATTTCAAGGCATGCGCCAAGCACTGCTATAGAGCTTTGCTCTGCTTCAAAACAAGTACTCGCATTTTCTCTATTTTGTTCTCATTCTCTGCTTGTGCGAGTACAGTAAATATTATCAGATATTCCTGCCGGCCGGTTTCCAACTTTAGTTTTCAATGTTAGTATATGTTTTAACTATTAGAAAAAAAGCTCTTTGAGAACCTTACACTCTTAATAACTCTCGTTCTAGTTCTCTCTGTATATGTTGTGTCTTGGTTTACTCATTTAGTCAGCTGTTTTAGTTAAACTCTAAATTAGTCTCATGTTAAGGTGTGTTCACTGCGCTATACTTTCTTAAATGACAAAATACATCAGGTTTGACATTTCATTTGGATCGAATGTCAAACAGGTATCTTCTAACATAAAACTTATTTGGATTTAACTTGTTAACTTTTACTTGTTTATTAACCCTTCGGAGGGCGCGCTCTGAAAAGTAACACAGAAGGGCGCGCCGCGGCAAAATTGCCGCAAGGTAATTTAAACAGTTTCGACTGGAATTTTTTCTATTTTTAGCAAAAAACCATTTAAATAAAACACGCCATTGCTTTCTACTGATTTTGAACTTTTTTTTTTCAGCATTTATTTTTAATTCTTATTCATTATCGGTAACAGAGGCGTTACACATTCATACATTCAACACATTCCGAAATTTGCTTACAATGTTTTTTGCAGACATTTTTATTACAATTATTACAACAAACTTTTGTTCTATTATTTTTGTACGGTCCACAAATATAACAAACTCCTGATTTCGGTTGTTGTTGCGCAGCTGGTTCGCTTCGATGTAGGTTTAAAAATATCAATATATCCTTAGGTAATTTTTGTACTTATGGTTTATTGATATCATAACGTAACAAAATTTATACCCAACACAATTAAAAATTACACGTTTTTATGCACGTGCCTATGCTTTTTACTCACACAAAACAATAATAGAAATTTTCACCTTCATCAAAACAATTTTTTCCAATTAACTACAAAAAAATGTTTGCAAGTTACACTTGATTTTTTTGTTACACGAGAAGGCGCGCCGCGGCAATTTAGCCGCAAAAACGAGACACTAATTTTTAAACACAAATAACACCTAAACGACCGTAGCAACCAGCGGTTAACGGTAAACCACGCTGCATCTCAAAACTTACAAAGTCACTTGAGTGGCAGCGGCCAGCTACCATTATAAATACTTGAAAAACACAAATAAAACAGTTTGCGGCTAATTTACCGCGGCGCGCCCTCCGAAGGGCTAATGTGTTTAAAATTTCAATTAAAGAAAATAACAATTGTTTTAAGTGTTTGGAACACTCTGTTAACAATGCGACTGAACACAGCTCACAAGCCCTTATCGACAATTTATTTATATCGAAATACTTATTTTTTTGAGACCGTTTCTTCAAAACATCAACTCACTTAATTCATAGTTTCAACGAGAAAAAGTTGAATTTTTTCAAGCTTAAGCTTACGTTGAAATCACAACATTTATTCAAAGACTTGTTTCAAAAATTATAAAAGAAGACATTGTCAAAAATTTCAATTTTGATAATTTAGCTACATTCAGCTTAAATAAAATTTTAGCGGATAAAAGCAATTATAAAAGAATTAATGACCTTACATTTCATTATCAGTTCCATGAAGAAATTCACAAATTAAGTGATGATATTGTTATGATAGACATACTATCAAAATGCCAGAATTTCATTATAGTTTTAATCAAGGAAATGTTAAAACGATTACCTAGTCTGTTAGAAATTTTTGAAAATGCTTTTATTTTTGTCCTGAAAGATGTTTAAACTATATAAGACCTTCTTTCCGTGAACTCCCTCTTCATTATCTATTAAAGGGCTGCATGAGTGCATTTGAAACCAGTTTCAAGACATTCACAATTTTTACACAACACTGCAATGTCTTGCTCTCAGCAAACAAATCAAATGAGAGACTGCAGAGAAGGCAACGAAAAGAAATGGGTGCAAATCAAATGAGTAAAAACACATTGTTGCTTTAAATCATTATTGCTAGAGGCACACTAAAAGCAATTCACAGTCAAGGCAATGAAAAAGACTGCAATAGCAATCAGTGCAATAGATCATTGTAATGAATTTCTGTACAGGTATTTTTTTATTCTGTGCTCTGCAATAACTCAAGAAGTGTTTGACGGATTTAAGTAAAATAAAATTTAACGAATTTTTTAATGTCAGAAAAAACCATATATAATTTGCCACACCCACCCACAACGCCCACTTGGTGCGATTAGTGTCTTCAAAAGGGAGATTTCAGCATGTATTTGTGACTTTTTATAGCTTAATTAATGGTTTGAAATTTATGTAATATAACCTGGGCGGTTTTGTCATTTTTTAATCTGAAATTAGTGAAATAAACCAAGTTTTGTTATTTAATGTCGTTAAAATGCTAATTTATTTTAATTAACCCTTATTCGGCATAATGGGATCATAACATCCTACTCTTTTGTGTTACATACGTTCTTATGCTTTTACTATAACTTTTTTAACTTACTTAATTAAATTTTTTGCCTATGAAACTTGCATATAATTAAAAATAAACTTTTGAGAAGCTAAAAAAAAATCAAGTCAAATTTGTATACAGCTTATTTTGACGTTATAACAATACGTTTTCCCGCGCAGGTTTTTAAAAATGTTAAAAAAATGCATCGGCGTTGGATTCATTTGTTACTAGCTAATTAAAGGTGACATGATTTAAATAATGGTACGACCGCAGGGCTAACTTTTTGACTTTATCAGAAAAATAAAAACAAAATTAAAGACGTCTTCCAGACTTGGAGGAAGCTCTTTAAGCAATGGAACAGCAAATTTGTTATATGGAATTATTACTCGCTGAGTATTAGTGCTAGGGTAAAACATATGATATGACAATAAAGGCCTGTTTAAGCTGATGCAATCAAATTAGACAAAAAATTTCTGACGTCTTGGGGATACAGAGAGACTAATGCAACATTCATGCAATGACATTGCATTGAATTATTACTCGGTGAGTATACTCTGAGCTAAGGCAAATGTTTTAAAACAAAAATGAAAGATTTATACATCGCCTTACGACAAAAATATAAAAAAAAAATTCTGAAGTCACCAGGTCGTGAAGATAGCAGCTTATGCAGAAATGTAATATCGTTGCAAGGAATTATTACTCGGTCAAGGTATTATGGAAAATTTTATTTTACGATAGCATAAATGTGCTTCTAAGCCTCATCACGAAAATATTAAAAAACTTTTTAGAGTCATGACTTCGGGCAGGTAACCACTTAATCCAGTAGAATGCAACAACAATAAAAGTTGCAAGGAATTTAACTCTGTGACTACTAACACAACGGTAAATTTTATGGAACGAAAATGAAGGTTAGGTCTTCGGCTACATGAGGCCCCTCAGGAGCTACCTAATGTAACGTAAACACATCCTTGTTGCATGGATTAATTATATGGAGCTAAGGCAAAGTAAATGCACCACAGAAAGCACAACGAATAGAGAGGCAAAAGCAAAAGCAAAAACAAAGACAAAAGCAAAAGTAAAAGCAAAAGCAATTACAGCAACAAAACAAACAACAACAGCAAAAACGAAAGCAACAACAATAAGATCAACAAGAAAAACAAGAACAAGAACAACAACAACAACAACAACAAAAAAAAACAACAACAACAAGAACAAGAACAACAACAACAACAATAACAACAACAAAAACTACTTACGAAGTACCAACAAGCTAAAAACAAAAGCTATGGCGACCCAAAAGCGACCTTTTTTTAAAACATGGTTTTTTTTTTAAATATTCAAGATTACTTATTGTAACTCAATATGTTCAATTTATTTGATTTAATTAAAAATAAGATGACTAACATCATCCAAATCCATCTCAGTAATAAAATTAAGCCTTCGCAATCTCAACTGAATAAATGATTTATTGCATTTAGTGCATTCAGTGCTTTTCGTCTGGTTTGCTATGACAATGATTTTTTTGCATTGCTTTTAGTGTTTATGAACGAAAGCAAGACGTGCATTGGTTGCCGAGAGATGAATATGAGTATTGACCACCGTTGCCAGATTGGGCGATTTATCGCCAATTGGGCGCTTTTTTTCTTGTTTTTGCGCTTAAATTTTTAGGAAATCGCCTGGCGATTTTTTGGGCGATTTTTGTAAAAACAACATTTTTTCATAAACTCATCTAATGTGTTTAAAATTTCAATTAAAGAAAATAACAATTGTTTTAAGTGTTTGGAACACTCTGTTAACAATGCGACTGAACACAGCTCACAAGCCCTTATCGATAATTTATTTATATCGAAATACTTATTTTTCTGAGACCGTTTCTTCAAAACATCAACTCACTTAATTCATATTTTCAACGAGAAAAAGTTAACTTTTTTCAAGCTTACGCTGAAATCACAACATTTATTCAAAGACTTGTTTCAAAAATTATAAAAGAAGACATTGTCAAAAATTTCAATTTTGATAATTCAGCTTAAATAAAATTTTAGCGGATAAAAGCAATTATAAATGAATTAATGACCTAACATTTCATTATCAGTTCAATGAAGAAATTCACAAATTAAGTGATGATATTGTTATGATAGACATACTATCAAAATGCCAGAATTTCATTATAGTTTTAATCAAGGAAATGTTAAAACGATTACCTAGTCTGTTAGAAATTTTTGAAAATGCTTTTATTTTATGTCCTGAAAGATGTTTAAACTATATAAGACCTTCTTTCCGTGAACTCCCTCTTCGTTATCTATCTCTTGAAGAGCGACGTGCAGAAGAAATCGAATACGAATCTTTGTTGACATTTCCATGGAGCAATGTTTTCAAAAACAAAGTGCCATCTGAAAGTGAAGAAGTTTGGTAATCGGCATACAAACTTAAAACAGCCGTAGGCGAAAAAATGTTTGACAATATTTGTAAGTTGGCATTCATCTTGTATAAACAAAATCAATGTATGAACTAAACAATACTTCGAGAATTGACGAAACGGAGGAAGAGTCTAATATGGCTGAAGGAACTACGTTTTTTGAAAAAAGTTTTTTTTTTTAAAGTTGCATGTTGAAAAATTCTAAAAAGTTATAGTCTTTAAAAAAATGTTCTTTAACGATAAAAATTATCGTATAAAATGAAGTAGCTTTTTTATTATTTTTTATAGATCTCAAAAATATGAAAATAAGAATATCTAATACTATTAACAGATCTCAATATTATTTGAAAAAAAATGTATATAATTTGTTTTGTTTTTTCTAATATAATAATTTTCTTAGAAAAAATGGCGATTTTTGGCAATTTTTTTTTTCATTGGGCGATTTTGGGCGATATTTTTTTTAAATCTCGCGCTTTTCTCAAAAAAGTTCTGGCAACACTGGTATTGACTGTTGTTGTCATTTTTGCTTTAGTGTTGATCAAGTATAACTCTCTCACTGTTATGAATGAGAGCAAACTGTGTACATTGCATTAAATCACACTGTGTATAGGAAAGAATGAGTGCACTCATGCAGGGCTTTATTATCTATCTCTTGAAGAGCGACGCACAATGGGGTATTTTATGCCAAATGTGACGATTAATTGAAAAAAAAAGTTCAAGGTACATAGTGATGTTAGGTACCCGATGAAAGAAGATAAGATTCTGCATCATAAGGTGAAAGAATAGTTGAAAAATATTCTACCGTTTACCCGCAATGTAGTTTGAAATTCATCATTTTTTTTCTCTTTGAGTGTGCACAGTGACAAACGTGTTTATTCGAAATTTTTAAAGTTTTTTTTTGTGTATTATCTTTTAAAATTACAAAAAATTACGATGGGACCTTCTTGTTCAGGTATTTAAGCAATACAAAATTAAATTTTTTTTATGAAATAGTGTTTATATATGTATTAATTTATTTATTTTAATGTAACCTTAAAAAGTTGGATTTTTCAATAGGTTAATAGAGATATAGTTGTGTGTTGAGTGGAATTAAGGAAAACTGTTTTGATTATCGTAAGCTGTGAACATTCAAGCTATATTCTATAAAAAAAAAGTTGCGTCAATGCTGCGCACTTTCGCGGTATTTCGATTTTTTTACTTTAACTTACATGTCACGAATTTACGATTTTATTTCGAAAAATTAAAACGAACGAAATAAAGTACAAAATAAATGTAAATACTAAACAGTTTTGCTGTTTTTTGGTTTTTTTTTGTTTTTTTGTTTTTTTTGTTTTTTTTTTTGTTGTTTACCAGTACTCTTCTTCACTTTGGTTTTTGTTATCCGCTAGTTTTTACCCTACATTCTGGAAAGCGGCATATGCAGTGCACCTTTCCACAATTAAGGTAGATAGTTGATGTTTCTTACAAACACCGGCTTTTTATATATTAAAAGAAGCAGATGAATGTGTTAAGCTATTAAATTAAATTATATTTGTTCGATTTTAACACATATTTTCTGATTTTGATATTAGTAAGACATAAATTGTTTGCCCTGCAGTTTGCAGGGTACATGTGAAATCAACATCATTGTTTATGTTTATTAACTATAGTTATTGCAATCCTTTTTTTTTGTATAAAATGTCGTTCAAAGTTTGTTTTGTGCAATTTGTAGTAATAACAAAAATGATGTTCTATATACTATGTAATTTGGTAAAAGGTACATAGCTAATGATTACATTTTGCCATTAAGAGTTTTAAATTTTTGACTTCGGATTTATGATCAGCGACCCCACGAACCCCAGTATACAAATTTTTACCTCCATTAAACGTTTTTTTGTAGAACATAGCTTGTTCATGGCCGCCATTTTGAAGCCGCCATTTTTAATTTCAAATTTTTGACTTCATATTTTTAATCAGCGACCCCACAAAACCCTGTATACAACATTTTACCTCCTTTAAACGTTTTTTGTAGAAGTTAGCTTGTTCATGGTCGCCATTTTAAAGCCGCCATTTTCAATTTAAAATTTTTGACTTCAGATTCGTAATCAGCGACCCCACAAACCCCTGTATACAAAATTTTACTTCCATTAAACGTTTTTTGTAGATGTTAGCTTGTTCATGGCCGCCATTTTGAAGCCGCCATTTTGAATTTCAGATTTTTGACTTCAGATTTGTGATCAGCGACCCCAAAAACCCCCAAAGTACAATTTTTGTCTCGATAAGTGGCCCCTGTCAATTAATTGTCACTTTTGGCATAAAATACCCCACTGTGCGACGTCCAGAAGAAATCGAATACGAATCTTTGTTGACATTTCCATGGAGAAATGTTTTCAAAAACAAAGTGCCATCTGAAAGTGAAGAATTTTGGTATTCGGCATACAAAATTAAGACAGCCGTAGGCGGAAAAATGTTTGACAATATTTGTAAGTTGGCATTCATCTTGTAAAAACTAAATCAATGTATGAACTAAACAAAACTTCAAGAATTGACGAAACGGAGGAAGAGTCTAATATGGCTGAAGGAACTACGTTTTTTGCAAAAAGTTTTGTTTTTAAAGTTGCATGTTGAAAAATTCTAAAAAGTTATAGTCTCTAAAAAAATGTTCTTTAACGATCAAAATTCTCGTATAAAATGAAGTAGCTTTTTTATAGATCTCAAAAATATGAAAATAAGAATATCTAATACTATTAACAGATCTCAATATTATTTGAAAAAAAAATGTATATAATTTGTATTGTTTTTTCTAATATAATAAATTTCTTAGAAAAAATGGCGATTTTTGGCAATTTTTTTTTTCATTGGGCGATTTTGGGCGATATTTTTTTTAAATCTCGCGCTTTTCTCAAAAAAGTTCTGGCAACACTGCTGTCAATGCTACCTTGTATTATTATACCATGTCATTTACCTACATATTTTGCTTGTATCTACATATATTTTTTATATTTATTTTTTCTCCCTCTAGTTTATATTATTTTTGACATTTGGTGCATCAGCTGTCAAAAATAGTATAAATTAGAGAACGAAAAAACTAAAAAAGAAAATAAAATATACAAGGAAATGGTATTTGATTGACGCAGTTCGTGAGAAATATTTAAATATATTTTTTTTTTAATTTCAATATTTTTATATAAATTTTCATTGAATGGGATAGCCTTATTTTCAAATAATAAATATTTGAAAGATATTTTAAAAAAATTCATGCATAATTTGAATGTATGTTTTATTGAGTCTGTTTAAATATTTAAATATTTGATTTAATTAAAAAAGTATTCAAATAAATTTTAAATATTTACGTAGTCGATTTATGCAAATGCGTTATTGGTGCAAAAATGACTCGCTTTTTGGATAAATTAAAAAAGTTTTTGGATAAATTTAATATTTTTTCCCTTAGTGTAGTAAGCAATGATCTTCGACTGGGCCGAAATTAAAATAGCCCCACGACCGAACCAAAGTATATTCAAAGTCACTTTGTATGGGAGGTAGGCGTGGTTTTCACCCGATTTCGTTGAATTTCATACTCAGAGTGCATATTAAATATCGAAGCTCAAAATTTCAAGTATATCTATAGTCAGCTTGGTTTAGTTCTGCAAAGAACTTTGTTGTTGTAGCAACCTGTTGCTTTATGACGTTTTTGGCATTAAGCTCACAATATAATTCTTAAAAAATATGTTTTTTAAGAATTATAAAAGAAATAAATATATCTATTAATTTTTGTGGAATTCTAAGACATTTTACCTTTTTAATAAAGTCACTTTGTATGGACGGGGTAGGCGTGGTTTTCATCCGATTGGAAAGTTTATATGTCGAAATATTTCATAGCTTTTCTCATTTCTTAGTTATGGTACAAAATATAGTCCACATGCATGGCAGCTACCACGCCCACTTGTTCAATCGCGCCGAAATTTTTTCCACTTTTTCGAAATTACATACACAACATCTACGTTTAATTTTGTTACTGTAGCTTATGTGATTTCTTACATATAGCGAAAAATGTGATTAATTTTTCTGGAAGCTGCCACGCCCACTTGTTTAATCGCACCGAAATTTTGTTTACTTTTTGCAAATTATATAAAAAAGTCTGCGTTTAATTTTTTTATCGTAGCTTATCTCATTTCTAAGATACAGCGAAAAATGTGATGAAGTTGTGTGGCAGCTGCCACGCCCACTTCTTCAATCACACCGAAATTTTTTGAGATTTTTGCAAATTATATACAAAACGTCTACGTTTAAATTTGTTATCGTAGCTTAACTCATTTCTAAGCTAAAGCGAAAAATCTGATTAAGTTGTATGGCAGCTGCCACGCCCACTTGCTCTATCGCGCTGAAATTTTTTTCACTTTTTTCAAATTACATACAAAAAAAGAGTTGGCTGTGCCGTGGACACACCCGTAGGTTTTGACGTGACGAAGTTTCTTGCTGTTGTTGTTAATGTTGAAGTTGATGTTGATGTTGATGTTGATGTTAATAATGATGTTGATGTTGATGTTGATGTTGATGTTGATGTTGATGTTGATGTTGATGTTGACGTTGACGTTGATGTTAATGGTTATGTTGATGTTGATGTTGATGTTGATGTTGATGTTGATGTTGATGTTGATGTTGATGTTGATGTTGATGCTGATGTTGGTGTTGATGTTGATGTTGACGTTGATGTTGATGTTGATGTTGATGTTGATGTTGATGTTGATGTTGATGTTGATGTTGATGTTGATGTTGATGTTGATGTTGATGTTGATGTTGATGTTGATGTTGATGTTGATGTTGACGTTGACGTTGATGTTGATGTTAATGGTTATGTTGATGCTGATGTTGATGTTGATGTTGATGTTGATGTTGATGTTGATGTTGATGTTGATGTTGATGTTGATGTTGATGTTGATGTTGATGTTGATGTTGATGTTGATGTTGATGTTGATGTTGATGTTGATGTTGATGTTGATGCTGATGTTGGTGTTGGTGTTGATGTTGATGTTGATGTTGACGTTGACGTTGATGTTGATGTAAATGGTTATGTTGATGTTGATGTTGATGTTGATGTTGATGTTGATGTTGATGTTGATGTTGATGTTGATGTTGATGTTGATGTTGATGTCGATGTCGATGTTGATGTTGATGTTGATGTTGATGTTGATGTTGATGTTGATGTTGATGTTGATGTTGATGTTGATGTTGAAATTGATGTTGATGTTGATGTTGATATTGATGTTGATGTTAATGGTTATGTTGATATTGATGTTGATTTTGATGTTGATGTTGATGTTAATGTTGATGTTGATGTTGATTTTGATGTTGATGTTGATGTTGATGTTGATGTTGATGTTGGTGTTGGTATTGGTGTTGGTGTTGGTGTTGGTGTTGGTGTTGGTGTTGGTGTTGGTGTTGGTGTTGGTGTTGGTGTTGGTGTTGATGTTGACGTTGATGTTGATGTTGATGTTGATGTTGATGTTGATGTTGATGTTGATGTTGATGTTGATGTTGATGTTGATGTTGATGTTGATGTTGATGTTGACGTTGACGTTGATGTTGATGTTAATGGTTATGTTGATGCTGATGTTGATGTTGATGTTGATGTTGATGTTGATGTTGATGTTGATGTTGATGTTGATGTTGATGTTGATGTTGATGTTGATGTTGATGTTGATGTTGATGTTGATGTTGATGTTGATGTTGATGTTGATGTTGATGTTGATGTTGATGCTGATGTTGGTGTTGGTGTTGATGTTGATGTTGATGTTGACGTTGACGTTGATGTTGATGTAAATGGTTATGTTGATGTTGATGTTGATGTTGATGTTGATGTTGATGTTGATGTTGATGTTGATGTTGATGTTGATGTTGATGTTGATGTTGATGTTGATGTTGATGTTGATGTTGATGTTGATGTTGATGTCGATGTCGATGTCGATGTTGATGTTGATGTTGATGTTGATGTTGATGTTGATGTTGATGTTGATGTTGATGTTGATGTTGATGTTGATGTTGAAATTGATGTTGATGTTGATGTTGATATTGATGTTGATGTTAATGGTTATGTTGATGTTGATATTGATGTTGATGTTGATGTTGATTTTGATGTTGATGTTGATGTTAATGTTGATGTTGATGTTGATTTTGATGTTGATGTTGATGTTGATGTTGATGTTGATGTTGGTGTTGGTGTTGGTGTTGGTGTTGGTGTTGGTGTTGGTGTTGGTGTTGGTGTTGGTGTTGGTGTTGTTGGTGTTGGTGTTGGTGTTGGTGTGGGTGTTGGTGTTGGTGTTGGTGTTGGTGTTGGAGTTGTTGTTGGATTTGGAGTTGGTACTTTTTATTTATTTTGCTTTTATTTTGCTGTTGGTGTTGGTGTTGTTGGTGTTGGTGTTGGTGTTGGTGTTGGTGTTGGTGTTGGTGTTGGTGTTGGTGTTGGTGTTGGTGTTGGTGTTGGTGTTGGTGTTGGTGTTGGTGTGGGTGTTGGTGTTGGTGTTGGTGTTGGTGTTGGAGTTGTTGTTGGATTTGGAGTTGGTACTTTTTATTTATTTTGCTTTTATTTTGCTTCCCCATTGGTTGTGCTCTAATTTCAATTAATCCAGAAAAAGTGATGCATATGCGTCACATTAGGCGGTTCCCTGAGGGTTTTTGACACGCCATCAAATTTTTTTTATTTTTGTCATATGCCCGAAGACCTCACCTTTGTCTTCGTTCCTTAAAATTTACCGTTGCACCAGTAGTCACAGAGTTAAAAATCCATGCAACGTTTTTTCATGGCTGTAGCATTTTTACTGCATTATGTGATTGCATCCCTGAAATCATGACAACAAAATTTTTTTGTCATTCAGTTGTGAAGCGTAATAACACATCCCTGCTGTCGTAAAACAAAATTTACTGTAGCACTCCTCCTGAGTGAGTATAATTCCATGCAACGATATTACATTTCTGTTACATAAGCTGCTATATTCACGACCTGACGACGCCGGAATTTTTTTTTTTATTTTTGTCGTAAAGCCATGTATAAAAACTTTATTTTCTTTTTTAAACTTTTATCGTAGGTTATATACTCATTGAGTAAAAATTCAATGCAACGCAACTGCATGAATGTTGCGTTATCGATCTTTGAGCGGCTCTCTCAGCGTCCCCATGATGTCAGAAATTTTTTGTCTAATTTTGTTGTGAGGGCTTCCAGTAGGCCTTTATTGGCGTATCGTATTTTTAATCCTAGCACTAGTACTCAGCGAGTAATAATTCCATGTAAAAAATTTTCAGTTGCGTTGCTTACGCAGCTCCCACTGCGTCCCTATGCCGTATTAAATTTTTTTTTTATTAAAATAATAAAATAATATTTTCCGTCTAACTTGTACCAATCGCATCACTGTGCGACGTTTCAATACGGAGGTTCAGGCTAAGTGCGTAAGAATCGCACACCCCCCTTCGCGATTAAAATTAAAAAAAAAGGATTGTCAATTCATTGTGGACATTGAATTCAATTGAATTGCTTGTGATTGAATTGATTGTGGAATTCATGTGACGGTGGGAAGGTGCAAAGAATATAAGAACACATAAGTAAACAATGAAATGTCATACTAAACTCAATTCTGCCGACGCATCTCTGAGTGAACAGCTTCGGTTGAACTAAAACTAAACTCTCTATATAGACATAGCATAAGATTGTTAAGATTCCTAAAGCTTAAGCCGCAGATAGTCCTTTACTAGGTTATCTTTCACTTTAACAAATAGTAATTAAAACACACTTCACTTTTGTAGAGTATAGCTTACAAACGCTCACATTTATTTTCAAATTATTTTACCATTTAAATTCATAATACTTAACTTAATTTATTTATGTTTGTATGTATGTATGTAGATTGAATATATATAATAAATTTGCAATATATCTTTATATATATTTGTTCATGAAAATTTTCCTTTGTTCTTTAGTAAAGTTAAGATGCTTTTTTATAGTTTTTCATTAATTTGTATAAATACTTCTGTTTCCCTTATTTTTTTATTTTATTTTGTTTTTTTTTTTCCAAAATAGCATTAATTTGTATAGTTTTTTAATTTTTATTCACATAGTGTACAATCCTGAAAAAAATATATTTAAAATAAATCTCTATGTTTGACATTTTTATATGCATTATTGTGTAGGTACCTATTTTCAGATGGTTCTTAATGATAACTTAAACCAATTGTGTTTAATTCTTGGATTCGGTCTTAATACTCAAATATTCAAAAAAATTTTAAACTGATTCAAGACAGAGCATAGAGCATTTGTACGAAAAACGATAGATATTTGAATTTGACAACGAGTAAGATTTCTAATGAAGGAATTATTTCAATATTAAGAATGTTTTTAACAATAACTGAGCGTTTGAGTCTTTTAAGTTGATGTATAGAATATCTAGGGGGGAAACAATTAGATGGTGCTAAACAAGTTTGCTTGTGATAATCAAATAAAATGCAGTTATTTTGATTATTGCTCAATTTAGTGCTAACGATCAAGCCTAAAAATATGCGTTTGAATTTAAGAGTTTTTGTTGGAAGAATAAATTAACTTTAGCGTGTGTCACAACAAGAGGTGTAGTTGCAAAGGCGTATTATTTAACAGCTGATCGCTTGACAGATGTCTTATGCTGATATTTGTCATTTATAAATGCAGGAAATTTGTAAATGGAATGCTACACAGTGAAAGAAAGAAAATATTTTTCTTTTTTTTCGAAAATTAATGTTCAATCGCAGTTACGATACGAAAACGGCGGGGTGCAATTAGGTCGAATATATCCATTTGAAAAGGAAATAAAGCCTAAAAAAAAATCAGCAAAATGGTAATAAGGCCGAAAAATAGTTTTTGCAAACTAAACATTATTTTTTATTATTATTTTAAATAAAAAGTACGCACCCTGTAGTCTATTGTTTCAAAAGTAACTGGACTCAGCGTAGGTACTCAATTTGCAAGAAATATTGAAATATAGAAATATAGCCCAAATTATTAGGTATTTATTCATAATGAATAATTGTCCAAAAATAGAATGAACAATCGCTCAAACGAAAGAAAGAAGATATGAGGATCCAAATTAAATGCCAAATTGAAATATGAAAACGCCCGAAGTTTTGTTTATAGCAAAAAGTTAAGAAATTTCAAACTCGTTATGATAAAATGATTTGCCCTTGTACGGAAGGTAAACAAAACAAAATTCCGTATAAGGGCAAATCATTTTGTCATTTTAAGTTCATCGGGTTTAAATTCCGGGAGCCAAAAAAATAACCGTTAATTTCCGTTAATAAATTAAGCGTTAATTTCGGCACTTTGGCCGATTTTCTTTTGGGCGATTATTCCCACAGCCGTCATTTATATCCACACTTTTTTCCGAAAAGTCATATGTAAGTGCCATATTCCTTGAAGGAAAATACATTATATCTTTCATTTTTCATTAAGTAAAAATTAAAAATTGAATTGATGGCGTTTTAATATTGGTTCCTTTTGAAGGGAAATAGGGTCAAATTGGCTTTATTTCTTTTTCAAATGGAAATAAACTGGAAACTTAAAGCGAAATAAAGCCGAATTCGGCCTTATTGCCGTTGGCCTTATTGCACCCCGCCTACGAAATCTTCGAGCAAATTTTCCTCGTTATCATGTGCCTTCAGAGATGTGTGTGGGAAACATTTTCAAATTATTCTCAAAGACTGGGTCAGTGCAAGATATAAAGACACCGTAAAGAGAACTTCATCCCGAATGTTCGACCGAAAATACCGACGCAGTAAAGGAAAGTGCTGAAAACGATCCCAGCAACTCAATTCGTCACTCGACCTTTCCACATCCACACTGCAGCGAATATTGACAAACAATTTTTGGAAAACATGAAGAAAGGTGACGGTGATTTTTACGAAAGTTTTTAGACAAAGTTAATTTTCACATTGGCGGCTGCGTTACTAAGCAAAATTGCTGCATTTGAGGAGGATTCGGAAACCAGCGAGTGAAGGCTTAACCAAAATAGACGAGACGAGGCGATAGCAAATTGACGAACGTCTACACTCGTTACGACTGTAGGCCTAACCAAAATAGACGATTTGCTCCGTAACGAGTGATGACGAAAATGTTCGCTTAAATGCATTCCAATGTTGAAACCCAAAATGAACAAACGTAAACTTATCGAAACTAAACGAAACAGTTTGACGAGACGTTCTGTTTCGAAACAACCGAACTTTTAGCGGATCAACTCGTCAATAACAGCTGATAAAATATTTAGATTATGAAGAAGTTATAAAGCTGTTGTTGTTGTTGTGACGAGTGCAGGCATTTAAAGTTCAGTTCTTGCGGAACAAAACGTTTCGCCACAATGTTTCGTTCAAATTCTATCAATTACGTATGTACATTTTGGTTATTAGCATTGGCTTCCATTTGCTCGAACTTACTCGTTACGTCTTGTTATGTCTATTTTTGGGTGCTTTTAATACTGGGAGTACGCTAGTACTCTGTATTATTTAGGAGTGACTGGAGACTGAGTAGGAGGTCTCATGTATGAGGGGTTATATGTTACTTGTACGACTTACGACCTATGTTAGACGACGTGGTCAGTTCTGCTGTAGGTTAAGGGAGGTCCTTCGGGGAGAATCGTAGTGGTTGTGGTTAACTACCCAAAGCGCGGGCAGAGCTATCCAGCTCGATGCGGAGTTGCATTTTTCAACCGTCTGCCGTATACCAAAGTAGGGAAGAGGTGTTAGATAGGCCTTTACTCAAAACACAACATCACAACAAAGATGTCATCACAACATATACCTTATTTGGTACCTTTGAACACGTAGACGGCTGCTACGGCACAATGCTTCGGAACCGTGGAGCACCGTACAATTAAGCCGTCAAGGCAGGAGTTTACTTGTAACACATTCGGATTTTTCATAGGTTACTTCTCATAGGTTACTTACTTTCTTTGTTGCCTCAGAGTAATCTTAATTGGGTGTATGCCGTTGTGCCGTAAAGTCTTTACGGATGTCTTGCAGGTGTTGATGGGGCTTCCATTACTGGATCTGATGGTAATGCAAACAAGCATTACATACCGGTTTCGGAGGGGTCTTCCCATATTAGCGATTGATTGGACTTCGGACGTATTAGTTAGGAGCATGAGTACGACAGAGTGACAGACTTTGCTAAAAGAGCGCGTAATATATAGATGGATTCAGAGCCAGAACCGTAGAGTCGACTACCGGTTTATACGCGACGTGTCGTTCGTTGTAAGGCGTCCGGACTTTGGGTTCTCTCTAAGCCTGGGTTCCATTTGACTGGCCATGATTCTCTTAATGTATTTTTGCATGAAAGCAATCTCAGCACGACTGAAGGATGTGATTGCGGATCAGTTTTTAAAGATTGCTAACAAGTGTTGTGTAATTGCCACTTAATATTTAAGTGCCGACGCCATAATTGTAGTAATTGAAGAGTTCGACATAAGCATAAGCTTGCATCTACTGAGCTAGTCGCCGTAATATTTAAATGATTATTTTAGTCATTCATTCGTAAGATAGTCTGTTGATCCAAATTGATGGCTCATGCAATTGGTTGTTCTTGGAGAACATATTAAAGTGGGCAACAGTCTGGAGTGTTCTGACTTAGGTCAAGCTGACTGTTTGGGATGACTCCGCGGTGAGCATTGTGGTAGTTTACTACAGATAACGCGGGTAGAGCAATCCAGCTTGATGTGAATTTGTATTTCTCAAACGGTTGCCGTACACCAAAGTACGGAATCCCTACCAAGGTTTGCGGCATGTCATCATAACATATAGACTATTTGGTACCTTTGAATACCCAAAGGGCGATGATTGACACAATGTTTTGTTCACGTGCTTACAGCACAGTGGAATTAAGCCGTCAAGGCAGCTATTTACGTTTAACCGACTCGGATTTTCTGTTAGGTGCGGATTGTGGGCCGAAAGCTTTATCGGGCCTTACCTTTTCGAAAATGATATCGTTAGAGCTCCGTTAGAGGCAATATAGTATAATACGGAGACATGATGAACAATGTAAACATGTTTAACACATTCAGTTTTTCTGTTTGGAAAGGATTGTGGGTCGAAGGCATCAAAGGGCCGTTATTTTTCGAAAATGTTGTCGGAAAAGCTCCGTTAGAATCAATGGAGTGCGCTACAGAGATATGATAAACGATTTTTTGTGGTCGAAGATGGAGTATACGGGCACAGACAACCGCTGCTTTCAACATAATGGGGCTACGTGCCATAAAAGTCGCGAAATAATCGAGTTATTGCGCACGAAGTTCCCTAGTCGCGTAATTTCGCGTTTGGTAGACATCAATTGGCCATCAAGATCTTGCAATTTAACACTGTAAGATTTCTTCCTTTGGAAATATGTTAAGATTACGGTCTACGCTACCCAATCGCTAATAATTTCAACTCTCAAAGCAAACATTGAAGTCGCCATCGCTGAAAAAAAGGCCCCAATTATGCGAAAGAGTTATCGAATATTGCGAAAAAAGAATTAAGGCCTGCAAGCTAAAGCGAGGCAGCCATTTGAAAGATATTATTTTTCATGTATAGTCCTACCCAGCAGAAAAGTGGAACAAATTTGAAATAGTTCTGAACTAGTTCCAAAAAGGACCAGTACTAGTTCCACTGCAATACTCTTTAACATTGAACGAACTGACGCTTTTTGCGGATTGATGTCATAGGAAAAGACAATTGTCCCAATAAACACTCCTTTTTCCCCCATATTTTAACTAGTTGCAATACGAACAGTTTTAAACTGGTTGCTTTCGCAGTAGCCTGAAAGTGGTTCTTTTTTGAACTAGTTTTAAAGTGACCATTTTTAAAGTGTAAAAATTTAGTGAACTGGAGTAAAGGTCATAAAAACCTGATTTGTACAATCTTTTCCATCCAAAAGATTTATTAAAGAATTTTTTTTTTTTTTGTTATTCTACACTGAACGCTATTTGTACTAATTCGTAATTCAGAGCTCAGTAGCTCAGAGCTAATTCGAACTGCGCTAGAAATGAACTAGTTCCCTTTTTCAATTCCCTCCAAAATAACTGCCGGGTACTTTATAATTCAAAAAAAGAGTTAAGAGACATCCAAACAATTGTTGGTTTTATTAGAAAAACAAATTCTAAACTTCTTGTTGATACACTCTTTACATTTATATAAATTTCTGAGTTATCTAGGGGTAAAAACTTTTTGTTCATTCAGGTTCGGTTAATATTATAAAACTTTTTGTAATATTTATACGAGTAGAAACCATGTAAAGCAAACTTGCTGGGGTTGATTGCGTGATTTGGAATTTGAAGTTTTTGATTTAAAAAAAGAAAATAATTTTAAAGATTTTTTTTTTGAAAATATCTATGATTCGTTTAATGCTCAGTATTTAAGATAGTAGTTTCTAGTAATGTTTTTTCTAAAAGAAATTAGTTTTTTGTTGTTTTTTTTTTCATTTTAAGGTACCTGCTTATGAAGTTATTTTTGAATCTTTTTATTATTAAACTTTTATACCAATATAAAAATAATTTTGCTGCCATTTGAAGTTTGTTACTCTTTGTTTTACATAAATTTTTTTCTTTTATTTTGTGTTTTTTTTTGTTCAATATTGTACTTGTATATATTAAAAATAAATATACATACATATTTTCAGGTAGTGGTGGGATCTTTAAAAGAAATGAAGGAGATTTTTGAAAAAAAAGTTCATACTTTGTATACTGTTTGATGCTAAGGAGAAAATATCTTACGCTACAAACTGCAGTTTAGGAAATACTGACTATAGTTTTTTTTTTTTAAGCTATAGTTAAGCATTTGTGTGGTTTTCTTAAAACGACAAAGCTAAAGAATTTTGTTTTTTAATAACTTTTAACAACATTAACAACAAATTTTACGAACAAACATTGATTTAGAATTGTTTTCATTAGTCAAAGTCTAGTATTTTTATTTTTTTTTTTTGTTTTATGAAAGACCTATTAGATAATTAGCTGCTAGCGGTAACTCTGCTTCCCAGTAGGAAGAAAACTCTGAGTTTTTAAGCAAAAAACTAGTGATTATTCACTATATTCGAAAAAATTATCACTCACTATCAGCGTTTATAGTGCGCGCTGAAGCTGGTGCGAGATTGTGCTTGCAGATGGAAGCAACTTTATTGAGCTGGTAGTGTTTATACTGCGAGCTTGATGCTCTCAGATGGAACCAGCTTTATTGGGCAGGTGATGTTTATAGTGCGTACGTGATACTTGTGGTTGGCTTCGTTTTCATATTTTTGTTTAAAAATAAAATCGTCCATTGTGTTCGACGAAAAAAATTTAAAATTGTATTGAAATTCTTGTTGTTTTAATCTTTGTTATTGAACTTTATTTTGTGTGTATACAATTACGCTAGAAAATAATGTTTCTTCAAATGATTTGTTTCCTTCCTACCTTTCCTTTTTGTTCCCCACACTCTTTCCACTTCAAAATTGTCAACAACTTCACAAAATATGAAACAAAATCTGAAAAGCTACCACCAACAAGTTGTCTTTCTTGTTTTTCCATTAAAACTGTGGGGATTAAAGAGGAAAGGAAGCAAAGAAATATAATATTGCGTTTTTGAAAATAAGGATCAAAAAGAAAAGATGCAAACAACAACAAATGCGATGTACAGGAAATTCTACCGATTCGAACGGTAAACTGTCGTTTGAAAACGAGCCAAACGATAAAAATTGTGAATTCTACCGTTAATGAATTGTAGCTCTACCGCAAAAGTTGTTTAACAACAATTTTTACAGTACATGTACTGACTGACTAAAAAAATTAATTTCAATTAAAAAAATTTTTCTGTGTCTAGTAACGGATTCGAACCTTGGACCTCGCGGTTTGATAATTTTCACCGAATAGTTCTCGCATTTAACGCACTCGGCCATGCCCGCCACTCAATGTGAGAAAAAAAACATGTTTGATAAAAAAATTAACGGAAAATTTTAACTGTTCGAAACATTAAGATTTACTGTCACAATTGTTAATTTACAAGTTTTGCTCGGTAATTGTAAACGAGAAAATAGTAATTGTGCAACAACAATTGTATTGATTGTAAAGAGACCGCAAATATCGTTTGAATTTACCGAGATTTTTTTGTGTGAAGAGTATGAGCCCGAACAGAACTAAAGCGGCTGTCGGTTGTCGGTTCTCTCTCGGAGAAATCCGCTGAGAACACGTCTAGAACATGATGTAATTAACAAGGTGGTAGTGAATTTTTCACCACACACTCAATTTTGCTGAATCTGCCAAAAAATTATGACATCAAGAGAGGATCTGTTGGTAAGGGTCAACTCATTATTTGTTTTGTTTGCTTGCTTGTGGTAGTTCTTACTAAAAAGTAATAAATTGCAATTATAAGTAGTTAGTCGGATTTTCAACAAAATGATTGAAAAAAAAAACAGTGAAAAACTACAGCCAAAGCAAGTATCAAAAACTCTGTTTTGCTATGGTTTTGCTTAAAATATGCAATCAGCTGTTTTTGACAGATCGAGAGTTCATTTTTGTGAGAGAGGTTAAAAATTCACCTTGTTAATTACACCATGGTCTAGAATGGGAGCGCTTGTCGATTGGTGGATCAGCGTTGCTTTTTGGTGTGTGAATGGTACAAGTTCAAAACAAAATTTCATATTTTGTTTTGAACTTACATGAATGCAACACAGACACACAAAACGAAACGTCAGCTCATGGTAAAAACTAAAAAAATCGCACTGAACACACCCAATCCTTAGCAAAAATATGACAATACTTACGTCACTCAAAGATACATAGATCCGACAGCCATGGAAGAAAACATTAAATAAATTCTATTCTGTTTCTGTCTGCGTTTTTCCGTCACGGATTTCTATGGCGATTTCATTTTTGGCGACTGCATAAAGTTTCATGTGTTTTGTGGCACGGTAAATCCGATAACCGGCAGCCGCTTTGGTTCTGTTCGGGCTCTATATGAAGCATTTTTCAGCAGCGGTTGCCATCTTCAGCTTCAGCGAGCTAAACACTTTCTGCTTTTAACGTATGATGCGTTTTTCAGCAGCTGTTGCCATTATCAGCTTCGGCGCGCTAAATAACGTCTTGCAAGCTTATTCCGTAGAAGCAGAAAACCAGTTTGTACTATAACAGTGTTAAACAGCTTTTCCCCGAAATACATTCACAAAAGCAAAAGCACGAATATAACTCACATACAGCACGACGAAAGCTTCAGTTTGAAATTCTCCGTTGAGCAGTCAATGACTATGCTGCTCGTATGCATATGCGCTCAGTTTTATGAGATCATCTTCTTACACTGAATAAAATTTATTTTATTTAATTTATGTAAAATTTAATTTTCACCAATTAACACTTAAGTTTTTAATCAAGTAATTTAATTTCTTAGTACTTTACTTTATTTTAACACATATGTTTGTCTTTGTAGTAATTTTCTTTTATATATTCATCCATCATTTTTAATTGAAATAAGTAATTAAAAGAAATCAGAAGACTGCATTTATCTCATTAAATTTACACTTGCCTTTACCTAGTCGTTTCCATTCTCTTCATTTATATTTTCTATGCCCGTATATTTTTTATATACTTTTTCTAACTTTTATCAATTTCTCTTTTCTTAGCTATAATTATTATTAGAATTTCTACTTAGGTTTGGCTTTACCTTAATTTCGCTTTTACCTTATCAACGTTTGTGAATTCCATAAATAAACTTAAAATATAAACTGTGTGCCATAGCAAGTCAACTTGCTAAAGTCTTTTTGCAAAATAACACGCAATTTTCTTTCAGTGAAAGCTTGAAAAGCTCGCTTGTGTTAAAGCAAAATGAGAATGTATTCGTGGGGCAAAGCTGTTTAACACTGTACTATAAACACTTTGAGCTTTTTCCGTAGGAAGCGTTAATTTAGCGCTCTTCAGCAGCGGTTGCCATCTACAGCTTCAGTGAGCTAAAAACCATCTTGCAAGCTTTTATCGTAGAAGCTGTAAACCAGCCTGGACTATAAATACTTTGAGCTTCTGCCGTTTGATGCGTTTTTCAGCCACAGCTGCCATCTTCAGCTTCAGCACGCACTATAAACGCGGACTTAGAAATTTATAGATACTTTTTGTGGGTTATCAATTAAAAATTTTCACCATGAGTACTTTTAGCAGAATTTACTATTTAACTTACAACGCTATGATTTTAGTTGTTCTTTGTACTGTACTAACTTTACTTTTAAAACTTACCACACATACTAACAAACACTTATTAATACACATACGCTATAAGCTAGAGAGTATCACAAAAAAAAAAGGAGAAGAAAATACTTTAAAAATTCTATCTTAATGCAGATCAAAACGGAATAAAATTTAGTAATTTTGAGAAGACAAATTATTGAAAATTTCAAGTTTTAGAATCTAGTGCTAGCTAGTTACAAAATGCATAGCAGCTTAAGCCGTTTTCAAGTAAAAGTTATAAGTTTAAATTTTGATTATTTTATACAATCTGAAATGTTTGTAGCTGGCAATATTTTAGCATAGTATTTATGAATATAGCATAGAATATATATTTTTTTTTCTACAATATATTGTATATCAAATATTTGTTCTGTTTTTCAATTTGTTTTTTATTTTTTTAAATTTGAACATTTTTCTGTAGCTTTGCTGGCTGTTTCAGCTTTAACTTGTTTATTAATTAAGTTGGAACTTTGTTCCGTTTTTTATTTTTTATTAAATTACATTTTTTCCAAAATATGTTGTCGAAAATAAGTTTTTATAATTTATGTACTTCTTGTACCTCTGTTAAGCGTTTTCATTTAATTATTTTATAAATAAATATTTTTTTATTTCATATTTTTTTTTTTTTTTTTTTTTTTTTTTTTTGTTTTATAGCCAGTTTGCAACATTTTGTTATTTTTCTAAAACATTTAAGCAGTTTGAAACACCATCAAACAACAGGAGGAAACAGTCTTTCGAGCCAGGTACCTATAAGATGCAAATGCAAAAAAGTCTTTCAATGCATTTTCTGAAAGAGAGAGAGAGAGAGAGAGAGAAAAAAAAATTTCGAAAAAAGAAATAATAAAAATAAATCAAAAATACAAAAGTATAGATTTCTTTAAGAGATACAACCATTTTGTTGTGTGATGTTTTAATTACCTGTTCGGTTGGTTTTCTATTCTATTCTTATGGGTTTGTCTTAAAATCAATCCCTCTAGACTACGAGTACATTTTATAATTGCCGCAAGGTTCTTAAAGACACTAACTAGTATTTATTCACTAAAGTAGGCTATGTTTTGAATTGAATTTTGATCGTTATACGGTATTTTATAGAAAGAGTCTTATCTTGTGGTTATTTAATTAGAAACAGATTTTTAATGAGTTACTTAGGGCCAATATTTAAGGCGGAAACTCAAGCGATTTTGATTGGTGATTATTATGTCTAGACTAGTATTTTGAGAACTATTTCTGTAGAATTTAGCGACCTCGATTATTCATTTGATTATAACAAAAAAACAAAACGATGTTTTTAAATCAGTCATATTTCTAAAAACCTCTATGAATGCGTTCGGAGAAGGGGGAAAAATATATAACAATTTGAAGAAATTTACCTTCTGATAAAAAATACCTGAAAATTCTCATTCTAACAAACTGCTTTTGAGATATTGTCAAACATTTTTTCTGGATCGGATAGAGGGGTACTATTTATATTTCGGGAACTGGAACCACTAATGTCAATAGCTAAAATCTGGCATCACCACAATAAAGTTTGACATTTGTTAGCATAAATGTACTCACAACGTTTTGATGTACAAGTGCTATTTGTTTTGTTTACAGTGAGTTAAGAAAATCAATTTGTTCAAAAAAATGGAAATTTCAAGAGAAGGTTTTCGCTGGATTATTTTTCACAACTTTCGACGTGGATTATCTCAACAAGAATGTGACGATGAACTCAGTTCTTTGTATGACAATAAAGCACCATAAAAAATCACAGTATATCGCTGGTATAGTGAATTTAATCGTCGTCGTAGTTCGGTCGCCGACGAATTCCGTGAAGGTCGTCCAAGATCGGTTGTTGTGCCACAAAACATCGATGCAGTACGTGAACTAATGACGCAAGATCGTCATGTGACATATCGTGAGATAGAGGCATTCTTGCACATTATTTCCACTTCAATACATACGATTTTGCATGAACACTTATCTGTAAAAACAAATTGCTCTTGTTGGATACCCCATAATTTATCAGTCGCTCAAAAAAAGTCTCGCGTCGATTGGTGTAAGGAAATGATTAAAAAGTTCAATCGTGGTGTATGAAATCGTGACAGGTAACGAATCATGGATATATGCGTATGAGCCGGAAACAAAACAGCAATCGACCATGTGGGTATTCCAAGACTAGGCAAATCCAACAAAAGTTGTTCGCGCACGAAGCACTGTGAAACAAATGGTCGCCTGTTTCTTCCACCGAATGGCTCATGTGGCCACTGTTCCGCTTAAGAAACGTAGGACGATCAATTCTGAATGGTACACGACCATTTGTTTGCCGGAAGTCTTCGGAGAAATTTGCAAAACCAACCGCCAAAGACGAATCATTCTCCATCATGACAATGCGAGCTCTCACACATCTTGTCAAACATGTGCATTTTTGAGCAGTCAAAACGTCGAATTAATGACTCATCCTCCATACAGTCCTGATTTGGCACCCAATGACTTCTTCTTGTTCCCGAATATCAAAGGTAAACTTCGTGGTCAACGATTTACGAGCGCCGCAAAAGCATTTGAAGCGTTCAAAACCGTGTTTTGGAGGTTTCTCAAGAGTAATGGAAAAACTGCTAAGGCAAATGGTTTGAACGAATGCAAAAGTGTTATTGATAAGCAAGGAGAATATTTTTGAAAAACAATGAAGCCATTTTCATTTAAAAACGTTTGTTATTATTTGCTATTCCCGAAAAAACCCCTCGCACATTTGCCATCTGGTGGTCAAATAACGGTTTCAGCGCCATTTGTCGGCAGTTTGTCCGTGATAGCTTTATAAACAAGTCAGCGTTTGCTGTATTTTGCGAATTTCTTACAATATATCATGTGGAAAATTGTGGAGAAATGTCAGAATGTGGAGAAACAACTCGTGGTTTCTTAAATTTTGACGGCTCACACATCTTCATTCGAAATAGCTCCTTGTGAATTTTTCCTATTCTTACATCTCAAGTTACCACTTCGTTGAAAGCGTTGTGAGACAATTAAGCCGATGAAGGAAAATTCGCAGAAGAAGGCGATTCTAAAATCAGCCTTTGAATAGTGTTTTCAAAATTAGAGGAAGCGTTCGAATAATTGAACCGTTTTCGTTTTTTTGAAGATTTTCGGGTATTTTTTGATCAGAAGGTAGCATTTAAGTTGTTCTTCTAAGCCTGAACACAAATAATTGGTACAGCTGCATTTCTAAGAAGTCAGTTTTTGAAACAGTAAGTTTTTGGCCTATTTTCAAAAATAAATTTTAAAAATATTTTTTTTTTTTTTTAAATTTTTAAATATAATCTCATTTGAGCATTATTATAATCAAAAATAAAATCACCTTACACATAATGAAACCATGCTTAAAACAAAAATGTTGCCTACCATAGACGAATAAGTCGACTTTATGTAATAAGGTGCACTTTTAAGAAAAACTCAATAGAAGCTGTTGCTATCCCTAAAAATACACCAAGTGTCAAATAGTTTCACAGTAGTTCCAATAAGAGCCAGTAGTACTACCACTCAATGCTCTTATATATTATTTAAATTGACTCTTATTGCGCTTTGATATCACATGAAAAGACCATTATCAACCTAAACATTCCTTTTCACTACATTAGAATTAGTTCCATAACGAATCCACTGACTTTGATACAAATATAACACCTTCAGTGAAAGTTATTGAAGAGCTTTCAGGAGCGGTTCTCTTTTAAGTTCTCAAAACAAATCTAATTGTATAAATCCTTCCATCGTAGGCGTAATGATATCTTCCACCTATCCACATATAAATTCTATTTATTTAACATAGTAAAGAGGTCCTTTTATTCATGAAAATGTCGATGTGATTCAGGACACCCGCTAAAAAATTTCCGTTACTAGAAAAAAAGTGATGAATCTCAAATAGGAGTTTCATCGAAGAAGATTTAGAGGTGTCACAACAATTTTTTGTCGGGTAAATGGATTTATATGGAAAAAGTACTCTTTTTTCAAAATAGTTCAATAAATTTTTTTAAGGCGTTAATTTGCAAAAAAAAAAAATATGCACGTAATTTTTCAATTATGTTTTGGTTAAAATGAGCTAGCAAACAAAAACCACCAGAGTTATGATTTTTCACTTTACAAAAAAAAAACCTAATTTTTCTTGTTGCTTAAAATAAAAATCACAAAAATCCAAATATGATAGTATTTCAATTAAATGCAGCGGGAATATTTTCTGGTGGCGTCCGTGGCGTAGTTGGTAAAAGTGCGTGGCTGCTATGTCAACGAACTTGGAGACCCAGGTTCGAACCCCAGCAGCAACAGAAAATTATTTGAATTAAAATTATTTTTCTGTACGGCCGCCATCTCTCTGCAGACAATGGCAAACCTCAGAGAGTAATCAAAATGCCATGTAAAGCTTCTTGAGAATAAGAACATTCCGCTCATCGCCGTTCGGAGTCGGCGTTAAGCCTGTAGGTCCATTTCTCTGTCAATTGTGAATAAACTTAATAACACGCACAACACAATTGATCATAAGAAGCTAGGTCAAAGTCCTTTCAAGGGCTGAAATGGCCAGTTATTTATTTTTTTTATTTTTTTTTAATATTTTCTGAAACTATGATTAATGTTGACACAAAAATTGTGCGATTACGTTGAAGAACTGGGCAGTAGGGCGTATCGAAAAATTTAGATCGTGTTCTAAGAGGTCTCAAAAGTTGCATGTGGTTGTACAGATCACCCAAAAAAAATTTTAAGAAGAAAAAGGATGTCTTCCTGCCCCGCAAGGACAAAGTTGTTTTTTGAGAAAATAGTAAAAAATAACGCCCTTAGGATGCTTTGACTTTTATAAAAAAACTACGTATGTATGTCTTAAAGCAAAAGTAAGTATAGGCTTAAACTAACAATATATTGGCAAACATGATGCCACTCACGGTTCTTATCCACAGTGTCCTGTGTGAAGGATATTCGAAGCAAAAATTGAAATCGAGATAGCACAGAACTTTTGATTGTTACCCAATAGTCTAAATTTTGTTGGTATTTATTATACTGTTAACGTATTCCTTAAAGTTGCCGAATTAATAATTAGCATAATATTTGCATATGTATTTTCCTATTTTTGAGAAATGTTTACTTGAATGCAGTTTTTTAACTTTTTCAAAAAAAATTAATGTAAAATTTTATATCTCGGGTATCAGAAATGGTACCGAAGAAACTTTGCTCAATTTAAAAATTAAATTAAAAATTTCTGGGAGAGCACGCCTGTAAAAATGTTAAGAAAATAATTACTTGTGTGTTAATCACATAAACAACAATGTCTTTCATAACAAAAATGGTCTCCACATCATCTTAGGTGTACCATCAGTTGAATTAACTGAACCCTAAAAATGGAAGTGCGGAAAAAGGGAGGAGCTAAACAGCAAAAATAACAACAACTTCAATATGCTCTGATAGCAGTAAACCGCTGTGATCGAATTTCGAAGATGCACATGAATTAAAACTATGCCTAAAAGTATGATACGATCTAGGTTAACCTTGGTACAGTTTGCATCAAAAGTAGATAAGAACTCAGTTACAAAAATTCAAGCGTTCTCTGCCAAAAATAAATTCCGGGTAACTTTCTCGGCATAATTGGCAGTATAAGTAGAACCTAAGTAGCTTGAGTGGATCACAGTGCAAAGTCATACAAAGGCTACTGATGAGTTGGTGTAGCGGCCAATGAAACAGTCTGTATAGTCAAGCTGTGTGATTTGCTCTATACAGAGCCGTTGTTGTTGTTGGTTGTTGCCTTTTTTGTTCTTCATGTTGTCTTGTTGTCAACATGATTGGCCAAGAGCTCAAAAAATTGTTTTCAAAAACAAAATTCGCAAAATTTCAAGAATGCAAAATTTAAAATATTTTTCATTGGTGCTTTAAATATAGTCTTGATCTACTTTGTTAATGAAAGTAAAAAAACTAAAATTGGATACTAAAGTTATCGATCTTCAAACATGACTTATTTTGGAAAATCCTTAAAGTGTCAATTTCTGGCCTATTGAAAAAAAATCGCCAATGATTTTGATATTTATATGAAAAATACACAAAGTCTGACGGACATGCGTTCGCAAGTTTCCATATGTCGAACGGACAGGCAAAATAAAAATTATTTCCATCGGCGTTGCATGGAATTGTTACTCGCTAAGTAAAGGTTCTATTACAAAAATTGTAGTAGGACAGTAAAAGTTAATTCCTTGACTTTTTAACAAAAACAAAAAAAAAAAAATAATAAATAAAGACATTTTCGGAACGTAGAAGGAACTGCTTAAGCAACGCAACTGAAAATTTGTTACATGTAATTATAACACACTATACATAGGAGCTAAGTTAAAAATTATTACACCTCAATAAAGGCTGTTCCTTGCACCGCAAGACAAAAATAGACAAAAAAATTCATCACATTATGAGAGCCTGGAGAAAGCTGCTGCATGATTGAAAATGCAACTATCATGCAACGGCGTTGCATGGAACTATAACTCAATTAGTATATGCACAACGGTAAATATTATAAAACGAAAATGAAGGATTTATACTTTAACTTACAACAAAAATTAAAATAAAAATTATGACACCGTCATAATTTGCTGCCACCGGATGTAGCAGTTTTTACAATAAAAATACATTATTGTTGCATGAAATTATTACTCGCGTACTAGAGTGCTACACTAAATTTTATTTTACGACAGCAAAGATTGGGCAATGACCTCATAACGAAAATAAAAACAAAAACATTTGCGCCATGACAAAATGATGTAACCGCTTAATGCAGTGAAAATGCAACAACAATAAAAAAACGTTGCATGGAATTATAGCTCCGTGTCTATTGTCGCAATGGTAAAATTTATGGGATGGCAATAAAAGTTTTCGGTTGGTGATAAAAATAAAAATAAATATAAAAATAAAAAAAAAAAAATTCGATAGCGTCATGAGGTCCCACAGGGAACCGCTCAATGTAGCCTAAATGCTTCAATATTGCATACATTTTTTTTGCGTTTAGGTAAATGTCAATATAACAAAACAAAAGCAATATAAAAATCAAAACTAAAAAATGACATCTATTAGAACAAGGATCGAAATCTAAATAAGGATTAGAACAAGGATCAGAAAAAGAATGAGGACAATGATTTGTACAACTATTAAGACCAGGAAAATTTATAGATTAAACAAAGGACTAAAACAAGAATTTGGTCAAAGATTAGGAAAAAGATTCAGACATGTTCTTAGACAAGGATTGGAAAAATAATTTAGATAATATTAAACAAGAATAAGGACAAATTTTGGGACAAGGATTGCGACAAGAAGTAGAACAAGGACTATGAAATGGATTCGGATAAGAACTAAGACAATGATTTGGATATGGATTAAAAGAATTTGAGCAAAGATTAGGACAAAGAGTTAGACAAGTATAAGGTGAAACATACAAATCATGATAAGGATGGGGACAAGTTTAAGGACAAGGGAAAAGATACGGATAAGAATAAAAAAGAGGATAAAAAAACGTTGTCATGTCAAAACCAGTGGTGGATCTAGAATTCGCCAGAGGGAGAGGCTAAGATAACAGTTTTGTAGTCCAAGGAGGGACTGAAACGTATTTAAGGGCTTATTTTCATTTTTTCCCACACAAAAAAAAAAATCTCCAAGGGAAGGAGGGGGAAGGGGGGACTAAACCCCTTTTAGCCTATATGTAGATTCGCCAGTGGTCAAAACCTACGGGTGTGTTCATGACACAGACAACTGCATACTTTTTCAAGCCACTTCGAGTGCGAAATATATTTAAAAAAGCCAAGTTTGAAAATAAATAACTTGGGTGTATTTAATTTTTTGCACAAATAGGTCAAGATTTAAATTCAATGTGTTTAAAATTTGCATTTTTTTAATTTTGGTTTTTTGTTTGTTTTTTTTTTTTTTTTTTTTAATGCACAAAATACCCAAGCACTTCTAATAAAAAATTTAATATCAACTAGCTTCTGTAATGTAATTGTCAATAGCTTCAGCTTCAGTTTTTGTGTCAATATTAGTCATAGCTTCAGAAAATATGTCCTCTGCATTTTATTGAAATACTGTCATATTTGGATTTTTGAAATTATTTTTTTTTAAAGCATCAAGAAAAAATAATTCTTTTAACATCCCAACTCTGGTAGTTTTTATTTCATTTAATTTTTTTTTTTTGGCAAACTAATGACTTAAAAAGAGTTATTATTGGGATTTTTTAAATAACTTTTTTTTCCTACATAAATCCTTTCGACTACCAAAAACGCGTTGCGGCTCCTCTAAATCTTTTTCGATCGAACTTGTATTTGTCCTGTTAGCATCCTGTCCCGCACATTTAGACTACTTTTTGCTCCTTACAACTCAGGACCACTCTAGTATATACTACATATATGTATGTAATACAAGGATTGCTACTTATATTTCGGGAATAAATATAAAGACCGAATTTTTACTTTGAATGCTTTCTAAATATTCTCCTTTATGATTAATACATTCCTGCATGCGTTTGAATCATTTGTGATAACATTTATCTCATTCCGCTTGAGACATCTCCAAAACATAGTTTTGAACGCATTCTTCTTATGTCGAAAATCGTTGTCCACGCTTTGATTCAACGATTGTTTGTTGATGTGCGGGAACAAAAAGAAGTCATTGGGTGCCAAATCAGAACTGTACGGCGATGACTCATTAATACGTTGTTTTGAGTGCTCAAAAATGTCATTGTTTGAGCTGACGTGTGGGAGCTCCATTGTCTTGATAAAGAATATTGGTTCGGCGCTTATTTGCTTTCATTATTTCACGAAATATTTCTTATTTTTCTACGTATCTCAAGTGGTATCGTGGCAAAAATTGAAGAAATAAAAAAAATTTGGTTTTTATATTTTTTCCAGAAATATGTTATAAGTAGTATAGAAATATATGCCGTCGTATAGTTTGGTGGCCTCGGTAATCGAGTAGGTAGCGTGCTCGACTGCTACCCCAGAGGTCCCGGGTTTGATTCCCGGCCAGGCCATAGCCCTACGCTTTAAAACCTTTCGCATTTTCCGATTTTCTATCCTCATTTGTAATCATCTCAAAATTCATCAATATTTACAACTTGAAGTTGTAGTTGATGGTAGAGAAGTTTGTGGATGCGAGTGCCTTATATCTTGAAAAGACTGAGGTAAAGGCATAACACTTGCTTCAGATTCAAAATTCACAAGTTTCTACGGCTTTCCACTACGCTTAGAACATCCTACACATGTTTCACTTGATTGCCCTTCCCACTAATCTATCACCCCATTTCAAACCAAGGCAGACTTGACTGAATATGTATTCCACCTGAAATCCTTGGTTCAGATCTAAAAAAAACATAAGTTTCCTGGCAGTTAAAAAGGATCAAAATATGTCAGTTTTTAAACCCTTAAGATCATTAGAGATAAAAAACCAAAAGACTATTTCCAAAAATCACTTTTTAGTGAGCGTCTACACTAATAAAAGGAATCTATCTATACAATTTGGGATGTAATGGGTCTGTGCGATGATCAGTCAGTCTGTCAGGTTGAACTGACTTATATGTTAAATATTATTAGTATTAATACTGAGTTTGTTAGAGTTATTAGTTATAATCAAAAACAAAACTAATAGAAACCGAAACAAAATTCTTTCAATAAATAACACAAATTGTTCAAAAGAAATTGAAAAAAAAAGAAAGAAAAAAATATATTTTTCATCAGTGGCGGATGATAGTTAGCCTGTTCATCAAGTTCTCAACTCTGGACTATTATTGCCTGTTCAACTCTGTCGGCTTGCAACAAAAGAGCAGTAATAATTAGGAGTCCGAACAGAATCAAAAACGTTTTCGATTGACATTAGAATGCATGAAAATGTATGAATACGTCCAGAAAGAAATCGCAGGTCGTTAGCCGCAACGATATATCGCACAATTAGAGTCTGAACAGAATCAAAGTGAGTAGCGATTGGCGAGATTTTCAAGCAATAGAATGCATGAAAACGTATGAACTCGTCCAAAATCAATTCGCTAGTCTTCGATCGCGACGAACATTCGCCAGATTAGAATCTATTCTATTTTTTCTCTGGCGACCTGGCGATCCTCTCTTTCAGTGGTGTCAAACACGATAAGTCTTGCCGTATTTTTCCAAATGATCGGGTACGTTCAGTACTATTTTCTAAAGTTTTATTATCTTCTGACATAAGTTATCTGTGTTTCTGTTTTCTTCATGTCAATTATACATACAAAAAACAAAACATTCCGAAAATTCAGTCTGAATAGTTCACCAATCGCTAATCGCTTTCATTCTGGACGTGTTCTGAGCGATTGACGAGAAGAGAGGATCGCCGATCACCAATCGCTTTGATTCTGTTCGGGCTCCTAGAATCTAATATGTTTTTCTATTCTTTCTCTTACGACCGACGATTTTCTCTTTGAGTGCTGTTAGTGTTGCCATGTGTTTGCAGTAGACAGTAGAGTATGTTCAAAGCCATTTTCTTAATTTTAATTTTGTCCTGACGTTTCTTTTTTTGTCTGTGTTGTATTGACACAATCAAAAATACCAATACATTGAAATCATGGCATAATAATACATGGTAGCATTGACAGTTGCTTGGGAAATCATATACTGTCAAAAAATATACTCAAAAAGAGAGCGCTCACAATCCGCCATTGAAAACACAAGCAATGTTGAAAACGTTGAAGTGAAAAAAAACAACAACCACAGCAGCTGCTGATGTATTTCCACAAAAAGCTGTTTTTGCCAGTTTATGTTTTCCTGTTGAAGAGAAAATAAGCAGTTGTCAATGCTACCATTTATTATTATACCATGCATTGAAATGAAATAGCAAAAATAAATAAAAAAATACTAAATTAAAGCAACCCTAAATCGTCGATCGCAATCGTTTCATTCTGGACGTGTTCTCTGCGATTGACGACCAGAGAGGATCGTCGGTCGCAAAGATTTTTGATTCGGGTCGGGCTCTAAATCATTCAACGAAGTTTCAAAAATTTCGTTAGACCTGTAATTATTTAATGTCGTTGCGTCTTTTTAGAAAGTTTCACATGGTGGCACAAGGTATCCTTCACAGAGGAAAAGATCATTTAAATTTTTGTAAAATAAAGGGTTATCCATTTCGAATTTCGGAAAATGCAGCCATGGTATTTTGCAGTTCTCAAATTTGTATCATCGAAATATGGTTTTTGCGTAGTAAAAGATTTCCCATTTTACAATACGGTACGTTCTACCAGTGGCGGATCTAGGATTCGCCAGAGGGGGGCGGGTGCTGAAACGTCTTTTTGGACTTTATTAATTTTTTTTTAGGGGGACTAAATTAAAGGGGACTAAAGCCCTTTCAGCCCGTATGTAGATCCGCCACTTCGTTCTAGTAACAAACAATGAGATAACATTGTTAAATTGTTGTTTTTTGTTAAATGCTAATTTTTAGAAGTAAATTTCCTTGATTGATGAGGCCCATTCGCGTTAGGTGAATACGTGAATAAGCAAAATTGCCGTATATGGGGCTCTGCAAACTCCCAAGCGATTATGGGACTGGGATGGGGATGGAATTAATACGACTGTCTGATGTGCATTATGGTCTTGTATTATCATTGGTCCGAATTTTTTTGAAAACAATCAAGTAGCAACCGTAACAGTCACTACTGAGTGCTGATAAATCGGCCGTATTTAACCGATTTTTTTCTGGCCTGAAATTAAAGATATGGAACTGGACGATATGTGCTTTCAACAAGATTGGGCCACTAGGTACACAATAGCATCAATTAGATCTTTGTTGCAACAGAAATATCCAGAACGTCTTATTTTTAGATTTGGCGATGTCGATTGGCCTCCGAGATCGTGCGATTTGACAGCTCTGGACTTTTTTGTGTGGGGCTTCGCAAAAGATTGTATTTACATGAATAAATCCCAAACTTTTGAGCATTTAAAAAAAAACATCCGTCAAGTCATGGTCGAGCTAGTGCCCAAGTTGTGCTCAAAAATCATCGAAAATTACTTCAAAAGGATTGAGTCCTGCAAAAGCTCCCATGGAGAATATTTGAATGATATTCAGCCCTATTCTAGGATCCGTCATAACAAATCTATGAACGTGAACCTACGCTACGAATATGAAAAATTTGCTACGCTAGGTTCCCAACAAAACAAAGTGCAATGTTGCCTCATTGAAATTTTATTTCGAAAATTCGAAAACAGCTGTTTTTGACAAGAGGCATGAAATTTAAAAATAAAAAGTTATTAATTAAAGTATTCGGTTTAATGATTTTAAATAAAAGGTGTTTTAACGTTAATTCCGTTACAATTTAAGTTTTTGCCCTGCATGAGGGGGATATGCTACAAAGAAGATCTATGAAAGTTCGGCAAAAAGTATTGCGAGATTACATCCTTTTGAAAAGGATTACAAAATGTAGATAATACACGTTCAAAAGCATTTGTGAGTGCTCGACTTGGTAGATGGAAAAATATTAGCAGCAACCGCGCAATCGACGATGGAAGCCGACGTTTTTCTTTCGATAGAAGTGCATTCGATCTGTCATCGAGAAAAACCGTTTCAAATATGTCAACTAGGTTCTTCAACTTGTTTTGTCAACTATCAGGCATGCCGCGAATCGACTCCAGATTGGATTATTTCCCGCCGTAACGAATTGGTCAGTTTTCAAAATAAGCATTTTTGAAACAAAAAATGTGTGTCTTCAAAACCCATTCAATACACTTTCGGGAAATTTCGGCACAAGTTTGGGGTTGTGTTGACATTGGTGCAATGAACGTTTTCAACATTTGAATAAGAAACGTTTCAAAATATTTTCCGTTTTGATGATGATTCATTCCATTTCATTCATTAAACTGACCAAACGTTTGTATTGGTTTCTATTTTTGATTTTTGACCTATATAAATAGAAAAAAATTACATATTTTCCTTTATGCAGCTTATTTTGATAAATTAACAACATTTCACTTTAAAATTTTGGTTTCCCAATGAATTCCGATGCAAAGTTGTCGTAAAAAATCCGAGAAAAGAACTGTCAAATGATGATGCGTTCGGAACGTGGAATGCCAATGTTACGAATTTCGAATACGACGTAACGATTCGGATCGAAGAATACAACTTTACGAATCCGAAAGAAAACCACAGCTACGACGGATCCTGGATAAAAATCTGCATTTTTAGCGTGCTTTTTAAAACTTTACTTTTGACGTAGAATACGTCATTCTCGGAGGTAAGTAGGGTGGTTGATAGTGATCAGGTGTCGGTATTTATATCACTTTTTGAGCCTTTGGTGGGCCTAAAGTACTGATCGTACAAAGTTGATGTTAGCACTTGTTGGTCTGCTTGATCCTCACTGGGAGAAATATTCATGTTTGAACTCTCTAACTTATATAAGTTTTACACAATTACATGAAATATAAAGCCAACATTTGATGTTTTTGTTTGCTTAAGTTTGCTACCTATTTATCGACGGTTTCCGGTTTTTTCGACGGTGAAGACAGCGCCATCTAGCGTGAAGACATAAATCTTATAATTAAAAAAAAGCATACTTTTGGGGGCATGTTGTTTTTAACAGAATCGCGTAGCCCAGTAATCCTGAGTATTTTTGAGGGGCATGCTTTTTTAACAGAATCTGTTATTGAAATGCCAAAATTCCGCAGCCTATCGTCGATAATTACCTATTTATCGACAGTTTCCGGTTTTATTGACAAAACCATAAAATTTGTATGGGAGCCCCCCTAAGGAGTGGTCGGAGGGAATAGGTGTCAAAGGCAAAAATGTTTCTTTTGTAAAAGTAATGGGGATCGGTCATACATATTAACCCTTTCCGGCACTCTTTTAAAGGTCATATGCTCAGGTGTATGGAATAAATATATAAAAGCCATAGAATTTATATGGGAACCCCCCTAACGAGTGGTCGGAGGGAATAGGTGTTAAAGGCAAAAATGTTCCTTTTGCAAAAGTAATGAGGGTCGATCATACATATTAACCCTCTCCGGGACTCTCTTAAAGGTCATATGCTCAGGTGTATGGAATAAATATACAAAAACTATAAAGTTTGTATGGGAGCCCCCTAAGGAGTGGTCGGAGGGAATAGGTGTTAAAGGCAAAAATGTTCCTTTTGCAAAATTAACGGGTGTCGGTCATAAATACTAACCCTCTCCGGCACTCTTTTAAAGGTCATATAATCAGGTGTATGGAATAAATATATTGCTAAATATTTTTTTAAAAATACATATTGAAAAGACTAGCAATATTTTTTGCTAGTGTCGAATTCTAACTAATGATTGAAATCTAACTAATGAAAAATCTTAAATTTTGTATGCTATTTTTATGCGATGTGTTCTCGCCAACAATTTTTATTCAAGTGGTGATTTCTTTAACAAAATACAATACTGATGTTAGGCAATGCAATTAAAAGCTTTAAGTACTGCTACAAGTTAAGCGATGTCGCGTGAGCGCGACTTAAATTAACAAAAGCAAATCAAAACAATGCAAAATTTGTTTTACAGTTTTAAGCAAAGGTATGTAGCCAAAGAACAAGTGAATTAAACAAAAGCAAAGTTATAACAAAATTGAGATAAACGAAAAAGCTTTAGCTACTCTTAAGTAGCAGAAATTAATGAGAAAGTATATAGAAATATGATGATTAAGTAGATCTCTTAACATCCTCCGCCCGTTGAAAGGTTCAGGCTTTCAACCGTATCTTCATCTATGGGCAAAATGCAAATTTTAGCTACAGCACGCTTGGTTGTGCCGCTTGATGTTCGTAGTACTGCCACGCGCGCAACTCCATCTTCGCCTTTGATTATTTCGGTGACTCTCGCCAATGGCCATTTAAGCGGGGGCAAGTTTTCATCCTTCAGTAGAACCATAGCTCCTACGGTTATATTTGATGTTGAAGTACGCCACTTATTTCTTTGTTGAAGCAGGGTCAAGTATTCAGTGCTCCACTTCTTCCAAAAAATCTGTTGCATTTGCGATAATTTTTGCCAGCGACCAAGCCTGTGAATATTGATCATAGATACGTCTGGCTCGACTATTGAAGTAAAAGGCGCCCCAATGAGGAAGTGGGCGGGTGTCAGCACACCAAGATCGTCGGGATTTTCTGTAAGTGGACATAAAGGACGTGAGTTCATTATGGCAGAAATTTGGCAAACTAAAGTTCGAAGTTCATCAAAATTTAATATTGAAAGCTTGGCTGTGCGCCAAAAATGATATTTTGCAGTTTTTACTGATGCCTCCCAGAGGCCCCCAAAATGAGGAGACCTAGGAGGTATGAACTGCCAATCTATACTATCTTCAAGGCAAAACTGTTGGACTGCTTCCTGGTGTTCGGACTGAAGAAATAGCTGCTTAAGTTCAGCTAGCTCGTTTTTAGCGCCAACGAAGTTAGTGGCATTGTCCGTCCAGATAGTTTTTGGCTTTCCTCTGGTGCAAATAAAACGCTTCAATGCAGCCAAGAAGGCTTGCGTGGAAAGATCCTTCACCAATTCCAAGTGCACTGCCTTCGTCGAGAAGCATATGAATAAACAAATATAGCATTTGATAGGCGCTCGTGTTCTAATTTCCGATTGAAAGAGAAATGGCCCAAAGAAATCAATGCCTGTCACAAGAAACGCTCTATTTGCTTGTACTCTATCAGCTGGTAGAGTTCCCATGATATGTTCAGCTAATTTCGGCTTTGTTCGAAAACATTGGATGCATTTGTTGATGACGCGGCTTACAGCCTTTAATCCACCAATCGGCCAATACTGGAGACGGATGGAAGCCAAAAGAGCTTGCGATCCAGCATGCAGCCATTTTTCGTGAAAATAAATAATGAGCGAATTTGTTAGCGGATGCCGTCGCGGCAAAATTAACGGATGTCGCGATTCGAAGTCCAGCGATGCGTTGTGTAGACGACCTCCCACGCGTAGCAGCCCATGATCGTCAATAAACGGATTCAAATTAAATATTTTACTCGATGAGTCGATTTGTCTTTTTGATCGTAGGGCGTTGTACTCTGATGACAAATTTGATATCTGCACCATGCGAATCAGCAACTGTGTGCCTTGTTGAACTTCCTCAGCTGTTAAATATGTAAAAATTTTAAATGATTTTTGTCGAAACATTCTGGCGATATATGCGAAAATCCTTTGCATTTTTCCAAATGAGTTGATAAATTTGCAATTTATTGACAAGTCGATGGTTTTGAGAGCCACTATGAAAGCTCGCTTGCGCCTTTCAGGCAGATCCCGAGCTGATACAGGATGCGTAGGCCATTGACTCGGCTCATATTTCAAAAATTCAGGGCCATTTTGCCACAATTGCGAAGACAAAAGTTCTGTTGGTGTAGCTCCTTTGGACAAAATGTCAGCTGGGTTGAGCTCAGACGGTACGTAATGCCACGTCATGTTGCTGGTCAATGTTTGAATGATGCTGATTCGGTTTGCGACAAAAACATTAAAATTTGAACAATGGTCTTTTATCCAAGAAAGAACCGTAGTGGAGTCAGACCAACAGTGTATAGCGCCCTTGAAAATTCCCATGCTAGCAATCGTATCGACCAAATTCGCCAAAAGTGCAGCTCCGCATAGCTCAAGCTTCGGTACGCTAATACTTTTTAGAGGCGCAACTCGCGATTTCGAACAAAGCAAGCTGACCTTCACCGTGTCTTTTGCCTGTGTGCTTATATAAACGCATGCTCCATACGCTGCCAAACTTGCATCACAAAATGCGTGGATCTCCAGGGTGGCTTTAGGAACAATGACACAACGAGGAAAAGTATATTTTGAAACTAGTTCGAGTTCTGCGGAAATTGTTTGCCAATGCGATTGAAGCGCTTGTGGTAAGCTTTCGTCCCAATTTAGCTTCTCTTTCCATAAAACTTGCATAAATATTTTAGCCTTCGCTATAACTGGGCCTATCAAGCCCAAGGGGTCGTAAAAGCGTGCAATTATCGACAGAATGTTGCGCTTTGTGATTTTGTTGGTTGGAACAAATGGAATAAACGAAAATATGAAGCTATCAGTAGATGGGTCCCAAATGAGTCCGAGGGTTTTTGTTACATCACTGCCGTTGTGGAATTTAAAAAACCTTTCTCGATCTGATGGTTCGATCTCGCTAAGAACGTTTACGTCATTCGAGCACCATTTCCTCAATTCGAACTTTCCTCTGCCCAATAATTGTCTTGTTTGCTTAAGAATTTCAAAAACTTCATCTACTGAATCGCCGCCAGAAATTAAATCGTCTACATAAAAATCGCGTCGAACAATTTTTGCGGCAATAGGAAAATTAGCCTCCTCATCAGTTGCTAATTGGTGCATAGCACGAATGGATAAAAATGCTGCAGGCTTTGTGCCGTATGTTACGGTGTCTAAGCGAAAAATTTGCACATCCCTATCAGGACTGTCTCTCCATAGTATACACTGCAAAAAGCTATCTGGTTCTGGCACTCGAACGCAGCGATACATTTTGGCAATGTCGCCAGTAAGTGCAATTTTGAAAGAACGAAAACGAAGCAATAAATCGAACAATTTTGGCTGAATAGTAGGGCCTACCATCAAAACATCATTCAGTGAATAGCCCGAAGTTGTACAAGCCGAGCCATCGAAGACAACCCGAAGCTTGGTTGTTGTGCTGTCGGCTTTGAGTACACAATGATGTGGTAAAAAATAAGATGGAACATTTTTTGGCAAACTTTTCACTAACGACATGTGATTCAAGTACTGGTACTCCTGCATAAACGAGCAATATTGTAACTTAAGCTCGGGGCTCCGTTGCAGCCTTCTTTCCAAGTTTTGAAAACGAACTAGAGCTTGCTGGTAGGATTCACCTAACTTACTGGGACACACAGCGAAGGGCAAACGAACGGAAATTTCACCAGACTGCAAACGACGGTAATTTTCTACAAAATGATGCTCGCATGCCAACTCCTCCTTGCTAAATTTTGCATCAGATTCGGTGCAATTTTCGATCTCCCAAAACTTGCGAACTATGTTGTCCAAATGATAATCAGGATCTTGTGTCGATGATTTTTCCAATGCTGCGAAGCTCGAATGCTTATTGGTAGAGTGCCTATGGCCACCAGAGACAACCCAGCCCAATCGAGTTTTCTGCAGCAGCGGCAAATTTTCTCCTAGGCGCACTTGACCAACGCTCAAAAGGTCAAAAAATAGACCGGCTCCAATCAAAACGTCGATTCTATTTGTTTTGTAAAAAAGAGGGTCTGCTAACTGCAAATTTGAAGGGATGATCCAATCAACATTGTCGAGTGAGCATTGAGGCTGATTCTCAGCTATTGATGGTGTGACAATCGCTGTCAATGTTCTTGAGTAGTCACCGAACCGTGACTCTATGTGGAGATCAATAGTGTAATCAGAGACTAGATCGGTCTCTCCAATACCAGAAATAATTGATCTTGATTTTATCTTTCTAACTTGTAACTGATTGATCAATCGATTTGTAACGAAATGAACTTGCGATCCTGAATCGAGCAGGGCTCGGCAAGGTATCAATGAGCCAGCGACATTTTTTACAAAAATAAGCGCAGTGGCTAGAAAAACGAAATCTTCCGGAAGAGGCATAGGGCTATCAACCAAAAGGCTAGTGTGCAAAGACGAAACTGAAGCGGTTTGTGTTGCTTGATCTGAAGCAGCAGTAGTGTTAACAATAGCTGCAAGCGAATCTTGCAAAGTGGGCACTGACTGAGATCTTGACGCTTGGGTCATATGAAGAAGAGAATTGTGTTTTGAAGAGCAATGGCGGCAGCTTCCTGACTTGCACACCTTGACTGAATGTCCTCTTTTTAAACAATTGAGACAAAGATTGAGACGCTTGACTTCCTTGTAACGCAATTCAGGGGTCAAGCAAAGAAATTTTGAGCAACCTGGTATGGAATGTTCTTCAGACTCACAAAGAAAGCAACCTAAATGACTACTTGATACTACGAACGATTTTCGAATGATATTGTTTGATGTTATTGGTTTTTTGCTTGCCTGTTTGCCAGGTGCTTCAGATACCATGGCGCTTTCCACATTTTCCAGCATTTGACAACGTCGTTCCAAGAATTTTGCCATTTGATTCCATGTTGGTATTTCGTTGATGGGAGTGTTCTCTTCCCATTTTGCCTGGGAAGTCACATCCAATTTGCGACCGATGAGATGGATTAGAAGACAATCGGATAACTGCTCCTTCGAGCCCATTGATTGAAGAGCACGCAAATGTGAGTTCACCTTGTCACTCAGCTCTCTCAGTGTTGCCACAGATCCTGATTCCACCCTAGCCAATCCAAAAATCTCGCGAATGTGAGCCTGAAAATTTAAGCGTTTATTATCAAATCTACTCTTAAGCATTTCTATGGCTCTATCATAATTGTCGTCACTTATTTCTAGAGACCGGATGGTGTCCAACGCTGCATCCTTCAAATTTGATCGTAGATGCTGGAACTTTTCGATTTTCGTCAAGTCGCTATCGTTGTCCACCATGGTGGTGAACATCGAAAAGAAGTCCGGCCAATCTTTATACAAACCATTGAATTTAGGTATTTGCAACGTTGGTAGCCGAGCCTTATGCTGCGAAATGATAATAGATTGATGCGGCTCGTGCATAGAAAATTGGCACTGAGTTGACTGACAATTATCAGTCGCGCGTCGTGTACCCAATTCCTTACTAAATGCGGCCTTCGTGGTTATGTAAACCGACTCAAAATTTGCGCGAGCATTACTTTCAATCTCGTTGAAATCTTCCTCTTCCAACGAAGTCTGCACGCTATCAAATCTGGAGTGAAGCCGTTCGACCAAATCGAGCATCAAAGTGAGCACTTCACTATCCAAGCTGTTCAAATTTTCAACCTCTAAATTAGCATGCATGTCTTTAAGCTGCTTCACTATTGATGCAGATTTCCGCTTGTAAAATGAAAGCTTAGACGCAGCTGAATTTTCTGCATCAGGCGTGTCAGCGTTAGAGGTCATTGCTGATGATGGTACGATCGAACTAGCGGCACCAGTTTTGTGAATATGTAACCGAACTGTACTTTTCTCCAACGTAAATTTATTGAGTTGCTATGTGCGAACCTCTATGTCACTAAACGTTTAACGGTGATGGCCAATTGTTGTTGCCGATCACGTCGGGGTCACCATGAAAAGACTAGCAATATTTTTTGCTAGTGTCGAATTCTAACTAATGATTGAAATCTAACTAATGAAAAATCTTAAATTTTGTATGCTATTTTTATGCGATGTGTTCTCGCCAACAATTTTTATTCAAGTGGTGATTTCTTTAACAAAATACAATACTGATGTTAGGCAATGCAATTAAAAGCTTTAAGTACTGCTACAAGTTAAGCGATGTCGCGTGAGCGCGACTTAAATTAACAAAAGCAAATCAAAACAATGCAAAATTTGTTTTACAGTTTTAAGCAAAGGTATGTAGCCAAAGAACAAGTGAATTAAACAAAAGCAAAGTTATAACAAAATTGAGATAAACGAAAAAGCTTTAGCTACTCTTAAGTAGCAGAAATTAATGAGAAAGTATATAGAAATATGATGATTAAGTAGATCTCTTAACACATATTTTAAAAAATATGTCATCAAAAGCGAATTGAATAATTCTACGTCTTGTGTTACGACATAGTCGAAACTACTGTATCTTTGTTTTACTTTCAAATGGATAACCCTTTGTTGGTTGAATGTTAAAAATTCTTTTAAAGTTGCAAAAAATTTTTTTTATAATATACTGCTCCTGACATGACACTAAAAAAGTTAAATTTTTTCAAATTAATCTTAGAGCTGCAGAGCAGGATGAAATTTGCTCTTACATCCGCCACTGTACAGATAAAATAAAATTTTGAACTTAGTAAATTTGTGGCGCTTACTTACCGCGTGACAATTAACAATGAATATTGTATAAATTTGAGTAGTTGTTGTTGTCCTAGTTGTTGTATTCGACTGCTAACTATGTAAAGATTATTTAATGAACTTAGCTAAAATGCGTTGCTAAACAGCTACTAATATTTAGTTGATTTTTTTTTCTTTGGTTTTTGATTTTTTTTTTCTATTTTTAGCAAATGTGAAGCACACCAAAAGTGGAGGACGCTTTCCACTTCTGTTTCATTAAGCTGCTAGGAATTCAAGCTTAACAACTCCAGTTATTTAGCTTCGCGTTGAGGAACGAAGAAGATGCCTTCAGCCGGGCAATGTGGTTCCTTCAATTTAACAAAATAAGTGACACCATGTGGTAATCAGAGTGTCGGTCAGAGCAGCGGGAAAGCCGGGCCGACAAAGTTGACACTAATGATGAGTTAGATACGTCTTGCGTTTCAGGTAGCCGCTACGTATAGGTGAGGAATGTCCGGCCTCATTGCTGTGGTTGTGTTGAGAGATGTGTTTGCGTTGCAACGCATTGGTGGGCAGGATCAAAGTGTGTGAGGATAATATATATATATATATATATTTTTTTTGTTTTTGGGATGGAAGAAGATTTAAAATGATATTAAATAAATAGTTTGCTTTTAGGCGCTAAATTTTTTTACAATGCAACCATGAAATGTGCTTGTTGTTATTGTTGTTGTTTTTTAAACTAACATCAATTTAATATGAGTTTTTTTATTATTTTGCTTTTTAAGACTTCATTGTTTTCTTTTCTTTTTGTTTTTAATTTATTTTCAATTATTTGATGAAATGCTAGGTGAATATTTTGCAAAATTACATTTAAGCATCCTGCGGCTCATGCAACCTAAGAACATCGTAATACATGGGTGGGTGGTGGGCGGAGGTGGGATGTGCGGTTGTGTATGTATTTGTTGGGTGAGTGGATTGTTTTAAGTAGAGGATGGTGTTCAAATTAAGAGCACATAGTAATTAAAAGAAAAGAAAAGAAAATAGAAAAAAAATACATCATTGTTCAATATTTTATACAATCTATACATTGCTCTTATATAGCAAACATTTATATTATATTGTTTATGTACATTTATAAAAATTAAATAAATTTTAATATTATAAATAAAATAAAGACAGAATTAATACTAAAAAAATAATGTTTTTTTTATAATCAAAATATATATGTAATCTCAATAAAATCAATTAAATTAACATGTTGAATTTCCAACAATGAAATTTAGTAATAATTTCACGGTTTTTTCCTGGATTGAATCCATTGGTTTAGTCGTAGTTGTTGCTATGCAAAAGAAATTTGGATATGATAAAGAAACTAAAAAAATTAAGAAAATCATAAAATTTGTTTCTCACAAAGTCAGCTAAGACAAAATAAAATAATTCACTAACAACTAAAATTTACAATAAACGAGTTCAAACAAAAATGAATTCCTTTCTAACCAATTTAAAAAATAATGAAATTAAAATTTTGGTGAATTATACAGCAGTAATAACACTGAACAATAAAATCAATTTTTTTCCAAAATAACAAGGTTCCGAATGGATTCTGAAAAAGGGAACAAAAACAATACATGTGTATCGGCATTTTGAAAGTTTACGTCTGAGTCTTATTTTAGGGGTGATTTACTTTTCCTCCTTTTTGAACATTCTTATAGTGAATCGGCATAGCAAATCATGTTATCCTTACATTTTGGGTATAAGATGTGTTCTGAGGGTTTATGTAAAATACTATGAGAAATATTTTTGTGCAAAATTTTAACCCCGTAACTTCTCAATTTATGGGTCTTTTTTGAACTTTTTATGATAAAAGGCAAAATAGACCCATATAACAAGGATATAATGGATTAAAATGTTCCACAAAAAAATTAATCATAAAATTCTACTATAAGTTTTTGAATACACCAAAGCTAAAAATTCAACCTAAATGCCAGAAATAAGTCAAAACTTAAAATGTATTAAAGGGTTAATTTCGTACTTATTCAGACTTGATGCTAAAATGTCGCACTAAACTGTTTTAGGGCGTCACTTTATATAAAAAAATTGTTTTACTCATTTGGAATAGCAATGAACCTTATCAGATGCCCTTTGGCTAAGGGCAGATCCATTAGATTCAAACAAAAAACTTTGAAAAGCAAAATTAAAACAAAAGTTAATTTTAACTCCCTCCTCCGGTTCCCATTATTGTATTGTACTTACCAAAACTTGTTTCCATATACGCCAAATACTTTTTGTTGTGTACACAATTTTTGGCGTTTTGAAAAGAATCACATATTTTAAAATTATTGAAAATCAACCTTATTTATAGAATCATAATTTTACTTGTCCAAATGTAAATCTGGTAAAAAAGCAAATTCTTTTGCCACCACTGCATATAAAACTTGTTGTAAAAAAACTTTATTAAATATTTGGACAGAAATGGATCGGCATTCAATTTTGTGAAAACATTGTTTCCAATGCTTAGCGAAGCAAAGATCTCTAGATGTTATGATTCAAACTTTACTTTTTGTCATTGGTTTAATACAAAATAAATATAAAAAGTTGTATTTTTTCATTATAGTAGGTGCTTTTGTTGGCCCTGATATAAAAATGCTTATGTACGACGGTGAATTTGACCAAATGCTCACACCAATTGAGCTTGTCGCATGGAAAAGCATTAAAGAAGTCATTAGGAATTTCCTAGGCAAAAAGCGTTCCCCTACTGCTCGAATATACAGCCATGGACACATAAATAGCACAAATGTCAACTTGTTTTTTAAACGTTTCGTTTGAACCTTATAATGCATTCATTAACTGTAGTTATAATTTTTTGAGACTCCAGTGTGACGTTGTTTAAAACTCCGATAGAGATATACCGTTACTTACTTTTATTTGCTCAGGCTACTCTTTCTGTATAGGCATGTACGATCTGCTGTGGTCATATAAATAGCACACATGTTAGTTGGTGAATAAAAGTTAACAAGATCGGGTGTTTGTAAAAATTTTAGAGTTGTATTTAGTTGATTTCGCCGAATCTAAATAAAATGGGTCGTGGCAAACATTGCACTCCGGAAAAAAGGTCTATAATTCACGAACTAAGTCGAAAAGGCAAAAAAACATCTAAACTCGTGGATATTGTCAAAATTTCGTGAAAAATGGTCTATAATGCACCCAAGCTGGTTAAATTAAATGGTTCAAATAATTTCGAGAATAAGCCGCGCAATCCTAGACTGCGTAAAACCACCGCTTCTACTGATAGACTTATAGTTCGCAAAAGTAAGCAAAGCCTTTCAAGTCAGCAAAGCAAATTATGAGGGAAATAAATGAAGAAAATAACCTTAATGTTTCAAGAAAACTAGTATATAACAGACTACATGAAGCTAATCCTTATGGACGCATTAGCCGAAGAAAGCCGCTCTTAACAAAAAGAAAAAAAAAAAAATAAAGGATCGTTTAGCGTTTGCAAGTGCCCATGTGAATAAAGATGACCAATTTTGGAAGAACGTGCTCTGGACTGACGAAACTAAATTTAATAGGGTTGGACCAGATGGAAAAACTTTTGTTCGGCGCCCCAAACGCCAAGAGTTGAATCCTAAGTATACAACATAATCATTAAAGCATAGAGGAGGGAATTTAATGGCTTGGGGAGCTTTTTCCTGGCACGACGTTGGGCCAATTTTCCGTATACCAGGAATAATGGACAAAAATATGTATTAAGATATTCTTAATAACCAGATGGAATCATTTGCATTTGAGAACATGCCTATTAGGTGGACTTTTATGCACGATAATGATCCAAAACACACGGCAGAAATTGTGATTGATTGGCTAAAAAAGGAAAAATGGAATATTTTGAATTGGCCGGCTCAAAGCCCAGACCTCAATACCATAGAAAATTTATGCAATGATGTAAAGGTCAGCATAAGCAACAAAAATTTTCGAAATTTAGATGAGTTTTGGAGTGGAATTGAGAAGGCTTGGTACTCTATGCCGAAGGATAAGGTCAGGAAGCTTATGGAGAGTATGGGACGAATATGTCGGGCTGTTTTGGACGATTCGGGATACAGTACCAAGTACTAGTAAGCATATTCGTAAGCTCATTGTAAAATAAAAATAAATTACTATGTCTTTTTTTCCAGAATCCAAATTGTGCTATTTTTATGTCCACCTCAGATAAGGAGCAATTTCAGATTTTTTATTAATTTTCTAGTTTTGAATTCGTAATTACAAAGTTTTAAGTTTTTAATGTTTAAACTCAAATACAATTAAATAAATTTTTGTTTTCCTCTATGTTTTTTATTTAAATTCATGTGAAACACTCTACATGTATTTTTGTGCTATTTATATGTCCATGGCTGTACGTCGATACCAGAGATAAAGAGATTGGAAACTTCGGCAAAAAGGAGATAGCCATATGCTAAAATGCAGTAAATACTAATGCAAATGTTATAAATGTGTTAGTAAAATTTCATGACAAACTCACCCCTCTCGATGGATTCTCGATGAATTCACCCCTCAGGATGGACATGAGCGCTGGTGAATATCCCACTTTCGACAGCTAAGCCACCACTTTACACATAGGGAAAAGCTAGCTTACAATGTATGTTCAAACAAATTCATGCATTTAAAAATTAGAACAGAGTTTTTAAAACAAAGATATAGCTGTTCTTGAAAGAAATTGAATTATGTTTTTCTGTTAACAACAGCACTTGTAAATAGAACAATTTTTTTCATTTTAAATTCAATTTTTTTCTATCAAAAATATTTTTGTCTGTTATCAAAGTAACTCCACAAATTAGATAGACAAAACTAACATTTCTTTGTTAACAAAAGTTCTTTATCGACTATTATTAACAATATTCTTGCTCAGCTAAAAACAATTTTCTTTTCAATATGGAAGACTTTTTTGGGTGTAATACCTATTTTTGACAAATATGAGGTGAACTCACATACACAATACGTGATTGCAAAAAAAACTGAAGAACAAGCATTTTTATCTGTCAAAATCAACAGAATTCACAATAGAAACGAAGTTTCCCATCTCATTATCTCTGGTCGATACCATGTAAAGTGCTTTATTTGGTTGATTTTCTTTAGTTTTAAAAGATGTGATTCTTTATAGAAACGCCAAAAATTGTGAACACAATAACAAGTACATATATGGTAACAAATTTTGGTATATAAAATAATGGGAACCGGAGGAGGGGATTAAAATTAACTTTTGTTTTAAGTTTGCTTTTCAACCTTTTTTTGCTTGAACCTAATGGATCTTATCAGGCAAAGTGCATCCGATAAGGTTCGTTACTATTGCTAAGTATGATGTGGCAAATGAGTAAAACAATTCTTTCATAGAAAGTAACCCCCTAAAACCAGTTGCATCTCTTTTCCACGTAGAATCTTGGGTTGGAAAGTGGCCCCAAGCCGAATGACAACAGTTACTTTGGATGTTATCTTGTATTGCTTCGTATTATGAAGAATGTACTTTTATTCGATGATGTTTATGATGTTTACATAAGCACAAAAATTCTCAAATTGCAAATGTTTCTTTATTTAATTTTAATTTCCGCTGAAAGGCCAAGCAATTGTGCTTAGTGGAGGCTTATATTTGCCAATACACTAAGGGGAATAACGCATATTAGCATCATCCACGCCCGAGTATAAATTTTATTTAAATATTTATATGGATAAATCGGCTCTCCGCAAAATCGCCCAAAAAAAAAAAAAGAAAAATCACCCAAATGAAAAATGACCCAAAAATTTATGAAAAATCGCCCAAAATGAAAAAACGAAATTTTACCCAAGAAAACGAAAAAAAGCCCAAAAATTTTTGGAAAAATTACCCAAAAACAAAAACGAAAATTCACCCAAAAAAAATGAAAAATCGCCCAATATTTTACATTGTGTTCCCACACGAGATACGAAACTCCCTTGTACGAAATGAGCATTTTCAAGGCCAGTATTTTTTTTTAAAGTATATTTTAATTCAATCATTTGATGAGATAAATACTATTTATTTATTTTTTATTAACCTGCAGACGGCCGGCATTTCAGAATGTCCAACTGTGATACTTTCAAAAGTTTTTCCATACAAAAAGTTCCCAATGGACTAGCAATGTGGGCCGACTTTGAGGTGATGCCCTGCCGCCTGCAGGTTAATATAGTTATTTATTAACCACTGTTATTAGCACGAAAACTATTATTAGAACTATTATTGCAACGATAAAAGGTACTGGGTAAGCTGATTTTTAAATTGCACTACTACGTTACTAATCAATCTTAATTGTGTACAGTGGCGGATCTAGGATTCGCGAAAGGGGGGGGTGGCTAAAACTACACTTTTGTATGCCAAAGGGGGGCTGAAACGTCCTTTTCGAACTTTTTTCATTTTTTTTTTTGCATACAAAAAATTCTCTAAGGGAGGGGCTAAAGTTCTTTCAGCCCGTATGTAGATCAGCCACTGATTGTGTAGGAAGTGCGTTAAATTTAAAAATTTAATTCATTTTAATTTTATATAATCTCATACTTAAAAATCTATAAAAACATTTCGTACAAGGGAAAAATACTGATTCTTTTTCAAAACAACAAGTTTCTTTGGTTATCAAAAAATTTCAAAAAGAAAACATGACGGCGGAGGTGGTGGGGGGAAGCAGGGCGGGGCGATGGGTGGCGCGTGCGATCCGCCGCGTCGCGATGCGCGGGCGCGGTACTAAATATTTCCTTTGACTTGACTAAGCAAATGATGCAAATACAAAAGAAAAATAAAAGAAGTACCGCTGCTTTTACTTTAAATACCGTTATCTTTAAAAACTGATTGACGTTTCTTATTTAATATTGAAACGAAAGATCACCCAAAAAAAACGAAAAATCGCCCAAAAACGAAAAGTGAAATTTCGCCCAACATATTTGGGTGAAATTTTGCCCAAAAGCAAAAAACGAAATTTTACCCAACAAAAATGCAAAATCGCCCAATTTTTTTGGGTGTTTTTTCATATGAAAAATCACCCAAATTCGTATGGAAAAAAATTGGGCGATTTTTCATTATTTTTTTTGGGCGATTTTGCGGAGAGCCGGATAAATCAAATGTTTTCTTTACAACTCGTTTTTTTCCCGTCTTTGTATTTTATTTATACCACACACGTATACACATATTCCATATAAGCAAGCAGCAACAGCATCGCAGACGTACATACATATTCCGACAAGCAGCAACAGCATCGCACTCTGTTCTTGCAGTTTATTTCTTGCAGTTGCAGGTTTCTTATAGTTCTCATTTAGTTAATGTTGCAAGGGTAATATAGCCTGGATGTTTGGCAAATATGATTTGTGAGTGCGATGGTGAGTGCGATGCATGATGAAATCATGTAGGGTGGAGTCAAGAATGATAGAAAAATAGATTACGCATTGCGCAGCTCCGTTATGTTGTTTACTTTTCATTTTGACATTTCTAGCTACGAAAAAAGCATTTTTTACGATCATGACGTCACGATAGACCAAGTTTGTTTCTTGAATCTTTTGCCATTGTTTCATATTTGTTCACATTCTGAACACGACTTGGCAGAAAGCCATATCGTAAGCTCATATCGTAAGTCTATCGTGACGTAGATGCGCAGATCGTTGAAAATTATTTTTACGATCTGCGCAATCTATTTTTCTATCATTCTTGGGGTGGAGTGACAACTCGGTATTTTCTCAAGAATGTCTTGAACCGGTTGTCATTTACCTGCATAATTTCCTTCTTATTCTCTATCTTACTTTTTCTTTTTATAGTTTATACTATTTTTGACATTTGATGCCATAATATTGCACCAACTGTCAAAAATAGTAAAAATTAGAGAACGAAAAAAGAAAACAAAATATACCCCCAAATGGCATTTGATGGACGCAGCTCGTGGGAAATATTCAAATAAATTGTTTTACAATTTCAATATTTTTATATAAATTTTCCTTAAATGCGATAGTTTTATTTTCAAATAGTAAATATTTGAAAGATATTTAAATATATTCGTGCATAATTTTAATATATTTTTCATTAATTCTGTTTAAATATTTAAATATTTAATTTAATTAAAAAAGTATTCAAATAAATTTTAAATTTTTACGTAGTCGATTTATGCAAATGCGTTATTGGTGCAAAAATTACTCGCTTTTTGGATAAATTAAAAAAGTTTTTGCATAAATTTAATATTTTTTCCTTTAGTGTAGGTGGGAAGTTTTAGCAAGTAGGTGCATTCTATTCAGTCCGGCTGATCCGGGAACTTCTTAGAATGTAAATCGTGCATGCGTATGGCGCGGGTCATACGTATTAGAGAGCTGCATGAATTCATTCATTTCATCTCTCTTCAGTGGGTGCAGTACTGAAGTTTATTTTATTCAAATCATTCATGCAGACTAGAGTTCTGTGTAATAAAACATCAAAAGTTTTAAGAGAGCAAGAGTATAACACTCTATTCTTCTCTTAGTGTGTTGCACTCTATTTGCTTTCTCTCATGTTTTGTGCTTTCGAATAAATCGTAGCATGTGCAGCTTTAGGTGTCTTATATTTCATGGGTTCAGTGAGTGCAGTGAATACTTTCTTTACTTTACAGTGTTTCTGCTGTGTTGAATAAATAACTTATTGAAGTGTAAAAATGGCAGAGAATGAAGTAAGTTAATTCAAAAAGATATTTCGAGTATACTTGCAAGAATTTAACACTGGTTCATGGAAAATTAGAATGAAGTGCAAACTAATTTCTTGTTTATAAATAATTATTAACTCATTGTCTTAAGGCATGTTGCTACTTGGCGCGCTCGATATTCGAGCGAAAATTAAAGTTTTTTTACGCGAAAACGGTAAGAGTTGGAGAAAATTTTTTTTAGGGTGAATAAATACACTAAAAAATTATTTACAAAAAATTTTTTTTTTTAATATTTAGCATTCGTTATGTATGAAACTGTAATTTGAAGTTGACGTGTCGATATCAGAAAGAGCCGATGGTTACCATAATAACTTAAGTTTGGCAGCAACTAGAAAAAACAATTCATAACTAATATGAGTATGGTTATCGTGTGAACTAAAATTTTTAAGTTTGGCAAAAAAAAAAATTATGAAGATTTGAAAAAAATAATCGTAAAAAACGCAAGTTTTTCTGGATTTTGTGCAAAATACTATAGAAAAAATAAAAATTTTTGCAATATTTTAGTTCACACGAAAACTACACATGTGGAAAGTATGCGGTTAAAATTTGGAGATAATCGGACAAGGTAATTTTGTGTAACGATGGTAACCAGGTAGAAAAATGCAAAAAAACATCAAATTAAAGTTTCATGCATAAAAAATGTTAAAATATATTAAAAAATTTTTTTAGTGTACTAATTAACCCCAAAAAATTTTACCATTTTCTATTACTGTTTTCCTGTAAAAAAAAATTTTAATTTTCACTCCAATACCGAGCACGCCAAGAAGGAACATACCTTAAATTTGTAAACTGTAATAGTCAATTGTTCTTATGCACTTTTTTTATTTTTGTTGGGTTTACCGTTATGTAGTAATATTTCGCTTTAATAATTCATTTAATTATTAATTTATTAAGTATTTATTAATTACTAAATTAATAAGTTAAAAATTCCAGTATGAAAACTGCAATATCAATTCCATGAATAAAACCATTACAGCTTCAAATAGTTATATAAATTATATTCAAAGCTTTTCATTTCATTCAGTGAACTCACTGCATTGCACTCAATTTTCAAATACTTTCTATAAGTGTGCACGCTCTGATAGGTAGACAGCACACAAATGTATTCATTCTCTTTTGTTTTCATTTTGCTCTTGGTGCAAATGATGAATGCTCTCATTAATTTGTTTCACTGCCTTAGAGAAGATGAGAGTAAGGATTTGAAAAGCAAGTGAATGTTTTGATACGCATTTCAAACGCATTCATGCAGCTCTCTAATACGTATCTATAAAGATTTCTTACCTCCGGGCGAATCCAAAAAAAAAAAAAAAAAAAAAAAAACAAGTTTAGTGCGACATTTTAGCAACCATTCTGAATAAGTACGAAATGAACCCTTCAACACATTTTAAGTTTTGACTTATTTCTGGCATATAAGTTGAATTTTTAGCTTTGGTGTATTTAGAGACTTATAGTAGAATTTTATGAACATTTTTTTGAGGAATATTCGAACCCATATATCCTTGTTTTATGGGTCTTTTTTGCCTTTTATCATAAAAAGGTCAAAAAAGACCCATAAATTGAGAAGTTAGGGGTTTAAAATGTTGTTATACCCAAAATGTAAGGATAACATGATTTCCTATTCCGATTCACTATAAGAATGTTAAAGAAGGGGGAAAATTAAATAAGACTCAGACGTAAATTTTCAAAACGCCTATACATGTGTATTGTCTTATTGTCCCTTCTACCAGAATCCATTGTCGGAACCTTGTTATTTTTTTTTCGTGTTGAACAGTGTAATTATAATTATTTAGATTTTGATTAAAACATCAATAATACTTTTTTAAAAAAATTGATTTAGTTATGTCCAATGGTTGTAATAAATTCAATGATTCTCCTGAAATAAACTTAAACTAGTTAAACTGAAAAAAAAAATAACGAAAATAGTAAAAAGAAATCTTAACAAAAACACATCAGTTTTAATACGTTCTTATAGGATACCAGTTTTTTAGAGTCTTAAAATAACAAGGAACAATATTTTTTTTTTTAATAAAAACTGAACAAATCAAAGAACACAAACAGCAAACCAAGAAATTACCAAAAAACGAAACATGAAAACATAAAATTTAACAAAAAAATTTGCAAAACATATAACACAAAAGGATATAGACAAACACACACACTTACACAGAGATGAGTGTTGACTAGGCTAGGGCACACATGTGCAAAAATTAAAAATTTAAACAGAAACTTTTCTTGAAACTTAAACTAAAACTAAAGCTAAACACAAACGCCGCATAATAAAAGCTTTGCTGGAACCTACCTTCTGCGTCTAGGATTGGCTGTTTGTCCTGGCAGATTGAAACAGCCACGCGGTATTACCATTCTAGCATTGCCCTTGGCAGGGCGTGAGCCACCCACCACTTGTAAGCCAGCCAAGTGTGCGGCGTAGCCATCGGCAAGCACTGTGGCGTTAGCTTGCAGCTTTTTGCTCACCTAGCACAGAAAAACAAAAACATGCATATTTTTGAAAATTTTAGCTATTTGGATATGCGCACCTTGCCCACAATGAAAATTTGATCCGCTCTCAGACCGACATTCGTATAAACGCTGATATCCTTGCTGCTGCCATAGGCAGCAATAATTGAGATTCCATGATTCTGCACCAGATTGTTAAGATAGGCCGTCTTGTGTCCCAATGGATCGGTCAACAATCCATCGGCAAATGAGATCAAACCATGAGGGAAATTATGCTGACTCAACCAAGAGACAACGCGCTGCTGCTGCATATCCGGCCGCCCAGTTATATAGATCAACAGATAGCCCAGCTCTTGCCAATGGCGACAGACGTCTACAGCACCGGCGCGCACTTTCGGATCACGACCTGTCACCGACATTGAGGCTGTAAAAGAGCCATCAATGCTGAACACCACGCATTCTGTTAGCGGCGGCACCACAGCCAAGTAGCAGTCCACGGAGGTGTGATCACCGCGCACCACCATCTTAACTGGATATATGCCATAGCCCAGCGACACATGATCGGGTATGGTGTAAGAAATGCGACCATTTTTGTCGGTCACCTCGGTGGTAAGGAATGTCCATTCGCCAGCTGGTGCATCCTTCATGATATGCACATCAACCTTTTCGCCATGCAGCGTAATCATATCGAGTGGGCCGTACATGAAGCGTGCATTGAGACGTTGTTCGCGTCCCTCCTGAACGATGACATCGTTGGCTCGATGATTGGCGGCACAATTTTTAAGCTTAACCGAAGTGCGTTTCTTGATCCACTTTTCGCGCGGTTGCCCTGGATGAAAGGAGGCAGCAGCATCCTTTTCATCCAGCGAGCCAACATAGGGAATGCCCTCAAACTTGCCAATCTATCGAGAGTATGGAAAAAAATTAAAATTAATGTTGCATACGGAAGATAAGAGCACATTCAAGTTTAACCTGACGCAATATAAAAGCGATCACATCGGCACTCTCCCAATAGCTGGCATGGAATAAATGCGGCAGAGCATGCGCCGGGAAGTTGCTAAGGCCCTCGGGACAGTACAAAGCATAGTCCAGACGTTTGGTGCCCCACCATTTCATTTGAACTGCAGAGAAAGAGACATTTTTAAAAGAATCAGGAACAACTGAACAACAAAATATGAAGTTGTGCAGCAGAAGCAAATGAATTGAAATATGGGTGATTGACCGCTGGCAATGCTACAACTAGCCGACTTACGTGCATGAATGGTACTAAGCGATACATTTTCAGTTATGCCTGAAATAGTACTTTGCATGGAGGCATCGGAGAGGCGCCGATTAGTGGCCAAAAAGTTGTTGGCATCGTTGAAATGTTGCGGATGAGATTGTATGACTTCCACTATAAATGAGGCAGAAAAAGAAATTAAGCCAGCTCTTCTTGAATAAAGGTGGACGGAACCTACATAAATGCAAAGGTTGGCCATTGCCCAGCGGATATTTGGCATAGCGTGGCACATTCACAGGTGCCAGCATGGAGAAACGTGCGCTGAGCAAAGGTTCAAGTCTGGAAGCCGTGGGATCGGTCGGATGAAACATGTTGTACACTTGGTTGCAATTTGGACGTGTGAGTGCTGAAAATAAAAATAAGATGTTAAGATTTCTGAAGACTTCTTAACTTTCTCTGTCCACCTGTTTTGGAGTCATGCAGCTTTCTGGCAGCCAAAACGATCGAGAGTGGCGATCCGAACATGAAGAAATCGCACACCTCAAAATCCAATTTAGGCGCACGCGTATCACTTGATGAAGACGATCGGCGTCGACGTGGAGACGGTGCGACCAATAAACGCTTGGCATCCAAATCATAATCATTAAAACGCTCATCATCATCGGTGCGCGAAGAACGACTGCCACCATCACCGCCACTATTGGTGCGACAGAGTGCCTCATAGGCCAAAAGCGAGCCCATCGAATCGCCAAGCATAACAATTTGTCCAGAAAAGCCGTGTCCTTCTTCGGACTTGAGAAACTCATGGTAGACAATATTGGCCGCAGCCACAGTCTTGTTGACAGTGTCTTGAAATTCTGGCGAGGCCACCGAGAGCAGTGGTATTGCGCCAATAGGTACATCAGCAATATTTGGTATATCGGCTGCCGATGGCGAGGCATCAAACGAGTACGGACTAAGACTGGAGAGTATGCCTAGAGCATCGGTGCATATAGAGGGGCAGGGCACCATTTTGATTGTGACATGTGAAAGTAGACTGGGATAGTGCTGGCGCATTACAGCTTCGAAGGCGCCACGGAATGTAGTGACATCAGACTTCTTGGCTATTAGCTCGCTGGCAGCATCTGAAATTGTAATCATTAGTTATTGGAATTGTTTTTTCTTTATTTATGAATGTAAATATACCTAAAACACTGCCCGCGTGCACTACAAGTATGAGTATCGTTGTTGAACATGATGGTGTGCCTGGTGAGCCCGGTGGTGAGGAGTCGTGGCTGCGATCAACGCTAGCCGAGGAACGCAACTGCCGCTTATTGCCACGTTCCGATGCAACACGCATCAAGAAATCCTGATTGAAAATGCTATCATCCTGTTTGCTGTAACCGGAGGGGCCGCCATGTGGTGGTGGGCTATCGTCTCCCTCGCCGAGTAGTTCGAGGGAACTCCACTTGGCTAGAGAGTTGCTTTCGTTGGTATCTAAAATATTTAAGAAAATATGAATATTTATTCATGAAATGTCATCAAAATCAATTTAAAAGGTGTTCGTTTTTTTTTTTAATATATAAAAAAGGACTAAATAACATGAACTGTGTTTTTCCATTATATCAGAATTTTGAGTCATTTGAGGTCGTAGACGCGAAAAAGAGCTTTTTGGGATACTTTTGAGGTTATTTAGGCTACTTATGTTGCTGCGATATAAGGGTGCAGGGTTTGGTCTTTATCGGATTTTCTTCAAATCAAATCATCAAATCAAATCATTTACTGGCTTCGTCATGTCAAGCGAAGAAAAGGCGAAGCTCGGTGGTGGTCTCCGCAGAAGTGGACGTCCAAATCTTCGTTGGGAAGATTTTTTACACCAAGGGCGTAGACAGGATGAAAATTAGGGGGGGAAAAACCTTATAAATTTCTTTTTACCATAACTTTCATATCGTTACCATATCTAGTTTCAAAGAAAAAGGAAAAACCACATATTAAAATGGAATTACATATAGAAACTTCTTTCAAAGCCATCGATTAGATAAAAAATCTCTGATTCAGGAGGCAACGCCCCCCCCTTGGGTAGAACAGATATTGGACAAACTAAGGAGGAGCTGGGAGTTTACAACTGGTGCCAATACTGGTGGTGGATTTACTAGTGAGACTAGGGAAAATTCTTCGATGAGGACAAAACAGACTAACGGTTGTGAGTGCCAACTTAGTAAGTAACTAAGTAAGAATGGATGACCTATCGTTGTCGGTTTACTCAGCAGCTTCTGAAGTTCTGATCATATAGATCCAATCAGATCTTCGTTGAGGTGAAATTATTTTCGAAATATAAACATAAGCGACGAAGCGACTAGGTTTCTTAGAACGGTACAAAAATGTTTCTGTCCAGCTTATCTTTAGACAATATTTATCTCATTATAATGTTGGATGCTGAAGGTCTTTTATAAAGGTACTATCTTGGGAAGTTTTCATGGAAGCTGTATGGTGTCTGCTGGCGTCTATTATACGGGTTTTCCAATAAGAGGTGTTATTGTGGTATTCAAAGAAAAATGCCATTTTTTGAGATAAATGGTCGGATGTTTATTTCATAACTAGAGGACCCGGAAAACTTCGTCCCGCCCTGAATTAATTTTTTTATTGAAATAATTCCGAGCAATCACGATCCCACCCGAAATTAATTTTGTATCGAACATTCACGATCGATAACAAATGGTGCCAATCGTATTTCAATTATTAATTGAATGAATCACTCTAATATCCCTTATTTACACGGAATGTAAAGAGGTTGAGGGAATCACATGTCAGATCAATTCAATGCTTTTTGATAGACAACATTAGCAAAAGTAAAGAAAGATGGAGGCTTTTCAACATGCGAACATGTCATATATTGTAAGCCATGCAAGAAGCTTGGGAATTCAAGTTTAATAGTTATAGACATATAGCTATACATACATTTTTTACAAATAATTTAAGACATACATTGTTTTGCACTAACATTTATTTGCGCAACATTTATATTGTTTCCATATAATTTTGTGAGCGGAACTTCCGTCCGCTTATTTATATCTAAAAAACTGAATGCACCTCCATGCTACAGGTGTAAAATAATCTGCATTTGCATAGTCTACTTGCTCTCTCTCTTTATATGATCGTACTGCTTTGCGCTCCATTATCTTGATATACGTTATATATTATGTTATTACTCGCATGTTCTTTTTATTCTTAAGGTATGAAATTAGTTTAGATTTGATTTAATCCAGCACACAGTGCCATAACTAATTTAAAAGATTGGCCTTGTGATTCATTGATTGAATTCTTGGAATGTGCACTTCCTCACCTTTGAATTGGTCTACTCAAATGCGTTCATCTTTGCTTGAAAAACATTATTCTTGAGTTGCTTCACGACCAATTTTGTTCCCTTGCAGAATTTGGATTGATTGAGGCTCCGAAGCATGATAATAACAGATCCAACCTTCAGTGGTACATTATATGGTGGTAATCCTTGCAAACCAATCAATTCAGGAACACTATTCGGTAATTGGTTGCTTCGTCTGGACACAACTAACTGATTTGAACGAATGTAATTGTGCAGAAATTGCATTTCGTATTATGAAATTAAAATCGAGTTTTTTTTATTTTTTATTTTTCCATACAAAATGTATGGAACATCGATTTTTCCGAGAAAATTCCAATTTTTTTGCTGTTTAAAGCTACCTTGTGCGGAAACGAACACAAAAAAAAAGGGTTCTTATGTATGCCACTCTGTTTTGTTTATATATGACACTTATTCGGACATGACAATCTAATTGTTTTCATTATCTGTCACTCGCTGCTGTGTGGCTTACACGTGTATTAGCTCGCCGAGCATTTGACTGACTTCATAGACCTATGTCAGGCTCGTCCCCTCCTTGGAGTTGTAATGAACACTGTACGACACGAAAAATTACCAATTTCAATTCTTTCGATTCTTTTCCTTCCTTCCTTATTTTCTTTTTTCCTACACCACATCAGTATTGTGGCGAAAAAAAAATTATTAAAATCGGCCGAGCCATTTCCGAGTTTTAGCAAGACTGACGCACGGCAATTGATAATTAAATATTCAGAAAATAGAAGATAAAAACGCGATTGGTTTTTGTCTAAGAAAAATATAATAGGCTGCTATAATTCGATTTCAGAAGATTGTGCTGTCATATCATTTTATTGCAAATTCTATTGGGAAATTTTTGTAGTACATTTCAATTTGAATAAAAATAGTCAGTTCAACCGTCAGTTTTGAAGCCATGAGGTGGTCTAAGGCTCGATCCTCACAATGGGCAAACAAATAATACTCTTTTTTAAATTTTTTTTATTTATTGAAATGACAGCTTTTGTGTTCTTTTTGGAGTAAAAAGTGAATATGTTGGAGCTTTCTTCAAATAGGGATTTATTAAGTGCTTAAATTAAATTTATCAACGAAAAAAAATTGAATGAAATATATTCAAAAACAACGGAGTTATTTTCATCGAAAGTAGGAAATACGTATTTCTGATAGTTTTTTGTTATTCTAAGGAAACGATGTTATTAGAAAAAGACGCTGTACTAAAATATTGTGCAATTTTTAAGATATGTGAATGCTTTTTGTGTTAAAGTAAGAGAATTTTCTTTTGATTATTAAGACGAACAGTTTCGCTAATAAAAGTACGCTAGTAGGATAATTTGCGATTCTTGTAAAGGGGCGTAAGAAGGGGCGTGGTCAAAACTAAGTATGCTGTAACCTTATCTAGGATTCAAGTAATGTGTGTGCAAAATTTGAGTAAAATCCGTTCAGCCGTTAAGATTTGTTGGCTATTTAAAGTAGTCTGATGTGGCAATTCCCATACAATATGACGAATTTCAATTTTTTTTCGATTTTTCCGCTGTTCCTTCGAGTTTTCCGTAATTTTCTTTTTTCTAAACCTCATCTGTATGAAGGCACACAATACAAAAAAAGAATTATTAAAATCGGCCGAGCCGTTTCTGAGCCTTTGCAAGACTAACGCACACGCATTTCATTTTTATATATAAGATAAAGAGGAAGGTATGCCGTTAATAATGCAAAACAACATCAACCAAATGGCCACCACGACCACGCTTAGAGGACAATATCATTCTTCATGAAATTTTCCATAACCCAATCGCAAAGTGGCTGCCCTATGTCCTCGATAGCCTCACGAATTCCATCTTTGAGGTCTTCAATCGATGCTGGGCTGATGGCGTAGACCTTATCTTTCACGTGGCTCCAAAGGAAGAAGTTGCAAGGTATTAAATCACAAGATCTCGGTGGCCAATTGTGATCACCTCTTCGAGAGATAACACGGTCCGGAAACTTTTCCCGTAAGAGATCAATGGTTTCGTTGCTTGTGTGGCACGTAGCACCATTTTTGTAGTTAAATTTTAATAGTAGTTTTTAATTTCAATGCGTTGTTGAAGCGTCTATCGTTCCATTTTTAGTAATGACGTAGTTTCTACTTGTCAAATGTTAAAGAATAAAAGCTTTAAAAGTGAGCGATTCACAAAAGCGGGCGATTCACAATAACACCTCTTATTGGAAAACCTTATTGTATAAAAAGGGATCTATTTCCCTCGAGCAGCTCTCAAACCCCATCCGCATACCATTGCCTTGATTCCCTATACTCGTATGGATTGCGGAAAGCTTATATTCGATTGCACAGGTTTTCCTTCCATACTTGAAGAATTGAGGCATTCAATGAGAATATGTATACAGGTTTCTTCATTGTCTACCTAGTGACTCAACTATTAGGTTGATTTTAGTGTTTTTCAAATTTCAGTGTTTAGTTAAGTTCCCGTTATTTTTTTTTTTTGGGTTTGAAATATAATGAATATAGGTTCAGAAATTATGTGCCAAGCAGTGATGTGATTCTGATTTAGTAAAAAATCCCGATCACATCCCGATTTAGACCTGTTTATCCCACCAAAATGACACGAAAAACCCACAAAAAATCCCACCCAAATATTTATACCAATAACGATTTTTTATGCAATTTTTGAAAAGAAATAAGGATGCCCACCTGTTGAACAGGCCCACCTACTACTAACACCGTGAGTTCTGACGTCTGTATGATGCGCCAATGTGTATAGTGTCGCAGTAACATCTCATTGAATGTTCACTTTTGATAAATCATTGAGATGAATGCGCATGCTGCTTTAGCCCCACGGCCGTTGAGAAATAAAATATTCGAATGAAACGAAGCTGAGCAAAAATAGTTCATCTCTATTTAATGAATTTCAGAGTATTTCTTATCGATAAAAAAAGGTGAATATGAGTAGAATTCTATATTTAATGTTTATTTTTCACAATTCAACGAGCAATCGAACAATATTGAGAAATGGGAAAAAAATATTTCACGTCATATCATAATGGCGTGCCTGTCCACCTACTGAACAAAACGTTGGTCGACCTTCCGAACAAATTTTCAGAAACCGTGCAAGTAAAAAATTGTCATTTATATTGAAAATAGTGTTTGAAATTAGTTAAAATAGTTTTCGTGATTCTCGTCCACGTTCAGATAAAATTTTAGAATGGGGTCGCCTAAAAAAAAATTGAAAAGAAGAACGAATATAAATTCTGATGCGATGGGGCTGCAGCCATCAAAGAAATTCAAATCTCTATTGTTGAAAGTTCAGTGAGTCATTGTGAACTATTGATAAAATAAACTTTTTAAAAACTCTCAAAAACTAGCGTTTTTACTTCATTTTCTAATTTTTTTCAACGATTTGTTTTAGGTGTTCAGTAGCTGGGCTGATTTTTTAAGCGGCTGATTTCAAGACTTTTGCTAGATCGACTGCCAAAATTACAATTTTTGAAAATTTTTTATAAAAACTCTCTTAGGTGTATGAAGTAATCGTAAATTTCTTTCGTTGCATCAAAATGAAACTGAGCTTATATTTTTGTTTTTAAATGAGGATCTTATTTTCATTAATTTTAAGCCTCTTGAATATACATATCCCTTTCTTACATATTTAGAATCAATGAAACAGCAATTAAACGATATATTTTGAAAGATTACAAAAAAGTGATACCAACCAGTTTTGCTAATTCACACTTTAAAAAATTATGATTCAGTAGAAAATCCCACCTAATCATCTGAAATCCCACACGTTCTCAAATAGGCCAAATATCCCAAAATGAGCCCGAAATCCCACCAAATCACATCACTGGTGCCAAGTGCAATTTTTCCCAAAACTTTTTTCTTCACAATCTTCACTCTTTTAAAGTGTTATTGGAAGAGGGCTCTACTGCAAAACCGTTCTGGATCTGTGCTGGTGAGATAGCTCCGAGTTAAGATGGGGTGTCTTGAAAACTATTTAAAGCAATTGATTGAAATATGAGTTCAAGCTTGCAACCCTAACAGCTTCCTTAACTTTTAAAATTCTGACACCAGATTTGAGATCAGCGACCCTCTAAAATAGTAAGATAATGTTCAAAACTCTTAAAAAAACATATTAATAGGTTGTAACCCTATTGTAAAAAATTTTATAATTTTGAAATTCTGACAACGGATTCGGATTCAGCGACCCATTTTTACCTAGTGTTCGCCCCAGCCGCGAGTACGTAATAATAAAAAAAAATTAGGTGGCAACCCTATCAGCTATCTAAAATTTCAAAATTCTAACAGATTCGAAATCAGCGACCCCCTAAAACTGTTAGATAATGTTTAAAACTTTTAAAAAACATATTATTAGGTGGCAACCCTACTATTAAATATTTCATAGTTTTGAAATTCTGACAAAGGATTCGGAATGCTTAAATTTTTCTTATGCAACTTCATTAAATTATTTGGATACTTGAAATAATTGGATACTTGCGAGCTAACGAGTTTTTGACGATCGTTTCAAGCCTTTCAACTTTCAGACCCGACAAAGTATGTCACAACAAGTCAAGTCAAACAAGTTTGGTTTTTCAAATATGGATACATTCAATATTTCAAGTACTTGAAGTGGCTTGAACTTCAAGTAGGCTTGTGCAGTTCTCTGGTGTCCACCTTCTCGTTCCCGTTAAATTCACTTGATATATTCTGGAGTATTGGTGAAAGCTAAGGGAATAGCTCTCGTTTATTCTAAAGATTTCCGGTCGTTTTGTGGGTGGAACAAGTTTTTCATAGTCCGATGTATGCCGTGGAGTGATTATAACAGAGAAGTTTTTATTAAGTATTACTTGGAATGCATTTCATCTAGGGGCGTACTCATCACGTTCTTCGTGAAGCATACTGATTATAGATAGATATTCCTACAGTATCAATATTCCCCTAAGTTTAAGCATATTTCTTTATAATAATAAAACTGTTTCCTTCGTAGAATTGTACAATACTTAATATGGAGATTTACTTTCGGATAACGTACCTACGCAATCAAAGAACTCCTCATCGGAATTTGACTTGGAATCAACCTCCAGGCGTTCCATGCGCCAGTTAGCGACCTGTGAACATTAAAAAACCATTAGTAGTGTGTCTCTTATCTCGTGACAGTTACAACAAACACATGCCAAGCATTAAGTGTAGGAAACGGATGCAGCAAAAAGTTTAGAAATAAAATTATTAAAGATTAACCTAAACTTACACTTTTACGCTGTTTTGCATGCTTTTTCTGTATGGGAATGAATTAGTTTAGTTGAAGTTAAAATTATGTGTAGTTGGTTTGAGTTTAAAGGAAAATTAAAAAAAAAAATATATCTAATCAAACTAAGACTAAAGAAAAAGCATAGAAAATGAAAAAGTTGAAACAGACATCAAACAGCAACCATCAAGAGTTAACTATCTCACACACTGGCATACAACAAATAATGTTAATCATAAAAAAAAAAAACAAAACAAACACAGAAAAATACAAAATAATTCATAGTTAAATTCAAGTCACACCTGCACATCGAAGCTATGCGCGGAGCCTACTGGCGAGTGCAGCGCACCCTTGGAGCCATATTTTGACTTTGCCAATTGTATGCTCTGTGAACGTGATCTCGAGCTAGTTTCCTCCGCCTCATCCTCGTCCTCCTCATCAGATGTGCCCTCGGCACTGGGAGGCTCCTGTGTGACAATAGGTGGTGCCATGCCAGCCGACTTCTTGCCATCCGCAGTTGAAGTTTCGCCAGTAAGAAATTTCTTTGGTGTAGCCGTTGAGCTGTCAGCTGCAATTAAAGGTAGAGTCAACAATATTATAAAAGACACTCTAGCAAACAAGCACAAACCATCATCCTCAGTCTCCTCTTCGTCCTCATCACCACTACCCATTTTCTTGGCCAACGCCAATTGTGTCTGACGCTCAATCTCGCGTATATCCTCAATGGTTAGACCGTTCCACTCATCCTGCCAGGCCCAAGCCTGACGATGGGCGCGCAACATGGTTTTGCGCAGAGCAACGTCATGTATGAACTTCTCCAGCTTGGTCTGCATGCCCCAGTAGCGAAATTCAACGCGACATATTTTATAGGCGCACATAAGCGACATGTTGCGGGCGGTGGGTTGCTTCTTGCCTTTGACCTGTGTGGAAGAAAGAAAAATAAATTGATATTATTTGCTTTGGAAGAACGTTGTATAGTATAACCATACCTCCTTCCAATATTCCTCGAGCCATTCCTCGCCTAGAGGACCACGTGTTGTCTTTTCTGAAACATACAACTTTGGATCCTCCTCCTTGATATAGTCGCCACCCCATAACTGATCCTTGACAATATCGATGACATCTAAGACAGAAATTGGATTTTTACCAATTTTTTTAATTTCACTCATTTCAACTCACCAACAACACGATTTCTCAACTCACTCCCCGTCAATTTAAAAACATTCTCCTGAAAGCCGTTGTCTGGAAAGTAATAGGTCTCAATATCCAATGAGAACTTCTCTACAAAGGGGCAAGTATAGCGTGTTCGCGTGTAAGGATAAGCATTCCACGCCTCCTCCTCCACCGTTAGCGCACTTTTGGGCAACAAACCTGTATGAAAGATATACAAATAATTTATGCAACGCAATCTTGTCGAGTAACTGTGCGCCAAACTCACTTTTTATCCAGCCTGGCAGATGACTGCCAACGTGATAAATCTTCTTTGTATACTGTCCACTGCCACCCGGACCATCCTGATAGGGTTCATTGATAATGATTTCCACGCCACTGCCTTCGCCATGACTTTCCTCGCGACTTTTTTTCTAATATTACCCAAGAAACAAGCATATTAATTAAATTGATGGTTTCCTGTGACAGCAGCAGCCTAAACAGCAGACGCAATAACTTACCGCTATCATGTAAAGCTGAGCAATGCGATACTCCTCTACGGTCAGCGGCAAAGGTATTCGATATTCCTTTATCAACATTTTGATTGAATTATTCTGTGGTTCTTCACAGCGTCGATTTTAGTGCGTCATTCGCATGTAGCCTGTAGCAAACTTCACCAATTGGTGGTCGAAGACAGCCTCTTTGAGAGAAGCTCCGATTGCACCAACAGGAGGTATTACTGTAACATGAGGGAAAACATTTTCCCACTAAAGTGGTAGACAAGTTTCCATGCTTGTTACTTTGATTGGACACTGAAAAGAAAATAAACAGAAATAAATTGCAATTAATTTCAGGAGATCCTCATTTAATTATATTTTTTTTTAAAGGTGACTACTTAATATGAATTAAAGTAAAGAACTTAAAGAGGGGCGCACAATACTTTGAGCCCATACAAAAGTGAGGAAAAAATACAAAGAGTCGTTCGATTGTTATGAAATTTTGCATGTTTATGAATGTTTGGTTGCTGATTTCAAATATTGAATCAGATTTTACTTATGTCAAGTATTTGCGCCAAAAATTAGGTTTTAATAAAAAAAAACGAACTTTTCCTATATTAAATATAATATAAAATTTTAATATAAGAACTGATAAAAATAACAAAAAAAAAAAATTATTTTTAAAAGATTAAGGCTTTAACTTTTTAATACTGACAAACATTTGGCAATATGTTTAGACATATAGTTTCATATGCACATGCTACTTACTATACATGTAAAATAATATTAAAAAAAAAAAAAAAATACTCGTATTGGTTTTTTTTTTAAATCAAGTTAATATGAGTAAATAAAACTAATAAAAAAAAAAAATATTTTAAGGGGACAAATTTTAAAAAAATAATTTTTTTCTGGAATTTTTTTTTTCATATTGTTTTCAAATTTTGCACATATATTTATTAATATTTAAAGAGTACAAAGAATTTTTCAGATTTTTTGACGTTATTTGATTTTTTTAAAAAAACGCCAAAAAATTGACGGTGTGCAGGATATCACCAGTCTGGAACATCTAAGGAAAAAATAAAAAAAAAAACATATTAATCATTGTTTAAGTGGCCACCGCCTGAACTAGGATAATTTTTATTTGAAAAAAAAATCGATTTTCGACGTAACAAAATCGGTCCATTTCATTTGGTGTTAATTTTTCCCTTATCATGTGCTAAATAGAGTATTTTAAGGAAACATAACACAGTGGTCTTGAAGTAGCAGCAAGTATAATCAAAATGAGCCCAAGTAAATGTTACGTAGAACTATTCAGAAGGTATCCAGAGTCATAAATATCCAAACCAAAAAATCGTACCTGATCCTTTTCACGATATATAAACATATATATATGGAATCGGTCCAACGCCACCCCTACTACACTGAAAACTCTATTAAATTGCTGATATTAATGCTACAACAACAAAATTTGGCACGTGTATATGAAAGATATAACTCCAATAGTGCGCAAAAAATAGGCGTAATCCGCCTACTTTTACGACGAATTTCCATATAAATCATATGGTAAAGCCGTTAAAGGGACTTGCTTATGTGGTGTTCATATTTACACATTCTTATTTGCACATTCTCATTTACACATTCCATTATATGGAGAGGAATTGAACTCCATATGTAAGTTAATGATCTCGAATCCACATTGTAAAGTAGAATTGAGTGTTTTTTTTTCTTAGTTATTTTTGCAAAACCTGTAACATTACTTTACACGAAGTAGAAAAAAAATCTTCAAGAGGCCAATTCAAACTATGACTAATTACAAAGATATGATTTTGCCAAAAGACACTCGCTCTACTTTACATGAATGTAATTGTTACATATGCCTAACAGGTAGGTATAAGGGTCATAAAAAAGTGGAAATAGGAAGAGGACAAAAAAGAAATTTGGAAAATATTATTACCACAGCTAACGGTCGTTATGGATCATCGAAAAGTATTATTAAGTTACAAAAGAAAATGAAAAAGAAAATAATAAAAAAATCTGTCGAATTATGCAAAAATTGTTTTAAGGATATTGGGAAAGGCAACTCCATGAAAAAATGTTAAAAATAATGTATCTGCTGTCATAAACCAACTTCCAAATAAAGTACAAGATCAAATTGCATCATCTATTATAAAGAAAAAAATAGAATCTAATGATGGTGAAAATCGTCATATTAAAGACGAGGAAATCAATTTAAGTACAAAAGGTAAAAACATAAGAGTTGTTGTTAATCCATCAGAAAGAGAGGACATACGATTTAACGAAGAGAACCTAGATAATTTTTATATAAACCGAGGTGTGTCAACTAATCATATGAAAAAAGTAAATACTTTTTTAAGATCTAATGTTGGAAGAAAATCGGTGCCAGTTTGTTATTCTAAACATATGTCAGAAAAATCCGGCCTTTTAAAAAATTTATTTGATACAGTTACAGGTCCATTTGAATGTCAGGATACAGTGAAAGATCGACCAGTTGTTTTTGCCGATGCAGAAAAACTTGTTAATGCTATTGTCGATGAACGGGGGCTTGAAGGTAATATTATAATTAAAGCTATGGCTGATGGCGGACAAGGATTCTTTAAGATTTGCTTAACAATACTGCCTGAAAACTATTCAGCAATTTTCAATTGTACTACAGATAGTGATAATGATGAATCAATCGGAAATATAGCGGAAAAAAAATATAAGTCTTTACTGTGAAGGTGGTAGTTTAAGTAAAAAAGCTAAACTTTCAAGCGTCAAACGAGTTGTTTTGTTATGTTTTGTTCCACAAATTAAAGAGTCTTATAAAAACGTAGAGTTTTTATTTAATCTGACTAAACTTAATAACATTGGTGGCGTCCGTGGCGTAGTTGGTTAAAGTGCGTGGCCGCTATGTCAACGAACTTGGAGACCCAGGTTCGAACCCCAGCAGCGACAGAAAATTATTTGAATTAAAATAATTTTTCTGTACGGCCGCCACCTCTCTGCAGACAGTGGCAAACCTCAGAGAGTATTCAAAATGCCATGTAAAGCTTCTTGAGAACAAGAACATTCCGTTCATCGCCGTTCGGAGTCGGCGTTAAACATGTAAGTCCGGTTCTCGGTCAATTGTGTACAAACTTAAAAACACGCACAACACAATTGATCATAAGAAGCTAGGTCTATGTCCTTTCAAGGGCTCAAATGACCAGTTATTTATTTTTTTTTTTAAACTTCATAATATACATTTAAAATTCGTTTGCGATTTTAAATTATTAGTCACGGTAAATGGACATCAGACGGCATCTGCAATGTATCCCTGCCCATATTGCTTTATATCCCTAACAGATTTAAGAAATGGAAAATCAAGTGTGATCGATGATTTTAGCACTAAACCAAGCTGTAGTTCAAAAACCAATCAAAATCCGACAAGGCTAAAAACATATGGAGATTTCTAATGACCGGTAAAAATATTTAATATACTAAAGAATGCCACAGCACTATCAATCTTCCTCTTTTCGGTGAAAGTAATGATACTACTGTGTTGGAAAAGTGTGTAATTCCTGAATTACATATTTTACAAGGTTTTCTAAACCATTTATTTTGGAGAGGCTAAGTTCCACTCTTAGGAAAAGAAAATGCTCTATTATGGCCAAAAAAATTAAAACTTGTTGCTAAAAATTATCACGGAGATAGTTTCGAAGGCAATGGGTGTAGAAAATTAATAACTTGTGCTGATGAACTTAATGATTTTAAAATTTATGGTAAGGTTAGGTATTTTAAAATAACTCCATACATTGTTGCCTTTAAGGCTATAAATAAAGTTGTAGATTGTTGCTTTACATCGGGTCAAGTTAAGGTAGTCTTAGAAAGCTATTTAAAAGATTTGGAAAAGCCATTAAAAGCATTGAAAACATTTCTACAACTTTAAAAATACACGTTCTTATTGAGCATGTAAATGATTGCTTAAAATTTATCGATCACAATAATGGGTTAGGATATTGGTCGGAGCAATGCGGCGAGTCACTTCATCGTGAATTTTTAAAGGTTTGGGAGAGATATAAAAGAAACAAAATCGAAGATGAATCTTATCCTAAAAAACTTCTGAAAGCAGTTATTGAGTTTTCTTCATTAAACATGTAATTTTAAGATGTAAACTTTAATAAAACAAAAAAAAAAAAAAAAAAAAAAAATTAAAAAACTTAAAAATATACAAAAAAAAAAATTTAAAAAATAGTAAAAAATACAAAAAAAAATTAAAAAATACTTAAAATAAAATAAGAAAATGGGGCCAGATATCCACTACGTCCAAGTTGTTGGTCCTGGGTTGCGCTAAGAGTGGTTGATATATGAAAATAAATGTTTAAAAAACTAGAAAAAATATAAGTTAACTCACGTCTAAAGTTTAATTCCTCTTGCACATGGTTTGTATGGGAAATGGGCGTAAAAGTAGGCGGATCACGCCTATTTTTTGCACACTACTGGAGTTATATCTTTCATATACACGTTCCAAACTTAAAAAACAAAACACTTCAATTGATTGAGAAATGTGCTCACAACATGTTTTTTCTTTATATAGCTTTTGCGCTTTATTGCGCCTTACCGCAAAATAACTTTTGAAAAATATCAATTTAAGACTATTTTTCGAAACGCGATTACTCAAAGAATCGGAAAAAGTCGGATAAAGTGAAACAGTTTCTGAAAGACTAAAAACCAAAAAAAAAAAAAAAATTAAAATATAAAAATTAAACTGGAGGTATGTTGAGCTTTTTCTTTCTTGTCTGCTTAAAATAAAACATTTTTCAAAATATTTTTTAAATTTTTTGATAAATTTAAGTAATTTTTTCAAAATAATTTCCATTTTTTTTTAACAAAATATAAAAACCAAAATTCGCCCATAGATTTTTTAAAAATTAAAATAAAACCACTCGAATTGTTTAAAAAATGTGCTCACAACATTTTTTCTTTGAATGATGCACAAAATCGAAAGGTCCACTAATATGAAAACACAAAAAACTTTTCACTTTAAAAGGCTGTAAATTACTTAAAACTTCATGTTTTGAAAAAAATTTTTGATTCATCATAATGAAAGTATTTCTTATCATTTGATATACGTTTTGTTAGGTTTTGTAACCTAAAATTTTTTGATTTATTCCTACTGGTCAAAGTACTGTGGGGCGTAGCCAGGATTTTTCTTGGTGAAGAGGTAGAGGAGGGGGCGGCGTGTTTGATCGTAATACTATATAATAGTATTAACATAAAGTGCAAAACATTTGCATAGTCATTTTCTACGTCAAATCTAGCAATTTTAAAATTATTTAAAAATGTGACTTACTTTAAAAACGATAAAAAATGTGTTGCCCTGATAAATTTCTGAGTGTTTTGAGCATTACTTTATAGTGTAGTGTCAAAATTTGGAGTAATTTTATAAGTTTTGGATATTGAAGAAATGAAATGGTCAAGGTGTATTTTTATCTGAAAATACTTTTTAAATTTGTAGCGTATATTTTGCTATTTTACAATATGGAACATTTTGTTTGGAACACCGAACAACGCGTTAAAATTGTTAGTTTTTCTTAAATGCTGATTTTTCGAAGCAAATTTTTTTTTTAACATGAAACCCATTTCGCGCTAGGTGGTTACGTGAATAAGCCCCTCCCCACGTGGTGGTTAAATAAATAAATAAATAAATAACTGGCCATTTCAGCCCTTGAAAGGACTTTGACCTAGCTTCTTATGATCAATTGTGTTGTGCGTGTTATTAAGTTTGTACACAATTGACCGAGAACCGGACCTACATGCTTAACGCCGACTCCGAACGGCGATGAACGGAAAGTTCTCGTTCTCAAGAAGCTTTACATGGCACTTTGATTACTCTCTGAGGTTTGCCATTGTCTGCAGAGAGGTGGCGGCCGTACAGAAAAATTATTTTAATTCAAATAATTTTCTGTCGCTGCTGGGATTCGAACCTGGGTTTCCAAAGTTCTTTGACATAGCGGCCACGCACTTTAACCAACTACGCCACGGACGCCACATCACGTGGTGGTTACGTGAATAAAATCCCCAAGTGATTTTAGAGTATTGCATTCGCAAAAAGTGGCTGTCTGGTGGTGTCATTGATCCGTATTTTTTTAAACAATCAACCGAGCAACTGTTACAATCAATTCTCAGCGCTATATAAACGTCATTGAATGTCGGTGCAACAAAATTCGAAGACATAATTTTTAAAAATCAATTACAAAAAATTGAGACGACATTGAGAGGTCACACTAGGTGCGTTAAACTCGCAAAACGTTCTTCTTTGAGAATTTCTACAAATGGTTCTTGTAATTTTTTGGCGGTCACACTGTGAATTTGAAAATATTTTACGTTTGTGTTTGATGAAATGTTTTTTCAATAAAAAGAGTTGGCTGCATCATGGTCACCAGTTGCGAAAATAGCGGGGGAATAATGAGGTAGGCTACCATCCTTACTTTGTTAGAATCGGCCTAGTTGTTATTTTTTACTGAAATTTGCTTAAAACATTGATTTTTATTAAAAATAATTATGAACGCATCAAATTCAGTCGGTCCTTTTATTGCCATTTTCAAAACAAAAACCAACTCTAGTCGGCTATTTAAAGACATACCCAAAACTAACTTCAGTCGGTCAATTCACTTTTAGTCGTACTTTAAACCAACTTCAGTCGGCCAACAAGTAAATTTATTTTTTAGCATAGTATAACATTATGATCTTCGATCGTCGGCGGTATTTCTGTTTCCAGTTTTTATTGGACTTTAAGTTGAGCGATTAAAAAAAAACTGACAGAATTTTGAGCGCCCCAAAAGAACATTTTGTAAAAAACTAAATACGCTTTGAGAAAAATATAGACTTCTTCAGTCTTAAGGTTTATTGCAATAATAACTGTCCTTAGTATGCTTTTAGGCATTTCTTGATAAAGCGATCACTTCTTAAGAAAGTGCGAATATCGTCTAGTATGGTACCAGCAACAAAGCATAATTTTTTTTTTGTTTTAGCTTTGAACCAAGGATTTCAGGTGGAATACTTATTTAGTCAAGTCTGCCTTGGTTCGAAATGGGGTGATAGATTAGTGGGAAGGAAAGGGCAATCAAGTGAAACATGTGTAGAATGTTCTAAGCGTGGTGGAAAGCCAAAGAAACATGTGAATTGGAATCAGAGGTAAGTGTTATGCCTTTACCTCAGTCAATTCAAGTTATAAGGCAATCTCATCCACAAACTTCTTTACCATCAACTACAACTACAACTTCAAGTCGTAAATATTGATGAATTTTAAATTTAAGTTGATTAGAAATGAGGATAGAAAATTTAGAAAGTTTTTTTTTTTAAAGCGAAGAACCATGGCCTGACCAGGAATCGAACCCGGGACCTCTGGGGTGGCAGTCGAGCACGCTAACAACTCGACTACCGAGGCCACAAAGTTCGTTTTAAACAAGTCATGTGTGCAACACGACTTGTGCTCACTTTATCAACATGCCAAAAAGTATGCTTATTATATTTTTGAACTGTTGCTAGTATCATTCATTCACAAGTAGCACCAATTTGTTGCATATCCATGAGGATCACTACATTTTTTATAAAAAATAACAAAACGGTTAACTTTCTTTAAAAGATATTTTTTTTACTGTTTTTATAAAATCCAAACAAATAATAGCCGCGTTTTATTCGTTCTGGTTTAACCTGATGAACGAATAGATCGCATTAGTTAAACTTTTTTAAGTTTTTCTCTTGACCGCTTGGGACATTGGAGCCTTGACCGCTTGGGACACTGGAGCTTGGAGCATTGACCGCTTGGGGCAATAAAATTACGAGTCTTTTGCATCCATTTTTATTTATTTATTGGAAAAAACTAAGCACAGCTGTTTCCTTTGACTGCAAAGGGTGACTATAAATCAATGAAAACACAAGTAAACAACGACATCTATAGAGCAGTAGCGGAACGAAAAAAAGTTTAACAAGATGATCCAGCTACTGAGCAGGTTCATCTTTTTGTTAGTGTTCTGCATGTAATTTAGAACATTTTTGGTTAAACCAGTACGAATAAAACACGGCTAATATCTTAAAACACTATAAACCAAAAATTTCAACATTTCAGATGCTACGCTTCATGGAATTCGAAATTGTGGAAAACACAATTTTATTCTACGCATGTTTTTAAAGTTTCTGAAGGAATAGCTTTCATATAGGTTCAACAGAAAAAAAAATAGCGTTTTAAACTTTTGTGTTACATGGGAGGTAGGCGTGGATGTGGGCGAATTTGAAAATATTTTGGTATATGATCTCATATAGTCAATTTAAACTTATGCACCAAATTTTATTGGTCTACGACCAATTTCTATTTATTGACACTTTTTGTATGGGACTCAACCACTGTGCGCCGTTGCATGATTTAGGCATTTTTTAACTTCAAGCGGCTCTCTCTGCGTCCTCTTGACATCAAGAATTTCTAGTCTTTTTTGGTCTAAAGATAGCGCATTATAATTCCACATAAAAAATGCTCAGCTTTTTCGATAAGACAGCTTCCTCTGCGTCCATATGACGTATTTAATTTTTTGTTTTTTACATAAAGTCAAAACAATTTACCTTTACTATCGTGTCATTACTTTTACCATAACACTTAGAGTTATTGTGTAAAACCCTTTTTCAACTTTTTTGGAAACCTGCGCTGTAAAACGTAACGTTGTCACGTCAGAACTAGTAAAAACTAGTAAAAATTCATTTTCGAGTTCACCGACATCTTATATTACCAAGATATACGACACTCGAATATATGTATAAACTCAAGATATTTAATGTTTTTAGTGGTAGTAGTATTCATATATATATATATATATATTTCCCTAAATTGTCTAGTTTAGGAAGGTTATTGGCTAGAGTTTTTTTAGGTTCTCCTTTATTGCAATGATTGGAGTAAGCTGCAAGTTCAAGTAACAATTAAGTAAAATGTGTTCATACAGTAAAATAAAGTCGATAAGATGAGATTTAAGTTTAAAAAAAGAGTCGTAAATATTTTACGAGAAAAATTTTGTCCCTTTTCAAGTTTTGACAACAAAAACTAAAGTGGAAAAGTTTGAAACATTGTTTGTTAAGTTTAATACAAGCCAACAATGTAATGAAAGTTTCACTGGAACAACTTTTTTAATTTAATGAAATTTAAAGCAAATGAGTCAGACAAACATTGTCATAATTCGTCTTTCATAAAATATTCACCTCATTTATAAAATGGATTATTTTTTATGATAATTACGAGATGCAAATCCAAATTGATGGCATGTTTTAAGGCTTAAAAGCTTTTGTTTTGTAACTTGGCAGTGAATAATAACAATATTTTGGAAGCCAGCCAACGAGGTAACATAAGTTGAATTTGAATGCAAGAATAAACAGCAATTTCCCTATTTTTCCAAAATTGCAGTTCTAAAAAATAATAACACAGGCATACAAAAAACAAAAAAACCAAAAAAAAAAAAAATCGAATTCGAAGGTCAGACCCTGGTTTCAAAATTTCTGAATACAAATTATATATCATAATTTTATATTAACGGTACAATTCTAAAAATTGTTTGATGGATTGATTTTGATGACGTCAGTTTGTATGGGAAATAGGCGTGGTTTGCCTTCCATTTATCCAAATTTGCAACTTATTGTATCAAAACTCATGTGTAAAATATCAATTACATTAACAACATTAATTTTTGTGGAATTTATGAAGGTTTTGCTATTTCGATGACGTCACTTATTATGGAAGTAGGCGTGGTTTGCCTTCGATTTCAACAAAATTCGTTCGAAGGGTATTTAGAATCGAAGCTTATGATGAAATTTTACTGTCTCGTGAAATTTTTAGAGATTTTATCATTTTGATGACGTCACTTTGTCTGGGCGGTAGGCGTAGTTTTTATCCGATTATGATACATTACAAACTTAGGAGGCGTATTTAAAATTAGAACTAAAGTGCAAAATTTGAAGATTTTATTTAACTAAAATTTGGAAAATTTTTACAGATTTTATCATTTTGATGACGTCACTTTGTATGGGCGGTAGGCGTAGTTTTTATTCGATTAGGAAACATTCCAAACTCAGGAGGCGTATTTGAAATTAAAATTAAACTGCAAAATTTCAAGATTTTAACTAAAATTTTGGAAATTTTTAGATGACGTTTGATGACCATTTTGATGACGTCACTTTGCATTTGAGATTAGCATGATTTTCATCCGATTATTACAAATTTGAAACTTAGGATGCGTATTTCAAATCAAAACTTATGTGGAAATTTCAAAATTTTGGTTTAATTCTTGTGAAGTTTTCAGAGATTTTACCATTTTGATGGGAGAACATGATATAGAACAGTTTCTTCCGATTTTGCCAAATTTCAAGCTAAGAATGCAAATTTGAAATCAAAGCTTATTTTCTAAATTTCAAGTTCCTTTTATTAATTTTTGTAGAAATTTTGCAGAATTTACCATTTGGATAATGTGGTATCGGAAGGAGGAGTGGCTTTTATTCAATTTGGCAAATTTGTATACTTTTTCATATTTTTTATTTTAAATAAGCTTTTATAACAAATTCCATTATTATAACATAAAAATAACGGCTGTTATTGCAACGAAGAACGTACGGATAAACAGACAGACATGGCAAAATCGACTCAGGTGGTGATTCTGATCAAGAATATGTATTTTTTCTATACCTACTACGCCTTATTATAGGCGTTACAAACGGAGTCTCAAAGTAAATTGACCCTTTGAGCAGGATGCGTGGGGTATAAAAATACCCTTCACTGAAGTCGTAAGGGAGTACATAATTTTATGAGAATGTTCTGGAAAAATTATTTATGTATTATAAATATAGTTATCTATACCCTATATCTATGAAGAAAGAAAGCAAGTTTATAATTATTTAATGTCAAAAAAGCATCATCGGAAGAAAAGTTCATTGCATACTTTTCGGAACCATTTTGCATTAGGTTATTTGAATTTTGAATATGAATTTTGGCATACAAGGGAAAATACAGGAAAATATTGATTTTCCTAACATTTTTCGCATAAATTACATTTTTAGTTTTTGCTTCGAAGTTACTAGTCTGATTAAATTTATACAGGGTTTTCCAATAGGGACTTGACAACTTTAAATTAAATTTCTGAACGCACTCTTTCGCTAATCATCGAACTGTCACTGTCAATTTATTCTGTAAACTCGACATTTTTATCATGGTACACGAATGAACAACGTCTGAAAATTATAAAAATTTACTACCAAAATTAAGAGTCGGTGATCGCAACTTTTAGAGCGTTAACTGCAATCTTAAGTCCTCTTAAACAAAGGATCTTTGTTTAAGAGGAAAATAAATTGTCAAGTCCTGGGGCCCTACTCCGTTTGCGATGCGTAAATCAATGCGTTGCGAAAATGAAACGCGATGCACATTCAAAGGGCTTCGAAGATTTTCAAATAGTTGCAATTTTTGTTAGTCTCTGGGTTAGTGTGCCCCCAAAAGCAAAAACACGAGTTCCTACCCTTACTTTCAATGCCTAATTTTGCTTGGTTAAGCAAAAATTTACTCTGCATACAAAATGGCTTCAAAAATTTTCGAATGCAATAAAAAAAAACTTTAATTGACTTCAAGTTATTTCACAATTTCAATGATTTTAAACATTACTTCAACTGACTTCAAATGACTTCAAATGACTTAATTGACTTCAAATTGATTACAATAGAATGCACGCAATGACTCCAAGCAGCGCGAACTTAATCATAATGAATGAATTAAACGACTTCAACAGAAATTTGTACCAACTGATTTCAAGACCATAACTTAAAAATCAATTTTTGATTTCAAAACATTCAGAACTTGAAGATATCAAAAAAGGTACAGCAGTTTCGACTATTTCGTAACACAAGACGTAGAATTATTCAATTCGCTTTTGATGACATATTTTTAAAAAAATCCATTTTGTATGGGAGCTCCCATACAAATTTTATGATTTTTGTATATTTATTCCATACACCTTAACAGATGACCTTTAAGTCATCGGAGGGGGTTAATAAGTATGACCGACCCCCATTACTTCTGCAAAAGGAACATTTTCCCCTTAGACACTAATTTCCTCCGACCACTCCTTAAGGGGGCTCCCATACAAATTTTATGATTTTTGTATATTTATTCTAAACACCTGCACATATGACCTGTAAGGGAGTGCCGGAGAGAGTTAATATGCATCACCAAACGAACATTTTTTCCTTAGACACCTATTCCCTCCGATTTGACTCCCATACAAATTTTATGATTTTTCTATATTTATTCCATACACCTGTACAGATGACCTTTAAAGAAGTGCCGGAGAAGGTTAATATGCATGACCGACCCCCATTACTTCTGCAAAAGAAACATTTTCCCCTTAGACACCTATTCCCTCCGACCACTCCTTAAGGGGGCTCCCATACAAATTTTATGATTTTTGTATATTTATTCCCTACACCTGAACAGGGGGCTTTAAGAAATGGCCGGAAAAGGTTAATGTGTATGACCGACTGCCTTTACTTTTGTAAAAGGAACATTTTTCCCTTGGAGACGTGGGCTCCAACACAAAAACGCAATAGGGGGATATTAATTTTGTCACTCTGTTTGTAAGGCCCATAATGAGGCGTAGGTATAGCAAAGTATATATATTCTTGATCAGCATCACCACTCAAGTGGATTTAGCCATGTCCGTCTGTCTGTCCGTTCGTTCGTATGTAACTTATAAGTTCTTAAAAAGAACAAATTGAGCACTCTCGAGAAAAACATGTCCCGGAATTGTATAGCTCCGCAGTTCCATTTGATTGAATGAAACTCATGCAACTCATATGTAGCAGATACAAGAACCATGCGCAAAGCAAACGGAAACATCAAATGTTGGCTTTATATTTCATGTTATTGCTTAAAATTCATATAAGTTAAAGGGTTCAAACATGCATTTTTATCCCAGTGAGGATCAAGCAGACCAACAAGTGCTAACATCAACATTGTACGATCAGTACTTTAGGCACACCGAAGGCTTAAAGTGTGACCTAAAAACGCTATCAACCGCCGCTTGATCACTATCAACCGCCCTACTAACCTCCGAGAATGACGTATTCATTCATAAATTGATTCATTTAACCCTTTGCAACTGACGTGCTCCAAATTTAACAATATTCCTGAAGTGGGGTCTAGCAGACCTCACTTTTAAGCTAATTTTTTATGATAAAGTTTCTGACTGTAACTCTCTTGACGTTATTCCATATAAAATCTTATAATTATTAGGCTAACATAAGAATAAAATTTGAAATAAAATACTTTTTTTTAAAGATAAAAACGAATTTTTTATCTTCGAATTTCACGTTTGTACGCACGTATTTTTGATTTTCGGTGTCTGTCAGACTTCGACGTCAGCTGCAGAGGGTTAATGTTAATTTAAGAAAAACGAAAAATACCATCATATTTAAAATATCAAACTGTGCTATAAACGGAAATAAATTTCCTTTCCGTTAGATGCATTTTATGCAAAGTTTTTCCAGATAAAATTTTACACGTTTTCTCATCAGATGCTGACTTTTATAATTGAAACGCTACACGTACGTAAATCTTTTCCGATGTCATTCATTCATTCAACTTAAAATGCAATCTAAATGCAGATGGAAAAAGTTTCAATCATAAAAAGTGTTATTCGGCAGAGTAAGCTAAGGTCGACTACAGAGTCGAGTTGGTGAGGTGTTGGCTTTTACTTGCAGGCTAAATTTGCTGCACATTTGCAACGGTGTTGTTGTTGTTTTTGTTGTATATCATTGAATCATCATCATTCATCTTGACAACAATGGAAAGCGAATAGCATGGAAAACTATTATTTTAAGTTTTTAATTATAACGCTTCATTGAAATGCGTGATCAGAAGGAGAAAAAAAAAAGAGAGAAGGAAAGAGAAAAAGAAAAAAGCAGAGCAAAAAGTATAAGGGTAATATTAAATGGTTCCCCAGATGATGTTATTAGAACTGGTGTCACTCTAGGTAATGGTAGTTAATCACATTTTTATGGTTGTCCGTAATTTAATTGCTGTTCATTAATTATCACAACCCGTTCATCATTCCTTCTTTGACCATGGACAATCAATAGACGCATGTACCAATAGAGACAGTTCGCTTCAGCACTGTTGAAGACTGTGAACTTTGCTTTACTCAACTCAATTCCTTTGAGGTGTTAACACATACGCACAAAGTTCCCATAACCTGTCGGCACACGTGGACATAATTGGATTACTTTGGCGCCTATGCAGAAGCGGAGGCATACTCGTAATTATTGATTTTTCAAAATTGAATTTCAGTTCTAATTATATTGAAGTTTACTTATCAGTGTGTGTGTGTGTGTGTGTTTTTTTGTTTTCAATACATATCGTAGAGTAAAAAAAATATATATGTATGTATATACCCAGCGGTCAGCAATTGCAACACCTGATAAAATCTGGTGTGAAATAAGATCTATGTTGGTTCGAAAAATCGGGAATGAAGTCATAACTGACTTTGGAATAAGCATTTTCATTCAAGCTTTCTGAAAACTTCCCTAAAATTGTCCAATCTATGAACATTTTGTTTTGTTTCAATCTCAGACCTGAAAATTCTCCTGAGTTTAGAAGCGAAGATGTAATGCTATCAAACGTTTATGAGTGTTTTCAATTAGACCAAATATCCCCCAAAAGTATATTTTTGATTTTTCTTCGTTTTCGCACCTGAAGTGACGGTTGAGATTAGAAGTGAAGTAGTAATGGCAACAATTTAATTTGGGAAATTTTTAAAATAAAACTCTCCCAAAAATAAAAATAAATAGTAAACAAAAGAGGGTAAACATCACAAAACACGCATTGTGGAAAAAGAAATACATGAATTGCGTTCTTTATTGCTTCAATGCGTTTTTAAGTTTCAGTTCGGTTGCGCTGAAAGTTAGCACTATAAACGCACCCTTATTATTACCTGTATTATATTATATGTATTACCAGATTTATCGTTAAATATTCAGGCCTGATTTTTCACCTGATTCACTCAGGTCTGAATATTCGGAGGAATATTCTTGGGGATATTCAGGCCTGAGTTTACGCTATACAACAGCAGGTGTTACGTACGTATGACATCAAAATGGGAAAAGGAAATTAAGAGGTGTGTTGAATTCTCAGGCCTTATCATTACTCCTTAGGCCTTAAAGAATGCATTGATTCAGGCGTATTTTAACCGCTGGGTAATCGATTTTTTTTTCAAGCACATATTGAACCAAATGAGGATTTACATTCTAAAGAACTGGCTCGACCTTTGTGAAACCTTTTCAACATCTCCTACAGGACAGGAGTATTTCCATCTTGTTGGAAGGTGGCAAATGTTCAGCCGGTACCTAAGAAGGGCGATGCCACGAACCCTAAGAACTATCGACCCAATGCGATATGCTCTACACTCTCCAAAGTCATGGAGAGTGTAATAAACTTCCACCTTATGAATTATCTGGAGCGCAACGAATTGCTCAGCGACCGTCAATATGGCTTCCGTAGAGCCCACTCTACTGGTGATCTTATGGCGTTCCTCACTGAAAAATGGAACCATTGTGTTCACTTCTTTGGTGAGAGCAGGGTTGTTGCTCTAGATATTTCTAAGGCGTTTGACCGAGTGTGGCATAAAGCTCTCGTGTCAAAACTAATTGCATTTGGTGTTGGTGGTAACTTTGCTCGATGGATCACGTGTTTTCTTAAGGATAGATCGATCCGTGTCATGGTCGATGGCATTTCGTCCAATGAACACGCCATCGGTGCTGGAGTACCTCAGGGTTCAGTCCTATCGCCAACTTTGTTTCTGGTTTTTATCAACGACCTTCTGTCGTTGACTCACAACCCAATTCATTCGTTTGCGGATGACAGCAGCATTTGTCGTTCATATTCTTTCAAAAAACGCCCGAACTCTTTGGAGATTGAAAGAAAGAGGCAAAACATGAATGACACACTTCTTAATGACCTAAGAAAAATCTCCGAGTGGGGACTTGCTAATAGAGTAGAGTTTAATGCTAGCAAGACCCAATGCTGCCTGTTGATTCACACGCGAATGAATTGCCCCTTAGCCCCCCTCAGTATGAACGGTGTAGATCTCGTGGAGTCAGAAGCTCTTGACGTTCTGGGCATATCGATTCAATCCGATCTTCGCTGGAATGATCACATTTTCGATGTGTCGAAAGAAGCGGCCAAGTGCCTAGGTTTTTTAAAACGGTGTAAGAAATACTTCACTCCAACTGACCTACGCGTGATCTATACCTCATATATTAGGCCGAAAACGGAATACAATTCGCACATTTGGGCAGGAGCTTCAATATCTTATTTGGAGCTTCTGGACCGAATTCAACGACGTGCGATATATTTGATAGGGGATGAAAACATTTAATCTTCTCTCTACTCTCTTGGGTATCGACGCAATGTTGGTTGCCTAAGCCTTTTGTACAGGTACTACCATGGGAAGTGTTCAAGGGAGATTCATGACCTGACGACATCAGCTCGTGTGTTTCCCAGGTCCACTCGGGCAGCTCACCAAGCCTATCCCTATACCATTGCCTTGATGTCCAATAGAACCTCGCATTACCGAGATAATTCTTTCTTTTAGTCGTACAGTTAAATTGTGGAACAATCTCCCTGCGGACGTGTTCCCCGGCAGTTTTGCGCTGTGTCAATTTAAAACAAATCTTCACCGACACTACTCCATCTTTCCACCCTCCAACTAACTATCACCCTTCTTCCGAATCAACACAATGCTTTCGCATTTATAGGGGGCATCCCCTGAGCGTTGGTTTATTCTAAAAAAAAAAAAAAAATGATGACCACAGTTTTTAAATACATTGTTTTCAAATTGAAGCTAATGTTTTTTTTTTTCAGTGAAGGAAATATTTTTAAGAAATGGTAAAAATATTACAAAATAAAATTGTTTTCAAGAAATAAGGACATTTGGCGTCCCGCGTGAGGTCTTCGCAGGACGCACATTTTTAGGCGGAAAATCGGGACAACCCGCGTGGAGATCGGGACCTGGCAGCCCTACTCTTAACAAACACTGTAGGCGTTTTCGTTTGACAAACACATGTACAAGCTCAAGAACAAATACAAATACGGATTAATTGAATATGCTTCTTATCAGTTCTGACCCTTTGGTTGATTCCCACCGAGAGAAAAGCAACTAACTCATGTTCTTTGTTCCTGCTGATGCATCAGAAATAACAGCAGTGCGACAATCTCGTTACCCTCTTATAAGATTGCTTCAACTAGAGAAGAATGATCCCGAGAGCGATTCTTTGAAAAAATATAAAAAAAAATAAAATTCCTTCGAGTTAGAAATTTGTAATTTTAAATTTTGCTATCGCAGATTTTCTCATTTCTTCGTTATGGGCCAAAATATACTTCACATATATGGCTGAAACGCCTACACCTACTTCTCCAATCCTACCGAAATTTGTAAGAATTTCAAGAAGACACATATTGCTGCACCATAGATAGTTCTATTAACGTTACTATTAACGTATGTTTAAGATAGCGCAAAATTTGATTGAGGTGCATGGCATCTGCATCGGAAAAACCAAACAAATTGTTAACTTAGATGAAATTTGGGGTTTTAATGAAACTCTTTTTAAAAATAAATGGCCGCCCTTTTGAAAAAACCCTGTTTTTCCTACTTATTCATTTGCTTTAACATTCCCTTAAATTTAATAAGCTTTAATTTGAGCCATCAAACATCGAAATCGGTTAAGTCGTTGAAGCAGAATCGTGTTCAATGCCGAAAAAAGGGTGTTTTGAGAAACGCGAATTTATACCTGTTTTTCGGCCGACGTACTCTACCGTCTAATACGTTATGACTCGTAAAATAAAGTAGACAGGGAAATATCCTTTTACTACATATTTTCAAGATCCAAATTTTCCGTCGATTTCTACTAGAACCTCCCCTTAAGCAACCAAGCAGACATAGATCGGTGCGGAGTGAAGCAAACATAGCCCCAGATATGTCAATCCGGCGCCGATTGGCTGAATTGGGCATCGCCAGAAAGTCAATCAGGCTTATTTTGCGGTTGAGTTTGGGCCTAGGTCCATATAAAATTGTGCTGACGCAAGAATTGTTGTCGGACTTCGCTAATTGGGGACTAGAAATGTAGGCCGGAAATCCAGACTTTGATAAAAAAATCATCTGCTCGGACGAAGCCAATCTTTGGCTCAGCGGCTATGTCAACAAGCAAAATTGGCGTTATTGGAGTGACCACAATCTACAAGTGTTCGATCAAGCATCAATGCATACACAAAGATCAACTGTTTGGTGTGTTAAAAGTTCTAGCAGCGTACGTATGGCAGCAGAGAAAGCACTTTACACACGTTGCCGCCAGATGCCGAGCACTGGTCTACACTAACAATTCAATCACTTTGGGAGAGCTCGAGGCCAACATTCGAAACGATATTGCCGGAATCATGCCACATATATTGGACGGAGTCATCAAAAATTGGACTGACCGCTTGAAGCACAGCCCGCGTTTTTTTTACATGTATTACTATTGAATAGTGCGCTTGAAAAAATTTGTGAAAATGACCCCATACAAACCGCGGTGTAAGACGTAAGACTACGAAAAAAAATTTGAGCTTCAAAAGATTATTGAATCGATGGGTTATCAGCCGTAAAGCCCTGATTTGGCTTTTAATGAATTCTTTTTTATTTCCGCGCATCAAAAATAAATTGTGAGGTAAACGCATTTTTCCAAACATTTCTCTGCGGTGTAGACGTGTTTTTAAAGATGTCATCCGTCAAAAAACCTAAAAAAGTTGCCAAAACGGGCAAAAAAGTCAACAAACATGCATTGAACCCATACTTAAGGGGGGAAACGCAGCCAGAGGCCGAAAAAAAGATCATGTTTGTGCATTTTTTTAAGAAAACCTATGGGTACGTACTGTCTTAAGGGAACCAAACGTAGAGTGGTCAAGAAGGAAAAAAACCCCTATCAAGAAGGTGAAGAAAATTGAAGGCCTAAAAATTGCGGTGAATGTGTTGTTTACCTGAAGAAAACTAAGTCCAACTACCCCACCAAGACCTTTGTTAAGAACACCTTCAGCAGTCATCAACGCAATATGCGTCACAACAAACTTATTCTCTTGGATGGACGTCATTAAGGCAAACGTTTGGTGTTGCTTAAGGCACTCAAATCTGGCTTCATATTGCTTATCGGCCCCTTCGCTTTGAACTCATGCCCATTGCGTCGTGTTTCCCAGCGTTAGGCTATCGCTTGCTCATCTCGCGTCAATTGGGGTGACTTCAAAGTACCCAAGCACATCAACGATGAGTACTTCCGCCCCATAAAGATCAGTCCTGAGAAGAAATCCGGTGAAGTTAATATCTTTGCTGCTAAGACGCGCAACGTTTCGCGCTTAACGAATAGCGCAAAAAGGATCAAAAGGAGGTTCTGGTATTCTTAAGGCAGTTAAGGCTGATCCAGAGGGAAAATTCTTCAAAAAGTACTTGCAAAATATGTTTGCACTGGGTTCTTCGCAATATCCTTATCGCATGAAGTTCTAAGCAATCGTCTGTGGAGTTTGGTGAAGTTCTTCATGGTGAACTCTATTGAGTCTTTAAGAACTTGGTTTATTTTGACTTTTTTATATTAGAAATTAACAAAAAAACAAAAAAAAAAAAAGTCGGAAAATAAAGTTTACAATACCAAAAAAAAAAAAAAAAAAAATTTCCCCCGAAGTGGTTGGTGTGTTCATGCGATCAAAAATTACTTTAAATATTGGTTCAAAAGTTTACAAAAGTAAATTTTTTTTTAATGATATAATTTTGAAAACCAATAAACCTACATTCATATTAATTATTTTTTTTTATGTGTACGTGTATGTATGTGAAGATAATAAAAAACCCAGATCTGCTTATCATGATATTTAGAAAAACTCACAAAGAAGATTTATTAAAGTTTTGTGAAATTAACAGAACTACTAAGGCTGTTGCTCCTTAGGAACATCAGTATTCATATTCACCAATGTTGTTCAAGTGTAATTTGTCTAAATTCTATAGCCCGAGAGATATGAAGTAAGGAATTCCATTCTCATTTCCTAGCATTAGAGTTATCACCACGAAAAACTCGTTGACCTCTAATTGCAAATGGAAATAATCTACTCCAATTTTTGCTACCGTACTACGATGAAAGCCCATCCTCAAAACACAACCACAAAAGCAATAAAAGCTTTTCTGCTTTACTGCACGTTATGTGCACGCTTTTAATTTGAATTATTCAAGATTTTAATCGAGGGTCGCTTCCTTTTTAATTTGATTGTTTTCAATCTGTGTTTTTGCTTAATCATCCAATTTCGCACCATTAATTTTTAAAATTGTTATTTTTTAATATATTTTTGATGGCCGTTTTTGTTGCACTCAAAACGTGGCTGACAGATTTGTTCTAAACGCGGTGAGAGCAAAGAAAAAACGCAATTTTTATCAAAGCATTTGTCTGATGATGCTACATTCGTCTATCCTTATCTACTATTTTTCTGCTTTTGTTTTTGCCAAAAAGCCAAACATAATCGTAAATGTCTGTCCAACTAGCTGCTTTCTTATTATGGCATAACTTTGCGTTTATTAAATTTCCACAATTGTTGCCAAAACAAACAAAAACAAATAACCACAAAAATTTTTGGAACTTGAAGACGTCTTTTTTTGGCAGAGTTCATAATATTATTTAAAGAAACGTAGGAGATTTTCTGTTGAATAGCTGCGTACTACGCACAGGACTATACAACAAAACAAACAGAATGGAATAAATGTAGTGACCTTGAAATTTCTACTGCTCCTTCGAACAGTTTGTCTATTTTTTTTTTGGTTTAAACACTGCCATAGTAGTAAAAAAAAATTCGATGTTATAAAAAAGTTATGCGCTTTAAATATTGACTTTGACGTGAAGTCCTTGGGTTCTTTCGGTACAGAAAAGATTTTATGAACTAGAAAGCAAAGAATTTACAGAATAGTGCAAAACTTTAAAATTTATAGAGTTTACCAACTCAAAACAAAAAACAAAAAAAACAAAAAAAAATAAAAACTAACGAACAATTTTAAGATAAAATAAAAATTTGTGTCGTATAAATGGTAAAGTTGACTTAAGAATAAACTGAGTTTTTGATGTAGCTGTATTCTATGAGTATAACTCCATACGTACACAAAATTTAAAGCTTCCTGAGCAATGATAGGCATACACATACATTTTTAACTTGCATATGTGTTTGGAGCGTTTTAAGTGCTTCTACCTTGAAGTCGAAACATCTATCTATCTAGTATGTTCTCTATTTGGGTCTTGGAAAACAAGAAGACGGTGACGGTAATTTTTGAAAAAAACCGCGTTTTCTGAAAAAGCACATTTTTACATTTGCGGCTAGGTTTATAAGCAAAATTGCCGCATCTGGGAATCCAAAAACCAGGATTTACAAACATATGACTGTTTGGTGCGAATTATTAGCCCGCTGGCGTCATAGGCCGCTGTACTTCTTAGAAAATTACGTCGCAAGAGCCTTTACAGTACTACAATCAATGAAATACGTTGCGGAGACAAAGAAAACCAAACAAAGCGAAGTGGTAATTTAAGCCCTTGAAAGGACTTTGAACGAATTTGTTAGGATCAAATTGACAAGACTGCGCCTACTAGTTTAATGCCTGCTCTGGTAATGTACATGTTCTCAAGAAGCTTTAAATGGCACTATTTACTCTCTACAGTTTGTAATTGTCTGTAGAGAGGTAAGGGCCGATTAGAGAGCATTAAGGGCACCCTTTACCTTGGCGAGCCAAAATTTCATGCCTTGCGAAAAATTTAATTGCACAAAAATTATAAAATATATCGACAAACGGTTTTTTTTATGGTATAGAAAAAATATCAAATTTTGTTAAATAATTTTTGTTGTTGTCGCCAAAAAAAAAAAAAAATGGTATGCCGCTACTTATCAAAGACTGTTTGTGCATCATCTGATAATAAAAAGCAAAACGGAAATTTGTTAAGAACTAATATCGTGTCACCGCACACCAGCTAATTTAAAGCATTATTGAAAGAAAGTTTCGAAAAAAATTTTTTTTGTTTTTTTTTTTTGACCGCGCATTGACATATTTCTTTATAGTTTCGGTATTTACAGTCCGATCTTAAAGAATGATATGTTTATGTTTTTGTTTTAGAGAGACCTGTTTTTTGTTCTAACCTGTATGGACCTCAGTTAACTTACTTATAGTACTGACCCACCGGATCTCAGTTTCTACCATTTCAAGGTACCATTTTGATTTCAGAAATGGAAAGCCCGTAAAACCTCACTAAACTTTTGCTAAAGAAATTTTTCGCTATTTCTAAAAAATTTCTAAAAATGTTTTTTTTTTTAATTTTTTGCAAAACGTAGGGTAAATTTTTGAATTTTTTGTCATATCGTATTCATTTTGTAAAATATGCACCGACTACGTTCTTATCTGAATCATATTTACACGGAAATGAAAAAAAAAACCTTAAGATGATAGAAACTGAGGTCCGGTGGGTCAGTACTATAATGGGTCAACTGAGATCAATAAGTTATAGAAAGAAAAAATAAGTCTTGCTGAGACAAAAACATAGACATATCATTCTAAGATTGGACAGTGAATACCGAAGTTATAAAGAAATATGTCGATGCGCTACGTTTGGAAAAAACATTTTTTTTTTCGAAACTTTCTTTCAATAATGCTTTAGTGAATGGTGTGCGGCGAAATTTATTCTTTTGAGACGTTCTAATTTACATATCGTGATTTTTTGCCTGACATGTCTACGCAAAAGAACTATTCCGTGGATTTGCTAGAAATTTTCACAGTATGTTCCCAATACTTTTTTTAGTTCATATAGGGTAGAAGGGGGAGGCTTCGATACCATAAAAAACGAATTATTTCTTCTAAATGCGATTGTTCAGGTTGTTTTGAATACATACATACAAGTTGGGGCGAATTATAAGCACTACGTTTATAAATTACCAAAAATCTACTATTTTTAATATTTTTGAAACTGTAAGAAAAAAACATAAATTGGAAAAAATGTCGAAACCTCCCCCTTTAAGGGAGGCTTCGTCAGTCTCTAGGGAGGCTCGAACACAGGATGGGAGGTTTCATCATTTGACTTCTTTGACTAATATTTTTATATTCAATAGTATATGTTATTAAGAATTATTTTTTTATTAATATTATAGAAAAGTGAATAAACATTTAGTTTTTCTATTGGACGTTTATGGTGCTGAAATCATTATTAAAAATGAATTTTGAACGAATCCTGGAAGTTCCTGGTGGTTGATGAGGAAATGGCAGAATAGATACAATATCTTCTTTTAAAACTACGCGTATGTCGTCAAGAAGAGGCTTGTAGAAGGTCTGACTCTTACCTTTTTGGCGCAAGAAATTTACTATGCTTGATCCAGTATTCACTTCTTGGACCACTCCGATAAAATAGAAGATCTGTTTGGCTTTGAACTTGACGAGCACGAAGTTATTTTTTCCCACAGCAGTAACGTTGCTCATCACCAGTTGCGTCAATTTTTCATCTTTATCTTGAACAAAAGTTAGGGATTTGTCGGAGTCAGCAAGACTAAAGGTATCGTTTTCATCGTTTGCTTTTGGAGAAGATAAACTAATATTTATTTACTTCTTAACTTTATGTTTTTCTTTCGTTTAGGTGGTTTCAACTCTTTGCTTAATTTTTCGCTTAACTCTTCTAATCGAGCTTTCTCTGGTGAATCCGTATAAATTCTTGATTTACCATGATTTTTTGAAACCTTCTGCTTTTTAGTATCGATGGTAAAGGACGAAATTGTTCTGGTGAAACAATGGCACAGTAAAACTCAAGAACTTCATGTGGAATCGATACCATATCTGGCAAAATACTGGAATCAGGAAGGTCAGCACATGGAACAAGGAGTTCAGAAGCTTCGGGCTGAATCCTAACCATATCCATTTGTACGTCGGCATTAACTTCAGATTCCATACTTTGTGTAAAATCAGATTCATGGAAAATTAATGAGTTGTATGAATAAACTCCAATAGCAGAAAATCCTTAAGTAATATTTTCTGGTGAAAACACTATGTCGAAGCATCCCTTTTGCATTCGACGAATCCTCCCTCGATGACTTATTTCACAAATTGTGGAATATAAAATTTTTCTTCTATTCATTTAACAAACCTTAACTGCTGCATTAACAATAATAGTATGTTTACGTAATTGCACAAAAGAAATAAAAAGTAAATTTTTATATTAATTGAATTTCACATAAACAGTAAGACGCTAATATAACACCAACACGTTGCAAAAACACAAAATCAAGCCTAATCACGCACACGCATCAAATCTTGCTGATAAAATTTTCATGACAACTCCGTGTCGTTAGGGGCAACTTTTTTAATTTCGCGAACGCCATAGTGTGAAGAGAAATGTCAAAAACTACCACTGTCGAAGCCTCCCTTGTGTCGTGCCTGCCCCTTCTACCCTAAACAAATAAAAGGGAAAAGAAAATTTTCAAAGGTAAAAGGTGACCTTAATTTCAATTGGAAAAAGTTTTTGTTTCATCTGGGACTCGAACCTTGCACTTGTAAAATTTGCATTGAACAATCCACGCATTGTGACGTATTCGGCTACGGCTGCCACCTTTATAAAGGGCTGTAGGGATATGATAAAAATTTTTTGAGATCGGTTATGGAGTATACCCCGGTTTGTCTTAAGTTGCTCCAAAGGTTGTTGGATGATTGAGCTGAACTTAGCTTTAATATAAAAAATGGGGCGTTTTGCTGATTTTACGGTGGAGTTAGCTTCATTTCTAGCTCTTTTGTGCTGTTCCCAATTAGATGGTGTTGGGTTTCTTTACCAACGATTTTATGTTTTATGACGTTTTTTAAGGGCCAATTCAACATTATTTCCAAAGGTAAAAAGGGGCAATTCTGTCATGTCGTGCAAAAACAAAGTATTTATGATAGAACTCTAAACACTATTCTTCAATAAATATTCTCTACATGCTAATCAGTGTGAAAAAAGTGAGAAAACGTGAGAAAAAGTAAGTGTAACGTGAAAAAAAAATTAAGCTGTTGTCACGTAATGCAGAAATATTGTTTTGCTATGCCTCGTATTGACACAAAATATTAACATTTAGTTTTATTTTCAAGTGAACCGCTTGAAACGAAAAATATTTAAATTTTCGAAAAATAAATCGAATTGAATTCCGTGCATATTTGAAAGAATTTAATTAAAATGCAATTATTTTATTATTGCTGCGCTATGTATCGTAAAAGTTCTTACGACTTATTATGTGACATGCTTTCTTTTATTTCATGATTGAATACTTTTGTCGTATTTAACGCTGTTCTTTATGTGAGAGAACTGCGGTAGATAAATATTTATGACCACGTTGTGTGCACCAATGTGTTTGCACTGCTCTTTCGGAAATCCCTTAGCCCACTTACTACCACTTCTACTAGTTTTCCACTCACAAATAATGCGAAATGCATTTCGCCGAAAATGCTTTTTGCGTTAGCAACACCATGTTTACTTTATCTCGCTGGACATGTGTAAAACGTTTTCATGAGCAGCATCCAATCACCAAGTTTTTGACAGTGCTGATTCGTTCAATTAAATTGTCATTGCCTCGCAGCAACTCCTCATAATTGGCTTAAAAGACGTGCACGTTATGAGTTTGCACAGGGAAGAATTATGCTAATTTTGGCCTTCTTCATGCGTCGCAGCGCCATTACCGAATAAGCAAAAAAGAAATGAATTTTAAGACAATGCTGATTCTTTTCTTGCGTATTTAATTTCCTTTTCTACACGTTTATTGTCTTACTACAATTTATGTGCGTCAAAAGCGACGAAAGATATATTCACGATAAGCTCAAGTCACTAAGCAAGATTAAGTGAATTAAGCTTGATTGCATACAATGGCGAGTTGAACACACTTGTTGTAGTCCGGCAATTTTTCTTGCTTCGCCCTCTTTAACTTAATTTGAAAATTTAAATTTGAAAATTGTCACAAAAAACAATGAAACAACTGTAGATAAAAATATTTGATAATGAATTAAGCTGTTGATTGTTGATATAATTCCAATTGAATTTTAAACGACGATTAGAAAGTAGAACGACATAAAATGGTTGACCCATTAAATACTCTTCCATCTGATTACTCTGACCTAGAGCTTAAAAATTTTAAGCTTGCTGCACAATTTTATTCAATATCTGACAGAAAAAAAATCTAAAAACCTATTCTATTCAAAAGAGTCACAAAGCGTATGATTAGAAAATTGCAGGCAACAAATAATTGACAATGATTGCCAGCCACTCTTCCATCCTCGTACACAAAGCTCAAACATCAATGGCTTATTTGCTGCGGCTCACTCGTTCCCACCGTCCCGGTGCACTTCAATTAAAAAAAACATTCATTTATATGCTGCAATTTTCTTTGTAGTCAATAAATTGTTGTTTTCTGAGTAGAAAAGCAAAAAGTAGAATAAATGGTAGCAGGTTGAAGATAGTCATTTGCTTAAGCTTTCCAAGAAGCTTACATTTGACTTTGTTGAATAAAACATTTGTTTATTACATCGTCTAAGTGCAGTCAGGAGATATTAGTGGACATTTTTGTTATTGTAACTAGAAGCCATGACTTATTTGTTAAACTAACAGTTTAGTTAACAAATGGCTTGGGTTATTTTGAGCCAATGAGCCAACGAAAAAGACCTAAAAAGTCTAGCGATGGAGGAGCGAAACAAAGATGAAACAAAATTAAAATCCATGTCAATTTCAAAGCCAAATTTGGAGTCAGAGTCAGAGTCAATTTCAGACCGAGTCAGAATCAGAGTAAGAATCAGAGTCAGAGTCAGAATCAGAGACAGAGGCAAAGTCAAGGTCAGAGCCAGAGTGAGAGTTAGAGTCAGAGGCAAAGTCAAGGTCAGAACCAGAGTGAGAGTCTGAGTCAGAGTCAGAGTCAGAGTCAGTCAGAATCAGAATCAGAATCAGAATCAGAATCAAAATCAGAGTCAGAGTTAGAGTCAGAGTCAGAGTCAGAGTCAGACTCAGAGTCAGAGTCAGAGTCAAAGCCAAAATCAGAGTCAGAGTCACATTCAGAGTCAGAGTCAGAGTCAAAGTCAGAGTCAGAGTCAGAGTCAGAGTCAGAGTCAGAATCAGAGTCAGAGGCAAAGTCAAGGTCAAGGTCAAGGTCAGAGCCATAGCCAGAGTGAGAGCTAGAGTCTGAATCAGAGTCAGAGCTAGAGTCAGAGTCAGAATCAAACTTAGAGTCAGAGTCGGAGTCAAAGAAAAAGTCAGAGTCAGAGTCAGAATCAAACTTAAAATCAGAGTTAAAAAATTAAATCAAAATCAAAACCAGAATAAAAATCAAAATCAAAATCAAAATCAATATCAAAATCAAAATCAAAATCAAAATCAAAATCAAAATCAAAATCAAAATCAAAATCAAAATCAAAATCAAAATCAAAATCAAAATCAAAATCAAAATCAAAATCAAAATCAAAATCAAAATCAAAATCAAAATCAAAATCAAAATCAAAATCAAAATCAAAATCAAAATCAAAATCAAAATCAAAATCAAAATCAAAATCAAAATCAAAATCAAAATCAAACTCAAACTCAAATTGTTTCAAAAGAATTTAGGAGGAGCAATCTTGGTCACCGCATTTTACCTTTTTTTCACAGGGCTCTATAATCTATCTACCTTAATATTAAATTTTTTCAATAAAAAAAACTAAACATACTCTTGAATATGTATATTTTTAGGTATAAAAACCCTCATTTGAAAATATCCCTTAGCTTATATATGAGTTAAATTAGCTGAAGAAGTAGTTTTTAATCTTTTGATATCGCTTTGAGCTCCCTCATAAAAAATTGTATTTAGCTTATCTGTCAACTCCAAACGTGCCCACAAATAGAAAGATGTTATTACGTTGGTCACCAGTTACACTGGGATTTATGAAGGCTACGTTACTAGAAACAAACAAAATAATGATTGTTGCTATAAGCTGGCGATAATCTTTGATCAATTATCTGTTATCTCATTCGAAGATCAGTCAATTAGTATACCTGTGGCGACATGTTGTAACTTCACTATCGAAGCGAACATCGAATCGAAGTTTTCGATCAGGCAGTATGTTGTAACATTTTCGTTCGACAGGCGATTTGGTTTGTTTCGAAGTTATGTTCGAACATTTTTCAGTTGCACGCAAGCCTTTTTTATAACAAATAAAATTCAATGATAATAAAATTCAATAAATATTATTCTATTATGAATTCTTCAAGTGCGATTGAATTTAATTAAATGTGATTGCATTTCATGCGACAGTTAATTCTTGCCACAAACTATGCATGGTTTGGTTGTTGTTGGTGCACATAAATGCCTTGCTGGCCATATCAGGGTGCCGCTCCAGAAAGTCTACCAACCACTCAAATTGTTTTGATGTTATTTTTTTTAAGAATTTCTGGAAGTGAGGATAGGTGTAATAAGTTAAGTTTAACTTAAAATATATACTTTTATTTAAGCCTACAGTTTTATTATTTAACTAATTTAAAATCATAATTCAACATTTCTGTTATTTAATAAGAGAAACCATGTTTAAATAGATAAATACATATATTTATTTTTGTTTCGATTCTCCTTCACCGCCACCAAATCGAAGTGATATTTTATCGCAAATATCGCCTGTCGAAAGTGTTAAAACATACCGACTTTCGATAAATTCGACAACTTCGAAACTTTCGAAGTTACAACATGTTGCCACTGGTGTGATATTTCGGTGAAGACGTATAGAGTAAGTCGTTAGCATTGCTCTCTTTGTTTGTGCTTCTGAAGAGTATTCTTTTTCCAATGTGTTCTTTAACACACAGGAGAGGGGATCATAACAAGGACTGTTAATGGTGCACAAGAGGAATTCCTGGAATTTATTTGATTTTACCTACGATTTTTTTATATTTATATCAATTATTTTGACAACGTTGTCAGGGATCGGGGATTACAAAGAAAGTTAGTACAAAATAACGGAGAATTCGAGGCTACTATAGTGGCCCAAAATACACTGTAGTGCTCAGTCTGTACAACACACTGCACTCGTCAGTCTGCGTGAAACCAGTTTTACTTCGTGTACATTAGGGTGGTCCAAAAACGTAAAAGTTTAAAATGTTGAAGTGCACTTGACTTTTTTTAATCCTTTTGATGACTTAAGCTACCACAAAAAAAATTTACCAAAATGAATAATATTTACAACTGCCTCAATGCTTTTGAAATTAAGGCTTATACATATGAATATAATATTTTTTTGATTTTTATAAAATATTTTTATTTATTTATTTATAATAGTTTTAAACTGTTTTCTTTGAAAGAACATTAATTTTTGGTTCTGGAAACATTTTTCTATGCATTTCCACAACCTGGAAAAGGAACTGTTTTTGATCTTCTTGTTTTGTTATTGAAGAATTGAAATTTGTAGCTAAAGCAATTCCCCTCTCAGCGCTGTCATTTACGACCTTTAGACCAATCGCTGCCTTTTTTGCAATTTGAAATGGAAGACTTTCACTCCACTCTTCTATATCCGTATCCAGGAAGGAGGAATCCAATTTAAGGATTCGAAAAAAATTGTGAGATGCTGGACCAACAAAATCTTGTAAGCCTTTGTCGCTAATATCATTAGTTGCATGGTACCTGGTGGATCTGTAATTTTCTTCCTTAGATGATTCATTAAGTCGTTTTACCATCTTTCGTTTGGTTTCAAAATCAACTATGTCTCAAAATAGTCCAAATACAACCAGCTCTTCACTTAGATACCACAAATGCCTATATATTGCTGCAGTTCCTTTTTCGTAAACAATATTTGATATTTCTTTATAAATTTTTAAATCTTTGATAAAGTTCAAGTCATTAGCTGGAGCATCACAAGAAATTGGGCAACTTATCCAGTATTTAACATAAATTAAAGCTATAAATAAGCTAAATTCAACTAATGCCCAAGTCTCTCCTTTTTGCATTTTAAATTGTTTTCGAAAGAGATATATTTTTAAGACGTAAATTAATTTTGACATCCAACGCGAATGGTGAAATGCAACTGGATCTCGAAATTTTATACCTCCAGGGGGTTCTCTGCCAAGGAAAATTAGTGCTAATTGTAAAATTTCCTTGTAATCGTCTCTTGGGATATTGCATGAGCCTTCTAAAATTGTATTTAAAAAATTTATTGATTCATTTTTTAAAGACAGTAGTTGGATATTTAATCTGTCATCCGTACAAACTTCGTACAACTCTTGTTGTATATTTGGCCAATTGTCGCGAAACTTTTTAAACATAATCATATTTGGACCAGTCGTAGCACCAAATAATTCTTTAAATACGTCATTACAAACCACTTCTAATACATGATGCCTACAAGAAAGCCACAAAAACTGTTGGCTTAGTTTTTTTTCCAAAAGAACGCAAGCTCCATTTAAACGTCCTGTGTTCGCAGCAGTGGTATCAAAAGACATTCCACATATTTTGTGTTCAAGATTCCACTCGATTATCGTAGTTTTGACTACTTCAGCAATTTTTTCGCCAGTTCCGTTTTCGACTTTGGGCACAGCAAGAAGCTTTTCTGTATTGGCTCCTGTAACTAAAATTGCGATTCTGTCTTCTTTTTTGAGCCGCCAGAAATTGCCTGAAGCAGTTTTCCATCGAAATGAATAACTAATGGACCTTCTGGTGAAAATGATACCTTACAATTAGTTGCTTGACTTGATCGGGCGTTTATCCTTGCCCTTCGGATGCTGCTTCTACTTAATGACAAAGTACCATTATTTCCATACATTTTTTCTGCTGCAGCAAGTAGATAAGTTGCTTTCCGATCACTTATATTTGTTCTATCCAAAGCTGCTGTAATATTTGAAGAAATAGCAGCCTTTTTGACAGTAGATCTTTTTGCATTTGATGTTGATGGAATGTTTGCTTTAAAACTATCGTCGCTTAAGTCAGACTCTCCTTCTTCTTTTTCAGATGGCAACTCCGAAATGGTTATAATTTCTTTTGCTCTACGTTTTCTGTCATTTTCTTTCTCTGTCCTCATTTCATTTTTTCGAGCCTTTGTTTCCTGTTTTTTCTCTTTTTTGGTTAATTTTTTATCCATAGTACCCATAAAATACATTCTCTCGGAACGTTGATCCAAAAGAAATACTTGATCTTCTTTAATTTTTATTAAGTTTATAGCATCATGATGGCTAATGTCAAAAAGTTTTTCAATTGCTTCAGAAAATTTTGTTTCTTTTGAAATCTGAGCGGTATCTCCACGTTTTTTATTTTTGCACAAATTTCGATATTTTTGTAGTAATAACTCAAATTTCCGTATAATACTTCGGTTTTCTGACACAGGCACTCTGGCTTTATCCCATATTTCACAAATAGCTGATACTACTAATTTAACAGCTTTTTTCTTGGGCAGATTTTTCACTTTGTGATAATAAAAATATACACGCAAGGCCTCAAGACTTGTTGGTAGCATACAACCCCCGAATTTTTCATCAGGTTCTCCAATTAAGTGTAATATTGTTTTTTTGCGTGTTGAGGCCATCTGTAATAATCACATTTATAATAACACAATATAATTAACACAACACATTCAAATTTACTATACTACTTGGGTAACAATTTCCAAGATCCTCCAAAAAATATATTTTGTAACCGAATTGTTATGCGCTTTTCTTTCAATCGCGATTTAAAGGCAACTTATTGCAGTGAAAATTTATTGTAAAGGCGGATTCACTGATCACGTTCAGCAAGTTTTTTATATGAAGTTTTTGCTCTCTACCTTTCTCCACACTCAATGAGAGAGTAACAAAAACTTGCTGCACGCTCTTTGACTTGATTAACTAAATTTCAATTTTCTTGCTGAATGTTTTTTAACGGAATTGCCAGAATGAAGTTTCTTGAGTTGAATTGGCATATTTTATTTTTTTAAGTTTCAAAAGCATTATGTCTGGCAACATTAAATTGTAAGAAAACTTGCTGAACGTTTAACATGTCAGTGAATCGACTTTCGGCTTATTCCTGCAGAGAGAGCAAAGAAGCGCTCACAAAAAACTTGCTGAACGTTATCAGTGAATCCGCCTTAACTGAATAAAAATATTTTCGACACATTTCAAATATGTACAAAGTAAAAACCAAGGTTACTAGATTTAAACAAAGTAAATTCAAATACAAAGTAAAAACCAAGGTTACTAGATTTAAACATAACAAGTTTTTTAAGAAAAGTATATTTGTGATTTGTCCTTCAAGAGTAAGTGCTTTTGCGAGCTTTTTAAAATTAATTTTCTTGAAAGACCCGTACAAAAAAATCGCAAAACCTTTGAAATTTTTATTAAAAAAAAATTCATACTGTTATGCAAAAACTATTAAAACAATTTTTTTTATGTTCTCCACAATGAATGAACGGATATTATACGTGAAATTAGTTATTTAAATAATTGATTTTTGTTAATACTTTTGCATTCCGTGGCAACTTATTTACCTTTAGCCTTACCGAAAGCAAAAATTGTTTGTATGTAGTTAAAAAATAAATTTTCAGTGGAGACAACATTTTATAATTTGTAACTATTTTCTAAGCTGTGGGATCCCTAAAATTTCCTTAAAAATTATGCACAGGCCCTTTAAAAGTTCCCACACTTTAAGGAAAGATCCCAAATTGTGGTAATATTAATAATTACTGCATACAAATGTGGTAGACAAGAGTTTTAACGAATGAAGCCAAAAATTTTTATGTTTTGTGAATTTTTACGGATTTCAACAAGCATGAGGCAGTTCTAAACAACATCTTATTTAATTGAAATTTTTACACAATGCTAAACTTATCAATAGGATTCAAAAATGTAAAGTGCCCTTTGATTCCGGTAAAAAAAAAAATTTCTCTATACAACTGTGAACCACCCTAGTGTACATGAACTGTGTTTGATTGTATTAGTGTGGTAAATTTCGTGAACCCCTAAATAAAATATGACGACTTGACTTATGTGTGCGTGTTAGTCAATCGTCACTACAGCTTTTTCGGTGAGTGAAATTTCACGCACTTCACGTCCGCTGACTCACCTCCCTTGCCATAGAAACCCGGTTTCACGCAGACTGAGCACTACAGTGTATTTTGGGACAGTAAAATGAGGAATTAGTGAAGAAAAAAATCAAATAAACAATAATAATAAAACAAAAAAAAAAAAAAAAAACAAAAAATAGAAGTGCGTCGTTGGACACAGAGGAGAAGCGAAGCTTTTTCATAGTTTCATTGATTTGATAATTTAATGTTTTTTTTTTTTTTGTTATTTTTATGGTTTGGATAGCCAATACACAATCCTTTTAATAGATATTTTACGATATAAAGGATAGCCAATACACAATCCTTTTAATAGATGTTTAACGATATGAAGGATAGTCAATACACAAACCTTTACGTAGATTATTGTGATCTGCTGAAACATAGCTTAAGTTAATACTAAATATTGAATCGGGTATATTACGCGGCAAGGAATTTTGGTTTGTTGGTAAGTGTGGTTAGCATTTTGGTTTGGTGGTCACATCAATCGATGTAAGATGAATTCAACTCACAGGGCAAACAAAAAATATTTTTATTTTTACATTTTCTTGTTGTAATAGACGCAAACAAAAAGCAAACAAAACACAAAACAAGGCGTAAAATGCTTCGCTTCAATAATATATGAACAAGTAAATTTTTGGGAAATTATAAAATTGAAAGATATCTCATTTTAGTTGCAGGCAAATTAATTTGCAATTAAATAATTTTAGCATGGCTGGTAAATTTGGATATTTCCTTATCAATTTATAGTAGTGTCTGACGTTTATTTATTTTATATGATTATTATTATTAACAATTGTTTCCTTTGACACTGAATAAGAGAATATCCTTAAAACGTAGCAAGTTGTTTGATTAGATTAAATATGTCAATAAGAATGTGTATAAAAAAATGTTGGCTTTATAGCAACAATAAAAGCCACATTTGCTTGGCTCTAATTGCCAGACACTTTCTTCGTGTCATATTTATTGATTGGACTTTATTCTTTATTTTTTTTTTTTTTTTTTGGGGTTTTGTTTTGTTTTTGCTTGACTCATTTATTTCGAATTAATGCTTTTACATATGGTAATCAAGTGCTGAAAGTCATTGTATTGAGATTAGAAGAAATATTAATACTTGGAAGTAAATATAAATAAATAAAAAAAAATATATTACTTGGAAAAAAAGGATAATTTAATTAGAGAGAAATTGTGCTGAGGTAGCATAAAAATGTTTATTGCAAATTGGGTGAAATTTCATGGCCAGCAGTTGCTGGTTTAAGATATTAAGGGGGCTTATAGGTTAAAAATTAAAAAAAAATTTTTTTCGGGAATTTTTTTCATAGAAGGAATTAAAGAATACAAAAATTTTTTTTCAGAATTTTTGAAGTAGCTTTTAACGTTATTTGATTTTTTTTTTTAAATTTCAAAAAATTGACGGTGTGAAGGTATCACCCGTCTGGTACATTTTAGGAAAAAATAAAAAAACCAAATTAATCCTTTTTTAAGTGGCTATCGCCTGAACTAGGATAATTTTTTCGCCGAAAAAAAACAAAATGGCGGCCATTTGAAAAAAGTAGATTTTCGGGGTTACAAAATCGGTCACTATACCGTCAATTATTTGAAATTTTAAAAAAAAAATAAACATCAAATAACATCAAAAACTGCATTAAAAAATCTGAAAATTAATAAATAAATGTCAAAAATTTTTAAAATTCCCGAAATTTTTTTTTTTTAATTTGTAACCTATATGCCCCCTTAAAAGTTTTTAAAGATATTCGGTTAACTTTTAAAAGCCTATTTAATTAATAATAAGGATAAGGATAAGGATAAGAATAAGGATAAGGATAAGGATAAGGATAAGGATAAGGATAAGGATAAGGATAAGGATAAGGATAAGGATAAGGATAAGGATAAGGATAAGGATAAGGATAAGGATAAGGATAAGGATGAGGATAAGGATAAGGATAAGGATAAGGATACGGATAAGGATAAGGATAAGGATAAGGATAAGGATAAGGATAAGGATACGGATAAGGATAAGGATCAGGATAAGGATAAGGATAAGGATAAGGATACGGATAAGGATAAGGATAAGGATAAGGATAAGGATAAGGATAAGGATAAGGATAAGGATAAGGATAAGGATAAGGATAAGGATAAGGATAAGGATAAGGATAAGGATAAGGATAAGGATAAGGATAAGGATAAGGATAAGGATAAGGATAAGGATAAGGATAAGGATAAGGATAAGGATAAGGATAAGGATAAGGATAAGGATAAGGATAAGGATAAGGATAAGGATAAGGATAAGGATAATGATAAGGATAAGGATAAGGATAAGGATAAGGATAAGGATAAGGATAAGGATAAGGATAAGGATAAGGATAAGGATAAGGATAAGGATAAGGATAAGGATAAGGATAAGGATAAGGATAAGGATAAGGATAAGGATAAGGATAAGGATAAGGATAAGGATAAGGATAAGGATAAGGATAAGGATAAGGATAAGGATAAGGATAAGGATAAGGATAAGGATAAGGATAAGGATAAGGATAAGGATAAGGATAAGGATAAGGATAAGGATAAGGATAAGGATAAGGATAAGGATAAGGATAAGGATAAGGATAAGGATAAGGATAAGGATAAGGATAATGATAAGGATAAGGATAAGGATAAGGATAAGGATAAGGATAAGGATAAGGATAAGGATAAGGATAAGGATAAGGATAAGGATAAGGATAAGGATAAGGATAAGGATAAGGATAAGGATAAGGATAAGGATAAGGATAAGGATAAGGATAAGGATAAGGATAAGGATAAGGATAAGGATAAGGATAAGGATAAGGATAAGGATAAGGATAAGGATAAGGATAAGGATAAGGATAAGGATAAGGATAAGGATAAGGATAAGGATAAGGATAAGGATAAGGATAAGGATAAGGATAAGGATAAGGATAAGGATAAGGATAAGGATAAGGATAAGGATAAGGATAAGGATAAGGATAAGGATAAGGATAAGGATAAGGATAAGGATAAGGATAAGGATAAGGATAAGGATAAGGATAAGGATAAGGATAAGGATAAGGATAAGGATAAGGATAAGGATAAGGATAAGGATAAGGATAAGGATAAGGATAAGGATAAGGATAAGGATAAGGATAAGGATAAGGATAAGGATAAGGATAAGGATAAGGATAAGGATAAGGATAAGGATAAGGATAAGGATAAGAATAAGAATAAGGATAAGGATAAGGATAAGGATAAAGATAAGGATAAAGATAAGGATAAGGATAAGGATAAGGATAAGGATAAGGATAAGGATAAGGATAAGGATAAGGATAAGGATAAGGATAAGGATAAGGATAAGGATAAGGATAAGGATAAGGATAAGGATAAGGATAAGGATAAGGATAAGGATAAGGATAAGGATAAGGATAAGGATAAGTATAAGGATAAGGATAAGGATAAGGATAAGGATAAGGATAAGGATAAGGATAAGGATAAGGATAAGGATAAGGATAAGGATAAGGATAAGGATAAGGATAAGGATAAGGATAAGGATAAGGATAAGGATAAGGATAAGGATAAGGATAAGGATAAGGATAAGGATAAGGATAAGGATAAGGATAAGGATGAGGATAAGAATAAGGATAAGGATAAGGATAAGGATAAGGATAATGATAAGGATAAGGATAAGGATAAGGATAAGGATAAGGATAAGGATAAGGATAAGGATAAGGATAAGGATAAGGATAAGGATAAGGATAAGGATAAGGATAAGGATAAGGATAAGGATAAGGATAAGGATAAGGATAAGGATAAGGATAAGGATAAGGATAAGGATAAGGATAAGGATAAGGATAAGGATAAGGATAAGGATAAGGATAAGGATAAGGATAAGGATAAGGATAAGGATAAGGATAAGGATAAGGATAAGGATAAGGATAAGGATAAGGATAAGGATAAGGATAAGAATAAGGATAAGGATAAGGATAAGGATAAGGATAAGAATAAGGATAAGGATAAGGATAAGGATAAGGATAAGGATAAGGATAAGGATAAGGATAAGGATAAGGATAAGGATAAGGATAAGGATAAGGATAAGGATAAGGATAAGGACACTCAAATTAGAGTCTAAATTCTATTAGGTTAAGAAATTTAATGAATCAGTCTAATAAAGTTTCAATTTGGGTTCTATAGAGCTTACGAGCAAAAGCTTATTCTGTAAAGAAGCTATACTGTAGGTTTTTTCTGAAATGAAATGCTCCAATAAGTTTCCAAAAACTCATTTACGGAAGTTGTGGGAAGCAATAACTCCAGTAAGACTTCCCAACAAGAGTAAACAGTAGGAAAAGTTAAAGAAATTTTAATATCAAACAGCTGAAGTTTCTATTGAGATTCTGTTACCGAAACTTTTGATTGGTTTGTACTTTGAAAGGCAATATTTGTACCAACCTAACCTAACAATTATATTTTTTTTTAGTCTTAGGACTCTGTGAGTATGAGTAAGCTATGAGCTTGTATTATTTTATTTATCGAAGCTTTATGCATGTATTACCGAAGTTTTTAGGTTTAATCCATTTTTATTCAATTGTTATGGGTAGTTCAATTTTATTTATCGAAGCTTCCTGGATGCGTTATCAAATTAATTATTTAAGTTTTATTTTTATTCAATTTTATAGACAGTTTTTACAGAAGTATGAGTTTACATTAGCATGATCTACTTTAGCGTCAATGCTTCCCTAAATATAATATAGTTTGGCTGAGTGGATAGCTATCCACTCATATACGCTATGTACCGTGTTCCGTGTTAAATTTCTTTGAATATGGAATTTTCGATAAAGTTTCCGTGAATAATTTCGGACAGCCAAAAAAGGTTGCTTTCCAAAGCTTACTAGAAATATCGTAGAATAGCATCTATCAAACACTACATAAAAAGCTCTCCTTTTGGCTCTCAGAGAAGTCAAAACCGAATCGGTAACAGAAGTTTATGGTGGCTTTAGCTAGCTTCCTCAAAGTTGCCGATAGATTGAAAGAAGCGTGTTTGCGTAGCTTTGCAATTGCAATACAATATGGCAATAATTTAAGAGAAAAGAAATATATAAATTTCGTTTGTATGGAAATAAGAGAATTTATTTAAAAAAAATCACATAATTTTGATGTTCACATTAAACTGAAATCTGACTGAAACCAGCAAAACAAAAAACAAAAAACAAAAAACAAAAAAAACCGAAAAAATCGTTGATAGCTTTACAACCTTTAAAATAAACAACAACAAGAGCAAAAAGCAATTGAAGCCATGTCATGATGACATTAAACTATTTCAACGGATGAAATGAAATTGAACTCATTTTTGTTTTATGGCATTTCGTGCTTGGAATAGTGATGGTTGTAATCGTTGTGCCCTATGTATGTAAAATGTTTTTATTTTTGCTTTTAAAGCTCGTCAACCTCGCGAAGGTAGTAAAAATACCTCTAGGAAGCCTATTCAGTGCAATTGTGGCGTATAAGCTAATTGTAGTTATTATAATAGTTGTTGTTATTGTTGTTGTTATTACCATTGCTGCTATTGCTGTTGTTGTTGCTGTTTCAAATTGCACGCAAGATGCAAGCTCTGCAATGGCTGAAGGCCTAAACGGTCGCAGGAGTAACGCAATGGTGTGACATAACAAAAACAAATACAAGAAAAAAAAACAAACAAGAAAACAAAAGCAAACAACAAAATATAAACGAACAATGTCAACAACAATAAGCAGCAGCAGCAACAATAAGCCATAGCAATAAGCTGATGTCACGCTGCAAAATGCGTTCAAAATTCTTGCAACTTTTTTTTTTGTGTGGCTTATAAAGAAGAAAGCGATGACAAGCATGCAGCAGCACCAAGGTTGCCAGTTAAAATTTGCAAAAATTCCCACGTAAATTACCTTTTTACCACAGAAGCATAAATTAAATACCACCAAAATTACCACGGCAAAGGTAAACAAAAAAAATTCCCACCACGATTAAAAAATACCACAAAAAATCCCACGATCATTAAAAATTACCACAAAAATACCACGCTTATTAAAAATACCACCAAAAATCCCATACGTATTAAAAAATACCACAATAAATCCCATAAATGTATAAATACCACAAATTTTTGCATTAAAATATGTACAAATAAATGGAACACGACTATAATTAAAAATTTTTCGTTTATTGTCTTTTTTCAAAAATATAACAGAAAATAAAATATAAATTCTTATACAGACCTTTTACATTATGTTCATTGTAATACATATCACTTTTTTAGTTTTATTTATATGAGATCGTGAATATTATTTGTTTGCTACCACAAAATAGTTTGTTAAGCGAAATAGGTATACACAAAAAGTTAAAATAATAAAAAAAATAAACAAAATAAGAGAACTATGTACATACATATTAACATATATCTTAGAATGGTAAAAAGTGGAAAACATATGCATATTTTTAAGGAAAACATATCGCACACCGTCTTCAAAAGTAACAACAACTCAAAATTTTGAAATTTTCAGGAGAGTCAAAAAACCATTTCGTTTTCAAGCAACTTCATACAAAAGAAGGATACAAAATAATTTTTTTAAAAATTAATGTGCAATCAGATTAAATCAAAATTTTGACAGTCGATGGAGATGTGCATTACGAATTAATTTATATTAAAAAGTGAAACTTGAAAAATTTCGAGTTGTGTCACTTTTGAAGAGGGTGTGCAATATACATATTTAAAATTTTTTTTTAAAGATTTTAGATACATTTTGTTCATTAAGAACTGGTAAGAACATTATTATTATTGTTGCTTGTATCCATACATTTCATTATTAAACAAATCATAATGATTTTTATCAAAAACTACTTCATAACTTTTTTTTTGTTGAGATAAGCGTTTGGAATGCAATATGGCGGAAAGCATGTCCGTTGAAATTCGGTTTCGGGTTTGGTTTTTATTTAAGTTTATTTGGGAAAAAATACGCTCCACGTTTGCGGATGAGTGAGGAAGACAAGAAATGTATCCTAATAGTTTCCTCATCTGTGGGAACTGAAACTCACTAATGTTTTCTTTTTCTAAATTCAAAATATTCGACCAAAAGTCGGTAAATGATAAACTTGGTGTCACATCTAGTTGTTTTATTTTTTTAAACTCCAAGTGAATTACATTTATGTCATCTTTAGCTATTATATTTGGTAAGAGTCGCACCAGAGGAATAATTGATGTCTTATGGTCACTTTTATTAAAGTTTTGGGGGTCCAAAATGGTCATTTGCTTAAGTACTTCCAAGTTTTCAACTGGTAATCTTTTCAGTACCTCTTTTGCACCAGATTTTAGGAAGCTAAGGCAGTTTTTTTTGAAATTTTCGAGCTCACAGTCCGGTTCAAAATTTTCGAGTTCTATTTCTAACACCCCGCCTAAATCTAAGCTAGAAAAGTCATTGTAGAGACAATTTTCGTATTCCATATTTATATAAGCCTCTGAATAAAAAACTTGAGGGTCTATGGTCTTAGGAATGTTTACGAAGTTGTCTAATAATAATCTATACATATTTGTCATTTCAATTTTTACCTTTGCAGATTGCATTTCAAGATTGCTGTCGGTAAATATCGGTAACACGTAGTTCAAAAAGTGCAAATACAATTTTGTAAAAGGATTATTGAGTTGATTGAAGATATCCGTTGCTTTCGGGTTGCTATTATCTTTTTCGGCAGCAAAAAAATCTTTTAGGGGTTCATAATTTTTTATAACTCTTTCCACACATTTATGCAATGATAGCCATCGAGTTGGAGCGGGGTGAAGAATTTTTTCTTTTTTCAATTCATGTAAATTTTGATAAAATTCCAATCTTTGAATTCGTTTCGAAGTTGAAAAATAATTGGAAACATTTTTTAAAAAAACTTCAAGTTCCTTCGGCAATTCCTCAGAGGCATGTGAAGCGCAGAGATGGAAAGTATGACATACACATTTCATCGCAAATAAATCTTTAAAGAAAATAAAAAATGCAAGTATATAATCTTATGGCATAAATCAGTGCACAAAACGGATCGACTATTAAATCGATTTATGAAATAATTTTCAAAGCGATAATTAAATAAAAGGTAATTATTAAAAGTGGCAAAAAGTGTCTTTGAATGTTTCCAAACAAGTTATTTTCTTATTAACAGCTAATTTATTTTTAGAAATCCACTTTAAAACTACCTGGGATGTCACGCTTTAAATATGTAAACAAAGAATTGTTTGCACCAAACATCACCACAGCACCGTCTGAGCCATACCCCATCATGTTCGATTTATAGTTAATCTCATGAGTGCTAAAAAAATCTAAGAGGAAGTACAGTTAATACACAAAAACAAATTTTTAAACTGCTTCAATTCCTACCAACTATAACAGTATATAAGTCTTCAGCTCGACCTTTCTCAATTTTTATTAGTGCCAAAAAGGCATCATTTACTTGAAGATTTGCATCGACGTATCGAACCACAATTGCTAGTTGTTTTGTGCAATCAATTGCTGTCGACTCGTCACAAATAATACTGAATTTAGTTTTTTTTAAGGTGTTTATCAGATTATTTTTGCCTTCCTTGCCTAAAACGTTTTTAATTATGCAAGTGGCTTTTGTTCTGCCAAAAGAGTATTTTTCTTTAGGATTAATCTGGTTGCACAATCCACATAGTTCATCTGCAAGAGACTCGGCTAAATTGTTGTGAACAAGAAATTGCGCCATCAACAACTCTTTCCTCTTGGTCTCATCCACTTCGCACCTGTCTATTTTTCGGGTCGATTCGACTGACTTTATATTGGCTATATGCTTTTTGGAAAGCATATGCTTTCGAGCCTCTTCTTTACCAGCATGCAATTGCTTGCCACCACAGGGACGGCACAGAAAATGAACTTTAGAGCGTGGATCCTGCTCCATCCACTCCTTAAAGGCTGGCAAGGAAAGCCACGATTTTTGAAATTTTTTCATTCTTGGTGCTCGTCTATTTTGAATAGAAAAAAAACTTCAGTTCTAGCTCAACTATCGTAAGAATTCAGCTAATGAAATTATTAATTACGTTTTGGATGAACCTTCATCATCGTCATCAACGTCGTCGTTGTCAGACACCTTTGGGGAAACTTGCGGCGTTGTCTGTGGTGTGACCTGCAGGGTGACATGTTGCTTATTTAGAAAATGAGCTTCTTCTGTCTCTAAATCTTCATTGTTGAGGCGGATGAGTTCATCTTGTACTAACTCTTCGACACTATCATTGCTACAATGGTGAAAGTTTGCCAAAATGTGTGCCACTTCTGCCCTCGAAGAAGTTGAAGCACAAGTGCATGGCGATGACTCTGTCGCTCTGCACTCGTCACAGAGTATATCGCTTTTTTTTCTTTAATATATTTTTACTTAACTTACAAAATAAAGAAACAATTAAATTAACTTACGATATGTTTCGAAAAAAGCTGAATATTTTTTGATCCTCGTTCTCTGGAGCCTGGTGCAACTTTCTTTTCCTACCCGCCATTGAATAAAATTCACAATATAATTTTAATATTTTATATTTTTCACTTTTTCTTTTAATAATTCAACCACAACCAACGACGCAATTTCAAACTCTGAATGGTTAACCGAAATTTTGCCATCAACGAAGCAAATTTAAACATTAAACGTTAAATCGAAATTTGCGGTAAATTTGGAGATGTTCAGAAAGCACTTTGTAATCAGGGATAGAAAAAATTCGAACAAAGGTCTTAATACTATGTTCAGACTGATTTTTAAATGCGCATTTAGAAGTTCGACAAATGTAAAGTGTTAAAGCTATGCGCATTTAAATTGAAAGATTCATTAAAATTATATGTCTGTTGTGAAAATGCGCCGAAATTATACCAAAAATGTGATTAAAAAAAATAAATTACAGGAACAAGAAATTACAGCAAATATTAGGAATATATAAAGCAATTATTTTTTCATTATTTTTAATATATTAATAAACAAATTTAATGATAAAATGATCAACAAATTCAATAGCTAAGATTTATCTGTATTATCTTTTTAATCACTGTCATTAAACATGGGACATTATCGTCCTCCATTGCTTCCACCTTGACGGCATCAGTCCATTGCTTCCACCAGACGGCAGTTATATCCCATTGTAATCATCGGAATTTTCGTCCTTGACATCATCCTCGACATGCAGCTCAAAACCATCCGATTCAAGCAATCAGCTTGAGTCTGCGAGCCTGCTCTGGTGTCAATACTTTTCTTTCTTCGCACACGGTGCAGACATTATAGATCGTTATAATTTCTTTTTTCAATTTAGTAGGCATACCCAGTGAATGCAAATGTGGCTCCATTGAGTGCGCAAAATCTTCGAGTGGACCTTCTTTTAATACCACTGTTTCTGTAGCTACAAAACCACTGCGCGCATATTCTACCGCCCTGTAATCTTTGGGCCAGTCGAGTACCTCTTGCTTTTCAAGCGTTTCAGTGGCAGACCACCTGTCTTGTAAGCCTGTTGAAAAGCTTGTGCTTTCAACTTCTTCAGCTTTGTTGCGTCCCAAACCAAAGAAAAATCTTGAGTTTGCTTTCCATTCTTGTCGCAGATTTTTCAGCAGATTATTGCGCTGAAAGACAATGATTTTTTCCCACGCAGCGGCGCACATCTACGATAATTTGTTGCTTCCAGGCCAGTACCTTGCGATTGGTTCTAGTCAACGAAATCTTATATATTCTGTGTATTAAGGCAGAAGATAAACGATATAAATAAAAATCATTCAAGTTTATCACTCGAATGGCGAACAGCTGATTGAATTTAATAACGAGTCCTGTCAAAACAAACGAGTAAAATGTATTGACCCTTTTTACATTGATCAAGACCATGATATAATAATACAAGGTAGCATTGACAACTGCCTATTTTCTCTTCTACAAGAAAACATCTCTTGTTAAAAACAACTGTTTGTGTAAATGCATCTGATGTTGTTGTTTTTTTCACTAATACGTTTTCAACATTGCTTGTGTTTTCAATGGCGGATTGTGAACGCTCTCTTTTTGAGTATATTTTTTGACAGGAGATGTTTTCCCAAGTAACTGTCAATGCTACCTTGTATATTATACCATGGATCAAGACCATGGTAGAAGTACAAGGTAGGTCCGCGTCGGTCAGTACCCTCACGTGTCAACGAAGGGTGGATAATAAAAAGGTTGGCTAATTGTCAAAATGACGAAGTTCGCAGGAACCTCAAATGAAATAAAAATATTATGTTTTCAAGTTGTAAATAGTGTGGACACGTGTGTTAAATTTGTGTTAATTTGAGAAAAAACATTGTAAAAACGTTGTAAATAAATCTAAAAAATGACAAGGAAGTGTTCACTTTGGTGAAAAGCTTGTAAAAAATTTAACCTAAAATCAACTGCGAAAAATGAACATAAAGAAACTCGAGATGAAAAGCTGATTTTGACGACTAGCCTGGTTTTCCATGCTTTCTACTCCATTCTTCTCCGAGTCGGCCCTACCTTATAATTCTACCATGATCAAGACTTGAAAGCAACTTTTTTTGACGGTCTCTTTTAGACTTGACGCAACCTTTTGCATTAGTCAAGAATTGAATTCTGGCGCGAAAGAGATGCATAACTTGCATTCTTTATTGCTTTAATATATATGCTCTGCTCATACACAAGCACTATATTCGCAGCCTTACAGTTTTCAGCTACAGAACTTATGTGAAGCGCTTTGTCAAAACAGCGAAAAGCACAAAAGGAATACAAAAAATTGACGGTACAGCGCATGATTGAATAAATAAGGTGGTCTCGTGGCTGATCGCACTCTTCTCGGTACCCATAATTGTCAAAATCAATGCAAAGTAACAACAACTTCATCGGCTTTACATATTATTGATTTTCGCTTTCAGATTTTGTACTTCGATTTGACATTTATGGGAACCCGCTCTCACCCATGCGACAACCTTATTTATTCAACCATGGTACAGCGCATGGTACAATGAAAAGAAGGTAGAAGCATTTCAGAGAGGCAGACTGCCGCAACTGTCAAAATGAAGTTGACAGCCCTTAGACAATCTGAAAGAGATTAGAAAGCGATTAGAAAGAGCAAATTGAAAAAAAGGTAAACAAAGGCAAACTGCTGAAAGTTTTTAGGTTTTTATTGAAAAATAGTGTTATGTGAAGTTGTTTCAATTGTTATATTCATTTAAATTGCTGGATGCAGAACTGCATGGATATAAATTATTAAACTTTGACAATTTCGGCTATGAGAAAGAGAGCATAGTCCGAAATGCGTCTACCTTCTTATTCTTCCATGGTTCAGCGCAAGTGTTCCCTTACCCTTTCATCGCTTCCGATGTGCGGCAAATTGCCAACAAACTCACAGACGTGAATTCAAGTCTTGACCAATGTCCCGGTTTACACACGTCAATAGTTGACGATCAAGTCTGGTGTTTGATGGTGCGGGAATCGTAACAAAAGGGAAAGAAAAAATTTACCGTACCGTTAATTCTGGGCAATTGGTTTTGTGTTCGTTCGTTGTCCCTCTACTTTTTCTATTCGTTTTGCGCATCATTAGCGTCGTTTCATTTCATTTCTATAATATGATATGAAACGGCAGTATATGATACACTTATAATTAACCGTCAACTCTTGACGAGTGTAAACTGAAGCGCCAAGTTTAAAAGGGAATATGAAAAAGTTGACCGTCAACTGTTGACGTGTGCCAGCCGGAACAATGTAAAAGCGGTCATACGAACTTCGAAACAGGGTCGCAAACTGCTAAATTTCAATGCGTAACTTACGACACAAAATCGTTGTGTAAACAGAGCGTTTAATGCGTATAATGGCAATGATTTCATATGAAGTTTTTGCTTAATAAACGGAAAAAAATCTTTTGAAGAAAAAAATTCCCACGGCAATTAAAAAATACCACACTGAATTCCCACGCTTATTAAAAAATACCATAGAAATTCCCACGCTAATTAAAAAATACCATGGGAATTCCCAAAAAAAAAAATTCCCACGGACAATTAAAAATTACCACGAATGGGATTTTTCCCACATAACTGGCAACCTTGAGCAGCACTTTATTTGTTAACGAAAACAAAGTAAAAGAAGAAGAAAAAGAACAAAAAAAAAAAAAAAAACAAAACCAACATAAACAGGGCCAAGGCTAAAGCTTGATGCGGGTATGTTTTCTCTTTATTTATTCGACATTAGGAATCATTGAAGTGTATTCAAAGAAGAGGGAAATAAGCCTCGAATCTTTAAAAAAAACCTACAAATGTGTTGTTTTTTTTTCAACAATTAATGACAGGATGTTTGCACTATAATTTGACATTTTTTGTAAGCATTAGAAATTAAAAAATAGCCGCAGGATTTATGCATGGTTTTTATGACTAAACAAACACTTTGTTTATAAACATTACAAATAGACTATAGAATAAACTAGAGAACTATTTTGTTTCTCTTAACTTTCTTCTCTTAAAATGATGTACATTTTTTCGAAATGTGTGACTAGCGGCCACTAACAAGTGTTGTAGAAGTGAAATTTTCCAACTTGCACATTAATATTTAATATAAATTTTAATATTCGCCAGCTAAAGCTTCTATTGGGCTTCTATAGAGCTTCAGACCAGAAGTCAACTCGCTAACAAGGACATGTTGATATAATAACTTTTACAACTACGACATTAACTTCGATAAGTTTAAGAAAATTTAATGTTCGACAGCTGAAGCTTCTATTGGGCTTCTATAGAGCTTACGACTAGATGTCTACTCGCTAACGAAGACGTGTTGATATAATAGCTGTTGTAAGGCATTTAAGAAGTAAATATATAGGGTGTTTTTTTTAGGGGTTTGTTTTTCGAATAGAGATAAAACACAAGAAAATCGTTTTAATGTCCATCAATTTGGCTTTATTGGAAGGATAATTTTATGCCATTAATGTTTAAATATAATTTCGGGCATGTGGCCGCCGCGGCTGGCTCCAATAAAGCCAATTCTACAGGTCCAATTTTCAACCACTTTTTCGAGCATATGGGGCCGTATGTCGACAATAACGCCACGGATGTTGGCCTCCAAGTCCCCTAACGTTTCTGGTTTGTTGGCGTAGACGAGCGACTTCACATATCCCCAAAGAAAATAATCCAATGGTGTCAAATCACACGATCTTGGTGGCCAATTGACAGGTCCATTCCGCGAAATTATGCGCTCATCGAATGTTTCCTTCAATAAATCGATTGTGACGTGCGCTGTGTGGCATGTAGTGCCGTCTTGTTGGAGCCACAACTCATCCACATTCATGCCATCCAATTCGGGAACAAAATAGTCGGTTATCATGGCTCTATACCGGTCTCCATTAACGGTAATTGACTCTCCAGCATTATTTCGGAAGAAGTATGGCCCAATGACTCCACCAGCCCATAGAGCACACCAAACAGTCAGTTTTTGTGGATGTAATGGCGTCTCAAGGATCTCATGTGGATTCTCTTCACTCCAAATGCGGCAATTTTGCTTGTTGACGTAGCCATTCAACAAAAAATGAGCCTCATCACTGAACAAAATTTTGCGATGAAAATCAGCATCGAGATCAATTTCATTTTCGGCCCATTTGCAAGCGTTGTTCTTTTGTCAACCTGTTCATGATGAAATGGCAAACCAAACTGAAGATAAATGACATTAGAGTTGCCAGATTTGACCACAAAATGCCAGTTTTATCTCTATTCGAAAAACAAACCCCTAAAAAAAACACCCTATATAAACAATTTTTTATAGAGACTTAACATATGTGTAATAATGCATGTATGATGACAAAAAAAAATTCCAATTTCATGTATTGAGTCGATCAGATGAAATCCATTGAAATATAATATCGCTCTGTTTTATTGTGGACTAGCAGGCTACAGTGGTCCGAGGGTTCGCCACAAACGTTTTCTCTTTATAAATAGTTTATCTTTATCAATTTATAAAAAAACTTATTGAATCAAACAATGTCACTTTAAGGGGCATATAGGTAACAAATTTAAGAATTTTTTTGTATTCTTTAAATGTTAATAAATATATGTGCAAAATTTGAAAAATTTTTTTTTTAAATTTGTAACCTATATGCCCCCTTAATAAAATGCAAAAGTCAGCCGTTTGTTCCTCTTATTCATTTAAAAATTACAGGAAAACCACGGTAAAAAAATGTTTAAAAAAGGTTGCATGGCGCGAAACAAAATAACAAATAAACATACATACATACATATATACTATACATGAAGTCGGATTGAATTTCATTGAAAGTGTAGAGAGATAGAGAAAACTCCATATATAAAACTTCCGGAGTACCACAGGGGAGCATTCTTGGTCCTTTGCTTTTTACATTATTTATAAATGATGTTGGTAAATGTTTTCAGTCAGCAAAGTTTTTACTTTATGCTGATGATTTTAAGCTTTTCAGTAAAGTATCTGATTTAAATGATGCAGTTCTTTTACAGAGCGATCTTAATAATTTACTCACATGGAGCTTATTGAATTTTTTACCGCTAAATTTCAATAAGTGTTCTGCTGTGACTTACACGAAACGTTACAATTCTCTCACTTTTTCGTATTCCCTCTCGGGTATTTCCTTACACAGGGTTAATTCAATTAAAGATCTTGGAGTTATTTTTGACTCTAAGTTCACTTTTGTTGATCACTGAAATTATGTGGTTCCAAAAGCATACTCCTTGCTTGCTTTTGTACGTAGAAATAGTTCAGAATTTACTGATCCTTACACTCTTGTTTGTCTTTATAGCTCTTTTGTAAGGTCAAGATTGGAATATGCTTCTTTCATATGGAGTCCTTTTTACTTTATTCATTGCTCGCGATTAGAAAAGATTCAAAAATCGTTTTCACGTTTTGCACTTCGTTCTTGGAACTCTGAAGAAGTTTTGCCACCCTATGAAGCACGAATCATGCTGTTGGGTCTCAAAACTCTCGAAACAAGGAGGAAGATTCAATCTTTAACATTTATTCATGATCTTATATCAGGTCAAATCGATTGTGATCAGTTATTACAAGTTGTAAATTTTAATATTCCTGCAAGATTGTTACGGCACTATGCGTTATTTCATTCTCAAACTCATAGAACTCTTTATGCACTTAATGAGCCTATTACTCGTGCCTTATCATTGTATAATGAGCTATCTATTGAACATAACTTAGATCTTTCTTTTCCGAAATTGTTGTTTAAGAATTTGCTTTATACTTTGTTTCGTATTTAATTTATTTTTTCTAATATTACAATATTGAATTGTTACCTATTAGTTTTATTTTTATATTAGTTAGTAAGCTTTATTCCTAAGTTGTCTGTAAGGATATTGTATTCCAAAGACTAAAACACTGAATAAATAAATAAATAAATAAAAAAAAAAACCTGAACATCCTGAAGGTGATCAGTGAACCCACTTTTAACAAAACTATGTTGGATTAATTCACCGCTTTCACCATTTCAACATATTAGAATTTACTTCGATCCCATTGGGATTTGGTGAGGTAAATCAATTTGTTTTTTGTTTTAAGCGTTTGGCTTTTTATTTTATTGTGTTGCGCTTGCTGAGAACAAAGAGAATAGAGTAGAGAGCAGCATGGATTTTAAAGCTCTCGCAGCACAAACGCATGAAAAGCTTACGATCAAACAATGCATGGCATTGTGAATGATTTTTTAAAAAACTTAACACTTTAATAAATGATACTTATTATTAAACTTTCGTAAAAAAAAAAAATGCCCCTGTATCCTTTTGTAGCACAAATGTGATATTTTAAAACTTATATCATAAAAATCGGACCAGTAGTTTTGGAGTCTAGCGGCAACAAAAAATGTTCACTTTCATTTTATAAAATAGTATAGACTATATTTTCTCTCTCAATCAATTAAAAAACACAAGACAATGTCCTATATATATTTATAACCCCCTACCCCCCGCCCACCCTAAAAAGCCTATTTCCCATCGAGTCGTACAAGTTTAAAATTTGTTCTTGGCTGAAAGCGTCCCAATTGCGTAAAATTGACTGCCGCAACTCATTTATGTTGGAATATTGTGTGTTGCCACCATAAACTGCACGAACCAAAGCTGCCCAGACATTTTCCATGATGTTGAGGTCTGGTGATAATGATGGTCATTCCAAAACAATGACGTTTTGTTGTGCAAACCACTCGCGAGTTCGTCGAGACGCATGACATGCAGCGTTATCTTGTTGAAAAATAAGATTTTCACTACTCCTTTCTTCGTAAAATGGCAAGAGCTTATTTTGCAGAATACCAATGTACTCTTCTGAATTCATGCGGGTGGAAGGGAAGTGCAGGTTAAGTTCCCCTTGTGCACTAACTGCTCCCCATACCATTAGTGACCCACCGCCAAAATTCCGTTTTGAGAAATACCTTGGTTCGAGTCGCAAATCTCTCCAATATCCCTTGAACCCATCTGGACCATCCAGGTTGAATTTCTTTTCGTCGGAAAAGATGACTCTGAAAGGACCAAATTAAAAAAACATTTTATGAATAAAATAAGAATTTTTGAAATTAAGTACCTGGTTCCAATTACGGCCCAAATTATTTCGAGCAAATTCTATCCTTTTATTTTTGTGGATTTGGGTGAGTCGTGGTTCTGGTTTCATCTTGGAAAACTTTGCAGTGCCCGATCTCTTTAAAATTCAGTGAATGGTGTTACGCGACACCTCAAGGTTTAGCTCTGATTTAATATCGCGCAAGCTTTTAACGGCGTTTTGTGCTGACCGTAGAATTCGGGGTTCCTGATGACCGTTCAAAAGTCTCTTTCTGCTTCGTTTCTTATTATTATTTCCATAATTTTCTTAATTTTTTACAAAATTGCGTACCACTCGGTCACTTCGTCCTACTTTCCTTCCAATTTCCCTCAAAGTGCAATTTTCCGCGAAAAGAGCTAAAATTTTCCCTTTGTCCAATTCCGAAAGTTGCTTTCCCCGTGGCATTTTGCGACAAAATAAAAACTAATAAACCTGTTTAATCGCTTAACCGAAAAACTGTGATTACTTTTTGAGACAGCATTTTTTTCAAATTATTGTGCTCTTTCTCATTTCAAAGTTGTTGTTGTTATTGTTATGCACTGCATTTATTTATTTTCTAATAGACATGCCTAACGGTTAAAGTAAGAATTTTTTTCTTTCATTCAGCGAGAAATATGAGCAAATTACAGGTGCGGTTATAATATTGGGACAGAGTGTATATTAGACCGGTTCACATTTCAAAAATGTTAAAATACTTCGGTGCGCGTCCATTTTCCGAAAGTTCCATTCCTAATGAGAACAAAAGTGCCTTAAGACCCAAAAAAATTTGACCTCTAGATATTGCTGAAATCGTTTAAAGGTCATTTTGGAGCTATTTACGACTTGGATCATATTGAATAATATGTTGTCCAAACCGAAACACATGTTGAATATATTGTGATGAAGAATCATTTACAATAATCTAAGCTATTTTCATTTTTTTTATTTTTTCAAAATATGCATCTGATATTTTTTGGCGGAGCTTTGAAAATGCAATTTAACTCCTTAGTCAAAACTATCGTATTTCCACATAACATTTTTTTCTTATTTTGTTCCAGTGACATTTTGTTTATAATTTTGTATTTTTGTGAAGAGCTTAAGGTTTTTTGCGGTATAACTTACTGCATAATTTTTGGACCATAACATGAAAAAAAGAATAAAAAACACTACAAACATTTGTTTTTCCTGAATTTATTTTTTAAAAATATGATTTTTTGTTATGTTTTTCAAATTTTTTCTATGGTTATCTACCACTTGCAGCAAATATTGTTTTCGGTCTTCATTTGACGTAATTGAATTATTAAAATTAGTTATTAAAGCTACACTTCTCTCTGCTGAATCGTTAATAACATTGAGCTGAGTGACCATTTGAAGACCACTAACGTATGCGCTGTTATTAAGCCACTCATCAGGGTGAAGTTTTAAAAACTCAGTAGAAACATTCAGTTTTTTTAAAAACAATCTAGTGTTGATTGTTACACAATCATGCAGATTAACATTTAAATATATCTGTTTACTTGAAGCCTTCTTTAACGACTTTTCAGTTCCTGGCTTATTTTGTATTGATTCCACCATTTTTTTGTGAGTGCCAATACTTAAAGACCTATCGAAAAATTATAACCCTACAAGCTCTTCACCAAGGCACCATAAGTGTTGCTCAAGTTTTTTTAATGCAATTCCTGCTATAACGGGGCTAATACGTTTGTACCTATATAAAAAAAATTGTGATATTAAGAAAGTTAAATAAAAAATGCAATTAACTTGTTCACCTTTCTAAGCTCTGAAGAAACTCCAAGTCGTTTTTAGGTGCCTTTAAAGGAAGAGGTGAAAGAAACCAATATTTTTTCTACACTGGATTAACAAACAAGCTTATCTCTTTAACTAGCTGTTTTTCTTGATAGGGAACTGATTTTGGAAAATCCAAATTTTTAAGGAGTAAATAGCTTTACTCATCCATCTTGCTCGGTGCATGGCTCCTGGATATCTGAAATGTATCTTCTTTTCCTTGTCACCCCCAAGAAAAATAACAATAAGCTCAAAAAATTCGGTATAATCATGTCTTGTGTGGTGAATCTATAATAATAAATAACTTTCTTAAGATTACGAAACCAAAAATAGTTCAAAAATATACCATTAGTTGTGATTTCTTTTGCCAAGATAACCATAGAAAAAATTTGAAAAACATAACAAAAAATCATATTTTTAAAAAATAAATTCAGGAAAAACAAATGTTTGTAGTGTTTTTTATTTTTTTTTTCATGTTATGGTCCAAAAATTATGCAGTAAGTTATACCGCAAAAAAACCTTAAGCTCCTCACAAAAATACAAAATTATAAACAAAATGTCACTGGAACAAAATAAGAAAAAAATGTTATGTGGAAATACGATAGTTTTGACTAAGGAGTTAAATTGCATTTTCAAAGCAACGCCAAAAAATATCAGATGCATATTTTAAAAAAATAAAAAAAATGAAAATAGCTTAGATTATTGTAAATGATTCTTCATCACAATATATTCAACATGTGTTTCGGTTTGGACAACATATTATTCAATATGATCCAAGTCGTAAATAGCTCCAAAATGACCTTTAAACGATTTCAGCAATATCTAGAGGTCAAATTTTTTTGGGTCTTAAGGCACTTTTGTTCTCATAAGGAATGGAACTTTCAGAAAATGGACGCGCACCGAAGAAAAAAAGACCCATAATTTTCCTCATATATTTTTGAACCGGTCTAGTGTATATTCTTGATCAGCATCACCACCTGAGTCAATTTAGCTTTATCCGTCTGTGATCACGATTACAGCCTTAATTTTCAAACATCATGTTTAAGCTTATGTCTAAAATATAAAGGTCAAGTTCAAAAATGAGCCAAATCGGATGAAAACCACGCCTACCTCCCATATTAAGTGACTCAAAACTGTAAAATCTCTTAGAATTCCACAAAAATTAATATATGAACTTGAAATATGAACTTTGATATATAATATATATTCTGAGTATGAAATTCAACGAAATTGGGTGAAAACCACGCCTACCTCCAATACAAAGTGACTTTATCAAAACGGGAAAATCTCTTAGAATTCCACAGAAACTAATATATGGACTTGAAATTTTGCATATGAACTTTGATATATAACATGTACTCTATGTATAAAATGCAACGAAATCAAGTGAAAACCACACCCACCTCCCATACAAAGTGACTTCATTAAAAAACAATACCGAATATTTTCTGTTGACTGCTTAAGATTTTGAATATACTTCGGTTCGGACGTGGGGGTATTTTAACTTCGGCCCAATCGAATATCATTTCTTACTAGTTTTGTTATTGCTTTTGCTCTTGCTTTTCTTTTCATTTTACTTTTAGTTTTGGTTTTGGTTTTGGTTTTGGTTTTGGTTTTGGTTTTGATTTTGCTTTTGCTTTTGCTTTTGCTTTTTCTTTTGCTTTTGCTTTTGCTTTTGCTCTTGCTTTTGCTTTTGCTTTTGGTTTTGGTTTTGCTTTTTCTTTTGCTTTTAATCTTGCTTTTGATTCTAGTTTTGATTTTACTTTTGCTTTGCTTTTACATTTACTTTAAGTTGTGATTTTGTTTTCGTTTTTGCTTTTACTTTTGTTTTTGCTTGTGCTTGTGCATTTACTTTTGCTTATGCTAATGGTTATACTAATGCTTTGCTTTTGCTTTTGCTTTCGCTTTTGACTGTGCTTTTGCTTTTGATTTTGCTTTTGCTTTTGTTTTTGATTTTGCTTTTGCTTTCGATTTTGCTTTTGCTTTTGCTTTTGATTTTACTATTGCTCTTGCTTTTGATTCTACTTTTGATTATACTTATGCTTTGCTTTTACATTTACTTTTAGTTGTGATTTTGCTTTCGTTTTTGCTTTTGCTTTTGCTTTTGTTTTTACTTTTGATTTTGATTTTGCTTTTGCTTTGGATTTTGCTTTTGATTTTTTTTTTGCTTTTGCTTTTGCTTTTGATTTTGTTTTTGCTTTGTTTTTGTTTGTGGTTGCTGTTGCTTTTTTTACTTTTGCTTTTGCTTTAACTTTGTTTCTTTTGTTTTTGCATTTGCTTTTACTTTTGCTTTTGATTTTGCTTTTGCTTTTGCTTTTGCTTTTGTCTGTGCTTTTGTTTTTGATTTTGCTTTTGCTTTTGCATTTGCTTTTGCTTTTGCTTTTGTTTTTGCTTTTGCTTTTGCTTTCGGTTTTGGTTTTGCTTTTTCGTTTGCTTCTAATCTTACTTTTGATTCTAGTTTTGCTTTTACTTTTTCGTTGCTTTTACATTTACTTTAAGCTGTGATTTTGTTTTCGTTTTTGCTTTTGCTTTTGATTTTGCTTTTGCTTGTGCTTTTGCTTTTGCTTTTGCTTATGCTAATGCTTTGCTTTTGCTTTTGCTTTTGCTTTCGCTTTTGACTGTGCTTTTGATTTTGATTTTGCTTTTGCTTTTGCTTCTGCTTTTGCTTTTTCTTTTGCTTTTGCTTTTGATTTTGCTTTTGCTTTTGATTTTGCTTTTGCTTTTGCTTTTGCTTTTGCTTTTGATTTTGCTACTGCTCTTGCTTTTGATCCTACTTTTGATTATACTAATGCTTTGCTTTTAAATTTGCTTTTAGTTGTGATTTTGCTTTTGATTTTGCTTTTGCTTTTGCTTTTGTTTTTACTTTTGCTTTTGATTTTGCTTTGGATTTTGCTTTTGATTTTGCTTTGTTTTTGTTTGTGGCTGCTCTTGCTTTTTTTACTTTTGCTTTTGCTTTAACTTTGCTTCTTTTGCTTTTGCTTTTGCCTGTGCTTTTGTTTTTGATTTTGCTTTTGCTTTTGTTTTTGCTTTTGCTTTAGATTTTGCTTTTGCTTTTTCTTTTGCTTTTGCTTTTGCTTTTGCTTTTGCTTTTGCTTTGACTTTTGCTTTTGCTTCTGCTTTCGCTTCTGATTTTGTTTTTGATTTTGATTTTGATCTTGATTTCGAGTGGTACATTAAACCTTACCATAGCGCCATGTAATAACGTAATAACGTAATATTGTTATAACGATGGAGTAATTACGAAACATTTAGCGGTTCTGTGAAGGGCCTCATGACGTCACCCATTTTTTATCATGTATCCGAAAATTCACCTATAACATTTACACAATCGGCAATAGTTACAGGGTAATAATTTTATGCAACGTTTTCCATTTTTTTTGCAAGCTCTCTGTATTAAGTGATTGTCTCCGTGGTGTCATGGCGACGTAGATTTTGTTTTTAAAGTTTCTTTATAAGGTCAAGCAATCAATCCTTACTCCCGTTAAAATATAATTCATTATAGCACCTATCATAAGCGAATAATAATAACATGCAATAATATTGCATTTGTGTTTCATAAGCTTTGTCGTGAGGACAATTAACAATTCATTTCTTTAAATATTAACATAGATAATGAGCCAACCGAGAAATAATTGCTTGCAACGCCGTTTCTTTGTTACTTTGTCGATTTTAAAACTTTTTTTTCTGCGGCCTTATTACGTTTTAAATGTTATGATAATGTACCTTCACTGGTGTATTAAACTTTTACTGTAGCAGCTATACTCTGTCAGTAATAATTGCATGTAACATTTATGCGATTTCGTTGCAAAGTACCTCTGAATTCCTTATTAAGTAATTTTTATTTTTTTTCTTTTTTTCACTAGGATAATCTTAACTTTCGTACTTTAAAGTAGTTACGTTATCGTAGCAGCTTTATTGAGCGAGTATTAATTGCATGCAACGCCGTTACGTTTTATAAAATCCTTTTTTTATCTTTTTTGGAAGCCAGCAAGGCAAGATGTAACGTTTTCACCTAAAAAAAAATCTGATTTTCTTTAGAAAAGTTTAAAATACATGAGTCATGTTCAAATCACATTAAATTAAATTATTCTGCAACCCTAAAGTTATGACATAACCTTAAATAAACTAAGAATTTCATTAAAATACAAAGTAAGGTGAACTTCGTGGCAAATGGATACTTTTTAGACTAAGCCTCTTTAAGCCTCTTTGAGATGTTTATGACCAAAGTTTTTCGACTTTAAAATCACGAGGTATGCATAATTTTCACAGCCTGGTCCTGAGATTAGCAACTTTTTGGCTCGTTTTGGCAAAACCTTCATTAGCAGATAATAAAAAAAAGAAGCTACAGAGAACTGTTAAAAAAGACAACTTAAGCGATGATGATATAATTTGGAAACTTTGGCACAAACTTTTTTTTTTTGGCTCCTCCTGAATCTTAAACCCTTTTGATAGCTATGAAAATTGTTGAAATTATCTTTGTTAACAAGACCGCAAAATGAACTGATATTAAAGCTTAATGCCTGGTCTCAAAGGCTTAATAAACAGCAGATACATCACTGGCCAATGCGAACGCAAACAAAAAGTCAAATAAACAGAACGCCTTCAACCACAGCAAACACCTACTTTTCACTCCCTTTTTTACACCTTTCCAAAGTGTCGAAGAATTATATTTTACGCATATGCCAGCGTGACAAAGTGTTGAAAGCAATAAAGGGACAACAACAATAAAAAAAAAAAAACGAAAATTACAAAACTCCCCAGTGTGTGCTACACAGCAACGAAATTAAGCGTCTGAGATTGCGTGTTAAGTTTAGGATGCAAACATACACACACACATAAGCCTTTTACTGAATTGATTACTGGCTGTAGTGAAAGACACTCATGCCCACAAATACACTGAGTAGCAGCTGTATTGAAAAGTTCTGTTAAATATGAGAAGCAGCTTCACTTGGCTTAAAGAGCTGCACTTAAGAAAGTAGAGTGTGCTGCCACTTGTGCTTTCTTCTCTACTCTACTGTTTTGCTTTACTATTCGAACCAATTTTCACTTTGCTCCATTTATTTTTGCACAATTTTACTGGTGTTTTTTTTTGCATTTTTGCTTTTTGTACATTTCTATTGATAGTCGAGTGCATGCAATGCTTAAACGACTGATGCTCACTTACAAAAAGATCGGCGCAACTACAACATACACAAACGCACACACTGACATACGAATGCACACACTCACACACATACGTACACACATTCTGATAACACACTCACACTCAAATATATTTTATGCTATGCTGATGATGTTGCTTGTTCTCGACACGTATGTGTTTAAGTTGTTTTGCACTCACTTTTATGTGTCACTTTATTTGGATTAATTTATTCTTTCCTATTTTGCAGGCATTTTAATAGTGTGGGTGTAATTTAGGGTTCTTAATGAAAATACTTGACTTGAGAGTTTTTATGGTTTTGCTTATCTTAAAGCTAACAGCACGCAACATTAAAGGCGCTAGTTCAAAAGTTCATAAGCTTAAGATTGTGTAACAAGCAGGAAAAAGGAAAGTATGGTTATGAAATCAAGCAATTTCAAATGTTCACGAAATATTTAATGAAGTTGAGATGAGGACAGTAACTGCTTGAAAACAACAAATGAAAAGGCAACATGTTTTGCCCTAACAACAGTTAATTTTGTTGTGAATTTGCTGAAAAAGAGTGGAATTTGAAATTGTTTCGCTTCTGTGCTTGTTTTGAGCTTGACAAGCACTTGTCTCTAACATTATAAAGGATATTTTAAAAAAAAAAACTCACTCTTAGCTGTTCTAAAATATACTTGCATTATAAATGCCCTGCCTTCGCCAGTCGAAATCTTGTAAAAATTTCACAAAAAATCACAAATTTTAAACTTTTTCGACATAAAATAAATTAAGCTGAATATGAAAGCTGAATTTGAGCCATGAAACCCTGCCCTCAATGCTTGAAACCCTTCTTTTCAGAATACATTGTATTGTACACCATGACGTATGAGCAACATCGTTATCAAACATGCAAATGTTGCTTATACGCCATGATAACCCAACACATCTATTTATAATCAAGACTTAAAAAAAAATTTATATATTGATTGAACTACTTATGCAGCCTAACAAGTTTGCTCACACACACATACATACACAACCACAGCATACACCCATTAACCCACAAAAATGCTTTGACATAATATCGCAAAAAAAAGTACTACATATTTTTAAACATCGTAATAATGCCACAACCGCTGCCGCACACAAGTAAACGTCAAATTTTCAAAAGCATAGTTTTATTTGTATGTGTGTTACCATGTGTATGTGTCATTTTAGGGCCAATGAGCCCTCATCAACAACCACAATTAAGTGGTTTTCACTCATCAGCTTGGCACGTAATACAAAGTTTTTTCCCCCATCTAGTAAAAGGAAAATCAACTAAGTAAGCACTTGTCTTGTCTGTAAGTTTGCGTGTCAATGTGTGCTTATGTGTGTAAGTGTGTGCAACACCTTTCAAAACGCCTGTTAAATGATGAGATGAATTAATCTATCTTTGACTTTGAGTTCTTAAAATGTTTTCACATTCTGTTTGTCTTCCTTTATATACTTTAATGGGACATAATTTTACGTAATACCTGACATTTGGTAACACTTACCATGAGAAAGGCTTAATTTAACATGAGTAACATGAATTGAATAAAGTAGCATGGCTAAAAAGAATTTTTTTTCTTTTAATCCAACATGCTTTCAATCAGATCAGAAGATGTGCGTCAGAGTTCTTAAAAGAACTTTTACGCTTAGAGCGCTTCGTAATGAAGTCATACGACTTTCGTTTGGGTACTCTTTGAAAAATTTGTTGTGTAGAATATCTTAAGAATGGGGAGTAGTTCGAAGACTAGGTGAAAATAAGTAAAAAAAAACAAATAGAGGAAATGAAGAGGAGAAGATAACTTCGGTTTCTTATTCGACGGCTTCTTATTTCGCAGTTTCTAAAGCTGAGATAGCTAGTCAAGGTAGCTTAAAAAAAAAGGACGTGAAACAGAACATTTTCACCATTTATATAAACATTATATAAAGATATTCAATGCATTAATTACAATGGCTATTCATAAATTCTAATACAAAAAATTGGCACTGTTAATTTTTATTCAATTCAATTACAATGTCGATCTTTCTTAAATGTAACCATCTAAATGTAACCATCTTTGGGGCTAACCAATCCTGACAGAATTATTAGGGCTGGGTTTCCGTTTTATAGATACTTTTGAGGTGGTCACGGTAATCGAAAGGTAGAGTGCTGGCTGCCACTTCAGAGGACCCTGGTTCGAGCCTCGGACAGGCCATGTTCCTTAGCCTTAACCTATCATTTCTAATCAACTGAAATTAAAAATTCCATTCTAATGTTTCAAAAGTTATAGTTGGTAGTAGAGAAATTTGTGAAGAGGATCGCTTAATAACTTAAATTGACAGAGGTTATGGCATTAAATTTGCCTCAGATTAAAATTCTCATTTTTTTACGGCTTTTCCGCCATGCTAAGGACAATCCTACAAATGTATTACATAATTTCCTCCTTCTTCCCATTAATCTTACACCACATTTTGAAACCAAGACTTGACGGAATAGTTGTAATACCTGAATTCATTGAATAAAAACTAAAAAGAAACCAAAATGATTTCGAATATTGGTTTGTTACAAGACCATAAAGAAAACAGGATGCCAAGGTCAACAGATATCTACACTTAAGTTTACAGGAAGTAGCTGTATGTTAAATACGATATTTTTGAGATATTAAGGGTGATTTTTTAAGAGCTTTAGGATTTAATTAAAAAAGAAAAACACATAAAATTTAGAGAAATGTTTGAAATCTTTATTTGAGTCGATAGAACGATCTATAAATTCAATGTTTAAAGATCATTTCAGGGGGCATATAGGTTAATAAATTTAAAAAAATTTTTTTTTCGGGATTTTTTTTTTCATAGAAGGAAAAAAGATATCATTTTCAAATTTTTCACATATATTTATTAACATTTAAAGAATACAAAAACATATTTTTCAGAATTTTTGAAGCGGTTTTTGATATTATTTTATTTCTTGTAAAAAAATGTCAAGAAATTGACAGTATGCAGGATATCACCAGTCAGGAACATCTGAGGAAAAAAAAACAACTAAATTAATCCTTGTTGAAGTGGCTATCGCCTGAACTGGGATAATTTTGTCCGCCGAAAAAAAAAACAAAATGGCGACCGATTTTGTAATCTCGAAAATCGACGTTTTCTTCAAATGGCCGCCATTTTGTTTTTTTTCGGCGGAATAAAATTATTCTAATTCAGGTGATAGCAACTTCAACAAGGTTTAATTTAGTTTTTTTTTTCTCAGATGTTCCAGACTGGTAATATCCTGCACACCGTCAATTTTTTGGCATTTTAAAAAAAAAAATCAAATAACGTCAAAAACCACTTCGAAAATTCTGAGACAAATTTTTGTATTCTTTAAATGTTAGTTTATATATATGTGCAAAATTTTAAAACGATATCTTTTTTCCTTCTATAAAAAAAATTCCCGAAAAAAATTTTTTTTAAAAATTTGTAACCTATATGACCCCTTCATGTAAATGTTGACCTCGGTACGCTTCAAATGGATCATACGCTGGGTCAAATTTTGATATACTCTCTCCAACATATCGGCCGGTATCTCACGAATAAATTCTTCAATATTGGCTTACAATGCGTCAAACGTTGTGGGCTTATCCCTATAGACATGAGCCTTAACATGGTCTCAGAAAAAATAGTCTAAAGGCGTTAAATCGAACGATCTAGGCGGCCAATTGACCGGTCCCGAACGTGAAATAAACTGTTCACCGAACTCGCCTCTCAATTGGGCCATTGTTTCGCCTGCTGTGTGGCATCTAGCACCGTCTTGTTGAAACCACGTGTCAGGCAAGTCCAGTTCTTCCATTTTGGACAAAAATATTTGTAATCATCGTACGGTAGCGATCGCCATTTACAGTACCTTTCCTGCCTTCGTCGTCTTCGAAAAAGTACAGTCCAATGATGCCACCGGCCCATAATCAACACCAAACAGTGCATATTTCGGGATGCATTTTCAGTTCTTGCAATGCTTCTGGCTGCTCTTCACACCAAACACGGCAATTTTGCTTGTTCACGTATCCATTCAACCAGAAATGAGCTTCGTCGGCTGAATACAATTTTCCGATAAAAAAGTGGATCTTCATCCAACTTTGCCAGCGCCCATTCACCAAAAGTGCGCCCATTCACCAAAAGTTAAGCGTTGTGGTAGGTCGTGTGGCTACAATTCTTGCACCAGCTGTATTTTAAAAGGTTTAACACCCAAATCCTTGCGCAAATTTTTCGAATTCTTTTTGAATTTTGAATTGAGAGTGAAGTAACAGAGGCCCAATTGCTGCGAACGGCGCGATTAAGTAAAAATTTTAAAGAAAAATGCTTTTGTTTTGATTGTTGTTTGAATTGCAAGCTATTGCAATTTTTTGAATTCTAAAATAATTACTATTGCAGATGTCACATACTTTTGAGCCTAGCGATCCTTTCGCCAATGGATTGAAAAAATCTCTTCGTGAATCTGCTCCACCAATAATTTATTGGTTGGCTGATTTCAAACGTGATCGTACGGATACATCTGATGAAGAATATTCAGGTTGCCCAACAGAGGTAGCATCTGCAGAAATAATCAACGGAATGTAAAAAATCGTTTAAGACAATCCGAAAGTGAAAGTGCTTGAAAATGTTGAGCCTAAAAAGATATCAACTAACTCGCTGGTTTCAATTGTGCATGATAATTTGGGTAAGAAAACACCTGATTGTCATGTGTGTTAAGAAATGTCTAAAATAAAGAGGACGAATTCGTGAGTATTCATAGCGAGGTTTACCCATGTTGAACCGTGATCCGAAAGATGTTGTGCATCAATTCGCATAAACTTGAGATAAAATATGGATACACCACTATCCACTTGAGTTCATACATCAACAATCAAACAATGGGTTGATGCAAGTGATAATGCTACGAAGTGGTACTGACACACTAATCGTCCGGAAGAGTTTTGAGCAGTGTTTTTTTTTATTCCCACGGACTATTATTGATCAACTTTATCGAAAGAAGATTAAAAATAAGAGGCGAATATTATGCAGTATTATTGGATCGCTTCAATGGTGCACTCAAGGGAAAACAACTTGCAAGGTAATGCAACATCTCACAAGTCATTGACAGCAATGAAAAACTCATTGCAAGGTTTGAATTGCTTTCACATCCACCATATTCTCCAGAACGGCACCCAGTGACTAATATCGTTTTTATCAATCTCAAAAATTGACTCACTGGAATAATAAAACATCAATTGAAACAGTTGAACTGGAAACCGATACGTATTTTTAAAAGTTGTACTAACCGTTCGTTCCAGCTGTTAAAAAGGTAAGAACTACATGTAGCGGGCTAAAAAGGGAGTATGTTGAACAATATAATTAAATTTTGTTTCCAAAAATTTACGCTTGCCAAGGACTTATTGAACAGTCGAATATTTTCCTTTTGTTTTCATCTGTTTCAAAGTTTTTTTCAAAGTATCTTCTCTATAAAGTATAGAGTATAAAGTATTAAGTATAAAGTATAAAGTATAAAGTATAAAGTATAAAGTATAAAGTATAAAGTATAAAGTATAAAGTATAAAGTATAAAGTATAAAGTATAAAGTATAAAGTATAAAGTATAAAGTATAAAGTATAAAGTATAAAGTATAAAGTATAAAGTATAAAGTATAAAGTATAAAGTATAAAGTATAAAGTATAAAGTATAAAGTATAAAGTATAAAGTATAAAGTATAAAGTATAAAGTATAAAGTATAAAGTATAAAGTATAAAGTATAAAGTATAAAGTATAAAGTATAAAGTATAAAGTATAAAGTATAAAGTATAAAGTATAAAGTATAAAGTATAAAGTATAAAGTATAAAGTATAAAGTATAAAGTATAAAGTATAAAGTATAAAGTATAAAGTATAAAGTATAAAGTATAAAGTATAAAGTATAAAGTATAAAGTATAAAGTATAAAGTATAAAGTATAAAGTATAAAGTATAAAGTATAAAGTATAAAGTATAAAGTATAAAGTATAAAGTATAAAGTATAAAGTATAAAGTATAAAGTATAAAGTATAAAGTATAAAGTATAAAGTATAAAGTATAAAGTATAAAGTATAAAGTATAAAGTATAAAGTATAAAGTATAAAGTATAAAGTATAAAGTATAAAGTATAAAGTATAAAGTATAAAGTATAAAGTATAAAGTATAAAGTATAAAGTATAAAGTATAGAGGAAAGTATAAGAGGAAAAGTTCATTGTTAAAGTTTTGTGTACCTTAAAAGTGATATGTGTTCACTTATAACTCATTTATAAAAGAGCCCATAATTTGATCATTAAAAAGTGATATATGTATATATATATATGTATATATATGGGGCGTTCTTCGTCAAATCGACCACCCCACCTACCCCCTAAACGTCTGAATTTTTGGAATAAAAAGTTCCACGCCGTACATTGTTGCGTTTCATACAAGTTAGACGGAGAAAATTATTTTGTAGATTTTTTGATAGTTTTAGATGTTTAGGGTATGGGAAAAAACAAAAAAAAGTATTTAAGAAACTTTAGACAAGTGGGCGTGGCAGCTCCCATACAAAGTCAAACCATTTTACGCTATATCTTAGAAACAAAATAAATGTCAATATCGAAATCAATAGTATACGTCACTTATGTAATTTCTTAACAATTTTCAAAATTAAGGCACAATCGGACAAGTGGGCGTGGTAGCTCCCATACAACTTAAACACATTTTGCGCTTTATATGAAAAATGAAATAAGCTATAATCGAATCGAATTCAAAAGTAGAAGTCAAATATATGCTTACTTAACAGAGTTAGTAGTATTTCTTACTTACCCTTACCCTTTTCTTGTCCTACACTTGAAAAAACGAACGTTGTTATTTGTGTTTTTTTATTAAACGCTATACAATTCAATTATTTCTTTAAATTACATATTATTAAGGTTTGATAGTTACACAATTTAAAGAAAATGCTGCAATTATTAGTCGTAATAATCACTATTCGATTTGGAACATTCACTGATATCAGAATATGAATCTTCTTCTTCCCGGTATTCGATTTAAGCTTAATCGAAAAACCACGATATTCCCTTTCGGCAATAGTATTTTTCTGAGTGCGAAAAATGCGTTTTTTCAAATATTTAGCTATGGAATCTCAAGAAACAGGTAAGTTTAAATATCCGATAAATAACCCTTTAGCTATGTATTTGAAAACAACTTACTTACTTACTTACTTAGAATATAGCTTACAAGCAATTTATTTTAATTTAACAGTTAAAAACAAACAATTTTGGTGAATTTCAAAGCATCTAAATAATTTTTTTTTTCAAAAATTAGAATGACTCTAAAACAAATATCACTTGGGTCATATATGACCCAAGATCGATAGAAAGTTAAAAAAGTAAAAAACTGAAAACAGACATCACTTCTGCTATACAAAAAAATAGTTTAAGATATATTTGACAAAAAATAGGTGGGTCATATATAACCCATTGTTCTCACAGGGTTAAGGATAATCAGTAAACAAACATCAATTAATAATATCGTTGCAACAAAACGGTTTTAATTTCACCTGAACAAAAACTTGGTGTGGGTCAATATGACCCAATGGTCGCGCAGGGTCAAGGATATCAAAAATCGAAAAAATACATGATTAGAAACTGTTTACCCAATAAAATAATTTTGGCCGCCTAAACCGATGAAATACCCCTATGTGGGACGGCACATAAAATACCTCTTGTATTCATTTGCTTCTTCAGAATGTTCGGATACAATTTTCACTACATCTGCTGCTGAACGATAGCCAATCGCACGTTTTAATAGTAGGTCTTACTGAGCATGGTAAATGCCCTACATTGCATTACAGACGCTTGTCATGCAGAACAAACCATTTTAATTTGCAATTTCCATAGAGGTTACAATTTGGTACTGCACAAAAAAATTAAAAATAAATATGATGTACCGTTATGAGCAACCTAATCTCTTTTGATTTTACAAACAGACATAATAAGCTTATGTTAGTAAAAATTTCAAGACCTAGACAATATACAGACACTTTTAGATTTTCCATCTTGTATAAAAATAAAAAGAAATTTAGATAAAAAATCTATATTTTTTTCAATTTAGAGATAAACATGTATAAATAATGGATACATTTTTTTTTCTTTTTTTTTATTTTTTTTTTTTTATTTTTAGGTGTACTAAGAAACTAATAAACATAATGTATTCTTTTCAAAAAGTGGTCTACGTTTTCTGTAGAACTCTTCGTTCAGGAATTATGTCATTTTAAAGAAACTGGGGAAATCGTTATGCAGGGAAGCGAAAAGGCTACTTTTCCCATACAAATTTTTGTTACTTTGGTTCCACAAGGACTATCGGTTTGAAATTTACGTAAGGAAGATATGCTTCTCAGAAGCTTAAGTCCAAAATTTGAAATCATTCCGTGCCCTACAACCCGAGTTACAGATTTATCTCCGTCTAAATAGGCCAAACACAACACTGTGCGGCGGCTTTTAATTTTCCTTGAAATTTCTATTTCTTGACGCCGTTAGGCGCTCTTGAAAATTGTTATAACTTAGAGGTGTTTTGGCCTACTACGCAAAAAAAGGAAACTTTAGAAAAATTGGCTTTGGTTAGTTTTTTTTTTCTATTTATATATAGAATTTTGTTCCTTACCTAAAAATATTTTGTTAAGTGTAAATTTTTCTAAAAAGTTAACCCTTATCAGCAAAAGCAGGTGCAAAAAATATTTAATGTTCAAACTTAAACGATTTGTTATTCAAAAATAAGGCACTTTAGGGAAAAATTGTATAAAACAGAAAGTGCTTAGAATTTGTCAAAATATAAGTACAAATTAAAAAAAAACATTTTTACATTAATAGATTTTTGAGTTTGGCCATTTTTTGCAAAATTCAAAAACATCAGAAATATTTTTTTTTTTTCGAAATATGATCGAATTCTTTCAGATCATATACATATCGGGGTGCATTATTGAAGCTGACAAGCCTGCTTCTGCTTGCGCAACGACCGAGAATCGAGTCTGGAGTAATCAACTTCTGAGGTAATTATAATCGGCAGTAACAGTTGCAATAACAGTTTTTTTCTAGTTGCAACATCACAAAACTTGATGTCCTTTGAAAATTTACTAATATACCAATTTAAAAGTATATTTTTTGATGTGACAACATACGTTTTTTAGAAAAGAATTGATGTGATCGCGGCAGGATGGAGAAGATTTAATTTTAAATCCAAGGTTGGAGACCTAACTCATCAGTTTTGGATTCACGTTATTTCATGTAGGATTGGAATCAAGCCTTCATGGCAATATGACTTCTTTGGAATTGGTAACACTTATGATTTTAAGGGTTTCAATATGAGCATGTATGCTTTAGCCCTTTTGGACACCATAATTAAGTCCTCCTTCACGTTTGCACACAAGTCTTCAGCAAGGCCGTTGAGCCTGGACAAGTATAATTCGATGTCGTCAGAATTTGAATTAAGGTGGTCCTAAATTGTAAGGAGTAATAAAAAATAAGTCTATGTGCGCGGTACACCCCTTAAAAAGTTTCCGTTACTCGAAAAACTAATGAATCTCAGATATGAGTTCGATCGAAGAAAATTTAGAAGTACCGCAACAAGCTTTTGTTGGTCAAAGGGATTTATGTGGGAAAAATTATAATTTTTTTTTAAAAAAACCCAATAACTGTTAATTAATTTGCAAAAAAATTATATCTTCCTTGTTTTTCAATTAATTTTTCGTTAAAATGAGTTAGAAAACAAAACGATTTTGAACTTTTTGAAAAAAAAAAAATTAATTTCATTTCAGTTTTTACTTTTAAAAATTGCAAAAATTCAAAGATGACAGAATTTCCACAAAGCGCAGTGGAAATATTTTCTGAAACTATGATAGTTAAGTATAATTTTTAGTTTTCTGAGTTAAGTCTCTATTTAATAGATGCTTAGAAGAAGCATTCGTAAAAAGGGGTCCATTCGATGATTTGATTTGTCGTGATTAAAAGCGATTTCAGACGCTTAATCGAATATTTCCCATTAAAGTATGAGTAAAAGTGTACGTGGATAACTTTGTCATTTACATGCATATGAGACATATATTATTTTCAGCTTATAACCATTCTAATCGTTTCTTTAATTTCGTTTAAGCGTGAATGACAACAAACCATCATGCTTGAATTTTAAAGATAAAATTATAAAAAATATAATAAAACAAAAGCTATTGACCTCACTGATATAAAATAATAAAAACTTGTTAATTATTACACTGAGTTACAAAATGACACTTTATAAAAGGTGCAGAGTTCTCGATAGTCAATCCCAAATGCATTTTGGCTGGTGATTTCAAATATGGACTCCGTTTTTCTCCATCAGCTCGAGTTTTTGAGTTATAGGCAAAAACATGAAAATCAGTTCTTTTTATAATAATTTTGCTATATCTATTACACTGATTTACCGATTTGTATTACGATGACGAATCATTCCAGAAAGTCAATGAAGAGAAGTTTTTCAAGTCGTAAATGATGCTCAAGGTTAGTCATCGAGGTTTTAAAATTAGGGTCTTTCATTAGCTGTAGGGTATGCAACTATTCGACATTTTAAAAAAACCGGTTTCGAATAGCACAATTTTTACAAAACCGGTTTTCGAATTATTCGACCAGAAAAAAACCGAGAAAACCGGTTTTTTTTTCAAATTAAATAAATTTTTTAATTTCTTTACTTACATATATCTATGTAGTTTTTATTTAACAAAAATAGCAACTTTTTTTAATAAAGTAAAGAAAGGTACTTATGCAGTACTACCCACTGAACCATAAGCGAAGGTTTTGCGTAAGGTGAGAGTTTTGCGAAAGTGCTTGGTCAGAATTTTTTTTTTAAATTTTTGATTTTTTATTTTGTTGCTTAAAAGTACTTGCTATAGAAAATTAAATTCGTGAAAATTTTTCCCATAAATGAAACTGAACATCTTTTTCGAAATTTTAGAGTCTTCTTAAAACTTATTTAGAGTCGAAAAAGACCAATTTTTTATCATTTTAGTAGGTAAAAATGCCTCGAAAATTAACCATTTTTGTTCATAAATGAGTTCAGAAATGAATAATAAATGTTTCTTTTTTTGCATTCTTAAATGAGTTCTTTCATAATAATTTCTTTTTATACAAATCATCGATATGTAATTACAAATAATATTAACCAATAATAAAATTTATAATTCCGAAATGTTTATTTTTTAACTCATTTCTGAACAAAAAAAAAGGTTTGTTTTCTAAAAGCAGTTCAGTACGGCTTCATTGATTCAAAAAGGATTCATTTCCGAGTGACAAAAAATGACGTTTCTATGGTTCTTTTTTTAAGTAATTTCCAAACAAAAAAGTAAAATTTATGGTTATTTTATAACTCATTTCCGAACAAAAAAGGGTTAATTTTGGAGAGGCATTTTAGTCCGAAGAATGCTACAAAAAAGGTTCGTTTATGAGTGCCGAAATACTGAGGTTGTTGTTTTTTTTTCCACTTCAACGTTTTCAACATTGTTTGTGTTTTCAATGGCCGATTGTGAGCGCTCTCTTTTTGAGTATATTTTTTGACAGGAGATGTTTTCATAAGCAACTGTCAATGCTACCTTGTACATATTATTATACCATGGGAAAGGCGCTATATCCGAGTATGTTCCAGTATATATAAACGTTCCGAAATGGAACGTTTTTACCCGAAATTGCTCATAAATGAATTTGAAAACGGTAGTTTTGATTCTCTGGGTAGAATTATGTTTCGAGTTTTTCTTTCAGTCTTTTTAACACATGTTTTATGTCTTTTAATGATTGTCTCTATATTTGTTCTTAATGCTTTCAGATTTTTTTTTTGGCATTTTGTGCAAGAAGCCTGTATCAAGCTGTTGATAATTTAATATATTTTTTAGAAAAGAATGCATTATAAACTAAAAATCATGTTTAACTTAAATACGCCAGCCGCTTGTAAATGTTGTTTTAACAAAAGAAAGCAAAAAGAAATGACCAAAGCATATGTTTAAACGAGCTCAAATAAAAAAAGATACAGTAGTTTCGACTATGTCGTAACACAAGACGTAGAATTATTCAATTCGCTTTTGATGACATCTTTTTTAAAAATATTTATTCCATACACCTGAGGATATGACCTTTAAGAGAGTGCCGGAGAGGGTTAATATGTATCACCAACCCCCATTACTTTTGCAAAAGGAACATATTTGCCTTTGACACCTATTCCCTCCGACCACTCCTTAGGGGCGCTCCCATACAAATTGTATGCTTTTGTCGATAAAACCGGAAACTGTCCATAAATAGGTAGAAAACTTAAACAAGCAAACAAAATTTGTTCAATGCTATCAAGTTCAACAACCCATGTGTCAAAATTTCACTGTCGATAATATGCCCGGATATTTAATTGGCTGCGTTTGACATTTCAATAACAGATTCTGTTAAAAAAGCATGCGCCTCAAAATTACTCAGTATTACTGGGCTACGCGAGTCTGTTAAAAACAACATGCCCCCAAAAGTATGCTTTTTTTAATTATAAGATTTATGTCTTCACGCTAGATGGCGCTGTCTTCGCCGTCGAAAAAACCGGAAGCCGTCGATAAATAGGTAGCAAGTTTAAGCAAACAAAAAGATCAAATATTGGCTTTATATTTCATGTAATTGTGTAAAATTGATATAAGTTAGACAGTTCTAACATGAATTTTTGTCGCATTGAGGATCAAGCAGACCAACAAGTGCTAAGATCAACATTGTACGATTAGTACTTTAGGCCCACCAAAGGCTCAAAAAGTAATGTAAATACCGACACCTGATCACTATCAACCACCATACTTACCTCCGAGAACGACGTATTCTACGTCAAAAAAATTAAATAGCAGCCAGAGATAAGAAATGTTAGAAACCTTAGTGAAATGTAAAAACGTAAGTAGAAAAAAAGGGTCGCTCAAATGAAATAAAAAAATGTTTTGAAGAAATTTTCAATTTTAAATTGAAGATTTTTATGAGTTATAAAATTGTGGCATATTTTAATAAGTTTATTTCTTTTATAATTCTTAAAAAACATATTTTTTAAGAATTATATTGTGAGCTTAATGCCAAATAATTCATGAAGCAACAGGTTGCTACAACAGCAAAGTTCTTTGCAGAACTTAAACCAAGCTGACTAGACCATGGTTTCGTCGGACGCTACTCCGACTCATCAGTAGTCTCAGTGGTTCTAGCAGTCCACGAACTTTGACAAGCTAATAGGCGCAAGATCAATAAAACCAAAGAGGAATTATAGAAGCGCTATACTTTGTCAAAGCAATGTTTTTCTACTCTTTTGCTAGTCGCAAAATTTCAAAAAGTTGACTGCATTGATTCTGCAAAGATTTTGCTGTTGCGCTTTTTTGTTTACTTCTTTATCACGTATCAATCTAGGTTCCAACATTTTGTTGGTATTAAACCAAAGAAGGCGTGAAGAAGGTTTTTTTTGAAAGCAGATGTTTATTATATGCGCAGACATATAATATTACATCATGTTTTCGTAGGTCGTGCTCGCACCAGTTTACATGAGTTATAAGATTTTTTATATTTCTTAACTATTCGAGCAGTCGAATAATTCGAGCCAAAAAACCCGGTTTTCGAATTATTCGAAAATTGCGGTTTTTAAAAAAACCGGTTCGAATAGTAAAAAAAAAAACCGAAACGCCGAATAATTCGAACCGGTTTTGCATACCCTAATTAGCTGCCTTATCTGCAGAACATCCATTACACCAGCTTTAAGCTTTTCTAAACTTATTCCCGGCATTTTTCTACTTATGTAAGCAAAACATGGTCCTTCTTTATCAATTGCTTATCAAAAAACCTTATCAACTGTACTTGAATTTTAATATACTTGAATTTTTTTTTTTTTACTTTCTTTGAAAAAATGTAAGATAATTAAAGAAAACTAAGATGTTTATTAAAATTCGAGAGATTTTCTATCAAGTAAAAAAAAGTGAACGTCGATATCTTCAAAACCGTCAAAAATATTGTAATTTTATGTGCAAAAATTGAAAGGTCTAATATTTCTTCATTGAAATTCGTCATCGTAATACAAATCGGTAAATCAATATAATAGATATAGCAAAATTATCAGAAAAAGAACTGATTTTTATGTTTTTGCCTATAACTCAAAAACTCGAGCTGATGGAGAAAAACGGAGTCCATATTTGAAATCAAGAAACCAAACTAGTCTATAATCAGCTGAAAAATCTCCGGCACCAAAATGTCTGTCGGGCTGTGTTATTATTAATATTATTTTATTATTATTATTTTATTGATTATAATTTTGAGAAAATAAGAAAGTATAAGAAAAAATTGAGCGACATAAAAAAAAAAAAAAAAAACAAAAAGCAAAAATATTTCAAAATTGTTCGACCGCACTTATTGATAAACACATAAGCATTTGCCTTACTCACCTCTTCCTTCAATACTTGCATTAACCTTTTGCATGAAATAAATCTTGAGCTGAGCTACTTGAAGTTGTATTTCTGTTTATGGAACCATATAAATAAAAATAAGAGTAAAAGTTTCTGTCATAAACGGAAAAGTATTCAAGTACAAGAATAACCTTTCTTTGAAGGTTAATATTACTGACTGAATATTGTTGGAAAATTCAAACCTTTTTTGTTATTTTGATTTTTTTTTTATAAAAATTTTAAATGAAACAAGAATTATGCATTCATTTGAAACGGTTGTGTTGTTTTTAAAGTATTATGGCATTTTGTTTTAACTTGTCAAAAAAGTTTCTTGATTTCATGGCGTATACGTAACAAAAATTCACTTCACAAGAAACAAGCACACATACGGGCACACACATTTACAAAAAAAAAAAAAAAACAAGAAAGGCAAATAAACAAATTGTTTGCTATCAACACCAGCAGAGCATAACAGAAAATAGCGTACACACACTCACGCACACACATAAGCACACAAACGCGTAGACAAATACAAATACAAGTCCAGCGTTGCTACTTGATTCAAGGAAAATAAACAAAAAATACATATAAAACAAAAGAAAACAAAGTCCTAGATAATAAGGGTGTGAGATCGTCTATTAAACACGAGTAGATGAACAACGCATTATTCTACGCAAAAAGGTAGAAAAATTACTGTTGCGTGAACGCCAGGACTAAAGGACTCAACGACTATTTATGTACAAATTTGGGTAGTACAAGTTGTTTTTTTTTTTTGTTTTGTTGTTTTCATCAGCATTTAAATTTAAATTATCAAGCTTGTTTCTCATATTTGTAACGGTACCTTTTTTTAATAAGATATCCTTTTCTTATGACTGCTTTTATTAAGAACTGCGGCTATTTTTATTTAATATATTGTTGTCTTTTAAGCTTGTTAATTGCTGAGATTATTTTTCACTTTAATTTTTTTGCTCCCACAATCTTCACAGCTATTTTTCACTGCAAAAATAAACAAGCAACTAGCTGAAACACAGTCACTAGTCTGCTTGCTAGAGCTTAGAAAAGAAAAATCGCAGACCTAATGGCGTTAAAACGCTTTTAACACGACGCGAGCTCAACACAAACTAAAATTTCAGAGCGTAGCGCAACGCAAAATATATGCACAATGTTTGAGTCAGTTTGAGTGACAGTTTTTTTTTGTTTTTGCACTCTCCGCAGATGCTTTGTAAACAGAGCATGCTTTAACAGAGAGCGAGCAAAGCTTTGGCTTTTGCTTTGAGAGTTGCCAACAGACAGAAGTTTATTGTTTTAAATCGTCGCGATGCAATGAAACAAAGGCTTTGCTTTTAATTTGTTTATAATTATTTGTGTAAATATTTATTTTTTTTTTATTTCTTGCTTTTGTTTGTTTATTTTATTTAAACTTGTGTGACAGCGAACGTAAACTGTGTTAATAACTCATTTGAAAAGCATTGTTAAGTCGGTCTCATTTCTAATAATAATAGGGTAGATAACAGTCATTTATTAGCAACACATGTCATTAAATGTTTGTAGGAGTGATTAAAAATTGAGCAAGAAAAATTTTGGATTTATGTAAAAAAAAGATAGAATATTTTTTTGGTTAAAATAGATTTTCAACGACATATCTATAAAGGAATTTTAATGAGGGTAATGAAAGTAGCAGTATAAAAATAAAGAAATAAAAATTTATAAAATAGCATGCTTTAGGTGACTCTTCGTACTAAACTGATATTGATCAATTAATGGCTAGAACAAAGTTCGATATTTAATTGTTATCAAATGAAAATTATTCAACTTTGACTAGTTGACAGGAAAATTTCTGTTCTACGTTTTTATTTTTTTTTTCATTTAATTATGTATTGTATCTTCAATGTAGGTAGATGAACTAAGTAGGCCAGCCAGTGGTGGACAGAAAATTTAGTTTCTACGGTTGCTTCTGTGGTTGTCTAGCATATCCCTTGTTTTCGGCTGAGAACAAAAGTGTCCCCCTTCTTAGTCGAGTGTGGCCTCTATAATTAAGAATGTTGCGGTCTAGTGGGTTTGGGTGTAGCTCAAGCTTCTCTGTATATGCTATCACATGTTTAGAAAACACATTTTTTACCATCGGAACGTTTAGACCGTTTCGTGTGCGCGAATTTTTAACATACCATGGAGCGGCTATAGTCATGCGGAGGATTTTATTTTGTCGTCATTGAATTTTCTCCATATTTGAAGCCGACTCAGTACACCATCACACACTGGATCCCGTAGCACTATATTGGTTTTAGAATTGAGTTTTATAGTAGAAATTTACAATCTAGGCTTAGTGTAGAATTTCTCCCAATAAGCCAATTAATTTGAACTGCTTTCAGTTTCATTTGTGTCAGCTTTGCATCAATGTGGGTTTTCCATGTTAAACGACGATCAAGGTGAATACCGAGGTATTTAACCTCACAGTATTGCAGTATAGTTTGGTTATTATTTTTGATAGGCGGGCATGTTTCTCTGCGCAATGTAAATGTGATATGAACACATTTTTGTTCATTAACCTTTATTGTCCATTGTTTTTGCCATTTTTTTAATTGCGATATATACGCCTGTAATTTGCGGGATGCTTCTTGGGAGTTTTCGTGGATACTCGTGGACATACAAGAAAACTGTTTTTCGTCCTATCTTTTTAATAGCTTATGAATACTTAGGGGTAAGTCTTGCATCAATTTCAGAATTTATCCGGACACGTCAATAAAGAGAGAAGAACAATATTTCTTTTCTTCGTGAGTTTTTCTGACCACATGGACTAGTATATGTGTCTGTTCGATAGTGTTATGTTTTCTCCTGAAACCAAATTGATGTTTTGGAATACACCTATTATCGTTTGGCATGGGTGTCAACTTAATACTAAGTAGTTTCTCAGATAGCTTTGACATTTTAGATAATAAGCTTATATGCCTATAAGATTCCACTTTCGATTGGTCTTTTCTGGGCTTAGGTATAATGGTAATCATCGAAACCTTTCATTCTGTGGAATAGAATTAGAGGCATAGAATAGCACTGAATATAAAAAGAATTATCCTTTTTGCTAATGAGATAGCTCTAAAACAGTGGTGTTGACACGCACCATATACTTCGGTATTCACCTTGATGGTGCGGCTTGCACGCTGGCGGCTTCATCGGTCCTTATGCTAAGTCATTGGTTTATACGGACAAACCAGCAACTCTTGAAACATTGGAAGACAATATTTAAGCCACCATTGATGCCATACGGCCAGATTTATTGGAAAAAGTAGTATAAAATTGGACTGATCGAAAAGACTTTGTAACTCGTAGCCGCGGTGGATATATGAAGGAAATCATATTTAAATCATAAATGCCATGAAATTATTTTCCAGATTATAATCATAAAAAATTCATTCCAACAATATTTCTGCCTTCTATTATTATTTAAAGTTTAAAAGCTCTTAAGAAAACACCCTTTATAATCTCCGCAGGGGTCAAGAATATCGTAAAATTTTTAAATATGTTGTAAAAAAACTATAAATATCTTCAACATATAATAAATGGATGAATTTATAGTAGGGTAAATGTATGGATGGATAGATAGATGATAGAGTACCTGGCATTGACAATAATTTCATTCAATTTTTTTTTCTTTTTATTAAAAATGAAAAATTATTTTTAAATGCAGGCGGAAATATAGTATGAGCAAGAATAATCAAAATATATACAGCCATGGACATATAAATAGCACTAAAATACATGTAGAGTGTTTCACATGAATTTAAATAAAAAACATAGAGGAAAACAAGAATTTACTTCATTGTATTTGAGTTTAAACATTAAAAACTTAAAATCAGTAGTAACTTTGTAATTACGAATTAAAAATTAGAAAATTAATCAAAAATCTGAAATTGCTCCTTATCTGAGGTGGACATAAAAATAGCACAATTTGGATTCTGAAAAAAAGACATAGATATTTATTTTTATTTTACAATGAGCTTACGAATATGCTTCCTAGTGCTTGGTTCTGTATGCCGAATCGTTCAAAACAGCCCGACATATTCGTCCCATACTCTCCACAAGCTTCCATACCTTATCCTTCGAAAAAGAGTACCAAGCCTTCTCAATTCCACTCCATAACTCATCTAAATTTCGAAAATTTTTGTTGCTTATGCTGACCTTTACATCATTCCATAAATTTTCTATGGGATTGAGGTCTGGGCTTTGAGCCGGCCAAATTAAAATATTTATTTTTTCCTTTTTTAGCCAATCAATCACAACCTTTGCCGTGTGTTTTGGATCATTATCGTGCATAAAAGTCCACCTAATAGGCATGTTCTCAAATGCAAATGATTCCATCTAGTTATTAAGAATATCTAAATACATATTTTTGTCCATTATTCCTGGTATACGGAAAATTGGCCCAACGTCGTGCCAGGAAAAAGGTCCCCAAGCCATTAAAGCTCCCTCCTCTATGCTTTAATGATTTTGTTGTATACTTAGGATTCAACTCTTGGCGTTTGGGGCACCGGACAAAAGTTTTTTCATCTGGTCCAACATTATTAAATTTAGTTTCGTCAGTCCAGAGCACGTTCTTCCAAAATTGGTCATCTTTACTCACATGGGCCCTTGGAAACGCTAAACGATCCTTTATTTTTTTTTTTTTTTTTTTTTGGTAAGAGCGGCTTTCTTCGGCTAATGCGTCCATAAAGATTAGCTTCATGTAGTCTCCTATATACTAGTTTTCTTGAAAAATTAAGGTTATTTTCTTCATTTATTTCCCTCATAATTTGCTATGCTGACTTGAAAGGATTAGCCTTACTTTTGCGAATTATAAGTCTATCAGTAGAAGCGGTTGTTTTACGCTGTCTAGGATTGCGCGGCATGTTCTCGAAATTATTTGAACCATTTAATTTAACCCTATTCTGTATCTTTGGGTCACTATTCAATTTCAAACCAATATAGATGATTAAAAACTTGTTTTAAAGCAAAATAAGTTAAATGTATTTTATTATTAGTCATTCTGTTTCTGTAATATACAATTCATTTTTTTATATTTTGATAATATTTACTTTTTACACAAAATATTAAAAAATAACATGAACTGTCACGTAGTGACTCTTAGACACTGGTATCTGTAAAAGACGTGATAATGGAAAACTCTTCATGAAACCCAGCTTCGAATGCATTGACAGTATAATCAAAGAAGAGGCGTCATCGTAACTGTTCCTCTTATAAAAAAGGACGATTTTCTAAGCAATTCCGTGGTAATAGTCAGAAACCCATGAGTAACAAGCATTCACAGAAAAGTAAAGTTTGCCTTAAATGTACAAATAAATAGTTTAATAACAATTTCCACATTATTTATGAATAATTTAATTTTTCTTTTTAATAAAAGAAATAAATTCTCCATGAACGACATTTTGTATTAAACTTTCTTTTTTCAATAAAATAATTATGTTTTTTGTAATAATGTCACTAAGTCACACCGTGACAGTTTACGTTATTCAGATAGCGTGACATGAATAGGGTTAACTAGCTTGAGTGTATTATAGACCATTTTTCACGAAATTTTGAGAATACCCGCGATTTTAGATGGTTTTTTGCCTTTTCGTGTGCTATTTATATGACCGCAGCAGATCGTACATGCCTATACAGAAAGAGATGACCTGAGCAAATAAAAGTAAGTAACGGTACATCTCTCTCAGAGTTTTAAACAACGTCACAGTGGAGTCTCAAAAAATTATAACTACAGTTAATGAATACATTATAAGGTTCAAACGAAATGTTTTAAAAATAAGTTGACATTTGTGCTATTTATGTGTCCATGGCTGTAGGTATTTTTTGTTTTTTTTTTTAAATATTTTTTGTCAAATGTCAAACACACATGAACAATAATCTTTTTTCTAGAAAGACAACTCTTATATCTTGGAAACTTTTCATTAAAATGTTGCCTCAAATTTCAATTGCTGGCAACTCTAAGCTGGAAAATGTACAGCAAATCACTCAAAAGGATATAATTGAGTGCATTTGCTCTAAAAGCTCTCTTCAGCTCTCACATTGCTAGATGTTATTACAAACGTGCTGAATGTGTTTCTTGCATACTCCTCACTATTTGCTGACGTCATCAATTTGGCTGTAACAATAGAGCGCGCATTAAATAAAGGATATAAAGAAAACAAAAACAAAAAATAAAATACCGTGACGTCATTGTTTTGGTCTTGTATGTCATTGCCACACTTGGTTGGCTTCAGCTCTCTCTGCGTCTGCTGCGCTCAATGTTGTCCAACACTTAAGAATATAAGTGAAAGTTGGCAGAAATTCAGGATACGCAATATATACAAAGACCAACTTTCAACAATGACGTCAGAGTAACCATGGAGACCAGAAAAAATGTTGATGCTGGACAAGCACGTGGATGCAAAAATAGTCAGTGAAAAGGATGGCTTACATGACTAGCTCAAAGGATGATAGGACGAATAGATAGATAGATAGATGGATGGATGGAAAAATGTATGGATTTATGGATGGATGAATAGTACCTGGCATTGACAATGTCAACAAAATAAAAAATATACAGTGAGTGAGTGAAGGCAGTGAGTGTTGACCAACCAACAGACTGAGCAGTACTAACAAAGTGGTTACGCTACGATAGCGTAACCACCCGTACCATGCAGCCCACAAGGGTGCGCATGACTGAGAGGTAGGTCTGGGATGTTGTTATAGTTGTTATTTTTGTTGTTGTTTTTGTTTCTTGTTTTTGTTTTTTATTTTGTTTTACCTTAGCAATGTCAGGTTTCCATTTTATTGGATTAGCAGGGAAAAAAATAATATCGACTGTAGCAACATAACTTAACGTGGCAAGACAAACAATCAAACTTGCTCGGCAGGGAAAACATTGTTAACGTTGGGACTCTGGTGCTGGTAGAGAAGAAAAAGCTGTTACGAAGCGTATGCATAGCGAAGCTAACAGCTACAACCATGACAGGTGTTTAGCTGGGTAGAGGAAAAAAAAACAAATGCTGTTTCTGTGTTTTTTGTTTCGAGCTAATGGACTGAAAAGCGGAAGTGACGGCGAATTAAAATAAATGACTTTGATGTAAGAGCAGAAAATAATTAATTAGACTACAATTGCTTTGGTTTTTTTTTTTTTTTTTGCAAATTTTCTGTATTTTTCCTTATTATAAGGGTGAGTCCCATATTCAATTTCTTATTACTTCCTTAGCAAGGAGCTCAACTTTTGGCTTAAATTAACTCGCGTTATTAACTTGTTTTTTTTTTTGACAAAATTAATTAAAAGTGTCATGCTTTATATCTTCTTCACTTAAGTTGTTGTTGTTTTTTTTTTGTTGTTGTTGATATTTTTGTTAATATTGGCAATGCTACTTATAGCTTATTATTAACAATAAACTAGCTTCATAAATATTTCTACAAATAAATCATTAACTCTTTCGCAGATAATCACGTGCACTTATATCAGCTAGAAAAATAAACAAACACACAATCATGCGTTAGTCCACAGCCCATATTTTACTTCATGCCAATTAAATGTGTTTTTTTTTTCCTCTTTTTCCTGTTTATAAAGCTTAAACGCGTTGCTAAACAAATTATTTTCGAATTGGCAAGAAGTCATGTGTTGCCAGAATTTTTTTTTTTTTATTATAACATTTTAATGGTTTTTTATGCACGTTAACTATTTTTAGATATGATTTTATTCACTAAATAGCAGGGTGTAAGGCATTATTTAAACACACGGATAAACAATATTATTTAGTCGTGCCGCGTACGAGACTTTGCTCTATTATCCGTTTAGCAGGTACTTTGAGCAGCGCGCTAAACTTTATGGGGTGAAAACGTTTTCAAAAAAATTCACAAAAACAGAAACTTTGGAAAATCTTTCAAGTTCAATATAATCTAAAATTATCAGCATGGTTTCATTGGGAATTTAAAAAGAATCAAAAAGTAGAAGTTAACACCACCCAACAACGAGCTATCTCCACATAAGCGACAGACACAACAAGAAGAATTTGCTACATGGAATTATTATTCGCTATCTATAGGTGCTATGGTTAAAAATATTATACGTCAATAAAGGCTACTTGCTAGTCCTCACAATAAAAATAGATAAAAAAATGTGTAGAAGTCATGTGGTCGCGGAGGGAGCCGTCCAAGATCGAAAGTGCAACAAGGATGCAACGGCGTTGCATGGAATTATTAATAAGGAAATATATAAATCTATAAATATACATATAAATATATAATAAGGAAACGAAGGCTATATACTTGGTCTTACGACAAAATTAAAAAAATAAATTTTGACGTCGTCAGGCAGCGATGATAGCAGCTTATGCAACAAAAATGCAATATAATTGCATCGAATTTTTACTTCCTCAGCACAGGTGCTACGACAAATTTTATTTTACGTTAGCAAAGGTTGGGATTTTGACTTAATAACGAAAAAATAAATGTTGATGCAACGACACTACTGAGTCAACCACTTAATCCAGAAAAAATGCAACACAGTGAAAAAACGTTGCATGAATCCATGACTATAACCGTTACAGTAAATATTATGCAACGACAATCAAGGTTGAATTTTTGGTCAATGATAAAAAAAAAAAAAAAAAAATTTATGCCATCATGAGGTTTTCAGGGAGCCATTTAATGTATCGTAAATGCACCATCCTTGCATGGATTTATAGCATGGCGCTAAAGTAAGTTTAAATGTACCATACAAAAGCAAAAGCAATAGAAAAATCGAAATCCAAACAAGGATTAGAAAAAGGATGAGGACAATGATATGTATAACGACTAGGAAAATAAATACTACGGCAAGGGTAAGGATTAAGGATTGAATAGAAAGGAAATGAGAACAAGGATTCAGACAAGGATTAAAACAAAATTTAGAAAGATAATTAAAAATAAGAAATATGAAAAAGGTGGAGACAAGGTTTGCGACAAGAAGTGGGACAAAGATTATGAAAGAATTTAGACATGAATTAAAACAAGTATTTGGACAAAAATTAGAATAAAGCTATGAAAAAGGACGTGCACAAGGGCTTAGCCAAGGATTTAGCCAAGGATTTATTTAAGGATAAGGACAAGGATTCTGGCAGAGTTTGGGACAAAAATTTCAAAAGTGCTTAGGATAAGAATTAGGCAAAAGATTGGGGCAAAAATTTCGACAAAAATTTAAAATTAAAATTAAAATAAAACAAAAATTTTTTTAAGAATTGGGATAAGGAGTTATAAGACAAGTATAAAGTTAAAAATACGAATAAAGATGAGAATGACGACAAGTTTAAGGTCAAGAGAAAGTATAAAGCCGCGGATAAAGATACGTTGTTACGGTAAAACTTACACACCCTAGACACACCCAACTGCATGCGTTTTTTCCTCATTTCTAATCAACTGAAATGGAAAATATTTAGGGCTTAACAATTGAAGCTGATGATAAAGCTAATTGATGGGGTTGCTTAATATCTTAAGTTGATGGAGGAAAAGGCATAACACTTGCCTCAAATTCTACTTAAAATGTTTCTTCAGACTCTCGTCATGCTTAGCACATTCTAAACATGTTTCACTTTTTGCATCTTCTGTCTCATTAATTTATCATTCTATTCTATCATAATCTATCATATCATTATCACGTCACAAAAGATCAAAAACTTTTTACTTAGTATTGAATTTTTGCTCATAAAATAAAAACAACAAAAGATTTTTTCAAAATTAGTTTTGTTATTTATTGAGTCCTTCAATAGTTACAAATTGCAGAACAATTTATTCGAAAAGGCCGAATACATTTGCTTTCAAGCACAAGTGAAGTCTATCCGGCCAGTCATCGAATGCAGCACGCACGACATGCATAGGAAATTTTTCGACTGCTCGGATAAGAGCGCACTTTAGAAACTCGATATTTGGGTGTTTATTACAAGCACCATTTGTAATCCAATGGGTTCAGGTTGGGCTACCCGTTAGCCACTGATCCATGGAAATGAAGTCCGGAACATTGTTTTTGAGCCACTTTTGAATCAATTTAGCCTTATGGGGCGGAACAGAATCTTGTTGAAATGTCCACGGCTTGCTTTAAAATAATGTAGTGTTAAGAGGCTTTACAATAAATTCCAAAATATCGGATTTATACACTTTCGCCGAAGTTTCACTTTTTCACAAAAATGGAGCTTGGTGACTCCATCATAGGAGACTCTCAGGCGACAAACCATCACAGAAGCTGGGCTGTGACCTCTCTGAGCTTTCGTAACGAGTTCTGCTTCATGTCGTGATAGCAGAGCATTCACCCTATTATTCTGTTTATTGAACGATTCCTCTACGGCGAAATTTTTTTCGTCAGTCAACAGAATTCGTCTGTGGGCATTATCCGCGTGCTTGAGAATTAACTATTTCGCTTTTGGCTTACGTTGTATCTTTAACGCTACCATGAGAAAGTGCCTGTTGTGTCTTTTGTATGCTCTGAGTCAAAAGTCATATTTAAGAATGTGAGAGTTCGAATTCGCCGAGATATTCATATCCCGCGACAAGATTTTCTGCTTTCGCAGTGGTTTTCGCTTGATTCGAGACTTCACTGCCTTGATGGATCGTGGTGTTCTTCCGATACGCGGACGGACGGATTTTGGACGGTCGATTATTCCACCAGTTTCCTCAAACAACTTCACAGTACGATACACAAAATTATGAATGACTCCGGGTGGTAGCAAGATCAGAAAGATATCGTCTCTTTCGATGCTACATTTTTTAGACCGACTACGACTGATTATAAACAATTACCGCCGAAAACTTTTTCACGAAAAATAAGCATAAATGCATAAAAATAAGCATTAATGCTAAATGCCAAATAGGCGTCAAAACGAAGGGAGTACGGTCAGTTGTTCACTTACATTGAGCATGTTCAGTCGTGTGCCAAAACATATGAGAGTACTAAGTATATACGAGGGTTACTACATATATTTTGGGAATGAATAGAAAGACCCATTTTTTTCATTTTGAAAAAAAGCAAGTTTTTTTCAATTTGTACTACGATACGTCTTGAGACACGTAAAAAAATAAGAATTATTTCGTGAAATAACGAAAACAAACAAGCGCCGAAAAATTATTCGCCGTCAAGACAATGGGATCTTGAGGCGTTTTTGAGCACTTAAAATATCGAAATAATGGGTCATCACCGTAAATTCCTGATTTGGCCCCTATTGACTTCTTTTTGTACCCTCACATCAAGGACAAACTGCGTGGACAACGGTTTGATGCCGTTTGATGCGTTCAAAAACTATATTTTGAAGGTATGTCAAGCGGAATGGGATAAATATCCCATGAAATATGGGATAAATATCCCCAATCATGCAAGCAATATATAAAACCTAAAGGAGAATATTTCGAAAAACAATAAAGAAAAAAATTTGGTCTTAGTATTTATTCCCGAATATATGTATGTAATAACTAGGGATGTCAATCCCAGGATTGCAAATTGTCCAATAGATTTCTTTCAGAAAGGCATAAAGGTGATTAGAGGTGATTTCACCGCGGATATAGCTGCGACGTCTGCGTATTCATTTTCGGTTATTCCGACGTGCATCATCATCATTTTGACTTTTAGTGCATTTCTATTTATAAGTACAGACCGAGAGACTGTCAGTACATATAATAAATATGCCTTTTGATTTTTTGGCAATAAAATGACTTGAAAGTATCGCTTCGCAGTCGAAAGAACTAGCAATTGATGGGAGAAGTCCATGCGCTGGTATGGTACTGTTGATATCAAACACAGCTCCATCAGGATATTTTGAACCATCTGTAAAGAGTTGAATCTAGTTCTTTTCTATAAATGGATTTATGTGTTCTATGTATGATGTACGATATACCATTGGTGAAGTTTGTTCTTTTTTGTAGATGGTAAGGTCGCTTAAAAAGGAGCAATCTGTAAGTATCCGCGATGGATACTTCATTTGAGTTAGATGCATTGGGTTTAAATCTTGAAGAGACCATCTTGCGGTGCTAAGTATATGGTAAAGTCCCAACTCTTCTTTTAGTTTTCGTTCCCGATTTTTCAGTGCTTGGGTTTCATTGTGATGAATTAGGCTATTACTGAAGAAAATCTGACGAGATTGTCGACATCTATTTAGTTCAACTTGATCTTCTATTGTAGTAAATACACCTTCTGTTAATAAATTTGCTATCGGAGTTGTTCAAAATCCTCAGTTGTCTGAGGATTCATCTTATAGCCGCATGATAGGGCGATTTGATTTGTTGTGGGATTGTTTCAGCGGATTTCCCGCGATTGTGAAAAGATTCCGGTATTGGACTTCCTGGTAGTAACCTATTTATAAATATCTTAACTAAAACACTTTTAAAAGCCTTGAACTTAATCCTCATTTTATAAATTTTATAATTTTTGTATATTCTCAAAAAGTCATTTGTGGCATATAATGTTTTTTTTTCATTACAATTTCGAGCAGTACATATATTTGAAATAAATTCACTTCATCAGTAAAACTCACGTCAGAATCTTTGTAGAATGAAAGAAGAAAAGAGGGAGTCAGACAAATCAAAGTTAATGCTCTAATTAAACCAATTAAATCAAAAACATGATCAAGTAAAAAAAGAGAATCAGAGCAATTAAGAATGAGTTTTGGTCATTAGACTATGTTCAGTTGATTACTTAACGACTACGAGCGAGTTCATGAAATAGCTAGAGTCAATAATTACAATGAAATTAAAAGAGGTAACGTGGTATAAGAGGTATATCTATGTATGTTATATAAAACAAAGTAGAAGAAGGCGTCTGTCAGTAATTTTCAACCAATTTAGTTGATTTTTTTTTTAAATGTAGATAACTATAATGCAAAGGTTATAGGCTAAAAAATAGGGTTGCCACCTAAATTTTTTTTATTTTTACGAATTCGTTTAATGAACATTAGGTTAAAATGGGTCACTGAATCCCAATCCGTTGTCATAATTGAAAAAATTATGTAATTTTTACCATAGGGTTGCCATCAAAATTTTAAAATTTTTACGAATTCAAAATAACGTGTTTTTTCCAAAGGGATCCTAACTAAATTTTTTTTATTTTTACGAATTCGGTTGGCAAACACTAGGTAAAAATGGGTCACTGAACCCGAATCTGTTGTCAGAATTTCAAAATTACGTAATTTTTCTGTAGGGCTGCACCCAAAATTTTTTTATTTTTATAAATTCGGTGCTGGGGCGAACACTAGCTGAAATGGGTCACTGAATTCGAATCCGTTGTCAGAATTTTAAAAACTATGTAATTTTTACCATATGGTTGCCACCTAAATTTTTACGAATTTAATATAACGTGTTTTTTCCAAAGGGTTCCCACTTAAATTTTTTTATTTTTACGTATACGATCTGAATTCGAACACTTGGTAAAAATGAGTCACTGATTCCGAATCCTTTATCAGAATTTCAAAAATTACGTATTTTTTCTATAGGGCTGCCACCAAAATTTTTTGATTTTTACAAATTCAGTGCTGGGGCGGACACTAGCTAAAAATAGATCACTGAATACTAATCCGTTGTCAGAATTTGAAAAATATGTAATTTTTTACCAAAGGGTTGCCACCAAAATTTTTAAATTTTTACGAATTCGGTGCTGGGCGAACATAAGCTAAAAATGGGTCGCTGAATCCGAATCCGTCGTCAGAATTTAAAAGTAACGTACATTTTTTTCCATAGAGTTGCCATCTAAAATTGTTTTATTTTTACTTTCAGATAAACAATGTTCTTGGTGTTTTTTGTTTTTCACCATCGCTGGTGAAAACTACTATTTTGTAGTAAACTTTCACTATTGAAAACAAATAGTGCGTTTTCACGAGCGATGGTGAAAAAAAAAAACACCAAGAATGTTGCTTATATGAAAGCATTACCATAACTGTTTTAACTTTATACAACTTTTTCGAAAAAGCTTTTTGAAATTGCCTGGCGAAGCAGGCGAGGGTTCAGTTAGTTATTTCATAAATACTTTCTACTTCTCTTCGAAAAAAAAAAACATATCCATAGGATTTGAAACTATGGATTCAAATGCCCACTGAGAGAAAAATTTCACTCAAGTTTCTATAAAATCTTCATTAAGTTAAGAATTAGCTTTAAACTGTCACTTAAAAACGTTTTTTGGAAGAGCAGCAATTCTTCTTGACATTGTATATTTATAATGGGTTAAAGTACTTTTACGATTTTAACACGAAAAAGCAAATTCCAAACAAAACCACACACAATCGCTTTAATATCCATTTCAAATTGAATTTCCATGTTATGATTGTTTCAACTGTCATTCTCAACACCGCAACGTGTTCATGTCAATTTATTGTATTTTTATTCACTCTAAATTCGAAATCATTGGGATATACGTCACAATAGTTTGTGGAATGGTTGCGACTGTCTGAAATTTTGTTTTTTTTTCTTTTTGGTAATTGCTTAAAAGGTCTCTAGAGCTAAATTTAATAAATCGATTGAAGTTTCGTCATGGCTCTGACACACGACATAATAATGATGATGATGATGAACGACGTCATTGTGTTTTTTTTTATGTTTCTTTTTATATCGCCCCAAACTTGACAGTTTGTTATTTAAGCTTGCCAAATAAATCAAAAATACAATATTTTTTGCATATTAAGACATCCTTTTGGTGACATTCAGAGATAGATGCCTAAAATAACAAACCCAAAAAAAAAAGAAAAAAAAATATTATAAAAACAAAAATACGTCAGTCTATGAGAAGGTAAAAGTCACTTTTTAGGCAGCTTCCCTCATTTGTTTGTTTTTTTATTGGATTAGAATTCGAAAGCAATCAAGCTGTATATCGTAGACATTCTTTTTATATTTCCAATTTCAATATCATCCCCCCTTAATTTACACATTTTATATACATACATTGCAATTGACGTCATCGTTGGACAACATTGACATTTCAATCATCTTTTTGATTGATAAGCAATCGATTTTGTTATCTTTGATGATCGTTTGTAATTAAGACTCATTTTGATGTTATAGGTTTTAGCTAGTAACATGTGTACCAGGTGGAGGGAGGGGAGCTTTGGAGTGCCATGCTACTTGTTTGAATGAGTTTTTGAAATGTTGACAGTAATTAACAATCAACTAAAAGTGTTTTCGCTCTTGTAGCACTCTGCTCATGCAAACAATTAAATAAGACTTATGAAGATTAAGAAGTACTGGTTGTCTTATTGCCTAACTTTGTTTATTGATGCGTATTTGATCACAATTGTTCCTTATGGGTAAAGATATATAATAAATGTATAAAATACAGTTACTGTGTGTATTAATTTCAGTCCGATATTGATGTGGTTTCTACCAGGGTGTAGAAGTTTATTCTACTTCTAGCTGATATACCCGGTTTTACTCGGATGAATTACTGTAAAATTTTCCTCGTTGTAATATATTTAAAAAATAATGAAAAATAATCTGCACTTAATTTATTATTCACGAAAGGGTCCATGTTTTATCTTTCTGTTCAAAATAAATAGTTACCGAGGTGCCAAGAAAATAGATTTATAGCGTTAACTTTTGATCGAATAGAGATATTGGTATAATTTTTGCACATAATTTTTTGAGTGCTAATTTTTGAGTAAAAACTCAATATTTTGGATATTTTTTTTAAAAACGGCGGCCGTGAATTTGCCAAATAATGGAAACGTAAAAAATTTCCGACATTTTTGTATTTTTTTCAAAAAATGGGCAAACTAAAAAATCTATAAATGCCAAAATGTCTTTTTTTTTAATTTGTACTAATGTTTTAACAAATTCTAAGCACTTTTTGTTTCATAACATTTTTCCCTAAAGTGCATTATTTTTTAATAAAAAATCGTTTAAATTTCAACATTAAATTTTTCTTGGACCCGCTTTTGCTGATAAGGGTTAACTTTTTAGAAAAATGTACACTTAATAAAATATTTTTAGGTAAGGAACAAGATTCTATCATTAAATAGAAAAAAAAACTTACCTAAGCTAATTTTTTAACGTTTCCTTTTTTTGTGTAGTAATCTTTGTCTAAAAAAGTGGCCAAAACACCTCTAAATTATAAAAAATTTTAAGAGCGCCGGATACGGCAAAAAAAAAAGATTTTAAGGATAATTTTAAGCCGCCGTGGAACTTTTTATCTCAAAAATTAAGACGTTTAGGGGGGGGTGGCCGATTTGACAAAAAACGCCCCATATATATATATATATAAAAGAACAAAATCGTTTTGATGGCTTCGACTTATCTCCATACTCAAGAGATAACGGACGGAAAGCAAAATATCATTCTCCACCATAATTATACGAAAAGAGGGACGGCTACTTTCGATCAATTGAGCCATCCTACTCAGTGGCTCAGAGAATGAACAGGTGGCCATTGCGGATTTTCAAGTAGCCGTCAATTTCCTCATTGTGTGGAAACTCAAAGTCGGTGACGGCCGGGAATCCACTTCTGCGATCATCGTTTTGAAGAAACTGATTGTTCATCTCACCTTTCGAATACTACACCACAGATTGGCAGGACCATTTCTTCGGAAAGAGCTACAGATGGTTATCAAGAGCATCCTAAAAATTGACAACAACCATGAATGGGCGACCTGGAAAAAGCTACATACGATCAAGCGCATAGGTGCGTACTGTGCGTCCGAAGGAAGGACAAAATAACGCGTGTTGGATGTTCGGCTTTGTGCATGACGTGCAGTGGCGTATCTACATACGGGCTGAAAGGGCTTTAGCCCCCCTTGGAGAATTTTTTGTATGGAAAAAAATGAAACAAATTCCAAAAAGACGTTTCAGCCCCTCCATTGGCATACAAAAGTATAGTTTCAGCATCCCCCCCTTCGGCGAATCCTAGATCCGCCACTGATGACGTGTGTTCAAAATATTCAAAATAATTTTTTTTTGTTCACATATCATAAAAATAATATTATTTAAACTGTTGTGCGTACAGTTCCAAAATTTTAGCCGTTAATATTGAAAAATGGCGGAGTAATGAAATTTTTTCTGAAAAAAAACGCATTTTTGCTATTTTTTTATATATATTTTTACATAACTATTTGACTAGTTTCTAGGCCACCATCTAAAAATAGACCGATAAAAATCATTTGAAATGTTTAAGAACTCATAAAAAATTATGAAACAATTTGTTAGAAGTCTTAAAATATCCATATGTCTTGTACAACTAGGTTTTTCAGCGAGTGGTAATTAGTTACCCCATGTGGCCGCTATGTGGCTTGGCTGAGCTGTGGCCGTTAAGGGTTAATATAGATAGTTGAATAAAAAAACAAACTAGTAAGAAATGATCTTCGAATGGGCCGAAGTTAAAATACCCCTACGTCCGAATTGAAATATATTCAAAGTCTTAAGCAGTCAAAACAGTTTTTTTTTTAAAAACATTTTCGTCATAGTTTTAACATAAAATATTCTCTTTTGTTTTTTTATAAAGTCACTTTGCATGGTAGGTAGGTGTGGTTTTCATCAGATTTGGTTGAATTTCATAATCAGAGTGTATATTAAATAGCAAAGCTCATGTGCAAAATTTCAAGTCTATATATTAATTTTTGTGGAATTTTAAGAGATTTTACCGTTTTTATAAAGTCACTTTGTATGGGAGGTAGGCGTGGTTTTCATTCGATTTAGCTCATTTTCGAACTTGACCTTTATTTTTTAAATACAAGCTTAAATATCGAATTTCGTGATGATCGCTTGAACATTACGGCTGTAATCGTGATCACAGACAGACAGACGGACAGACGGACAGACGGACAGACGGACAGACGGACATGGCTAAATCGACTCGGGTGGCGATGCTGATCAAGAATATATGTACCTTTCTATACCTACCACGCCTCCTTATGGGCGTTACAAACGGAGTGACAAAATTAATATACCCCGTTTACGTTTTTTAAACGTAGGGGTATAAAAATAATTATATCCATTAAATTAAAATTATGACCACAACTAATATTTGCTTGGGCTGGATATATCAGCAAACTGCTCAAGGAAAAAATATATTCAAAGTTAGACAAGTTAAGTAATTTTTGAAAAAGATAAGCCACAACAACGAACTACTGTGTAAAAAGTTGATAATCTATGATCTATAATGGTCGCTAGTTCCAAAAGTTTAACATGCGAAATTATAAATTGTAATAATATATGTAATTTGTTTTGCTTTTGTTTGTTATTGTATACAGGACCTTCTTCAAGCACGGGAAAAAAGTGGGCGGGACTCAACAATGGGGCGTGGCAATATCAATAAATACCGTATCTCGTCTAATAGTGGGACTAGGTTATTAAAATTCGGTACAGTGTTTTGTGGGATATTTTCCCGAGCATGATGAAAAATTGGACTGGATATTACAAAGGTACGTTTCACTATTAGTAGAACGCCGTATCTCAGTTAGTGTTGGGACTAGGGCATTGAAATTGGGTATAGGGGTGGGTGTAATCGTTTCCGAGAATTTTAGAAAAAGTGATTTCTGCAGTGGTCAAGTAAAATATTTTCTTATTTTTGTTATTTTTTTTCATTATGTTTTATAATAAATTTTTCTAAGCACATTTCCGAAAGATCTATCACGTAAAATCAAAATTACGGATTTTATGACGCTTTCCCTATAGCATGTTTTGACGAAAATGAGCAAATTTATATGGGAAAATAACAAATTTTTCATAAGTTTCAAATGCACTTTAAGAAAAAAGGCAGTTTTGGTTTTCTTTATTTTTGAGTATGTTTGAAAACAACTCTTTCTAAACAAATTCCCAGTGTGTTTATTCTATTTAATGAAATTCAAGTTAATTTTGTTCTCTACACTTTCTACAACTGCAGATATTGCTTTTTAACGTAGAATACGTTATACGGGGGTGTTAATCTGGAGCACAAAATTTTGAGAAAATGTTTGTCACTTTCATTATAAGTTTTTAATACTTTATGCATGCATTGAAGAAAATTCAAGTATGGTCGTAACATATTTAATATGTCTTCTTTTGATTTGTATTTAAATAATCATATTGCTACATATAATTTTTTTGATTCTATAAGTAAATCAAAATTTAACTCCTTCAAATTTTGTATTAATTTTCATATGCTTTGTATTTTATGTATTATAACATCATGTGTAAGAGCAGTACGATTATCTGTGTGTTCATCACAGAACCAGTGTGAGAAAGAGAAGAAGTATAATGACCTAGTAGCGAACGATGTGTACATACACCATGGTATAATAATACATGGTAGCATTGACAACTGCTTATTTTCTCTTCAACAGGAAAACATAAACTGTCAAAAACAGCTTTTTGTGGAAATACATCAGCAGCTGCTGTGGTTGTTGTTTTTTTTTCACTTCAACGTTTTCAACATTGCTTGTGTTTTCAATGGCGGATTGTGAGCGCTCTCTTTTTGAGTATATTTTTTGACAGTAGATGATTTCCCAAGCAACTGTCAATGCTACCTTGTATTATTATACCATGTACATACACAACATTGATAAGCGAAGCAGAGAAACAAAATTGTGCTTACCCAGTTGGCCACGTCTTTAAGACATCCTCAATGTCTTACAGCCTTATTCATAAACACATTTTAGAGGCAGCGTAACTTTAAACGGGTTTTAAACAAGAAAACGTTATTCATAAACATTTTTCTTAGTTGTTTAAGAGCTGCGTAACTTAAACGTCGAAATTGGCGTTTAAAGGTTACGTTAATACAACCATGATTTTTGTTTGTCTTTTCCTTTAATATCAAAGACATGCTCCATATGCGCCCTTTGCAGCATTTTTTTATGCGGCGGCCATTGTAAATCCATAGGAATTCTTAATTTTTGTAGAGATTTTCTATAGTTCAGACACAAACCTTACAATCATAAGCAGAAAATGAAAAAATGTTTATGAATAACAATGTTAGCAAGGTTGCATAGAAGCTGCGAAAAGCCTTAAAAGTTCGTAACTAAACAAGCGTTTAAAGGTTGTTTAAGGAAATCTATTAAAATAAGGCTGTTAATGACTAACGTATTCTACGTCTGACCTATGCGCCCGTGTTATCTAACACAGGCTTGAGCTTTTTTTAATCATAGTTTTGTATGGGAGCAATTTTTGCATAAACACAATTTTTGCATAAACACTTTGCAAAAATTGTGAACTTATTTCATAACAATTAAACATTTTCTTTTTTCCATTTTTAATTTGAAGCTATTGCAAAATAACTCAATCAATTTTTTTTAACTCACACTGTAATAAGACGTGATGTGAAATATTTAACAATTTTCAAAAGTATTGGTCATACAAATGTTAATAATGAATCATAAAAATATTGCATTATTTTGAAATTCTGTCTGTCATAATTTTAAGCACAAAGTGTAAAAAAAAATTTTCTGCCACTTTATCATGATTTATTTGTCAGCTTAGTATCGTAAATAAATTTTACACCTTTCTGAAGTTGAAGTGCCGATTTAAGTCTATAGAACAATACGTTGTTATCACTAGCAAAACAAAAAAAAAAAAAAAAAATAAATAAAACACTCCTATCAGACATTATCTTATCAGACTAACAACAATTGTTAGACTTTTTGGCAAATAATATTAACTGCCTATTAAGTTAATGACTTGATTTTAATATAAACTGTACTAAGTGGCGAACAAATAGATATGCAAAAGTTGAGTGAAACTATAATTAGAGAGAAAAATATAATTAAAAAGCTTGAAAATGAGACGAGGGAAAATATTTCATTACAAATACATTTTTTATTTTGCAAAAAGGCACGAGATTTGAATTGACGAATCAATACCATAGAGAGACAAAATTTTTGTAGTCAAACTTCTTATGTCTCGAGAGTGGATTCATAAAATGAAACGACAATGAATCTAAATCATTATCAACATGGTTCTATCTACACTAGGAGAATAAATCTGAGAATATAGAATAGCCTGTATTTGACAAAAGTTGCATTAAATAATCGGTACATACTAAAGCATAAAGTCGTTTGAAAAATCTGTGAGCAATGTATGTGTATAACGAAATATTTTTACAATGGGGTGAAGCGTTTTGGTGGGGTGAAGCGTTTCGGTGGGTGAAACGTTTCACCTGTGAAATTATGACAGCGCGCTTACATACAACCAAGTGTCATACCGTCAGGTGTTGCTTTCATTGCCGCATAGTTTTTCATGATACAGCGAAGTGTTCAGACATTGTGCATTGTACATTGTGTTGCTCTTCCAAAACAGTGGTACAAAATTGTTTTCCAAAAGTGTTTTTGATCAAGTGAATTTATCGTGTTTTATGCCAACTACTCACCACAAATTCAAGGTAAATATATCAGTCGCATTAGTTTAATGTTGTTCTTCAAAAATATGAAATGTTTGTGACATATCTATCGAGTGGTTTTGTGATGCCAGCCGTGTTTTCAAAATGGTCGTAGTGGGTTGAAGCGTTTCACCCCACAATTGTTTTAATTGTTTTTTTTTAGAAATGCCACGAAAATACGTCACTATGCGTTTATGGTCGCCACCCGAACTTGAAGCTCCGTAAACCACAGACAACAAATGCTGCAAGCTCAAAAGGATTTTGCAAGGAAGCAGTCTATGAATTGTTATTCCATGCAAAAGAGTGTTTTCCTTGATAACATACCACCGGGTTCTATCGGTTACGCCAATGTTTCAAGCTGGTCACTGATAATTTTATCGTATACATGAAGCATTTCATCAAAGATACTTCTACCGCCAAGACCAATCACTTGCTAGTGATAATAGACAACCACATATCACACATATCCCATGAAGTTGTCGACTTATACATAGCCAACGGTATCGAGGTTGTAACTCTTCCAACACATTGCAGCCGGGAAATGCAGCCTTTAGTTTCAGTCTTCGGGTTCTTCAAAGGCGCGTTCACGTAGAAATGTATGAAATGGTGTCAGTCGTATGTTGGCCATGTGCTCGAAATACACCATATGCCGGGCATTGCTGATGATGCAGGCCGTGACTCAAAAAGAGTGATGTACTATGACACAGAGCAAGGACCAGCACAACTTAAAGTTACAGGAGGCGTACCGCAAGGATCTGTTCTGGGGCCGACTCTATGGAACGCAATGTATGACGGCGTACTAAGGATCAAAATGCCAACCGAAACGACGTTGATTGGCTATGCTGATGACATTGCCTTAGTGGCGGTCGCCAAGCGGACCGACGAGCCCTCCATAGCCTGCAACAACGCAATCGCGCGCCTGAGACGCTGGCTTCTAAATGCTGGCCTAGAACTGGCAGCGCATAAAACGGAACTGGTACTTGTTACCCCAAAAAAAGCAGCGTGAGCAGTTAGTCATCACTGTCGGTGGCTATGACATAACATCAAAGCTTAAAATTAAATATATCGGGGTCCTCATAGACCATCGCCTGAGCTTTAATGCGCATTTGCTGGAAGCGGCAGATAAGGCAAGAGCCATTGTAACCAACCACGGATGTTTCCGTCAGTACCTTAACAGGTTCCACATTATAGGCGACCCTAACTGCCCAGATTGTCCTGACATACCCAAAGACGCAAAGCACGTACTTTTCGTCTACCCCCGCTTTAGGGCAGAACTCAAGAGATCACGTGGGTACAAATTGTTGTTGACAACCTGATACCGATGATGTGCCAATCCAAAAGTAATTGAATCGCGGTGTGAACTTTCGCAAAAAAAGTGATCGTGTCAACTTGTCGAACGGGCTGATCGTGACAACTTGTCAGAGAATCACATCGCAAAAACCAACATGCAAAAAAGCCAACCGTCGATATGGGCAAGCGTGGCTACTTACTTACTTATCTGGCGCTTACAACCGTTGGTTCCCAAAGTCTTTCGGTTTTGGCCTCGTATAAGAAATTGCGCCAGCCATTTCTGTCTTGCGCTTGCTGGCGCCAGTTGGAAACACCAAGTATGGTCAGGTTATCCATCATCTGATCCTTCCAACGAAGATGTGGGCGTCCTCTTCTGCGTTGACCATCACCGGGCACTGAATCAACAATTCTTTTCGCTGGAGTGTCCTTTTCCATTCGCTCAACATGACCTAGCCAGCGGAGCCGCGCGATTTGAATGCACTTAACTTTGTCGATGTCAGCGTACAGCTCATACAGCTCGTGGTTTCATCGAATTCGGCACTCGCCATTGACGCAGATTGGACCAAAGATTTTACGAAGGATCTTCCTCTCGAAGGCTCCCAAAGTCTTTTCATCAGAACTGCTCAACGTCCAGGTTTGTGCTGCATATAATAGGACGGGCATGATAAGGACTTATAGAGCATGAGTTTTGTTCGTCGAGAGAGGGCTCTGCTTCTCAATTGCCTACTTAGCCCAAAGTAACACCTGTTGGCAAGAGTTATCCTTCGTCTTATCTCAATACTGACATTGTTGAAAGAGTTTATGCTGGATGCCAGGTAGACGAAGTGCTTAACAACCTCAAAGGAAATGTTGTCAACAGTGGCGTGGTTTCCAAGATACTGGGACTGTTTATTTGTTGACACTAAATATTTCGTCTTATCTGCGCTCACCGCAAGAACAACTCGACTCGACTCTTTCGCTAACCTGGCGAATACTGCGCTGACTTCGCGCGTATTATTGCCAATGATATCGATATCATCAGCATACGCCAGCACCATAATACTTTTGTAGAATATCGTGCCACTGTGTCTCAAATCAGCAGCTCGGATGATCTTCTCCATCATTAGGTTTAAAAAGTCGCACGATAAGGAATCACCATGTCTGAAACCTCGTTTGGTATCGAATGGAGAAGTGAGGTCCTTTCCGATTTTAACTGTGCTGCTGGTGTTGCTCAGTGTCATTCTTCTAAGGCGGATGAGCTTTGCAGGAATACCAAATTCAGACATGGTGGAGTAAAGATGATTCCTAATTGCACTTTCGAAGGCGGCTTTGTAATCGACAAAAAGATGGTGTGTGTCGATTTGTTTTTCTAGGGTCTTCTCCAAGATTTGTCGTAGCGTAAATATCTGGTGTATGGTGGATTTCCCAGGTCTGAAACCACACCCGAAGGTCCAATTAGCTGGTTTACGATGGGCTTCAGTCTTGCACATAATACGCTTGACAGGACCGTATTATATGCGATATTAAGAAGGCTTATCCCACGGTAGTTGGCGCAAGTGGTGGGATCGCCTTTCTTGTGGATTGGGCAGAGCACACTGAGGTTCCAATCGTTTGGCATGCATTCTTCAGACCATTTTCTGCATAGGAGCTTATAAATGAGCATTTATACATTTAAATAGAGTTTCGACTACTAACCGTGGCTACAATATCTGTCAAAACTGCGACTCTGACCTCGATATTAGCGATGAATAATTAATTTGGATTCGATGACTTTTATTCAGTATTTTAGTTTGTTGCTGACTTAGCAGCATGCCCAAGGCCATTAAACCAATTTATGTTGATGTTTAGACATGTAAACGGATAGATTCTTTTGGTAAAACGCTTCACTCCACTATTTTTCAAAAATCGAAAAGTGAACATTTTCGAAGTATCCCCATAATTTTTTGCCGAAATCGAAAATGTTCAAATCCGAGCGCATACGAAGTAAGAAAAATATCCATTCTTGCGATTTAATCCAAAAACCATTCAAAAGTTATAATTTTTGTGGATGCTGTGAGCCTCAAAAAAAAAAGCGAAAAGCTTCACCCCACTGCACCCTTTGTATATATAATGAAAAAATTGTCTGTTTTTTTCGTCTGGTTTCGAATCTGAGATGATTTTTCACAAAAGCTCGACCAAAAAGGTAACTAATTGGTTTCTTTTAACTAATTTCTATCATAGTTCCATTGATTGCATGAATATTCGAAAAGTTTTCTTTATGAAGGCTTTCATGTATTCTCTGAAAAAGTTTCATAACAGTTATGTTTGGAATGAAAACAACATTAAATATATGAATATTTCCTTAAGGCGGTCTTCTCATTCAAAACCCGTTTTTTGGACCCTTTTTAAAAAAATTCTTATTTGAAAACGCAAAGAATAATTGAAAACTTTTTTTATTTATTGTATTACAAAAGGTTCAAAGTAAATAAAAAAATTGTTTTTGCCTCGATACGTGGGCTGTTCAAAAAGTAATGAGACTTCAAAGTTGGTGGGGAAAAAAAAGGTGTCGTCACGGCGGCCACGATTCCGGGTCTCCGGAGCGTCCGAAATGAAAAAAAAACGGGGTTATAATCAGTATAGATGTAATTCTCGGGTGAACCTCAAGCTTAATTTTGTGATTTTTTTTGACAAAATGGCGGCCATTCAAAAAAAAATTTCAATTTCGGGTTTTTTTTTTGTAGTTTAGTGTAAAAAAAAAATAGTAAAAAATTTTTTAAAATTATGGTCGAGGTTCACCCGAGAATGGTGACAATTCTGCGTCGATTCCACTTTGTTTCATGAAAATCGGTTCAGTTGAACTGGAGATATCATGGCCGCCAGTTCGAAAAACGTGGGTTCGAGATAAACGCGTTTAAAGTTTGAAGTAAAGTTTGAAATAGCTCATTTTGACGAAGACCTTGCTTCACAAAAAAGGCTGTATCTTCTAAAGTATTTCGAATTTCTAAAAATCCTTTTAGGGGCATATTCACAACTACCCAAGCTATAAATAAATGCAAAAAACAAAAGTCGAAAAAAAAAGTTGCTCAATGCCTTAAGAGCTCTAACAAAAGGCTATAGAATATTTATGAAAAAAATTTTCCGGAAATATTATAAACTTTTGATAAGGACTTGTACTATAAGAATCTATACTTTTTCGGGTATAAGGTTTATATCTACTGCCTTACTACACACATTTTTTTGTTTTGTGTAAAAAATTTGAATAAAAATAAAAAAAAAATCCTATACATGACCTCAACAATTGACGTTGGGGGACGACGACGACTGAGAATGACTCAATTTTTATTTTTTTTTTTATTATTTTTTCACTTTGGGAAAAAGGTATAGGAACTGATATAAAAAAAAACAAAAACTAAAAAAATTGATTTGAAAAACTTCGATACAACTTCAAACATGTGATATTTTTTATACGTTCCTTACATTTCTTGATCCCTCTTTCAGCTTCATCTTTATACAATTTATTTTATTTTCTAGCATTTTTGCATTACAACAGCCCGCGGCTTGAAAAAAAAGAAGCAGCACACAATAACCACCAGCTTGCTTCTTGGCAATATGTAGCACAACAAAAAAAAAAACAACAACAACGAGAAGAAAGCATAACTTTACAACGAGGTAAGGAAATTTTGAACTTTGACATTTAAAGTGCGCATGTACCGGAAATAAAGCCATAGCTGTACGTCTATCCCACCATCCTGTGTTGGGTGCGTTTTACTTATTCATTTTTTGATCTTTTTTCTTTTCTTATTCCGTTTTTTTTTCTACTCAACAACGAGGAATGTTAAGGAAATTGAATTCCTGATTGCTGCTGCCGCTGCTGCTGCTGCTGCCGCTATAGCTGTTGTTGCTGCTACTTCTTTTGTTTAAACGCTAGCATTATGATTACCAACAATGAGCACAAAAAACCAACAACAACAACAACAACCGCAACCGCAATCACCATGAACACCAATGTAGCCAGACCTACAACCGACCCACCAACCCATCAACCCACCGAAACCCAAACCCAACAACCTGCCACAAACTTAAATCAAACGGTTATCGTCGTGGCGCCAATTTTCTACAATTGCGTCGTTTGTAATAGAAATGCTGTCAGTGTTGTCAGTGCTGCCAAGTTTTGGGCGCTCAGCGCTACCAGCACCACCCAACAGTGCAGCTTGTAGCTAGTTAAAATGAAATGAATAAAAAAACCAAAAAAAAAAAAATTGTATTTGACAGCGCGGTAAAAGTTGTTAAAATTGCAATCGGGATTGTCGGGTTGATGAAAGTGAAGTTAAGTAGAGAGAAGAGCAGATTGTAGGGCTTTTTAATTCAGTTTCAACGATGATTTCAAGAAAGCCTCGGCTGCAGTCTGGCATCCACTTGGTTGAAACAACAATAACAACAACAACAATGACAACAACAGCAACATCATTACCATCACGATGCAGCAGCATCGGACAGCAATAAAATGTGTAATGCAGGTCATCATGTTGCTGTTGCTCCTGCTGGTGGGTCATGTTGATGATACAGTTACTGTTGTTGTTGTTGTTTCTGTTGTTTTTGTTTCTGTTGTTGTTGTAGTGTAGCTTTAACAAGTATTTTCTTTTCAATGTTTTTGTCAGTTTGAATTTTGCTGTCCTGCTTGGCTGGTTAATTGGCTCGTTTGCCTTCTTGTGGTTGTTGCTGTTGTTGCTGCTTCTTGGCCACTGCCAGCTAGCACTGAGTGTTTGCAGTTTTTTAGCTTCCTTGCATGTGGCATCCTCTGGACATGATTGTTTGTGGCAACTTGAGTGATATGTCACTCTTTTATACTCGTCGTTTATATTCATATATTTTTGTTGAACATGTTTTGGACAATGTTAACTTTATTCATGGCCACAAATTATTGTTGTCATTCTGATTGGCACAAAAAACAGCTTTTCGCTTACTTATTTCGCTTGTGAATGATGGTGCATAAATTTTTCAGAAATAAAAACATTCGCCACAGTTATTCGGTTTATATTGAAGAATCGCAAATAAATTCATCGTCTGTCCAAGAGCGATGCTCATCGAAGCAGCTGTTTTTAAAACTAAGTTGTAGTGTTAGTCATACATTTCATTAGGAATAGTTCATGTTTTGAATTTGAAATTGTGTTTGATTTAATAACTGATGGATTCCGAAAGCTTTTTTGGACCGTAAGTTCAGACCGTAAAGAAAACAAAAGTTATAGGGTCTTGCTTTCTCAAAGCTACACTAAGAATAATTGATCTGATTGAGTTTTGAACAGTTGATTTTTGTATCTATGTATGTAATCTTGGGAAGTTTTATTTTCGGTTTTATTTTAGATAGTTTTTTAGATTTTATTTTTTTTTTATATATTTTCTCAGTAGTACATTCTGTCACTCCAATTTTCCAAGACCTTGTTGATGGTTTCGGGCTGTAGCTTACGGATTGCTTGAATGATATTGGCCTTAAGTACTTGAATCGTTTTCGAATTGTTGGCATAACATCGGTCCTTTACGGTTCCCCGCAAAAAAAAGTCCAAAGGGGTTAAATCGCAGTTCGGAGGCGGCCAATTGAAATCGCCAAAACGGCTGATAACACGATTTGGGAATTCGGTGCACAAAAGATCGATCGTGGCATGGGCTGTGTCATCCTGCATGAATCAGAGGTCGTCCAAATTCATGTCTCCAATTTCAGTAAAAAAAGTCGGTTAACATGGCTCTGTAACGCCCACCTTTGATCGAAACCACTTAAGTACTTGAATCGTTTCCAGATTGTTGGCATAACATCGGTCATCCTTCACGGTTCCTCACAAAAAATAGTCCAAAGGGGTCAAATCGCAGCTCGGAGGCACTCTCTGTGGATGCATCGGCTTCTCGACAATAATGTGCGGATTTTCCGAGCCCCAGATGCGGCAATTTTGTTTGTTAACGTAGCCGCCGAGATGAAAATGCGCCTGGTCAGAAAAGATGATTTTTCGCCCAAAATCGTTGTCCAATTCAAGCTGCTCTATGGCCCAAATTGCGAAGCGATAAAGAAGCGGATGATCGTGCGCCTTCAATTGCTGGATTCAATTAAACCTTGTAAGCGAATAATCTGAGATCTTTGTGCAGAATTCTCCTCAGGCTAGTGAGTGAAATGTTTAGCTGTTGAGATCGATGGCGAGTTGATGTTCGTGAATTGAGAGCCCGACCAGAATAAAAAATCGTTGCGATTGACGATATCGCAAAGCAATAGAATGCATGAAAATGTATGAAAACTATTCTGTTTTTTCTCTTGCAACCGACGATTTTCTCTCTGAGTGCTATTAATGTTGCCATATTTTGCTAGAAATGGGATATGTTCAAAGACATTTCCTTTGTTTTTATTATGTCTTGACGTTTCTTGTTTGTATGTGTTGTATTCACACAATTGAAGAGACCAATGCATTGAAATGAAATAGAAAAAAAAAATAAAAAAATACTAAATAAAATCAACTTTGAATCGTCAATCGCAATCGTTCCATTCTGGACGTGTTCTCTGCGATCGACGTCCAGAGAAGATCGTCGGTCGCAACGATTTTTGATTCTGTTCGGACTCTGAGTCTCACACTCTCGGCTACAGCAGCCACATTCTCGTCTGTGCGCACCGTACGACGACAGGGACCATAAATGTTGTCCTCTAGCATACCAATCTCAGGAAATTTTTGCACTAACTTGTGTACAGCAGGTGCAGTGAGTGCTTCATTTTAATCAAAACTTCTTTTCAAATAATGCACTATTTGGGCTACACAGCATTCACTTTGGAAATAAGTTTCCAATTTTTCCCAACGTTGTTTAAATGTAAAGCGACTCATTCCTTTCCGTGGACGTATGATACTGACTTTATGTCAAGATTTCGAGCGGGAAACAGCAGTCAGTGTTAAAATAACCTATAATTTAAAAAGAAACCACTATATGGCCCACCCTGTAGATATTTTTCCCACAAACCATTGAAAGCAATGACAAAACTCAACGAATTACGCATTAAATTGCTTTTCTATTCACCGTCTTCTCCAGATATGGTTCCATAAAAAATGGCTTACGGGAAAAGACTTACATTCAAGTCTTATGCACTGAACACATTGACGACGACAACCACATTACGACATCTGTGAAATTTTTTTTACATGCTTTTCTTTTGGAGGTGAATGTGGTGAAAATGTCGCAACGTCATAGCAATGTTTCTGACGTCGGTATAGAATTATTTCTAATTTGATGAGCGACAACAGTGTAAACATAAGGATTTGTGGATGCGTAAATGAATCGTATGCTATTTCCAGATTGTTGACTCTTTCGTAAAGTTGCGTAGTAAAGTCGTGTAGTCGTCAATGTGTTCAGTGTATGATGCATAAAATGCTTCAGTAGCTAGTTACTTATATTAGTTCTGTGTCCGTACACATTTTTCCGTACGCATTTTACCAGCACGGAAAAGAAAGAGAAAGAAGAACAAGCAAAATGTCACTCTCTATTACTCGAACTTTACTTGAACTTTACTTGAAAAATTTCTTCGTGCATGAATTTCGAGCTTCAAACAGCTGATTGTCAAAATGATAAAATTAAATTGTTATGAAAAAAATTTATGAAATTTGTTAGTAAATTAATAAAAATAAAGTTAAACTTAGGACGCAATGAACGCAAAGGAAAGCTAGAGGTTCCTGGAGAACAATCACCTTGCAACTTCTTTGAATTTTCCATTCTTTTAAATAAACCAATCAGCAAATTTACTTTTTATTTAATTGAATTTGTCAAGAAACAGCTGTTGTACTTGAAACTTACTTGAAGTCGTTTCCGTACTTTTTGGCAAATTTTCTCATTTTGACAGATAGTCAAATTACTCTCTTTTATACCAAGAATGATAGAAGCAAGATAACGCATTCTGCAGTCCCGTTATCTAATGCTCTCTTTTTCAATTGAGTGCATGACGTCACACAGCACTTCTGCTTGACAAAAACGTAAGCAAATGTGTGATCGGCGAGGCAAATTGACAAAATTGAAAATATATATTTTTTTTTCTTTCAAGATTTTTATCTCCTAAACTATTCGAGACTAACAAAATTTTATTATACCAATAGGTTTAGGAGGTCTATATACACATTAAAAAAATAATAAAAAAATATATTTAAGCGTGGGCCCCAAAGAAAAATTATTCCAAAGTCTGACAATATCGCTTGTGACGTCATGCTCTCTCTCTCTCATTTGCGGAACGCGTAATCTTGTTTCTATCACTCTTGCTATTATTCGAACTTAACTTGAAACGAGTACGGAAACAGACCTGTAGTGGAATTCCCAAAAAGTTAACGATACGACATCGTTATGGTTAACTAACGTTTGTAGTTTGCAATAACGAATGTTGAATTCTCAAAACAGTACTTAGCGACAAAATTGTTAAAATGTAACATTCACAATATAAGCTACAAACGTCGTTAATAGAAATCAAAAATATGGCAGCACTGTGCTTTTCTGACAGACTAGATACAACTTTTCGATAGATACATGCTGAATCAGCCAAGCAGCAGATAGCTGCAACGCAGCAATTAGCAGAGGCAGCGCAAACCGAATTGCTTCTGCGCTTAAAAGTCTGTCGATTTCGTTTGAGCGATTGCCTTCAACGAACTTATAATTGTTGTAAGTATAACTTTTTTATTATTTTTACTTTTATTATTATTTTTTATTATAAATGCTCTTTATTTATTTTTACTTTTATTTTTATTTTTTATTATAAATGCTCTGAAATGTGCCTTATTATCCGTTAATTTGTTTTTATTTAGTTTAAAAACTTTTCTCTATTTTTTAAAATTTAAATAAAAGCGTAGAAACTATTGAAAATAAAGTACATAGAATTATTTTTATTTTGATTTAATCTTATTTTATTTAACCATTATGGTTAACATATGCCTCGTCGTGTTGTGGCCATTTTATGCATATTATTTATATACTAGCTTTTTCCCGGCGCGCGTTGGTGCACCCAGCAATTATATCGCAACATAAAAATTATATTCGAAACTTTTCTTAGACCCATAGTTTAACACCACTGTCATTTTCCACTGCCCGTTACAGTTTCCCAGTAGCAGGAGATCACCAAATAGTAACTCCATTATGAGTTTGTATGTAAATACTGGTACTTTTACTTTCAAAGCTTTTCGATAGTACAAATTTTAATTGTATGGATGCAGCCACACCCCCTTATAAAATGCCCATCCCAGTTTTCTAGTAGATGGACATTGCCCAGTTTTAGTACAGTTGCCAACAGCGAGCATACAGACTAAATTACCAAAATGTAGCCAAATCGACGAAAACCGTAGGAAATATAGCATTTTTATTGATTTGTGGGCGGTAAAAAGGGGTGTGACAGAAATTTAAGTCATCTCGTGCTTGAAAAAAAATGTACTGCCAAAATTTCAGCTCTATCGGCTCAGTAATTTTGAAGTTTCCAGCCATCACACAGACAGCGTTTTGCTTTTTGTATATATAGATTATTGGCTATAACTTTTGATTGGTAAGAGATACTAAGATAATTTTTTCTAAAAATTAAGTTTTTAGCTTGTTTATTTTTCCAAACATATAAAAACACAATATTGGAAAAAAAAATTTTGTTCGAAAAAATCAAGGGCAGGCCTTGTCTTTTTAAGCACAAAAATGGTTTTTAATTTTTGCTTAAAATTGAAATAACTTTTGCTTATGAATGTTATAATTTTTAAATAGAGTTGAAATAGAGCGAATTTGAATTTAAATTATTTTTACAACAAAAACAAATCTTGAGCCTTTTTTTGGGGAAAAATCCAAAATTTCAGACCTTTTTTAAAAAAAATATTTAAAATATATATACTCAACTAACGGTATGTTTTTACAATAGTTTTCATAGTACTTTGATGAAGATTTAAGATTAAAAAAAATTTAACAGAATGATTAAAAAAGCAGCGAAGATATTTGAATCTAAAGTCACAAAATTAAATTTCTGATTGCTTTTTTCTCATTTTTGAGCAACGATGTTGCATTAAATATATGGTTGTAGTAAAATTTTTCATAGTTTTCAAGATATGTTTATGTTTTTAATGTCAAAATAACGGAAATTTTTTTAATTTTACTAAATTTAAGAAACATTTTATATTTTGCAAATATGTGCATATGTAACCTAAGAAAACAACTTAAAATATGCGATTTTGTAAAAAATTTGTACTACAGCACCATCTAGTGTCCAAGGTGAATCAAAGAAGATAGTGCTAAAAAACTCATCGTACCTGAAAACTATTATATACCAATTTTTATTCTAATCGCATGATCGGTTTGGGAGTTTTAGGTGGTTTTGTAAAAAATTTGTACTATAGCGCCCTCTGGTGTTCAAGATATGTATACACTCAACGTATATGAAACCCACTGTGTACCACTTTTCATTCCAATCGCATTAGCAGTTTATGAGTTTTAGGCAGTTTTATAAAAAATGTGTACTACAGCGCCCTCTGGTGTTCAAGGTGGATCAAAATTGATAGCCCACAAACACGCACCATACCAAAAACTTTCTATACACAAATTTTCATGCTAATCGGGTGAGTAGTTTAGGAGTCTATTGCGGTCTTACAAACATAATCTCCTTTTTTATATATATAGATTATAAAATCACAATCGCATGTAAAACAATCGGTTAACGTTGTTATTAAAGTTAGCGACGTTAAAATATTCGTGGTTAAGCAAGCTACAAATAACGTTAAAGAACTGTCGAAATTAAGGACAAAAATAGCTAACATAGATGTTGGGAATACCAATTAACGATAATTGTAGCAAAGACCAGTTAACGATAACTATAAACGTCGTTAACACGTTTGGGAATTCCGCTACTGTTGTTGTTACAGTTGTTGTTGTCAGTGTTTGCTCGTGCTGAATTTGCGAACGCAATATCGAGTCGTTTGTTGAAGCGAATCGTTTTACAAATATTTCTCAGAAACTGCTTTTGTTGTTGTTGTTATTAATAAGTATGCATGTAAAATTTACATGTAGGTATGGATTCATATAAAATGCTTTCGTTTTTGACGTAGAATAACATCATTCTCATTCACAATTTGACACCTTTGGTGTGTTTAAAGTACTGATGGTAGAATATAGATTTGAGCAAGTTGAAAAAAAAATAACTGAAATCGACAACTCAATGAACTCAAATCTTCAAATTTAACGAAATAATCGAAAGGATTTGTCATTCTTTCTTTTTGGTTACAATAATATATAAAAGCTCAATGCTGCCAGTCGATCAAATGAATAACGCATGTTATTTGTGGAAATTAAGAGCTTAGTTTTTCGTAAAACAAGAAGAAATGTACAAAAAGGAAAATATTCTTAAACAAGCAATAAAAGAAATTTGCATTAAAAATATTCTGTAAGAATTAATTAGAAAATTTTGATGCTTTTTTACTTTTGCCCAATTAAAGACACTCACTTTATTCCCCACAAAGATTAGTCACCAAAATATGGTTACTTTCAAATTAGTCACGAAAAATGAACTTTTATAAATTCTTAATTCTAGGTAAACAATGCATTACCAACAAACTTCAAATAATTTAGTTAAGTAAGTCAATTTAGATCATTTCGCACACAGCCTTAGTCTCTATAAGAAGTATATAACTTAAGTAATATAACATAAGTATGTAACTTAACTTAAGTATTACAGTACACGTCCAATATAACGAATACCCGATTTAACAAATTTCCAATATAACGAATGGCAAAATCTCTTCATTGACTATTCTATGTAACGTATTCAAATAGTTTGTTGTCATTCGATTTAACGAACACTCAAGGGCTTCTATACTAAAATCAATATTTTACGACAGAAATTATAACTAAAAAAAAAAAAAAAATATATGCAAATATTTTATTAATATATAAATAATAACTGAACTACTAAAAACTATATTTCTTTGTTTAAAATACTCATTCGATATAACGAATTATCCGATTTAACGAAAGGCTGGACAAGGAACCATTCGTTATATTGGACGTCTACTGTATTTCTATTTGATTCTAGGTCTTGTGTTGTGTTCGACGACACAATCGAAACTGCTGGGAATATAAATAGGTGAAGCATATATTCTTGGAATTGACATAAAGACCTCCAAAACATAGTTTTTGAACGCATCAATGGCGTCTTCTGGCGTCAAAAATTATTGCCCACGCAGTATGTCCTTGATTGTTTTTTTTCCTACTTTCATGGAATATTTCTTCTTTTTCTATGTGTCTCTAGTGGTACGTAGCAAAAATTTAAAAATATTCTCGTTCTTTTTTTTTAAATGAGAAAAAACTGGGTCTTTATATTAATTCCCGAAATATATGTAGTAACTTTCGTATGTAAATTCGCCTGATTGCATTAAAGGCCATTAATTTCTTTGAATATGACAATCGAGCCACGGTTTTTAGCGTTTTGACATATGACGACCAACTGTTGATTGCTTTTTTTGGCTTGAAGTTGAAGATGTAGATCCCGAAAAGATGTAGTTTCCAATTTTTTACTATTTGTGATCCATATATATATTTTGTAAATCTTTTGTTCCTTAGACAAGAGTAGCAACAAAATTTTTTCAAAATTTGTTCAGTTGCTAACATTCAGTTGCTTCACTTCTCATACGGTTTATGAAAAGTATTGCATCATTCAGCTTAATAGCTTGATAGATTAAATAAAAAAACAAACAAAATGCCAAAAAAACTTTTTCTCTGAATAACATTAAAAGCAAAGTAAAAAAACAAAAATAATACTATATAAATTATATATAAAAAAATGCTCATAATATAACGTTCATGCCTGGTTGAATTGGTATAGTTCGTTTAATTCACAATTCGCAATAAAATTCACATGCATTCTATGCACCATAAATTTAACCCTCATTAAAAACGCCAAAAGAAAAAAAAAAGAAATATAATGAAAATGCAGCAAATGGAACGATAGGCAATAAAATTAAAGTTGGAATTAATAATAAAAATTTAATAATTAATGTTACGTATAAAAACCATAAAGACAATATTGATATATATACTATACAATGTATAACAATAACAAAATACAAAAGTGAAACGAAAACCGAAATTCCGAACTGAAAAAAATTTTAAATAAAGACAAAACTTTTACCTAGTCTGGAAAAACTTTTATAAGGAGATTTTAAAAAACTAGGAAACTTTAATTTTGTCCAAGGATAACATTGGCAAACAATGTGAAATGCTTCAGATGACTTGGTCACTTTCGATGCTACATTAAGATTACGGTTACGTGCAGACGACCTTGTGTTGGAGAAAACCTTACCTCGCCAACATGCAAACCAGCACAACTAATCCGTGGAACGCTAAGCAAGATACGTGAGTTGTAATCATAACAACAACAGCATGATTCAAAAACATCAACAATAATGCCAACAACGAATGTGTTCATATTGCAATGTTTGGTGGTGTGTGAGAGCGATTATTAGAAATGATTGGTGAGGAGAGCGATAAAAGGAGGGAAAAGTGCCAAAAACTGTCTTGTTTTTTGGTGAAAGCAAAAAAAAAAATTGAAAATTTTAAGGTGACCATTTGAAAAATATTGGGGTACTGTTTATAAAAAAAAAAAATATAAAAAAATCATATGAATTGACGCAGATTGGTCTGAAGATCTTACGAAGGGTCTTTCTCCGAAGGCTCCCAAAGTCTTTTAATCAGAACTGCTCAACGTCCAGGTTTGTGGTGCATATAGGAGGACGGGCATGATAAGTGACTTATAGAACGTCAGATTTGATCGTCGTGAGAGGGCTGTGCTTCTCAATTGCCTAGGACCATATTACACGATGACCGTTTGCCCGGCTCACACACTCTCTCACACTCTCAATTGTTTTTGACATTTTCACGTTGAAAGCAACAACAAAATTGCTTGCACGCCGGGCAAATAGTCACCGTGTAATAGGGGCTCTACTCAGTCCAAAGTAATACCTGCTGGCAAGAGTCAGCCTGCATTTTATCTCAATACTGACATCGTTGGAGAAGTTTACGCTGTATGCATGAAAATTTTAAGGTGACCATTTGAAAAATATTGGGGTACTGTTTATAAAAAAAAAAATATAAAAAAATTCATATGAATTGACGCAGATTGGTCTGAAGATCTTACGAAGGGTCTTTCTCCGAAGGCTCCCAAAGTCTTTTAATCAGAACTGCTCAACGTCCAGGTTTGTGGTGCATATAGGAAGACGGGCATGATAAGTGACTTATAGAACGTCAGATTTGATCGTCGTGAGAGGGCTGTGCTTCTCAATTGCCTGGGACCATATTACACGATGACCGTTTGCCCGGCGTGCAACGACTCTTTTTTTACTCTCTTCCACATTTTGCACGCTGGTATGTAACCCGGTAGAAAAATAACGGCGAGCAACTTTTGACATTTCATTCAGTTCCAATACTTTTTCTCCCACACTTTATTCCAACAAGGGTTTTCTACGACAATTTTTTTTTTTTGTTATACTGTTATAATTCAATAGTAGCATTTTTCTTCAAAAATTTGCATTTTAGCTATTTAAACGCCCAAATTTTAATTTTAACCACCCAGCAACAATGCTTTCCACGGTGAACGCTGTATCGACACCATGCAATAATGAACATATTTTGCTCGCTGTTCCAAATGTTCATCCTCTCACACTCTCAATTGTTTTTGACATTTTCACTTTGAAAGCAACAACAAAATTGCTTGCACGCCGGGCAAATAGTCACCGTGTAATAGGGGCTCTACTCAGTCCAAAGTAATACCTGCTGGCAAGAGTCAGCCTGCATTTTATCTCAATACTGACATCGTTGGAGAAGTTTACGCTGTATCCCAGCTAGACAAAGTCCTAAACAACCTCGAAGGAGGTGTTGTCAACAGTGACGTGATTTCCAAAAAGCTGGAGCTGTTTATTTGTTCACACTAGGTGCTTAGTCTTATCTGCGTTCACTGTAAGACCCATTCGAATTGATATTTTCGCCATTCTGAAGAATGCTGCACTGACTTCGCGCGTATTATTGCCAATGATATCGATATCATCAGCATACGCCAGCAGCACAATACTCTTGTAGAATATCGTGCCGCTACGTCTCGGATCAGCAATTTTGATGATCTTCTCCATAATTAGGTTGAAAAAGTTGCACCATAGGGAATTTCTTGTCATTCTACTTGCAACGCTTTTCCCAAAACCCTTTCAATGTTGTTTTATAAAATAACTTCTTTACAAGATTCTTTGCGAAGAACATACTCAAATAAAAAAAACAATTTTTTGATAATTTTGGCTTTATACAAAATTCAAAAATAAACAAAATTTAAATTATTCTGAGGAAGTCGTAATACAGATAACAAGACAAATAATCTTCTTACGAAAAAAATAAGGTGTTTAAAATGTAGACGTTTCTTCAGGGCTCACTAGGTAAAATAGAACAAACTTAAGTTCTCTTAATAAAATTTAAAATAAAAATTTCTTTTAGCCTATCTTGAACTAATTTTTATGGACTTACAGTGCTGTTAAATAAAAACAAAACATCTCGGTAGGAGTGTTATTACCCTCACAAAGAATTAAATTCGCAAATTTAAAGAAACTTTAACAGAGACACAAACCATTATTACTTGGCCTTACGAAGTTAAATTCGTACTTTTGTTTTTTAATTAGAACTTTCATACGAATTTAACTAACAATACTACGACTTCAAAAAAAAACAAAAATGCAAGGAAATTATTTCATGTGTAAGCTTCAGAAATTCATCATCAGAAATTTTGAAAATATATGTATGTAGTGTATTGTTGTAGGTCCATGGTGCTAACTTTGAATGAAAAAAAATCCTAATATCCAAAATACTAATATCCAAATTGATGCATCTTTTCAACGAATACATGACTCATCATGGCACAGTTAGAATTTTGGCTATTGATTTTTGAGAAGTAGCAAATGTTAGGTTCATGGTACTAAAGGGTATTTTTATACCCCCACGTTTAAAAAACGTAAAAGGGGTGTATTAATTTTGTCAATCCGCTTATCACGCCCATAAGGAGGCGTATTAGGTGTAGAAAAGTATATATTCTTGATTAGCATCACCACTCAATTTGATTTAGCTATGTCCGTCCGTCCGTCAGTCTGTGATCACGATTACAGTCGTAATTTTCAAGCTATCATTACGAAATTCGATATTTAAGCTTTTATCTAAAATTAGCCCCATCGGATGAAAACCTCGCCTACATCCCATACAAAGTGACTATCGAAATGGTAAAATCTCTTAGAATTCCACAAAAATTAATATATGAACTTGAAATTTTCCATATGAAATTTGATATACAACATGTACTCTGTGTATGATATCGAGCGAAAACCACGCCTACCGTCCATACAAAGTGACTTTATCAAAAAACCAAAAGCGAATACTTACTGTTAAAACTATAACGTAAATGTTTTTACAAATACACAGTTTATTGACAGCTTAAGACTTTGAATATACTTTGGTTCAGCCGTGGGGGTATTTTAACTTCGGCCCAGTCGAAGATCATTTCTTATTAGTTTAATTTGCTCTAGTTCTCTAATAGGGATATCTGGCGTCTGTGTTAACAGATCGATGCGATTTTTTTTTTCAATTTTTTAAGTAAGCATTGAAATTCCATCGTGCAAAATTCATGCTTTTCAAAATGTACGTAGTTAGCATCGTACGATTAAGAAATATCGGTTTATGTCTTTGCTAAGTTATCATCGGATTAACGAATTTCACTTCACGCTGTAAACTTTTTTAATTTTGCTGATATATTACAAGTGATATTTATGTATGCAAAATACGAAATAACTCTGTTGTCTTTGATCTTCCAGCAAGCCAATGACACTTGACAAGCCATGCATACTAATTAGATTGTGGTTTTTAAAACCATCTTATTTAAAAAGTTTTCACTGAAGAAACAAAAGGTCTTCCAAAGTTTCAAATAAGTTTTAACTTTTTATTAAAATACTTTCCTTAGAGCAAGTCATGTCTTTAGACCCACTCAGAATCAAGAAAGTTTCAATTAATCAATTTTATTTAAGTTTGATGTAAATTTCTAAAATTTAGCAAAGTTCGAAATAAAACTAGTAAGGAATTATCTTCCTTAGAGATAAAAGAGGAGTTAAGATACCCTACAACCGTGTTTAAGAATATTCAATTTACTGAAGGTTTTATTATTTTGATGAAATAACTTTAACTTTTAATTAAGAATGATTAACACCGGCTCGTAAAATAGGTCCGGCTCCAGAGCCAGGAAACTTAAAAATATATATTTGGATATACTATTTTAAACTAGAAGGAAGAGCGAGATCTTGTCTTCAAAAGAGAGTTTAAAAAATGGCATTGCATTGTAAATAGCCCAAACTTAATATGGCAAATTAAATAGTTTAAAAAGTCTCTGAATTTAAGTTCAAAGCTAGCTGTACATCTGGGAAAAGTACTTAAAATTTAGAAATGCGCTCAAAATGAAATTTTCTATTGTGACAAGAATTCATTTTGGTTTAAAATGGTACATTTCTCGTGTAACTAGAAATAAAATACTTGAAAGGGAATGGAACAAATCCAATCTTGTTTTGCTATTTCTCAAAGTTTTTGTTTTTGAGTTAATCAGGGTTGAGTTGGTTGATAAATGTAATTGAGGCTCGCAGTATTTCCACTGATTTGATGACTTTAATAAGAAACAGTTAACAAATTCTGATCCTCATGCTATTTTTTAGATTTTTCCAGTCTTGGGCCGATTAAATTTTCATCCAATTTTTATTTTTTTTTATTTTTAACAAAATAAAAATAAATAAAATCGAAAGCTAGTTGAATTGGTATTGAAAATTCATTAACACTTCACGTTTTACTGAAAATTCATTGACACTTCTGAACCCTTTAAGAGCACACCTTCATTTTAAATTGTTGGAAAGATAATAGAACTTAAAAAAATTAAAATAATGAAAAAGAAAATATATAAATAACACCTGTTGCTGGCATGTTATTAAAATTTGATATTAATAATGAGTCAACTTACTGCTATTTTTTCAAAAGTTTTATATTTTTCCCTGAAAATAGATAAAGTAACTTCTCCAATGATATCCTTTTTACTAAAATTGGATTTAAATTCACTGTGCTACGTTTTCTCAAAATCTATTTTGGCCGCGAAAAAGGATTCTAAAAATGTATAACTTAGGATTTGGTTTTCTTATCTTATTCTTATCTTTTCTTTCTTATAAAATTTGAGCGAAATCGGAAATGGTCAGTGCAACTCATATTGCACTTCAATCTGAAATCGGCCATATTGCCTTCTAAAATCATCTACTAAAATGATTGTAAAACTATATAAATATAAATATAAATATATATAGCTGGTCACTCTAATCACTGCAATGATAAAAAAAGTGACGGAGAGTAATAAAAATTTGAGTAGCAGAGCAAAGTCGAGAGTTCATTTTACAACAACAATAGCAATTGTTGCATGAAAGAGGGCAATTAAATGAGCAAAAGAGAGACAGAGAGAAACAAAAAAAAAAAAAACAGAGAGTACCTACAACATTGGAGCTTGTGGAGCTGGGGAATTTCTGGGTAAAATTTTCTAGACAATCACACAAAAAACGAAAAAAATAAAAAGTTCTCTATAATATTGAATGAAAAGTAGAAAAATACAATTGAAAAGAAAAACCAAAAAGTAAAAGTAAACTTACAGCAGGGTCTGAATGTGAAATTAGCCAAAAATCAGTGGGTGCTGCTGTTGCGATGTCTCAAAAAACGCAAAATCCACAGCAGCAAAGAAAGTTTTACATAATTTCCGCAAACTTTCTGGCAAAATTTCGCAATGAACAAGAAGACACAAATTAAAGCAAATTTATTAAAAAACTTTGCACTTTGAGCTGCCTTCTATTAGGCCAACTTAATAGGCCACTTAGAACGGTTAGCGGCACGCTTTTTATTATTATAAAAATTTCACTTCATTTGCACTGATATGTGATGAATTTTTATTGCTCTGTAACACAGTGTAAACAATATTTCACCAACAATCATTATTTATAACATGCATGAGTTTTACACCAGATACAAGTAACACTCACGACGATTTCTTAACAACGACTGCGACGAGCAAATCAGTTGATTTTTCTGTGCTGTTGCTGGAGTTTGTTGGTTATTTCTTTTGTTGTTTTTTTGTCTTTTGCTTTTTAGCGCAGATTCTCTTTTGAGCGGCCCTTTCAAGTGTAACAAAATTTACCAAATGCCATGGAATGGATAAATGTCAAACTTTGCGATTTGCTGCGTTAAGAAAAGTAACCAACTATTAATAAGCAGCAGCACTTTAGTGAAAGGTTTGTGTCTTTGCTTTAGTTCAAGTTTTGCAGCTGTGTTGGCTACCGGAAGTGTTGGCATGCTTAGTTGAACGTTGAATTTTGAATATTTTTAAGATAAAAAATTACATGGCACATTTTTATGCAGCAATAATGATATAATTTTGAATTATTTATTATTTTGCAGTTATAATTTAACATTATTTAAGGTATAATAGCAAGAAATGTATCTTCATATTTTTAAAAAAAAAACTTTAACTTGTCATCAATTGCTGAGTTCAGCAGGTACAACTATTGCGCAACTGTTGAGTGTGTGCCTGCTAAACATACAGTCTGTTAAGTAAGAGCGTGTACGGCATTATTCGCAATCGGTAAAAAGTGCAAACCTGCAAAGAGTCCTGGCTTAAGCTTGCGTCAAGGGCAAGCGAAATTGAGGCAAAAAGGTCTAAATATATCGCAGGTAATTATTCGTAACCATTTGCGTGCAAGTAATTTGAAATGGCGAACCACAATGAAGAAACCACTGTTGTCCGAAAAACACGTTGCTAAAAGAATGGCTTGGACAAAAGAAACTATTGATCGCGATTGGAGTAACGTACTCTTCTCCGACGAATCTTCTGTTTGGGGTTATTCGATCGTACCGCGGGTTTGGTCGCACCGTTAAATATCCCATTAAAATTCATCTTTGGGGATGCTTCTCAAAAAAGGGTTTCGGCTCTTTGCACCTCTGTACCGACAACCTTAATGTTCCCAGAATGGTCAAAATGTATGAGAAAGTTTTATAACCGACTGCCAAATGCCAATTTATAATTAAAAACGAAGACTGGATTCTGCAGGAGGACAATGACCCCAAACACCGCAGCCGCCTCTGCACCGACTGGAAACTAGCTCAAGCCTCATGATAAAAATGAACAAAATAACTGATGACGTCAGGCGGTCGCGGAGAGAGCCGCTACAAAATCTAAAATGTAACAATCATGCAACGGCGTTGCATAAAATTATTAATTGGTGAGTATATGCGTTACGATAAATGTTATGAATACAAAGAATAAAAAAGCAGAGTATGACATCTTTCTGCAACAGAACTGGGCCTTTCAGGGAACGCCTTAAAGTAACCTAATGTTAAAATAGTAAAAGCAAAACTAAAATAAAAAAAATTATATTAAAATTAAAATAAGAACAAGCATTAGGACAAGGATTTGGATACGGATTAGGTCAAGGATAAGAAAAAGAATAAGAGCAAAAGTAAGACCAGCAATAAGATAAGGAGTAGCAAAAAGTTTTGGAAGAAGATTAGATCCAATTGTACAAGGATTAGGTCAATATTTCAGATAAGGCTTCCGAAAAGGACTACAACAAGGATTGGAACAAGGATAAAGGCAAGAATTTGGACGACACACCGTAAAAACATTATTTTGGACAAGATTGGGAAAAGGATGAAGACAAGAAACGGAACGAGGAATAGAACATGGATTTGGACACTCTAAAGACAAGATTAAGGGCAAAGTTTGGAAAAAGAAGTGGGACAGATGGAAGGATAAGATCAGGCATTTTTGCATTATTTATATCAAGAAATTAGACAAGAAGTAAAACTATTTTTATGACAAATATAAGAATAAGGATAAGGATGAGGATAAGATACTCTGTCACGTCAAAACCTACGGGTGTGTCCACAATACAGCCAACTCTTTTTTTTTTAGGTCATAGGGTCAAAGAATTTATCTTTTTTGTCGTACCATAATTTGTATCATTGCACCTATATTTAGTTAGTTATTTACCTCGATAGTTTCGATGTTAAAAGTATATATAAGTATAAAAACAGTATTTCAGAAATTTTGGAAAAGTGGACGTGGTAGCTTAATGCACCTCAAATTTATAACATTTTGCGCTATATCTTAGAAATAAGATGAAGTATAATAACAAAATCAAACGTAGACGTCTAGTATGTGTTTCACAAAAAATATAAAAAATTTCGTTTCGATTGGATAAGTGGGCGTGGCAGCTGCCATACAACTCAAACACATTTTCCGCTGTACTTAAACGTATGTTAACAGCAACGCTAATAGAACTATCGGTGGATAACTAATATGTGATCTTTAAAATTATTGCAACATTTTGGTGGGATTGGACAAGTAAGCGTAGATCTCCCAAATAGGTGAAATACATTTAGGTCTATAACTAAGAAGTGAGAAAAGCTGCGATAAGGAAATTTTTAATTAAAAATTTTAAACTTTAAGCAATTTTTTGTTTTTTTAAATTTTAACAGTATTCGAATATGATGCAATACAATAATGATATGAGTAATATTATGATCTGTCTGTCTGTTTGCCTGTCTGTCTGTGATCACGATTACAGGCGTAATTTCCAGCTATCATCACGAAATTCTTGTATTTAAAAAATAAAGATCAAGTTTAAAAATGAGCCAAACCGAATGAAAACCACGCCTACCTCCCATACAAAGTGGAGTTATCAAAACAGTAAAATATCTTAGAATTTCACAAAAATGTATATATGCATGGACTTCAAATTTTGCTTCGATATACATATGTACTGTGAGTATGAAATTCAACCAAATCGGATGAAAACCATGCCTACCTCAAATACAAAGTGACTTTATCAAAACAGTAAAATCTCTTGAAATTCCAAAAAAATGTATTTAATTTCTTAAATAACGGGCAAAATAGAAATCCTTTTTAGATTTCACAGACCCCAAATTATCTCAATGTCAATTTCTCAATAACACAATTGTAAAAAGAAGCAGGTGAAACCTGGTTTGAAATAAAAATAAATTGCATTTTTATGACTATCAAAGAGGTTAAAAACAAGGCAACGGGAAGTTTGCGCACCTTGGCACTCTTAGAGCTCAAAGTAGACATAATAACGGTAACATAAAAAAAATTTTGCAAATATGATGTGGCCCTTTTTTTTATTTTTCAAAATGTTTTGTCAAATTTTGCGTTTTTACAAAAAAAAAAAACATCCATTAAAATTAATCTTTTTTTGATTTAATACATATTCAAATTTTCTTCAGTGTAAAAATATTGTGAGACGTGTTAAAAATATTTAAACCCCACCTACAGTCTCATTGAAATGAAATACAATATATTTCATACAAAACGGTCTGAGCTTCGTTTATACATACATTTTTGGGGTATCATATAGATCAGAAAAAAAAACAGAAAAAAAGTTACACACCTTGGCACTGCTAGAACTTAAAGTAGACATAATAGTTACTAAAAATAAAAAGAAATTGGCAAATATGAGGTGGCTCTTTTTTTATTTTCCAAAATAGTTTACCTCATTTTCCGTTCTTACGCATTTATATCTTTAAAATACCGTTTTATAGGGCCAACATTTTAAAAGATACGTTATTGAATTTATTTTATTTCAAAAGATCATATTTTAGTCATAAAGTATGCCAATTTTAACTTTTTTGCATATGGGTAAATATGTAAAAAATGTAATAAAGTATAAAAAAAAAAAATTTGTGGATAAAAAATCAGAAATAAAATTTCAACTTTCAAGAAAAAAGGGTACACTTTCAAGAATTTTCGTATTTTTTGTAGAAAGCGGAGGTAACTTTAGCTGCATGCAAAAAGTGATACATATGTGACACATAAGGCGGTTCCCTGAGGGGCCTCATGACGCCGGAAATTTTTTTTTTTATTGTTGTCATGTGCCCAACGAGCTCACCTTCATTTTCGCTCCTTAAAATTTACCGTTACGCCATTAGTTCCAAAGTTAAAATTCCATGCAACGTTTTTTCATGGTTGTAGCATTTATACTACATGATATGGTTGCCACCCTGAAATCATGGCGATAAGAATTTTTTTGTATTTTAGTTGTGAGGCTTAATAACACATCTATGCTGTCGTAAAACAAAATCCACGTTAGCATGTCTTCTGAGTGAGTAATAATTCCATGCAACGATATTACATTTCTGTTACATAAGCTGCTACAGACCTGGTGACGTTAGAATTTTTTTTATTTTTGTCATAAAGCCAAGTATAAATCCTTCAATTTCCTTTTTTAACATTTATCGTAGCTCATATAGTCACCGAGTTAAAATTCAATGTAACTTCGTTGCATGAATGTTGCATTGTCGATCTTTGAGAGTTTCTGTCTTTGTCCCCATGACGTCAGAAATTTTTTGTCTATTTTTTTTTTGTGAGGGCTTTAAACAGGCGTTTGTTGGTGTATCATATTTTTGATCCTAGCACTAATACTCAGCAAGCAATAATTCCATGTAACAAATTTTCAGTTGCGTTGCTTAAGCTGCTCTCACCGCATCCCGATGACGTATTGAATTTTTGTTTTGTTTTTATAATGAAATGAAAGAATTAACCTTCATGGTCGTACCAGTTTTTTAATCATAGCTCTTATACTCAGCGAGAAATAATTCATATTTTTTGGAAACCTGCGCTGTAAAACGTAACTTCGTCACGTCAAAAAAAAACCTTAGATCAGTGGATATTTTTTAACAATTCTACATGTTCAGAATGTAAAAATTCGATTTTGAATTTTTCCGTCTAGCATGCCCTTTCGCATCACTGTGCGTCATCGTTAAACTTAACGTTTAAATGTCAAAATTGTCGTAAAAATATCATTCGACTGATGGTGCTTGATTTTGAATTCTCACATTAAAAAAAAATTATAAAAAACACATTTTTGTTTATATTTTTTTTTATTTCGGTCTCCATTTTTTTTACAAATACATATCGTATTAATTAAAAATAAAACAATTTACTTCATTTGTTAATCGCTGATAATCTCTCTGCTTTATAAGTACTCGTACAATAAATAAAATAAAAACAAAATCAAATTGACAGCAAATAAAAAAAAATTTAACGCTAAATATTAAATATAAAAATAAGCAAAAATGGAAAATAGGACAAAAATGTAAAAAAAAACATTTACAAAATTTTCAAGTTTAGCTCTTAAGAAAGGGTATTTTTCCCACCCGCTTATTTTAAGGCACAGAATTGCAAGGCAGTGTTAATGAAAAATAAAAAAAATAATAATACAGAATAAAAAATACAACGAACGCTTGAAATTTAATTGATTCAAGGTTATGGATTTACAAAGTTAGATTTTGTGTTTTATTTATGTTTTATTTATTTGTTTTTAGTGTTTTTAGTATTTACAATTTTTCTTTTAATTGTGCTGCTTTTTTTTACTTTAAAGAGAAAAATAAATTAAAAAGTTAAAGCTTAGTTTTAGAGTTTAAAATAATATGGAGCGATTTACAAAAAAAAAAAAATTTATAAAGTTTCTTTAACATTCATAACTTTCATACAACATTAAAAAAGGAAAATTATTTATATAAACAAAACGCACACACACTCGACCTTACACACTTTAACTTTTAAACAGCTTTTTTTTAATATAAATTTAAGCTTAAGTTTTTTTTATTAGTAGTTAATATAGCACTTTTGTAGTTTTTTTAAATTAATTTTTTTTCTCTCTAGTTTTGTTTAAATAACATTAAAAATTTTGCATTTTTTTTTTAATTTTAAGCTTTAAATGATTTAAAGCAACAAACATTTTTTTCAAGATTTGAATTTTTAAAATTTTGTTTCGTTTTTAATTTTTTTTTTTTTTGTTTTTTTTTTAACATTGTATAAAATACAAAATTTATCGTGACTAGGCGTTAATTTATGAAAAATCATGTTCAAATTTTTTATGAAACCTTAAAATTTACAAAAAAAAATTTTTTTATTCCCCTTTTCGACAAGAAATGTATTTTTTGAAAACACATTTTTGAATATTTAAAACACATTTTTGCAATTTCACAAGTAAAACTCTATCCATTTGCAGTTCGTTTTTTGTTGTTGGAGATTGTTAGTTTTCGTCCTGCTTGCATTGAAATTTATTGTAATTTTATGAAGAGTTCTAATTTGTTTTTTTTTATTTATTTGGCAGCATTTGGCGCAGCTGTTCAACAGCTGATTTACAGATGTTCATCACCATGATAACCATTACGCAATGGTTGGCGTTCCTGCGAATGATCGGCGGGACGATTGCGATTGAAGAAGCCACACTGAAAGAAAAACCACAATTTTTTTAATAAAAATATATAAAAAAAAGGATTTGGATTAAAAATGCAAAAGAAGATGCGTATAAAGATAGCCATGGGTCATTTTTGTACAAGAGCTTCGTCATGTGTTTCGTTATTTATGAAAGCAACTCCATGTGCCTGTTATGTGCTATTATTTGTTACATTTGAAGAATTAGTTCATATGATTTTCAATACGAAGTTGGCTACGCCAACTTATTTATAAACTTTGTTGAAATGTGCTCCAACTGTACTGCTCTGTGCCGTAGAGTAATTAAAAATATTCGTGTACGAGGGCTACCTTTTAAGTCTTGCGCCTCGGCAACACTTAGCATTGCCAGATGAAATTTGACTGTTCCATTCAAAAATTTGACATTTCTTGCATAACACATGGTCCATTAAGTCCCGAGACAAAGTAATAAAAAAAATTTTTTTTTGCAAATATTCTTCTTTATCCATCAACATAGGTTCCTTCAAGAGCAATACATTCATTCCACCGCTTTTCTAACTTTTCAATACCGGTTTTGTAGAACGATTTGTGCTTCGCCTTAAAATACGCTTCAGTTTCAGCCATCACCTCTTCATTGGAGTCAAATCTCTTACCGACAAGCATTTTTTTGAGGTCAACAAAGAGCCAATAGTCGCTGGGGGCCAAATATACGGTGGATGAGGAAGCAATTCGAAGCCCAATTCGTGGATTTTCGCCATCGTTTTCATCGATTTGTGACACGGTGCATTGTCTTGGTAAAAAAGAATTTTTTCTTCTTTAAATGGGGCAGATTTTTCGCGATTTCATCCTTCAAACGCTCTAACAATACTATATAATAATCGCCGTTGATTGTTTTTCCCCTTTTCGAGATAGTCGATGAACAAAATTCCATACGCATCCCAAAATACAGATGCCATAACCTTTCCAGCCGACTGTTGTGTTTTTGGCCTGTTTTCATCGGTTGCTCTCCACTCAGCTGACGACCGTTTTGATTCCGGTGTGTAATGGTGAATCCATGTTTCATCCATTGTCACATACCGACGCAAAAATTCATGTGTATTCTTTGTAAACAGTGCCAAACAGCTCTCCGAATCATCGACACGTTGTTGTTTTTGGTCCGGTGTGAGAAAACGCGGCACCCATTTGGAAAGCAGAATTCTCATCGACAAATGTTCCTGTAATATTGTTCCCACACTGCCTTTTGATATCTTCAGAGCCTCAGTTAGCTTGCGCACCTTCACTTTACGGTCGACCAATACCATTTTGTGTACTTTTTTTATGTTTTGTGGAACAACTGCCTCATTTGGGCGTCCTGAACGTTCAGCATCATTTGTGTCTGTACGACCAAGTTTAAACTCAGCATACCATCGGAAAATGGTCTCTAAAACACTGGTTCAATGTGTTCGAGCGTGGTCGTCGTTCTCTCCAAGACAATTTTCGTGAAGGTTGTCCAAGAACGGCTGTTGTGACATCAATGCTGTGCGTGAACTGTTGGAAGCTGAACGGCATGTGACATACCGTGAGATGGATTCATCCTTGCGGATTAGTGGGACTAGCCTACATTCAATTTTACATGAGCATTAAGGTATGAGGAAGATTTGTGCCCGTTGGATACCCCATAATTTGACGGTTGCTCAAAAAATTGGTGCACGTGTCGATTGGTGCAAGGAAATGCAGAAGAAATACAGCGGACATGGTTCGAAACACATCTACGACATCACCACAGATGGCGAAACATGGATATATGCTTATGAGCCCGATACAAAACAGCAGTTCACTGTTTGGGTCTTTCAAAGCAAAACTCGACAAAAGTTATCGGAGGACGGAGTACATCCAAGCAAATGGTTGCCCGTATTTTCAGAAAAACCGATCATGTGGCAACTGTACCACCTGAGCAACGGAAAACAATTAATGGTACACAATCATTTGTTTGGCGGTCTTCGAAGAATTGAGGAAATCCAACCACTGAAGGAAGATCATGCTCCATGACGACAATGCGAGTTCCCACACATCAGCTCAAGCAAAAGAGCTTTTGAGCACTCCAAACCTGGAATTGATGGGTCATCCGCCTTACTGTCTCGATTTGGCACTCAATGACTTCTACTGTTCCCCCATATTAAAAAAAAGTAAGGGCGAGCGTTTTTCTACGCAAATTAACCAAAAAATGGCGGAGCTAACTATGCAGCTAGTTAGCTGATGAAATAAATCTAAAAAAAAATCACTAACCTTGTATAGCAGGAACACTAGCAATAACAGTATCAAGGCTCCGGCACATGCCGCCAGCACTACCACCCACAGTGGCACTACATCTGGCACTGGTATCGGCTCGGGCTCTGCCCTATAAAAGATCTCATGCGATTTGATGATTTCATCCTTTGGCTCGCCAATATATGGCAGACGCGTCACATATGACACAGCCATGGTGGATATATTTAACGGTACATTTGAAGCTAACTTCTCCATTGTCTTGGCCACCATGCGTGTGCGTATTGCCACCCAGACGCTATCATCCTTGCCGAGATTTGTTGCCACACAGCGTAGCGTCTCACATTTTGCTGCTTTGCAGGGTGAACTAAGTGAAGGCGCTGGTGACTCTGTGCTCGCTGGTTCACGTCGCATGCGTCGGTTCGACGACGAGGAGGAAGAGGAGCTTTGTGACCACTGTTGTTGTGGTGCCTGCTGTTGTTGACCATCCTCATCGTAGTAGTCTTCATTCTCCATGCCATAGTAGGGCTTGCCACCGCCAACTCCACCACCGCTGCTGTAGCTGGAAGTGTGGAAGCTGCCTGCACCTGTTTGTGGACCACTTGAGTAAGACTGCTGATAGCTTTGCGAGCCAGTTGCGCCACCGCCACCGACCCCACCTCCAACCACCTGTGGACCAGACGAGTAGGACTGCTGATAGTTGTGAGATCCCGCTGCACCACCACCGCTGCTTACTCCACCCCCCACTACTTGTGGGCCACTCGAGTAAGACTGCTGATAGCTGTGGGAACCACCTGTTCCACCTTGCGGGCCACTCGAATAGGACTGCTGATAGGTTTGTGTGCCAGCCCCTCCAACGCCACTTCCGCGGTTACGCAGTTCATTGTCAACATTGCCGCGATTGAGCGTGCCCAGATCCAACGTTCCCGCCTGAAAGCCGCGACCACCTTGTGCCACTTTGCCGAAATCTGCCGCTCCACCTAAATCATTGAAGGACGCACCAGAACCAGCACCAACAACTATCTGCTTGCCATTGGTGTTCGTGTTGACGTTGATGTTGTTGTTGTTATTGTTGTTGTATTGCAAATGTGGGCGATAGGCACCTCCAGAAGAGCCACCGGGAATTCCATAACTGGCATAGTTCTGTTGATAGGTTGAGGAACCACCTGGATTGGCCATTTGAATATGTCCGCGTGCACTGTGACCCTCTGGAGCATGGAGCAGCTGCTGCTGCTGATGTTGTTGTTGAGCTGTCGCCTGGTTTATGTTAGCGCCACTGAGTTGAGCACCACTTTGTTGAGCGCCACTTCGTTGAGCGCCACCAAACTGAGCGCCACTTAGCTGAGCACCACCTTGCTGACCACCTTGCGCCGCATTTTGATAATTAGCCGTTTGCTGTTGTGAGTAGTAGCTGGCTGGACGTTCCAAGCTCTGTACATATTGCGTGCTACTCTCTACCACATGAGGCTGTCCACTAGCATCATAGTAAACTGAACTGTTTTTGGTGCTCACAATCACAGAGGGTCCACGCCCATCCGAACTAGAGTTCCAGGATGAAGACCAAGCCCAATTACCGCCAGATCCACCACTCGCTCCACCCACACCAGCTGTGTAGGTATTGGCTTCAGCAGCTGCGGCAGCATTTGCACGTTGTGAATGCACGAACGAAGCATCGCCCGAAACATCCTGTTCGTCTTCCTTTTCCAGGCGTTTCTTTTCCTCTACACTTAGCACCTTCGTGCCGCGTCCAATCGCCACAGCTTGGCTGCCACTGGCACTGCCACCACTAAAGCTGCCATGTGACTGTTCAATATGCACGCCACTGTAGCTGGATGCGGTTGAAGCGCCGCCCGTACGCACAACGGCCCCAATTTGCTCCAGATACGATTTATCGCGCAAAGCTCTATCCAGCTGCAGGTTGTGCGAGTTGACGGAAACATGCGGATCACAGCGGATGTGGCCATCGGTCTCAGGTTGATTGGTCAGATACATAAGTAAATCACCGCCGGCGGTCTGATAGGGATAATGTATGAGGACAACGGCTTCTTCGATGGCGGACGGGCCATTATTGCGTATATTGTAGATATGTACCACTTGGGGACCAAGATCCTCTTCTTTTGTGGCATTCTCGACGGACTTGTAGTCGGCGGCTTTGTAGAATTGGAAATCGGGCAGTGAGGTGCTACAAAGGAAACAAAGATATTTCAAATTATTTACTCCCTATTACCACGGACAATACTAACCCTTCAATGGACAAGTCTGTTTCAACCCAAATGCCAATACTCTTGCGTATGATGTTGTCAAAGTGTGAACCAGTCTTCTCCAAATTCGTGGAGTTAGCTTCCATGAAGAAATCATAGCTAGGAGCCATACCCACCTTGTGCGATGGCAGCATGACGACATTGAACTTGGCCTGAGGAAGCAAAAAGTTACAGTAGAAATCTCTAACCTAACCTCACCCGAAGCGACAACTTACCACTTTGCCGCCTTGCAGTGGATTGCCGATGTCACATTTAAGCGTATTGTTATTGGCTTCCGAGGGTGCAGTACATGTGATGGGTGTATCACCCTTATCGCCAATCTGTTGAATCTTCTTAAAGTCCAAATCTTTAGGCATCACCAAATAGAAAGCGGCCTCAAAAGCATCCTCATTGAAGTTGGAAATCAATACCTCGATCGTGAGCGGAGCACGAGAGCCCAACAGATATTTGTCTACAGTTCTGGAAGAAGAGGAAGAATCAGTATTAAGTAGAGTATACAAAGAAATCAGCAGTGCTATACTCACTGGATCTCCAAGCGCAGATCGGGTTCGCAAATATTATCCAAGCCGCAATTCTTTTGAATGTTAATGGCATCGCGTTGAATTATTTCGCGATTTTGATCAATAACCGGCTCTAAAGCCTCACGCCTGCGGCGTACCACTGGTGCCAGACGACGACTGCTGCGTAGATTGTAACGCATCTCCACTTCCAGTGGGGTCAGTTTATCTTGCAGCTGATCCAACAGATACACGGACTCATTGCGACAATACGTCTTGCCATATTCAAGACTAATCGATTGATTGCGTATATTTTTGCCCTCATCGAGTATAAAGAACATGCGTGGATTCTTGGGTTTCTTGGCATCCAACACCCACGATACATCGAACTCCAAACTTCTAGGCAGATACTCGCCCGTATAGCTCCAGCAAGTTGTAATGTCTGTGCAGGCAACACGTTTGCCATCACGCACTGTTTGACAGTTCTTCTCCTCCAGATTTATTAGTTTCGAAGGATTCACAAAGGTTGTCGCAGCACTAACGGCGGCAACGGGGCGCGACTTGAAGATGAATACCTGATCGGAAGCATAAGCGCCCACGGCAAGATCGGGATATGTATTGCCGTCCATGTCGAGACCACCGGACAGAGAGAAACCAAAAGTGCGTGGATATGGAGCACCTTCAACCAAATCCTCAGACCTGATGATTTGGGAAGGTTTTTGCAGTGGACCATTTGCTGAACCATGGAATATATAGACTGCACCGCGGCCCTCAAGGCCATCGTAAGGTGCACCAACAGCAAAGTCACCATAGCCATCACGGTTAATGTCACCCAGCGAAGCGAGTGACAAGCCAAAGCGACCTTTGGTATTAAAGCCATCGCGAATGTGTTCAGTGGTCCAACGATAAGCCTGAAAAAATAAAAAAAAATTCAAAGTTAAGGTAACCTTAGGAGTAATAAAGAGGTTAAGCCTACCTCATTTGTGCTCTTCTGCAGTAGAATATAAACGCGTCCCACATCGTATTTACCCTCCGCATTGCCCGGTTCGCTGAACATAGGGGCGCCGATAATCAAATCATCCAAACCATCACCATCAACATCAGAGGTGGCCAAGGCATAACCAAAGTATTCGCCTATCTGACGTCCTGTAATATTGAAGATATTTGCCATATTCCAGCCGTTGACGACAATCTTGCCCAATAAACCAGCACCGCGAGGCATGCCGATGGCAATATCATCCAAACGATCACCATTAAAATCACCCGTTGCCATTGAGTAGCCCAAATAGGAATCATCGTCTTGTGAGGTGCTCTCACCCGTTGAGAAAACCTGATTTTCAGGACGTGTCACATCGTAGGAGTAGCTCTGACCTGTTTTTAACATCAAATAATAGATAGAGCAGATATTCATAGTTAGCAAGTGAAATAAGAGTAACAAATTCTCGGACATAGTTGAGAGTGTAAAGAGCGATATCATGATTAGGTGGCAAGCAATTCGGGCATTTTACAAAAGCCAAACACAAGCATTGATATGAAGTTTTTGTATTTTTTTTTATGAACATGCAAAATGGGGTCATGCAAATGGGTCAGATATGGATGAAGACTGGCGTAAAGTAGTGGTTATATTAAAAAAAACCATAGAAATACCGTTTTAAGACATATTTACAATAATCATAGGTATATTTTCTTAAACCACAGCGTTTTCGGGGTCCAACTTAAGAAACTTATTTAAAAACTATGGGTAGATAGATCGAAGAAGATTTCGTCTTAGGCAGTCTCATTTTGAAGGGGGGAGAATATAATTTGGGTAAATAATTAATTTCGTATGGCAACATAAGATCGACTTTCGCCCATTTGTAGAATTTTAAAATACTTTTCGTAACCAGGTTGAATATTTTTTCGAAAATTTTAAATTTGTATTTTAATCTTCACACGAAAATTTTTAAGATATTAAAAAAATATATTGAATGAAATAAATGTTTCTCACATTTAGGGGTTCTTATCATAGAATTATATAAAAATAAACTTTCACCAAATTGCTGTTCTAAAACACCGACTGGTGTACAATTTTTTTATGTTACTGTTAACATTCGTGGTTTCTGTCAACCAGATTGACTTGGGAGTACTTTTTGCGAAAGAGATTTTATGACACGTAAGAGTCTTGTCGAATTGTGATCGAATTTTTGTTCACGAAAGTTTGAAATAACTATCATCTAGAAAAGGCTTAGTCCTGACTAAAAACTAGCACTGACTAAAAACTCTTCTTAAAAAGTTTGAAGAAAATCCACTGTTTTCGACTAAAATTTGGCTGATGCCGTTTTCTGGGGCCCACTTCGACCAAAAATGAAGCCCATTTCTGGCTTAATGGCGACTCCAATGAGCAATAACGATATTTGGACTTAAGAGCAACCCGAATAGGTTCAAGAGCTGCTATTACATCCAGATAGAGCAATGGTTTTGTGTGAATTTTGGGTGAACCGATGATTTCGGCTCATATTTCTTCTAAAATGACTTCGGCCGAAATATAACTGTGTATGGCGTCCGTTATTGATTGCGCCATCTATCTGCACGGTCTATCAGCTGGCTGAAATTTAAGCTCGTGATCTCGACATTTGGCTCCAACAAGACGACTGTAATTGCCACACATCCCGTGAAACTAATATTCGCAAAAACTCGGAAGCGTTATGAAAAATTTATACTTCAGAATGGACCCAGAATAGCCTCGATTTCGACCAAAATACGAATACGATTATCTTTAAAATATAGATGTAGCGAATTGTTCTTTTTGAGATAAAATCTGATTTTTTTTTTTGTTTTTTTCATTTTTATTTTTGGAAAAGGTACCTTAATAAATCATCCTTTACAAATTTCTTTATATTTTCAATATTTTTTACAAACTCCTGGAACAAAATTCGTATGCAAATTATAAATTTGACTTTCAATTGACAAAAATTTGAGCCGTTATTATTCGCTTGATGTTTCATCATGTTCTTTTTCAAAAACAATGAACACTATTTTTTTACGTCAAATCCTTTGAGTATTCCTGGTTTTTTTTGCAAAAAATTTTTGTTTTTGTTTTGTTTTGTAAATAATAGAGGTTATTTCCTAGAGACAGCACAAGAACTAAATGATTGTTACGAACTACAAAATATCTATGCCAGAATAAACGGATTCGAATTCTTAAGTTCGTCTGCAAAGGATACCCAAGAAAAGATTTTCGCAATTTTTTAAGATATTGAGAATACGCTCTAATGAAAATTGTAAATTCTTAAAAAAACATATCAAAAAATTTTCACGTGATTTCCGTAGTGGAGTTTTCAATCGCTCTTTGAGTAAAATTCATACAGATCCAATACTTTTTCAACCCATAATGAGGAAGTAGTTTTTTATAGAATTACTTGAACATTTTAATTTTTTAAAAATAAAAAGTTTTTGTTTTTAGTCCTTCGTGAGGGACAGATAAAATTAAAAATAAGAAAGATCGGGTGTTTGGAGTTACTAAAAAACGTGACACCAATTTTGTATAATATTTTTCACCTTTCTTAATGCATGTAAGATTTTACAAGCACTTAGGTATATTATTCTCTTATTCGAGAATAGGTACAAGCAAGACAGTAATTAATTGAAAATTTTATTTTTGACGTGACAACGTTACGCTTTACCGCGCAGGTTTCCAAAAATGTTGAAAAAGAATTTTTTTAAAAATGCATCGGCATGAAATTGTTACTCGCTAAGAGAAGAATTATGGTACGACAGGTAAAGTTACTTCTTTTAACTTATGAGAAAAATAAAGAAAAAAAAAATGTATGACATAATCGAGAAGCTGCCTAAGCAACGATACTTACAACGAAAACTTTTTACATTAAATTATAATGCAATAGTAAACGATGCTACGGGTAAAAAATATTTTAACCATGAAAGGCTACTTCTTTGTCCTTGTGACAAAAAATTCATGACATCATGAGGCCGCGGAGAGCGCCGCTACAAGATTCAAAATACATCAATCATGTAACGGTGTTGCATGGAATTATTACTCGATGAGTACATGTAACACGGTAAATGTAGGAGGAGGCCGTGGCGCAGTGGGTAGAGCGCGTGAACCATACCCCAGAGAACCCTGGTTCAATTCCATCTGACACAGAAAGTTTTTTCAATTGAGATCATTCTTCTGTGACAGCCACCTCTCGGAGAGTAAAGTAAAATATTGCATAAACAAATTTGCTTATGTAGAAACAATTTGTCCAAAAAGTAACTCTGAATTATAAGCGATGTGTTTTTTCAACGAAGGGAAAAACAAACGAAGTTTTCAGTTGGGAAAAACAAATTTTTCAATTGAAAATCTCAATTTAAAAATCACTCATTTTTATGACAAACGAAATTAATTTCCTGCAACTAAATAATGCGTTTCTCGCAACTGACTATTATTATGACAACTGTTGAAACGTTTGCAAATAACGATTTCAAGCACAACAAAAGAAGTTCGTTTGCGGCAAACAAGCGATAAACGTTTTTTGTTTCTTTGCGTGAAGCTTTTCAGGGACCCCTTAAAGTACCTTAGTACCAAATGCAAAAGTAAAAGGAAAAAACAAGAAATAAAAAAAAATTGTATTAAAAATGAAATAAAGACAAGTATTAGGACAAATATTTGGATAAGGTTTTGGACAAAGATTAGAAAAAGGATGAGGGCATGGATTTGGATAAAGATTAGGATCAAAGGAATAAGACAAGCAGTAGAACAAAGATTTGGACGATAAGAGCATGGTTTTACATAAGGATTAGCACAAGAACTCTGACATGGATTGGGAAAAGGACCATGACAAGGTTTGAAACAAGGATTGAAACGCAGTTTTAGAAACGCCTAAAACAATATTATAACACGCTTGGGAAAAGGGTAAGGAAAAGAAATGGGAAAAGGAATGGAACAAAGACTTAGAGCAAAGATTTGGAAGTACAAGGAGAGGTATTTATAAATTTTGTATCTATTTGGTAAAAGTTGATTCAACTATTTTTTGTGAGAGAAAGGATATGATGGAAGCCTGCTGAGCTGTATACCAAGAATTTAAAAAAAATTCCCTAGATAAATTCCGCCCAATTTTTGCATGGTGCTTAAAAAAAATCGTACCCATTCCTGTAGCAAATTTCAGTACACAAGTGTAGATATTTACTGAGATACATCTATCTATACCCTGCAAAACGTTTTCTGAATGCCTCAAAAAAAGTACTCTAAAAAGAGTATTTCTTATCCGTGTTTTATGAGCACGCAATAAAAAGAGTCATAAAGGTGTCTTGAATATGATTGTGAAATGATTGCTCAAAAATAAGACTCCAAAAAGAGTATTTTTTATGCGTGTTTTATGAGTTCGCAATAAAAAGACTCATAAAGGAGTCTTTGATATGATTGTAAAATGATTGCTCAAAAATAAGACTAAAAAAAATGATTTTTTAATGTGTGTTTTATGAGTACGTTATAAAAAGACTCATAAAGGAGTCTTTGATATGATTGTAAAAGGATTGCTCAGAAATAAGACTCTAAAAAGAGTACTTTTGCTGCGTGTTTTATGAGTACGATAAATGGCAATATGGAAATATTTTTATTTGTATTATTATTATTAATATTATTAAATAAATGAAAAAAATGGCGCACACGATAATTTCGCGCAAAGGGGTTTTTGAGGTTTTATTAACATCATATCAATGTCAGAAATTAGTGTTTACAAAGAGTTTTCAAACCATTAATGAGCCTTTAACATGAGACTTATGACTCTTTAAATAATAACTTCTATGAGTTCCGAAAGAGTCTTCATATGAGTCTTCAAAGATTCCATTACATGATTCTTAAAAAGAGTATTAAATATTGCTCTTAAAAGAGTCTTAATTTTGAGTCCAAAAAGACTAATGAGTTCTAAAAGAGATTCTAAAAAGAAAAGACAGTTCTAAAAGATACTAATGAATTCTAAAAGAGAAATATGAGTTCTAAAAGAGTCTTTATTATGAGTCTTTAAAGAATCTTGAAGAATTGGGAGTGTTAAAAGAGTCTTAATTTTGAGTCCAAAATGAGACATAAAGCAGTCATTATTATGAATCATATTTTACAGCCCACAACCTACGAAAATGTACTCATAAAAAAAATTTTTATTTTTGGAGCATTATGACGATAAAAATTAATTTATATGAGTCTTAAAAGAGTCTTTTAAGAGTCATAATGTTTGCTGGGTAGTATGCATTTTGTTTTTTTCGTACTTGTAACGACCACAACGAATTCATGTAATTACCGCAACGACTTCCTGATTAAAAATTTCATAGCAAAAGTCAGTAATATTCTAAATCAAATATGAGGACATGGACTTGGTTTAATCAAGATGTGACCATGACACACAGGAAGAAAATTTTAATATGAAAGCTCAGAAATATCATGGTTGGCTAAGCAACCTCCAAAGTATAGGTAATTTTATGTAACACCCATAACGACATGAAAAATATCCAGTTTTATCAACGGAAAGTGGAATATAAGCAGAAAAGGAGCTGATTAAGACATTAAATTGCTTCTTGTAAATTTGGGGAAATTACAAGAAATTTGCATACGAATGCGTACGAACTGTAACAACCGCAACATGGAATGAGCCATAAAGACTTTTTTACAAATAATGATCTTCGCTATGTGATGGAATTTTTTTGTGATATTTTTCAATTGATTTTCTCTTTAAAATAAATAAAATATTTTATTCTTTTAAAGTATTGCGCCTAAATGATTAGTGTATGAATTATTCAATTAAGTGTGATACAGCGATATAACGCCTTTGTCCATCCTGGAAAATCAAAACGCTCTGTAGTAAAATGTTCATAGAAATCTCTTCAGTGGTTTTCAAGTCAATTGCAATCTTATGCCCTTATACTTTTGTATTGAGAATAGATAAAAGTTATACTTTGTTTATTTTAGTTTAAAACAAAATTTGATTTTACTACGAATTCCAGGACACTCCCCATATAATTAACGGTCTTGAAATTCAAATTCAGTTTGCCTTAAATCTAAAGCATACAAATTTGAGTTTTATCTATGTTTGAAAGTAATTTTCAAATAAAAGCAAAGAAAATATTTATGGTTTTAATTTTGAATATCTTAGGATAATAATTAAAATTACCAAAAATTGCATAGTTTTGTAGAAATATATCACTTTTTCGTCTCCAAAATAACAGACAACTCCATAATTTTAATCGTAAAAAACAAACTACAACACAATATAATTAAGCTGTATGGAAAATATGTATGAAGGAAAAATATTTTTCATTTTGTCATTAAAGTTCCACTGAAATAATGAAGATAACAGGGGATATGAGACGTTTTTTTGAGTCTACCAAATTGTTGAACCTTTCAACTACGTTAGAGTTACTACAGATCTATCAACACCGAGCTACTTTTATAATATGAAAATACTTTACAATAAATACACCAAACTACCAGATATAATACAATTTTCAAGGCTATATAGTTCCAAGTACCACTTTTTACAACTACCACCATGCCGACTGGCAACATAAATTAGAATACAAATATTAAAATTCACCTTTTAATTTCACCTTAACTCAATTTTTTATACTTATATTTAGCTAAATTTCTCATTTTAAATATAAAAATTAAAAGTAACTTAATAACTAGTTTCTCGAATGACGGTATATACTGTAAAACGGGATGAAAAGTATTCAATTGCTGTGATGAAATCTATGTACTTATGATTTATAGTGCGATTGATGAGTTTTGGGCGCTATAATAACCCATTTTGTTGCAGCTAGAATTCTGTAATCTTTCTCATAAGACATTTGAGCTCTAGGATTGAGTTAAACTTTTTGTGAACTTAAAACTACTAAGAATGAGATGATGAATTTTTTTATTGTGGGTTATTTAAAGCAGGCCTCTCATCTCAAAACGAGAAAGTGACAGTCCTTGAGTAAAAAATTGAAATATTCAAAAACAGTCTGAGTTACTTTTTGCCCGTCAAAATACGGTCACTTGCTGATTGAGTTGTGAAGTCTGCTTTATATACGATGTTTTTATTGCATCGGTTTGTGGCAACGTTATTTTTTTGTTTAGCAGCGGCAAGAACCAAGCACGATGATTGAGTAGAAAAAAAAACTTATCCAAGACAACAATGCTAAGTAAGAATGACAACAGCAAAAGCAGCAACAAAATCAATCAACACAAATGGTGTGAAGCTAAGGTAATAATAATTATGAATTTTAAGAGTTGCCATCGTGACATTTTAAAACTGTTCTTTAAATTTCACAAGACGTTCGTGTTGAATGACTTTGTTGTTGGCAATTTTTCCGTGATTATCGTGATTATGAAAAGCCAATTTTTATTTTTTTAATAAGGTTATTTCAGAATTTTTTTTAAAAAAAAAGTTCGTTTAGAATTTGAGAATCTTATGAAGCGCAACACACCATATCAATCAAGAAATAAGAAAGCCGAATAAATTAAAAAAAAAAAATTAAAATAAATTTTGAAGTTTATTAAATTTTGTACAATTTTTTTTTTTAAACATATATCATGATTCCATTTTTGTAGGAAATTTTTTTTTTGAAAAGTGAGTTTGTGGTTAAGTTCTTTACCTCCGGTGCCAAAAGGTTGATAGAATGGCGGCTTATAGGGAAATGTTGCATCCGGCGATATTGAGTAGGCTTCTCCTTTAGTGTTTTGAATTTTCATTTTTAAATTTTATTATAGAATATTTTATTATTTGGCATTTTTCATAATTTATTCAAATGATTTTTTTGTTTAGAAATTTTTCATGTATTTGTTTTTTTGCCATTTCGCCATTTGTTTGAGTTAAACATTAGAAGTAGGATTGTTGGTGGTTTGGTGGTTGTGGTGATGGTCGTGGTAGGTAGAGGGCAACACAACAATACAACAACATAGTCGCGCACGCACATTTATTTAAGAAGAAAGGTTTTTTTTTATAATTGTTGTAGGGTGCAGACACAGGCAGGAAACGAGAAAAGAAACAATTATTTAAATAAAAAATTATAACTAAGAAAATTAAAGTAAAAACTTAAGCTAGAACTTAATAAATATATAAATTTTTTGTAAAGAACATAAGTTAGAATACAATCAAGTGAGACACACAAAGTTAACCCATTCTTTATTAACCCATGCTGTTCCATTCCAAGACATTTACAATCGATCGCCCACAATTTATTAGAATTATGTGCTTAACGTTGGCTGATGACCTCCAATTTGATGTCCGTCCAACATCTTTTCAGTTCACTTCATTGCGTCGTCTTAAGCATACCGCCTTCGAGCTAAGATAGCGCTATTTGCAGCTTTGATCAATTGTCGACAACGCGTCACTCACACTCAAACACACACGAGTTCGCCAAAAAAATATCATAAATTGTGTCACTTAAAATGTTGCATAGCCAAGTATGAAATGTATTGAACACTAAAGCTCGCTTATGATGTCATAAATACAAGTAGATACTTAATTCACTACAAATAAAATGATAATTTAACAACACTGACGTACAATATTCCAACTTAACAATAAGCAAACAAACATACGACATTCGTACACACAACATTTTAAGCATATTTTCGTTTTTTAATTTTCGTTTTAAAAATAACACTAAAAATACTATTAAATATACCGCTATTTTACATCTATTAACTAAAATGAACAACAAATTTATTAAACAAAAACAAAAAAAATAAATAAATAAATAAATAAATTTTTAATGGGACAATAATTAACATTCCACATTTATATAAAAATTCATTACGTAGTTATACAGATATTTAAAAATTTAACTTGGAGATTTACAGGGAAAAGAACAAAATATCAAACTACTTTTATAGAGGTAAAACAAAATACTACAAAATACGAGTATCTTAAGAAGTTAAAATTGTTATGATCTTACCTTGCCAATACCAGCTGCCAGGAGCACCAATGTACAAACGATCACCATTCTAAAAATAAAGTAATATGTTAAAATATGTTTCAAAGATTGACGATTTGCTTGTAATAAATATAAAAATCAAGATAATTAGATTGGGGGATAACTGAGGTTAAACTTATTATAAGTTCGAATTCACCTTCAAAATAAGCCCTAGAGTAGGGAAGTTTCTCTTTCGGTTTATATTAAGTTTTTTTTTTTTTTTTAAATTAAAGCTGAATTCGGGTCGCCAGATATCTTGCTCACCACAAATTTAAGGTCTTTCGTGGCATTGCATTTTTCTTCCTTATTGACGAATATTTTTGGACTAAAATGTCAGGGATAAATCTTGAATAGTTATACTTTAATAATGTAAAAAAAATGTTGGTCTTAAATTATATACAGCTACACTAAAAAAAATTTTTTAAAATTCTCGACAGTTGTTATAAATTCGACGAATTTTGTGTTTAAAAAATAGCTTGCAACAAATTTGCAACACATTTTTTGAACACATTGTGTTTAATTTTAAGCTAACATTTTTTTTTTTGTGTATAAACAAAAAAAAAATTTTTAAAAGTTTATGTTTTTCAAAAAACTCCCGGAGACCCTTAAGATCAAATTGTTTTCTGGGTGTTATTTTATTTTTTTGTAAACAAATGACCGCGAACAGGACCTATTAGCTTTATAACGTCACCGAACGTCTAATGTTCTAAAAAAGTTTTACTTGGCATAATTTACTCGCTGAGGTTTCGGTCGATCAGAAGAATTAATTTCAACTAGCGACCACTGGTGCGCGTTGCTGCACCCATCAACAATAAAAATAATAATAATTGGTGCTGACCTCTGACGCCGTTCATTGTGTTCAGCGTATATTCTAAGATTTTTGTCGTTGTTTGCAAGCGCTCTATAAAGAAGAGACAGAATAAAGTGAAATGTGAGCGAAAAATTACATTAAAAAAATTTGTATGTATCTCGGATGCGAGCGGTTTGCGAAAGCTTTACATTTTTCTGACTTTCCTTTTGTTGTTAACAGACGCTCTATTAAGAAGAGACAGAAGAGAGCAAAATGTGAGCAGCGAATAGTTTTGCTCTGAGTTTGATAACATTGTTCTCAGCTGCTCTGTTAAGAAAAGAAATAGCATAACATAACATAACAACAACAATTATATGCAATTATATGCAAACATTAATAAGCTATAACTTAAAAAATATAAATTTTTAAGAAATAAAAAGTCCAGTTTGCACATCTACATGTCTAAACCTACCAAGAAATACTAAATTTATTCAGATTGGACTTGTACTTAAAAAAGCCTTAATATTGTGGTTTGAAATTGGTCTCGCATTGGCACCGAATGGTCCACGCACTTTTTAAAGCAAACACTGCGAACATCAAGAAAACACTGGAAAATAATGTTAAAAAACCAATTATCAATTTCTTATGATCAGATAGAAATCTGGATATACATATGAGGGTTGCTACATATATTCCGGGAATACCTCCAAAACATAGTTTTTGAACGCATCAACGCCTTTCAACAGTGTCGAAACTTTCTTCGGTGCTTGTTTGTTTTTCTTATTTCATGAAACACTTCTGGCAAACAAATGGTTGTGTACCATTCCGAATTCACTGTTCCACGTGTCTCAAGTGGTTTCGTGTTCATATGACCAGTTTTTTTGAAGAAACGGACGACCATTTGCTTCGCGATGCTTCGAGCTCGAACAATTTTGTTGAATTTGGTTTATCTTGAAAGGCCCATACAGTCGACTGCTATTTACTTTAAGGCTCATACGCATAGATTCATGGCTTATCACATTAATCAAAATCTTGCTCTGTGAAAGCAAATTACGTCCATTTTATGGTCCTCATAATTGACCCACCGAACAGGCTATTCAAGGTATTGTGACTAAATTTTACACCAGTTTCACTTTATTGGACATCAATCTATCGACTCGTATGTGGAGAATAAGTACCGAGGAGAATATTGCTAAAAATTCGAAAAATTGTCTTCAGTGACGAAGCTGATTTTTTTTTGTCAACAAACAGAATTTCCGAATTTGGTCTGAAGAGCAGCCAGAGGCAGTTCAAGAGATGCCAATGCATCCTGAAAAATGCACTGTTTGGTGCGGTTTGTGGGCCGGCGGCATCATCGGATAGTTCTTTTAAAAAAAAAAAATAAAAATCGCAACGTTACAGTCAATGGAGCAAGGTACCGTGCGGTGATTATTCACTTTTTTTTGCCCAAAATGGAAGAATTGGACTTGGTTGATACGTGGTTTTAACAAGACGGTGCCATCATGGACCTACTGAAAGACGAGTTTGGTGAGCAATTAATCTCACGTTTTGGAGCAGCCGAAATGGTCAGTCAATGTTTGCCAAGATCATGCGATTTGACCCTACTAGACTATTTTTTGTGGGGCTACGTGAAGTCTCTCGTGTACAGGGAAAGCCAGCCACAATTGCAGCAATGGAAGACAACATTACAGATGCCATTGGTGAGATACCGGTCGAAATGCTAGAAAAAGTATGCCAAAATTGGAGCTTACGGATGGACCACATCCTAATCCTAAAAAAGTAAATGGCAGGGATTGATGTTTCGCTCCAAATAAAAATTCATTAACTATTGTAAATTTTATATCTTTGTTTTTTTAATTTTCAAAAACCAAACGCTTAAAAAATCACCCTTTAGAGGTTTATGATGGTGCTTCATCGCCAACAGTCGAATTGAATTCATCGATGTAGTCTTGTTGAGATAATATACATGGAAAGTTGTAAAAAATAATCGCACGAAAATGTTCACGTGTTAGTTCCATTTTTTTGCTGAAATACAATTTTAAAAACACTTTAAACAACACAATAAACGAACGTATACCAAAACGTTGCGAGTATCCAATGGAAACGTCAGTTTGACATAAATGACATTAGCGTTGCCATATCTCGAAATATAAGTGGCAGCCTACGAACAGGCTATCAGGATATTAGAATATCATGTTCACATGAAGCTTTACAAGGCATTTGGTTTTGTCTACAGAGAGGTGATATTTGATCAAAAAATTTAATTTAAAATGTATAAATTTTTTGTGTCAGGTGGGATTTGGAACAGGTTCATAGTTCGTATAAAAACTTTTAAACAAAAAAAAAACCGACTTCAAAATCCCTACAAGGTAAAAAATAATTTTAAATAACTCTTCCCATTAATTTCCTGGTCAAATTTCAAAAGTTATTTATATGTATTATAATATTGGAAATCTTATCATTTTCATTGTTTCTATTTTGTTTTATTATCATCAATATATTGTAATTGCTTTATGTACATAAACGCTTTGAAGTCGGCGCTTATCTTACTAAGTCGAAATCCTTTCATTTTATTTTTTTCTAATTTGTTTTATTATTATGAAAATATTACTTACTTTATGAATATAAAAGCTTTTTAGCGATTTTTTTTCTTTCAGTTGGCAATTGTTGAGTACGTTGAATGTAGCCAATGTGTTCCATGCAGCTGTTACACACTATGTCATATTCAATATGAGCTTTACAAGCTCACCCAAACCAGTATAGTGAGAATCTTTATGTGTACAAAGCTTTTAAAATTACTACAGTGTCACCCAGACAGCATATCATCAAATATAAAATTTTAAAATAGTGCAGGGATTGTAAAAGATCATGATTGTGTGTCAAAGATTAGCGCCGACTTCAAAGCTTTTATGTTCATAAAGCAATTAATATATTGATGATAATAAAACAAAATAGAAAAAATGAAAATGATAAGATTTCCAATATTATAATACATATAAATGACTTTTAAAATTTGACTAAAAAATTAATGTGAAAAGTTATTTAAAATTATTTTTTACTTTGAAGTGATTTTAAAATCGTTTTTTTTTTTTTTTTTGTTAAAAAGTTTTTATTTCTTCCTTTTTAGAGAATATGAAATATTTTATGTAATAGTATTCTTGAGGAAAATTTCAAACATGAAACTTTGTTCTTAAAAAATTTGTTTTAATAATTCCTGAAAGTTTGTTGGGTATTTTCCATTTCTGACTATTTACAATTTTTATTAAAGTCTCTCGCCCTTTCTCTAATCCGTCCCACTTTATCTACCGTACTTTATAATGATTCTACCTATCCCTGTGCAAAATTTCAGTTCCCAAGTATCAATCTTGACCGATATATAGTACTTTCCTTAAAGTGTCACACCCTATGTACAATCCCGCTCGCTTTTGTAATGATTCTACCTACCCACCTACCTACATACCAAATATTAGTACCCCAGTGTCAATATTACTAAGATATAGTATTTTTATAATTAATATTGCCACACCACTTTGTTAAATAACGCCCACTTGTTTGACCGTAATTTTTAGTAACTGTGCCTACCCATGTGCTTAATTGCAGCACCCTAGTGTCAATAATATTCGATTTATAGTGTGTTTCTTATATTGCCACACCCCTTTGTCGAATAGCGCCCACTTTCTTTACAGTAATTTTTAAAATTGTGTCTACCCCTGTACTAAATTTCAGTACCCTAGTGTCAATACTATTCGAGATACAGTGTTTTTCTAATATGACCACACCCTTTTGTCAAATAACGCCCACTTTATTGACCGTAATTTGTAATAATACTGCCTACCCCAGGATTTTCACTGTAAATTTCATTACCCTAGTGTCAATATTAACTGAAATACAGTGTTTTTCTAATATTGACACGCCCCTTTGTCGAATTTCAGTTCATGGTATCTATCTGTTGACAAAAAATTACGGAAATCGGGCAAGTGGTTGAAGAGTTATCGATGTACTTACATATAAAAAAAAAAAAAAACGGACAAACCAACGAACTTGTAAACCACTTCCTTTTTGAAGTCGGTTAAAAATTGGCACCGAACGCAACTGCCTCAAGAGCTTATTTCAAATAAAAGTGAGACAAGGAAAGAAAGCCATTGCAGGAATAAAAGAGAATCAAAGAATATAAATAAAAATATCGACATTTTATCTAAATTAGTTAATTACTTCAGACCTGACCTTCATTATTTAACAATAATGCAAAAAATCTGAAATTACGGAGTTTATTTCGGATTATTTCTTCATATATGTTTGCACAGGTGGAAATAAGATTTGAGAAAACTAGAAATGATTTTTCAAAATTGATCATTAGTTTTAATTCTATTCTGAGTAAGTTTATAGGTTTATAGGTTTAGTGGTAATAGGTTTCATAATTACCACTATGGAAAAATCATCGTAACTCATAGTTGTAGTTCATAACTTTTTTATTTGTTATTAATTTTTAATTTTTTATTTTATTTCAGACCTAAAACTTGGGAGATTTTAATATGGATCATAACGCCATCGCAGAACGAACCCAATATTGTGTTATTATTTTAAGAAAACGACAGATCAATAATTGCCACTCAACGCATATCGACTACTTTATGGAGTTGGATATAACGACCTAGACTATTCGTGATGTGGTGGTCAAATTTGAGTAATATGGGAATGTTGTACATATCAGTTGCGCGGTTAGAACTCGTTCTGGAATATTGACCGAAAACATCGAGATTGCTCGGACACTATCCATGCAGATAATTCTCACACAACAACACGATGACGTTCAGCACAGTTGGGCTTACTGCGTGTCACGCTTCTTCAGTTTATATTCAGCCGCCTGATCTGACGGCTCCATTCTGTGGGGCTACCTGAATGTCAATATCAACAAGCCTCTGACTTTACGGGAGCAGAAAGTCAACATTCAAGCAGAAATAGAGCAAATTACACCAGTCACACTTCAAACAGTGATGGAAATTGAAATGAAACGAGCCTCTGCGTGTATGAATTGTAAAGGTGGATACCTGAACAATATAATTATCCACATTTAATGTAAAAAAAATCCATGAATAACACCATTATTTGAGTTTTATTGTTTCGTTTAGAAGTAATTACAGATATAAATAAGGTAGGGACTTTTAAACCAACCTGTATTATTTGGTTTGGCTTTATTTATTTTTTTAAATTGAAAATTAATTGCACTGCCTACTGGCCCTCCATAAAGTGTTTAAGTGAACCTTTTAATAGGCCTTACTATTAGTATTGTCAATCAAGGCTGCGTATGCGAGTTAGATCTTTGTCCCAATCAAAGTTCCATCGAGCTTTTGGTTCGATCGTTTATTAAGTTTAGTCATTCTTTTACTTTATTCTTCACACAAGTAAGCTATATAACATTTATAAGAACATGTGTAAATTTTATATTTCGTGCACATTTTGAAAGTAGCCAAACTATGCATAAATAGACCACGATAAAATTGCATAATCAATGAAAAACTCGCAAAGTTGGCAGCACTGACAACTGATTTACATTAACTTTACGAACAAAGGAAAAGGAGTCAACCAAGTAAGAACAACACAAGCAAAGGTATTTAACACCTTTGCAGCCAATATTGAATTTTAAATTTACTCGAGTATGGTCGACAGTGATATACCCTAAAGATCACTAGTATGTCACTAGTATGACTTGAGCTTAAATCAGTGCCTTATTATTTATTTTTTAGATAAAGCTCAAGATAAATGTATACTTGGCATGATATAATACAATGGTACAAAATGTAATAAAGTATATATTCCTGGGAAGTGATACTATTTTTCTTGTAGGTCTTGTCGAGTACAACAATAATCTGAAATTTTCCAAGCACCTCTAAAATCTTGACTAACTATTCAAAACCGGTTTTGTGTATCTTTGCGAACTTAAGACTGTAATTTAGTTGATTATGAACCGATTTACAGTTTCTTACCGGATTTAAAAAGAAGAAACTTCAGCCTTTCGAATGATGTTTATGCTTTTTTTAAAAAAACTTTGGAAATCTGTCTGTATTTGTCCAGCAAAAAAGATTTTTTAAAAAATTTTTCGTCTTTTTCCACCATCGGAAACTCATAGAAAATAAAATATCGATCAATATTTGATGTTGATTGATATATATCGTTTGATATAATATCGATCAATGACAGATTTTTATTTCATATCAAAAAAATATCGATCAAAGATTGATTTTACTATCGTAAAAGTGTCGATCAATGATCTCGACACTAGTTGAGGTCTAGCAAACCTTAGTAACTGAATGGATCACAGTCAAAGTCTTATAAGATATACATAATATACAACGAAACAGTCTGTCTAGTCTGCTGTATGATTTGCTCTCTACAGAGCCGTTGTTGTTAGTTATTAGTTGTTTATTACCATACTTGTCCTTAAGCTCAACAATTAATTTTCAATATAATTGAATGAAAAGGTCGCATTAAATTTAATTCAACGATCGATCAATAAGTAGTGATCCATGATTGATTTTTATTTTTGATCAAAATATAAATCCATCAAAGACTAACTTTTACTTTGATCGCAGAAATATCGATCTATGATTGATTTGAATTTTATTGAAATAATAGCAATAAATCAATGATTTTTATATATATTTTTTTTTTTTTGAAAAAATATCGATCAATGATTAATTTAATTTTGGTTGATAAATATCTATCAAATTTTGATTCTTTCTTTTTGGTACGAAGAATATCGATCAACGATTTTTTTTTTTTTTTTGTTAAAAAATATCGATTTTCATTGGCTTTGATATTGTTCAGTTATTGATTTTTGTTCATGATCGAGAAATATCTATTAACGATTGATTTATATTTTGATAAAAAAAATATTGATTAGTTATTGATTTTTACTTTTGATCAGTTAACTAGGGATTGATTTTAATTTTTGATCAAAAAAATATTGTTCAGTTATTGATTTTTACTTTTAATAAAAAAAAAAAACACCAATCAATATGTGGTTTTGGTGCATATCGCAAAAATATCAGCCAATGACTGATTTTTAATTTAATTGAAAGTACTATCGATCCATGATAGATTTTTTATTTTTGACCCTAAGAATATCAATCAATCATTGACTTTTACTATTGATTAAAAAAATTTCGATCAGTGGTTGATTTTTATTCTGAAAACGATTCATTTTCATTTTGATCGAAAAAAATATTCGATCAATGCTTCATTTTTATTTTTGATAAAAAAAAAATCGATCATTGATTTTATAGAAAAAATATCGATCATTGGCGGATTTTTATTTTTGATTAAAAAAAAATCTAGAATTGATTGATTTTTATTCATGATCGAAAATAATATCTCTTAACGATTAATTTCTATTTTGATCAAAAAATATCGATAAAAAATATCGATAATTTATTTATAAAAAATATCGATAATTTATTGATGTTTTTTATAGAAAAAATATTGATGAATGCTGGATTTTTATTTTTGATAAAAAAATATCGATAATTGATGGATTTTTATTCATGATTGTATATGTAAGCCTATAAAACCTTTTTTATGTCTAAGCATAAATTATTATTGCTACGATGAACTTCAGTAACAGATGGCGCATCTTACATTTTCGAATATGCGCCATTTTCTATTTTTTAAGACATGATTAGGTCTACCATTTTACTACCATTTTAAATATACTTTAAGTCTCTTTTAAATAAACCATTGTCGAGGTAAGACCGAAAAAAACCAAACTCTAGTCTTTTCAATTATTTTAACTCCAATCCTATTTCTATTCCTAATTTTCTTTGTCTCAAAACCGCTTCTGGCTTCTTTTTGGAGACCTAGAGTTCCACAAGCGATTGTTATATTGGGAGAATTTCTTTTAAGTTTCCACAACTCTACAATGATCGAAAATAATATCTATTAACGATTAATTTATATTTTGATAAAAAAATCGATCAATATAGCGATCATTGGTTGATATTTTTTATATAAAAAAATATCGACCAATGATTAATTCTGGCATTTAATCGAAGAAATATCTATCGCTTATTAGTTTTTATTTCGATTGCACTTTTATTATGAGATAGAACAATGATGTCATAACAAATATATTGATCAATAACACGGTGTTACAAAATGAACACAAATCAAAAAACTTGCCTCGAGACATAGAAGAGGTAGTAGACCTGGTTGAACATAAGATAACTGCATACTTGGTTTTTTGAATATACCCTCAAAATCGGGATTTGTGGTAAAAAAACCGATTTTAGGTAGGTGCATGTATAGTTTGTTATGTAACTCCGTTATATCTAGCTCAATTTTAAAAATTTAAACATTGATAAAAAGAAGAAAAATATACCCTTAATATAATACATAGACCGTTTTTTTACAAAAAGAATTGACAAAGTTACAGGTTAAATCATTTGAAAATTTCTCATTTTGTATTTTATTACGAATACTAAAAATTCGATAGTGCTTTTGTATTTCAGCCAATTGAAGTAAATGATAGCTTGTTGATCGCAAAACTTAACTGGCTTTCAGAATCCTGCTAAAACTAATAGTGCCACAAAACAAAATTTGTTAACAAAACGTTGTTGAAGTTGAAAAAATTAAAAAAAAATGAGAAATTTTCAAATGATTTAACCTGTAACTTTGTCAATTCTTTTTGTAAAAAAACGGTCTATGTATTATATTAAGGGTATATTTTTCTTCTTTTTATCAATGTTTAAATTTTTAAAATTGAGCTAGATATAACGGAGTTACATAACAAAGTATACATGCACCTACCTAAAATCGGTTTTTTTACCACAAATCCCGATTTTGAGGGTATATTCAAAAAACTAAGTATGCAGTTATCTTATGTTCAACTAGACCTACAACCTCTACTATGTCTCGAGCCGAGTTTATTTTCACTGTTACACCGTGTAATTGATATAAAAAAGTATTGATTTATGATGGACTTTTACTCTTCATCGAGATATATCGATTTATTATTTATTTTTAATTTTGGATTGAAAAAATAGCGATCGTTGATGGAAAATAATTACTTACTCATTGTTCCTGTTTTTTCTTTAAATCGAAAAAATCGATTATTAATTAGTTTTTATAAATAATCCAAAGAATCTTGATTAAAAACTTATTGGTAAAATCTGATTTATTTTAAATAATAATCGATATCTTGGTTCCCTGATATTAAACTCTGAATGTAGAATATGAAATTAGGGTGTCGTCAACGGGACAAAAAAATTTTTAAATTTTCAGAAAAATAAGGCATAAGCACTGGACAGGGACATTTGGTTAAGTATTGTTTTTGGTTTTTTCATGCTATTCTTACTAATGCACGATTTTTATTTAATTTTATTGTTTGCATGCGCGACAAAGCCAAGCTAGCTGTAAATTATATACGATGCATCTATGGAAATTTTTGTGCACAAGAGAAAAAAAGAAAAAAAAAATTGCAAAAGTATTTTTGCTGCGTGAGCTTGAGTAACCATGAAACGAACACACCTTGTTTCGGTGGCAAGACAAAAATTTCGTGTGAGGGATTGGAAGTCACGTTAAAGAATGGACATTGTTTTTGGGAACTAAAGTGGCAGGTTTATCTTATTTTTCCTTAAATCGCTGCATTAATGAGCAAATAAAAAAAAAACAAAAAAAAAATTTAAATAAAATGGACATGGAGCAAAAATTTATTTATGACTATGAATTTTTTAAAGAAATAAAATTATGTTAAGAAAAAAAATTGTAGTTAACACGTCGCAGAGTGACGTAGATTTTCGCCTTTATTCGTCACTGAATTTGACTTGGCAAATCTTGGATAAAATGTTAGAGCTCTCTCCAATGCCCTCACAATTTTCGTTATTAAAGTGCAACATTTCCCAAAATGACGGCTTTGTTAATAAGTGTTTTTTTTATTTATTTATCATTTTTTTTTTCATTCAGGTGACGTTCAAGTGTCTTGAAGACCATGTACCAAAAAGTTCAGAACATTATTTGCTGGACCCAGAATCACCTTATCACCTGAATTGAACTTTATTGCAAATTTTATCGAAAATTTTACAAAAAATGAGTAATATTTTTCCAGAGATTGTTCACTTGAGTGTTCTTGGGGTAGCTGATTAAGAATACGAGGTCACAATTTCCCTATTACAAAATCTGAGACAGCGGATCTAAGATGGTGGACCAAAAATGGTCAAAAATTCGTTTTTTCGTAGGGATATGTTTACTCGGCAGTTTTCAGAGTTGCTGATTAAGAATAGATTTCTGAAATTTTTGGTACAAGATCTTAATGTACATCTACGGGTGTGTATATTTATACGGTATACCACCAGATTCAGCAGGGGTACAGCAGGCGGGGTGGGTGCTTCATTTCTGTCAAAACCTTTTTTTTAATAACGCAATATTTGTGCTACACAGCACTCACTTTGGAAATAAGTTTCCAATATTTTCTAACGTTGTTCAAGCGTAAAGCGACTCATTTCTTTCCGCGGAGGTATGATATTGACTTTATTTCAAGATTTCAAGCGGGAAACAGCTGGCAGTGTCAACATAACCTATGATTTAAAAAGAAACCACTAGATGGCCCACACTTTATATCGTAGCCACTCTGAATAATGTTTTCTCAAAACAAAAAAAAAAAAAAAAACAAAAACAAAGAGTCTAAGAGTAAAAAGAAAATGTTGGTCCTTTTTGTTTATAAAGCCATTTTTTTTTTGGAAAAAAGTGCACTCAAATCACAAAAATAATTAAGGAATCGAAAATATATGTTACGAGGGCTGCCTTTTACGTCCTGCGCCTCGGCAATACTAAGCCGGATGAATTTTGAAAATTTTATATTTTTTAGCATACATGTACTCACAACGTTTTGGTGTATGTGCACTTATTGTGTTGCTTACAGCGGTTTGAAAATTGTATTTCAGTGAACATTTTCGTGTAATGATTTTTTTTTACAATTTTCGACGTGGATTAATAAGAAAAGAATGCATCGTGGGACTTTTGGCTATGAAGCACCAGCCAGCTGGCGAACTCAAAACGCTGGTTGTATGAGTTCGTAGTCATCGTTCTCTCCAAGAAGAATTTCGTGAAGATCAAGAACGGCTGTTGTGTCAAAACATCAATAATATGCCTGAGCTGTTGTAAGCAGACCGACATGTGACATACCATGAGATGGAGTCATACTTTCGGAGTCGCTGATTAAAAATGTTAAATTCTTAAATCTTTGCTATAGGCTTCGGACGGTTGCTCAAAAAATGGTGCTCGTATCGATGGGTGCTGAAAAAGTACAACATCAGTTGGGCATATCGTAATCATTCAACATCAAATAGGTAACGAATAATGGATCTACGCTTATTTGCCCGAAATAAAGCAGCAATCCACTGTTTGGATCTTTCAAAGTGAGCAAAACTCGATAAAACTTGTCCGTGGACGGATCACATCCAAGAAATTGGTTGTCAGTTTTTTCAGAAAAACTGGTCATATCGCAACTGTATCACTTTAGCAACGGAGAACTGTTAATGCTGAATGGTACACAAACATATATTTGCCGGAAGTCTTCCAAACTAACCACTGAAGTAAGATCAACCTCCATCACGACAATTTGAGTTCCCACACATCAGTTTAAACTGATGGGTAATTCAGTTTAAACCGTGGAAATGATGGGTAATTCGCTTTACAGTCTTGACTTCACACCCAATGACTTCTACTGTTCTTCACATTAAGAAAAAAAAAAATAGTTGGCGAGCATTTATCTACAACCGAAAAGGCCGTTGGACCTTTAAACCCTTGATTTCGGAGGTATCAACTTAAGAGTGACAAAACTGTTTCGAAAATTGGTTCAAACTAATGAAAAAGAGTATTGATCATCTTGGAGAATACTTTGAAGAACAATAAAAACATAATTAACCACTGTTTCTTCATTGTTAGGCACAAGACTTAAAAGGCAACCCTTGTACATGTCGCTTCAATTATTTTCCAAATCTTACCATGTAAAATATATTGCCGATAAAAGGTGAAAATCTATGCCACTTTGGGCCATAACGGGTTTTTGTCAGCATATTTAACAAAATTTTTGTACTTACTTTACTAGCTGCAGCACTAAAACCAGCCTGGCAAGAACCTTGTCTGTGGTAGCCCCAATAGCCTGAAAATAAAGCAATAATTTATTGGTTGGTTATAATAGGTAAAAATTAGTTTTATAAGTAAAAAATAAAAATTAAAAAATATTTAAAATTTTTTCCATCCTTAAGCGTTTATAATTGTTCAGCTTTACAATTGGCTTGGATCCATTTTACAATAAAGTAAAATTCTCTGGTCTATCAATTAGATCTGATTGAGCCTTCTTGGGTCAGGCAGGCAGGCAAAAGCAACGAATAATAATAAAAAAAAAGCAAAACAACAACCGATTCCTGCGCAGGCGCAGAGTCGATCATTTTCTCAAGAAATTCCATAACTGCTCTGTTGATAAATCGAACGCCTGCTTTGGAAAAAAAACACGTTAAATACCAACATTACTAAAACCAATAAATACCAAGTTGACGCAGAAAATGCCAAGCTAATCGTTACAAAAAGTGTCTCAACAAACAATGTTAAAGTTAACAAAAAAAAAAAAAAGAAAAAAAAATTTACTAAAAAAATGTAAGAAAAAATAAAACCCAACCACAAACTAATTGAAATTCTATGCGGGACGATTTTATTAAATACACACTCCAGCGACTTAACTTGTGCGAAACGAACCATGGCACAAAGTTAAACAACAACCCTCTGCAAGAACCTACCTAAAGCGACATTGAGCACAACCATGAGACTGCAACTTGCCGCGCCAGCGTCTTCTGCTACTTTAGAACACAAAACTCAGCCAGCTAACAAATGAAGGCTGGCAAACATGCGCCTTAACATGCCACATGCATGCCACCAACATTATGGTAGCAACATGTGATGCAGCGCTATGTCCAGCCCACAGTTAGCGCTCAAGCGTCTTATCTCAAGCAAACAACCGACCGATCAACCGTCGGCCCGACCAACAACAGTCGCTCCTTGTGCGTTTGTTCACAGCAACGTTCAAATTGAAACACTTCGGAGACAAATTGTTATCGTTCAATTTGATCTGGCGCACGATCTGAGGATAGCGACAATGTTTATTTTTTTTTGCATTATACTTCAGTACCCTTTTCCTTCTAGCTCCTTGTTTAAGTGTACCAAATAAATGCAATAGCTTCTTGTTGCCCACAATGGTTATAAAAAAAGGAAACAAATACAACAAATACAAAAAGAAAAAAAAAAAATTGATATTTAACAAAAAAATATGGAAGGACGTCTGTTGTTGCGCTTCTTCGGTTTTCACCTCTCCCGCAAACTATGTACTCGACGTCATTCATCATGGTTCGCCAGTGTTTTTCACTTCTAAATGTTTTAATTCTTCAGAGAACAATTATCCTTATATGGTGTTAAGGTAGCCATTTAAGGAGCGTAGTCCTTTGTTTGGACGCCTGTGATGGAATTGACTTTGACGTTGTGGTTTTCAGTTTTTTTTTTTTTATATTCCTTAAACGTTGTGTATGCGAAGGGACTCTTTTTCTGTATGTACAATCGCCATAGTCGGGGTTCTTAAAGAAATGTTTAAAAATTTGTTAAATTAATTGTTGCTACATGGATTTATTTTTCAAGCAGTGAAGAATATTACAGGTCCAAAGTAAGCTATTAATACGCGAGGCGAAAAAAGTTTTAACATTTGTTTTTTTAGAGATGTAAAAGTAATGTAAGTAAATCATAAGGATTACGGAAAAGAACTGTTTTACATTTATCACAGATATATTTCAGGGTGAGCCATCTAGTGGTTTCGTTTTAAATCATAGGTTATTTTGACACTGACAGCTGTTTCCCGCTCGAATTTTTTTTTTCCTTACAACTTTATTGGAATAGTATTATTATACTAGAAGATGAATTAATCGGGAGAGTACTTTCACATCGATAACTTGCCATTGGGATGGTCCATCCGCGACAATTATTTATCGATTAGCTATGTATACTCGTAAGATTTCAAATCACAGATGCTCCTGGCTTTAATCAAAAAGACCGAAACACATATCGTCATCTTCTTCCTCTTCGGACTCCTCCTTGGCAGCAGCCTTCTTTCGCCTTCTTTCGCCTTCTTTCGTTGCAGCGGCAGAAAACTTGCTGGGGTCCTTAAAGTACTCCTTAATAGTTGTAGCTTCCTTGAACTCGACTTCGGTAGTAGCGGCGATAGCCAACAAAATCTTGAAGCTGTGTGGCGCCGATGCGATGGTTGGATAACCAATTTGCAAACAAACTGAAGCCAAGTTGGAAACACCAGCTTGGAATTTGGCACGCAATTCTTCGGGCTTGATGTCCAAGATCTCAGGCGAGAAGATGGAACCAGAGGCGTAGACTTGATTGCTCAGAAAACCATATGAGAACGGCGAGATGTTCAACATGTTTAGCAAAGTGCCTTCAGAAGCACCTACTTTATCGCCAGGCTTTAAGATTGGTACATCGTTGATGATTTCAATTGTACCCTTCGAAATCTTAGTTGGGATAGACAAGGCTTGGAAGAAAGAAGTCTTCTCGGGACCTAAGCCAGTGTTTTGCGCTAGAATAATAACTGCCAATGGAGCAATTGCACCGTTACATGCTGGAGCACGCACTTTCGATTCTAAAATCTTGTCGCTTACCTCAGCCAAATCGCCCTTGGTGAACATGAAACCAACATTACCCTTGATGTGAGGCAACAGTTTTTTAAGCTGAGCGTTGTTTTCCAAATGCCCACGGATAGCCTTGCGCATCATTGTGTTCTTGTCCATAAGGAATACACCCAATCCACGTAGCGAAGTACGGATGTTTTGTATCTGCTTGGAGCCTACATTGTCCGTTCCAACAATGAAACATTTTGGATATTCATCGAAGAGTTCGACGACTTTAACGAAATTTTGAGTCTTCCAGGCTGTTTTGTTCTCCCTAACTATCTTGAATCTTCCATCTGAAATCTTCACATAAAGTCAGTATCATACCTCCACGGAAAGAAATGAGTCGCTTTAGCAACGTTCTGAAATATTGGAAACTTATTTTCAAATTGAGTGCTGTGTAGCCCAAATGATTTTTTACTGAATTTTTTTTACTGAAATTGGAGACATGACTTTGGACGTCCTCTGGTTCATGCAAGATGGCTTGCCATGCCACACAGCCCATGTCACAACCGATTCTTTGCGCACCAAATCCCCAACGCATTGAACTAGAAAGCTTGAGGGTATAAAGTCTGGACCAGGAGCATTTTTTGGATTAAGACTCCTAAAAGCTGCATATAACTCTTCCTGAGTTAGACTGATGTTATTCGAACAGCGGGACGGAGCCAAAGCCTCAATTGTAGGTACCCAAATACATCTTTGAAATAATCCGCATATAAGTTGCTGATTTCATGAGGGTTGAAGGAGCACACATTAACTTTAAACATAGACGATGGATAGCCGCTAGATTTACGCTTAATGTTAACGAAGTCAAAAAATGTTTTCAGCTCTTGGACAATTTTCTCCCCGATACGGTTAGTGTACGCTTCTTCTGACTTGATAGAGAACTCATTGGATAGCTCGTCATATCTTAGCTTCAGTTCATCGTTTACACTATCGATGTTTTTAGGAAGTTTGTAAATTTTATTTCTCTGGTTCCTAAAAAAAATGAGATTTTTGGCTCTGAAAGCTTATTCCTTTTTTTTATTTTTGGAACATAACTTTCAATAGCATGCATAGAATAGAATGCATTCAATAGAATACATTCCAAACGATTGGATCCTCAGTGTGCTCTGCCCAATCCACAAGAATGGCGATCCCACAATTTGCGCCAACTACCGTGGAATAAGCCTTCTTAATATCGCATATAAGGTCCTGTCGAGCGTACTATGTGAAAGACTGAAGCCCATCGTAGACCAGCTGATTGGACCTTATCAGTGTGGCTTCAGACCTGGCAAATCCACCATAGACCAGATATTTACACTACGACAAATCTTGGAGAACCTAGAAGACCCTAGAAAAACAAATCGACACACACCATCTTTTTGTCGATTATAATGCCGCCTTCGACAGTCCAATAAGGAATCATCTATACTCCACCATGTCTGAATCTGTAATTCCTGCAAAGTTTATCCGTCTTTGCAGAATGACACTGAGCAACACCAGCAGCGCAGTTAAGATCGGGAAGGATCTCACTCCTCCATTCGATACCAAACGAGGTTTCAGACAAGGTGATTCCTTATTGTGCGACTTTTTCAACCTAATCATGGAGAAGATTGGAGGACGATCTTAAAAGTAAAGATGGAAAAGATCATCCGAGCTGCTGATTTGAGACGCAGTGACACTATATTCTACAAAAGTATTATGCTGCTGGCGTATGCTGATGATATCGATATCATTGGCCATAATACGCGCGAAGTCAGTGCAGCATTCTCCAGATTAGTGAAAGAGTCGAGTTGAATGGGTCTTGCAGTGAACACAGATAAGACGAAATACCTAGTGTCAACAAATAAACAGTCCCAGCGTCTTGGAAACCACGTCACTGTTGGCAACATCTCCTTCGAGGTTGTTAAGGACGTCGTCTACCTGGGATCCAGCATAAACTCTTTCAACGATGTCAGCATTGAGATAAAACGAAGGATAACTCTTGCTAACAGGTGTTACTTTGGGCTGAGTAGGCAATTGAGAAGAAGAGCCCTCTCTCGACGAACAAAACTCACGTTCTATAAGTCACTTATCATGCCGGTCCTGTTATAAGCACAAACCTGGACGTTGAGCAGTTCTGATGAAAAGACTTTGGGAGCCTGCGAGAGAAAGATCCTTCGTAAAATCTTTGGTCCAATCTGCGTCAATGGCGAGTACCGAATTCGATGGAACCTCGAGCTGTATGAGCTGTACGCTGACATCGTTAGTTAAGCGCATTAAAATCGAGCGGCTCTGCTGGTTAGGTCATGTTGAGCGAATGGAAAACGACGCTCCAGCGAAAAAAATATTCGATTCGGTGCCCGGTGGTGTTCAACGCAGAAGAGGACGCCCATATCTTCGTTGGAAGGATCAGGTGTTGGATAACCTGACCACGCTTGGTGTTTCCAACTGGCGCCAGCAAGCGCAAAACAGAAATGGCTGGTGCAATTTGTTATACGAGGCCAAAACGGACCTACGGTTGTAAGCGCCAGATAAGTAAGTAAGGAACTTTCAATAGCAGTAAAAATGTACTGATAAAATCTTGAGACAGCTATCTAAATCTATGTTGGATAGAACATTATTCCAGTTTAGAGCATTTAGATTAGGAGATGAAAACATTTAATACTTGTGTAATCGGCGTTGAGGTAATCGTACGCAATGGAGTTATTATAAGACTAGGTAAAAGTAATGTTGTTAGCAGAGCAAACAACTGTTAAGGCTGTATGGTGAACAGTGTTAGTAAATAAATTTTCTGCTTCAATGCATGGACTAAACTTCACATCATCGTACGAGTTAGTGAAGATCAGGTCCAACCATTTGCTATTTTGGTTTTGTACAGAAGAAACTTGCTGCAGGTCGCTGCGATAAAAGGTACAAGTAATGTGAAATCTATGGTACTAGAAAGGTTTACAGGAAGAAGATAATTGTCATTTTCATTGATGACAAAAGATATATTTGAACGGTTGAAGCCACCAAGAATAACAACTTTATTTTCCTCTTTTAAGGTAGAGGTGAAGAAGGACAGGGTTTCACATAGCTCATTGTATGTTGTTTGACTTGAGCCGGGAGGAATGTAAATGACACCTATGCACATACAAAGACTATTTCCTGAACAGACTCTTATTATGCGGTAATCGAAGAGTTTATGGGTATGCGTATCTAATAGCTCACTTGAGAGAGAATTGTGAATTGATATGCGAACTCCCCCTCCTCGAAAAAGACCAGTTGAGGAGTAGTCCCGATCATTTCTGAAGATAGTCCGATTGCTGTCAACAATTTCGTCATTATTAAAGGTATCATTTAACCGTGCCTCAGTAAATACTAAAACATTGAAGTGACATGATTTGGCGTCAACAGAAAGTCTACCCAGTCGGAAGGTAGGCGAACACCTCTCTGAAGCGATCTATATTTTCTTATTGCCTAAAGCATAAGAAGAAGGTACTAATACCTTAGGAGATGAACACGACCGCTGCAAAGCGATGTGTTGGCACAAAAATGCGAAAAATGCAAAAGTAAAAAACAACATAAATCAACATCCATATCGTTCCTTCATTGCCAAAAGAAGGTACTCGGATTCTTGACTAATCACTTCTTACGTGCTCGAAGATTTGACGAAGTGGTCAATACTCCTTACGTAGACTTTGGTAATGAAGGGGTATGATTGCCGAGTCTTAAAGGATGTGCCAAGAAGCTATCTTGGGATGATCGCTTTTCCTAAATAAAAAAAAAATAAATAACTGGCCATTTCAGCCCTTGAATGGACTTTGACCTAGCTTCTTATGATCAATTGTGTTGTGCGTGTTATTAAGTTTGTACACAATTGACCGAGAAATGGACCTACAGCCTCAACGCCGACTCCGAATGGCGATGAACGGAATGTTCTCGTTCTCAAGAAGCTTTACATGGCCTTTTTATTACTCTCTGAGGTTTGCCATTGTCTGCACAGAGGTGGCGGCCGTACAGAAAAATTATTTTAATTCAAATAATATTCTGTCGCTGCTGGGGTCTCCAGGTTCTTTGACATAGCGGCCACGCACTTTAACCAACTACGCCACGGATGCCACACTCTTCTTAAGCTTTTCCTACTGGGTATTTAATTTGCTACTCATGCCACCACAGTTATGGTAAAATATATTTAGGACAGGTGAGTTAGGGACGATAATATTGTTGTTGGTCTTTACGCGTTTTTTGGTGAAGAGAGATATGTTTATTCCTAACATGAGTGCCATAGCTATTAAGATCCACTTTGACTTGATCGATCATTACGCTAAATGCTCGTGGAAACGAATAAACAATTTGCGCAAGCTACACGCATAGAAATTTTTCGTTCACCGCAACTGAAAAATAAGCCAACTACACTTCGTTTGCGATTTGTATTTGCCACAAACGAATATTCAGTTGTCAAGTTAAAAATATATCTTATATTTATATAAGCCGCAAGCTATTACGGTCATTATTATTTATTATATTAATTGTCTTTCCCCCTATGTCCGTCCGTCTTCTTATGGATTGTACTCATCGTACCTCTGTTGCTATCTCCGTCCGCGTATTAAGCAAATTACCAATTTGCTTATATAGAACAGTTTGTCCATAAAGTAACTCTGAATTATAAGCGTTGTGTGTATACAACGAAGGGAAAAACAAAGGAAGTTTTCAGTTGGGAAAAACAATTTTTCAATTGCTGCCATTTAAATATCTTTCTCGTATATGATAAACAAAAAAATTAATTACTTGCAACTAAATGACGCGTTTCTCGCAACTGAACTATTGTTATGACAACTGTTGAAACGTTTGCAAACAACGATCCCAAGTACGACAAACGAAGTTCGTTTGCGGTAAACTGGCAATAAACGTATTTTTTTCTTTGCGTGTATCAACATCGGTTGGTAGACCTTTTTGCTGAATTAAAGTTTTAAGATTAGTTTTGGTCTAGCTTTTAATGCATGTTGAATCCGGGGCTTTATGCATGTAGACGAGATACAGACGAACAATATTATATACACTGTTCTCTCTAAGGCGAGAAAGAGCATATCTGCTCTCAGTTTCAGCACAAGAATTCAAAGTAAGTTTAACTCTTGGTGGTAACAGAGGGTCTAAGAATGACTTCGGACTGCTAGGTTGGTTCGAACACAAAAAATCGATAAATTAACGTATAGGTTGTACTGTATAATAGCTGCGTTCGATTCGCCAGTACTCAACTCAATTACGAAAAAAACGGCTACTCACTTAGCTGTTACTTACTGAATAGTTGGCAACACTGTTGTTTTGACAGACAACAAAAAGTCTGTCAATAAATTAAATTGAAAACGAAGAAACTGCTTAAGGGGGAGATTTTTTTTTCAAGTTGATAACATAATTGGATCATTTTTTTATTTTCCTATATTTTGGGTCTGCAGAGTATTTCCTGTAGCTGTCAAAATTTTCCCACTTATATGAAACAAAAGAGGTTTTTCTTCGAGTACTGATATTTTGAAGGAAAGGATAAACCTGTTATATCATAAAAAAAGTTAAAATTAAAATTTCATCAGCTGCTTAATCGAAGGTCCAGATTCGACTATTTTTTCAACAGTTTTGGCTCCAAAAAAATTATTTATTCACGCAATATCTTTCAACTTGTGGGTACTTCCTTCAGGAAGGTACATGCGAGCTGTACGAGCTGCTTTTTTCTTGGAGAGACTCTTTCGGTTCTGCTTCGCTACTCGTGCCTTAGCGGTATTTTCGGCGAAAACTTTGCAATAGGTGCCAATAATTATACCCAGTTCATTCAAAAGCTTCAGAATGTTGGTGTAGCCTTCACTAAATATTCCAGCAGCAAAGTTAGCTGAAATTTTGAAACCCAGGCCTCTCGATCCTGACTCACCAAAACTTATTTTGTGCTTGCATACAGACGAAATTAAAAATTCTGATAGTGCAGTAAAAACTTCGAAGATTTCAATAATGATGTAGCCATGCAAAGGATTTGTGCGAATATAGTCACGCTGTGTCTTTGGGTCACTATGCAATTTCAAACCAATATAAATGACTTAAAACTTGTTTTAAAGAAAAATTCGAAAAAACATTTGAAATTTTTCCGAAACTATGAGGTATCTCCCCCCTTAAAGGGAAATAACTTTGTTTTTGTACTCACATCACATTTTGACAGAATCTATTACATTTTACTTATTCCGTACACAAACCAACTAAAAAAGAAGAACTTGGCAACGCAACTTTACTCAACTCAACTGATAATCGACCTACTCTATACTCAACTAGCTGTCGACTTTGTTGTTGTTTTCACATACAAATTTTGAAATAAGCTACATGAGTTGAGTATAGACTGGCGAATCGAACGCAGCTTAAATTGAAAACGAAGAAACTGCTTAAGGGGGGAGATAACCTTAGATAGGGTGAAATTAGTTTTGTTTAATAATTTTTTTTCAAGTCTATAATATAATTGGATAATTTTCAGAGTATCTCCTGTAGCTGTCCAAATTGTTCCACTTATATGAAATAAAAAGAGGTGTTTTTCTTCAAGTACTGATATTTTGAAGGAAAGGATAAGTCTATAATATAATAAAAAAAGTAAAAAATGAAAATTTATATCGGCTGTTTAATCGAAGGTCCAGATTCGACTATTTTTTCAACAGTTTTGATCCCAAAAAAATTATTTATTCACACGATATTTTTCAACTTGTAGGTACATCCTTCCGGAAAATACATCCGAGCTGTACAAGCTGCTTTTGTCTTGGAGAGACTCTTTCGGTCCTGCTTCGCTACTTTTGCCTTATCGGTATTTTTAACGAAAACTTTGCAATAGATGCCAATATTTATACCCAGCTCGTTCATAAGCTTCAGAATGGAGGTGTAGCCTTCATTAAATATTCCAGCAGCAATGTTAGCTGAAATTTTGAAACCTATGTCACTCGATCCTGACTCACCAAAATTTATTTTGTGCTTGCATACAGAACAATTTAAAAATTCTGATAGTGCAGTTAAAACTTTGAAGATTTCAATAATGCTGTAGACATGCAAAGAATTTCTGCGAATATCGTCACTACAAGCAGTTTATATTTTTTTTAACCCTATTCACGTCACGCTGTGTCTTTGGGTCACTATTTCAAACCAATATAAATGACTTAAAACTTGTTTTAAAGAAAAATAAAAAAAAACATTCGAAATTTTTCCGAAATTATGGGGTATCTCCCCCCTAAAGGAAATTAATTTTGTTTTTGTATTCACATCACATTTTGATAGAATCTATTACATTTTACTTATTCTGTACACAAACCAACTAAAAAATAAGAACTTGGCAACGCAACTTTACTCAACTCAACTGATAATTGACCTACTCGATACTCAACTAGCTGTAGACTTTGTTGTTGTTTTCGCATACAAATTTTGAAATAAGCGACATGAATTGAGTATAGGCTGGCGAATCGAACGCAGCTAATTCGATTCGAATGAAAAGTATAAAGTTCAAGTTACTAAATAAGTTAAAGTGATTGTTGTTTTGTTTTGTGTTGTAAAAATTTGAATATGAAGTACTTTGACGTATTTTGAATCCACCAATGACGTTTTTTACTCACAATAATATGGCAACTCTGGTCAAAATACTAATAAAATGACAATTCCAATGTCAGTTGTGTTTGACATATCAGGAATGCTTACATTTAGGTTTTGAAACCACGAAATGTATAGCCCTGCATATACTATAAGAGCACTAAATTCCTATTTAAACATTTGTGTGATAAAAAATTGAATGTACCAATAAAATACCTGAATTTTGGTCTTAAAGAATTTGGAAATTTTAAATGTTTCCCACTTGAAAGCTTGTTTTTACTTTTTCAAAGTGTCAAAACTAACGATTATTATTTATTGCTATTGATATTCAATCAAAGAACTTGATGTCAACTCTTGCCGCCGACATCGTAAAACTGTCCAATTTATTTCGTCCAAGTGTCGCACAGATGTTAACAAAATAATAAATTCCAAGACAACCCGAAAACACGGCACATCTTCTTCTGATGGTAGCAATAAAATAAACTGCAACTGAGACAACCAACAAGAAGTTATTTTTAGCGCCCCAAGAAAAATATGCAGCAAACGATCGACCGAACAACAAAGTCGGCTGTCGACTGACTGCTCAGGAAACTCGAGCTCACAACTCCAGAATAGAGGTGAAACATTGAATGAACTAGCGAATGAAGAATATTCGTTCTTGGTTAAAAAAAAAAATTCTCAAAAATCTTGATACTAAAAATAAAATCGGCAACTAAATAAAAACGTTTTACATGGAGCAGAGCAGGGCAGAGCAGAGCAACGAACGACATATAAACAAATAATTTCCTTTTTAAGTTGTTTGAAGCTATACAAAGAAGAACGTTTGCGGCGCATTGAGCGTGTGTAATGCTCGGTTGGACACAAATTCCAACAAACACATGCAACATGGTCTTCCATATAATAAGGGGGAGAGAACTTAAAAATTACAGAATAATAGATGTACTGAATGGTATTTTTCGGGTTCCAATTGACTTCTTTTGATTGTGGTGTGGATGTGTGTGTGTGTGTGTGTGTGTGCATGTATGTCCGTGTGTTTGTGTTATGCTATAACTGTGACATTTGACACTGCATAAATATTAGGTTGCATACGCATCAGATTTTGAAGGGATTCCCACCATATTAAATTTAGACGGTGTGATTTCTATGTGAGCAACAACAATAACAACAACAAAAACAAAAGCAACAACATTAGCAGCAGAAACTTCTACAACCTGAAGTGTTTTTAAAACAATAAATGTGAATTGTAACAAAAAACCTAAAGGAAGCAGAGTCTCAAAAGGTTAATTCTTGACATTGAAAAAGTGAAGTTTGAAGCTTGAATGAAATTCATTTTATGTTAATGCATTCCAATAAGTGCTGCTATGGTGTGAGAAAAACAAAAAAATAAATAAAAAAGAGAAGAATACATTTTTAAGAAGTAAAACAACATTGAGAATAAACTTGTGTGAAAAACGTGGTTAAAGCCATCAGGAAATAATTTTTACTATACACCCACTCGTTCTGCATAATAGATATTTCACTTCGTCAATCTGTTTATAACGCCCGCAAGGAGGCATGAAAGGTATACTATGTACTTGATCAGCAATAGTAATGAAATAAATTAACAAAACATTTTTTCTTAAAATGGAGATATTCATTACAGTAGGTAAAAACAGTTTAAAAAAACCACCCCCTTTTTCAAAGCTGACCCCTAAATGATATAGGGGTATAGGGAGGGGATAACAACTGCAATATTTTTCCTCAGAGCATTCTTACTCCTGAGCTTATATTCGATAAGTAAAGGCCCTTAAGCCCGATTTACCCCCACTGAAATTATTTTTTTCTCATAAAATTAAAATCATTTAAATTTGTTTACCTTTTGTCAAAACAAAAAAAAAATAATTTAATAAGTGTCAATATAAAAACAAGGAAGTTATAATTGTTCAAATAATTGGGACACAGGTTTTCAATCTCGGTTTTTTTAAGATGTTTAAGTTATGAGAAAGACAATTCCGGCTGTTTTTCCACTGGTCCTAGTAAATAATTTTTTTTAATCTTTTCGAGGTCAGCTTTGAAATAGGAGGTGATTTTCCCATGTTTTTGAAGTGAAAACTTTTTAGGCGCGTTGAGCGCTTTTTGGTAGAGGATAAAACAATAGATTCGCGATATCATAATGATTTTAAGTTTTCCTTTTGGGCGTCAGTCCTTATGACTGCCAAGGTTTTGTTTTTTGTATAAAGGTCGACCCATTATTATACAACATGTGAACTCATATCATAGGTTATTTTTACGGTACGTTATATATTGACAAATTATGCAATTGGCTGTGTAATATACACACCCATAGGTTTCAACATGACAACGTCCTTGTCCTTATTTTTATTTTGATCCTTTCACTCGCCCCTTAGGTTAGGTTAAGAGGAAAGGGCAACCCGATGTTGCCTACACGGGGGCCTATTGATACATTGTGGTTCCCTATGTCTGTGGACCTAATTGTGGCAAAACCAAAATAAAAATCTTAGTCACTGGAGCAAGGTTGGTCGAACCAACCGGTGCTCCGTATAAATCTGAAAAGATCCATCAGTGGTACGTCCACGAGCTCTTACAGTTCTCCGTACACTCTGCTTCCCATGTGGTGAAGCCGGCGTTGTTGGAGATTGGGACACTCGCAAAGTAGATGCTTGATGGTTTCTGTTTCCTCGACATCTCCACAGCTTCTGCAGAAGTCTGGGTGCGCGATTAATAGTCGCGAGGCCATTGTGCCTATACAACAATGCCCCCTATTAAGATGCGAGTTTCATTTTTACTCATTGAAAGTAGTGATTGGGTCCTTTTTCGCAGAGTTTAGGTCAGAAATGGCGAGAGATAACACAGTCGTCTCTATTTGACCAAGAGTTATTTGTGTTATTTCTGGCTTTATCATTTCTTCTTGAATTCTCCGATTGGAGCCATGATCGACCCAATCACAGAACTACTTTCTAGTTCAGAGCCCTCCCTAGCCAATCTGTCTGCTATTTCGTTTCCCTCTATGTCACGATGACCGGGGACCCAGCAGATATTGATCTTGTGGGGAGGACTGATTCTGGTGAGAGCTTGCCGGCAGCTCAGTACAGATTTAGATTTTGTTGTTGTATCGCAGCCTGGCTGTCCACAAAGATTGTAATCCTTGATGGATTGATGTTCCTTGATTGGATTGTCGTAGCTGCTTTCTCGATCGCAAAAATTTCTGCTTGAAAAACACTACAGTAATCTGGAAGTCTGTATGACAGGGATATTTATAGTGTATTACAGTAGACTCCGGCTCCCGTGCCATTCTCCATTTTGGATCCATCAGTGAAGATCTGGATTTCGTGTTCACTAAAAGGGTGGTTCGAATCCCATTCTTCTCTTTTTGGAAAGGAGAATGACATGTTCTGCCGAAAGTCTATTTCCGGGGTGATGTAATCGGAGGTGGTGGCGAGATCCTCAGGACTATACTTTGTGAGTATAGAGGCGTGTCCATGCGTCCAGTGCCTCCAAAGTTTAGCTTCCTTAAGTCGAAACGCCGCTTTGGTTGCAGTGGTTTTCATGAACTCGTCCAGGGGGAGGAGGTTCAATATGACGCCTGCCTGAGGCGTTGGTCGTTGCCACTCGCCCCTTAACTTGCCCTCATTCTTATCCTCATTTTTATATTTATCTTAATACTTGTTCTTCTCCTCTTCCAATCCTCGTCCATTGATTTAATTATTGTTATTTTTATTTTATTTTCATTTTTGTTATTAATTTTGATTTTTTATAAATTTGTATTTATGTTTTTATTTTTGTTTTTAATTTTTTTTTTGTAATTTTTATTTTATATTAGAGGTTTATTATTTGATTTTATTTCTATTTTTATATTACTTTTGATTTTGCGACTGATTATTATTTGGTTTTATTTTTATTTGTATTCTTATATTATTTTTCTGTTTTCATTTGTGTATATATTTTATTTTTATATTTATTTATATTTAATTTTTTATTTTTATACATATTTTCTTATTTAATTTTCATTTCATTTTGATTTTCATTATTCTTTTAATTTTCATTTTAACCCTATTTTTTACTTTTGTTTTCATTTAATTTTCACTTCATTTTCAACTTAATTTTTATATATAGTTTTATTTACATTTTTATTTTTGATTAAATTTTATTTTATTTTTACTCACATTTTGATTTTTACTTATTAATTTTAGTTTAATTTTTATTTTCGATTTTTGCTTTTAATTTTACGCATTTATGTTTTATATTTCGTTTAATATTTCTTTTCTTTTACTTCTTTATTTTATTTTTGCTTTTATTTTTAAATTTATTTTTCCGTTTGTTTTCATTTTAATTTTTTTTTCTATTATTATTTTTATTCTTAACTGATTTTTTTTTTGTTTTTTTTATTTTAAGGTTTGTTTATTATTTTTACAATTCTTTTATTTTATTTTAATTGCTATTTGTTTTTTATTTTTATGTATTATAATTTTTATTTTGTGTTTATACTTTTATTTTTAATATTATGTTTGATTGATTTTATTGCAATTTTTATTTTAATTTCGACTTTGTTTTTATTTTGTTTTTATTGTAATTTTGATTTTTTGCTTGTATTTTTATTTTTTATGTTATGTTTGGTTATTTTTATATAAATTTTTATTTTAATTTTGATTTAATTTTTATTTTTCTTTACTTTTCTTTTAAATCGATATTTAATATTTATTTTTAAGACTTTAATTATTACTTTTGTTTTTTATTATAACTATTGTTTTTTTATCATATTTCTTTTTTTATTCTTATTTTTTTTTTGAAACATTTTTTATTTTTGTTTTCATTTTTTTTTGTATTTTATATTATTTTTATTTTAATTTTAATTTTAATTTTGTTTTTATTTTTTTTTAATTTTTGTTTTTAGTTTTGTTTTATTTTTATTGCTAAAAATTTAACTTTATGTTTTTATTTCTTTTTCTCTTGTTATTTTTATTCTTAATTGAGATATTTTTTGGTTTTTGTTTTTTGTGTTGTTTATTATTTTTATTACTTTTATTTTTATTTTTAGCCTTAATCTTAATTTTAATAATTTTTAATTTACTCTTACTTTAACTGTTCCTATTTATTTTTATTTGTATTTGTCTTTAGTGCATATTTTATTTTGTTCTTAATTGATATATTTTATTTATTTCTACTATAAATATTAAAAAAAAAATAAATAACTGGCCATTTCAGCCCTTGAAAGTACTTTGACCTAGCTTCTTATGATCAATTGTGTTGTGCGTGTTATTACGTTTGTATACAATTGACCGAGAACCGGACCTACATGCTTAACGCTGACTCCGAACGGCGATGAACGGAATGTTCTTGTTCTCAAGAAGCTTTGCATGGCATTTTGAATACTCTCTGAGGTTTGCCATTGTCTGCAGAGAGGTGGCGGCCGTACAGAAAAATTATTTTAATTCAAATAATTTTCTATCGCTGCTGGGGTTCGAACCTGGGTCTCCAAAGTTCGTTGACATAGCGGCCACGCACTTTAACCAACTACGCCACGGACGCCATTATTGTTATTAATATTTTTAATTTCATATTTATATTTTTGTTTTAATTGTCTCTTAGTATCCAATCGTTTGAAATTTACTTTTTATATTTATTTCAGTTGTTATTTTTAATGCTTGTATTTTAAATTCATTTTTTTTTTGTTTTTTTATTTCATTTTTAATTTTTTAATGTTTAGTTTTATTTTTATATAATTTGAAGTTTACTTTTTTTAAATTTGTTTTTATTCTATTCCATTTTTAGCCTTTCTGTTTTGCTTTTTATTTAGGTACGGTTTTTGCTTGTGTTTTTTTTTTTTTTTTTAGGTGTCTTGGGTCGAATTTTTGCTTTATATTCATTACAAAAGTAATCGTTGCTATTATACAATTTACCGTATCATCTTTTATGAGCGAGTAATAATTTTATGCAACATTATTGTATATTTGTTGCATAAGCTGTGGCCTCCGCGACCTGACAAGTACGCTTCACTTATTATTCATTCATGCATTCACTTAAGCCAAATAACTGGAAAAAATCATAAAAAACATAACCACAATTCTTCAATAGTACCCCAAACAAGTGCAGCGCATAAATAATTCAACTTGTCAATGTGTCACGCATTCAAAGCCAAAAAGGATTTAAGGTTCAAATGGAAAGATATTGAAAAAAAAAACATCAACTCAAAATACCGCAAAAAACTTACTTGTGCGACACGGTGAGATCTCATTGAATTGCGTAAAGTTCCTTGAAGTGAAGCACGTTCCAACTGGATCATAACGCAAGGTTCTCGTCGGAGTCATCGTATGGAAAACAAAGCGTGGAGCACAAGCCTGAAAGTTAATAAAAACAAAAAAACAAAATACAAAATTATATAAAATATCAAAACCCACAAAAACAATAAATAAATAAACGTTAAAATTATGCAATCGATAAATATTTAAAAAACCATTCAACAACAACATCAATAAAATACGCGATTCAGAGATAAAAAAATCTTTGGGATGCGTACCCGTTCAATGCGTACGCGTGCAGTGCATCACGAACAATGGTTTGTGCCGATACTTATATGGTAGCATCCTTGTCCTCGACCAGGATATTTTGGCGGACGCTTATGGTGTGGTAAAAAATGCTTGGAATTACTTTTACAAATTTATACAAGACCGTTTAAATAAAAAAAAAAGAAAAAAAAATACACACGGAGTAACTTGCAAACGCTTGGACTGAATCCATATATGGTGAACAACAATATTGTGAACAATTTTCTTTAGAGATATTTTAAAGTTTTGTTGTTGTTGTTGTTGCTGTGCTGAGTTGTTTGTTGTATGGGATTAGTCAATGCCTGAGAAATTTCAAGCAATTGCTTAAACATGGTGTTGCACCTGAGCTAGCTGCGGATAGAATTTAAATAGATTTTTAGACAATATTTAGCAAGGATTTTACTTCCGCTTAGTCCTTCATTTTGTACTTCTGTAATTTACATTTGAAGAGTTCTTGCAATAAAAAAAATTGATTAATGTCCTGCAGATCGAAAAATACCTACTCTTGCCATCTTATATCACTCATAACCTTACTTTTTCACTTATACGAGTATAACAATAAAAACTGAAATTAAAAAAGAAGTTTTATGTACTAGACAAGGCAAGACGACCATATTTAAAGTAGAAAAAAGTTAATCTCGTAAGTCATTGAAAGCAATGGCAAAACTCAATGAAATGCTCATCTTAAGGTGTACATTAGATGGGTTTTGGGTTCCATACATTTTCTTAACATATTCCAGAACCTCCCTGCAAGGTCAGATTCTAAATTCTGGATGTAATATAACGCAAAAAAAAAACATATAGAAAATTCGCAAACTGGATTGGTGCCGCTACAAAATGTGAATTTGAAGAAGTATAAAACGGATGTTTTAAATCGTGTTTCCTATTAAATTTAAGTCCTACAAAAACTTTTGACCATAACATATCCTAATGTAAAATCGTCCACCGAACTCGAATGTGCCATCAGGTTTTTAAAAAAATTAATTCTTGACCCAAAATTGGCCCTTTATTAAAAATTCCTTAATTTTTTCTTTCGATATTGAAATAGAAGCTTTACCCTCCCTAAGGTTGCAGCAACTTCTTAAAATTTAAATATTGCACGATTATTGACCTTTTATGAAGTTTAGGAAAAATAAAATATGATTCAAATCAGATACTGTCCGACAACTGTCACAAATTTTGGACTGTTATTCGAGAATTGTTTTAAGCGTGGCGGAAAGTCATAGACACATATGAATTTGAATCTGAAGTAAGTGTTATGCCTTCTCCTCAGTCAATTAAGTTACCAAATGACTGCTCCATAAACTTCTCTATGGTCAACTTCAACTTTTCAGTCATAAGTACGAGCAAGGGCGTCCACAGGAGGAAGCAGGGGCACTTGACCCTCTCCCCCCTTGGACTTAAAAATTCTATATATTTTTATTTCATATGTGTATATGTTACATTTTCATATCACAATTTTCATATACGTGCACACCAATGCATACCCCGTTCCCCTCCCCCCTTTTAAAAATTGTTGCGAACGCCTTTGAGCACGAGTATTCATGATTTTTAATTTCAGTTGATAATAATTGACGAAGGAAAAGAAAACAGATTAAAGAACCATGAAAGTAGGACCATGGCCTGGCCAGGATTCGAACCGATTACCTCTGAATTGGAACTCAAGCACGCTACGAACTGGCTACTGAAGCCGCTTATTGCTTCCCATCTACCGCATTCTCAAGATATGGCCCCACCATCTTTTTCACAATCTCAAAAGATGGCTCATAAAAAACTATTAACATTAAATCAAGAAGTTGAATAGGAAACCGATGCTTATTTTGAAGAGTTAGACAAGTCCTACTATAAAACAGTTATATACGAGTATATATTGAAAGATTACTAAGCTAAATATAGCGGGCTAAAAGAGATTATATTGAATAAACGAATTTGACATTTGAACCCTTGAACAGACTTTGACCGAGCTTCTTATAATCAAATTGTGCGGCGTGTATTATTTAATGTTTTGTACACAAATTAACGAGAATTGGACCTACTAGTTTTATGTCGATTTCGAATGTGCATGTACTCAAGAAGCTTCACACGTCATTATTTACTCTCAGAGCTTTGCCATTGTCATGGCATACAGGTGACGATCGATCAGAAAAATTAATTCCGATGCTCGAACCAAATCTTTGAATAGACATCGAGTGGTATATATACTCACGTTTATTGCGCACGTATAAATCGTTTTCGTTTTTTTAACTAGAGCAAAAAATTACCCAGTACGCCCAAACTTAACCAAAATTCTTAACAGAAATTTCTCTTCATACCTTTAGAAGAGTAAACGTATATCCCGTAAAATACGTTTAAAAATCAATTAAATATATAAAATTGCCGTAGTCCTGATCGATATTTTTTTTTTTGGACTTTTGAATTCTGCACATTTTGACTTTTTGAATGGGTATGGTCAAGTTGATTACACTGGAACCATCTTTGCATCTCAAAAAATATAGCAAAGGAGTCTACACTAAGGGAAAAAAATATTAAATTTATCCGAAAACTTTTTTAATTTATCCAAAAAGCGAGTCAAATTTGCACCAATAACGCATTTGAATAAATCGACTACGTAAATATTTAAAATTTATTTGAATACTTTTTTAATTAAATTAAATATTTAAATATTTAAACAGAATTAATAAAAAATATATTAAAATTATGCACGAATTTTTTTAAAATATCTTTCAAATATTTACTATTTGAAAATAAACTATCGCATTTAAAGAAAATTTATATAAAAATATTGAATTTACAAAAAAACATATTTAAATTGAATATGTTATTAATGGTTTTATGGTATTATTTTCTTCATATTCCGTTCATCAAATGCCATTGCCTGTATAATTTATTCTCGCTTCACTTTTTTCGTTCTCTAATTTATACTATTTTTGACAGTTGGTGCCCTAATATTGAACCAACTGTCAAACATAGTATAAAATAGAGAACGAAAAAGTAATGTCCAAAATATGTGTAGGTAGAAGCAAATTATGTAGGTAAATGACAACCGGTCCAAGATGTTCTTGAGAAAATACGGAGTTGTCACTCCACCCTACATAATTTCATTTCTTTGCCAAACATGTATACTATATTACTCTTGAAACAATAACTAAATGAGAACTATAAGAACTGCAAATGCAAGAAATAAACTGCAGGAACAGAGTGCGATGCTGTTGCTGCTTGTCGGAGTATGTGTGTACGTGCGCGATGCTGTTGCTGCTTGCTTGTATGGAATATGTGTGTACGTGTGTGGTATAAATAAAATTTAAATACGGGAAAAAAACGAGTTGTAAGGAAAACATTTGATTTATCCACGTAAATATTTGAATAAAATTTATACTCAGGCGTGGATAATGCTAATATGCCTTATTTCTCTTAGTGTACAGACAACATAAGTGAAAATTGTCTCCTATTCGGCCCTGCTTTCACTTTTTTTTTTTTTTTTTTTAACCGAACGTGGGGTAGCTCATATAAGTTTTTCTTCATATCTTTGGCATTTACAGTCCGATCTTAAAGAATGATGTATGATTATTTTTGTTTTGACGAGTCCAACTATTTTGCTTTAATTTCATTTTGATCAAGCACTCTGTTCTAATACTTACCCACTTGATCCCAGTTTCTACCATTCTAAGGTCATAAAATTAAAGCTCTAAAGCTAAACTCTTCCAAAGAAAGAAATTTTCAATTTTTTTGCCGAAAGTAGGGTTTCTTCTTTTAAATTTTTCGTCATATCTTCGACATTGACTACAGTCCGATCTTAAAGAATGATATATTGATATTTTTGTCTAATTGCAAAAAAATGCAATGGATCGAATTTCCATCTGCAATTCGCTGTTGAAACGTAAGAAAAATCGAGGCATCTTTGAAACGTATGGTAACACGTTATGAAAATGGATCACATACGATAATGTTTTTTGAAAACGATCTTGATCGAAAAAAGATGAAGCTCTAATAATGGTGTCAAAGTCGGGATTGAGAACAAGGAAGGAAACAACATGGACCTCATTCAATATAAGCTGCTACCACCTCGCTCAATGATTGATTCTAATCCCTACCAAATAGAGATTAGAATCAATCTGCCAGGTGGGAATCAATCAAAAAAGACGGGAATTGATCAACAGGAAAGTGTGGCATTTCATTATGACAACGCTAGACCACACACATCTTTATTGCCTCGGCAAAAGAGACTTTGACTAGAAAGTTATGATGCATGCACCGTATAGTTCTGACATTGTACCGTCAGTTTATCATTTGTTCTGAACTCTCCAACACTCTCTTGGTGGGAAAAAATTGGGCTCAAAAGACAACTGCAATACTGCGCCAGTTTTTCAAAAATAAAATCGCGGAATTCTACAATAAAGGGTTCATGGTTCTTGCTGCAAAATATCAGAAGGTAGTTTGCCAAAAGAATGGGCAATATTTGGATTAATAAAATCTTTCTTGAATAAAAAAAATGTGCTATATTTTTACCAAAAAACGCCGAAAGCTTTTTTCCCCTAAGGCTTGTATAGTTCAAAAGTAGTCAAAGAATTCAATTTCTCAAAAAACATCTCTGACAATTGATCCATGCTTCACAAAACTTGTGACTTTGAAAGGGATCTCGATTGGTGGGTCTTCTTTTTTTCAAACCACATTAAATCAATTTATGATAATGTGTAAACAAATTGTTACTCTACTTAACTACTTCAAACAGTGTTAACTAATTCTCCGCGAAAATAGCAAAAACTACCCATCAACAGCGTCATCGTAAAGCAGTTAGAAGCAATATGTTAATGGAATTGCAAGTTATCAAAGCTATTAAAAATTATGGCAAACATTATGGACTGTCTGAACTGAGTTGACGGAATGCAAAATTCAAACATGAAGTCTCTATATTCACTATGATGTCATCATTTTATCTGTTGAGTTTAAAGGCAAACAACATATGAGAACCTTACGAACAGAATTCATCGTTGGCTTTAGCCATAGTTTTAAATGTCAGATCCACAAACTGAGAGCAAAAACACTGACAAGTTGATGACGATCATCAGCATCAACTGAAACATCAACAAAATAAACCACAACATAAACGGCAAGATATCGGCCAGTAATCACAAGCTTTGCAAAAAAAAACAAAGAAAAAAACAATCAAAAATGGGAAAACAAATAAAAAGTATAGGTAGGAAAGTCGTTGGGAATCCAAAAAAGTATGATACTAAAAAATGTTAAACAGAAAAATTTATACAATAGAGGGAAAAAGAGATGAACAAATAAAAAAAAAACAAAAGAAAAACAGGAAAAAAATTAAGGTAGAATCAAAACCGTAGACAGACAATCACAGGGCATGGATAAGCAAACGATCAGACAGACCGACAGAAATTCGAACGACGGACGGACTAAGGAACAATATTATTCTCGCGGGCATTCATACAAAACAAGTCATATTGACCATTTTTGGCATGAATGGTTTATGCTATAAGCTGCATTTAAGCGTTTGCCTTTGCCATAGAGTGTGCTTTGTTCAGCAGCTCGTCATCGAGGATTGTAGAGAGGATCGTTGGGGATCGTCGAAGAAACAAAAAAATTAAAAATAAGAAAAAAAATTGAAAAAAGAATAATATATATATGCACACAAATAAAATTAAAAGCAACTAAGCATTGTTTATGAAAAGATGAAGCAAAAGTTGCGCGTTTTTCTGGGATTTCAAGTTAAGATTGTATCTCGTACAAGCCACGGTCGAAAGGTAGCTAAAGTTAAAATTTATCGGAGATATAATAATATCAAGAAATAATAATATTGCAATGGCGAATGGCAATAAAAATCAATGTAATACATTTCAATTCTATTCAATATTGGGCATAAACTGTTTAAATTATTACCAAAAAACAATGGGAAGATTTGAGAAATGATATAATTACTGAAGCTTAAGTGGAAACAAGAAAATTAGCAGTATTGATAGTTTATCTATAATGCCGGAAAAAGTTTTAAAATACAGTAAATATACAGTAAAGACAGAACAGTAAATATTTAGTCATAAAAAGGCAATTTCATTCCTTTTCTGGGTAACAAATCTTCGGGGTTGCAAAATAAGTCCACTAAGGGTAATTTTTTGAACCTACCGTAGAGTAAAGATAATCAGTGGCGTAACACGAAAGTCGCTTTTGTTTTCTTATGTTGAAGAAGGATGGAAAAAAAAAATACCCAACTCAACAAATGTAAGTCTTTATTTTCAGAGTGCATCTTGCCCTGGATATATTCAGATACTCTCCGGTGTAAAGCCAATATAGTCTTAAGTCAACACAAGGGCTCAAAATATAAAGTGCCTCTGTTGTGTGATTGCAAAAGAGCATAATTAAGTATTCAATGAGCACCATGCCTGGTTATGCTCTAGACGTCTGGCAAGATTTGCTACCTTTGGATCCAGCTATTCAAAGGGATGCAATGAAAACGACATATAGACTCAGATCATGCGGGCTTAATACGTTAGATTTGGGTCGAGTAGTGTCCATGTTTTTTTTTTTAGATAATACTATTATAAACAATTCAGGGTCTCACGTGAGGTTGGATAGAAATGAGTAGAAGTTTTCATAGCAGAATCGATGAAATAAAACGAAAGTTTTATATCAATGGTTTAGGTATAAAACGGAGGTAATCATTACATGTTTTCATGTTTTCTATACAATCGGATCAAAGAATACAACCGGAATAGACAGTGCGTAGTGTTCGCATAAAAAAAAAAAAACCATAAAAACCATTCTAACTGGCGGATTCCACCAATGGAAATTTTTGTCCACTTAATCCATATGAGTCTTCAGCGTCAATTAGACTAGACTGGAGGCTGAGGAAAGCCTTGTTTACTTCTTAAACGTCGTCTGTAAAACAAAAATTAATTGTTCTGCTAATAGCGATAAAAATTGCGTTTTTGAACACTGTCGTAATTATGCTAAGGAAAAAGCAGACAAATTGAAAAATTCTATACTATCCTCATTCATCGAAGCAATCGTTCATATATCTAAATAAAATATAATGGTTGGGTAGTGAGTTCGAGATTACACACGGGAAACTGTTATTGTAAATATTAGGATTATGACAATGGAATTGGTATTGGTAATGGAATGGTAATGATAATTTTAATCGCAATAGTAATGGTAATGATAATGGAAATGGTAATGGTAATGGTAATTGCAATGGTAAAGGAAATGATGATGGTAATGGAAATGGCAATGGAAATGGTATTGGTAATGGTAATGAAACTGATACTGGTAATATAAATGGTAATGGTAATGCTAATGTTAAGGGTAACAAAAATAGTAATGTTAGTGTCCATGATAGTGGTAATGGTAATGTTATTGATAATTGTAATTGTATTTTAATAATGTTTACAATTGTTATGATAATGGTAATGGTAATGGTAATGGTATTGGTAATTATAATGGTAATGGTAATCGTAATGGTAATGGTAATGCTAATATTAGAAAAAGTAATGGTAGTGACAATGATAGTGGTAATGGTAATGTTATTGATAATGGTAATTGTATTTTAATAATGTTGACAATTGTAATGATAATGGTAATGGTAATGGTAATGGTAATGGTGATGGTAACGGTAATGGTAATGTTAAAGGTAACCGTAATTGTAATGGTAATGATAGTAGTAATGGTAATGGTATTGATAATGGTAATTGTATAATAATACGATAAAAGTAATGCCAATATTAATTTCATTTATAATTTTAATAGTACTGATAATGGTAATGGTAATGGTATTGATAATGGTGAATGTAATAATTGATAATGGTAATGATAACGTTATTAGTAAAAGTAATGTTAATATGAATGATAACGGTAATGGTAATAGTGATAGTAATGTTAATCGTATTGGTAATGGTAATTTTAATAATACCAATAACGGTAATGGTAATGCTTAAGGCGATCATTTTAACAATGATAAAGTAATAAGAAAGGTAGTAACAATGGCAATGGTAATGGTAATAGTAATTGTGATGGTAATGGTTATGGTAATGGTAATTGTAAAAGTAATGATTATAATAATGGCTATGGCAATTGAAATGGTCATAACAAATATAATGGTAATGGACGTTGGTATTTGCTATGATAATGGTAATGGTAATGGTAATTTAAAAAAAAATGATTATGATGATCGGTTCGCAATGGAAATGATCATAACAATAATAAAGATAATGCTAATGACATTAATAATTGCCATGGTAATGGTAATGGTAATGGTAATTGTAGAAGTAATGATTATGGTAATGATTATAACAATAATAATGGAAATGGTAATGGTAATGATAATGATGGTGATAATGGTAATAGGAATAATAGTAGCAATGGTAATGTGAACGGAGATAATTGCAAGGAGAGGGTTATGATAATGGTAAGGGTAATTGTGGCGGTAATGATTATAGTAATGGTTACGATGATGGTTATAGTAATGGAAAGGTTTTTGGTTAAAACAATAATAGTTGTAATGATAATGGTAATGGTATTGGTAATTGTAAAAGTAATTTTTATGGTAGTGGTTATGGTAATGGAAATGCTCATAACAACAATAATCAAAATGGTAATGATAATGATCCGCCACCAACTGGCGCCAGCAAGCGCAGAACAGAAATGGCTGGCGCAATTTCTTATTCGAGGCCAAAACCGACCTACGGTTGTAAGCGCCAGATAAGTAAGTAAGTAATGATAATGATAGTGGTAATGGTAATAGTAATTACAGTGGTAATAGTAAAGGTTACGGAGATAATTATGATGATCATGATAGTGGTAATATTAGTTATAAATATAATGGTAATACTAAAGGTAATGGTAATGGTAATGGTAATGATTATGGTTATGGTTATGGTTATAATTATGGTTATGGCTATGGTTATGGCTATGGCTATGGTTATGGTTATGGTTATGGTTATGGTTATGGTTATGGTTATGGCTATGGTTATGGTTATGGTTATGATTATGGTTATGATTATGGTTATGGTTATGGTTATGGTTATGGTTATGGTTATGGTTGTGGTTATGGTTATAGTTATGGTTATGGTTATGGTTATGGTTATGGTTATGGTTATGGTTATGGTTATGGTTATGGCTATGATTATGGTTAAGTTTCTATCCTACAGATGTTTCTAAGGAATATTGCATTAAGATAAAGATACAAAGTTTTACTGAATAAAAAAGTTGAAAATTTAAATGCTCTTTGATCCCGGTCTTTTAGCTACATACATATATAGGGTGTTTTTTTAGGGGTTTGTTTTTCGAATCGAAATAAAACACAAGAAAATCGTTTTAATGTCCATCAATTTGGCTTTATTGGAAGGATAATTTTATGCCATGTTTTATGGCCAATGTTTAAATATGATTTCGGGCATGTGGCCGCCGCGGCTGGCTCGAATAAAGCCAATTCTACAGGTCCAATTTTCAACCACTTTTTCGAGCATATGGGGCTGTATGTCGGCAATAACGCCACGAATGTTGGCCTCCAAGTCCCCTAACGTTTCTGGTTTGTTGGCGTAGACGAGCGACTTCACATATCCCCAAAGAAAATAATCCAATGGTGTCAAATCACACGATCTTGGTGGCCAATTGACAGGTCCATTCCGCAAAATTATGCGCTCATAGAATGTTTCCTTCAATAAATCGATTGTGACGTGCGCTGTGTGGCATATAGCGCCGTCTTGTTGGAACCACAACTCATCCACATTCATGCAATCCAATTCGGGAACAAAATAGTCGGTTATCATGTCTCTATACCGGTCTCCATTAACGGAAACTGACTCTCCAGCATTATTTCGGAAGAAGTATGGCCCAATGACTCCACCAGCCCATAGAGCACACCAAACAGTCAGTTTTTGTGGATGTAATGGCGTCTCAAGGACCTCATGTGGATTCTCTTCACTCCAAATGCGGCAATTTTGCTTGTTGACGTTGCCATTCAACCAAAAATGAGCCTCATCACTGAACAAAATTTTGCGATGAAAATCAGCATCGAGATCAATCTCATTTTCGGCCCATTTGCAAGCGTTGTTCTTTTGTACTTGTTCATGATGAAATGGCAAACCAAACTGAACATAAATGACATTAGAGTTGCCAGATTTGACCACAAAATGCCAGTTTTATCTCTATTCGAAAAACAAACCCCTAAAAAAAAAACACCCTTTATAACCAAGTCTGTGATTCATTTTTTGACAAATCACCTTTTACGTTTCTACAAGATCTTTATAGGATTATTCAATATGTTTTTCCCTTAGCTTTGGGAGATATTGCAAAGTGTAACATAAATGCCGAAATATATCGTACATAGTTTCAATTTACAATCTTTTACCTTTTAGCGGTTAATCTATAATTTTAAAAACTCAGCTACAGCTAATCTCAGGTTATATAATAGTTCACGTACCTATTACTTTTTATGTCATATTTTTTCATTCTTATTATTTATCTTAAAGATTAAAAGATCAAATCGAATCTACTTTAAGTTCAGCCGCTTTATCACTAGGCATTATTTGTTGCTTTTTTACATTTTAGCTATGTTACCAATTCAGTCTAAAAATTTGCGCTGTCATGTGTAACAAACAAACTCTTTAAACTAAATAATGTTTAAGCGGGGGAAGTTAAGTTTGCCTTTTTTGGGGCGTTATAGCACCACGACTTTTTCCAAGCAGGCTACAAAATGTTAACCATTGAATGGCTATTAAATCTGCATATTTCAATGGCTGCTGACTGCGCAAACCTTTTTGGTGTCTTTAAAATTTAGCCAAATATTGGCGCGCTTGTTGCTTGTTGTTGCGCTCAAAAGTCAAAAAGTCAACACGTTTGTCGTTTACCAACAGAGACAACAAGAATCGACAATATTTTGCAGCAACATTTAACAATATTTAACCATATCGAGAGCAACATCGAGAGATCTTTATGCTGATCGTGTCAATGATCATGTTCGATGGTGGTCGTCGTTTATTGCCATCGCAAATGTTGGCAGTATATTAATATTTAGCAATAAAAATTAGTGAGGACTTATTGGTGTCATTGGTGTTGTTGTTGTTGTGTCCATTTTTGATTGCAGCAACTTGGAGTATAGCGCGTTTCTATGTATTTCTTTCTCCTGTGGGATTTATTGGTATTTGAAGGATTTTTACGTTTCATGTGGTAAGGAATGAAGCAATGTGCTCATATGTTTACTTTTATAGTCGAAAGTGTCAGCTTTTTTTGATGATTGCAGTTAATGTTGCTGTGTTTTTTTTCCAATCCTTGTCATCGATACATTTCACATAAAAACTGCATTATCTACATGGCGTCTACATATCAATAGCTTTGCACAACTGCATAGCTTTAACTGGTTTGGACTTTACTTTGTCGTCAGTCACACAGACGGTTAGACAGACTTTCGGTTTATTCGGTTGACATTTTATATATTGAATGCCTCCCCTACCGTGAAGCAATCCGAGTCAGCCATATCAATGACAGTTTGTGATGGACTGACAGTACAATGTGATGCAGCTTGACATTATCGATTAGGCATGCAAGTCTGTGGTGAAATTTTATGGTGTATTATCAGAAAAATCTTCAATTTAAAAATACTTACTGATATCTCCTAAAAAAATCTTGGATATTACAAGTCTGCGTGCCCGTCATGTTGAACGTACTCACATAACGTATTATGTAGGTTTAATGTTTATGATTAAACTTAACTTGGCTATGGTCTATATTGTAGTAAGCTTTCTTCGAATTGAAATTTTATATTAATTCAAGAAAATTGGATTTTTTGTGTCTAAATCCAAACAGTGTTTTTTTTCTGATAGATTTTTAATTAGAGTATCTTTCAAAAGTTATTTTTTTTAAACCCCAAATACTTGGAAATGTTCCGAAACTGGACCAATACAATGCGTTTTGCCAAGAATAGACGAGGAAGCCATAATGAATTTATTTAAAATTTTAACCTATTTTCTGTTGGGCCACTTAAAATATAATTTCCTTAGAAATATTCGCGAAAATTCATTAGGACAAAACGAAGGGATTTTAAATTTTCTTATTCTATCTAAGGAGCTTTGGTACCACAGCTACAAAGTTTTAATTTTCTAAATAAATCTAAAACGGTTCATTCGAAAGAAAAATTCCTGGTAAGATACATATATTCTAAATTGTAAGGAGATAATAGGATTGGAAGTTCCAATATATGATATGATCAGAAAGGTGCTCCAATAATATCGATGATTTTGGACTTTTTCCAATATTTCAAACTTATTTAAAAGCCATTCAGAATAGTGAAAAAATTATTTCTAAATAATTCGAAGAGTATAAAACTTTGCTTCATTTGAGGACAATATATTTAAAATTTCTTGAATAAAAAAAAATAATCTTTTAACTTTTTCCTAAAAATGTGTTGATATTATAACTCAAAATAGATATTTTCACACTAATTGTTATAAAAAAATGCACCTTAACATCCACTTTTGTCGATTTTCCCTGTTAAGTTCATTATCTTATATTTTTAGGACTTGATGGAAGTCGAGTCACATCTGACGATTTTTTTATTTTAAATGAAGACGTCGAAGTCAAAAAGGGGGGGGTCTTATAGAACTGAAGTTAATAATTTATAAATAATGAAGTTAAAACGTAAACAGATGAACAATTTCTCTGTTGACAACTTCCTTCTGTCTATTCATCCTCTCCTTATAACTATATATTCACAAGTTGTGAAAAATAGAAGAAGTGAATAATAGAAGAACTATTGCAAAATGGATCCTATGAAGGTTAATAGGAATAAATAATGAATAGATTGAATTGTAAGGAGGCGTAGCAGAAATCCTTTGATGTTTAACTTAGACACCTACCGTATGGACTTTATTCTACGGTGCTCCAAAGCGTGGGACCGAAATATTGCGTCCGCCAACGCCCCTTTGAGGATTCAAAGGAACCAAATGAGCTTCATGCTATGATGGCATGACGCAAGCCTTGGTTTTGGGTGAAGGCCTATCTAACACCTCTTCCGTATTCTTGAGTACGGCAACCAAGTTGAGAATGCAACTCCACATTAAGCTATATAGCTCTACCATTCCAAGTCATACTGGCATACACCAGAGGCTTCTGACTACGCATGGTACCAATTTTGAAGTCTTTGGTCGGACTTCGCTGCAAGCTACTATCATTAGAGCTCATCACAGCTCCGGACTGGTGGTCATATGCACTGGTGGTCCTATATATACCCCAGATAGATCAGTATTATCACCATAGTTTAGTTATCTCCGTGTAAGGTAATCGATGACCTTGGTAGTTAAAAGGTAGCACGCTTAATTTCCACACAGGAATATCGGATTTAAATCCCGGCTAGGCCATGATTCTACATTTTTACCTTATTTCCTTATTTCCTTATTTTCCTTATTTCCATTTATTTTACCTTATTTATAAATTTTGTTCTTCTACTAAACTTGAAAACTCATCAATATTTAAAGCTAAGATGAAGTTGTTTCTAAGGTTTCTACGATTTCCGTCACGTTTAGAACATTCTACACATGTTTCACTTGATTGTCCCTTCTTTCCTTTTAATCGATCTCACCATTTTCAAACCAAACCAGGCTTGACTGAATAGGTGTAACCCATTGGTTCAAGGTGAAGTCATTGGTTCAAATTTTCAAACTTCAAACTTCAAACTTAGAAAACAAATTTTGACATTTTATAAAATCAAAAATATAGAGATTAAGTTTAAAAATAATTCAAATGGGTTGAAAGCCATGCCTATCTCCTTCCATATATAGTGACTTAATCAAAATGATAAAATCTTTGAAACATGTTTATGTTTATTATCCCAATAATTTAAATTTTTTTTAATCCCAAATGTGTTTTGAATTTAGCAAAATAGAATAAAAACCAAGCCTTTCTCTCTTACAAAGTGACGGCATAAAAACTGTAAATCTTTTAAAAATTTACAAAAATGATTGCAATGAAATTTCGAATGTTGACTTCGATTTTTTAATGTGTACTCTTAGTCTTAAATTTGGCAAACTCGATTTAAAACTTTACCAAACTCCCATACAAAGTGACGTCATCAAAATAATAAAACCTAAATAAGTTCACAAAACGAAATGTATTGACTTGATATTTAAGACAGAAGATTTGCTGTTAAATATCCACCCTGAGCATAAAATTTGGCAAAAATGAAGGTATAAATAATTTACTTCCGAGAAGCCGAACATTATACCATATAAGTCAAAATTCTAGTATAAATTAAACAAGTTCTAGTATGTATAACCCCTTAAAAGTTGTATTTTTCACCTTGTTTTGTGATAGTTATAGTCTGTGTAAGATTCTGATGTTTCAGGATCCAAATTCTAGTATAATCCCTTAAAAGTTGAATTTTTCACCTTGTTTTGTGATTGTTATAGTATGTGTGAGATTCTGATGTTTCAGGATCCACCTATAGTATAAGTATATTTACAAATGCTCTTCTCTAATAAACAAATATGAAACATAAGGTAATTAAATCCATTTTTAGAGAGGATGGCTTACAGCGTGGAGGCCACGTTAAGATAGGGGTGAACCACTCGATAGAAATTCGAGACCAGGTTCGAACCCCAGCTGAAACATTTTTCAAGTTTTTCAATCGAAATTAATTTTTCTGTCACCTTTCTGCAGACAATGTCAAAACTCAGAGAGTAAATAATCCCATGTTCTTCGGAACATGCATATTAGCTGTTCAAGGACGGTATAAAACTAGTGGGCCCATTTGCCATTTATGCACAAAAACATTGAATAACACGGACGGCATAATTTGATCATAAGACGCTGGATCAATGTTCTTTCAAGGGCTGAAACGGCCAATTCGTTTTTTCCTTTTTCGGGCTTATAGATAAAATAAAGTTTTAGAGGAAAGGCTATAATTCTTGATTTCACTCTTTGCTAAAGGTGACAGATTTGTATCTCTTAAAAAAAAAATAAACTTCCTCCTTCAGTCTTTCAATACCCCTTTTTTCAGTTCGAACCAAGATTATGGGAGCGATAGATGTGATGCAGAGAAATATACTTTAGATGCGCGTTCAAAGTCCCGAATTATTTTTATACTGCTCAGAAATTATTCTTGAAAAAAAAAACAAATTGAAAAAAATGTCGAATACCAAGTCAAAAATTGGAATTATACTGCACAGTATAACATAGTGCTGTAGAGTGGGTCGATCTCCAACCAAAAAAAAAGTGCACCCCTTATTTTAAAAATACCTCAAAATCCCTCGGGGGGGGGTGGGTTCTACCTCCGGAAAAGCCGATTTTATGATGAAAAACTTATGATTTTATGTCCGATCTTAGTAAATGAAATACCGTTAACAGGACTTAAGGGGAGGTTCTAGTAGAAACGTAACGTAATCGCAGGATTTTTTTTTTGTTTTGAGCGAACATCAATCTTTTTTGAAAAAATCTTTTGTGTCATTTATTAATGTATATTTCAAGAAGATTATACAGTTTTTTCGATGAAACATAATTCAATATGGCGGCTAAAGGCCTCGCTGATCAAAGCCGTGCGTGGCGATAGCACAAAAAAAACCAAAAATAATTGTTAACCTAGATGAAATTTGGGGGGTCTTGTAGATTTCCGATTTAAATAAAACCCTTTTTTTTAAAAATGGCCGCCCTTCGAAAAAACTCTGTTTTTCCTCCTTTTTCTTTTGCTCTAACGTTAAAAAAATTATGATAATAAATATATTTGGAAAAAATACACTTCCTGAAGACGCCCTAAGTTGAATAAGATTTAATTTACGCCATCAAACATCGAAAACGGTCAATATGTTGAAGCAGAACCGTGTACAGCACGGAAAAAAGGGTGTTCGCGAAACGCGCACTTATACATGTTTTTCGGCCGACGCACTCTCTCGTCTAATACGCTATGACTCGTTAAATAAATAAGATAGGGATATATCCTTTTGATTACATATTTTCAAGATCCTAAGGAGAAAATAAAGCAAAAAACAAAAACAAAAGAATGTCCGTCGATTTCTACAAGAACCTCCCCTTAACTAATACTACATTTTCCTTTCAGAACTTTTGGTCTTCCGAAGTCATATTCATCTGATAAGCCCTGTTACCTAGATTTACCCCCTTGAAAATTTTTTTGTTTTTTTATTTTTTTTTTAGTTGTCTGTGCACTTTTCGAATGTTTTTTTTTCTACCCACTCTACTGAATAGTATCTTAGGTGCTGATCTGAAGACTTTAAAGTTTTATTTGTTTTTTAACTAAATATACACTAGTTATATGGAGCGTAATTTCCTTGATGTGATAGTCTCATTCTCTCAATTGAGAATTGAAAACAAAATCTTCCCAGCAGTAATTTTGGAGTCAATTGAAAAAGTGAACTAGTTCATTTCTACTGCAGTTCGCAGTAGCTCTGAAAAAGTACAAGAGGCGTTCAGTGTAGAACTTTTATCTTTGTTTTTGTTTTCAAAAGTATTGCTGACAAAAATAAACGCGTTCTGGCTACTTTTTAAAATTTGCTGCGCACAAGAAAAAATAATAAAAAAAGAAATGTTTATAGACAAAATGTTTTCTGGATTGTGGATGAAAAAGATGGTACAAATGAAATCTTTAGGACCTTTCCATTGCACAAAATTCTTACACTTTTGATATGTTCACTTTAAAACTAGTTAAAAAAGAACCACTTTCAGGCTACTGCGAAAGTAACCAGTTTAAAAATGTTCCTAATGCAACTAGTTCAAATATAGGGAAAAAGGAGTGTTTCTGGGGACAATTGTCTTTTCCTGTGACATCAACTCGCAAAAAGCGTCAGTTCGTTAAATGTTCGTTAAATGTTAAAGGGTATTGTAGTGGAACTAGTACTGGTCCTTTTTGGAACTAGTTCAGAACTATTTCAAATTTGGTCCACCTTTCTGCTGGGTTATGACAACTTCTCTTACGATGAAGTTATATGATCTCTGAGTTTTAACTCTCACTTTTCTTAGGTGTGCTCGTTATCCTCACAATAAAAGAACTTTGATCTGTCAATAGATCTATAGAAACTTTTGCTTCGTTTTGACCTCACAACATGCGTTATTTTCTAGGTTTCTAACGACTCTAAAGATTATCGGGTATCAGATATCGGCGTTTAAAACTGTCAAATCATTCGCCGTTTATTTCACATCAGTGAAGACAATGGTCTAACCATTGATCATTATTAATAAATTCCCGTCAGTAGTTAATAAGTCAAAGCTGTTGGTTATGTGTTATTCTCCTGGGGAGCGCTGCTGACATCGCGCCTTACAATCTTGGCGTCAAGATTCTTTAACACGCTTCAACAGACAGTTTTGCGTGATTTGTTTACAATTAACTTGTGCGTGTCTCTCTCTATATTTATTAATTAAAATGCTTGATTATAAACGAACTCACATATAAATGTGGAGAAATAAAATGCAGACATATTTAAGTAAAAATAATAAAAAATAATAATAAGTATTAATAACAACACTTAAACTACTGATTGTTAATGCAGAGGGAAAGAAGAATCTTGAGATGAGCTCTCAGAAAAAGTGTAGCCAACAACGCGTAGCGCTTAAAGCATGACTTACAAAAGTGTCAATTAGCTTGACAGCTAAAGGATACGTTGTTGTCGGTGATTGAGCAGTCTTAACGGCACGAAATAATCGCAAATTAATGAAGATTAATGTCGACAGCTCGGTTTCAAGCTTCAAACAGCACAACGCATGACTTAAAGTTTTTAATTCGAGCCTATTGTTAAAGCTGTTTACAGCAACAACTCATTTTTTCGCATCATCTGTTAACTGAACGCACTTTCTCACCAAAATATGCTCAACACTAAGAAAGTCTAAATGAAAGTTCATAAAATCTAGAAAATCAATTTCAACCAACAAAAGGAAAAACTAGGGCCATACAGACCACCCATTAACAAAAAGCCAAATAGAAAAAAATACAAAAAAAAAAAAAAATTATGACAAAATTCAACAAAGTCTCTACCATTGACCCAGTCAAACCCAGCACAGAACAGTTTTCAAGATTATTATCAATAAAAATAAAGCCACAGAAAACACTTAAAATCAAAGTTAATTGAGCACTAAACCATGCAAAAGCTGAGCAGGTTAGCAGCGTTGTCAGGTACCTCTATCTACCAACCTACATACCAGCAACCGACCTACCAACCTGCCTATCATCATCGATAGACATCAGACACCAGCGTACGTGTGCGTGTGTGTGTAGGTACAGCATAATGAAAACCGCCAACACAATTTAGAAGCAATTTAGTTAAGGAAACAATATAAAAATCAACATCAACAACAATAAAGTAAGCAAGAAAAATCAGCCAAAACAAGCGTGTCTAAAGCTAAGCTGATGACTGACTGGTAAGTGCTGGCAGCAGTGTGGACACACCTTAATCTAGCGAGACGCTTAAAACGTCAATTCTGATTTAATTCTTTTTTTTTCAACAAAACGAGTATAGCTGTAGCTAAGCAAAATTCTTAATGAGTACGAGAACTCAAGTTGCCGCTTTAAACGGTAAAACTTTAAAACGAGAATTATAGTCGGTCGTTACGATGTAAGACAAAAAAGCTTTTTTAACAATAAAAGTTTATTTAAAACCAAAAAAAAAAACTGGTAAGAAATTTATCATCCCTGCATCCGATGAATTTTGTGCAAAATTTCATGTGATCATTTTCGTCGAATTTTTAGAGATTTAACCATTTTGATGACGTCTCTATGTACGGAAGATAGGCGTGGCTTTCATTAGGTTTTGTAAAATTTCAAACTTAGAAAGCTTATTTGAAATCAACGCTATGTGCGAAATTTCAAGCTATTAAATTCATTTTTGTGAAAAAAGTAGAGATTTAATTAATTTTTAGTAGAGAATATTTAAAGATAGATATTTAAAGATATAAAAGATTTAAAGATTAAAATTTTGATGACGACACTTTGTATGAGAGGTAGGCGTGGCTTACATGCGATTTTGAAAATTTTCAAATTTAGTGAGCTAATTTGAAATCAACGTTATGTGCAAGATTTCAAGCCATTCAATTAATTTTTGTAGAATTAGTAGAGATTTAAACATTTTGATGACGTCACTTCGTATGCGAGGTAGGCGTGGCTTTAATTGGATTTTGAAAATTTAAAGTTTAGTGAGCTCCTTTGGAGTCAACGCTATGGTATGTGCAAAATTTTAAGCCATTAAATTAATTTTTGTGGAATTAGTAGAGATTTAACCATTTTGATGACGTCACTTCTTATGAGAGGTAGGCGTAGCTTTTAAGTTTAAGGATTAAGGCAATGAAGACTTTAGATTAAGGAGTAGTTCAAAGTTAAAATGGAATAAATTTGAGTACTGAAAATGGTATAAAAATGATTTATTGCCGCTTACAAAATATTTTAAAATTTATAAGATATGTAGTAATATTTTAGGGGTATTCACAATGTGATGTATTTGGTCATGTAATGGGTATTTTGAATGCATTTGATATATGGCATTCATTGATTTTAATTAAAAAAGAAAATATAATAGTGGTGCTCACGATCCAGTGCAAATAGTCTTGCATCATAGCAAATGCAAATATTTTTGCAAATATATTTGCGGTTATTTCGACATAACCGCAGGCTGCGATTGCTATGATTGATTAGAGTAACTGATCAAAGTAACTTCCGATTTAAGTACGTTCACAATATATGTCAAGTAAATGCAATTGTATGATTTTACCAGCTCATTTGCACCAGATCGTAAATAGACCTATAACTCAATTATAATTTCTCAATTACTTTAATACTAAACTTTATCAGATATACAACGAAAATGCATATTCGTATTCATAGAATATTTTGTTGGATTTGAAAGAGACATTTTTTTCTATTCCAATATTGTTTTTCCACATAAATTCGATGACAACGCGAAAGTAAATAAATGAATATTAAAAATAAAAAAAAACTAAAATAGATTAAAAAATGCCTGCCAATATGATCACAATCTAGAAAATTAGTTGTATATTTTTGAAAAAATATACCACAAATACACATTTAGAATTTCTGTCACACATATTTCATTGCAAAAGTGCTTTCAAATAAAGAGTAGGCATGTTATCTTAGCACATAAGCTTCTATAAGGCTTGCGCCAAGTTCTAAAGAAACTATTTCTAGAAACTAAGTAATTTTTAAAGGCCCTTGAAATGATTTCTATAAGGAGCAAACGCGATTGTTTAATGTTTATAGAAGCTATTTAAACTTCGGAAAGAAAGTAATGTAAGGCTGTTCCAAACAATAAAAATAAACGGTATAAAAATAATTTGAATATAATTTGAAAAGAAAAAAAAAAGGCTGTTCCAAACAATAAAAATAAACGGTATAAAAATAATTTAAATTGTGGCGTCCGTGGCGTAGTTGGTTAAAGTGCGTGGCCGCTATGTCAACGAACTTTGGAGACCCATGTTCGAACCCCAGCAGCGACAGAAAATTATTTGAATTAAAGTAATTTTTCTGTACGGCCGCCACCTCTCTGCAGACAATGGCAAACCTCAGAGAGTAATCAAAATGCCATGTAAAGCTTCTTGAGAATAAGAACATTCCGTTCATCGCCGTTCGGAGTCGGCGTTAAGCCTGTAGGTCCATTTCTCGGTCAATTGTGTACAAACTTAATAACACGCACAACACAATTGATCATAAGAAGCTAGGTCAAAGTCCTTTCAAGGGCTGAAATGGCCAGTTATTTATTTATTTATTTATTATAAATATAATTTGAATATAATTTGAAAAGAAAAAAAAATTTTATGTCGGTGAACGTTAGGATTTGAACCCACAGCAATTCACATGCTGGACCAAAATGCTATACAACTGACCAAATTTCCAACTGCCAACTCATACCAACAGCCCCACTATGCAAATTAAAAGTAACAAACTCCTGTACTTTCAAAAGCTATGGTGAAACTTCTATAAAGCTTCAATAAGTACAATTATACAAGCAGCGAACTGGCCCCTAATTAATTTTACTAACTTATAAAAGTCACGAGTATAGTTAAAGTTCTGGGTGTATCTATCCACGATATGTAAGACAGTTGTAGCTAATATTTTGCTCAGAGGATGGAATATTTACGTCAAATTTACTTAGTTTTTTAACTATTTATTTCTATCAGGTAGAAAGTTGTGTATAGCCCTTGAATGCTTATCTTAGTAGTTCCATAAAAAAATGGCTTACTTTGGTGCCTTTATTTTCTTTTATGAAATTTTATGATTACAAAATTTATGGCTATTGTAATCTAGAAGACCCTCCCTAAATGTATGAATTGTCTATTTCTTTGAGTTACTTTTTTCGAATGAAATATTGTGTGAAATTTTGGGTCCCATCAAATATAACGATTCCTTTCCGGTATTTGGGAAAGCGCAACTTTTTTCGAAATTTACTATTTATGGTAAACAATAGTATTCTGAAGAACAATACTATTCTAAAGACAAGACTCAAAATCTAAAATAAAGTGGATGAATTGTTACTAGACTCAATCTTTAATGAGAAAAAAAAAAATTAAATAAAATAAGTTCTGGTTCTCCACAAGAATTTTTTGACTAAAAAACAGGTTTTCCATAATTACCATACCAGGTTTTTTATCCTCCACTGAATGTATACCCGAATATTTACATTAAGCAGGGCCCCGCTGGGGCATAAGCCCCGATAATGATAAATATGATAAAGGCTAGTTTTAAAGGGCCTTCAATCCATATTTGACAACAGTGATTATCGTTAATTTTTGTGCAAATCTGTGATTTTGACATTTACTAGGCCTGGAATTTTGATCACATAGATGCTAGTGATCAGTTATCTTGAAAGCTTTTCTTTAAAAAAATCTCTCAATATCCGCCAATTTCATTTCTCATACTGACCCTGGAGTTTGAGATTTGACAACCATGAAATCAGAATTTCCTTCGTGATCAGCAATCCCAAAAACCATGTATTCGAATTTCTCTTTATGGAAGATCTGTAATCAGTTAAATCCCCTTTTATTTTGAATCAGTTCTACTAATGTTGGTAAGTTTTTTTTTTCTACTTTATACTTTTGTAGGAATATCAGAAAACCGAAACCAAACAAAACTTCTGTATCTTTTCCCAAAAATTAGGCCTTTTAAAACTATAGTACCGGACTGTAGTAGAGTTATATTTAATTTATTCAAAGTGGTGGTTGGTTGGTTGGTTTATTCAAAATCCAACCATAAAAAAGGGATCCTCCTAATTACCAACTAATATTATTCTCTTCGAGGTTAAAACTTTACTTAACTATCAACCATGTCGCTTGTAGGGTATACAAAAGAACAACAGCTATAAATACAATATTTGTTGCTATTGTCATTGCCACCCATTCGATGAGGCGCCCACCAGATCAGCGTTAATTTGTAGAATAACGAAAAAATATACGAGAAGTCAACTAAAAGAATAGCTTTACTTAAGAGTAAAAGTAAAGAAAACAAAAAAACATAAAAATCACCAGATGTTTCTGGCATTGTTGGTGGGGGTCTGATTTTCACTCACCTAAATGAAAATGAAAGTATTTTTTCCTGTAATGGACTCGCAGTAAAGTGGTCATGGACATGATTGTGGTGATGGCACAGGTCATATTTTATTGCGGTAGTCTTCACTTTCGTTGGATACATAAAGTCGGCGACCGTGGATAGTGTTTGTTAATTTGATACTTTGTAACGGTAACTGCCGTTTTCATGGATGATTACCAATGACCTGAGGTCATTAAGAGGAAATTATATCGATTTGCAATGATTTGGCGAATATGTTGTGCAATTAGCTCATTGGTGTTAAATGAAGAATCATCATGGGTTAAAGTCGTTAAAAGAAGTGAAGAAATGATGGATGATGGAATTTTTAAGTTAAAGCATTTCTCCACAACATACAGTTTCTGTTTAGATTTAAAAAGAAAGTTATCATTCTAAATTAAGCAGATATAACTACAACTTTGAGAACCTTACAGAATTTGTCTCTTATATTCTATGTTCTTTGGAAAGTAGTTATGAAGTTGAAACAGTCTCTGCTGAATTTTGGAAAAAATTTGACAAAATTTCGCGCGATGTCATCCATCTGAAGATTAAAGTTCTTGGTTTTTAACCGCTCTTAATTGCTTGAATTTAATCTTACCTTTAAGTTTGTCCATGTCAGTTTGTCCATGTCATCTTTAGATTTTCCAAATACAAGATTTTATATGCTCTTTTGGTGTTCCTAAAAGTAATAACCTTAGTCCATTTTTTATTTCTTTTGAAAATTACCGTTGTTGGCATCAAAATCTTCCTGTCTATTCTGATGATATGAAAATCTATCGACAGATACGTACTATTGTTGACTCTTACCGCCTTCAAAATGAATTAACAGTTGTTCCACTCGGTGCGAAAAAAATGTCTGGTGCTCAACGTCAACAAATGTCAAGCTATCACATTTCCTCGAAAGAGCCTAAAATCTAATTCCAAAAGTTTTTACATACGAGTGCAATTTCTTTAGTCGTTGACTTTTTGTATAAAAGGTATTTTTTTCGGCAAAACAAAAAAAAAAGAATTTCTTTACATAGCCTTTTCATAGTCTCTACATTGATACATTTAGTTGTAATACCTAAAGTCCTAACCTAATAATAGGTTTTATCAAGGTCCTCTAATTAGGCCATTGTTACAGTGATGATCTCTTCGTTCGACACAAATCTCTAACCGCCAAGCAATTTGTTCAGGTTTGGAAATAGGAAATGTCGCAGGGGGCTAAATCTGGAGAATATTGTGGATGGGGTTGCATTTTTTACCCCAATATATGGATTTTTGACATGGCGACTACAGATGTGTACGCCGGTGCTTGATCATGGTGGAAAATCATTTTTTTCTTTGCCAAATGCGGTCGTTTTTGCTTCAAATCAATGTTAAAACTGACCTTGTGAATGATATTTACCGGTGATTATTTTGCCCATTTAAAGGTAATCGATGTGAATGGAATTGTTGACCGACACCCTAACCTTGGCCTTCCTTGGCGCATGTTAAGCCGGAGAAGTTTACTGCTGAACTGACAGTTCCTTGGTCTCTGGTGTGTTGTGATGTATCCTTCTTTCGTCTATGGTTACGAAATGGCGCAAAAACTCCATCAGATTGCGGTAGAACATCGCAAAACACTCCTTTGAAGTGATCACACGGCTGCGCTCATGGGGTGTGTAGGCGATCGTGGCACCTATCATGCTTTTCCACGCTTTTTCATATCCAAATATTTATGTAAAATGTGATGTGGCTATTAAGTTGAGATACCTATAGTCTCGGCCACCTCACGCACTTTCATTCTCCGATCCACCAATATCATTCCATGGATTTTATTGACGATTTCTGGCGTGACTTCCTCTTTTGGGCGACCTGAACATTCAGCGTCACTTATTCTGGTACGACTACAATGGAATTCAGTAAACGACTTCTTAACCGGTGAAATTGATGGTGCAGAATCCCCATGATATTAATTAAGAATTTAGTTTGTTTTGGTTATGATCAGCTCTGGGCACGGAGCAAGCTTCGGAGCCGATTGAGAGGAAAGGCTTATGTACACTGAAAAAAAAAAGTTAGCTTAAAATTAAACACAATGTGCTCACAAAATGTGTTGTTAATTTGACTTTTTTTTCATATATTTTTCAAAATTTTTAAATACATTTGCTCTTACTTTGACGAAATTTGTTGCAAGCTATTTTTTAAACACAAATATCGTCAAATTAATAACAATTGTCGTCAATTTTAAAACATTTTTTTTTCAGTGTAGCAACACAAAACGCAATAACAAAGCAAAGACAAAAGACAAAAACAGAAAGAATATATAACCTTTAAATGTAGTTGTGCCCATACCCGGTTATGATTGATGATTACACGAAATTAAATTTTTTCAATTTTCGTGGAAATTTACGAGGTTATTTGCTCTTAATGGCTTTAAGGCACAAACTAAATGACGCAACTTGCTCAAAAGACTACTTTGACAGAAGTTTATTAACAAATGGTAATTATCAGGACCAGTGTTGTATTAAAAGCTACTACGCGGGAAATTAAAAAAGTCGCTTACTTCTCAAATTGCCCTCGTATAGAATCGCCAGTTCCCTCAGAAAATTTCTTGCGAGATTTGGGTCTTATTTGCGACAAGGAAGTGAATTCTCGGTCCCTTTGCACTAGAGTCAACTTTGCACTTTGTTTTTTGAAACATTGGTCTGGAGAATTTTGCAATCCATACGATCCAATACCTCTCTACCTCACTTTTGTAAGACCCATCCTTGAGTATATTAGCCAGGTCTAGTCCCCATTTGATGTGTACTGAAACCATTCAGCGCAAATTCATTCGTTTCGCGACCTTTTCGGTTATGACAGTCCTAATCTATCAACTATGCTTGAAATTACCCACAGCCAATCCAAAGCATGGATGATTGTGGGTGTAGGGGGGGTTGCATTCCCTATAAAACGAAAAAAAGCCTATGTAAAAAGAACAAAATGGCCCACTTTGAGCCTTGAGTGTGTCGCGCAATCTTGAAAATAGTTTGGACTATTGTGAACAATAGTAGAATTTTGCCTGGGGATGCGAAAAGCAATTATGCGAAAAAACAGTTTGTTAGCACGGGCATAGTCATCCACTTTGATGAACCGCTGAAATATCATTAGTGGTTGATTGCCCTTGTTGACTATGGATGTCGAAATCCATGCCAATATTTCCCGATGATTTTTTCGAAATTATTTTTCCGTGAATTTTTCATTCCTTAGCTATAGGATACCAGAAGGATACCTTTGGGTACGTATTCTAGTTTTCACTCAAAGTTGTACTAACGAAGATATGTTACGGAGGAGAACCAGTAACTCTGTGAGCAAAATATATCGAAATTCCGAAAGGCCTTCGGCGAGCAAGCTCTATCGACACAAGAGTTTATGACAAAATGTACAAAATGTTCAAAGAGGTGAGGACGACCATCAGCATCAACTTATGGGCTACACTTCAACAAACTCAAATAATTGGTGTTCGAAACGTTTCATTGATTGACAGTCCGAAACCTTACTGACCTTGTTGGAATTTCGGAAGGATCAGTGAAAAACATTTTGAGTGACCATTTGGGCCTCGGAAAAGTGAAATCTCGATTGGTGCCAACAAAGCTCAATTTAATGGAAAAACAGCGCCGGTTTGATGTGTGTGAAACAATGCTTTCCGACTATCAAGACAAAATGAAATGCATCATAACTGAAAATGAGACTTGGGTATATGATTACGACCCGGAAACAGCCGATCAATCGGGTGAATACCGTGCCAAAGATGATCCGAGACAAAAAAAACACGTCAAAGCACGTCAAAAATAAAGGTCATGTTGACAGTTTTTTCGATTATAGTAGTATGGTGCATAATGAATTCCTTTCAAACGGCCAAACTATCAAAAAAGAATGCTACTTGGGTGTTATGAGTCGTTTGCGTAATGCTGTGCGTCAAAATAGACCGGATTTGTGTAGAGACAATTCTTGGTTTTTGTATTACGATAATGCCCCATCTCTCTGAATTCGTAATTCGTGATCATTTCGCTAAAAACTCGACCCAAATAGTTCCGCAACCACCGTATTCGCCTGACTTAGCACCATGTGACTTCTGGCTATTCGCTAAACTCAAGGGACTGCTCCGTGGACACCGTTTTGAACCGAAAGAAGAGATAGAAACCGAAACGAGGAATTGAAGGCTTAGAATTGAAATTGAAGGCTTAGAACTTAGAATTGAAGGCTATTTACAAAAGGACGCGTACCTCAAACACTAATAAATATTTTGACCTGTAATTGGACAAAAATCTCAGTGACAATACTGCCAACTTAAAACTAAAAATATTTCTCCCTATCGAAATTGCCAAAAACGTATTTTTGGCAATTCCGCTATTTTTTCCCTACAGTAGTATTCTTTTTTGATAATGCACGTCGAAAATCGTAAAAAATCATCACCCGAAAATGTTCACGTGTTAATTGCATTTTTTAGCTAAAATACAATTTTTTCTAAGATGGACTCAGTATTGTAATTCATCAAATAAGATGATTTTCACACCTGGAATCAAGAGGTGACACCCAGGAAGTGGTTTGAAGGAAGTTTGACTTATATGAGCAACCAACATCCCTCCTATAACAGTTTGTAGGGAGTTTAATTATGGTACTAACAACCTGAAAACTTATTTTCTGGGTGTAATTTTTTTGACTTCGGCTCCTCGCCATGGAGCAAGTAGTGCAACCGAAAGATCTCAGTCGGAATCCACCGCGTAATGCTAATCGGGTGATATTGATTACCATGCAAACTCTTGAAAAGCGCAGGGAAGTTGCCGATATAATCTTTTTTCGTTAACTTCTAGACGGAATCACTTACTGTCCTGCTCTGCTCCAACAGTTACGTTTTAATCCCAACTCACGTAATCTTAGGTCTATACCTCTCTTCCACCTGCACTTTTATCGCACCGACTATGGATGCAATGAACCTTTATCTAGAATATTTCGAGTGATCAAAAATATGATCACCGATCTTCCAAATAGGCTATCACCGCCCTCGCCGAAACCAGTGGCACGACCAAGAGTGTCGCGACGCCACTGCAGAAAAAGACTCCGCCTACAAAGCCACCCTGCAGTCGGTTGTAACGCGTGCTGCTAAGGAGCGATACAAAGAGAAGAGGAGGGAAGAGAGACGCATTTTCAGGCGAAAGAAAAGGGAAGCGGAAATGCGTGAGTGCGAGAAAATTGAGATGCATGGTGACAGGAATGAAGAAATAAGACAGGAAATAAGACGCCTGGCCGATGGTTTCAAGACCGGGGCCTCTTCCTGCAAGGATGAAAATGGGAATCTAGTGACAGATATCCAGAGTACACTGATGATGTGGAGGGAACACTTCTCTAGGCTTCTGAATGGCGACGACGGCAACAATCCCGCCAATAGAGATGATATCCCGGAAATCCCAATTGTGGACGACAGCGTTGAAGTTCCGCTGCCCGACCATAGTGAAGTCTTGAAAGCTATAGCTCGGCTTAAAAACAACAAAGCCGCAGGAGCCGATGGCTTACCTGCTGAGCTCTTCAAGAATGGAGGCGAAGCTCTATTTAAATGCATTCATGAGCTTCTATGCAGAATATGGTCGGAAGAATGCATTCCAAACGATTGGAACCTCAGTGTGCTCTGCCCAATCCACAAGAAAGGCGATCCCACAATTTGCGCCAACTACCGTGGGATAAGCCTTCTGAATATCGCATATAAGGTTCTGTCGAGCGTACTGTGTGAAAGACTGAAGCCCATCGTAAACCAGCTGATTGGACCTTATCAGTGTGGCTTCAGACCTGGCAAATCCACCATAGACCAGATATTTACGCTACGACAAATCTTGGAGAAGACCCTAGAAAAACAAATCGACACACACCATCTTTTTGTCGATTACAAAGCCGCCTTCGACAGTCCAATAAGGAATCATCTATATTCCACCATGTCTGAATTTGGTATTCCTGCAAAGCTCATCCGCCTTTGCAGAATGACACTGAGCAACACCAGCAGCACAGTTAAAATCGGGAAGGACGTCACTCCTCCATTCGATACCAAACGAGGTTTTAGACAAGGTGATTCCTTATCGTGCGACTTTTTCAACCTAATGATGGAGAAGATCATCCGAGCTGCTGATTTGAGACGCAGTGGCACGATATTCTACAAAAGTATTATGCTGCTGGCGTATGCTGATGATATCGATATCATTGGCCATAATACGCGCGAAGTCAGTGCAGCATTCTCCAGGTTAGCGAAAGAGTCGAGTCGAATGGGTCTTGCAGTGAACGCAGATAAGACGAAATACCTAGTGTCAACAAATAAACAGTTCCAGCGTCTTGGAAACCACGTCACTGTTGACAACATCTCCTTCGAGGTTGTTAAGGACTTCGTCTACCTGGGATCCAGCGTAAACTCTTTCAACGATGTCAGTATTGAGATAAAGCGAAGGATAACTCTTGCCAACAGGTGTTACTTTGGGCTGAGTAGGCAATTGAGAAGCAGAGCCCTCTCTCGACGAACAAAACTCACGCTCTATAAGTCACTAATCATGCCCGTCCTATTATATGCAGCACAAACTTGGACGTTGAGCAGTTCTGATGAAAAGACTTTGGGAGCCTTCGAGAGAAAGATCCTTCGTAAGATCTTCGGTCCAATCTGCGTCAATGGCGAGTACCGAATTTGATGGAACCACGAGCTGTATGAGCTGTACGCTGACATCGACATAGTTAAGCGTATTAAAATCGAGCGGCTCCGCTGGCTAGGTCATGTTGAGCGAATGGAAAACGACGCTCCAGCGAAAAAAATATTCGATTCGGTGCCCGGTGGTGGTCAACGCAGAAGAGGACGCCCACATCTTCGTTGGAAGGATCAGGTGTTGGATAACCTGACTACACTTGGTGTTTCCAACTGGCGCCAGCAAGCGCAAAATAGAAATGGCTGGCGCAATTTCTTACACGAGGCCAAAACCGACTTACGGTTGTAAGCGCCACATAAGTAAGTAAGTAAGATCTTCCAAATATTCTACTTCATTCTAATACTAATTCCTTTTATCCATATTCTCTAGTTACAATTTAGGTATTATGGTATTTGTATATAATTAACTTTTTGAAGTATAACTAGTTGATTTCCGGTTAATAATATGTTTTAGTTCTTACTAAATATAAGAGTTACGGAGCTACATGGACTATTTGGACTAAATGTTTAATTTGAAGTTTTTGCTCTATTTCTTTTTTTTTTTGCAGCAGACAAATGGACTGTTTGTAAAATTCCTTAAGTCCAAAAAAGGTATACATCACTTTTCAAAAAAAAAAAACAAAAAACCAACTTTTTGTAATTAAAAAAGATCTTTTGGCTTTACTGTGAGTTTGTAAGCAATTTAACGCTTACGGGCACAATGGTTGCGTTCAATAGAGTTTGCAAATTCACAAAAACGCTTGTTAAGTTATCGATTCCTCTCCGAATGGCTAGAATCGACCGAATAATAATCATTTTCAATGATGCTGTTGTTGAATTGACTGATTGATTGATTGACTGATATGGATGCGGGTTAATTTCACCGACACTCAACAGACGGCCAATTGAGACAGCCGCATCCCGCAAATAAATTGCCATTTAAGTATTTAGGTGAAGTTTAATAACGAAAGTGTTACGGATATCGTCTACTCACCACAATTAAATCGTTATCGCGACTCGTTGACACTGTGGCGCCCAGCCATTGAAATGATTTTCTCTCGATTACCTCACCATATGTGTTGCGGCGATTGCCTAGAATAAAAACAGAAAATAAATAAATTTTTTAAAATTAGTAAAATGTCGGCTGTATAAAGCTAATAAGCACATCGAAAGCCAAATAAAGTTGTAAAAAGATAATTTGCCGCTGTTAGGGCTGCGTAAATAATGCGCTTTAATGCGGAAGTTCTTAATTTATTCGAGTGCAACATCAAGAAAAACAAAAAGTAATAATGAGAGTGCATGTAAAAAGCCAATTTATATATATACATATGTATATATGTATATATTTAGAGTTTCTCTTTTATTTTTGTTTTTGGCACACTTCATATTAAAATCATAAATATTTCTTTATGAAATGTTGTCTTCGTCTTTGGCTACTTTGAAGTTTTTTTTTGAAGACGGAAGTTCTAAAAATTAAGTAGCTACAAAACATCAAGAAATGTGACGTTTATGTCTTGTTTGGCAAATAAAATTCGAAAGTATGTGAGACAAAATCTTTAAAAATGTATTTACAGTTCTTTTGATTTTCGGTGCAATTCTTTGGTGTTTTATGTTCATTAGGAAATTATTGTTTTATATATACCGCTATAGCATACCTTTCAGCCGTACAAAACATTTGGTTGAATCTTGTTTGAAATAAACAAACAAATAAGAGAAAAAAATCAAATACTTATATGTAGTTTGGCAATTATAAAGAAAATGAGTTCAACGGTGTATTGGACTATATTGGAATCACTATTTGTGTGTCCTCACTGAAAGTGCTTAAGGAAAGTTTTTCCTCTTTTCACCTATTTCAGCAGTACACGGAGAGAAATTATATTGTTATGTTAAGCAAATATTTTGCTTGATCTAAGAAAATTTAAGATGAACCCATGAGATTTTATTTTCGTTTGAAAAAAAAATAAATATATTTTGTGTAGAATTCTTCAACAATTAAAAATATTAAAAAAATTAAATAAAAATTATTTGTTGTTTTTTTTTAAGTTTATTGTTTGTATCATTTTTGAAACAGTATGCATACAGATGTGAAATAAGTACAAGACTTTCTTAAAAAAATAAAATGCAATAAATATTGTTATAAGGAGTAGTAAAATTTGATTATGTATGAAAATTATTGAAACAGTCATAATTGTTTTTTTTATTGTTTTTTTTTTTTTTAGCCTTAAATAGACCTTTTTTTTTAAATAGACCTTAAATTTTCGCACACTATGCTGCTAAGAATATTACTGGTCTCATACACCGCATTCGTTTATTTTGTCGTACTTGCTTATGGTCAATGGCATCAAGTCTTATAGCATTAGATGGCATCACTTGTTGAACATTTCTTGTTTGGAAGCTGGTTTTTCTATAATACTGCTGTTGCTTGGCCTACCTCTTGTCCCACGGGTGTTGGATTTGCACAATATATCTGCAAGTTTTGTTCTGAATCCTGCAAAATGCAATATCTCTTTAGGGTTTATTTGCTTTATGGTGCCAACCTTTTTATACAAAACCCAGGAGTTTATAACTTTCGAGTCGAAAAGATGATGGAAAATTCGCATATACCATTTTATTGTCTTGATGCTAATTCCGTTTCGGCTCAATAAGAAGTCCATTAAGTTTATCCCTCCCATGTGGGCATTGAATTCTTTTACTACCATTGGGCATGGTATGGACTTTATCTTCTTTTCGGACTTGTCGTACCTTTTATTTGAGTACAAAGGTTGTACACCAACATATGTCGACAAAAGAGTAACTTGTTTATTATCTTTCCGACTTATTGCTGACATTTCTTTATCGTCGGAACTGGTCACATATTTCTCAAAAGCTCCTCTAGCTACAGACTTGCTCATTACTTGCTGCTCGTGGGTAATTTGCAATTTTTCCCTTAACGGTTCCTTTGTACAGTCCTAAGCATAATATTCCTTCCTTGGCTTCAAACTTTTCAAAGTAAATAATATGATTCAAATCTCTCGGGACTCCTCTGAAAAGTTTAGTTACAAAATTGCACACAGCTCCCAAGACGGGCTTGCTCTCTAGCAACGTATTAAACCTCTGCACAAATGCACTCGTTTTTTCCACAACAGTAGATCCAACAGTGCAGAGTTCAGAGCTTGAAGGAACTCTGTTAGTCAAGCAGAGCGTATCCAAGTAATTTAATGATAACAAACGAACACTGCAGAGCACTCGTCAGCTTCAAATCAAACCATGTTCTCGGTTTGCTTTAACAGAACAATTACTAACAGTGAAAAATGCACCAATCACACCTAACACAACAGAACCTTGGCGAAGTAATTATTTCTACCATTGGCAAATAGAAATGTTATTTTTACGAATTCGGTGTTTGGGCGAACACTAGGCCAAACTAGGTCGCTGAATCCGAAATTGTTGTCAGTATTTTAAAATTATAAAATTTTTAACAAAAGGGCTGCCACCTTATAATGTATTTTTTACGAGTTTTAAACATTGTAAAACAGTTTTAGGGGGTCACTGTTTTCGAATCTGTCAGAATTTTAAAATTAAAGATAATTTTTTTTTATTTTTCGAATTCGGTGCTGGGGCGAACACTAAGTAAAAATGGGTCGCTGAATCCGAATCCGTTGCCAGAATTTCAAAATTGTGAAATTTTTAACCCTTTAGGGCTGCCACCTAAAAATATGCTTTTTTAAAAGTTTTAATCACTATCTTACAGTTTTAGGGGGTCGCTGATTTCGAATCTGATGTCAGAATTATAAAATTCAAGATGGCTGATAGGGTTGCCACCTAATTTTTTTTTATTTTTACGAATTCGATGCTGGCGCGAACACTAGGTAAAAATGGGTCGCTGAATCCGAATCCGTTGTCAGAATTTCAAAATTGTGAAATTTTTAACCCTTTAGGGTTGCCACCTAAACTACAAAAAATGTAGGTGGCAACCCTATCCACCATCTTTAATTTTAAAATTCTGAAATCAGATTCGAAATCAGCTACCCCCAAAAACGGCTAAACACGAAATCTACAGAACTCTAAACGGTCTTAATACGCTTAAGTTTTTCCTACACTTCATTGAATAATTTGCATACTTGAATTATTTGGATCGGAGCCACACCCATTTGTCAAATCCCCATCCCAGTACCCTACTTCCCATATTCTACTTTCTAGTAGAAGGATATACCAAGTAAGAACTCCATACATATTGAGTTTCATTGTTATACGGCATTTACTTCCAAAGCTATTCAAAGACAGCATAACTCCAAGCGTTCTGCTGTTGTGTACATAACAACATAACTTTCTAGTCAGTGCACACTTCTTTTACGAATCGTGCCTAACATTGCTTTGGTTTTAGTTTGTTCTTGTTCTGTTCAAGCGACGAGTGCTCTCTGTAGTGTTAGGCTTGATTTCGTTGATGAGAACAAAACATAGCAAAAGCTTGCACTACAAACGAGTGCTTTGAAACGCATTTCAAGCGCACTCGTGCAGAGGTTTACAACGTATCCAAAGTATCATTTCCAGAATAAATGAGAAATTTATATGCATACAGATGTGGTAATGAGCACATCACAGACAGTTTGAATCCCCATTTGCGAGGTTTTTTGGTAAGTACTGCTTCATAAAGTGGCCCATTTTCGTAGCACACATTTTTTTTATTAAATGTGTTCCATAGGTTGTTCCATAGGAATACTGGAAAATTGTTGGTTTAGATGGTCTATTATTGGGCGCAAATTATGAAGCTTATCATGTTAAAGATAAGCCAACTGGCTTATGTTGGTTGTCGTCATTGAAGTGAAGGATGCTTCTTATCTTTGCAGAGTTGTTCATATCGATTACGTTGAAAAAGGCAAAACGATCAACGGCGAATATTATGCACAGCTGTTGGATAGATTTGACATTGATTTAAAACAAAAACGACTACATTTGGCAAAGAAAAAGTGCTATTCCACCATGAAAACGCACCGGCTCACACGTCTGTAGTTGCCATTGCAAAAAAAAAGCCATAAATTGGATTACGAATTTACTCCATTCACTATATTCTGTAGATTTAGCCCCCTGCGACTATTTTCTATCTCCAAACCTGAAAAAATGGATCGGCGGTGAGAGATTTGTGTCGAATAAAGAGATCATCACTGGAACAAACGCTTTTTTGAGAACCTTGTAAAACCTATTATTTGGAAGGAGTAAACAAAAAATTGGAATAACGCTGAACTAAATATACCCATCTAAAGGAAATTATGTTGAGAAATAAAACGCTTTTTTGCCGAGAAAACCTTTTTATTCAAAAGTGACTGATTTATTAAATTACCCTCGTATAAAAGTGGGACCATAAGCTTAGCAACGGACTCTATGCTATGGTATGAGCTTTAAAACGCTGGCTTTACTCCATACATATGACTTGTAAAAAGTACAGCTTGATTTGGTAAGAACTTAGTAGGGGAGAGTGCTGGGTTGTGAACCGGGCTGAGTTGTGAACCATTAATTTTTTCTTTCCCTAATTGACATATCGCCAATATTTCAACTGCTAAATTTGTCTTTTGACATGACTCAATTTTTGCAGTTACACCAAAGTGTACATTAGAGTGTCCCTTATTTTGCGATTTTTGGAAATGTCAAGGTGCTGAAAGGCTTTTTTATGCGTTTTTATATTCTAAGAACGAAACTAAAAAAAATTTTTTTTTACGACAACGTTTACCCGTGCCAATCGGGCCCGAAAGTTTCGAAAAAATGCCCATATTAGACCATATTTGCACAAATTAAAAAAAAATCTTTTCTCTGCTTTTTTTAAATGTTTTACATTTTTTGGGACACATACATAAGAAATATGATATCTACAAGGTTTTTTTATGGTGGGCGTGGTTACCGCCTCTGCTGCGTCGAAATTTCTCCCGCAGCCTTTTCCCACTTTTTCATGAAATTAGTGCAATTTAAAAATAAAATGTATTTAAATAAATAGTGCAATATAAATACATTTTTATTATGCTAAAGTATTATTACATTTCATTACTAAGAAATGAAATGTATTATTACATGTCCTAAGTGGCGTCATTATTTCATAACAAATAAAATCTGAACTTATTACATATAAAATTATTGGTGCTTTACTTCGTCAGATGGTTCACAACCCAGCAACATTTTTGGAAGAGAAAATCACGTCTTTAGAAAATTGGCAGTAGAGAGTTAAATTTTAATCAAAACGCAATCTGCTTGCATAAAAGTTTCGTTGTATATTCACCTTTCCAACGGTATCTTGAATTATTCGATATCTTTGTTTTGTGAAAAGTTAGAGCTCAAAAACAAAACCCGGTTCACAACCCAGCCCTCTCCCCTACGTTTGAAATGGAAAACCTTTTATTGGGAGTCAAAAAACTATAATTTAAAAAATTAACAATAAAATTACGTCGTAAAATTCTTGTTTCTGTTTAAAGCTTTGCAATCGGAAAGCTCTGTTTGTTGTTGTTTGAGCCGTGTAGTGAGGATCCCTGATATAAACGATCCGCACAAAGTGAAGATAAAGAAAGCTCGTCACTTGAAGCTAAAATAGACTCTTGTTCTATTTTTAGTTTGCCGCTCATATTATGCTCTCTCCCAGAGCATGTAGAACTGGTGGCGAATTTATTAGGAAAGTAAAAGTAAAGCCACATTAATGGCGTATCGAATTGTATTTTAATGCAAATAAAATTTCAAATTCGATTTGAAATAAATACGTTGTGAAGTTGAATTCTTCTGGAAAATTTATTGTAAACAATCAAGAAGGCAATGCAACCTAAACATAAACAACAGTTCACAATGCATGTATGTCAATTAATTTTTCCTATAAAACCTTTACAAAATAAATCATCCAATCTTTGATTCACTTCAAAAACAATTCATTTTAATTTCATTCATTGTATTACTCTCAAGTTTTTCTCAATTTAATGTTTTTTAACTTTGCCAAACATTTTACAATAAAAAAAAAAAGAAAAACAACAAAAATCGATTTTTTATATGGTCGACTTTCGATTGGGCCGTATTTTTTCCAAAATGAGGCCGGTCAGGCAGTTACTGTGAATGATGTTGGCTATCTTGAGATGATAACGAACTTTTTATGGCCCGAATTGGAAGATATGGATGTGGACGATATGTGGTTTCAACAGGATGGTGCCACTTGCCACACAGCTAACGAAACAATGGCTCTTTTGCGCGACAAATTCAATGGCCGTGTTATCTCACGTGGTGGCGATGTCAATTGGCCGCCAAGATCATGTGATTTGACACCGTTGGACTTCTTTCTTTGGAGTTATTTGAAAGAAAAGGTGTACGTCGATAGGCCAGCAACAATTCAAGAGCTAAAAGATGAGATAATTCGGCACATTACCGGAATAGAACCTCACTTATGCCTCAGCGTCATCGAAAATTTGGACTATCGGATTGAGGTGTACCGCCGAGGTCGTGGCGGCCATTTGGCTGATATTTTGTTCCATACATAATTGAATCATACCAATATTATCATAATAAAAAGAAATGACAATAATTTCCTAAATAATTTGTGTCTTATTCAAAATCAACAGCCCTTAAAATTTAACCACCCTTTATATCTCTTAATGGATAGATTAAAATTCCAAAAATTTACTCAACTTTGTGAAGTATTTTATTTAAACTTAAGCTCTTATTTTATTCCTAGTCTTTTCGGAAACATAAGTTCAAAGAATTTGATTAGCAAAATATCATCGATGTTTTTTAATTAAATTTACAAGTCAATTCTTCCTCGATGACTTCAAGATAATGAATGATGTTGTCATAAAGCCAATGGATAGATTAACGGTATAAAGGAAAAGCAAATCATACACCTAAGTATCAACCAGAAACATATGTTGAAATCACCGCAAAAATGAAAATTTATCTCCCACTTTTTGAAAAAACCTACTAAGAGCTTGTTAAGCATTTGCTTTAAATCTCAAGGCTAATCAAGTTCAGATGCATTCACACTGTCAATAGCCCTGCCAATAGCCCCATCTCTATAAATTTCCGATTTTATTTTTATTCACATTTCTTAATCGCCGCTAAATATTAACCGCTCATCAAAATGTATCGATGCACTTATAAGGCACTCACCTATTTTTCTATTTTTCAACATTACCATAAATTAGCAGCTTAAGCAGCAGGCAACGCGATCTACAGTGGCGATATTTTAATGCATCTACTTACAAGATGGAACAGTAAATAGATAACAACAAGAAGAAAAGGAAGAAGAAGAAGAATTGTGTTTTCCATTCATACGCCACCAAAACGCGTAATCATAATAATTTCCATATTTCCAACAACTGGCGGCGGCAACTACTTCACTTTATGGCGCAAACAAAATAGCAACCAACAATAAGCAAAACGGCTGCAATAATTTGTAGGCTTCCTGCTTAAGAACTGCGTTCTTGTGCTCAGCGCTCACCACCCAACACCCCCTGCTCAACACTTCCTAAACATAAAAAAAAAAACATTTCAAGCTGTGCACGATTTGCAGCAACGGATGCGCAAATAAAATTATACGCTTCGTGGTAAAATAATTGATGAAAGCGCGCGTGCGCCGCACCGCCGCATATGTACCGCAAGAACCGCACCGACCGCACTTCTTTCGAAATGTTTGCATATTTTAAGCATAAAGTGCGTGGCGTAAATTTATGCAGAACATCTTGCCTAGAGACGAACAGATAAATGGACGGACGGATGGACGGACGGATGGACAGATAGAAAGATCGTTCGGCGGTTTGGAAAGTGTTGCCACAATGTTACTTTAGATGGCGTTGCATGCAAATGGATTTTAATTTCAACACTTTGTGAAGTGATCACAAGAACATCGCGTCGTCGTCGTCTTTGTTCCGGTTGTTGCTGTGGTTTTTATGGAGATGGGCTGCTGTTGCTGCAGTGAAGGTGGCTATGGCTCTGGCTCCTCCGTTCCTAGCCTAGGTCTATGCCAATAATGTGCAACAGCATGAGTTGCTGTCAAAAATGCCATAAATATTCAAATCTGCGTGTTTCCTTGCCATATAAACTCCACTCCACTAAAGGATAAACAAACAACACGTTTGTTCCACGACGTGTTTAGCTGCGGATCGTGATCAATGCCACAAATACCACATTTGAGACAAGGAAGAAGGGTGGCGCATTCGCACGTGTTAATGTAATAAACTAAGAAAACGCCCTTGGCTCAAATTTGCAAATAAATTGAAAACATTTTTGAGTTTATAGGAAGAGTTAAGCTATTATCCAAACCATTTAAAAATAAACTTTTTCCGCTCTTCTTGTTTTTTTTTTTTTGTTTTTTCTTAAAAGCTCATAAATATTTCCGCAGAAATTTACATTTGTTAATTCATCATAATTCTTGGCGTTGATTGACAGTCATTTACTTAAGCCATGTCTTCCATTTAGCCAGCGATGACGTTGTGATCGTCCTCATCATCATCATCATCGTCATCATCATCACCGTAGTCATCGAGTCGTCATCGAGTGATTGTCGATAATGCTGTTCTGCTTGTTACTACTACGCTGCACAGTGGTTCGAATGCATTCAAACGATGGACAAAATAGAAGATGTTCGAACGAACTGAATTTTGACATTATTTCATTATTTGAGCAATTTTTATGAAAAGACATAAAAACAGTTTAATAACGTGATTTTATTGAGGCTTTTACCGATGCAAAGTCATACAAGCATTTTTGTTAATATGTTCAATATAACTTCTGATCAAATAATACCCGGAATGTATATAAATAATTCATCAATAAAATTAAAATATTTGAATTATTCATCAATATTAATTTTATTTCCTTCAAATTTATCTCCACTGCAAGCACTTACACATGTTTCAATGCTTTCTCCAATCTGGAAAACTCTTTTGATAGGCTGATTTTGGAATCGCTTTCAGCTCCTTCTGCAAATTCTCTTTCATAACCTCAAAATTGTCTCAAAATGCTTTTCGCGAAGTGCTAACCTGAGTCGTGTGAATGTGAAAAGTCACAATGAGTTACGTCGGGTGAATATGGAGCTTGCTGAATGGTATGAACGTTGCTTTTTGGTCAAATGGTCGCATAAAAAATGAGATGTATGCGCCGTTGCGTTGCCGTGGTGAAGAAACTACAGTTTTGAAAAAACAAGACACCAAGATCGGCTGATATCTCCCTTATGCTGATATGACGATCTTCTAGAACAATTTACAAAAATTTTTCGAAGTTTTCGTCGTTACACTGGTGGATGTACGACCGGAACTGCCGACAAATGGTGCTAAAACAGATATTTGAGTACCAGAGGAAATATGTACCAAGTCCAAAAAAAAATAATGTTGATAATATCTCAACTGTGGCATCCGTGGCGTAGTTGTTTAAAGTGCGTGGCCTCTATGTCAATGAACCTGGAGACCCGGGTTTGAAACCCAGCAGCGACAGAAAATTATTTGAATTAAAATGATTTTTCTGTACGGCCGCCACCTCTCTGCAGACATGGCAAACCTCAGAGAGTAATCAAAATGCCATGCAAAGCTTCTTGAGAACAAGAACATTCCGTTCATCGCCGTTCGGAGTCTTCGCTAAACTTGTAGGTCCGGTTCTCGGTCAATTGTGTACAAACTTAATAACACGCACAACACAATTGATCATAAGAAGCTAGGTCAAAGTCTTTCAAGGGCCGAAATGACTAGTTATTTATTTTTTTTTTAATATCTCAAGTACGATTTGTTTGAATGAGAACTTCCGGGTATTTTTTGATCAAAAGGTATATATAAAACATGACTTAGCAAACATTTTTTCAGGGACTAGCAAAAAATTTAAATTTTTACCCGCCAGTGTCGAGAGCAACCAACTGTTACTATTTCGCTAGCGTCTTCACTAGTTCTTAAAGCACTAGCTACTTTTCTAACCCAAGGTAATAAAAAATAAAAAAAATTACCCAAGGTAATGCCAAAAAATTTCAGTTTAATCAACTTCAAAAACATTTTTCTTATTACTGATATTTTTTTAGGCATTTTTCTATTGAAACCGACTAATATGGGCTAGTGAAATCGCTAGTTCAGCATAGTGGCCAATTCAATTCATAGTGGCAATTTCAAGGTATTTAGTAGAATATCCGAACTAGTGAGTGTAATATAAAAAACAGTGCCTTAGGGGAGAAGTTTCATTAATTCTAGTGAAATACTTTTCATAAATTTTATTGTAGGTCGCTTCCCAGAAGTTATTTTGGAGTCAATTGAAGAAACCAACTAGTTGATTTCTAGTGTAAGTGGAATAGTAGACATTCAGCACAGACAGTTTTAATATGTCCAGCAAACATTATGACTCTTAAAAGACTCTTTTAAGACTCATATAAATGAGTTTTTATCGTCATAATGCGCTCAAAAAAGACTCTTTTATGAGTACATTTTCTTAGGTTGTGGACTTCAAAATATGATTCATAATAATGACTACTTTACGTCCTATTTTGGACTCAAAATTAAGACTCTTTTATGACTCATAATAAAGACTCATTTAGTACTCGTATAAATTAGTCTTTTTGGACTCGAAATTAAGACTATTTTAAGAGCCATATTTAATACTCTTTTTAAGAATCATGTAATTGAATCTTTAAAGACTCATATGAAGACTCTTTCAGAACTCATAGAAGTTATTATTTTAAGAGTCATAAGTCTCATGTTAAAGGCTCATTAATGGTTTAAAAACTCTTTTTAAACACTAATTTCTGACATTAATATGATGTTAGTAAGACCTCAGAAACCCCTTTGCGCGAAATTATCGTGTGTGCCATTTCTTTCATTTATTTAATAATATTAATAATAAAAATAAAAACATTTCCATATTGCCATTTATCGTACTCATAAAACACACAAAATACTCTTTTTAGAGTCTTATTTTTAAGCAATAATTTTACACGCATATCAAGGACTCCTTTATGAGTCCTTTTTATTGCATACTCATAAAACACGCATAAAAAATACTCTTTTTAGAGCCTTATATTTGAGCAATCATTTTACAAGCATATCAAGGACTCTTTTATGAGTCCTTTTTATTGCATACTCATAAAACACGCATAAAAAATACTCTTTTTGGAGTCTAATTTCTGAGCAATTATTTTACAATCATATTAAAGATCCTTTATGAGTCTTTTTATTGCGTACTCATAAAACACGCATAAAAAATACTCTTTTTGGGGTCTTATTTCTGAGCAATTATTTTACAATCATATTAAAGATCCTTTATGAGTCTTTTTATTGCGTACTCATAAAACACGCATAAGAAATACTCTTTTTGGGGTCTTATTTCTGAGCAATCATTTTACAATCATATCAAAGACTCCTTTATGAGTCTTTTTATTGCGTACTCATAAAACACGCATAAGAAATACTCTTTTTAGAGTAATTTTTTTTGAGGCACTCAGAAAATGTTTGCAGGGATGATATTTCAATAAATGTGTAAACTTTTTATTTCAAGCAAAAAAAAAAAAAAATAGTAAGCTCTATATGCGAGTAGGTGGAAAGTACATAGGCTGCTACTTAAATTTCGGGATCTGACAACGCTAATGCCAATCCTATCAAACTGACTTTTCCACTATAGATGAATTTCATGTAAAAATCGAGATGCATTGAACCCGACCACCTCAGATATCGATGAAATTTTGTTCATAGCTAAATTTGATCAATACAAAAAAACCCTCATTTTTAGAAATGACTGTTTTGCGATTTTTTGGGCGTGGCACAGTGGGAAAGTTTTCGAAAAAACGCGAAAATGGTCGAAAAGAGCTCCATTTAAACTGCAATAACTCAGAATCGACTGAACCGATTTCCATGATCTTGGTATCATTAAAAAGATATTTTAACAGGCTTTATGACACGTTTAAAAAATAAAAAAAATTACACTGTAAAAAATTTTATAACAAAAAGAAAATTTTACCTAACGAAAAAACCAAAAAGATCAAGGGTTTTTTACAGTGTATTACTTTTTTAGAAAGGTTTATTCTTCACCTATAACATATCAAAAAATAAAAATGGGTTCTTTTTTAGTTTTTTTTATATAATTTTTTAAGTAGTGGCACTTCTAGTAATTGCCCATATATTTTTATATTGAAGCCACGAAAAATAGCCAAACATCTGTTATATTACTGAGAAGTGTTCAAATTTCAGTTATATTCAAAATATACTTATAATGTAACTTATATACTTATATACTTACTGTAACTGTGTTTCTAGGATTAGCAAAATAAACACACTGCAGGTACCCCTAATTAAAGAAATGATTTTAAAATTGCCTTAAAAATTGCTATATAAATGCACCTGATGAACGTACCGAAATTTTTCGAAATAATTCGAATAACAGCGAAAATATCAGGTCACATTCTTACACATTTACAAAATAGTTCAACAATTCTAACATTTTTTAAATGTTTACAAATAAAAAACCATCAACAATTGTTTATATTATTTGCCATGATTTTATTAATTTGTGTTTTATTTTATTTACATTTTTTTTAAGTTAATTATTTGTTGGATTCATTACGACTGCGCGCTTTTCTTAGTGTATTCCGGCAAGTTTCGCAAATACGGCTACAATGAATGTTGGCGACAGCTGGAAAATATTCAATTATATTTGCAGCCTCGTTTTCACTTATTTTACGAAGCGAAGCGCAACACTTATTAGATATTTTTATGCATCTGTACTTATTGTTTGAATTCATATTCACTCAAAATTTTAAAATATACACGTAAAAATTGTAATGGGATATCTTGGCTTCTCGAAACGGCTTATAATTATGAATTTGGGTATGTTCATCAGGTGCATTTATATAGCAATATTGAAGGCAATTTTAAAATCAATTCTTTAATTAGGGGTACCTGCAGTGTTTTTATTTTGCTAATCCTGGAAACACAGTTACAGTAAGCATTTTATGCGCTTACCTGTATACTTATTGGTTTGGGCTGGTACGGCCGCAAGAACTTTTTGGGGTTAAAACATATTCATAATTTTTCTGGGACATTGTTTATTTTTTTTACCTGTATACATACATAATTTTCTTTTATGCATATTATATCAATAATCTTTGCACATTATAAGTATATTTTGAATATAACTGAAATTTGAACACTTCTCAGTAATATAACAGATGTTTGGCTATTTTTCGTGGCTTCAATATAAAAATATATGGGCAATTACTAGAAGTGCCACTACTTAAAAAATTATATAAAAAAAACTAAAAAAGAACCCATTTTTATTTTTTGATATGTTATAGGTGAAGAATAAACCTTTCTAAAAAAGTAATACACTGTAAAAAAACCCTTGATCTTTTTGGTTTTTTCGTTAGGTAAAATTTTCTTTTTGTTATAAAATTTTTTACAGTGTAATTTTTTTTATTTTTTAAACGTGTCATAAAGCCTGTTAAAATATCTTTTTAATGATACCAAGATCATGGAAATCGGTTCAGTCGATTCTGAGTTATTGCAGTTTAAATGGAGCTCTTTTCGACCATTTTCGCGTTTTTTCGAAAACTTTTCCACTGTGCCACGCCCAAAAAATCGCAAAACAGTCATTTCTAAAAATGAGGGTTTTTTTGTATTGATCAAATTTAGCTATGAACAAAATTTCATCGATATCTGAGGTGTCCGGGTTCAAAATTTCAATTTTATCTACATTTTTAAATGAAATTCATCTATAAAGAGTTTGACATTTTCATACTCAAAACGTTTTGGTGTATGTGCGCTTATTTTGTTATTTACAGTCAAGGGTGTGCACAGGGGGGAGCAGAGAGAGGCACTTGCCCCCAATGGACTGGAAAAACTTTATATATTTTTATTTGCAATGTGTATTGTTACATTTTCATGTACGTGCACACTAATGCATACCTTTCCCTTCTTCCCCCTTGAAAAATTCCTGCGGACGCCTATGATTGCAGTGATTTTAAAATTGTATTTCAGCAAATAAAAAATGGAACTAACACATGGACATTTTTATTTTTTAAAACTTTCGAAGTGACATTGCATTTCAACAAGAGTGCATTGATGAACTCAATTCGACTCTTGGCGATGAAACACCATTAAAAACGTCAGTAATATCGCTGGTACACAGAATTCAAGCGGCACCGTACTTTGCTGACTGGCGAAAAGCGTCCATTTCGTGAAGGGCGTCCATAAGATTGAGGCATCCCTGGGCATTACTTTCACCAGCACACATACCATTTTGGTATTTTGGTATACCAATTATAAAAAAGATTTGTTCACGTTGGATTCCACATAATCTGAAAATCACTAAAAATAAGGCTCCTATCGATTAGTGCAAAGAAACGCTTGCCATTTCTTGGTGAAAATGTTCTCCTTGCTCATCGCTTAACTGGCCTAAGTTCTCTGGGAAGAAGTCCAAATGCGAATGGAAAAAATGAATTTTTATAGACATGTTGCATCCCATTGCACCATATGCACATAAAAATTCATTCACAATTGCGACATAGTCGTCGCTTCTATGGTTTCCGAGGAAATTAGTGCACAGCGAAAAAAAACTCTTCCACGCACGTTGTTCCACGAAATTTAACTTCCTTACAAAATTTGTATCTCTCATAACTTTTCGGATTTGAGGTCCAATGAAAATACCTTAAGTTCATAAAGATAAAAATATTAAAAGTAATAGATATGAAAAAAAAAACATTTTTACCTCCTTTTATTTTCGCTTCACTTAATTTTGGAAACACCCGTTTAAGATAAGCAAAAGCTTCGCCATTTATATATAATTTTTTAACGAACTGTTTCATATATCCGAGTTTCAGATGCAGTGCTAGTAGAATAAGGTTCTCAGCCTTGATTACAGGAACGTTAAGAACATTTTGAAAGCCTATTTTATGTGATACAAATTTTGTAAGGAAGTTAAATTTCATGAAACAACGTCCGTGGAAGAGTTTTGTTTAGCTGTGCACTAATTTCCTCGGAAACCATAGAAGCGACGATTACTTATGTCGCAATTGTGAATGAATTTTTATGTGCATATGGTGCAATGGGATGCAACATGTCTATAAAAATTCATTTTCTCCATTCGCATTTGGACTTCTTCCCAGAGAACTTAGGCCAGTTAAGCGATGAGCAAGGAGAACATTTTCACCAAGAAATGGCAACAATAGAAAAACATTTCGAAGGAAAAAATAAAATTAAAATGATTTCGGAATATTGCTGGTCATTAAAACGCGAAACTAATGATGCCGACTTAAAAAAAAAAAGATCAAGCAAACATTTTTGAGTTGTCATATCGAAAATGTATTTTTGGAAGAAATTTCTTTTCGTTAAAAGTTGAATAACTTTGTCAATTACTGACCAATTTTTAAAAATTAAATTTCGTTTAAATTTTTAATAAATGTTTTCTATGAATCCATACAGGACTGCTGTGGTCTCAATATAATTTAGTGTATACAAAAATCGTCAAAGTTGAAAAAAGTCAAAAAAATTAAAAAAGATTTGTATTTGCAGAGTAAATACACACAGCTTTCTCAAGTTGTCCCAAACAATATACATATCGTTAAAAAGGTTTAAGTATCGTCTTTCAGGATCTGGTTAAATTTTAAAAATCGGTTGGCAATCAGGTAAGTTATAAGCCAATAAGTGGGCAAAGGTAGGCAAAATCGGTTTTTTGACCATAAGTCCAGATTTTGGGGGTGTCCGGCAAAATTCAAGTATAGAGAATTCTTTAACTCGACAAGACCTACCAGAAAAATAGCATTATCTCCCAGGTATTTCAACTTCGTTCCATTTTGTCGCACTGTGTTATCTAAAATATTGAATTAATAATCGTTCATCCGCCGTATTGCCCTGATTTGGCACCCAATGACTTCTTTTTATTCTCGCACACAGTAGAAGAAAAGGTAGATGCGTTAAAAGACTATGTTCTGTTGGTGTCTCAATTGGAATGGGATGGCAAAATGGGAAATGTTATGACAAATGGTTTGAACGCACGCAAAAATGTATTAATCATAAAGGAGAATATTCCAAAAAACAATAAAGCTAATTCCGATGGAAAAAATTCGGACTTTTTATTTATTCCCAAAATATATGAAGCAACCCTCGTACAATGACAAGCAATGGAAGTCATACTAGAATTAAAAGATCGTATAGATTTGAGAACCCAATACTTTCCTAATGTATTATACTATATGTATGTATAGTATACTATGTATATACCTTTCATTTAAGGTAAGATTATTATTTAAAAGTTGTAAAGGTAGAAGTAGAATTAAGATTGGGCAAAAACTGTCTTTTATAAAATTGGAGCTTATTTATGATTGAATTAAGAGTATCACCTTATATACATCAAATACATCAAATAATAAGTACAAATTGTGTAAAAAGTCAAAAAGTAACGGGCATTTTGAAATTTAGAGTTCTGTGTTGGTCCTCTTGAAACCTTTTTTGTTGTTATGTTGGCTAGCATGTCTAAAAAGTATCTTTACATTTTCAGTCATATTGGTTGTTATCGTGAATAGCCCTATATAAAGAGTGATTTTTTAAGTGCCTGATAACTTTTTTTTTAAAAAAAACGCATAAAATTTGCAAAATCTCATCGGTTCTTTATTTGAAACGTTAGATTGGTCCATGACATTTACTTTTTGAAGATAATTTCATTTAAATGTTGACCGCGGCTGCGTCTTAGGTGGTCCATTCGGAAAGTCCAATTTTGGGCAACATTTTCGAGCATTTCGGCCGGAATAGCCCGAATTTCTTCGGAAATGTTGTCTTCCAAAGCTGGAATAGTTGCTGGCTTATTTCTGTAGACTTTAGACTTGACGTAGCCCCACAAAAAATAGTCTAAAGGCGTCAAATCGCATGATCTTGGTGGCCAACTTACCGGTCCATTTCTTGAGATTAATTGTTCTCCGAAGTTTTCCCTCAAAATGGCCATAGAATCGCGAGATGTGTGGCATGTAGCGCCATCTTGTTGAAACCACATGTCAACCAAGTTCAGTTCTTCCATTTTTGGCAACAAAAAGTTTGTTAGCATCGAACGATAGCGATCACCATTCACCGTAACGTTGCGTCCAACAGCATCTTTGAAAAAATACGGTCCAATGATTCCACCAGCGTACAAACCACACCAAACAGTGCATTTTTCGGGATGCATGGCCAGTTCTTGAACGGCTTCTGGTTGCTCTTCACTCCAAATGCGGCAATTTTGCTTATTTACGTAGCCATTCAACCAGAAATGAGCCTCATCGCTGAACAAAATTTGTCGATAAAAAAGCGGATTTTCTGCCAACTTTTCTAGGGCCCATTCACTGAAAATTCGACGTTGTGGCAGATCGTAAGTCTATTCATGATGAAATGTCAAAGCATACTGAGCATCTTTCTCTTTGACACCATGTCTGAAATCCCACGTGATCTGTCAAATACTAATGCATGAAAATCATAACCTCAAAAAAATCACCCTAAAATATACATATATTTTATTTATATATAACTTGAAAAATATCATCTCAAATATCATGAGTTCCAACTTATAGAAAAGTGATTTTGATCCCTTGATTTCTTATTTCTGCATTTACCTGTCTTCTGGGGTTTTCTGAAAGCAAACAAATAAAAAGTTTTGAGTTTTTTGCATGACACAACTCACTGTGCGCTGAAGCTTTCTTTGCTCACACTGCAAGCGATGTTGTCACCGCTGTTGTTGCTATTGCTGTTCTTGTAGTTGTTGTTGTTATTGCTACTGCCACTAGTTTAAGCAGTCGCCTCACGTTGGCTGCATTTTAAAAACGTGTTCGTTTCTTCTCTGCCCATTTGACGTTAACGCATGCGCCTAGCCATTGATCACATTCACCCATCCATTTTTTAGTTACTTATTTTATTTTCGGAAATTATTACGCATTGTATTTGATGCCTTAAAAGGTGCAGGCTATTTATAACTTTAATTGTTGAAGTTTTGCGCAAAACATAATAAGACGCCCCAAATATTGCGACATGACGCAGCGTTTCCTATTATTTGTGACTTATGATTTTTCCAAGTGGGTGGTTGGCTGATTGTTGGGTTGTCTGTCAGTGATAAGATCAGCTCAATAGACAAAAGAGTTACTGCTCACTTGTTGGAAATTTTAATAGCAAGCAGCAGCATAGGCGGAAGTTACATTAATTTTGGAAATCTTATTAAAAGCTTTATTTTTATTGGTTGCATATCCAATAGAATTAAGTCAGGGTTACTTAAAGCCATCGTTGATCTGACAGCAAATTTTGAAGGCTTAAGAAATTGACATCATTGTCAATGATCATTATTTATATATTCCACTAAATGACAATATGAAGAAATATATGACACCAATATAATAAGATTTAAAAACTGATGGATTTTCTAAAATTTTAATCGGACTATTTTTTCACAATCGTAAACTAATGATTAAAATATATTCAATCGTTACTCTCTCTTATTATAAGTCTTCTGAAATATTTCACATTTTTAAGGTGTATTTATTTAATTATTTAATGTTTTTAAAAGCTAAAAGTTAGTCTCAGAAGTAACCGATCTGATTTATAGATATCTGTTTTTGTTTGAAAAGAATGAGTGTGGTAGAAAGTAAAATTTTCGTAAAACTCAGAACAGATTGTTCAGTATTTTGTTGGCAGCCATCAATATTAAACGCTCTTAGTGAATTAGTAAACATGGAAATAATTGATCATCGTTATGTAGAACAATGCTTTCATTTGAAAGACCTCAGTCCAACCAATATCAGAGCTAAGCTAAATTCTACTCTGGGGAAGACTTTGTTTACAACAGTAAAATATTGGATGCCAGAGTTTAAACGAGGTGGTACGAGACGAACATCGCAGTGGTAGACCAAATGAAGAGACCACACCATAAATAGTAAAGAAAATCCACAAATTGTATGACCGTGGACGAGACAGAATTTCTGCGAGATCGCGGAAATAAAAGGCATTTTAAAAATTGCTGTACATTGCATAAATAACAATAAAATAATGTACATTGCATATTGACTAGAAATTTTGAAATGAGAAAGAAGTCCGTAAGTTGGTTGTCGGGATTACTCACGAGGAAACCAAAACAGAGTCGTAAGGATGTTTCAATCGAGTTTTTGGCGAAGTTTAATTGCAAAAAAATAGAGCTATTGCGTCTATTCATAACCATGAATGAAACATTAGTCTTCACACCCGAGATGAAGGAATAGTCAAAACATTGGACTGAAAGGATAGAATCGGCTCTAAAGAGGGAGAAAACTGCAGACAAGCTCATGGCATCCGTTTTTTGGAATGAACGTGGGATAATTTTAATCAGAAAGCAAAGACAATCAATGATGACTATTATGCGAATTTATTGCACCTTTTGAGTCAAGAAAAAACAACCCCATTTAGCAAAAAGAAAGTTTTGTTCCATCAAGAGCAAGCATTAGTTCGCAAATCCGTTATCGCCATGGCCAAAATCAATGAGCTAAAGTTCGAATTGCTTCCTCACATGCCATATTCACCAGATTTAGCCCCCTCGGATTATTCTATGTTTCCAAACTTGAAAAAAAAGAACAGCTCGGTGGTGAAAGATCTGCCAACAATGAAGAGGTGGAGTCTGAGGTTGATAGCTATTTTGAGGAGCTCGACGGTAATCACTATAGCTATTCAACAGCGCTGGAAAAAGCATATAGAGCCGAAAGGAAATTTTGTAGAAAAAAAAAATATATAACAGGTGTTTTTTTAGAGGTATAGAATTTTTTTTCAAATAAAACAGAAAACTCAATGAAATGGCTAATATTTTGGGTGTATTAATTTGGAAATTCAATGGCATTTTGATCACAATTTTGGGCATATGACTAACACGATTGTGTATCATGAAAACCATACTGTCGGTCCACTTTCGCACCACTTTTTTCAGTATACCCGACCTTTTATCGCCAATAACGCACTGAATGTTTGTTTTCAATTGGTCAGTCGTAGCTGGTTTATCAACATAGGCTAGTGACTTGACGCACTCCCACAAAAAATAGTCTTACGGAGTCAAATCCCACGACGCACAGTGGTTGAAAGGTGGGCACTATAAATATCAAAATTCATGTTCTCTTTTTAAAATTTTTTAAGTTAACGTCGTGTAAGAATTGTTCAATTAGCATAAATCCAAAATATTTTTGAATAACATTCATTATTTTTTTTGTCTAGAGGCCCTTAAACTCGAACAATGCAAAAAAACTGAAAAAATTATGTAAAAAAATGATGTTTTTACAGTAACTACAAAAAAACGGGAAGAGATATTTCCCTCCTGTCTTTTTTATTTATTTAAGAAAATGTTCAAAAACAGTTCTGCGTATTTGAAATATATTGTTTACCTCTATTTTTTTAAAAAACTAAAATTTAACGTGGATATGAAAAAAAATGTAAATTTATTTTTTAGCAGAATGTTACTTTGTGAGCTCCAAGTTGCGACAAAAAATATTTCAAGGGAATGTATTTATTGATCTTTTACGTAAATGTTTCAAATAATAAATGTGAGCTCTTTTGAGCTTTTTTCACAAGGTATGACAATAACTAAAACCATTTTGAGAAAAATATAAAGTTGCTCAATCTCAAGGCTTAGTTCTTTAGCAATTATCCTTAGTATACTTTCAGGCTTGGATTGTTAAGCCAAACTCTTCGTTCAAAAGTGTGACATACTTTATATTGCTTATTATGATACCAGCAATATTGCACTGTGTTATTGAACATTTAAAGCTCACAAACGAATTTTTATATTTTTTTGCTACTATAAAAAGATTGATAACAGGTTTTAAATTTTCCCTAAAAGTATACTCAATTAAATTTAGAAAGTTGCTATCTTCGCTTATGCAATAATTATTAATTTGTTGAAGAATGCAAAAGGTTCATTAATATTTTTTTAAATAATAGCGAAACGGGCAGCTTTATTTTGAAAATTTTTTTTTTCATTGTCTTAAAAAATAATTTTAAAATAATATCTTACAGTAACATGAATATCTTATCTTAACGGTTTAGATGCTATATCACCTTAAAGTTTAAAATTTGGAAAACAAGTGGAGTGAAAATTTTTTTGGGGGAGGTGGGCATGGCGGAAAAAATGTTTTTTTATTAAACACTTTAATTTAAGATTTCTGACAATGTGGTTTCATAATGGGATAAGTCATAGACAAAATACAGTGTTTTTAATTTTTATGTTATATGAGAGGTAGGCGTGGTTGTGGGTGGATATCAAAAATTTTTGTTTTCATCTTGATACAGTCGAGCTGAGCTCATGTGCCTAATTTTATTTATTTACGACGACTACTTCTATTTTTTGACATTTTTTTTATGGGGCTCAAACACTGTGCGACGTAGGTGCAGAATTGACAGGCCCATTACTTGATAAGATTATGTCATCAAAAGATCCTCCCAATAGAGTGATGGTTTCACGCGTTGTATGGCTTGTTGTACCGTCATGCTGGAACCATTTAACACTTAGACAATTGATATTGACGGGGGGAATCAAAAAGTCGCGAATCATGTGTCTATAACGCTCACCATTGAAAGTAACTTTGGTTCCATCTTCAGTTTTTGAAAAAGTTTTGATGCCTTCGGCATGCAAACCACGCCAGACCGTAACGTTTTCTGGATGCAAGGAGGCCTGGTGTTATATCGGAAGCCTTTTGACGGACGTAGCCAAGTCCGTTAAAAAGTACGTGAACTATCGATACCAATTTTCGAGCCGCGAGGTACGAGGTTCAAATTCCCGATGATACAGAAAATTTTTTCTATTGAAATTAATTTTTCTGGTCGGTCGTTACCTCTCTGCAGACAATGGCAAGCTTTAGAGAGTAAATAATGTTATCTGAAGCTTCTTGAGAACATGCACATTAGCAGTTTTGAGTCATCTAATAACTGAACTACTACACTAAAGGAAATAACGCATATTAACATTATCCACGCCTGAGTATACATTGTATTTAAATATTTACCTTACAACTCGTTTTTTCCCGTATTTAAACTTTATTTATACCCCACTGCTACTCACATATTCCATACAACTGAAAGAGCCGACAAGCAGCAACAGCATCGCACTCTGTTCCTGCAGTTTATTTCTTGCAGTTGCAGGTTTCTTATGGTTCTTGTTTAGTTTTTGTTGCATTGGTAATATAGCCTGGATGTTTGGCCAAGATGATTTGTGAGTGCGATGGGTGATCGCATAATGAGATTATGTAGAGTGGAGTGACAACTCGCTATTTTCTCACAAATGTCTTGTCGTCATTTACCTGCATATTTTGCTGCTTATTTTGAAGAAAATATGAAATATGAATATGAAGAAAGTATCACTATAAAACCATTAATAACATATTGAATTTAAATATGTTGTTTTTTAAATTCAATATTTTTATATAAATTTTCTTTGAATACGATAGTTTTATTTTCAAATAGTAAATATTTAAGAGATATTTTAAAAAAATGTATGCATAATTTTAATATATTTTTTATTAATTCTGTTTGAATATTTAAATATTTTATTTAATTAAAAAAGTTTAATTAAATAAATTTTAAATATTTACGACGTTGATTATGCAAATACGTTATTGGTGCAAAATTGACTCGCTTTTTGGATAAATTAAAAAAATTTTTGGATAAATTTAATATTTTTTTTCTCTTAGTATAGTTGTAGATCTCGAAGAATTATGTTCAAACAGTTTATAACACACAAAACACAAATTGATTATAAGAAGTTTGGTCAAAGTCCTTTCAAGGACTTAAATAGAAAATTTTTTTTAAGGAAGCCTAGAGAGTGTTTTCAGGATTGTTCTCACTCCAAATACGGCTGTTTTGCTTATTTATGTACCGGTTAAGTCAGAAATGTGCCTCATCGCTGAAGATGATTTGACCTTAAAAATGCGGTTTCATTTCCAATTGATTTTTAGTCCATTCACTGAATCTACAAGCCCAAACGTTTAAATTGGGCCCATGGCGTAATTAATAAAGTGAACGTAACGTTTACAAATTTCCTTAGGATTGTCAAAAAATGCTGACAAAGAGAGAGAAACAAAGAGACAAACTTCAGAAAAGTGTCAAATGACTTGGATTAAAAAAAAAATTGTAACAGATTGTTTTACCGCTTTTGCTTAAAATTTGCCATCAGCCGTTTTTGACAAGTGTAGGTAAAATTTTTTTGAGAGATGTGAAGAATTCGCAAACACGTTGTTAATAACACCATGATTTGGGCCCTTGGTCACACTTACGTCTACAGCGGCCATAATTCTTCGGTACTTAAAGTATGAGCTCGTAATAAATTAATATTGTCCATAAGAGCAATACATATACATACTCCATCTCTGACCACAAAAAATGTTTATTGTCTCTGTAGCGAACTTTATTGAATGTAACGGCTTTTCTGTCATCATTTTCGAAAAAGTGCGGCCCCATAACTACTCGCGGATTTTGAATCTTCGCATCTGAATTTTGCTTATTACGTAGACGCCAATATTAACCCTTCGAGCCACTGGTGTTTTTCATCGCCCATGCCTTAAAAAAACCTATTTTTTAAATTAAAAACTTTTTATGCATACTCCTTACGCCACCTGGGCGTTAAGTTCACAACTTAACTAGCTTTACTCTCAAGCAATTTAGAAGGTCAGGGATGCGTAAGTGTCGTTGGCATTCGTTTAAAATCGACTATGGACTCATTTACTCCAGGTGTGGCTTAGTGTATATTTTTAAAAATAACTGAAATATTTCATTTTATTGAATTTAATTATTTTTTTTATTGTTTTAAGGTATGTATGAATAATTCGACTGAATTTGACTATTTTACTACTTCTTCTGTAAATATTTTATTAAATTACTTAAAAAAATATTTTTAGCTCTTAAAATCAACACTGAACGAGTTAATTTGAATGTTATTGGTGCCTTCAAACATAAATTTTTTAGGTCTTAAGTTAAAAATTGTAAAAGTTATGAATTTTTTAGTAAAAGAGCTAATTTTTCACGTTTTTTTAACTTGGCCGCGTGCCTAAAGTCAGCCATTTTTAAATATTAGAAAATAACTATACAAAATGTTGAACTAGACCAAAAATAGTAACCAGGTAAAGTTTTAAGCTTTTATATCCAAAATTCGGGATTTTACAATGATTTTTTGACGTGGGGCGATGACATACCACCATGTGGTGCTATGTTACTGGAGTGAGGGTGTGGCTCGATGGGTGCAAATGAGCTTCGTCAGAATACACTTTTTTGTTCTCCAAGACCCAATAAGAGAACATATGGAGATGCTAGTGGTCCGCCGGTTAATTTTCTTGACTCCTTTTGATCTTGTTGACATCTTTCGTCAATATTCGCTGCAATGTGGACGTGGAGAGGTCGAGTTCTCGAGCACGGTAATGAGGTAATGAATTAAGGTACTTGTGTCGTTTTCCACACTTTCGTTCACTGCGTCGATATTTTTGGTCGAACGTCTGGGGCAAAGTCATTTCCGTGTCTTCAACGCATACTCTGAGCCAGTCTTTTGGAGTTTTTCCATATGTTGAGCACATACGTCTCAGAAGGCACATAATTACGAGAAAAATTTATTCGAATTTTTGGGCATCGTTACTGCGATTGAATGTAAATTTTCCGTAATAATATTCAACGAATTCGGTAGTTTCTTTTTCTGCATAGCAATTTAATGAAAATTTCCTGCGTTTATAAATAATAAATATTAAATCTGGCAACAGTCAAGTGATCAGCTGTTAATAATATGCCATTCCAACTCTATACCTCTTGTTGATACACCATTTAGTCGATAAGCCATGATCTAGTTCAAAAATGGTCAAAATTACCATTTTGAGGACAAAATATAATACCAGCCTGTATTATCCAGTTAAAATTATCCTTATTACTCGTATATTGTCTTCATGTGATTTTCATTCACCGCATGTAAAGGATCAAAGGTTTTCTGGGTATTGTCAACCTAAAATGTAAGTATTTTCTTCTATTGGGCCTCATAGCATTTTTCAAACTCGATAGCTTTTAACACAGGCTAGCTAGTGTATAACTTTGTGAGAAAATACTGCTTTGGAAATCATGCAGTTTGTGAAAATATTAAAAAAAAACTCCGCAAGTAATTTTGTTTGGCACTGTGTCAACAGCTAGTTTTGCTCAATACTGTTATTTGGATTACACTGTGTGTAATTTTTTAAGTCATGGCAAAATAACCATATACGGACACCACTACGTGATAAAAGACTAAAAAAAAAAGACCCGTGTCTCCCAATTTTTCCCAAAGTCATGCACTTTTTTGTTTATGGGCCGCCAAAGATTTGGGGCCTCGGTATCATTTTCGCAAAAAAGTGATCATTTTCTCGGGCTCATATCTTGCAAACCGTTCAGAATTTCGATTTACTCTTTGAGGCAAAGTTGTAGCTCTTGTCATAAAGAACAAAAATTGCGAACATATAAAATAAAAAAAAATTCACCTTCTAGATCAAAATCGCAAAAAACTTAAAAAATTCGATTTTTTTTTTACCTTTTTTCCCGTGTTCAGGTCCATAGGTAGCAAAACGTTCAAAATTCAAGGAAACAATCAACTACAAAAATTTACCTAAGATCTCAATAAACAAATTTCTAGAACATATAAACTTCCTGGGAATTATTCTTAACACCGGTTTTTAATTTCATTTGTAATGTTGAAGTAAATAAAAAACAAATGAAATTAAAAAAAGGTGTTAAGAATAATTCCCAGGAAGTTTATATGCCCGAGAAAAGTATCACTTTTTTGCGAAAATGATACCGAGGCCCCAAATCTTTGGCGGCCCATAAACAAAAAAGTGCATGACTTTGGGAAAAATTGGGAGACACGGGTCTTTTTTTTTTTAGTCTTTTATCACGTAGTGGTAACCGTATATGGTTATTTTTTTTTCGTGTTGCACTGTGTTACAGAGAACTAAAAAATTGTTTAAAATTAAATATATTTTGCAAAGCTTTTACTATCCAAATGACTGTTAATACTTGTTTTAGCTAAATATAAAGATAATACGAATGATTGTAAAATAGATAATGCAGTAAAATTCAATTTTGTGGTCTGGCAACGTAGTCAATGGGGGCGCATAACATTTCAATTTTATGTTTGTTAACATTATGTAAAAGTTGTTTTTACTCATAGATCAAATGTTTGCTAAACTGATTAGAAGTCTGGCTTCCCAGCTACAACAACAACAACAACAACAACAACGGTGAAAATTCAACAAACCAACACCAAACCAAACAACATTTTAACTATTTCGAAAACTTATTTGATCTTGTCGGCAAGATTTGGCAAAACAAGTCAAAACATTGCAATTTTAACACATTTAATCAATTAATTGGAATGTTTTCGGAGATAACAGCGATCAGCCATTGAAGAAAATTGTATAAAATATAAATAAAAAAAAAAAAAAACAAAATGTTTAAAAATGACTATTTAAAAATAGCTAACTCCCAGCTTATAGCCTTTAGCTGATGTCTGATTACACACTTTTTCTCCTCACAAAATCCAGAAAACCAACAATATTAAGCTCTAAACAACGAATTTATTAGCATGAATGAAATTGTATGTTATCCCCTTCGAGAATAGCAGCAACACGCTTACCGTAAAAAGCAAAAGCAAGCAGATCAAAGTCATGTGACGCAGCACACATGCACCATGCAATGAGTGGGTTGCTGAGCACCATCAGAGTCACTCAGTTAGCAGAGGTTAAAAAAATTCAAAAAAAAAAAAAAAATAACCCATGTAGGCGGCATTACGTGCCGATGTTCATAGGCTGTCGAACTCAAAGTTGATGTCTATTTTAATGCTCAGTAAAACTTGGAAAAAAAGCTTATTCAAAGTTTTCATTGCTAGGCAAAAGATCAGCGTCAATGCGTGATCTCTAGATCTGCCCGAGGGACATAATGGCAACAACCGAAAAAGATTTCTTCTTGTCATGTTGAGGTGCAATAAAATATATAAATCAATGCTGCTTTTTTTAATAGTTCATGTCGTGCGATCATGTTGATGATCTAATCGAGATTTGTTGCATGTTGACATTTTTAAGTTATTTGTCCAAAAACAATGTTCTTAAGTTTTCCCGAACTGCGGGAAGCAATTATGTTTTTTTTTTCTTTCGTCTAAATTTAAGTGTGAAAAGTTCATAAATAAGAATAAAAGAGTTGAAATTCTGGTTAACACGCCCATCACGTGACGAACGTGTGAACAACAGGCGGTAAAACATTTAATTAAGACTTTATTTCTGTTCAAACGTTGTCTTGCATTTTATTGTTGTTCTTAGAAAAATTGATTTAAAAGTGTTGGCATCGTTACAATATAGACAACTACGAAGATTGTTAACGATTAACTGCTGTTAGAACCTAGAGGTTTAACCCATTATTGGCCTAAAAGGCCTTTAATACTTTTCTCGAGAATACTTTTTCTTTCAAAATCTGTCCAGAATATAAAAAAAAAAATTAATAAAAATATGTTGAAAAATAGAATTTTTAAATAACAGACTAACAGCCGAACTCATTAAAATCTTTTAAATTAGATATAAAACGTTCAATAGTTAAAAAGCTTTTAATTGTCATATAATGTTGTAGCTGCTTTGTAGTTAAAATGGGAACACTTTCGATTTGAAGTGGGAAGAGTGTAAATAATTGTTTGTGTATTAGATAAATTCAATAGGGCAATTCAGAATCTTGTGCAAATGGTCTTGCATCATAGCATTTGCAAAATGGTAGAGTATATTTTTATTCGACACTTACAAAATATACAGAAATGCACTCACTACGCTTTTGCAAATATGCAACACTAAACACCCATAGTTTTTATTTACTATACGAATGTAATACTGAATTGCAAACTAACAGATGAATGGTGAAAAACAATAAATGTAAAAATAAGTGCTATGATATGTTGCAAAGTAAGCCGAAAAAGACCGTTTACGATTGATGCGAAATTTTTACAATTGCGCGAATTTACAATCTCAAATACACAAGACTGTAAATTTCCCAAATAACTTTTATTTATTTGTCACAATTTTGTCAACATTGTGATATTTAAATATCAAAAGTTTTTCGAAGCTACCCTCTGCACTGAATAAAATTGTCATATTACTATCTTTTTTGTAAATATTTTGAAATGTTTAGACTTTTGACAAATTTTCTTGTTTTTATTTTTTTAATTTTTTTTTTTTAAGTTTGTTATGTATTTCGAATTTTTTGACATATTTTCCAATTATTTGAAATATTTTGAATAATTTTAATTATTTTTAACAATATTTGTAAAGACAATGTGCAAAAATTAGAGCATATAATTTTAAAATGCTTAATGAGAGGTTTATAGCACGTTTCAGCCACTTTTACAAATTCTCGAATTTATAAAGTCGTTATATGAGGTCCAGCAGAAAAGTGTATCAAATTTGAAATAGTTCTGAACTAGTTCCAAAAAGGACCAGTACTAGTTCCACTACAATACCCTTTAACATTGAACGAACTGACGCTTTTTGCGGGTTGATGTCATAGGAAAAGACAATTGTCCCTGTTAAGAAAAGCAAACTAAAGTTTTAAATTGCAATTATGTCATTCAGTTTACGTTATTTCCAATAGTTAATTTATGAATTGTAATATAAGGCTGAGCTCTGAGTTACCAAACTTGCAATAACAAAGTAGAAAAAACGTGTCTTAACAATGCCAAGAATATTAAAGAGTGAGTGAGATAAGTAAAGAAAGAGAGAACAAATGAAAAGAATAAAAGTCAAAATTTTGTTAAGGCGTTGACGTACGGTATTGAACAAGAGTGAATAAAGGCAATTTCACAGTGCAGCAACAGGAAATAACAATTCTCAAACTGTCCCCATAAACACTCCTTTTTCTCCATATTTGAACTAGTTGCATTAGTAACATTTTTAAACTGGTTGCTTTCGCAGTAGCCTGAAAATGGTTCTTTTTTAACTAGTTTTAAAGGTAACATTTTAAAAAAGTAAAAATTTAGTGCACTGGAGCAAAGGTCCTAAAGACCTGATTTGTACGATCTTTTCCATCCACAAGATTTATTAAAGAAGAAATTTTGTTTACAAATGTTTAAAAACGATATTATATTTTTTTTCTTTTTTATTATTATTTTTTCTTGTGCGCAGCAAATTTTTAAAAATAGCCAAAACGAAAAATTTTTTTTCAGAAATACTATTAAAAACAAAAGCAAAGTGAACTGATCTACACTGAACGTCTTTTGTAATTTTTCAGACCTATTTCGAACTGCGCTGGAAATGAACTAGTTCACTTTTTCAATTTACTCCAAAATAACTGCTGGGGTTTATAATTCTCATTTCAAACATTTTTTGACATTTTGTTTGCTCTGATTTATTTTGAAATAATTTGATATACTTTTGGACAATATCTGCATTCAGATGAGAAGAAAAAAAAAATTAAAATACTAAAGGGTTTATTGAAAGTTTTAACCATTTTTAAAATTCTCTCATTTGTAAAGCCTTTAAAAGAGATTTCTAACGCTATTGGACGTTTATGAAAAATGTTTTTAAATTGTTTTTTTTGATTTTTTTCTAATGAAGGCTTTTAAAGAGGTTCATAATTTTATATGAATACAGCCGTAAATTATAAAAGGGATTTTTCAACCCGTTTCGGTCCGAAGTGGTACAGATTTTCACTTTTTTTCGACACTGTATTCAAAAAAAATTAAGAGACATGTTGAATTTTCAAACTTTTGCTACATGATCTTGAAGTAAACATCTGAAATCCACCGAATGAATACTTTTTGTCACTGTCAATAATGCATTCCCAAAAAATCCCAAAATGTTGAAATATTTTGTTAATAAAATCTCCATTTCGAAAAATTTTGCACTCGAATCACAAAAAGGGTCACGGAATCAGAAAAAGCTCCCTCAAAAATATAGTATACATGTCTCTTAAATTGTTTCTCAGTTTTATCATGTCAAATACATTGACGAAAAAAGTACAAATTCATACCACTTGGGGCCGAAACGGGCTAACACATTTTGTAATTTAAAAATCTTTATTTTTACATATTCTCCCGTTTCCTAGTGAAAATTAATATAAAGCAGTGGTCAAAATTATAGCGCACTTAGCATGCTACCTTTTTTAAATTCAATAAATCTTTGGATATATAAAAAATTTAATTGCTTTTTCGTTTTCAGAAAACGACTTAACTATATTTAAATTAAGGAAGTATGCCTTAAAAACCGTGCATTTTATAAGCAACTTCAAATCTATTATACCTGTAATTTTTTTGATTGATATTGACAGTTATTGCATCTTAAAGAGCGCCTAAAAATAAATTAGATTCAATCTGTCAAATTTAATATTTGGTCACAATCACAAGTTTTTCGTCTCGTTGAAAATGTCGAATTACGTGCCAACAAAGCAGCATTTGCGGGAAACTTTACTTTATTGATTTAATTTAAAGAAAAATGCATCCGAAGCTCATACTTTGCTCCTCTAAGCATATCCTGAATATGAACCTTCGATTAGAACGTGGCAGGAGTGGTTTGCGCTTTTCAAAAGTGGTGATTTTGACATCGATGACAAAGGACGTCCAGACCAGCCGAAAAAGCCCGAAGATGAGGAATTGGAGGCATTTCTCAAAGAAGACTCGTGTCAAACGGAAGAAAAACTTGCAAATTCGTTGGGAATTGATCAGGCAACTTTTTTCAGGCATCCGAAACCATTGGGAATGATCCAAAAGCAAGGAAATTGGGTGCCATACGATCTGAAGCTGTGAGACGTTTTTTCGCGTGTTAACAGCTGCTCCAACGATAAAATCGGAAAGATTTTTTGCATCGTATTGTCACTGGCGATGAAAAGTGGATCCATTACAATAATCCAAAGCGTAAAAAAATCATATAGTTACCCCGGAAATGCCGCAACATCGACGGCAAAGCTGAATATTGCATGGTTCCAAGCTCATGCTCTGTATTTCATGGGATCAACTAAGTGTTATTTATTATGAGCTGCTCCAACCTAACGAAACAATCACAGAAGATCGCTACCGACTAAAATTGATGCGTTTGAGCCAAGAATTGAAGGAAAAACGGCCGCAATTCCAACAAAATCATGACAAAGCTATTCTTCAGTATCACAATGTTCATTCACATGTTGGAAGGCCAGTCAAAAGATACTTAGAAAAGCTGAAATGGGATATGCTATCCCACCAGCCGTTATCACTAGACATTGCCCCTTCCCACTACTACTTGTTTCGATCGCTGACCCATAGCCTGTCTAAACAGCACTTCCGTTCTGATAATGATGCCAAAAAATTGATCGATTCGTGGATAGCCTCAAAAGACGTGTCCTTTTTTTGAGACGGAATCCGTTAATTACCAGAAAGATAGGGAAAAAGTAGTGGCTAGCAATTTTTCACAATAAAGTTAACATTTTAGCAAAAAATGTGTGGTTCTTAATGCATACTTCTCGCATTTCTTAACACACTAGGCGTTGTAATCTTTTACTTTTCAAGGGGCCGATCAATTATTGACCATAAGTTTTCCATGGGATTAATATCTGGTGATGCTGGCGGCCAATCCAAAAGTGTAAGGTGGAAGTAATCTTGTTGAAAAAAAAAAACATTGTCTGTACTCAATTCCAAAAAGTTATCCAAAATACTCTGGAAGGGTGTTAGAAATCAACTCAATACAGCTTCTAGAATTCATGCGCCTTTAATAAAACAGCAACGGACCACTTACAGGCACTGAAGCATTCCCATACACTAATGGACCCTCCACCTCCCTATGTCCGATTTTGAAAACATAAGGCTCGATCGATTTCTTGCTGCGTTCGGCGCACAAACGCCCGATATTTCTATTTATGAATTCAAAATGTAATTCAGCACCGAAAATAACTCGTTACCAATTTTTTGAGATACAGTTTTTATTTTTATATTATACCAGACAAGCCTCTTCTTTTTTTTAAGCTTGCTACGGAATCGACGGTGTTTCAGTGTGTAACTATTTAGACCACTTTTCATAAAACGATGGCAAGTTGTTCTTGCACTAATTGACTTCTCAAGAGAAGATAACCATTCGTTAGCTAGATAATGACTACTTGCGGCCCGATTTTCAACACATTGATGTGTAATCCAAATGACGATCCTGAGCAGCAGTTGTGCATCTTCTTTGTCTTTTGTCTAGTACATTATCAAGTGGCAAGTTCGCCAAAACTTTTTTGGCAATATTGTAAACACATTTTCCAGAAACGTTACACAATCTTGAAATTTCAAAATCAAGATTTTTATAAAAACAAAGTTAAAAAAACTCTTATTATATAAAATTTCCAAAACTTGATATTCTTCTTGAAAGAATATGCTTGAAAATAGGCGAAAGACCATTTTAGGTAAAAAAAAATCAATCATTGTTGTATTTTAAGCTTAAAGAATACATCTAATTTTTTTTTCATTCATGCATTAATGGGTTAATACAGGGCTAATTATTAATAATAACACTGGATTTGTATAGCTTTGCTGTAAAATTTCAAAAGACTTATGGCTGAGCTTTACTCTAAAATTTCAAATAACTTGTAGCTGAATACAATCAATCTAGCCCAAATCTTTTTCTTAATATTTCCAATTATGGAAAACTCTTCACCTACCTGATGAATCGAATCTCACCAAGGTACAGTCACCATCGTCCATGCCACATTTGAAGACAGCACCTGCTTCCAAGACACCCTGTTGATATGCCGATGTATCGTATTTAGGTGCACCAACGATCAAGCTGTAATTAATGAAGAGAAAGTAATTTTTAATCTTTAATATCTATGCATGTTTGTATCTGCAGTAAGCATATATATATAAAAAAAAAACTATAAAATAGAGTTGCAAATAATTACATGGATTTGATGTTATGGCACACTATGAAAATGTGTTGAAAATCTTTAGAAGCTTATGTTTACAGCGTGTAATCAGCATAAAATGATAAAAACAGCTATTAATATAATGTTTGCCGAAAGCAATGATAAAGGAAATATCACAAATATTTCACACGGTTTATATGGCTTTTATGGCAAAACTAAGAGTATAGGAGTTAATTAGTCATTGGCGAAAGTTTTATTAGTACTGAAACCGTTTAAACTGTTATTTATCAATTTTTCCAATCGCTGTGGGAAGATTTAAACAATTTTTATTAGATATGGAAAAGTGGGATGTAGGATCAATAGATAACGCTTTAGATTGTTATTAACTCGAAAATATTAAGCAATTACTTAGTTGGTTTTTATATTGTCTTAGAGACTTTGACTTTACTTTTATCCTCTAATTAACTTTGAATAAGAAGACTTCTATACTCTAAGTAACCCTTAAATTTCTAAGTTCGGGGCAATGAGTGTTGACTGGTTGCCTACCACTGGGTCAAACTCATAAGGGGTATATTAACTTTGTCACATTGTTAAGTCCATAATGAGGCGTGTTAGGTATAGAAAAGTATTTAATATATTCGTGATCAGCATCATCAGTTGACTCTGATATATCGATGATTCCATATCAATTCGACTATTTTTGAGCAAAATCTGACCTTTGTGATTCAGATTTTTTTTAAACTTTGTAGGTTAGTAGTGCTCGTGAAAATAACTTTAGCTGTATTTTTTGTTTTTGCGAAAACATTTTCTTTTTTAAGTTATACACTGTCAAAAAATTAAAAATATCTTAAAAAATACAATTAGTGCATGTATTCAAACAGCTGTAACTTCGAAACCGTAAGTCGTTCAGAAAAAATCTGAGATATATATTAAAGATCTTGAATGAGTCTTTTTTGTGGTGTACTTTTTTGGTACACCACTTGATTTAATTTTTTAATCCTAAGCGAAATAAATAGCAAAATTTTACATTTTTTCTTCCGAGTAAAACCGGGTATATCATCTAGTTATAACGGTCGACTACTGCTTAGAGTAGCTCCAGCACAATTTTATTACGAAGATGTTATAGTTCTTGTTATGCTTAAAATGTTCTTCTGAAGTTACAGCTGTTTGAATACATGTATTCAATTGCAATGCAATTTTTTAAGATATTTTGAAAATTTTTATATGTAGTGTATATCTTAAAAAAAAAAATTCAAATATAAAAAAGTATGCAGATGTAATAAGTTTCAGGAGAACTATCAACCCAGAGATTGTAAAAATTTTCAAAAATAGTGATGTCAGAAACGTGGGTGTTTTGACATGGAATCACTGATATAAGCTTACTTATTTTTAATAAAAAAAGTTCGAAAATATTCCAAATCGGGTGAAAACCACGCCTACCTAATATACAAAGTGAAGGTATCAAACTTGAAATCTTACACATAAGCTTTGATTCCAAATTCGCACTCTTCGTTTCAAATAAGTCAAAATCGAATGAAGACCATTCCTAGTTGCCATAAAGGACTATTTCAAAATGGTGAAATCCCTAAAAATTCCACCAAAATTAATATAAAAACTAGAAATTCTGCAAAAAAAGCTTTGATTAGAAATACACACCTTTTAGTTTAAAATATGTATGTCGAAATCAAATTAAAACTACGCCTACTTCCCATACATATTGAAGTCATCAATATTGTAAAACCTTCATAAATTCCGAAAAATTAATGCATTGGCTTAATATTTTATACTTTTATTTTTAAAATTTACTCTGAGTCTGAAATTTGAAGAATTGGATGATATCCTAACTATCAACCATACAAAGTGACGTCACCGAAATAATAAAACCTGCATAACTGCGGATGTAATATACATAGTAAACACGATTGTGGGCACTGTAAAACTTCGACCAAGTCGAAGATAATAAATTTCTTATTTGTATATTATTTATTTCAAAGTGTTATTTACTATTGATTTGGTGAAGGTCAACTTATAGTTCGCAAATAGTTTGGTTAAAATATTGATTTAATAGTTAAATTATAAAGAGCATGAACACAATTTGTATTTCAAAGATCAAAAATACTTAGTACGGCTTTATTTAAAAACAAAAAGTTATCTCACTACAAGAGCTGTGAAGCACATTTTATGGAAAGGCATATCATAATTTAAACCATCAGCACGTCATGCAAAATTTCGACTTCTTCGGGACATGAAGAATTCTGTTTGGCATCTTATGTAATGTTTGTATAGAAACGATCGCTAATGCTTATGTCCTTACGAAGCTTTACTTGACATTAACTTGACTCTTTGAGGCTTGTAGTGATGGTCAATCAGAAAAAATAATTAATATTGAAAATATTTTCTGTGTCAGATCTTCCAAGTACACGCAAAGAAATTTTTCGTTTACCGCAACTGAAAAATTCACCAACTACATTTTATTTGCGAGTTGTATTTACCGCAAACGAATATTTAGTTGTCATCAATTTAAAAATATATCTTTTATTTATATATACCGCAAGCTATTTCGGTCATTATTATTTATAATATGAATTATCTTTTTCCCTATGTCCGTCCGTCTTCTTATGGATTGCACTCATCGCATCTCTGTTGCTATCTCCGTCCGAGTATCAATCAAATAACCAATTTGCTTATATAGTAACAATTTATCCAAAAAGTAACTCTGAACTATAAGCGTTGTGTTTATACAACGAAGGGAAAAACAGACGAAGTTTTCAGTTGGGAAAAGCAACTTTTTCAATTGCTGCAATTTAAAAATCACTCTCATTTATGACAAACGAAATTAATTTCCTGCAACTAAATGACGCATTTCTCGCAACTGACTGTTATTATGACAACTGTTGAAACGTTTGCAAATAACGATTTCAAGCACGACAAACTAAGTTCGTTTGTGGCAAACTGGCGATAAACGTTTTTTTTCTTTGCGTGTAGCAAACATTTTTTCGGGTTCTATGTACTTCTAAGGCAAAATGCATCCTATTTTCTTTTAAAAGTCCGCAAAGAGTTTGGAAAGCCATGAAAACCGACAAATTATCTGAAAAAACGGACCCATATGTCGAGGAAAAAAGTTTTGTACCATCACGATAATGCACCTTCACACACGTCTTTGAAAGCGATGGCCAAATTGGACTACTTACGATTCGAATTGGTGGCTCACCCACAGTTTTTTGGCCCCTAGCGACTATTATCTGTTTCCAAAGCAGCGGCTCCGGGGAAAGAAACTGAGACGTATTTAAAGTCTTGGACGTTTTGTACTTCAGAAAGAGCATTGAAATGATAGAATATCGCAACATAGTTGCAACCATGGCAACTAGATATGTTGAGGAATAAATATAATACCACCTTGATTAAAAAGTTCCCGAAATCACCACCGTGTTGCGCTCTCAGTCACCTGATTTGAGTACTCTTACTTTTTTAAGGTGGCCACATGTGTCCTTGACATTCTACGACATTCATTTTCAGCTTGATAGCTTGACATTTGTAAAAGTGACGCCGTATTGGGTACATCTGTGCGCGTTTTCCATTTTGTACAATTTTAAAAATGGAATTGAATTCGCAACAACGGGTTTGTATTAAATTTTGCATTAAAAACGGTTTCAATGGTGCGACGACATTGTAAATGTTCGAAAAGTGTTTCGGCAACGATACTCTGAAGAAAACAGTCGTTTATCAGTGGCACGAACATTTCAGAGGTGGCCGTGACTGCGTGAACGATGATGAACGCAGTGGCAGGCCATCAACATCGAAAACCGACGAAAACATCAACAAAATCAAAGAATGGATGACCGTAGTCCGTAAATTGACCATTCGAGATATGGCAGAGAAGTTGGGCATTGCTTTTGGATCTGTTCGAGACATTTTGGTTAATGATTTGGGCCTCAATCGTGTCGCTGCAAAGCTGGTGCCAAAAGACCTGAATTTCATGCAAAAAAGGGACCGCGTTGACGTCGCAAAAGACATGTTTTCCAAGGCCGAATCCGACCCAACATTCATCAAACGGATCATTACTCTAAACGAGACGTGGATTTATATTTATGAGTATGACACGTAATCCAGACATCAAGCGAGTGAATGGCGTGCACCGAATGAGCCGCGAGCGAAAAAACCACGTCATTTTCAGTTGAAAAAGATGGCAATGGTCACAGTTTTCATAGATTATAAGGGTGTTGTGTATCATGAATTCCTTCCACAAGGCCAAACAGTCAACAAGGAATATTATTTGAGCATTATGTGACGTTTGCGTAAAGCAATTCGCCAAAAAAGACCGGATTTGTGGGCAAACAACTCGTGGATCTTGCACCAAGATAACGAACCGTCGCACAATGCAATCGTTATCAGTGAACATTTGGCTAAAAACGAAATGAATACCATTTAACAACCACCGAATTCACCTGATTTGGCTCCCTGCGACTTTTTCCTATTCGGTCAACTCAAGAAACCGCTCCACGGAACGTGTTTTAGCTCCCAATATGAGATCATGGAAAAATCGAAGATGGCTCTGATGGCCATACCGCAAAACGAATATAAAAAATGTTTCGAAAATTGCATCACGCACTGGCATAAGTGCGTTGCAGTCAATGGGGAGTACTTTGAAGGGGACAATATCGATTTTGATGTAGAATCTTGTATTTTTAATTTCCGGAAACTTTTTGATCAAGGTGGTATAATAAATAAATTGGCCATTTGAACTCTTTAAAGGATTTTGATCAAGCTTCTGATGATCAAATTGTGTTGTGCTTGTTATGAAATGTTTGTTCACAAATGATCAAGAACTGGACGTACTATTTTTATACTGACTCCGAACGGCTAATGCGCATGTCTTCAAGAATCTTTATATGGCATTATTTACTCTCTGAGGCTTGCCATTGTCTGCGAAGAGATGACAACCGATCAGAAAAATAAATTTAAATTGAATATAGTTTTCTGTTGTTTCAACTGGGGTTCAAACCTGGGCTCGCATTGGTATCGAGAGGTCTACGCACTGTTTAACGTAGTCGGCCACGGCCATCACGAGGAATAAATATAGCTTTGCCAAAAAACGCTTGTTTTCATAAAAAATTGTGCCCATGTAGTAAAATGACTGCTCATGGTGGAATTCAGGCCTGACTGGCAACATTGAAAACCGAATTTTGCATCAGTTTTCATTATTGCTCTTCATTGCTGTGTCTATCAATGAAGTGAGATCTCACTTTAAAATCTCATTAAAAGTTACGAGCTCATAGACGAGCTGGTTCGCAAGCAGTCAAACGATAGATTCCGCTGTCTACTTAAAAGCAACTCATATAATTAACTACTTTTTTAAATTGCGAAGCTTTTATAGCTTTTTGTGGAATTGAAAAAGTTTTGAACTATAAATTCTTTGAATGTGATGCGTGTTATTTTTAATATTTTAATCTTATCTAAAGCAATTTCAAATCGTTTCACTCCCCGAAAACTACTCGGAATAACTTTGCAAGCTCAAATTGTAACTGAGATTAATAAAGACTGATAATAATTCTATCAATGTCATGTAATGTAACTTGACATTTCCACACGACAAGTGCATCTGTTGTCGTAAAATATTCGTTGTTGTTATTGTTGATTGTGAGCATTTAAAATTAAGTCATTTTATTTAATAGCTTATTAAAGTCATTTTATTTAATAGTTTAATAAAAAGCTTCTTACGACATTGGCATTTTTTGCATTCTCAACAGATTATGACAGTTTTTTTCTTCAAATTCAACATATTTTAAAACAAATACGGATTGCCTAACAGCTACATAAAATTAACCGAAAATAATTTTCAAAAATGTTCGTCAATATTTTAAAATCATTGACAGTTTTTATTGAGCGAATCTAAATCAGATTCAAAATTTTTTATAAACGATCTTCTTGAGGCCTTAATTCGTCTACACCATTATGACAATATTTATTATTATACTCGTATCGCTTATTAATGCAAAGACGCCTGCTGATCCAGTTGTTACTTTAATCTTTCGACTGTCAGTATTAATAAATAAATAATTCAGAGCAAAGATTTCGTTTTAGACTTCAACAGTTTTTATGCTGGTACATATTTAAAAAGGTAACTCCAACCATGCATAATCTATGAAAAAAATAAAATAAATTGATTTGTGTGTTTTATTGACAAGAAAACCCATTTCGTAGGCTTCTTAAATTTGCTACGATTTCCGTTGTCTCCAATGGAATGCACGTTACACAGTTAAATTGAGTGAATTCAGTAGAAGCTACAGAAATTGTAGCGAATTGAGCTCAATTGAATGCATTGATATTCTTTGGCAAGACATGCCTCTGTTTGAATGTGTCTACCGCTATAAATTCTTGGAGCTCATTCTCGTGAATGTCAATTGGAAGTTTTTGTTATAGTTGTTCACAAAGTTATCGTTAACAATGCATAAATGCGGTGTGTAAATTGGCGACAAGAATTTTAAATATACACTCAGTTATGATATACATACATCAAACATATGCACAGAAATCATAACAGCATATCTGGGAGTATAAAAATATATACAGTGGCTCACAGCTTATTTTAAGCAGCACCTTACAAAAAATTTTAACCAGCCATAATGATTAAACTATAAAAGATATCAAAACTATATAAATGCAGGTTATTACACTAATGTTTTTACTTAACAAATTTAACTAAATTAATTTTTCTAAATTTTTTTTTTGTTACTTATATTTTCTAATAATTAAGAAGGAAAAAAAAGCAACAGAAAACAATGCCACAGCTTATTTCAACCAAATACTTCGAAGCTGAGCAATAATCCGCAACTTGCAATTTATCAGTTGTTTATTTTGCTGTGTTTTTATCATTATATTTGAAATACGTTCAAGTTAAGTTTCTGTCAGTTCTGTGCGTAGATCTTGCAGAATTTTTTTTGCAAACTGGGACCACGTACGACAATTGAGCAGCGACAGCTTATTCTAGCCATTTTAAAAATGGCTTTTCGCGCAAAGAAATTGGTGAGATGGTTGGACTGAGTGACTCTACAGTTCAAAGCATTATTTACCTATTTTTGCGCGAAAGTAAAATGCACGATAAGTGGAGAAATTCTCCAAAAAATTGTTCAATCCATCGGACGAGCACTATATTCTCCGAAAAACCAGGAAAACCCAAAACTATCAGCTTCAAAAGTGGCCAATGAAATCGAGACAGAGTTGGTGAAGTCATGCCATCCAAAAAGCTTGACTGTACTGTAAGGTGGGTCACCCCATATGAAAAAAAAAATATTTCAAAAGACCGCCCCTCATTTGAAAGCTTATGTTAAGGGGATTTTAGTAGCATACAAATTTTTTTTTAGGTGGACCCAAAATCTGCCCCAAATGGTCTTTTTTGTATAACTTCATCAGTTTTTATCCGATCGTAAAAATCAGGCACTATGGAGTCATATATATTTTATTACTTGAAGCGCTCTCGACTGGACCGATTTTAAAGAAACTTTGTATTAAAAACGAAACCAAACGAAGCTGAACCGAAGACTAACGAACAAACACGGAGATGAACGAAGGTAAACGAAGATAAGCCGAAAGCTAAATCCTAAAAACGAAGCCAAACTTGACCGAAAATTAAATTCGTTGTAACTTTTTTCCCTACGAATGAAATTAAAAAGTTTCTTCACAAAAATTTAATGATCTTTTACGAACTTTTATTTTCTTAAAAATAAAAATGGAAGTTTTGGGGTTACTGGGGAAATAAGACAAAAAGTTGAAATATCTGGTCAAAGATGGAATCGGAGGTAGAAATGTTGTTACGGCGAATTAGAGTCCTTGTTGAGATCTATCTAACGACATACTTTTTTTTACGACCATTTGAGGCAGATTTTGGGTCCACCTAAAAAAAAAATTTGTATGGTACTAAAATCCCCTTAACATAAGCTTTCAAATAAGGGGCGGTCTTTTGATATTTTTTTTTGGTGACCCACCTTACTGTACTGGCAGAATAGCGCGGAAGAAGTCTTTCCTAACCACCAAACTTTTGAAGTGCCGTTTAAAATTTGCCAATTTGCCACTTGGAAAAGGATTCTAGCTTTTGGAATACCGTCATATTTGCCGATGAGTCCAAACTTAGACTCATATGTGTGGCGTAAGCCAAAAACATAGCTGCAAGTAAAATATTTGAAGACTACAGTCAAAATCTAATGTGAGCATGTTCCTAAAAAACACATTTAATGGCATAAACTGCCTTGGTATACTCCTGGCTTATTGAAATAAAAAACTCTTCGAAATAAAACTAATAAAAAAATCACAGCCCATTTTTTATAAAATTCAAAAAACAAAAACAATTCAGACTTTTTTAATAAATTCTAACATTATATGCGTGAATTTAATTTCTTGAATAAATATCTTTATAATCAGTATATTCTGAATTTTGAAACGAACATAAAGTCGAACTCTAAAGCTTTTAGGAGTTATACGAATTCGAAGAAGAAGTGTTCTAGTATTCCTGCTAGTATGGTTTACAGGGATAAAGTCTTAAATTTTTTTCTGGTCAAATTTTGAATCTTCAGTTATATGTACTGGCAATATTCCTAGTGATATTGAAATTGATTAGTTGACATGGGATCGTTACATATTTCTGAAGAAAGCGTAATAGAAGGAATTCTGGATCTTAAAACTACAACTAAATTTGACTCGGATGGTTTATCGGGTTTTTTGTTAAAATATGTCATTTATATTGCCAGTATTTAAGTCTGGAAATACAAAAATTATTGAAAATTATAGACCAGTATCTAAACTTATGTCTGTTTCAAAGCTCTGTGAGTCTATAGTGAAAAGAAAAGTATATTTTGCTGCAAAAGTGTTTAATTTCTCCTTTCCAGTATGGATTTGTGTTTTGTCGCTAAACGGTAACGAGGCCAACATTATTTTCAGATTATTTTATTTCTGCATTTCAACAAGGGTATAAGATTGATTCAATCCACACAGACTTTTCTAAAGCCTTTGATAAAGTTTGACATGAGATTTTACTGAAAAAATTGGCAAATCTTGGTTTTCTCTCCAATTTATTAGAATGGTTTAGATCTTATCTTAGGGCTAGGGTGTGTCATGTTTATATTGAAAATAAAGTTTCAAGATCATTTGAAGCTTCATTGGGTGTTCTTTAGGGAAGTTTTTTGGAACCATTACTTTTTATACTTATAATTAATGATATTACAACAAAAGTAAAAAACTCCGAGAGTCTTTTATATGCTGATGATTCAAAAATTGTTCGTGAAATAAATACTTTATCAGACTTCTCGTAACTAAAATCAGATTTATCTTCTATAAACGACTGGAGCACAAAAAATCGTCTGTTTCTAAATAACAAAAACAAAAAAAAAGAAATTATATTTTCAACTTTTTTCTAAATCGCTATGTCCACTTGAAACAATATACTTTACAGATAGTTTCCCTTTAAATTGTGTTCATGATATTAAAGACCAAGGAGTTATCTTTGACTCTAAATTTACTTTTATTTATCATCTAAAGTATGTTATTCCAAAAGCTTAGTCACTTTTTGTCACTCTTTGCTTTAGTTAGGCATAATGGATCTAATTTAAGGACCCTTTTACACTGAAAGTTCTTTATACGTCCATTGTACGTTATTATTGAAGTTAGAATATGCTTCAATTATTCGACACTCTTACCATGCTTCTCATACATAACGCTTTAAGCGAGTACAAAAAGATTTTACTCTCTTCGATTTCAAAATAATAATCCATTTAGTCCCATTAAATTTTATAATGATCGTTGCAGCTTCATTAATTTAAAATGCATTAATATTTAAATAGTTATAGTTATTATAAAATAATATTATTGTTAGTTCCTGCAGAACGAACTGTGTTACCGGTGATTTTGACATTTGCTGCGCAACGGCACTTCCTAATCGATAAAAAAAATGTTTACTTTTTCTAGCTAAGTAGTGATGTATAATCTCGATATCTTTTGGTACTAGATACCACACTCGAAAATATATGCAGCACTAAGTTGCAATTTTGGTCATTTGTGAAAAATAATTGAACTACAATTTTTGAAATGGACACTATTGCATTATTTTTTGTGGACTCTGATGACGAAGATTGCACTGATATGAGGCTAGAAAGAAGAGGCTTAAGGTGCAGTGCAAAGGATGTTATGGAAATGACCGACAAGGAGTAAGTATTGCCTCAAAAATTTGTATTCTATATGTTCTGTAAATAATCCAATTTTTTTAAATATTTCAGTTTTCAAAAAAATTTTAGAGTAAACAAGGATGCTTTAAATACGCAGAAGGCACTTATCAGCACGGAATCGGAAATGTCAGTATTTTCTTTCATTCTCGCAACCAGTATCTCTTGTTGGTTTTTGTTGGTGTATTTTTGCTTCTTATTCCTAAAATAAAACGATTTATAAGTAATTTATAATATAAATTTGCAAATTGTTTCCGAAAACTTATATGTTTGTTATGTTCTAATATTATGAAAATTTCAAGACTTGCTTTCCGCAGAAAAAATATAACGGAATGAAAACACAGTTAAATGTCGATACTGTGGAATCAACAATTCAATTTAAAATTGCGGGACAAAGAAAAATCAAAATTAAAAATAGATTAAATCATATTTGATAAGTTTAAACATTTGTTACGGCCCGGAGTCCTGACCAGTCTTATTTATGCAGATTATTACTAATAATAATAATAATAATATTAAATTAAAAAATTAATAAAAATAATTTAATTAATAATAATAATAATAATAATAATAGTAATAATTATAATTATAATAATAATAATAATAATAATAATAATAATAATAATAATATTAATAATAATAATAATAATAATAATAATAATAATAATAATAATAATAATAATAATAATAATAATAATAATAATAATAATAATAATAATAATAATAATAATAATAATAATAATAATAATAATAATAATAATAATAATAATAATAATAATAATAATAATAAAAGCTAACAAAAATATTTACACAATACGTGTTTTAGGTTCAGTTTTCACATCACTGCTGTTGCAGTAATTGAGTGTTCTATAAGTAACTCTTACTGTAGTGAATATAAATAGAACAAAGCCGAGTCTTTAGGGGTGAACTATTATCTAAGCTGAGATCAATAAGGAAGAATAGGGGTATGTAAAGGTATTAGTATTAGAAGCCATTAGTTGAATTTCTATGAACTCAGTTGCATCAGAGGTTAAGGAGGTGGTCCAGAAAACTTTAGGTAGTGGGTTCGAATCCCGGTGTGGACAAAATATATATTTCTTTTTTAATTGATTTTTGGGAAAACATATAAGATCAGCATATAGGATAGGCATATATGGAAGCATATAGAGAACAAATGTTCAATTATATAATATTGCATCACAGTTTTGGTATATAATTGCAGTTAGTAAGTGGCGTGATAATAGGCGATTCAGCACCCCCGTTATCTAAAAATGAGGTATTAATTTGGACAGGTCGTGAAAAGATGTGAAGCATTTGGAAAGGGAGTCGAGAAAGAGTTGTGAAAGGCGGCGGTGGACTGAGCTACGCGTGAAAGTTATCGGGAAAATATTCAGAATTGTTGAAAAAGTAAAACGAAGAATCATTTTTTTTTTTCTTCTATAATAAATTCCGGAAAAGTGTTTTTTTTATCATCAATATTTGGCTAATTAATTGCCAATTGATAACATTATGCTGGAGAATTAAGGGATGTCTTAATGTGGATTCCCAAAGTGCAAGATTATCCTGCGTCCTGAGTTTTCTCAATATGACTCTATGTCCTGGAGTTTCTCCCATTTTCTCACCATTTGGATTTGATGGATTCTTACGCCCAGTTGGAGATTCTGGCCAAAAATCAAGCAGACGAATAAACAACGACTTGACGGTTGAAACAATTAAGATATAAGCCATGCATTTTATAATTAACTTGTTGGTGCAAACGTGAAGGCGTCGGCCTTGCACGTCAGGAGCGCTGGTTCGATCCCGGGAATTTCATCATAAATTAGTTTCTTTTTTTAATTTTTATATTTACATAATGAAAATTTCCTTAAACAATTTTTAAAATCTTAATTTTGTTTTAAGAACAATATGAAAATTTGCTTAAATCATTTTTTTAAAATCATAATTTTGTTTTTCTCTTCGATCTGAAGGGAGGTTTTGAATTGATGATTATATGGTTATACAATACTATTTATTTCTTTTGGTAATTTAGTTTTTAATTTTGTAAATTGGAATTTCCAAGTTGAATTATTAGTTTCGTTGTTTGTTGTAATCCTAGAGGAGACAATCGATTGCTTGCTTTAGGAATTTTGAATAGAGATTTTTTTTTAAGTATTTACTCGGAAAATTGGAATATTCTTTTATATACACTAATGTCCTTAACTTAAATTGTTCTTAACGGTAATAAAGAAAAACAAATTGAATTTAAAGTGAAACAAATTTTTATTATTAATTCGCAACAGTTCCCAGTGATCGCGATATCTGGAACTTATCGGAGTTGGGGAAATCGCGTGGCGCCCATTTTAAGAAATTTCATCAGAAACACCCACGGCCTTCTTTACTGAGCCGGTCAAACTCCATCTCCGATACGCGAGCGGAATTTGGCGCGTAACACATTAGACTTAATAACGGGCATATATAGTATAATTTTGACATACTTTCTAGTTTAGTCTTTATAGCTAATTAAATTTTTTGATAGTGCTCATTGAAATTAGCTGTGAGCCACTGTATCATAGTAAGTCTCCATTATATACAAAAATATATATGAAATAGAAATTATTATGCACTGCATACTGGCCATAAGTAAGCGAATAAAATATATAAAGAACTGGTCGATGCGTTTGGCATAATTAACAGTCTGGGAACCTTTTACTATTTCATGCAGTTTACACGTTACAGACATGGTAATGAAAAGTGGTATGTATTAAAATCTTGTTCTGTTTTTTTTTTCACAACATGGAAATTTAACAATATTTTTTTCATAAGCATTAATATGCAGCCATTGAACCTGGATGCATAAAATGTTTGATTTACCGCAAAACATTTCATAATATATTTTTACCACTGTAATTAATGTTATTGGCACGTGATCTAGGTTAACATAAGAGCTTTTACCGAAATATTTAAAAATGTAAGTTTATTTAAGAAAATTTAAATGCAAGTGTAAAAAAGGTCCAAAGAGACCTAAAGAAAGCAAAATTAAAAAAATAAAAGAAAACTAAATTTTCGAATTGAAGAAGGTATGAAATATTTTATTTCAGATTTTAAAGTTGTTTCAAAAAAATCATGAGAAAATTTATGTCAGTATATTCCGAATTTTGAAACGAGCACTAAACTGAATCCTAAAGCGTGGCAGTCGTGGCGTAGTGGGTAGAGTGCGTAACCCAAACGCCAGCGAACTTTGGATCAATTCCATCTGACATAGAAAGTTTTTTTCAGTTGAATTAATTTTTCTGTTCGGTCGTCACCTCTCTGCAGACAATGGCAAACCTTCGAGAGTAAATAATGACATGTAAAGCTTCTGGTGAACATGCATATAAGCCGTTCGGAGTCGGCATAAAACTAGTAGGTCCAGTTCTCGATCTATTGTCGCATGTTTTTTTAGAAATAAAGACCTTATTAAACTTTTACTCTTATAATACAAATTACTTTATTGAATTATTAAATAATATTAATGATTGTTTAATTGTATTAGCAAACAAAGTGTATAGCTGTCGGCTGCCCAAAATGAAGTAAAAGACGATCTGCTTGCAACTTGCTCTCATGTTTTCGTCGTGCAGTTTTGTGAATACCGAAGAATTATAGAATGAGAAAAAGCAATTACACAGTGATATCAGGACTTAATGCCCAGTTGCAAAATAGTACTCTGGAACTTTTTAGGACGCTTCGACCGTCGTGGCGTCGGATAAGCTGGCGATGATCTCTGTCCATCTTCAGACTAACAGCATGGCGATGTCACCGATGATTGTGGCGTATCTTGCGTGGCGTTTGATAGCGGTGATTGCTGCGGCAAAAACTCGGACAATTCATCAGGATCATTTTCCGTTGCATCGTCTGTTGACCTACGTAGAAAAGGCTTCGCTTACTGGTTCAAAGATCACGACATTGCTTGATAAATTTGGTTCCCATTCAAAAGGAGAGGTATGGCGTTTATCTAATTTGATGTAAGTGGCGTTTTACCATTCCATCGTCTTTAAGGTGAATAATATAAAATAGTGGCCCGGTTTTTGATTGGATATGGGCCCGTATCTACTTTGGTCCTGATGAGTAGTTGCGAATCCATACAAGATCTCCCTTACAAAAAGATTGTTTAAGCGTTGCATCGTCATTCGAGTTTGACAGTTCGTGTGGGTGGACTTTATCGAAATAGGTTCTCAGTTGAAGACTAGTGACCTTCCTGTTACAACATGTGGACTTATAACATATGTTGATTAAATACAAACCGAAAAAGGTTCAGCTCTATGTTGGAATTCGTAGGTATTTTCTTAAGAAAATTCTTCGTTGTTTGAACCATGCGTTCAGCCTGCCCGTTAGATGATGGGTGGAAAGATGCACATCTAACGTGGCGTATTAAATTGTTGTTCATAAACTTTTCAAACTCACCGGATGTAAAAGCTGTTCCCTTGTCGGACACGACGACATCTGGCAGACCATGAATTGCAAAGAGCGACAATAACGATCTGATACCAAATTGAGGCGACGTGGATTTGATGATGTGTACTTTCATCCATTTGGAATACGAATCGTATTACTTTAAAAACAGTTTTCCTAGAAATGATCTGGCGAAATCTATGTAAAGACGCAGCCAAGCCGTTTTAGCTATTTTCCATGAGTGAACTGGTGCCTGAGCATTTTCATGATGAGTTTCTTGACAACGAGTACAACGTTTTACGACTTTCTCAATTTTCAAGTCTATGCTAGACCACCATACATTGCTTCTTGCTAAAGCATTCATTTTAACGATGACAGGGTGTCCAGAGTGCAACGCTTCTTACTTCGATTCGGCGCTGGAATAATGGTTCTATTGCCCTATAATAAACAGCCTTTCAAAGCTGTGATTTCGTTACGGTGCAAAAAATACAAGACATTCTACATGGCCATTCCCTTAAGGCCCCCCCTCCCCCCCAACTGAGCACTTAGCTGAGAAGCGGATCCTTTGCGGATTGTGTTGCGATCTCTTTAGCGCGGACGATTTGTGGGCTGATCAACTCAATCATAAGGACTTCTTCTTTATTGCTTTCGAATAGGTTCTCTTATTCGATAGGAAGACGGCTTAAACAGTCAGCATTGCCCATTTCCCTTTCTGCCCTCATCAGTGAAACATAACAGTCGAAATGTTATGTTTCACTGCATCAGTGAAACATAACTGATGCAGTCAGGAAAATGCATCAGTGAAACATAACAGTCGACAAAATAACTAAATCTTCTCTTATGCCTACACAGAGAGTTAAGCTTGAGTTTAATTTTAAGTTAACCGTGGCTGTTCACAGATGCGTCGGCAGAATTGTGTTTAGTAACATTTCTTTGTCAACTTTTGTGTTCTCGTATTTTGTTGGCGCATCCACCACCCTGATATCAATTCCACTTGAGGACAAGGCTGCAGCCATCTCTGCATACACATGCGAGTTCTTCCTTACGCTGCGCAAATCGGAATTTTTATAGGCCCATATTGATATGAAGACCTCATCTGCTTGTTCAAGCTCTTTCTTCGCTTTTTTGTTCATTTTCTGCAAATAGTAAACTGCACAAACAAACAGCTGTTTTTGACATTTCTCACCACAAAATTGTACAAATTGCCTTTGAACGTACCTTTTTGTAAGAACATTAGCATAATTTTAGGGATTTCTCAAATTAAGTTTTGATAAACACAGAAATAAAGTTGAGTTTAGGTGAGTTTCATCCTTCAAAATTGTACTGGAGAACTCAAGAATTTATGTTGCGTTCAGTGGCAAAACTCAACTTTGTACTTGAAACTCAAACTAAACTCTCTGTGTAGACATGGCATTAAACTGCTTTCTCCAATTTTTAGAAATCTAACTTTGAACCGTCAGTCAAATGTTCTGAAGATATTGCTTATGATAAAAGGGCAAGGTAGAAAGTCTCCGAAAAATGAAAGAAGATATAATTTTTTAAGTCAAAACTTATTTTATTTCTCTAACATATTCTTATCGTAGCTCGATACATTCCGTCCAAAGTTTTTCTAATTTCCGATCCATTCCGAATAATACGTTTTCGGCAATCCTTCAAAAAACTATAGATGATGAACCAATTCGCATACATATATTACGCGAGTGGCCGTTTTCATTTTCAAGGTAATCGATGAACATCTTGAATTTCGCCAAACAGCTTCTAATGTATCTAAATTTAAAAAAAGTGCACCATTTAATAAAATAAATTCTTCGATAATAACTGTCACTGTCCTCAAAAACTGTCAAAGAGCGATATTTGGAAAAATAATCCAATTCCTTCTACAGCTTATTAACATTGAAGGAAATATTTTAATCATCTTAACGCAATTGCTTCTGAAAAATTTCTATAGATTCATGTCAAAACTTTTAATTAAATCAACAGAGATGTCAAGCAGTCACGTGCCTTAAGTACTAAGCCCAAAATCAATTTCTCAAAAAACTATTCCAAACTTCATTTTCATAACTCACAAGTACTTCATTGATTGATAGAAGTCCAGAAATGTGGGCTCAAAAATTGCATTAACCAATTGTTGCTGACATCTTCCATTGTGAATGCAATACATCAACAGCTAGATGTCAGCTGTCATTAAATGTTAAGCATTGAATTAAAGTGAAGCAAACATAGCACTGAAGGTCTATCAGTGACACCCTTTTGCTATGTTAGTGATACTTCCACAAAGGGTGAGTGAGCGGATCTTCAGTGGTTAACATTTGCGTAAGCAATACTTTTAAGCGTAATATGAGGTCAGGGATGTACTTCAAAAGAAAGCGGAAAAAAATACTAAAATTGGCAAAACATTTGCAAAGTTTATGCGGCTCAAGTGCATTTAATCATTTAATCAGCAAGAGGCTAAACAATAATAAATGAGGGTTGATTTTTATGGCGTAGAATTTTGGGAGAAAACAAATCTCTTTTATAAACAAGACTTTGTTGTGGTAATGGTTGAGAATTCGCAAAATCACCAAAATCAGCACAGATGTGTTTGAAAATGTTGAACAAAAAATCAATTTGTAAATTTTCGTGAGGTGGTTTGTATACACAAATATTAGAATGGGTTCAATGATTTTGCGTGGTGCAAATGGAAAAAATTTAAGGCATTTTTAACACTCGTCATGTCAAATAAATTTCATTTAATTAAGAATGCAGAAAAAAATTTAAAATTCACTAAGATAATAATAAAACTAAAAACTTCAAGATTTCTTTGACGCGGAAAAAGTCACTACAACGTAGTACGAGTGCCTTAGAAGATTATTTAAGCTGTACGTATGACTGCTGTTTAATGTCAAAATATACATAAATATATGTGAACTTCCTTTCAAAATTATACGACAAGTTTTTTCAACTTTTGCAGATGGTGATAACTTTCAAGGTTTATTTTCCAGTAAATATGACTTTCTTATCACACAACTGTTTTTCAGTGCAAACTTTTTTGCTTTCCCGAGTTCTTTGCAAAATACACATTCACATTGTTTTCAGAAAACAAAAATATGCTTAATAAAGATCAAGTTGGCATAGTTTGGAATTAAATATGAAATTAACCACTAAAAGCAATTATGTATCAACAATCACCAGATATTCACCAGAAAATGCTTGAAGCAATTTTTGCAAAAAATTTTACATAAAAACATATAATCAGAATATGACGTCATTTCCTCATTCAAGTTCATTGAAAATATAAAGTGTTTTGCTATTTTTAAAGTCAAAGTCATAAATTCAATAATACAACAAAACAAACACTTACAAACAAATGTGAATTGTATATTAGTGTGAAGTATTCGACAATATGAGGGCATAAACGTGATATTGAATGAGGTGTAAGATCGTGAGCGGTCAACCTGTTTTACTCAAGCAAACAAACATTCATACATTAAACAACATATGCATATAAGGCATGGCTAATAATTGTAAATATTATTTCAACAAGTTATAATTGAACACTTCTATGCACTGCAATGTACAGTGAAATCGAAAAGATTACGTAAACTATACAAACATAATTTTAGGAATGCGGAACGTGCGGAATAATAAAAGGAAGAGTTAAAGTGAGAGTTAGAGTTAGAGTTAGAGTTAGAGTTAGAGTTACAGTTAGAGTTAGAGTTAGAGTTAGAGTTAGAGTTAGAGTTAGAGTTAGAGTTAGAGTTAGAGTTAGAGTTAGAGTTACAGTTAGAGTTAGAGTTAGAGTTAGAGTTAGAGTTAGAGTTAGAGTTAGAGTTAGAGTTAGAGTTAGAGTTAGAGTTAGAGTTAGAGTTAGAGTTAGAGTTAGAGTTAGAGTTAGAGTTAGAGTTAGAGTTAGAGTTAGAGTTAGAGTTAGAGTTAGAGTTAGAGTTAGAGTTAGAGTTAGAGTTAGAGTTAGAGTTAAAGTTAGAGTAAGAGTTAGAGTTAGAGTTAGAGTTAGAGTTAGAGTTAGAGTTAGAGTTAGAGTTAGAGTTAGAGTTAGAGTTAGGGTTAGAGTTAGAGTTAGATTTAGAGTTAGAGTTAGAGTTAGAGTTAGAGTTAGAGTTAGAGTTAGAGTTAGAGTTAGAGTTAGAGTTAGAGTTAGAGTTAGAGTTAGAGTTAGAGTTAGAGTTAGAGTTAGAGTTAGAGTTAGAGTTAGAGTAAGAGTTAGAGTTAGAGTTAGAGTTAGAGTTAGAGAAAGAACTACGTAGAGGTAGGGGTAAAGCCTTGATTTGATTTTTTATTTTGATTTTTATTTGAATTTCGATTTGAATTTGGATTTGAATTTGGATTTGGATTTGAATTAAGATGATTTTGAGTTTGATTTTGATTTTGATTTTGATTTTGATTTTGCTTTTGCTTTTGCTTTTGATTTCGATTTCGATTTTGATTTTGATTTTGATTTTGATTTTGATTTTGATTTTGATTTTGATTTTGATTTTGATTTTGATTTTGATTTTGATTTTGATTTTTATTTGAATTTCGATTTGAATTTGGATTTGGATTTGAATTAAGATGATTTTGAGTTTGATTTTGATTTTGATTTTGATTTTGCTTTTGCTTTTGATTTCGATTTCGATTTTGATTTTGATTTTGATTTTGATTTTGATTTTGATTTTGATTTTGATTTTGATTTTGATTTTGATTTTGATTTTGATTTTGATTATGATTTTGATTTTGATTTTGATTTTGATTTTGGTTTTGATTTTGATTTTGATTTTGATTTTGATTTTGATTTTGATTTTGATGTTGATTTTGATTTTGATTTTGATTTTGATTCTGATTTTGATTTTGATTTTGATTTTGATTTTGATTTTGATTTTGATTTTGATTTTGATTTTGATTTTGATTTTGATTTTGATTTTGATATTGATATTGATTTTGATTTTGATTTTGATTTTGATTTTGATTTTGATTTTGATTTTGATTTTGATTTTGATTTTGATTTTGATTTTGATTTTGGTTTTGATTTTGATTTTGATTTTGATTTTGATTTTGATTTTGATTTTGATTTTGATTTTGATTTTGATTTTGATTTTGATTTTGATTTTGATTTTGATTTTGATTTTGATTTTGATTTTGATTTTGATTTTGATTTTGATTTTGATTTTGATTTTGATTTTGATTTTGATTTTGATTTTGATTTTGATTTTGATTTTGATTTTGATTTTGATTTTGATTTTGATTTTGATTTTGATTTTGATTTTGATTTTGATTTTGATTGTGATTTTGATTTTGATTTTGATTTTGATTTTGATTTTGATTTTGATTTTGATTTTGATTTTGATTTTGATTTTGATTTTGATTTTTATTTTAAAAACACAGTAGAGAAAAAAGTTGTAGACCTAACAAATCGTTTTGGTTATATCTACCAAAATGTCTCTCAAAAAAGTACAGCGGAAAAAAGATATTAGAGGTATTCCAGATGCCCAGCTATTCCTAATAGACTGAGAATTTTTCACATCTTAAAAATAAAAGAAATGCGAACACATTATAGTAAAAATGGCAAAATGTCTTTTGATCCCATTATATTTACTAGGTATTTGGCCAAAAGTCATAACTCTTGCAGTCTTCATTGAAGTCTTTTTTGTATATAATGTGTTGAGTTACATTTACATTAAGTACCGTGAAGGTATCTTATGAAACAAAGTTTGGTCTAAAAAAAAAATTGATTTAAGCCTAAGATTAATATAAGCCTCACATTGAATAAAATATTATTTTTATGACTATACAACTTCACATTAACTCTTGCTTGCATTTTTGCTTTAAAATTGTCATTATATTTCTGATTTTTTTTAGTTTTTTTTTTCTTTAATATGACATTGAAATTGAAATGAAGTGATAAATTTTTTAAATGTTGAAATATTTCTCAGAAAAAGTTTCAGAAATGAGTCATGCTGCTGTATCAGCAGACGTTAATTATTTACTTTTGCTTAAATAAACATTTAAAAAAAAACGAGATAGAAACAGTTTTCTTTATTTTTATTGTATTTTTGCAATGATTTCATGCTTTATTTTGGAAATGAGCCAACGCAATAAAAAAATTGTTTACATTCATTGAAAAATAAGATAAATAAGACATTGTCGCGCATCGTGTGCACCCTGTTTTGCTTCAACACTCAATAGAAAGAGTTGATGCAATTTAACGCAGCCATGAGATGGGTTTTTATATGAAGTAAAAACAACAACAACAATCTTTGATCTCTTCAAAATAGACTTGCATTATTTATTTTAATTTTAGCGTACACCGAAAAAGAATAAAAGCAATTGACGCGTTACGAAATTTAAATTAATTTAAATTTCTGCTTGTTAAAAAAAAGGCACGCGTTACACTTTTTTGGCAGCATTCAGCAGTGAGTCATGCACAATGTGAACAATGTCAATACTCTGAATGGTTTTATTTTTTTGCACTTTTGTTAACTTTTTCAACTAAAGTGTAAAATTGTGTCAGAGATGAGCACACGACTCAGCCTTTTGATGGTGACCATATGGTTTTTTAGACCCGCTGTTACTCATTTATTGAACTTTGGTTTTTGTTTCAAATTTATGAGCTAATTGCAGATTATTCAACGTGTTATTAAAAAATTCATGGAATTTAAAAACGTTTCATTCATTTATTGACATCATTCAATTTATGCAAAATTATCTGAAGTCATAACTTTGTTTTTTAATTTATTCAAAATTTACTCAAAATTTATTCAAACCTATGACAACTTTCTGATTCTATGTGTTGACATGTTTTGTGTTTGGCTAATTCTTTTTTATGTCTGCATTGTTAACAATTTTAACAAAAATATTTGTGTGATAACTTGTTTGATGTCCAAAGTGTTTTATTGTAAACAAGATAAACAATTTAATTTTGAAATTTATGCGAAATTATTTTTTGGGTGGGACTAACGAAACAGGTAAAATGTATAAAATAAAAATATATTTTCAAATATGTGGCGCCAGGTTAATCTGTAAATTAACGGCTTTTGTCAGTGTGAAGATAGCGCTGACGCAGAATAAAACCCCGCACAAAGAACTGTTGCCAAATTTTAGAATTTTTTCTGAATCTTAACTGAAATGTTACTTATCAGAAAAAGAAATTACAAAATGTTTCTCTTGCAGCAACACTTGTTACTCTATCACAGCCACGTGCTACTCAAGCAGTCGCTCTGATATCGCGTAGCATTTTGCAATACAACCTAATCCATCTATCAACAAATTCCAGATGTGTCCGACATTTCAAGAAGCCAAGAAATAAAAAAATAATTACGACATAAATTATTGCTAAACAAATATTTATTGTACAGTCAAGTGTTACTGTCTGTCCCTATCAGACTGTCTGTTGTCAGTGCGTTTGCGTTCGGCCTCGGTACAACGTCATGTAAGGCAACCAACCGAGCCGGTTCGGTCCAGTCCATTCAGTTGTTGATAGTCTGTGATTTCAAACTAGATTCTGAGTTGTTGTAGGCACGCATTTATATAAAGCGCACACGCAGAACAATTAAATTCTAGATCAAATTTCGTAATCATTTTGCGTAAGATTTATTTTCCTCTCTACGTTTATGAATCTAAATTTAAAGCAATGATAAATGATGGCCACATAGCAATGAGAAAATGTACTTAAGTAGGCAGCTGATGGGAAACAATAACACTATTTTTTACAGTATTTTAAAATTTGGAAAGAAGTTTACTTTTTTTTCTTTTAACGTCAAACCGTTACGTTTTATCTTGCAGGATTCCAAGAAAGTTGAAAAAGAGATTTTTCCAAATATCATCGGCGTTACATGGATTGATAAGCGCTGAGTAAAAGTGCTAAGGTTAAAGTTATGGTCTAAAAGTAAAAGTTAATTTAATTTTATAATTCTTAGAAAACATATTTTTTAAGAATTATATTTTGAGCTTTATGCAAAATAATTCATGAAGTAACAGGTTGCCACAACAACAAAAGTTCTTCGCAGAACAAAGTTACTCAAGCCGCTCAAAGATCGATAATGCAACATTCATGCAAAGGCGTTGCATTGAATTATTACTCGGTAAGTATACGAGCTACTGTAAATAATTAAAAACGGAAATGAATGGACTTCCGACAGAAACAAAACAAAATCTGAAGTCGTCAGGTCGTGAAGATAACAGCTTATACAACAGAAATGTAGTTTCGTTTCATGGAATTATTATTCGCTCTGGAGATGGGCTATGGTAAATTTTATTTTACGATATACATATGTACCCTTTAGCCTTACAACCAAAATATTAAAAATTTGTATCGTTATTACTTCAGGGCGACAATCACTTTATGCAGTGAAAATGGTACAACAATGAAAAAACGTTGCATGGAATTTTAACTTTGTGACTACTGATGCCACGATAAATTTTATTGAACGAAATTGATGGTAAGGTCATCGTCTACATGATAAAAATAAAAAAAAATTGACGGCGTCATTAGGCCCCACAGGACCTAATGCAACTTAAATGCATGGATTAATAGCATGAAGCTAAGACAAAGATACTGCAGAAAGCACAACCAATGGAGAATCAAAATCAAAATCAAAATCAAAATCAAATTCAAATTCAAATTCAAATTCAAATTCAAAATCAAAATCAAAATCAAAATCAAACTCAAATTTAAATTCAAAATCAAAATCAAAATCTTAATCAAAATCAGAATCAGAATCAAAATCAAAATCAAAATAAAATCAAAATCAAAATCCAAATCAAAATCAAAATCAAAATTAAAGTCGAAGTCAAAGCTAAAATCAAAATCAAAATCAAAATCAAAATTAAAATCAAAATAAAAATAAAAGAAAAAGTAAAAGCAAAAGCAAAAGCAAAAGTAAATGCAAATACAAATACAAAATCAAAATCAAAATCAAAATCAAAATCAAAATCAAAATCAAAATCAAAATTAAAATCAAAATCAAAATCAAAATCAAAATCAAAATCAAAATCAAAATCAAAATCAAAATCAAAATCACAATCAAAATCAAAATCAAAATCAAAATCGAAATCAAAATCAAAATAAAAATCAAAATCAAAATCAAAATCAAAATCAAAATCAAAATCAAAATCAAAATCAAAATAAAAATCAAAATCAAAATCAAAATCACAATCAAAATCAAAATCAAAATCAAAATCAAAATCAAAATCAAAATCAAAATCAAAATCAAAATCAAAATCAAAATCAAAATCAAAATCAAAATCAAAATTAAAAAAAAATCAAAAGCAAAATCAAAATCAATAGCAAAAGCAAAAACAATAACAACAACAACAACAAAATAACAAAAATCTAACGAAGTTCCCACAAGCTCAAATCAAAAGGTATGATTTCTTAAGCATTTTTCTTGGTAACCAACACTGAAAAGAGCCGCACTATGGAACCGGAAAAGGACTTTGACAAGAATTTAGTTATGGATTAGGACAAAGATTTAGACCCACTTAAAAAACACCTTTCCTAGCTCGGAAAGGGATTCGAATAAGGATAAGTCAAGAATTTGGACATGAATTAAAACAAGGGTTTGGACAAGAAGTAGGAAAATTATTTCGGACAAATAACGGAAGAATGAGGATAAGTTTGTTAACAAATGAAAGGATAGGGACAAGAATAAGAGCAAGTTTAAGGAAATAGTGTCACGTCAAATCTACGTGTTTGTGTTCACGACACAGCCAACTCTTTTGTTTTATTGTAGCAAGTCTCAAGATGTTACAATATTCGAGGTCTTATTTGCATTTATCCATCAACAAACAATGATATCTCTTTTTTTCTATCTCTTTTATCTTTAACACTTAGGGGTTACGTGAACGATTTTCAACTTTTTTACCTCCCTCCCCCTTACCCTCCGTTACTCTTCGTAGTGCATTTCAAAACCCCTCCCCTCCCCCCATAAAGTAGCGAAGTATATGAAATAAAAAAAATGATTTGATTAAAAAATATTTGAAAATATGTTTAAAGAATATTATTATCTTGACTAGCTCTTAGTATATGTTCTATCAGGACTAGATAAATTTAAAAAACTTTTAAAAATCAATTATTTTAATCGATAAAAACTATTCCATCTTCAATCCAAGAGTCGATGCTCTCAATCACTGGAATTGAAGAAGCTGGAAACTTAGGGGGCTCTTCGAAATAGAATTCTTCAACGGATTCCATATCGACCCATTTAGGTGTATCCTCATTTCTTATGCAAAAAAATTCGCCTGGTCTTTGAAAGAGTACCCGTAAAGGCTGCATCCGTCAATTTAGACGGTCAAACATGAAGATGTAAGGATGGAAATGTTTTGAAATGATGGGGTGTACTAATATAAATTTCTTCGAGTTTTTTTATTTTTGGTCACGTTACTATATCTGAGACCCCCTCCCTCCCTGCCGTTACTTATCGTAGTACATTTAAAAACCTACCCCCCCCCCTCCTCCCACTAAAGTTGTAAGGTTATTTATGAACGACCCCTAACTTAGTGCTGCGCCAAAATGTGGTAGAGCTGAATTTTTTTTAACCATTTAAATTTAATGTGCTTTCCCTTCTTTAATCCTTAAACTCAAGCTTATCATGAATAAAATCGAATTCCTTCCGAAGAAGAGCAGACTTTATTATAAACTTTTGATTAGCCCTGAGCTTATTTCCAAAACCATGTGACGTGACAGTCTAGTTTAGACACTTATTACTTTTTCACTCTAAGGAAAATAAATAAGTCCTGTAGTAATTAAATGAAGCCCAAAACTAGCTTAAGAACATGCATACACAAGATTTTAAGTTAATGCTTAGGTTTACCACAATTTGATCCTGATTGTAAAGTGACAGTCTAAACTTCTGGCCATATCAACTTCTTATCTCTAAAATTATTAATTCATAAACAATCTTCACCTTCACCAATTCAAAAAAAAAAAAAAAAAAAAATACAAAAGGCGGCACCATGCTGATCATCATGACATGTGCCTGTGCTGTATTTTTGTGTTCCTTACAAATCGTCTGCATTCTAGTGATCTGTGATCTGTGATCAGTACATTGAAAATGTGCATCCAGCAACTTTAACGCATTTTAAAGTTGATTTAGCGGATGCGTCTGTCGGCGGCAGCAAGCAACTCTATCATAGCCATGGCTGCTGTTAAAGACATGCTGTGAATCTTACAGTAGCATCAGCACAAAATTTATCTAATGTTGCAGATGAAAATAATGCGGGCTTAATTATTTATTTTTGTTTGTGCAGATAATTGACAGATTTGCATTGAGGAGAGAAAGCATGAAACAACAGCTGCTGTTCCATGCTACTTTGTGGTAAAAAAAATATCACTGCAAACATTTATAGTTTGCTAATCATTGGCTAAAATTTATTAACCTTCTAGAGTTCTAAAGTTCTATAGAAAATATTGCATAATTTTATCTATATCCCATTTATTATGAACTTGAACACCTAAGTAAATATTAACTGTGTATTTGCTCTACCGAAAGGTTTCCATTTGAATGGCACGGTTAATTGATGTTTGTTGATGTTTATCAACAATTAACCAGAACTACTGGGCGGCCGGCATAAACAAACTGATCTCAGTCAGCTATACAGTAAAGAAATGAATAAAGCCTAGAACTGAACTCGTTGCACCACCGCAAAACCAGTATCAGGGCAGATAGATAAACATCAATTTAACTTAAATACAATGACAATCAATGGCCTGCATTCAGTGTGCGCTGGAGTGACCACGACCGCTGCCAGTCACTACTATGTCAATTTATAGTAGTCATGGCCAGCAGCATGCTTCATTCAACATGCTACAAATTGTAGACGGAAGTGTCGATATGCTGCAGGCAAAGGTGTTGCTGAGGGTCTTTAAAAAATAAAAACAAAATAACTCCATGCATGCATTGGGAAACCCCTGATAAGCAAACACATTGACTGTTGGCGCGTTTTTTTTTGTTTTTGTTTTGTGTCATTTTGTTGTTATTTTTGTTTCAGCTTAATTGAAAGTGGCCAAAATAGGCATTTATACTCATAAGGGGTATTCACGATTCGGAGTTCTTTGTAGAGCTCTTGTGCAAAAGAGCAAAAAAGCGCTACAAACTGTGAACACACCCCATGCACAGGCTTAGCAATTGAAGTTAAGTTCAGTCCGCTTTGAAAGTTAGTGATGTGAAATTACGATATGAAAGAAGTTAGTACCTAGAAGTGTACACAATATATCATCACTATTTGTTTGCTGTCAAAAATTAACAAAATGAACTCAAGAGCTCAAGAGCTCTACAAAAGAACTACAGGGTATCGCCAGTGCGCTTGAGCAATAAAGAACAATTTTGACAGCACGTGTATTTTGTTATTGTAGAGCTCTTTTTTGTTGCACTTTCGCTATTTTGCACAAGAGCTCTACAAAGAGCTCTGGATCGTGAATACCCCTATAGTTTTGTTATTCTTGCCAAACAAAGGCGTGTGCGTTTATTTGCTGCGGTGGCGGCGCATGCTCTGTTGCTGTTTAAAAAACATAAACATCGTAATAATGCAATTAAAAGAATGCACACGTGTTTACGTATCTATATAGTTGTATATGTGCCTTAAACAGCCCTCGGTGTATGTTAAACATGTTGATTTTATTTTCTACATATTGTTGGTGGCAGGCGTGAAAGGTTTAAAAATAAGCTGACTTGCATTTGATGTCTAAATTCTTAGGAAATACGGCGATTGCTACATATATTTCTGAAATAAATATACACTGAAAAAAAAATGTTAGCTTAAAATTAAACGCAATGTGTTCAAAAAATGTGTTCGTATTTTGCTTTTTTTTCATATGTTTTTCAAAAGTTTTAAACACATTTGCTCTACCTTTGACGAAATTTGTTGCAAGCTATTTTTTAAACACAAAATTCGTCAAATTAATAACAACTGTCGTCAATTTTAAAACATTTTTTTTTCAGTGTAGAGACCGAATTTTTGTTTTCCATTGAAAATAACTCTATTGTTTTTCGAAATGTACTCCTTTATGAATAAAACATTTTTGCATGCGTTCGAACCATTTGTCACAACATTTATCCCATTCCATTTGAGACACCTTCAAAACATAGTTTTTTAACCCATCGACGACTTCTTTTGGCGTCGAAAGTCATTGTCCACGCAGTTTGTCCTTGATGTGCGGAAATAAAACAGATGATATTGGGTGCCAAATCAGTTTTTGGTAACGATGATCCATTAATTCTATGTTTTGAGTGCTCAAAAACGCCGTTATTTAAGCTGATGTGTGGGAGCTCACATTGTCTTGATGGAGGTTCTTGTTTCTTTTTCTTATTACACGGAACCTATGTTGCCAGAAGAATAGTACTTATGGTATTTTTCAACGATTGTGGGATGTGGGAATTCCCATGGTATTTTGTGGTAAAATCTCTCGCGTGGGAAAAAAATACCACATGCGAGATATTTACCACGCGTGGGAAAAAAAAAATTCCTCAAAACACCACATAATACCTCAAAATACCACAAAATACCTCAAATTACCACAAAATACCACAATACCTCAAAAGAAAATTTGAGGGATTTTGTGGTAATTTGAGGTATTGTGGTATTTTGTGGTAATTTCAGGTATTTTGTGGTATTTTGAACTATTTTGCGAGTGTGATAATTTGTGAGAATTAAGTGTGAGAAAAAGAGAATTTTGGTGGTAATTTCATCTGTCGACACTGCAACGAACACTTCTAAGAAACTTCTGGTTGTGTTTCATTCCGAATTGACCCTTCTACATGCCTCAAATGGCCACATGATCAGTTTTTGGAAGAAACTGGCTTCGAACTCGAACAACTTTTGTTGGATTCGGTTCATCTTGAAAGACCATACTTGTCACCAGATCCATGATTTGTCACCAGTCACGATTTGATATACGTATTTTGAAGCACCGCGATTGTATTTCTTGAGCGTTTCTTTGCACCAATGGACACAAGCCCTTTCTTGAACGATTCTCAATTATGTGGAATCTGATGTGAACAAATTCTTCTGCACAATTATGTGTTCCTGTTAAATCGTACTATGGCGTTCAAAATACTACCGGTCTCCAAGTGACAGTACCACCACTCTTCAAATGCATGACATTATTGACGGGTGGCAACCTTAACATGAACACACCATAAATGTCTAACCGATCTGTCAATGAATAGTGGCGTTTCAGTGTTCTAGATTAAACAACTTTTGGAATTGTTATAAAAATGGTTAAAGCAGGTTTTCGCGGCTTGATTAATCATTACTTTTTGCGTAACAAAAGTGCGACAGAACAAAAGAAAAGCTCGATAAATATTATGGTGAATCTACTCCGCTGTATTGAACCGTAAAATATTGGATTGCAGAGTTCAAAAGAGGTCGTATCAGCACAAAAGATGAATACGCTGGGAGAGCACCAAATACATACAGTGACCGCTCTAGAATGTATTGGAAAAATCCATGATTTCGTATTGAACTATCCGAAAGTGAATGTGCGTGAGATAGCTACAGTCGTCGGCATGTCAAGTGAGGTGATGGTTTCAATTTTACAGGAACATTTAGATATGAGAAAACTGACTGCAAGGTGGGTGTGGCGTTCGTTAACAATCAAACAAAAACATTAACGTGTTTGCACTTCCCAACAATTTTAGGACATGTTTAAACAAAATTGGACTGATTTTTTGAGTAAAAAAGTGTTCATGGATGAAACATGGATCCATCACTATACACCAGAAACAAAGGAATCAGAAAAAAGAGTGGGTAACTCCCAGTGGAAGTGCACCAAAGCGAGCGAAGTGCACCAAACTCAACAAACGGCCGAAAAGATATTTGTGTCTGTTTTTTGGGGATTCAAGTGACATTTTGTTCATTGACTATTTGAGAAAAGGAAAAACAATCAACAGCGAGTGTACTGCAAATTATTGGACCGATTGAAGAACAAAATCGCAAACAAACGGCGGATTTCGAAGAACAAAAAAAATCATATTTTTGCAAAACCAGCTCACAAATCTCCAGCTCACAAATCTATCGAAACCATGACCACATTGCACGAGCTGCTTCCTCATTCCCCATATTCTCCAAATTTGTACCCCAGCGACTATTATATGTTCCCAAATTTTCAAAGGTTCAAGGGAAGTAGATTTACTGACGAATGAACAGGTAAAATTGGAAACTGAAGCGTATTTCGGAGATCTTGAGGAATCTTACTATTCAAAGGGCATCGCAACGTTAGAAAATCGTTGGAATAAGTGTATCGAGCTAATGGGGAAGAATATGCGGAAGAATAAACAATAATTTTACCCAAAATCGTGTGCTTTCTTTGTAAGGCCGGCAGCTTCTTGAACGTCCTAGTATGTGAGCTGATGAAAGTAATGTCCAGGAATGCCTCAATTTCATAGTATGTCACGAAATATAACGTTTTTGTCACGAAATATACGTAGTAGTCTATATACATACATCTACAGTACAAATTATGAACTATTTATTCATATATAATTATACACTATATAATTATGAACTCTATTGGAACTTTAGTATCCTTGTTCCAGACATTTGGTCCGTAACTATATCGATCTTTTTTTTTTTTTGTAAATAATTAGCTTCTTTAAATAAATTAACGAAATTCATAGAATTGTTCAAGCCTTGAAAATATGTCATGTCTGTGCATTTTAAGCCATATTAATTATTTAATTTGTTGTTATCTGTTGAAAGAATATTTCCTTTATTCCATCTTTTCTCATTTCTCTTGGACGTCGACGCAATGTTGGCTGCCTAAATCTTTGTATACGACCCACCATGGTAAATTTTCAGGGGAGATAAGGGGTCGTTCATAAATTACGTGACCGATTTTCAAATTTTTTTACCCCGTTACTCTTCGTAGTGCATTTCAAAACCCCTTCCCTCCCCCCCCCCCCCCCCCCCTAAAGTATCGAAATATATGAAATAAAAAAATGAATTGATTAAAAATTCTAAAAACCAATTCATTTCATTGATAAAACTATTCCATCTCCAATCCAAGAGTCGATGCTCTCAATCACTACAATTGAAGAAGCTGTAAACTTTGGGGACTCTTCGAAATAGAAGAATGGGTCGATTAGAAGAATGTCGACCCATTTAGGTGGATCCTCTTTTCTTATGCAAAGAAATTCGCCTGATCTTTGAGAGAGTGTTTCTCAACTCAGAGAAAAAAATTCAGTGCTTTTGTGAATATGCTTTCTTAAAATTGATTTATTTAAATAATAGTATTTATTCCGATTTATTTTAATTTAAATAAAACTCACTTTTGAGAATTCATAGATGTTTTTGAAACGAAATACAAGCCGCAGATAGGACACGACCTTGAACTGATTTCCTCTTTCTGCGAAGGACAGTACAAGTCGTATGGAATTTCCTTTGATCAAGAATATTCAGGCCTTATCGTCAAAGCCTGAAGCAATAACAAAGACGCAAATTTTCAGGTGAATGTTCATATACGGAAAGGATGCCAAAAGGTTCTTGTGTTAATGTTCACGTTACTATATCTGGGACCCCTCCCCTTAATCGTTACTTATCGTAGTACATTTTGAAACCCTTTCCCCACTCCCCCCTAAATTGGTAACGTAATTTATGAACGACCGCTAAATGACCTAACGCCATCAACTGTTCCAGGTTCATATTTGTTGCGAACGCGCCCACGAATGTGTGAGCAAATGAGACGATTGAGGTTCATCAGACAGTTCATATTCCGTACATACCAAATGATAGCAAATATAAATTATATAAATTGGTAGAGGGGGAGGGGGGTAAGCTCCCAGATTAGTCATAGGAATTTGTATGGGTTCAATGAACTGCTTGCATAAAAACCCAGGTGATGGTTTTTTTTACTATTTTGGATTTTGAAAACTTTTTTAACAAATATCGATGATTATTTGACAAATTGTTTCCACTGGAATTATATATGGACCTAAATTATTACATACAAGAAGATAAGAGAGCCTTTAAAAGTTCCAATGACGCAACTGCATCGATACATTATTCCGGTGGAACCCTTTGGCCATAGAATCATGGATATATTACATAAGAATCAACAGATTCAATAAAACTTCCAATAACTCACATCAGTTCTAAGTTATCCAACTTAACCTGTTTTTATATTTGCCTTTCATTGATATATCCGGCTCACACACCGTCTCATGAGCATCAAAAGTTTCATCTTGTCTCATGTCCATGAGCAGACGAATCAATTCAAGTATTGATTTTAAAAGTTAAACGTTTTCCCAAATCCCAAAAATTTCTCAGAACTGTATCTCCTTTTCTAGAAATAACCATTCCCTATGGACTCTTCCCAACAACAAACATTATTATTCATTCTAGTGAAGAGTTAATCAATTTATTCATTAATATCACTTTCAGCGCCTGCTGCTGATAATATCTTAATTCCTGAACTCAATAGATTAAACTTCCTTCCTTTTCCTTTTTACACATGTCTACATAAGGAAACAAAATGCCGCTTCACAATCATTGAACACTGCCTTCAGATCAAACAACACTATTTCTATCCCCTAGCAAAACAGAGAGTAAAGAAAAGAAAAGAAAACAAAAACAAAAAAAAAACAAAACAATTCATGATCTTGACAAGAAAATCAATACGGCTTCGAACATGACTTCTTATTTTGTACACGATTATTTCCAATTTTAATTTCAATACCTTCTTCACAAGGTTGCCAGCAGATATTTTAACATTTTCTACCATCAATTTTTTTGTTTTCAATTTTCAATTTCATTTTAATTTCCTCCTCCCTGCCGTTAAGCGGATGTCGAGCACATGTAAGGGATCACTGAGTGAGCACATTTAGGGATCAGTCGTGGTTTTATTGTTTTCGCTGTGACTGACTGTTACTCACCAGGCAAACATAAGAGGCGCGAGTTTTCAACTTCACAACAATGAACATAAAAGTTACTTCTGTCTGTCGGTCTGTCTCGAGCACAGCCCAAAAACATTTTTGGTTCTATTTGCTGGGTTTCACAAAAAACATAACTTTTATGACTTTATTCATTGATGAAAACGTGCGGTATCGATTTTATTTCTACTTTCTTAAGCAGCCAACTCATGTTTCTATACTTTTTTTTTTCTCTCTTCTCCATAAGCAATATATGCAGCTTAAAGGTTTTTCATGGAACTCATATGTACATTGAACTATACAAATACGTTATTTTATTGCCTTTTCAAGTGTGCGTCAATATTTGGTATGCTTTGACCTTCAAGCTCACGATGGCGCTTGTTGCTTGTAACATCTTCTATTTCAATGTCAAGGAAAAAAAAAATGAAGTTCAAACATATGCAGGGTCTTTTGGAAATTTTGCTTTGCTGACTTTATGAGCCGCAATCAAACAAAATGATGAACGGTATTGACGCTACCTGCAAAGAAGACTTTCTGCTTCATTTGATAGCTTCATTTAGTATTATAACACATGCGTGCATAATTTTGGGGGAATCCGTTGTGCCAATTTTCAACGCCGGGGTGGGATGCAGTTGATCACATGCTCGAAACATAGCTCGTGTCATGCTGTGAAGATAAGGAGCAGCAAGCATGCAGCTAATTAATTTTTATACTCTAATGTTAAGCTTGGGAATTGTGTGGATGGTTGGCTACGGATAATCCAATTGGAATTATTTATAGACCATAGAAAGGGTAGGTCTGAAAAGATCTTCTGAATTATTGCTGAGGTATAGTTATGGATTTGGAATAAACCGAATTTTATGAGGGATAGTAATATTTTGCTGCAAAAATCGTTCGTCCCCTTTTAAAAGATCTTATTTGAGGTTATATTAGGGTTCCGCATTTTACAATCTGACTTTTTAAATACTCTGAATTGAGCGAAAATAAGAGGGGACGTAACTGATTTCAAGTCCTTAAATCTGCATTTAATAAACATTTTTTGAGTTCTATTATAACGCTCATCGATTACGACCTTGGAAGTCGAGTGGTAGAGCACTTGACTGCTACCCCAGAGGTTCCGGGTTCGAATTCTTGATAAGCCGTAATCCTGCTCTTTAACCCTTTTTAAAACCTCCATTGTACACCTTGGGTCTGGCTGGACCCTTATACATTTGTATTCACTTGTATGGTACAATATGGTACAATCATGACTATTTATAGACCAAGCAGGTATATTTTTTTAATCTGTTACCTTTTGTAATGGTTTGGGCATCTATCGAGCTACCTGAAGAAGTGCAAATAATTCCTAAATATCTTTTGGTTTTCAAAGGAAACATGTCTCTTTTCGGTTCATTTTGTTCATTATTTTGAAGCATCTAAATGGAGAATTTCCAAAACGCATTATATTCCCTATTTTTCATACAAAATTTACTACCTGGAGGAGTGAAAATAATTCGTAAATATTTTCACCCTCGGTTCATTTCGTTCTCTATTTTTAATCATACTCAGATAGAATGGCCAAAATTCATTATATTCCATATGTTTCCATACAAAATAAATAGGGGACTGGCCAGACCCGAAGTGTACAACCGAAGGTGTAGCTTTTACATGTACATTTTTGGTCTTATTCGAGGACCTTTTCTTAATGGTTATTTTTTTTCAATCGACAGAGATTTAAATTTTAGGAAGCTACCTGGAAGCTCATTTCCATATCTGCACTAGAACTATGTTAAAAGACCGTTTAAAAATTAAAAAGGTCTGGCCAGACCTGGGTGTACAACGGAGGGTTGGACTTTCTTCAATTCTTTCCTAACTTTTAATAAACTTAATTTAAAAATGCATCAAAAGTCGCAAGTTTTAAGTTCAAGTTGAAGATAATGAAAGTTTGTGAAAAGCATCTCCTAATAACTTAAATCGTCTGGGATAAAGGCATAAAACTTTCCTCAGATTCAATTTCACATGTTCCTTCGAGCAAATTTCCCTTCTAATTATATGCCTTCTGAAACGCGTACGCGCTATATTATCAAAAACTTTCAAAGCTGTATTGACTGTGTTGGGTTTTGTAAAACTGTGATTTTTACCAAAAGTTGTGTTTTCTGATGAAGCTCATTTTTACATTGGCGGCTAATCAGCAAAATTGCCAGATTTGGAGATCTGAAAATCTAAGAGTTTTTCATAAGATACCAATGCATTCACAACGAGTGGCTGTTTGTTGTGGATTGTGAACTGGAGCCTCGTAGAATCGTATTTTTTTCGAAAATAACGACGATAGAACCATTTCAGTCAATGAATTGCGCTACAGAGACATGATAAACAATACAAAGATGATCTTTTCTTTGAACAAGATTGTGCTCGTACCGTACAAGTCACAAAACAAATGTGTCAGTGCGCACGAAGTTTCCTAGTCGCATAGTTTTGGAGACATCAACTTACCACCAAGATCTTTCGAATTTAACACCGCTCAGACTTCTTGCTTTGGGATTATGTTAAGAGTAAAATCTAGAATCTTAAGGTTAACATTGAAGATCGTAAAGCGAACATTGAAGTCGCCATCGCCAAAAAGAGCCGAAATACAGTGATTTTAAATTTCGAAAAAAACTGGTCTGAAAATAAAGTCAAGATTGGTTAAGATATTGTATTATATTTATTATTTACTACCATCTGCTTCTATCTACCATTTATCTGCTTCATAATCCATTAAAATTTAAGAGATGTCTGATATCTGTGTTTTTTTTTATTCAAAAAAACAAATCCTACACCTCTTGTTGTTACACCCTACATACCAAGTTTGCCTTTTAAGTCTTGCGCCTACACAGAAAAAAAAGAGTAGAACTTTTACCTAAAAATGTAGTCAATTCAGCTAAAGTAATCCGGTGATTTTCAGTCAACGAATTTGATTAGGTGCGCTACCAATTTCTAAATGTTAATTATATGCAATTATATTGGGTAGTTTAACTGCGAGAGTAGCTAAAAAAACCTAAATATTTAGGTGTACCTTCAACCATAAAATAGATAAGACACATAATTTATTAGAAGAATTAGCTAATTTTTTTTAAACTATGACCACTTCAGATTAGGCAAGCCACCTACTAAGTGTAGAAAAATCATCTAATTATTTAGATAGAATTCCCACTTAAGAGTGGGAATGCCGTGCAAAAAATATGCAAAAAATTTTTTTTTTGTTTTGCAATTTCTATTTTGAAGTGAAACTTTCCTTAGGTGACTTTACTTCATTTCGTCACATGATTGAGAAGAAAGATTTTTATTATAGTAGATAGAATGAGAGAGATATATATATACATTGTATAATTGACTGAAAAATTCCTTTGCCACCGCTGAGATTCGAACCTCTGATCTCAAGATTTCAACAACCAACGCCTTATCTATTGAGCTAAATTTCCAATACAAGAATTTACGCTACATACCGATTAATCAAATTGCTGTAGATGCCCATAATTTAAGAGTTGTGGACCTCATATTTTTATATACATTTTGTTCACAAATTATCAAACGGCGTAACAGCACAGCGGTAAAGCGTTTGACTTGAACGCCAGCGGCCCGAGTTCAAATCTCGCAATGAGGCTTTACTTTTTGTAAAATTTTCTCACTTTGTTTTTATTTATGTTTTTTATAGGAGAGCGCTGTGCTCTCCTTGGGCTGCACAGAAATAAAAAATTCAAATACGGGAAAAAAACAAGTTGTAAGGAAAGCATTTGATTTATCCACGTAAATATTTATATAAAATTTATACTGAGGCGTGGATAATGCTAATATGCGTTATTTCCCTAGTGTACGAACAAATCGACAACTTGCATTAGGTAAAATAACTAGAAGAATTAGATGATTTAATAAGCAAAATTTTAGTTGAATTAACTAATTGTAATTAGGTGAATTACCTAATGCATGATTGTTAAATTAACTGTGTAAGTAGAAAAGTTGTTGAAAAGATTAGGTGAAATAGAAACTTTCACATTAGCTAAACTAGTTTAGGTAATAAATCAATTCTTTTATTTTCTGTGTAACAATAAAAAACCTGTGGGATTTTTTTTTTTAATATTCTCCAAAATGATCAGAATTCACTTTTGCATTCGTTTGAAACAATTTTCTAAACAGTTTTGCCTCTCTGAAGTTGGTATTTCTGAAACCAGGGTGTTGAAGGCCTCAACGGCCTCTTCGGGCGAAGAAAGACTCTCACCACGCATTATTTTCTTAATGTGAGGGAACAAAAAGAAGTAATTAGGTACCAAGTCGGGACTGTAAGGTGGATGACCCATCAATTTCACGTTTTGAGTTCTCAAAAACTCTTTTGTTTGAATTGATGTGTGGGAACTCGCATTGTCGTGATGTAGGATAATCCTACTTCGGTGATTGGATTTCCTCAATTCTCCAAAGACTTCTAGAATTGGAAGCAAACAAATGATTATGTACCAATTAGTATTAAAAGTTCTCCATTGCTCCAGTGGTACAGTTGCGACATGACCAGGTTTTCTGACAAAAATTGGCAACCATTTGCTTGGATGTGCTCCATCCGCGGACAACTTTCGTCGAGTTTTGCTCACTTTGAAAGACCCATAAGCTCATAAGCATAGGCTCATAAGCATAGATCCATGATTTGACACCTATGGTGATCTCGTAGACGTGCACTAAGGGAAAAAGATATTAATTTTATCCAAAAATTTTTTTAATTTATCCAAAAAGCGAGTCATTTTTGCACCAATAACGCATTTGAATAAATCGACTACGTAAATATTTAAAATTTATTTGAATACTTTTTTAATTAAATTAAATATTTAAATATTTAAACAAAATTAATAAAAAATATATTAAAATTATGCACGAATTTTTTTAAAATATCTTTCAAATATTTACTATTTGAAAATAAACTATCGCATTTAAAGACAATTTGAATAAAAATATTGAAATTAAAAAAAACATATTTAAATTGAATATGTTATTAATGGTTTTATAGTATTATTTTCTTCATATTGCGTCCATTAAATGGCATTTGACTGTATTATTTATTCTCGCTTCACTTTTTTGTTCTCTAATTTATACTATTTTTGACAGTTGGTGCAAATATTAGGGCACCAAATGTCAAAAACAGTATAAACTAGAGGGAGAAAAAATAAATATAGAAAATATATGTAGATAGAAGCAAAATATGTAGGTAAATGACAACCGGTGCAAGATATTTCAAGATATCAAGTTGTCACTCCACCCTACATAATTTCATTTCTTTGCCAAACATGCATACTATATTACTCTTGCAACAATAACTAAATGAGAACTATAAGACCTGCAAATGCAAGAAATAAACTGCAGGAACAGAGTGCGATGCTGTTGCTGCTTGTCGGAGTATGTGTGTACGTGTGCGATGCTGTTGCTGCTTGAGTATAAATAAAATTCAAATACGGGGAAAAAAAATGAGTTGTAAGGAAAACATTTGATTTATCAACGTAAATATTTGAATAAAATTTATACTCAGGCGTGGATAATAGTAATATGCGTTATTTCCCTTAGTGTGTTTCCAACCATCCCCGCTCATTTTTTCAGCATTTTTTTTTTAACAACCGTCAAATTATGGGTTACACAACGTGAACAAATCTTACTGACGGCTAAATACTGATGTAAAATCGAATATATACTAGTCTCACTAATGCCCAAGGATGATTCCAATTCATGGTATGTCACATACCGGTCTGCTTCCAACAGCATCGATGTTTCTTGCCACAACAGCCGTTCTTGGACGACCTTTACGAAATTCGTCTTAGAGAGAACGGAGAAGAGAACCACGCTCGAATTCATTGAACCAACATTTTGCAGTTGCTGGGTTAAGTGCTTCATCACCAAAAGTCAAACTAAATTGTTCGATGCATTCTTTTCTTGCCAATCCACGTCGAAAATCGTAAAAAATCATCACCGGAAAATGTTCACGTGTTAAATTTATTTTTCCGCTGAAATACAAATTTCAAACTACTACAAACAACACAATAAGCGAACATTCATAAAAACGTCGTGAGTAAGTTTCTAGCAGAAAATGTCAAATATTTTAATAGAACTGTCTATATTCATCCGGCTATGCTTTGTGGTGCCGAGGCGCAAAACTTAAAAGCCAGCCATCGTATCGTTGGCACTGCCGCTCTTTAAGAGAATTGTCACCATAAAGTGCCACACAACTTTTTACAATTTTCACCCGCTGCATTCGCATTATGGAAGAAAAACTGGAAAAATATGGTGAAAATTCACATTTTGGTCTTCCATTTTCAAGTTGGTGTAATATTTAATCAATTTGTTCTAGAGTCAGCTGGCTTTTGACATAGTCATATCATAAATGCGAATGAATCGAATGAAACCTAATGATTATAACAAATGTAAATCATGTAAAATATATTTTATTTAAAAAAAAAATAATGTCCTGCTCACACTCAACGGAGCAATAATAGAATTTTTACTATAAATAAATCTTTTATACACAAAGATGAAGTCAATAATTCCTGCAATATTGTGCGAAAGCATGATCCGACAAGATCACTTTATAATCTATCGTATTTCTACTTAATTATTTTTTTATAAACTTGATAAGGAAACCTGCAGCTTGAGGACTTAGTTTACATTTCTTCATAGTTGAGTTGGTTTTTGTTTTTTGGACAAGTAACTTTTTCTCGTTATCTGGTGTCTTGCTAGTCTATCTTGTTGCTTCGAACAACATACTTTGTTGTATTGCTTACAATAGAGTCGAGATAAAAGTAGGCAAAATTTGCTAGTTTTATAATGGAGTGGATCTTTCTGTTTGTTCTACAAATAGTACACTTGCTGTGCTGGTTTGCCAACAACAAAGCCATTTAAGTACATGTGAGTTACGTTATTTGGGATTGTTTCATATTATATTTGGAAGCTTGTATAAGAGGTGGAGAATGCATGAAAAAATTAATGTGACAGGCACTGTTTCTAGTTTATTTCAACTAGAATGAGTTCAAAAACATTATATTTGGCGATAGTAATTATGATGTAAGCTGTATCATTTATTTTAAAATTATTGAAAATGAATGTTTTGACAATATTAACAATAGTACATATATTATTAGTCAAATGAATTGCAAATTGAACAAACAGTTAAAGAGTTAAAAAAGATTCGGATTAAATAACCCAACAGGGAGTTACGTCCAGTGTGTGTCAGTACAGAGCTGTGAACGTCGATTTTTCAAACAAAATTTTATTTAGCGATTAGGCCCATTTCTCACTCGATAGGTAAATAAAGTTAAAATTATCGCTTCAAGGGCTCTGAAAATCCTTAAATAATTAAATAGAGGCCAGAAAAAGTCTCTATTTTTTTTTTTCGAAAGTGATGTAGGTGTAACAGTTACCGTCAATGAAACTATAAGTATACAAGTACTTTCAACCTGTAATCTTTCAACCTTTAACCTCAAAATTACAAATGAAAAAACACATTTCTTATTTGAAGATATCAGATATATAAAAAAGTTTTGACCCTTAAATGCCCAGCGTATCTTTAGCTATTTATAAAAAAATAAGCTATTTATTTTAAAATATTGCAAAAATTAAAATACTGGATATGTAGTTTCACTCAAAAAATTGCAAGTAGAAAACGAAATTTAATTATTGGCATAACTTTGTTGGTTTAGGAAATATTGACCGTCAAATTCAAGAAATAGTTTTTTTTTAATTTTTACGGGAAGTTCGCTTTGACATGAAATATCTTTTTAACTATTAACAACTTTAGAGTAAAAAAATTACTAGTTAGTCTAGTTATCATAAAAAGAATCGTTTTCTACGTTTTTCCTTGAACTCTTACAACCAAGCTGATTGATGGTATACGTCGGAATGCCCACTGTATCTTTTTGAATACAACCACGTTTTCTTTAATAACTCGTAAACAAAAATTTTTTCCAAAAAAAATAAAAACTGGTTCGTGTTCAGGGGACCATTTAACACAACATAATTTTTTTTTTAAAATTGAAATCGGTGTTGTTGGGCATTTAAGGGTTAAAGGTTTTTTTGAGATGGCGTCACTAGTTTTAAATCGAATAGAACAATGTTGCAACCAACTTCATTTTGAAGCCTCATCATGAGGGTATCTTTTTCAGTAAGTGTCGTTTCACTGAAATGTAAAAAATGAAGTGTTTTAGAAGTGGTGATTTTATTACGGTAAACAAGAGTGCGAAGGACAACCAAAAAAGTTTGGAGATGCCGAATTGGAGGCTGTATTGGATGAAGACTCGTGCAAAACGCAAGAAGAACTCGCAAAAGCATTGGGAGTGACAAGCAATATCTGTTGAATATGAGAATGATCCTACCAAAAGGTAGGATATTGGGCGCCGTATTATTTGAAGCTGAGAGACGTCGAACGCTGTTTTTTCACTTGTGGACAGTTGAGCCTACGGCCAGAAAGAAAGTAATTTTTGCATCGTAATGTGACTGGTGATAAAAAATGGGTTCATTACGATGAACCCAAGCACAAAAAATCATACAGGCCGCCCGGCCATATGCCAAAATCGACGCCTAAGCCGAATATTCACAGTGGCAAGGTCATGCTCTGTATTTGGTGGGACGAATTGGGCGTGGTGCACTAGATTGGATAGAAAAAAAGGTTAAAGTGCCGGTGTCTAAGGAGTTGAGGTTAAAAAATTAAAAAAAATTTTCTTTTTTTCTACAGTGCACTCCCCGTTAGCAGGAAAGTTTTGAAGCCCTGGTCGAAAAAAATAAATGTGGACCCCAAAAAGGAAAAGTATACGGTACACTGTAAAAAAAATGAAACTTTTTTATATTTCGACCTAAACTCTTATTTCAGACACCGGCATGTGCACTTTTTTTTTCAATCCGGTCCAGTGGTATACTATGAGCTGATACAACCGGGTGAAACCATCACAGGGCAACTCTACCGAACTCAATTGATGCGTTTGAGCCGAGCATTGAAGCAAAAACGGCCAAAATACAAGCAAAGGCACGACAAGGTAATTTTGCAATATGACAACGCTCAGCCATATGTTTCCCAGTCGGTCAAAACATACCTTGAAACGCTGAAATGGGAAGTCCTACTCCCCCCGCCGTATGCTCAGACATTGGGTCTAATGCATAAAAATGAGATGTTTCTCAGAGATCATTCGTGTGAGATCAATCTCAAGAAGTGAGTCAAAAGAACATTCTCAGTCTCAGTCTCAAAATTGTATGCATAAAAAGGAGACCAAGCTCATGACAAACAACTCAACATAAGTGAGATCGATCTTAAAGCTTCAGTTGAGCTTTAGTTTATTTAAAGCAAGCTATTAACCGTTAAAATTGCTTCTTAAAATTTCAAAAAAATGTCCGAAAGCAAATCTGGAAGTGAACAAAACTGTAGTTTATCAAATAATAAAAATAATAAGCTGGCATAATTTCTAATTGATAAGTTAAAAGAAACTCAAATTTTACTACAGAAATCTAATCTGCCGGTGCACAAATTAAAAAAAGAAGCACTTGAAAGGTTTCGAATTGTCCTAGAGACTGATGAATTTCAATGTCCTCACCAATTCCATTTTGAAATCCAGGATCAGCCAAAAATCTTAATATACTCTCATTTTTTCAGAATTAGTAAGAGCTCCACCAAGCGATTCCAATGTTGGCCCTAGGAAATGCTCTGCTAACCAATCGATGTTTTCTTTATTAAAAAGAAATATAAATTTACTGCTAGATTCTTCAAGATGTGTACGCAGCTTATACATTTTTTTAGGACTATAAACGCGAAAGTATTCTGCCATTTCAGTTGCTTGAAATAAACTGAGATTACTTGATAGGAGACTCAACAATTACCGAGAAAGTTCTCAGATATGTCAGCTTCATCTCATGATTATGCATACCATTTTGAGAAATTTCTCACAAAGAGCTTTCGTTTTAAGAAGTTTCTCAGGCCTTGAGATCCATCTCAATGAGCGAGATCTTTCTAACGAGTAAATAACTTTTTATGCTAACGACAACGAGTAAATTCTCAAAATATCGAGTAAAAAGTAATTTCTCAATATTATGACTTTTTCGACTATTATTTGTTTTCGTCGATGACGCACAGCCTTGAGGATTAGCACTTTCGCTCTTTTGAAGAACTCCAAAAATGGAATGATTCGTGGATTGCATCAAAAGACGCATCGTTTTATTTTATATAAGAAAATCTTTTAAAATAAACTAAGATAAATTTTTAGTTTATTTAAAAACATAATGTAGATAGCTATTTATTGATTTCAGATAAAAGATAAAAAATAATTTTATATATCAAACAATATTTTCAGACAATTTATTACTTGGATCAAGCAAATTTTTTTCTAAGAAAAAGAAAAATCAAAGCATTATAGTATTAAGAAAATTGTTTATTTGGATGAAGCAAATTGTTCTCAAAACAAGTAAATTATTCTAGTTTTCAGCAATTTGTTTTTTTGAATCAATCAAATTTTTATCAATTCAAGCAAATATTAGACTTTAATGTAAAAAACATGTTCTTGAGTTTTAAGCAAATGTTTCTTGAATTAAACATTTTTTTTTTTCTTAATATCATGTGTTTTAAATTTGTTCAATTTTAGCAAAATAACGCTTGAATTGAGAAATTTACACTTGTGTGTAAGCTGATAGCCTATTTGCTTATTCAAGCATAGAATTCTTGATTTTTTCTTTCCGTGTAATTGCACCTTCTCTCCCACTAATCTCTCGAAAATTAAATGCGATGCGCATTCAAATAGCAAATCGCACGTAGTTATCGTATTACGGAGTACCATTTACGCTATTTTGCGATTTTAATTTTTCGCATCACAATACAGAGTAGGGCCCCAGGTGAAGATTCTCGGTTTGAAGCTAAAACAAAAATGTATTTTTTGAGATTAAGATTTGTTTTGTTTATAAATGAACGTGCTCATAAGTTCGGAATAGATCAGTTCATTGAACATATTATGAAACTTTATAAATAAAGACTTCATCTATAATAACTCTTGTTGTATCCATTTCTGAATCTTGGAACAATTTCGTAACCTCATCTAAGAAAAAAATTCTTATCACTCTGTGAACATTTTACTCTCCAAACTCTCTCTTTTATTATATTGCCACATAAATTTTGTACCTGTCTAAGGAAGTGAAAAAAATTGATTCAAATCAATTTTTAATTATAATAGATCCAGCACTATACAGTTCAAAAACTTTACAAAATTCACGCCCACGCAACAAATTGCATCGATAAATAAAAACATACTAAATAATCAATTTGAGAGTGTTCCAATATCTAGAACAACTTAATATAGAGTGTTATAAAACACGAAAAAAAAACATCAACTATCATAAAACTTCATTAGGCAGACAGCATCAGCATCAATGGAAATGGAGAAAAACCTACGTTTTTTTTTCACTTTGAATTCCTTCAGAAAAGCTTTTAGCAATAAAATTTCAAAAAGACAAACAAAAGAACAGCAAATATCGGCTGACTGAAGTACCTGGGGGAATCTGGTCTCATGGTTCTAGGGAACGAACTATAAAAAAAAATAACAGAAACCTTAAAATAAACTCCACTACATAAAGTTCACATAGAGAAAGTTTCAAATGTTGTTGGATTTTAATTTTTGTTGTTTTTTTTTTTATTATTTTAACTAAAATTTGTTTATTTTTAAGCGGCAAATACATTAGAGCGTGAGCTGCATAGAAAATACGAGTAAATATTAGTAGCATGAAGTATCGTGTAGATACATGCGGAGATAGTGCAAAGGCAACAAATTTGTTTTAATGAACTGTTAAAATGTTTACAATTAAACAAAACAGAAACAGAAAAAAAATGGACATCAACAAAGCAAGTAAACATGCAGCGAAATATAAAAGAGCCGGGAATATAGAAATGCTAGATTTTTTTCAAAGAGCACACAGTTAAAGGTACTTTCTTCAACTCGTATAGTTTTTGAAGAAAGCCAAAAATTGAACTTAATTATAATTCACGTGGCGATAAGAATCTCAAATGTTCACTTTAATTCCTCCATTTGTATTATCATGCCGCTCATGGAGAACCATTCTGCTTTTATGACTTGACTGAATTGCTGAGATCTTCTCTTATTCAGGTGTATTTGTTACAATTTAGGACAAACTATTATCTCCTAATCAAGTATAACACACGTAAATTACACGCTGCAATAATTAATTTTAAAGATGTTAAAAAGTGTGGCTTGACAGCACTTTTATGATCAATGTGCGCTGCCTGAAAAGATCACCGATCGCTCGCTCTCTTATCTCAGCACAACAAATGAATGAGGAAGTTTAGTGTTGTTGGGTTTTTTTTTTATTAATTTTTTTACTTTTTTATTTTATTTTTTTTTTTCTTTTTCTTGCATTGTATAAATATAGCTGCAGACAAGTTAAAGAATGGGATCAACTAAATAGGGAGCAGCAAGAAGTAGAAGTTGCTGCCTGCCGGCTGCTCTTTTAAGACATGCTTTTATTGTGCGATCTTGTTGTGTTGGTGGATTTGTTGTTGTTATTGATGTGCTTATTCTTATTACTATTGGTAGAGTTGTTGTTGTTGTTGTTGTTGTGCTATTCCTGTTGCTTTTGCTGCCAACGGTGACACAGTTCAATTCCCTTATTTAATGAGCTACTAGCTACAACCGCATCCAGTGGAGCTACCAGCTGCGTTTGCCATTTGTTGATCGCGCTCATCTGTCGTCATCCGTTCATCTGTAGATTCTGAATCTGGCAAATCTGTGCTACTAAGCTGTAAATTCAAAGTTGTCTTGTCTAAAACGAGCAGGCGTGTTATTGTTGTTTTCCGTACTTTGGATATCTAGGTAAGCCTGGAGTCATTGTCATTGATGTACGTCTGCTTGTAGATTGCATGATCGTTACGATGAGGTAGATGGTCCTCAATGTTTATTTTTATTTTTGTAATCAACGCAATAGTTTTATAGTATTAATCGATCTTGTGATGTTTAGCAGGCGGATGAAATATTTTATTTTATTTATGGCCAAATTGTTCTCTTCAATACTTTTCAAAGCTATCCAGCTGCTAACTTATACAGGACATTAACTTTAACCAGAATTCTCTGGTTAAAAATTCATATTGTTCTCTTTTTTAATTCTCTGGATAGTCATTTAACAGGTCTTGATATCTTTGATGTCAGACTTCAAATAAATAAAAAATAAATAACTGGCCATTTCAGCCCTTGAAAGGACTTTGACCTATGTAGCTTCTTATGATCAATTGTGTTGTGCGTGTTATGAAATGTTTGTACACAATTGATCGAGAACTAGACCTATAGGTTTAACGCCGACTCCGAACGCCGAACTCCGAACGGCGATGAACGGAATGTTCTTGTTTTCAAGAATTTTTGCTTTAGCTTTAATACATTGCTTTAAGCATTTTGATTACTCTCTGAGTCTTGCCATTGTCTGCAGAGAGGTGGCGCCCGTACAGAGAAATTATTTTAATTTAAATAATTTTCTGTAGCTGCTGGGGTTCGAACCCGGGTCTCCAAGATTCGTTGACGTAGGGGCCACGCACTTTAACCAACTACGCCACGGACGCCACACAAATAAATGACGAGAGTTATTCAAAGGTTTTGACACTCTTGTCATTAGAATCTAAAATTATATTAAAATTTTCAGTTTTTACTTATTTATATGACCATTCAAACTTGCAGTCGGTCTTGGACGCATCCAATGCTGTCAATAGCTTTTGCTTTGTGTGTACTGTACTACTAGTACCGCTAGATTTTCTAGCACTTTTCGAAATTTACCTAGCGAATTAAAGATTGTTTCGCGACTTGGATGGCACATAGCACCATCCTATTGAAAACAGTGATTGTTGAAAACAGAATTGTTTGTGTTGTCTCAAAGAACAACTCCCTACATGAGCCATTAACTTAAATCTATCTAAAATAATCATTCAACAATTACGGAGTGTAGTTAACACCTAACATGTGAATTCGTTGAACCTAGCAACTTGATCACCAGTGGCACATATGGGTACAAAATCCTTTCGAAGAATTTTTTCGAAGCTTGAAAAAGAAATTCTTCCTCATTTCAAAGAGACCTGTGCCCCTCAATGTGACCACATTTCTAAGTTGAAGAATTCTACACCCATTGCAATTGCGTTGTCACCTATGATGGCCAAATTCTTGGCGTACGCAAATAGCATGGGACTCTCTAGAGTTAAGTAAAATAAAAGATGTTTATTACGGAATCACTTTGTTTGAAACCTCGTTTGATATCAAATGACTAGGAAAGCTCCGTACCAATTTTGATAAGGCCGCAAGTCGGTCAAAACTCGCATAGCCGATTCAGCTTTGCAGAGATATCAAATACATATATGATGGCATATATGTAAGTGACTACTCAAATTAAAAAACAAAGTTATACACGATAGTGGTGTTAATGGCGAATATGAAGATGTTGAAATATTTTTCTTGTCAATATCTACTAGCGAACCAGTTGCAAACGAAGGGAACTTAACGTTGGTCGGACAAGATCCACTGGTAAGATTTGATATCCACTGGTTAACTGATATCCAGACAAAATTTTTCAGGCAATCGTTTAAATATTTCTTTACGTATTCAGAGAAACTTAGGATAAATTCCATATCCAGAAGTAAAAAAAAGTCCCAAAGTACTAGAATAACTCAAAATAAACACTGTTCAAAGATATCCAGATTGTTCACTTCTTAGAACTTCTAATAAGGGTCACTTCTAATAATTTGACCCTAAGAAGAATTAAAAATGTTTTTTTCATTTCCCAGTTAAATTTTCTAATTTTAATTTGTCTAGAAATCGATTTTTCTTCCAGAAAAAGAAAGACACATATTTCTTTCTCACGAATGCAAATTGGAAGTTTCTGATGGGAGCAGTGATCTTTAGAATTAATTATTTTTAAAGCCACACTCTCAGCATCTGCGGTTTGTTTTAATTTTCCAATTGATAATACTTGTCATAAACAAAGTTACCAAACTGAACAGTCTTAATCACCCAGTGGAAATAAACACATATGTTCATCTTCTCGGATATATCAGCTACTCCCCCAGTCAAGCACTGAAATACCCCATTATCAAATATACTCATGCAAGAGAAGACTGTTATAGCTCTCTCTTTCTCTCTCTTTCTCTCCCTTTCTCTCTCTAACTCCGCCTGTTCTCACGAGCAGACTGTCCAAAGCCAGGATAAAGGAGGATGGTCGCAGATTCTTGAGTTGGTCGCTCAATCTGGGGAGTAGGTTTGACCGTTTGACTCGATGAACGATAGCGTATGCATACGAAGGAATAAGAATGATCCTTAAAATTTGTTATCACGGAGATAGTCTTGACGCTCTACAGACGTACTATCACAATTTCCAACGTCACATTGGCATTGTGGTCTCATAGACAGTCTTATAAAGACTGGTTTAACGATGAAAAATTGGTGTATATCTTGGTGTACATGAGGTGTCAGGATTGGGTACTCCTAGGTTAAAAGTATATCTTACTAGCCTTGGAGTGCCAGTTTGCAAAGGTGCAAAATAGTGGTGGCCATATGTCACATACAGTTAGAAGTGATGAAGTCTACGCTGTAGCACGTCCAATAGTGGTGGCTTTTGCCATCACAGTCATGAACGATAAATGCAGGTGTGTCGGTGTGTGTTGGTGCGCGTCGAGGTAAATCCCTTTCGCCCGTGGAGACTATCGCAGCGCTGGCGCTTCGGGAAGTATCGTGCTGGCTGTGGTAGTTCAATGTCGCGAACAGGTCTGTGAGATCGGCGTAGAGTTGGTCTTAATCAACCGGGGTGGCAATGCCCATAAATTGTCAGCGATGCTGGATGGGTCTCGATTTCCACCAATAAATGTGGATGGTGACCTAACTAATCATCCATAAATGGTACTGTTGTGTTCCAGCATTGGTTGCTATCCATAAAGTATTTTATTCATTTAAATATGCACTTAAGTATGGTGTGTAAAGGTGTTGAAACTTCTATGTCGGGGCATTGGTCGCGTCTGGAGTCATGGCGTTGACGCCCAAGAGAAGTCGGATGGCTATTGTATTCATATTAGCATGGTACTAACATCCTAAAGATTTATCTGCTGAGCATCAATTCCATTAACCTCGACCCCATTGCAATGGGACAACGGGAAATTAAGCCTATACGGCAGGTGTTCACGTTTCAGTAAAATGGAATTTCCTTCTGTCTCTCTCTCTCTCTCTCTCTCTCGCTCTCTCTCTGTCTAAGAATATAGTATTGGTTAAACCCTTTTCAATCAAATCAGAAAATTGTATTGGTTCAATTAACCCTTGCATAAGTTCGAGCAGGGTTAATTAAACCAACTGGTGCGCTTTAGAAATTTAAATTAGTACTTCAATTTCGATGGCTTACTTCCAGAGTATGCTAAGTCTAGAAAGAGAATTTTGTAGGAGACGCGTTTAAAGTTTAGGAACGCGAGGATTCGAACATTCTCATAATAGATGTTTTATAGTTGCTATTTCTTGAACATCTACATAGCTTTGGAGAAGTCTGGAGAAGTCTTGATGAGAGATTTTTATTTTTACTCTTTGATAGTAGGGATTTAGTCCAATTTTTGCAGAGTTTAGGCCAAAGACAGCAGAAAATAACTATAAATTATAAATAAATTTCTCTCAAAGGTTAAAAATCTTGCGTTCAAGCTTTGATTTAATGTAATTTTTGATAAAAAAAAATTACTACTTTGTTTGCCTTCTACTTTGTTAACTTTATTTTATTCCGAAAATGACATTTTATTTTCATTTTCAATTATTTGGACAACTATTAGTACAATAAGATACAAAGAGATTTTTAAGCAGTACAACAGATAAAAATGTTTAAATATTTAGAATATTTTTGAATTACAAGATCATGGGTTATTTTTGTGTTTGAACAAAAAAGTTGCAGATTTATATCTGAAATTATTTAGGGGTGCTATATCGTTAAGTGGTGCTGCGACTTAAGCAAAATTGACGGTAATATAGGCCGGTTCAGGAACATTTACATTCTAAGCAATGCTATGTCACCTTTTGCTGACAAAAATATGCCTGTTTCGCAAAAGTTTTAAGAATTTAAGTTGAATAGGTTAATATTAAATTAAATCTAATTTTGATTAAATACAAACCAATGATTTTTTTGAAGCATAACTTTATTAGCCGCTGTATGATTAACTAAACTGAAATTTACTCTATTTTATACACCCACAATAAAGTCAACTTAGGGTTAATAAATAGCCGCCGACCTCAACTTTATGAGCTCATCTATGTTTTTCAAAGCATAAAGAAGAACAAAAAAATGTTCTTATAACTTTAAAAAAAAAAATATGAAATTCAGAATAAAAAAAAAGCGCTGTTTGTGCAGAGCAAACATTTATCTGTACACATTTATCTATACACAACTTAAATATACAGATGTATCTGTATCAGTATCTATGTATGTATACTATATATTTACTTAAAGATCGCTATAGCGAACAACTTAAATTTATTTTCTTAAAATGACGTCATGGGCATCATTTAGAAAATATATAAAAATACAAAATTAGATCATTTAAGGTGAGTCCGAATGGAAACAAAAGATATACAACCAACAATTTATACGTTTTGCTGCATTGTAAAAATATATTCGTTGTTTAAAAGGAAAATCAAGATATTTAGTTGTTGTGAGATGCTACATTGTACGATACAGCTACTTTTGATAAGTTTTGAAATTTTTGTTTTTAATATTTCATCACTTATTACACAAATTTTTTTCTTTTATTATGCATAATTTTCTGGAAACCTTAAATATGCTATTTTTGGGGAGGAAACATCTTTTCATAAAAAGAATATGCATTTTTTAGGTTAATACGTTAAAATTTTTGATGACGAATCGAATGCTGAAAAATTAGCCTACTAAACTTCGCTTGCGAGTTGCATTTGTCACAAACGAATATTCAGTTGTCAACTTAAAAATATATCTTATATACATATATGTATACCGCACGCTATTTCGGTCATTATTATTTATTTTATTAATTGTCTTTCCCGTCTTCGTATGGATTGTACTCATCGCACCTCTGTTGCTTTATCCGTCCGCGTATTAAGCAAATTACCAAATTGCTTATATAGAATAGTTTGTCCATGAAGTAACTCTGAATTATGAGCATTATGTGTATACAAGGAAGGGAAAAACAAAGGAAGTTTTCAGTTGGGAAAAACAATTTTTCAATTGCTGCAATTAAAAAATCATTCGCGTATATGACAAACGAAATTAATTACGTGCAACTAAATGACGCGTTTCTCCCAACTGAACTGTTGTTATGACAACTGTTGAAACGTGTGCAAATAACGATCCAAAGCACGACAAACGAAGTTCGTTTGCGGCAAACTGGCAATAAACGTTTTTTTTTCCTTGCGTGTAATACGTTATGCACGTCTTCAAAAGCCTTTATAAGAAAACTATCGAAAAACGTTTTTCAAAAACATCACTAACGATAAAAACCTCTTTTAAAGGCTTCATAAATGAGAAAATTAAAAAAAAAAACAAAATGACTGAAACGCACTATTAACCTTTTATAATGGAATTAAAAATATTTTTTTCACTCATCTGAGCAAAAATATTATTAAAATAAGTCAAACTATTTCACAATATTTCATACAATAGTAAAGTATGTCAATGCATTTAACCGTAGTTGAGGAAAAATTCAGAATTCTACGTTGAGGTGTAGATTTCTTTGTGTGGTCTTTGTGTGGATTTTATTAAGAACATATACTTTTAAATGAAAAAAAAAAACTTTAATAAATGTATTAGTACAGGTATGAAATATAAACAAAAACTTTTGTTTATTTAAAATGCAATCCGTGCACACATTTCGGTTGTCATATGCTTTGCAAATAGTTTTTTTTGGCAGAGACAGCAGGCCAACTCAGACTGTATTTTGTCTCCTGGTTTTTTTCTTCAACGCAAAAGAAGCATCTTCCTCGCTTCTTTACTTGGTCTGGAAGGCTAGTATTACGCCGTTTTCGAGATGTTGCAGCTTCAGCATTATGTGAAGAGTTATTGTTCTCAGAAACAAACAATAAAATAGAAACAAAATATACGAGTATCTTGCTTCAACGTGCATTAAACCGTACCTCAAAAAAAAAAGTGCGCCGTTTACCAGCGAATATGACGCATTCTTGCAAAGCAATTACAAAAAAAAATTTTTTTTTACCGAACGTAGGGGTCGCGCATTGACATATTTCTTCATATCTCTGGTGTTTACAGTCGAATTTTAAAGTTTGGTATATCGATATTTTTGTCTCAAAGAGACTAATATCACCTCTATAGAGGTCATTGACCTCAGGTGCACCGTTCTTATATCAAAAAAATAAAGCTCTTAAAATATCATTAATCTTGCACCTGAGGTCAATGACTTCTATAGAGGTCATATTGGTGTCCTTGATACAAAAACATTGATGTATCAAACTTTAAAATCCGACTGTAAACATTAGAGATATGAAGAAATATGTCAATGCGCGACCCCTACGTTCGGTCAAAAATAAATTAAATTTTTTTCGTAATTGTCTTGCAAAAATGCGTCATATTCGCTGGTATACGACGCACTTTTTTTTTGCATAGGAGGTGGTACGGTCTAACGTGCATGGTGTATAAATCTACAACTCAACATGAGGAATTGAAGTTTTTAAATATATAGAAAATAATTATAATTGAGATTCTCAAAGTACATGATTTCGGTTCACACTAAGCATAAAATTAAAGTGTGAAATGTATGCTTGGATCCTTAAACTAAATGGTTTTGGAAATATTTAAATAATAAAAAAAAATTTAGTTTTCTACACTAACGTAGGACTGCGGCTAAAAATATTTCAGAGGATTTCAAAACATTAACAAAAAAGGAGTTGGCTGTGTTGTGATCACACCTGTAGTTTTTGACGTGACAGTGTAACTTTATCAGTCCTCATTCCATTCCTATCTCTTCTTTGTTACCGCAACTTGATCTTTATTCTAACATTTGTTCTAAAAATTGTCCAACTACTTGTCAAAATTCTTTTTTTAATTCATGTCCACATTCCTGGGGTTATTCTTGTTCAAATCCCTTTCGTAATCGTTTTTCCCAAACTTTGTCTTTATTTAATCTTCTATTTAGTGTGTCCAAATCCTTATTCTCTTTCTTATCCCAATACTTGTCTGAATCCTTGTTCTTATTCTTGTCAATGCAGTTATCTACGTCCAAATCTTTGTTCTATTCTTTTTTTTTATTCCTGGTCCCAGTCTTTCTTCAAATCCTTAATTGAGTTTTTTTAAACCTTGTGCTAAACCTTATGTGAATCCTGGTCCCAATCTGATTTTAATTTTTATTGTTGCTTTTGTGTTTTTTTTTCTTTTGCTTTTGGTTTAGGTTTTCCTTTTAGTTTTGCTTTTACTTTTACTTTTACTTTTACTTTTACTTTTACTTTTACTTTTACTTTTACTTTTACTTTTACTTTTACTTTTACTTTTACTTTTACTTTTACTTTTACTTTTACTTTTACTTTTACTTTTACTTTTACTTTTACTTTTACTTTTACTTTTACTTTTACTTTTACTTTTACTTTTACTTTTACTTTTACTTTTACTTTTACTTTTACTTTTACTTTTACTTTTACTTTTACTTTTACTTTTACTTTTACTTTTACTTTTACTTTTAATTTTACTTTTACTTTTACTTTTACTTTTACTTTTACTTTTACTTTTACTTTTACTTTTACTTTTACTTTTACTTTTACTTTTACTTTTACTTTTACTTTTACTTTTACTTTTACTTTTACTTTTACTTTTACTTTTACTTTTACTTTTTCTTTTTCTTTTTCTTTTTTTTTTACTTTTACTTTTACTTTTACTTTTACTTTTACTTTTACTTTTACTTTTACTTTTACTTTTACTTTTACTTTTACTTTTACTTTTACTTTTACTTTTACTTTTACTTTTACTTTTACTTTTACTTTTACTTTTACTTTTACTTTTACTTTTACTTTTACTTTTACTTTTACTTTTACTTTTACTTTTACTTTTACTTTTACTTTTACTTTTACTTTTACTTTTACTTTTACTTTTACTTTTACTTTTACTTTTACTTTTACTTTTACTTTTACTTTTACTTTTACTTTTACTTTTACTTTTACTTTTACTTTTACTTTTACTTTTACTTTTACTTTTACTTTTACTTTTACTTTTATTTTTACTTTTACTTTTACTTTTACTTTTACTTTTACTTTTACTTTTACTTTTACTTTTACTTTTACTTTTACTTTTACTTTTACTTTTACTTTTACTTTTACTTTTACTTTTACTTTTACTTTTACTTTTACTTTTACTTTTACTTTTACTTTTACTTTTACTTTTACTTTTACTTTTACTTTTACTTTTACTTTTACTTTTACTTTTACTTTTACTTTTACTTTTACTTTTACTTTTACTTTTACTTTTACTTTTACTTTTACTTTTACTTTTACTTTTACTTTTACTTTTACTTTTACTTTTACTTTTACTTTTACTTTTACTTTTACTTTTACTTTTACTTTTACTTTTACTTTTACTTTTACTTTTACTTTTACTTTTACTTTTACTTTTACTTTTACTTTTACTTTTACTTTTACTTTTACTTTTACTTTTACTTTTACTTTTACTTTTACTTTTACTTTTACTTTTACTTTTACTTTTACTTTTACTTTTTCTTTTTCTTTTTCTTTTTCTTTTTCTTTTTCTTTTTCTTTTTCTTTCGCTTTTGCTATTGCTTTATTTTTTTCTTTTACTTTTACTTTTGCTTTTGTGTTTTTTTTTTCTTTTGCTTTTGCTTATTCTTTTTTTCTTTTGCTTTTGCTTTTGCTTTTGCTTTTGCTTTTACTTTTACTTTTGCTTTTGCTTTTACTTTTGCTTTTGCTTTCGCTTTTATGTGCTATATTTACATTTACCTTAGCTTCATGCAATATATGCAATGGTGCTTCATGCAACGTAAGGATGGTTCCTAAATTAATTTAAGAGGTTCCCTGAGAGGAATCATGACGTCATTTATTGTACCCCCATGTTTAAAAAACATAAAAGGAGGCGTGGTAGGTATAGACAAGTATATATATTGTATTCTTCATCAGCATCACCACCCGAGTCGATTTTGCGATGTCCGTCTGACTGTCTGTGATCACGATTACAGCCGTAATTTTGAAGCTATCATCACGAAATTCAACATTTAAGCTTGTATCAAAAAAAATAAAGATCAAGTTGGAAAATGAGCCAAATCAGATGAAAACCACGCCTACCTCCCATAAAAAGTTACTTTATCAGAACGGTTATTACTAGTTTTTTTTTATTTTTATCATTTGAACAAGAACCTCAGCTTTCCTGACGTTCCATAAAATGTACAATTACGCCAATAGTAACGGAGTTATAATTTCATGCAACGTTTTTTCATTGTTGTTACATTTTTACTTCATTAAGCGTGCTCTCCGTGGTAAAATAAAGTTTTTCATAAAACTCCTACAACAATAACATATTTCATTTTTGTTTCAACAAGAAACAATTTCATGCAACACCAATGGATTTTAATGCTATTTTTCACCTATCTGGGAAACCCGCACTCGATCAATTGTGTTCAAACATTTAATAACACGCACAACACAATTTTGATCATAAGAAATTCGGTCAAAGTCCTTTCAAGGGCTAAAATGGCCAGTTTAAAAATATATTTTATTTATAAAAAATTTTTATTAATACGCCTGTTAGATTCGAAAAAGAATCATTAGAGATATAAATTCTTTAAATTTTAAAATATGAATATATTTTTTAAGTTGGGAAAGATACTTTTCCTGAATATAAACCATTGTGTGCCGCCGTTTAATTTTTTCCTCCTATCCTCTTCAATTCTCTCTTCTAACTCTACACAAAAATCTTTTTACTAAAATTTCATAGATACGAGAGATAATTCATGAATTGTAAAGATACGATACAAAATTTTTTCGTTTTATTCGAAGTTTTTAATTAAGCCAAAGTGTAAACAAAACAGTTCTTATCAATGTTCACACGATTAATTATGACATCCACACCAAGAAACGCCACTCCACTCTTCCACTGTTCACAGATAAAGATAAAGATTTTTTTTTTCACTTGGTGCTCTTCAAACTTATCTACATTTCAGACACTTGATTACTTAAGCACCACTTAAATTATACTTCATTCTTGAGTTAAGAACAACTTCATGAATATTATCACACGTTATACTGAGCTGCACATTGTGGAGTGAACATGAAAAAGGAACCCTATAACTTTCCCAAAACATGATTATGCAAGAAGCAATTGGATTGTTTTTATGTATTTTTTTCCACCATGTCTATGACTTTCTGTATTACACCGCTGAAGGATAAGTCGTAACTCTAACTCGTGATATTGACAAATAATTAAAAAAATTCAAAATGTTTTTCATGTCATTTTAAAGTTATTGCGACATTAAATATTTATGCCAAATTTTATGGCACCAGCTGCTTCTGTTTAGACTCAGAAACCACATTTTACATGATGCAGTAAAAATTCTCGGAGCATTACCGTTACTTTTCAATTGAGAAACTTAGAGTCTATTTTGTGGTCATATGAATCTTATTGAATTAATGAAAACTTTGAGTTAATATTCTCTGATGTATTTTCATTCGCTTTGAAGTATCTACATATCTATGTTTATTGTATGGCAGTTGTCAAAATTATGTCTGACTGAATTATAATCCCGCATTTCTTCATTAATTTGCATTACTTTTGCGCTCCAATTCGCACGAGTTGGCTTGCTTACAAACTTTTTGAATTGGAATAAAAAATTTTTGTTTGATTCAATTTAAGATGTACGAGTATCTTTTGTGGCTTGGTGGTGATGAAAATAATGGTTAACACAATTCGTTCTATACATTCATATATAAAATTGCACATATGGACAGCTGGACGCAGAACAGAGCAGCTGAACTGCGGTCACTCGCTGCACTGGATAGAAAAATTTTTTTCTATGCTCTCACGTATGATGCATCGAATGCATTTATGAGCTACACCACTCGACATTCAATGGATTTTACCAAACATCATGCTATAAAAGCGCTGTTCGGTCAGGAACAATCAGACATTGAGACTGTCCGACATAGCGTCCAACTCATAGCCACCACACCACAATCGCAGACACATAAATTTTCATTTGGGGGATTTGAAAGGAAAACTTATTTGACAGAGATCACTCGGTCGGATCGCGTATCCGTGAGTAAGTTCGTTCGTTGGTTGGTTGGTTGGTTGGTTGGTTTGCTTGGAATTCGAGTCAAACTATTTTGCGGCACTTTTTTAATGCTTGATCACTGATCCGCTGCTCACTAGCACAAGGGTGCAAAAGGCTATCTGCAGTTTTTTTTTTTCATTTTTTTCTTTTAAATTTTTCTAATAGCACTGCATGGTTAGCTGCTGCCGCTGGGTAGTTGAGTGTATCTAGTGAGTCTCATCGGCTAATTACTGTTTTGGGAATTTATTTATATGTGTTTATTCTCGAAAAAAATATGTGATACTTAAATGTCTGACTGACTGGCAATAAAATGGAATTTATTGAATATTTATTATTTATAAACAACAATTTAAAGTGATTAACAGACACTTAATAACAATGTTCGAATTGTAATTAAAAACGCGCAGTCGCCGTTTATGAGGGCGAATCCAAACAGTCACAGTTGAAGGCATTGGTATCTTCGTTAAGAGGAGTGCCATTATATCGAACAGCTACTGTGTATCTTTCACTAAAAGCAGATAAATAGGGTTTCTAAAAATATTGTTAGTGAATCAATATTAACCACAGCGTGCTTTTTATGAATGAAAGTCCGCACGAAATAAATATAAATACATGGTGTATCCGTGGCGTCCGTGGCGTAGTTGGTTAAAGTGCGTGGCCGCTATGTCAACGAACTTTGGAGACCCAGGTTCAAACCCCAGCAGCGACAGAAAATTATTTGAATTAAAATAATTTTTCTGTACGGCCGCCACCTCTCTGCAGACAATGGCAAACCTCAGAGAGTAATCAAAATGCCATGTAAAGCCATGCAAGAACATTCCGTTCATCGCCGTTCGGAGTCGGCGATAAGCATGTAGGTCCGGTTCTCGGTCAATTGTGTACAAACTTAATAACACGCACAACACAATTGATCATAAGAAGCTAGGTCAAAGTCCTTTCAAGGGCTGAAATGGCCAGTTATTTATTTTTTTTTTTTTTTTTTACATGGTGTATCAACACGAGGTGTAGGGTTGCAAAGGCGTATTATTTAACAACTGTGCACATGACAGTTTTGGAAAAATTTGTACTTCATACATAATCCCTATTTTTTACTTTACAACCCAATTCAAATTTGAGATACATCTAAACAATTGTTTGTTTTATACAAAAAGCAAATCTTACATCTCTTGTTGATACACCCCATACAGATATGAATGAAAATATCAAATAAAATACAGGCAAAATTCAAAATTCACACAACAAAATTCAAAATTCACAAAAATTCAAAATTTAAAATTCAAAATACAAAATTCAGAATTAAAGATTCAAAAACCCAATTCAAAATTTAAAACTTAAAATTCCAAATTTAAAACTCAAAATTTGAAATTCCAAATTCAAAAGTCAAAATTCAAAATTCAAAATTCAAAATTCAAAATTCAAAATACAAAATTCAGAATTCAAAATTCAAAATTCAGAATTCAAAATTCAAAAATTCAAAAACCCAATTCGAAATTTAAAACTTAAAATTCCAAATTCAAAAGTCAAAATTCAAAATTCAAAATTCAAAATTCAAAATTCAAAATTCAAAATTCAAAATTCAAAATTCAAAATTCGAAATTCAAAATTCAAAATTCAAAATTCAAAATTCCAAATTCAAAATTCAAAATTTAAATTTAAAAATTCAAAATTCCCAATTCAAAATTCAAAATTGGAAAACTCAAAAACCAAATTCAAAATTAAAACTTAAAATACAAAATTCCAAATTTAAAACTGAAAATTCGAAATTCAAAATTCAAAATTCAAAACTCAAAATTCAAAATTCAAAATTCAAAATTCAAAACTTAAAATTACAGATACAAAATATAAAACTCAAAACTCAAAATTCTTAATTCTATATTCTAAATTCAAAATTCAAAATTCAAAATTCAAAATTCAAAATGCAAAATTCAAAATTTAAATTCAAAATTTAAATTCAAAATTTAAATTCAAAATTAAAAATTTCAAATTACAGATACAAAATTCAAAACTCAAAACTCAAAATTCTAAATTCTATATTCTAAATTCAAAATTCAAAATTCAAAATTCAAAATGTCAAATTCAAAATTCAAAATTAAAATTACAGATAAAAAATTCACAACTCAAAACTCAAAATTCTAAATTACATATTCTAAATTTAAAATTCAAAATGCAAAATTCAAAATTCAAAATTCAAAATTCTAAATTCAAAATTCAAAATTCAAAATTTAAAATTCCAGATTCAAAGCTCAAAACTCAAAACTCTAAATTCTATATTCTAAATTCAAAATTCTAAATTAAAAATTCAAAATTTAAATTTAAAAATTCAAAATTCCCAATTCGAAATTCAAAATTGAAAAACTCAAAAACCAAATTCGAAATTTAAAGTTAAAATACAAAATTCCAAATTTAAAACTGAAAATTCGAAATTCAAAAATCAAAATGCAAAATTCAAAATTTTAAATTCTATATTCTAAATTCAAAATTAAAAATGCAAAATTCAAAATTCTAAATTAAAAATTCAAAATTCAAAATTTAAATTTAAAAATTCAAAATTCCCAATTTGAAATTCAAAATTGAAAAACTCAAAAACCAAATTCGAAATTAAAACTTAAAATACAAAATTCCAAATTTAAAACTGAAAATTCAAAAATCAAAATTCAAAATTAAAAATTCAAAATTTTAAATTCTATATTCTATATTAAACATTAAAAATTAAAAATTCAAAATTCAAAGTTCAAAATTCAGAATTCAAAGTTCAAAGTTCAAAATTCCAAATTCAAAATTTAAAATTCTCAATTCAAAATTCTAAATTCAAAATTAAAAATTTAAATTCTAGATTCAAAATTCAAAACTCAAAACTCAAAATTCAAAATTCTACACTCAAAATTCAAAAATACCAAATTCAAAAATTCAAAATTTCAAACTCAATATTCAATTTTCATTCCTCAAATTATATTGAACTTCATTATTGGTACCTTTTTATGATCAAATATCTACAGTGCTGGGCGAAATATTATATTCGTCTATTTAACGAATAATTTTGAAATTTTTAGTTAAACCAAGATAAAATTTTATGAAATTTCCTTCAGCATTCACACATAAGTATATTATCAAAAATTCTTCTGCATATGCAAGAAACATAAGTACAACACTAACGAAAAAAAAAACATTGTTTGAGACAACAACAAACAACCACATTTTTATCAGCGCGTGCTCAAAATTTAAGCCAATCTGTACGTTTAACGAAATTCTTTCACAGCAGCCAGCGTCACAGGCACAGAAAATTACAAACTATAAAAATAAAGATATGTTTACATTACGAATATGCCTTAAACATAGGGCAACAAACAAAAAACAAAAAAAAAAAAAAAAACACTGCTACTTATCAGCATTAAAATTAAGGTTGAGCTACAGGCATGCAGAGCTAAACTGCTGAACGTAGCGAAGGCGGGAAAATTCTCGACAGAGAATAATGAAGTTTCTTTAAAAAAGGTGGGCTGAAAAACTATTAAATTTTGTTTATCCCAACAAAAATTAAAAAAAAAAAAATATAGAGGGAATGTTTGAAAGTCGTTGGTGGTGGTTGGGGTGGCTGCTTCAGGCGTTCAAAAAAGTCTCAACGTAATTGAATACCCGTGAATGTACTGTGTTGGTGTTGGTCGAATGATATTTAAAACCGTCTGCAAGTTTTCTGACTAATTGCTTTATTTTTTGTTTTTCTAGTTTTCAAAAGTCAGATTATAATAAAACAGCCGCGACTGTCAATTGCAATAAGGTTGACAGCAAATTAATGAGTTCTTTTTTGTGTTGTTTCAAAAGTTACAGTGACTTCTTTGAAAAAATTAAAATATTTATATGTAATGCGTATAAAACTATATTTCAAGTTCATTTTTCTAGATAAATAATTTTATTATTCGGTTCATCGAACATCTAAATAAAATTTATTTAATTTTAAATTTAGAGTTTATCGCTTGGAATGGTGCATTAAAATTATGTCGCTTAAAATTTCACGCATCATTATTTCTCTGGCCAGTAACTAATAGGATTGATGGTGCAAAGACCAACTTAAAGGCAACCCTAAGTATTTGATTGTTATTCCAATGCATGGCAATTTCCTGCCTGAATGTCACGCTAGACATCAATTGTAGGCAGTGCAATTTAATTATAAAAAATAACCTTCATTCTACCATGACAAAATAAAGTAAGTAGTTCCACCTTTAAAAAAAAAGTGCATATAAATCAAAAACTGCTTAAAAATAATCATCTTTAATTCTTTATTTTATACATATTATGCAGTACTTACGAATTAGCCTGTGGGTAGCCGCCTTTGCCCTTGTGCAGCGCTATGCTAAAGCCAAACATTGTATTTGGCTCACGTGTATGTTTAATATAGCTGGGCAGATCAATATTATAGCCATGACTGTATTGCGGCCAGTATGCCAGGCAACAGCCGAACAGCAGCGCCATAGCTAGCATTGATCTTGATGGGCAGGAGTTTGAAGTTGACATTGCGGATGTGCTGGAATTTCGTCTCCTACTGGGAGGTGCTTTTCGTATCGTTGGTTCTGTTGCCATTTTGCTTGGTTGGTTGCAGCTTGATTGCAAAAATAGCTGTTTTTAGTTTTTTTTTGTTATTTGAAATTCGTCGTAGTTATTTGGAATTTCTTTTATTCCACACTATTAATGGTTTTGTTGTTACACTTTTACAATTTTTAGTAGTTTTTAGACATTATTTTTTAGATTTCTTTATTTTTATTAAATTCCTTCAGGATTGTGGTGTTGTTGCTTATCAATTAGTTACACTAAAAAATTTATATTTGGAAAAATTATTTTTTTGCACATGTATTTAAAATAAATTTTATTCACATTTATTATAAATTTTATAGACACACATCTAGAGTTTTTGTTTTATTTTTTTTTTTTTAGGTTTTAAAATTTAAAGTTCGATTTTCAAGTATTTATGAGATTGATTAAAGATAAAGTTGTTATCAATTATTATTAAAAATGCTTAAAAATTCAAAAAAGGCCAAAAAATTGTGAAGGTAAAAATATTCTAAACTTTGACGATTCTATTAAAATTTCTTTGAAAATGTTCAAAACTAGCAAATATTAAAATTTAAAATATGTTTATAGTCTTTTTTTGTTCAATTAGTCATATGACTTTTTTATCTACGATGTTTGTGAATTTCAATAAGTCAAAGAAAAGAACAAAAAGCAAGTGCATCTGAATTGTTCTTTGTCATCTTCTGAGTATGATGACACTTCTGTGTCATCAGAAGTATTCGGATTCATCCATATAAAATATACTAAAAAAAAACTAATAATTTCGTCGACAAAATTAAAATATATTTGATTTTTTTTAAATATAGGTTCTTTCAACAATAGGTGTCATTTTAAATTTTCCAACATTTTTTCAGGTCACAACATACAACTGTTATTTAATGACTATTGACAATTCGAAAGTTTCGGACAAGTTAGCGAACATATAACTTCTCTTGAGAACATCTCTTCGAATTGCCTTCCTGGTAGTTCTTTTTTAAGCTAAAACGAATGAGTTACCAACAAATTCCATCAATAAACTAGAAATTATGTTAATTTACATTTTTTTCAGCTCCATCTCACTTCAAAAATTACGGCGCCCAAGATATTACTTAAATGCGACTAAGGACGGCTTACAGTGACAACTATAATATGACGAAAAAATTATTTGACTGTGTTTAGTCATGTGACGCAGGTCGCTGTTCAGTGACTACTAGATTATCGCTTAGAGTCGTAATTTTTTGTGTCACCTACCTCCGCCAACTAGAATAGAGACACATGATTTCTGAAACAAATTTAATCTGAGAGATGAGGCGCATTTTCATCTGTGTGGGTACGTGAATAAGCAAAACTGTCGCATCTGGGACTCCGGAAACCAATACATCCTCTTCATCCACAACAAGTGAAAGTTTGGTGGAGTTTTTGGAGTGGCGGTATCATTGGGACCTTGGATGTAATTGGGAAATATTTTTTATAAAATGTTGCGACAGTTTTTTGAAAATTATGCGACCGTTTTAGTGAATGCATTGCGTTACCAAACGATGTTGACTGACTTTTTTGGTCTAAAATTGATGCTATGGACGTGGACGACTCTTATTTTCAGCAGGACGGTGCCACATGCCATACAACTGGTAAAACAATGGCTCTATTGAGTGAAAAATTTCATGTACGTATAATTTTTCGAAATGGCGACTTTGATTGGCCGCTGAGTTCGTGTGACTTAACACCATAAGAGTTTTTTCTTTGGGTCTACAATAAAGATAAAGATCATTGGCGTAGTGATCAAGTATATATTAAAGCATGTAATACAGCAAAAGCAATATTAGAGCTCTTATGGGCGAGAAAAAATTTCATCAAAGGAATGGCCACGTGCAAGAACAGCCGCGAAGGATATTTGTCAGATATTTTATTTCATTACTAACTTCAGAGTTTGTACTTTGTACTAAAATAAAATCATTAGCTCTTTTCGCTCAGATCTAGCAAGTTAACCATAGACCAGATATTTACGCTGCGACAAATCTTGGAGAAGAACCTAGAGAAAGAAATCGACACACACCATCTTTTTGTCGATTGCAAAGCAAAAGTCGACAGCCCAATAATTAATCATCTATTGGAATCTAAGGAATCATCACCATGTCTGAATTTGGTATTCCTGCAAAGCTCATCCGTCGATACGATATTTGTTAATATGATATATTTGTGGATATATTTGTGGATTAGGGAATCCACAGACATTATTTTTTTTTTAACTGATAATTTGAATCCGCTTTATTTAAAGTATATCCTTTACAACGATACCAATTTTGTTGGGTTCGAAACAAAAACATTTTTAATTTTTGTCAACACGATCTACTGTGCGAGTTTCCATTGGAAACTTGACATTATTGACTACGAAACCATATGGTCACGTACATTGACGTTCACAAAAACTGCTCGAGTATCATATAAATCATATTTTTAGATTCAGCGACCCGAAAGAAATTCGAAAAAAAATAATTACAGCCCCATTCGGGTTAAATTAACTTGAAAAATGCATCTCAGGCAAAGAGGATATTAACTCGTGAACATTTTCGTGCGATTATTTTTCATTAGTGTCAAGACAAGAATGTATTGATAAACTTAATTCTTTATACGGCGATGCTGGTATAACCAATTTAATCGTAGAGCGAACTTCGGACTCCAGGACGAATTTTGAAAGGTCGTCCAAAAATGGCTGTTATGGCAGAAAACATCAATACTCTGCGTGAATTGTTGGAAGTAGACCGGCATGTGACATACCGTGATTTGGAGTCATCTTTGGAAATTAGTGGGACAAGCATACAATCGATTTTATCAGGAAGATTTGTTCTCATTGGATACCCCATAATTCGACGGTTGCTCAAATAAATTTTCGTGTCTATTGGTGTAAGGAAATGCTCAAAAATACAGCAGGGGTGGTTTGAAACACATCTACGACATCACTTCAGGTGACAAATCATGGATTTATGCTTATGAGCACTGTCCACTGTTTGGGTCTTTCAAAGTGAGCAAAACCCGATAAGAGTTGTCAGCGAACGGACCACATCCAAGTAAATGGTTGCCAGTTTTTTCAGAAAAACCGGTCATGTCAAAACTGTACCATTTGAGCAATGGACAACTGTTAATGCTGAGTGGTACATAACCATTTGTTTGCTGGAAAACTTCGGAGAATTGAGGAAGACCAACCACCGAAGGAAGATCATCCTCCATCACGACTATGCGACTATGTCATCCGCCTTACAGTCCCAACTTGGTACTCAATGACTTCTTCTTGTTCCATTACTTTAAGAAAAAAGGCGTGGTGAGGGTTTTTCTACGCCCGAACAGACCGTTGAGGCGTTCAAAAACCTGGTTTCAGAAGTACCAACTTCAGGGTGGTAAAGCTGTTTCGTAAATTGGTTCAAACGAATGCAAACGAGCATTGACATCATAGAGAAGATGTTAAAAAAGAAAAAAAAGCATTTTCACTGATTAACCTCTGTTTTTTCTCTGTTAGGCGCAAGACTTAAAAGACAACCCCTTTACACAAAAAAAACGAATGCAAACGAGCATTGACATCATGGAGAAAATGTTAAAAAAGAAAAAAAATCATTTTCACTGATTAACCTCTGTTTTTTCTCTGTTAGGCGCAAGACTTAAAAGACAACAAGAACATATTTTGGTTCGGTTTTATTCTGTAAGCAATTGTAAGATTGCAGATTTAAAAATTCTATTTCATCTTTTGTACAAATTTGTAAGACCATAATATGGACCCAAAAAGAAGCTTTACCATTAAAAATAGACTTTTTGAATCCATGAGTCAAATAAGTTATGAGTATACATTGCGTAGTTGCAAACAATGGACAAAAAGTTTTGATGCCCGTAAACTTAAATTTAGCCTCGGTGCGAGGGTATTAGATTAAAATTTCCCAAAGTAAATTTCTCACTACAAACTGCAACCGCAAATTTAAAGTCAATTAGATCCAGTGTTGCTAGAGAGACGAACTGAAATTTACCAAAATTTAGGAAAAAATTTACCACTTTCGGAGAAATATTACCTTTTTCCAAAATAAAAAAATTACAAAATTTTTAAATGATTAACAACCGTTATAATTTTTGTTAGTATACATATATTTAGAAAGAAACAACAAAAACATTAAAAATAACATTTGTACCATTCACATACCGAAAAGCAACGCTGATCCAACAACCGACAACAGTGTTCTCAGCGGATTTCTCCGAGATAAGATCGCCAACCGACAGCCGCTTTTGTTCTGTTCGGGCTCTTAAACTGCTTGTGAGTATGTTCAGAGAGGTAACAGTGCCGCCAATAAGTCAAAAAATTAACAATTCTAAAAAAATTATAACTATCGTAAAATTTACCACTTTTGGTCAAAAATTACCTTTTTAATCTCTGCCCAAAAAATGAGGCAAAAATTACCTCAATTAGGGAAATTTACCTCAATCTGGCAATCCTGATTAGCTCTTATTGAAGAGCACAGTTCTTTATAGTATGTAAGGCCGAATTTGTGATCTATCTGAGCAGTTTGTGAAAAATAATTGATAGCGATAAAGATAAAAAAGTTTTTGTTTTTAGAACTTAGCATCGACAATGCCAGGCAAAGTTGTAAATTCTTCAGAACTAACTGGTTTTCTGTCACTATAAAAGACAACAACTGTAAAATATTCGAATTTTTTCATTGACAATTCGTCATTGCGAATTCCTTGCTGGATATCATCTATTGTATCTCATAAGAAGATTATAAATATCACTTCCCAAGTATCACAAAGCAAGTGTAGAGTCAAATTAAGATACTTTTAACCTTCATCCGGATTTTTATCAAATTTATGACATTTTTGACTTAAAAAGCTTATATTCTTGTTTTGTTTTTAAATGTTCAGTAAGGTGGGTTATAAAAAAAAAGAAGTGTCGTCACCTCATTTGAAAGCTTACCTTGTGGATTTTAATGCCAACAAATTTTTTTTTTTGTGGTCTCTATTAACTCAAGCTAACTTTTTTGCCGCCATTGGGGTTAACCTACTTTACTATTCAGTAGTGGACGTAAAGATGCTTTTGATCAAAACATAAAAAATATTTAAAGCTGTTTTATTCATATATGAAAATATGATATTTAAACATTTTGATGACATTAATAGATGCGTTTATGTATTAAAAAGGTAATCCCGGATGAGGGTTAAAGTTTCCAACTTCAACAAAGCGTTGAAAATTCAACAAACCCTGTTAACTGACTTTATTGTTTTCTTTTGTTTTTTCTTCTTTAACTTTAAGAACTTAAATAACTTGCTGTTGTCGCTCCTAACCTTGGCCAAAACAACAAAATTTTAAGCTTTGCAGCTTTTAAAATTTAAAGTGAAAAAAATCAAGTTTTTGCTTAATTAATTGAGGTGAGCTTTTGAAGTTATTTTTTTAATTTTATTTTGTTTGTTTGTTTACGCTGACGCTGATTCTTAAGAATTTTCAGAACAGAATAGAACAGAACAGAACAGCTGGTGTTGAGCTAATCTACCTGAAAGTATCTCGACTTCATTAACACAGGGCAACCTACTAAATAAACTAAATAAAGAACAACAACAGTCAAAGCAAAAAAGAGCGAACACCTTCAATTGTCTGATCTGTAGAGCAGAGCTTAACCAAGTATTTTTTTTTAAACTTGAGACTGACAACGTACATGAAACATGAAGAACAAAAAAAAAAAAAAAAAATCGTATAACCAACATTGTTGAGTGTTGCCAGATTGGCGTGTCTCGCGTTACCACATGACTGGGTTTTCTTGGCTGCTACTCCGCGCAGCTCTCCCCACATTGAAAATGCGAGTGAGCCGACTTGTTAACTGATCACTGTTAAGATCGCGTTTATTGCTCTGACTTTGAAGCCTCTGTCTTAAAAGCCGGCTGTGGCTGCTTTAATGTGGGCTAACATGTTGTTGCATAGGTAGGTAGGAGTGTTTTTTTTTCTCTTTTTGTTCTTGTTTTGCTCTTGTTTCTTTGTGCCATCTTGCACTGTGTGATCGAGCTAAGTGCGTGTTAATATGTATGCTAAGAAGCGCTTAAGTGACAATTTATGCCAATAGAGCAACGCTTAGCAGTCATGTTGTTGGGAGTAGCTACGAACTCCAAGCTATACTGAGGCCAGTTTGTGGTTAACGTGGTGATCGTGGTAATGAGGTAGATCGTGTCAATTGTTTGTTTATTTAGAGAATTAATTTAAAGAGTTTAGCATGTATGCGACAAATTAAGTGCTTACAGCAGGCCTTACCAATAGCAGCAAGCAGTTCACAACAAATTGTAGCAAGATCTTAATTAATTTTGTGTGGTTGTGAAGCGTGCCGATCGTACAAAGGATATTGAGAAAAAATAAGCAAAAAAAAAAAAATAATGAAGTAAATACAACCTATGAAATACACTAGAGGAGAATCGATAAAGCTTTAATTTAAAAAAAGGTTTGGAATAAGGTGTATCGCACAAGTTCATTGGATTGAAGGGATTTTTTTTTTAAAACTTTATTTTTTGGGAAGATATTTCACTAGAAATTATTTGTTAAAAACCTTTTTTTCTCAAAAAAATTTTACCAAATGATCGACTAGAAATTATTTATTAAAAATGTATATTTCGTCAAAAGAATTTCACCAAATAATCGTCTAGATATTATTTGTTTGCAACCCACATTTTTGCTCTTGCACTTTTTTTCTTTTTGCATTTATGGCTTAACATAAGGCACTATTTTTAAACTTCTTACTAAATTTTCAGAACAACTGATCAGTAATGCTCGCTTTACTTAACTCGATTTATATCAAGATTGTTTTTTTATTTTTGTTTTTTTTTATTTGTTTGCTTACTTTTTGTGGAGGTTTTTATTGTGGTTTTATTTTTTATGGCCACCAGTGTGTGGGAGTTCGTCCGTACACTGTATGTGGCTGACCTCATTCAGCTGTTTGTTTTGCTGAAGTTTTTGATTTTGTTCGACATTTTGTATTCTTTTATTACTGTCTTTTATTTTCTTACAAAATACCTGCTTATTTAGGCAGTGCGCACTGTTTTTGAAATATTGTAAGTAAATAAACGTTGAGCGGAAAATATTTCTCAGCTTGAAAAATGCATGTACTATGAATTATGTTATACACGGCCACTTACTTGATTATTGAAAATCAACTTTACAAACTTGGATTACGTCATAGAGGGCACTCCACTTCAGGGTTTTGGAAAGTGCAGCCCTGGCATTTTGCAGCTGTCATATGTTTATGTTATTCTGGTTTTTGTGTAGTTAAAGATTTGCTATTTTACAATACGGAACGTTTTAACACCGAATAACGGTACTGGAATAACAAGCATTAAATGCTGATTTTTCGAAGAAAATTTTCTTCATCGGTGAACCCCGTTTCGCGCTAGGTGGATACGTAAATAAGCAAAATTGCCGTACATGGGGCTCTGCATGGGGCTCTCCAAAATCCCCAAGCGATTGTGGAGAAGCCATTGCAATCGCAAAAAGTGACTATCTGGTGTGCATTATGGTCTGGTGGTGTCCGTAATGGTCTGTATATTTTTGAAAACGATCAAGGAGCAACCATTACAGTCAATTCTGAGCGCTATGACCGTATGTAAACCGATTTTTTGACTTTCAATTGAAGACATATATCTGGATGATAGGAAGTTTCAACAATATTGGGCCACAAGCCGCACAACAGAATCAATTAGAGCTTTGTTGCAACAGAAATTTCCAGGGCGACTTATTTCGAGATTTGGCGATATCAATTGGCTTACGAGACCGTGCGATTTGACGCCTCTGGACTTTTTTTTTTGTGGAGCTACGTAAAAGAGCGTGTTTACGTGAATAAACCCCAAACTTTTGAGCAAATGAAAACCAACATTCGTCAAATCATGGCCTAACTAGAGCTCGAAGTATGCACAAAAATCTTCGAAAAATACCTCAAAAGGATTGAATCCTGCAAAAACTCCCGTGGAGAACATTTCAATAACATTGTATTTCAGTTATAATAGCAAAGCCCAAACATTTTCACGAAATAAAATTTAGAGTTCAAGTAGTTTTATCGAATCTGCCTTTTTAGTGTTGTTTTTTTAAACTTTCTTTTCGAAGCTGAAAATGAATAACCCTTGATATGTTCTTAAAAATGCGCCAAAAACAACAAAAATCTACTAATAAGATTCTGGTTTTAAAATTCGACTGTCAACACCAGAGAAGGTCTTTGAAATTCCTTGAAAGGAAACAGCTTTTATTATTTTCAACTCATTGTCAACAGGTTTTTACTTGTAACGGAATGAGCAGGAATGCGTTGACAAAGATGGCTGACAAATTCTTGGCAAACAATTACAAATTGACTACTGATTGTCAAACAATCTTTAGAATAGGCCTGTTAGTCTAAAAAATTTCTGCAGAAGGCAATATAGTAAAAAAATGAACTCTAATTGAAAAACCGAACTTTATTATTTTAAAAACAGATAGATCCTAAAAAACGTCCGTGGCGTAGTTGGTTAAAGTGCGTGGCCGCTATGTCAAAGAACCTGGAGACCCAGGTTCGAACCTCAGCAGCGACAGAAAATTATTTGAATTAAAATAATTTTTCTGTGCGGCCGCCACCTCTCTGCAGACAATGGCAAACCTCAGAGAGTAATAAAAATGCCATGTAAAGATTCTTGAGAATAATAACATTCCGTTCATCGCCGTTCGGAGTCGGCGTTAAGCCTGTACGTCTATTTCTCGGTCAATTGTGTACAAACTTAATAACACGCACAACACAATTTGATCATAAGAAGCTAGGTCAAAGTCCTTTCAAGGGCTGAAATGGCCAGTTATTTATTTTTTTTTTTTTTAGATCCTAAAAATACTTGTTGTTGGTTATAAAATAATTATTTGATTTTTTGTTTTTTTTTTGAAGTGTTGAACTATTATACTTTTAAAATTAATTATATTTTGAAAAAAGACTTTGACAAGAATTGGAATAAGGATAAGGACAAAACTTTATACATGCCGTCACCAATATAAAGAAGAAAATTGAGAAAAGCTTGAGGACAAGAAAACGAACTTGGAATAGAACAAGTATTTGGACACAGGGATTTCAATGAAATATAAAAATTTTTTAAAGAAACTTTTAACTTTTTAACAACAAACAACCATTTTTATGTGGACATATAAATTACACAGTATAACACACCTTTTCGGGGGTGTTGCCAACCAAACCAATCTGAAACTATAGTATTTGACATCAGTAAGAAAAGCCCGAACTGTTTTTACTTCACTACGTCAAAGTTCTTTTTCTTTACAGTGGTTTCAAATTTGAATTTTTTGCTCAAAAACCGAATAAAGCAATATGAAAAATCGTGTGTAAGACTCAATTTGGAGTGGTTCCTGTCTGCGAGAACCTGTATTCAAATTTTACGAGGAATATATTCTTGCAACATTTTAAGTCTATAGCTCTCACCTGTATTTTTGAAAAACATCCTAAAAGTCAACTTTGATGGGAGGTCAAAGGTTTAAAACATTATACAAAAATATTCTTCAGAAAATTTCATCAAGGACCATCGCAGAGTTAGTGTGTTTAGCCTCTTCGAGCTAAATGTTACACGTAGAAAACACGTCAGATCAGACATGTTAAGCTTAAGTTTTGGAAAAAACACCATCTTGGCTATTTTTCCTGTAGTCCAAAAACAAAAAAAAAAATCCTCTTGAGGTCAACTCCAAAATTTCACCTCAAATAGGGGCTGGTTCTCGGTCATTTGCTTAAAAAAAAAAATAAATAACTGCCTTGAAAGGACTTTGACCTAGCTTCTTATGATCAATTGTGTTGTGCGTGTTATTAAGTTTGCACACAATTGACCGAGAACCGGACCTACAGGTTTAACGCCGACTCCGAACGGCGATGAATGGAATGTTCTTGTTCTCAAGAAGCTTTACATGGCATTTTGATTACTCTCTGAGGTTTGCCATTGTCTGCAGAGAGGTGGCGGCCGTACAGAAAAATCATTTCAATTCAAATAATTTTCTGTCGCTGCTGGGGTTCGAACCCGGGTCTCCAGGTTCATAGAGGCCACGCACTTTAACCAACTACGCCACGGACGCCGGTCATTTGTTTACAAAAGATTTAATTACACGTACAACATATTTTCATATTAAGAAGCTGGGTCAAAATCCTTCCACAAAAATATTTTGCAGAAAATTTCATTAGAGGTCACCGAAGACAAGTAACCTCTAAGGGTTATAGGTTACACGTAGAAACACGTAAGATCGGACATGTTAAGCTTAAGTTATAAAAAAAAAAATACTATTTCAGCTATTTTTCCTGTGGTTAAAAAACAAAAAAAAAAAAAAAATCCTCTCGTGATCTACTCCCAAATTTTACCTATTCAAATAGGAGAAGGTTCTCGTGCATTTGTGTACAAAAGATTTAATAACACGCATAACATTTCATTCTAAGAAGCTGGATCAAAATTTTTCCATAAAAATAGTATTCAGAAAATTTCATTAAAGGTCACCGAAGGCAAGTAACCTCCACGAATTAAAGGTTGTGTACATGCATAAAATACATAACATCGGACATGTAATGCTTAAGCTATGGAAAAATACCATTTCGGTTATTTTTCCTGTGGTCCGAAAATACAAAAATTCTCTCGAGGTCAACTCCCAAATTTCGCCTGTTTTAAAAATTTTTAATTTTTACTTTTTAATTTTTAATTTTTAATTTTTAATTTTTAATTTTTAATTTTTAATTTTTAATTTTTAATTTTTAATTTTTAATTTTTAATTTTTAATTTTTAATTTTTAATTTTTAATTTTTAATTTTTAATTTTTAATTTTTAATTTTTAATTTTTAATTTTTAATTTTTAATTTTTAATTTTTAATTTTTGATTTTTAATTTTTAATTCTTAATTTTTAATTTTTAATTTTTAATTTTTAATTTTTAATTTTTAATTTTTAATTTTTAATTTTTAATTTTTAATTTTTAAATTTTAATTTTTAATTTTTAATTTTTAATTTTTAATTTTTAATTTTTAATTTTTAATTTTTAGTTTTTAATTTTTAATTTTTAATTTTTAATTCTTAATTTTTAAATTTTATTTTTTAATTTTTAATTTTTAATTTTGAATTTTCAATTTTTAATTCTTAATTTTTAATTTTGAATAATATATCGCTCATTCCAAATAAGGCATTGGGACATTTGGAGTACATATTTTGCAAATGGAAATACATTGAAGTTCAGAAATATTTGTGGAATATTTTTTAATTTTTTTCTATAATATTTAGAACTACTAATGTCCTTACCAAATACATTTATATTAATGCTAAATGTGCAAGAGTTTTTTAGAATCATGCATTCAAAAAACATTAGGCATCGGGACACCGAGAATTTTTTTTTTTTTTGTTGTTTTGAGGTGATATTTTGTAACACAAATCTCTGCGTTTCGAATTCATTTACAAATAAAAGTTTTTCCAGGAATTTTGTATAAAGCATTACCCCCTTCATATATAGCGTTATATTCTTTATAGGTCAGTTCAATGAAAAAATGGCATCGTTTCGCATCGGGACACAAATTGTAAGGCATTGGGACTTTTCCGTATTTTCAGAAATAATTCAATATTAAACCGACTCACAAAAAAAGAGTTTGAGTGCGAGAAGGTAAACTCACATATTCCCATATATTTTACCTGCTGAACATGAATCTGGCAACCATGAAGATAACCAAGAGCTGGTCAAGCTCTTGGTTATCTTCAAAATAATTGTATAGTAATTATTAAACGGATGTATGGTAGACTCTTTTTTGGAATGAGCGATATATATATATATATATATTTTTTTAAATTATTAATAATATTCAAAAAGGATTGATATGTTATAAGTATGTATTTCCTATAAGAACACATTTATGAATAAAAAGGTATTATTTTAGATGCACTTCCGATAGTACTTTTGAATAAAACCAAAAATCCTTTATTATTAAATTATAAGTTCATTTAAGGACAAGAACATTTATGTTTTGATTCATTTCCGAACTTGTTTATGACAAACATAGCTTCGATTTCAATTCAAATATGTATCATTTCAAAATGTTAAAAAAATTTCATAAATTTCCCAACATTTTTTTTTTTTTTTGGTTTTTGCTAAATCCAATCGCAAGTCTTAGTTCGAAATAAAGAAAAACAAAAGTGTTCGCAAAACTCTCACTTTTCGTTCGCCAAATGCTCGCTTGTGGTTAAGTGGGGAATATTCTTTCAATTTTTAATATTTTGTGTTACTAATTCTTAAGTAAGTGTAAAACTTTACTTGAAAGAGCTTTTTTTAAAATTTGCAAATAATTAATTTAATTTAATATTTTTAGCTTAAGTATTTTAAGCTTCACCCGACCTATCTCTGAGCTGAGCTTACTCTGTTTGAAGTTTAAGTTTTTGCATAAAATCTTACTTTCAGCCTTTGTATTATTTAATTTAATTTTGTTGATTTAATGAAACAAGTTTGTGTTTAAGCGATAATTGTTAACTGTTTGTGTTACAGTGGCATGCCAATGTATTAGCACACATGTCAGCTGCCAGCAAAACATTTCTATGACCAACTTGTTTTTAATTACGTAGGTGCCCAAACACACCTACACACACATGCACACGCACACACACATATAAGCGATCAATCAGCAAAAACTACCATATGGTTCATTTTTGTTGTAATAAAAACACTATTTTAACAACTTTGTATAAATAAATTATTTATTGAAAAAAATTTATATGCCAAACATGACGCACGCACGCAATCACACCAACAACATTTGGTTTGATGTGTGTGTGTTTTTGAATGAAAGTGTGTGCGAAACCGTTAAATTGAATTGAATCGAATTCAATTTGCAAGAATTTGATGAGGCAATAAAAAGAAGTTGAGAATGTAAAAAAAAAAAAAAAAATCCAAACTAAACGCACAGCTGCTCGAAATTTCATTGAAAACACGCATTAAACGCAATTTTATAACAAAATTCACTAAATTAATTGATTTTGGAAGAAGTAAGTGACGAAAAATAAAGAAAAAAAGAAAAAAATCGTGAAATGATTGGCAAGTTTGGCGCACTACTTAGATACAGTGATGGCCATAAATGTGCGTCGCCAGCATGTTGTTGACATGTGTGTGTTTTAATGCTAATTTGAACAGTTCTTTTTTCACAAAATTGGTATTTTTTCACGACTTTTTACACATGTTCCAAAGATGTTGTCATCACTTTTCACAAATTTTTGGCTTGATTATTCTTTTGGAAACTCAATTTTTTCTTTTCATTAAATGATTTTTTTTTCAATTTGTCGTTATATAATAAAGTTAAGGAAATAACAAAAAAATACACAAAATTATACACAAGACTTTAATCATATCAATATGAAAAAAAACAAAAAATTAAATCGCGTAAAGATTGAAAACTTTTGCTAAAAATAGCCACTTTCGTACGTAGCCAACAACAGATTCGTGTTCGAATTCGAATTCGAATTAGTCACCTTTTATATATGCATGAATATGCATTTCATTTTTTTTTTTACAACAATTTTTTTAAACTTGCAAATATTTTCAAAATTTTACATACTTCCACCACAGTTGCAGTATAATAGTAACCGTTATTTTCAATTTTAAGTTTTAAAATTTGCTGTTATTTTTTCCACACCACACAAAACAACAACAACACGTACAATAAGCTAAAATTGGCTTTATATTTTTGGATTCTTGAAGGTTAACAGATACTTTATGCTAGCTATCTATCTATCTTTCTATCTAGATATACTAAATATGTAGCATTATTTGTGGTTGTTGTTTTTTTTTTTTGTTTTTTTATTTCTTACACTAACAGCCCGAATTGCTTGACTTCGCACAAAATTTTTCGAACTAACTGCCGCGAGTTTTCAACACCAACTGAAACACAGTCGTCGGCTATTTTAAAAATTTTGTGCTCGCCGAGTAACTATAAAATAGAATCTAAAACAGCAAGCGCTAAACGTATCTACAAGATACATTTGCTCAAGACGCTGTCTGCGTTGTCGTGAGCACGCTCTACGGACGTCGTTAATGAAATAAGAAAATAAAATTGAAAAAAAAAACGAAAAAAAAAAATTTACAATCAGCAGCAGCCGTAGCCGCCGCAGAGCGCAAAGTCAAAGCAACTTAGCAGCAGATACTAAAGCTAGTCAAGAAAACATGTGTGTTGTCTGTACAGATACATATATCTTTTATAGCTATTTTTTGTTGTTTTTCGCTCAAGTGATTTTTTAATTTTTTCTTTTTTATTTTTTTATTTCTATTTGAACCATCTAAATTAGCCGATCTTATTTGCTGAGAATCTATCTCAGAATGAGCGAGCGCCAATAGCGTCAATTTTGCTGCTTGAATTTCTCAATGAATGCTGACTGACTAAAACGTTTGTCGACTGAATTGACTGGTGTCAATACATCGGTATCTGCAAAGTTGTATCTATTGTTTTCAAAACTATCTGCATTAAATAACGACAAAAAAAGAAAAACAAAAAAACAAACACCATCGTGCGTAGGCATGTGTTTTAGTTGTGGTTTCCTGAGTAGGTTGAACATATTAAGATACTTCTTAATGTATCTCAAAGTATGTAGGCAGCATAAGTTCGCTGCTGAATTTTAGCTACGAGCATGATTTCCAATTATTTCAAATGAAAACTTATCGAATGTTGCATTGGGTGAACAAGTTCCTGCGGAAATCACCAAATGGTTCAGGGGAAATAGTTTCGCCTATGAAAGTAACTGATATGCTCTAAATTTAATTATTAAAGTGAATTATTAGTGATCGTAAAACGCGATCAAAACCACAAATCATTACAATAGAGATCAGAAATTTTAACTCCAAAGCTAACAAGGAATTCAATTGATTCATAATTCTATCTTTTTTTTAAAAGTAATACAAGATAATGAGTAGAATAGAAGCTTGTGACAAAATAAAAATCCCCCAAATATAAACAGCTTGAGGAAAGTCACATAAATTCTTTGAAAATCCGAATTATAATTCTTATCTTACAACTCGATTATGTTATGATTATGTTTTTCATTGATTGAAAAAATAAATGACGAAATGGCTTATGGCTTATTGCCATAAAAGTCAGTTTGACAACAAGAAAAGAAAAACTTAGGCATTCTATGCTTGCTATTTGATATTTTTTTTTTTAAATGCCAAAAAATTGACGGTGTGCAGGATATCACCAGTCTGGAACATCTGACGAAAAAATAAAAAACAACAAATTAATTCTTGTTTTAGTGGCCACCGCTTCAACTAGCATAATAACACGAACTTTGATATTTTTCGATGAAATTGTTAAATTTCATGTTAGGAAGTATTTTTTTTTTTAAAGTATCAAAATAAAAAATAAAATCGTGGCCTTAAGCTGGTATTTTCAATTAAAACTTTTAGACAGGGTGTTGTTAAAAAATATTTGAAGAATCAAAATTGAGCAAAGTTTCTTCGGTACCATTTCTGGTACCCGATATATAAAATCTTATATTCATTTTTTTGAAAAAGTTAAAAAATTGCATTCAAGTAAACATTCCTCAAAAATAGGAAAATGCATATGCAAAAATTAGGCTAATTATTAATTCGGCAACTTTAAGGAATACGTTAACAGTATAATCAATACCACCAAAATTTAGACTATTGGGTAACAATCAAAAGTTCTGTGTTATCTCGATTTCAAATTTTGCTTCGAAAATCCTTCACACAGGACACTGCGGATAAGAATCGTGAGAGGCATCGTGTTTACCAATATATTGTTAGTTGAAGCCTATACTTTCTTTTGCTTTAAGACATACGTAGTTTTTTTTATAAAAGTCAAAGCATTTTAAGGTCGTTATTTTTTACTGTTTTCCTCAAAAAACAACTTTGTCCTTGCGGGGCAGGAAGACATCCTATTTTTTCCTTAAAATTTTTTTTGGGTGATCTTGACAACCCCATGCAAAAACTAAAATAATTCTGAAAACTTTTCTGAAAACTAAAATAATTTTTTGCAATTGCTTAAATTAAGAAAATATTTTCTTGATTCAAGTCTTGTTCTTGAATCAAGTATTTTATTCTTATTTCAAACAATCATATATTTTACTTAATTTTAGAAATAATTATAAATAAATATAAATAAACTGGCCATTTCAGCCCTTGAAAGGACTGTGACCGAACTTCTTAAGATCAAATTGTGTTGTGCGTGTTATTAAATGTTTGAACCAGTGTTGCCAGATTGAGGTTAATTTCCCTAATCGAGGTAATTTTTGACTCATTTTTTGGGCAGATGTAAAAAAGGTAAATTTCGACCAAAAGTCGTAAATTTTGCGAAAACAATAATTTTTTAGATTTGTTAATTTTTTGAGTTATTGGCAGCACTGTTACCTCTCTGAACATACTCACAAGCAGTTTTAGAGCCCGAACAGAACCAAAGCGATTGTCGGTTGGCGATCCTCTCTCGGAGAAATGCGCTGAGAACACGTCGAGAATAGGAGCGGTTGTCGGATCAGCGTCGCTTTTTGGTGTGTGAATAGTACAAATGTTATTTTTTCATGTTTTTGCTGTTTCTTTATAAATTATGTTTACAAACAATTATAACGGTTGATAATCATTTTAACATTTTTAAAATTTTTTTTTTATTTGGGAAAAGGTAAATTTTCTCCGAAAGTGGCAAATTTTCCCCCAAATAGTGGTAAATTTCTGTTCGTCTCTCTGGCAACACTGGTTTGAACACAATTGATCGAGAACTGGACCTACTAGTTTTATGTCGACTCCGAACGGCTAAAGTACTTGATGTTCTCAAGAAGCTTTACATGGCATTATTTATTCTCTGAGGTTTGCCATTGTCTGCAGAGAGGTGACGGCCGAACAGAAAAATTAATTTAATTGAAAAAACTTTCTGTGTCAGATGGAATTGAACCAGGGTTCTCTAGCGTATGGGTCACGCACTCTACCCGCTACGCCACGGCCACCACATTTATTTAGAAATAATTGCTCATTATTAATTTATTTGAGCAAATAAGGCTTAATTTTAAATTTTCTTAGTTCAAGTAAAATATTTGCTTCATATAAGAATAATATTTCTCTCCGTGAAATAATGGATTAGTCAGTAATAAAATCAAAATAAATAGGTGAACAATTTCAAAATTATTGAAGATTATATTACATACGAAAAGTGTTTTAATTTTCTATGCACCAAACAAGAGTCTGAGAATTTATGTAATTAACAATATCATTTGAAAATAAAATATTTTCAATAACGTTCAACTAGTATGTTGGTCGAGAAAGTGCAGTTAAATTTCACGTGAAAATATACTGAAAGTGAAGTAAGAAGTTGCCTTCATTTAAAATCCAAACCTATTCCTACGATCAAAAAATACCCGAAATTCTTCAATAAAACGAAAACGGTTCAATTATTCATCAATATTCATTATTATATCCTTCAAAGTTATATCCATTACTAGCAAGAACCATATTCTCTATAGAGCCATAAGCTCTGACTATGAATTCTCTTTTATCTCCATAATTGTCTCAAAACGCTTCCCGCGAATTGTTGACTTGGGTCGTGGGAATATGGATCTTGCGAAAAGTTATTAAAGTTCATTTTGATCAAATAGTTTCGTATAAGATGAGATTTGTGAGCTGGTGCGTTGTCGTGGTGAAAAAAAACCATGATTTGTTTGTCCACAATCCTGATCTCTTGCGACATCAAGGTCGGCTACTATTTGATTTATGCTCACACGACGATCTGAGAGGATAATTTTCTTAACTTTTTCAATGTCACGATCATGAACCATAGCAACTGATGATTGGGCACTCGTAAGCTTGTGTTTTCGACATTGTCGTGTCCCCGTAGGCTACCGTTAACATTTTCAGAAGGGATTGAGTCCTGCAAAAACTCCCATAAAAGACATTTGCATAATATTGTATTCCACGAGTAATGGTAAAGTCCAAACATTGTAACGAAATAAAAATTTTATTAAAATCTACACTTTTAACGTTTTCTTAAACTTAAAAGTAATAAATTAAAATCGATAACCTTTAAGAAGCACTGAAAAGTTAATACTTTGAAAATCCCTTATATAATAGAAACGCTAAAACAAAATTTCGAGTCTAAATTATTTAATACTATTTTGATTTTTGAATTTTATGCAAAAAAATTCTACTAGAAGATAGAATATAGAAGAAGGATGGTTAATTTTGAATCGCCCTTGGGAACAGTTTGCAGGACAATAGTTAGCGGTTTTACGAAGTCGAAGAAATTGGAAATGTGGAATTTTGTGGTTATTGGAAGATCGTTAATTCTGAAGTTTAATAACAACAAATAAAGAGAATCACAATAAACCTGAAGGTTCCCGTAATAGCACTATAGCCAAGGATGAACAACCTTTTATAGCTTAAACAAACCAAAGATCGGATAATTCTCTTGCTGTCTAATGGTATATATATCTTGTAGGAAGGTGGAACCTCCAGCTCAAACAACATGCACTATTTTATGGTATGGGTTTTTAACGGAGTTGTAAAAGATTGCATTCATACAATTAAAAACTGGCATTGAACGCCAAAGATATGATTTAAGTCATTCAATAACTTTTTGATTTCATGTCTTCAAGTTTTGAAATCAGCAATGATTTTGAAGTCATAACTTTGAAATCAATTCACTATGATTGAAGTAGCGCTCCTTAGAGTTATTGATTGTATTCTATTGTAACCAATTTCAAGTCAGTTGAAATCATGTTGTAAAATAAATAAAAGTCAATTTAAGTCTTTTGATTGCATTAAGAAATTTTTTAAGTCATATTGTAGGCAGAATGAATTTTTGCTTAATAAAGCAGAATTAGACTTAGAAAGTAATGTTAGAACCAAGTGTTTTGCTTTTGAGGATACAGTTACCCAGAGACTTTTTCGTGTTTTGCATTTTTAGCTTGTTTTGTTTTGTTTAGTTTTTGAGTTGAACTGTGTTTGTTACTTATAGAGATATAGAGAAGAAATTATTTATCGTGGTTTTAATAATTTCCCTCGGTCATAATTTAATTTATTTTGAAAGATTTCAATCATTTGATTTCAATGACTTCAAATTGACTTCAAAGACTTAAGGTGATATTTTAAAATATTTTCAAAAATTTTGAAAGGCCGTATTCAAAAATATATTCAAAAATATTAAGATTTAAATATTTTCAAAAATAACAAAAAATCAATTTAATTATGACTGCAAAATTTCAATTTTAATGAAATCAGCAATGACTTCAATTTTTGTTGATGCATTCAATAACTCAACAATAATTTCAGGACTTCTTGTGTTGAAGTCATTGCAATCAAAAACGATCTGAAAATAGCAATCGTAACTTGAAGTCATTGCCTATGAAGTCACATATTGCAATACAAAATAATTGCAATCTTGCTAAAAACAGACAATATTGTGGAACGATTTCAAATTGCCTCACTTATAAAAACATAATATTAAGTAAATATTTACAACAACAATAGTCGGTTACAACCACAATATAACTCATGATATAAATTCACAGAAAAAACAAAAATTAAAAATTTTATATCTCGAAGACCAAGGGAAACAAACAACTTTGATGTGTCCTTTAGCGTAAACTAATGGTATAAAAATATTTTAATTTAATCTTTTTTATTGAGGATTATACACACACAAATTGAAAATATATAAACCCTCAGTTTTATATGATAAAATTATTAAAAAAAAAAAACTAAAAATTATCTTCTGATGTGACAACGTTACGTTTTTCTCCGTAAGTTTCCAAAAAAGTTAAAAAAACGCATGTTTTAAAATGCATTGTCGTTGCATGGAATTATTACTCGCAGAGTATAGGTGCTATGACAAAAAAAAAATGGTATGATAGCAATGGCTAATTTTTCAAGACTTTATGACAGAAATAAATCCAAAATTAAAGACGTCGTCAGAATGAGTAGGGAGCTGCTTAAGCAAAGCAACTGAAAATTTGCATCATTGAATTATAACACGAGTTATATGGCTGCTAAGGTAAAACTTATTATGAGTTAGTAAAGCCCTTACAACAAAAATATATGAAAAATGAATGACGTCGATATAAGATTGAAAATGCAGCAACGGTGTTGCATGCAATTATTACTAGTCGAGTATATGCGCTAGGGTTAATTTTATAAAACACAAATTAAGAATTTGTACTTAGCCTTACGATAAATATAAAAAAAATTATGACGCATCAAGTCGAGGATATAAGAGCTTATGCAACATAAATGCAATAATGTTGCATGGAATTACAACTCGCTGAGTAGAAGTAGTGCTACGATAAATGTTGTTTTACGACACCAAGAAAAGGTTTTCTGAACTCATAACATAATTGGATCCACAACACGGCTCAATACAGTAAAAATGAAACAACAATAAAAAACGCATGCAATTATAACTCCGTGACTATAGTTTTAGTATAAGTGACAATAAGTTTTATAGAACGATAATAGAGCAGAGGTCACACATGATAAAAATAAAATAACAGTAAATGGCATCATGAGCCCTTTCAGAGAATCGCTTAGATTAACTTTAATGAACAATCATCGTTGCATGGATATATTGCATGACGCTAAGGTAAATGTAAATGTAAAATATATAAAACAAAATTAAATCAATATTAAAATTAGGACCAGTACTTGAATAAGAATTTACATATGGATAAGGACAAAGCTTGACGGTAAGGATTTGGACAGAGATTCGGATCAAGAATAACGTAAAACATAGGACAAAGATTTATACATACATAAGAGCATGGAATAAGACAAGGATTCAGATAAGCATTGAGAAAAGGACTAGGATAAGGATTAGAATAAAGACTAAAAGACTAAAGACTAAAGACTAAAGACTAAAGACTAAAGACTAAAGACTAAAGACTAAAGACTAAAGACTAAAGACTAAAGACTAAAGACTAAAGACTAAAGACTAAAGACTAAAGACTAAAGACTAAAGACTAAAGACTAAAGACTAATTAGAATAAAGATAAAGACTAGAATCTGGACCTAAAGGCACACTTAAGGCCATATTTCGATCCAGACTGAAAAAAACGATGAGGACAAGGATTGGGATAACAGGTTTTAGGCACGCTAAAGACAAGACTAGGAAAAAGTTTGGCAAAAAATATGAGGGACAAGGATAAGGAAAGGGTTTCGAACAAGGAATGGGTCAGGATTAGGGTTAAAATAACATTTTGGCAAGGATAAAGCCAATTGTTTGGACAAATATAAGAACAAGGATAAGAATGAGGAAAAGTTTGGGAACAAATGATACGTTGTCACATCAAAACCTTCGACTGTGTCCAAAACACAGCCATCCTCTTTTTTTCTGTCAAAAGTTGCATTTCAAATTTAAAAAATTGAATTTGAAATGGAAAATTTTATTGTTAAACTGCAAAAGTATGAATTGGAAATGTAAAATTTTTTTTTATATGGGAAAAGTTTACTTTGACTTGTGAAAAGTTGAATTTGATTTGGAAAAAGTTGAATGTGAAATATTGATTTTGAAGTTAAAACCTGTATTACATAATTTAACTAAGGCAGAGCGCATAGTGAAGCATATGAGCGTTTCGTTGCTGTGCTGTGAGCGAAGCGTTTTGGTTACGAAGAAACTGTTTACATGCTTGCTTATGAGGGTGCGCATAGTGAAGCATATGAGCGAAGCGTTTCGGTGCGTTTCAAAGCTGTTATCGCAAGGTTTTCGCAAGCAAACGCATCGCACCACTTTTGCGAGCGTTTGCTTGCGAATATACGTGTATTTTGTTCTTGTTTGTTTCTTGACAACTTTATTTTGTTATGTAACATCGAAGCAAGATAAAACAAACACGATTATGCATTTTATTGAGCTGACTTCCTTGAAGGAAAACACATGCATGCTTCCAGTTAAAATGGTTGAATTGAACTTATTAAATATTTTTGTGTGGAAGGAATATGAATGCTGAAAAATTAATATCGGCAGTTTTTGTTTAAGTTCCTCTTTGGGATCAGAAACATAAGCATTACCACAACAGGATTTTTGTGGATAAATTGTGGAATAAAGTTTCCTAAGAAATTAAAGAAGAAAGTTATTTTTAATTAATTTATTACATTTTCGATATCATAAGAATTTTATGCATTTATTTCGTTCACTGACTTTCTTTTTATTTTAGTTTTTAACAATTTCATACATTTACTTTCTTGCAAAAACTCTTCTTCTGAAGATGACTCCATCGCACAGAAAAGCTTCACCGAGCCCTCTCAAACGCTTTGCAAAACGCTTTGCTAAGAGCACAGCAACGAAACGCTCATATGCTTCACTATGCGCGCTGCCTAAGAATTTCGCGTAATATTAAAAAAAATATATATTTTTTTTTTCTGTTGATTTTCAAACTTTTACCACAAAAAAACTAGACTGCCCGCTCTTGATTGAAAACTAATTAAAATTTGTATTGCTTCATATTTATGGCCATCACTGTAGAGCGATTTGATGTTCTCATTGTTTTGTTATGTTCGGCGTGATGTTAGAAAATTGCTTCCATAGCATGTGCGAAATATTTGTATCGAAATAAATTTAAACTAAAGAAACAAGACAAGATAAAATCTGCAGTAACATCAACAACAACAACAACAACGCGACAAGCAGTAATGCGAACAAGAAGATATCAAATAAATGGAATTGAACGAAATTAGATCGCAAAGAGTACTGGAGACTGAGCATGAGAGAAGAATTATTGATACGACACATGTGTAGGTATTTTCTTAAAATGATTAAAAATTTTTCAACTCATCAAGTAGTGAACGATATTCACCGATAATAAAACTATTTTAAGTGCGATTATTTTTCTAATTAAAACATTTTTAGGGTTACAATTGTAATAACAGAGTCGAGAAGTTTTTCTTCTCATTAAAAAAAAAAAAAAAAAAAAAAAAATAGAAAAATACCCAGCAGAAAAGAGGACCAAATTTGAAATAGTTCTGAACTAGTTCCAAAAAGGACCAGTACTAGTTCCACTACAATACCCTTTAACATTGAACGAACTGACGCTTTTTGCGGGTTGATGTCATAGGAAAAGAGAATTGTCCCCAGAAACACTCCTTTTTCCCCATATTTGAACTAGTTGCATTAGGAACATTTTTAAACTGGTTGCTTTCGCAGTAGCCTGAAAGTGGTTCTTTTTTAACTAGTTTTAAAGTGAACATATTAAAAGTGTAAAAATTTAGTGCAACGGAAAGGTCCTAAAGATCTCATTTGTACCATCTTTTCCATCCATATTCCAGAAAACATTTTGTATATAAACATTTTTTTTTTTATTATTTTTTCTTGTGTGCAGCAAATTTTAAAAAGTAGCCAGAGCGCGTTTATTTTTTTCAGCAATACTTTTGAAAACAAAAGCAAAGATAACTGTTCTACTCTGAACGCCTTTTGTAATTTTTCAGAGCTACTGCGAACTGCGCTAGAAATGAACTAGTTCACTTTTTCAATTGACTCCAAAATAACTGCTGGGTATAAACATAATTTTTTTGAGTTTTTATGGATTCAAAAACTTGCGTATTATTATGAAAATTTTAAAAATATTTTTGTAACTGTTGTCTTGATATTTTTTCAAACTTTTCATTGATTTTATTTATTATATGTAGATATAATTTTAGAAATTATTTATAAAAATATAATATAATATAAATTTTACACTTTTACAATTCTCTGCGAAGTCTAGATTTTTATAGTTTTAACTTTATGTTGCTGAAATTAATTTATTATCAATAATCCATTATAAGCATTGATTTTCCTGAAGATTATTATCATTTCAATAGTTTTTTTTTTTTTTTTTTTTTAAGAAGTATTGACTTTTTTCCTCTAATTTTATAAAATTAAATTTTTTCACAAATCCTTGCACTCTAGAAATTGTTTTTAATTCACTTTTTAGACAACTTTTATCTCTCTAAATGCTTTTGGTATTCACTTCATTTTAATTATATTTTTAAAACTATTTGTTTCTTTACGAGGTTCTTTACGTTTTTAAAGTAAACCGCTCTTGCTGGTCTTGTTTCCGCTTCCGTTTTGTTACGTTTTAATCAAACACTACCGTCGCGTACAACATTCCGTTGCTGAATGATTTTCTTGAGCCTGTTTGAGCTCGCTTGAGTTGAGAGCGCGTGAACGAAATTCGAGCAAGAATGAATGCAGCTGCCGTTGTGTTGTTATTATATTGTGTTAGTAGTGGTTGTTGTTGCGACCGTACGCGCCAATTGGATTTATCACCTAGAAAAACTAAAGCAACGAACTAAACACAACATCAAACAACAACGTGTTTGAAGGCAGCGAAATTATATTCTTAAAAATTTGTTGGTATTGGTTTTTATATAAAATTCATTTGTTTCAAATTTTTCATAAAACACATAAAACTACAAAACGTGGTCAATAGCATTGTAAACAACTTTTGTTGTATTAATTTTTTTTTTTAGGTTTTCTTCATATTAAAAATAATTCATTCTCTATCAAGCTCTTTAACAGCAACAACTCATATAACTCTTATTCGTTTTTTCATGCAACAAATTAATCTCAGCTGCACGTTGAGGATGGTTAACCAAGAAGGATGGGTAAAAATTCAAGCCGCACATCAACTTTTTGCTATCATAGCTTAAATCTTGACCTCCAACGATTAAGTTGGTTGTTAAAGACTTCAACTACTTTTCATATTGTTGCCAGTTAATGTTGCTGCACCAAATAAGGCGTGGCTCGTGTTTGTTTAGTTGCAACATCAAAAACCTTTTTAGCCAAATTAAAAAAAAAAAAAAACAAAAAAAAATAATGCATTTGGGATGAATATGTTTCGTCTTCTTGGAGAGCAAAACAAAAAAAAGCACAAATTGTTCCATTTTTATGTAGTAACGTTGACGTGGAAGAAAATTGTTGCAATATTTACAAAAAAAAACAAAAAAACTGCTTAAAGAAACACCAAAATAAACTAGCCATCCCATCAAATATTCGTTATGGCATGCGAGAGATAAATTTGTAGCATGCTACTTTTTTTACTGTGGTGTGATTTTGGAGTAATCAAATCGTTTAGTATATAATTTTTATACCCCTACGTTTAAAAACCGTAAACGGGGTATATTAATTTTGTCACTCCGTTTTCTCCCCTTGTTGTGTCAAAATGTTTGTCAAAATGCGTTTTCTGTAATAAATTTTAATGCTACAAATTATGCCCGGATCCATTGGCTGAAGTACCGAAGTCATGTTGGGTGAAAAATAAGCAATTTCAATATTTTTCAATTGGTCCTTTACATCCCTAGGGTGCGCAGTGCAGTTGTCACCAAAAAGCAAAACATTCCTTTGTTGAGAAGCAAACTTTCGGTCCAATTTTAATAGACATTTCAAGAAAATGTTGCTTGTCATCCATGCTTTCGTATTAAATTCATAGTCCACGTCTAGAGATTTGATTCCTTTGAAACATCTCGGATACTTAGCCTTTCCTATGATAAGCCATTTAACTTTCTCCGATTCGGTCATATTGCATGCCATCATAACAGTTATCCTCTCTTTGCTGTTTTTTCCCCCAAAGCACTTCTCATTTTTAAACGCCATCGTTGTATTTGGTAAGCACTTAAAGAACAAACCCGTCTAATCGGCGTTAAAGATGTCGTTTTCGTCATATTTTTCTAACAATTTTGGCAAGACATTCGTCACCCATTCATCATGAGTTTGGATGTTGGCGGCAGCACTTTCACCACACAATGTTTTTTGAACAATACCGTGACGATTTTTAAATTTTTCAAGCCATCCTACACTTGATTCAAAATCTCCGTGGCCCAATGCTTCAGCGAATAGTTTTGCTTTTTCTCTTAGTATTGGTTCAGACAGAGAAAGATTTCTACCGCGTGCGGCGAATACCCATTTCAGCATTGCTTCGTCAATATCCTCAAAGGTACAAGCTCGAAGCTTCTTGCGTTTAATACTGGATGCATTATCTGTGACACTGCTTAAAAGCTCATCCTTGTTTTTTAAAATCGTAGATAAGCTACTGAAAGGAATTCCAAATTGCTTAGTAATCTCTTTCTTTAAGCTTTTCCTTTTTCAATTTCTTTTATGATCAATAGCTTTTTTCCCCAGTAATACTTATGCGCGGAGTCATTTTACAACTTACTATCACGTATGCAAAGGTACACTGATAGCGACTGCAATAAATGTGAGAGATGGTAATGATTAAAGTTGTCATTTGCATAGCTCGGTGGTTCCCCAAAATACACTTTCAATTTTATGGTAAATAAAACATGTACATAAATAATAACGAAAAACTATTTGAATAAATTCGTTATATGGAAATTGAAAACGCTTCAACCTTGAAGCTACGGTTGCAAAAATGTTTTGTTATAAGGAAATATTCGCTATAGGGAAATTCGTTATAAAGAGATCATTATCCACTCAAAGCAGAACCAAAACACAATGCTCTTATAATTGCTTCGCAGTAGAGAAAACTTCGTTATATAGGAGTTCGTTATAGAGAGTTTCGACTGTATAACATGTACTCTGTGTCTGAAATTCAACAAAATCAATTGAAAACCACACCCACCTCCCATACAAATATTTTCTGTTAAAACTATGACGAAAATGTTTTTACAAATAAACTTTTTTTTACTGCTTAAGACTTTGAATATACTTCGGTTCGGGGTATTTTAACTTCGGCCCAGTCGAAGATCATTTCTTACTGGTTTTTAATCATATGCTAATCATATGCTATAGGCGTCGCACAGTGCACTTTTTAGAGCAGTTAATGCAGTTTTTTATTGTAATACTTAATTCTTAAACTAACTATAATTGCAATAAAGAGAATCATAAGTCTTACGATGATTTTACAGAGTGACTATAAACACATGCAAGTAAGGGTAAAATTTTCGCTGACTTCACTGATCAGAAAAATGGATAAATATCGTTATTTTTCAACATTTAATTAAGACTTTTGAATTTTTTAGGACTATTGACTCTAATAATTAAAATTATTTAAAAACTAGCTGACCCGGCAAACGTTGTTTTGTCCAAACTTAATATTCGATGTTTCTACTTTTTCAATAGATGACGGTGTAGTTTTGAAAGACAAACACAATTACCAAATTTTAGTCTATTATGACCAAACCCGATTGAAATATAGTATTTTCATATATTTGTGGGTGGTAAAACATATTTTTAGTACAGTTTCCGACAGCAAGCAAACAAAATAAATTAGTATAATAATATAAAAATTTATTTTTAATACCAAATTTTCTATACCAGCAAAATCTTCTGATATATAGAGTTTTTATTGATTTGTAGGCAGTAAAAGAGGGGTGTGGTAACCAAGTTTAAGTACAGTTGCCGACAGTGAGCATAAAAACTAAACTCCAAAATTGTAGCCTAATACGGCGAAACCATCGGAAATATAGAATTTTTATTGATTTGGGGGCGGTAAAATGAGGTGTGGCAACCAATTTTTAGTACAGTTACCGACAGTGAGCATACAAACTAAATTACGAAATTTTAGTCTAGTATCACCTAAACCTTCCGATACATAGAATTTTCATTCATTTGTGGGCGGTGAAAGGGGGTGTGGCAACCTATTTTTAGTACAGTTTCCGACAGCAATCAAACACAATTAAATACCAAATTTAAGTATAATACCCCCAAAATCTTCCGATACATAGAATTTTTATTAATTTGTGGGCGGTAAATGGGAGGTGTGGCAACCCAGTTTTAGTAAAGTTTCCGACAGTGAGCATACAAACTAAATTACCAAATTGTAGTCTAATACGACCAAAATCGTCAGAAATATAGCATTTTTATTAATTTGTGGGCGGTAAAAGAGGGTGTGGCAATTTTTTTTCTACATAGTGTCCTTCCTTGGGGCAATACGAATCCATCAATCTCAAAATTGTAAAAATTGAACGACCCCTTCTTGAGTTATGCGGGTACACACGGACGTCAGTCATTTTTATATATAAGAGATAATCAGCGCAAATAATAACAAACTACCTATAATAAATTTAAAATAAATTTAAAAAAATGCATTCTATGGTTTTCTTTCAAAATGCTTAATTTAATAAAAAATGCGAACAACGTCGCATACGGGCAGCTAGTGTTTGGCTATATTTGTTTTTGCTTGCCTGTCTTTTTTTCACGTCACCACGCATAGCGTACGACAAAAAAAAAAACAAAAACAAAATACATTGTCATTCTCTGTTGCTATCCATAGCACACACACGCTCGGGCATATGTAGGCAAAACAAAAACAAATCACATTGCTATTCTCAGCAAAGCAATTTTGAAAGCCATGAATCTCCTTTTCTAATAAACTTTTTAATAATTTTTTTGGCCTAAAACCTTCACCAGGTCGAGAGCTTTTTATTATAAAAAATTTCATGAAAAACGGCCGGGCCTTTCTCAAGATTGTTCCGAACATAAAAAAGGCACTTCAAAATATAATATTAGTATAGATAAACAAAGCCGTATTTAAAATATTTGCTGTAATGTAAAATATGAACATTTCGTATTTTTGTAACCATTTTAAATAAAGTTGATTTAAGTATTTTTTGTAAATAAATTATATAAAACAATAATTATACCATGATTATTTTACAGGGTGACTATTAACATGAACAAAAAATTAAGATACTCGACACAATTTCAAAAATAGTATAAAGAAATTCTGATATCTTTTATTTTTAGTTTTCAATTAAGTCTTTTATTTCGATTTATTTTTAGATTTATTAGTCTTTAATGTCTTCATTTTCATTGACACTTTCTGTTTTTCTTTTATTTTTTACCTCGTCATATCGTAATGACACTATTAGTGGGTCCGAAGATATCATAAGCATTGGCATTAAATCCCTATTTTGATTTTCTCTACTATTTTTTCTTGTATAAAATAAAAGCCTATAATTTTTATAGTCTTTGTTTTTGGCTTCTTGTTCTTCCGATAACTCGCCAATTGGGAAGAAATGGTATTTAATTATTTCTTTCCCATGGCAAAATACCTTATGGAGAGTTTGTGTAAGATCTCTCCAACTATATAATTGTTTGTATAAAGTTTGGATTTCTGAAGCGAATTTTCCAAATTTTTCAGCATCGATTACCTGGTGAGAATTTATGGCACATAAAATTTTTTTGAACCCGTACAAAAGATCGACCCTAATTTTAGTTATTGATGCTGTTGTTTCAACATCTTCAAAGAATCTCCTCGCAGTGTTGCCATCGTTAGTATTTCCAAATCCTTGCTTAGGAAAATCAACCCGTAGACCACTAATATTTCGAAAATCATCTTGATACTTTTGTTTTCTTAAGCTATGAACTCATTTCTAATGAATCCCCTATCATGGGCATTCTTATTTTCAAATTCAGAATTATTCTGTTTAAATTTTTGAAATTCAATTTCATATGCAATCTTTAAAAATTCTCCATGAACCTTATTCTTGCATATAGAGGTAAAAGTCCCATTTCATACATACTTTCAATACCTTCAAAAACCAATTCATCGATATTATTAAATTTCTTTTGAGTGGCATGGCAAGGTACAAGATTTGGTTGGTTTATTATTATAGGATAAGGTGAAACATTTAAAGGAAACATGCAATAAATACAGAAAAATCTTAAAAATCACTGTGTTCTTAGATAAAATTCAAAACTTTGTTCAAGGGCTGGATCAGGCAGGCTCAAAATCATATGGCACATGAAACTAGATACACCAGGGTTTCTTATGGTGTATGTCATTCTGGATTCCTATGGATTCTGATTAATAAAAGCTTACATAAATTTGAAAATACATAAAAAAATGCTTTTTCATTCGTAATTTTTGTTAATTTACCATAAAAGCTACGGCGATTTCGTTTAATATTTTCGATATTCTATATACTCCTTATTTAGACAAAAACTAATTTTTTTTAAGTACTTAAACACTTTCCCCCGAGCTAGTTTCAAAATCGAAGAAAATATCACTTTCGACAATTTTGTAAAATTTTGAAAAAAGTTACATATTTGGCACCCTATATCTTTTAAACGATACAAGGTAGATACAAATAAGTATTAAGATTAAAAAAAACTAGATTAAAAAAAAACTATTTAAAATTCTAAGTGAAATTAAAAAAAAATTATTTAATTCTAAGCATGTTTTTTGAAATTGTACTTATTTCCGGACAGATAACTGTTCTAAAAAGTGCACTGTGCGTCGTTAATGGTCGATGCTGTGTGCATTGAATCACTCTATATGCAAGAGAGTAAAAATATATCAAGTAAAAGCAATTTCACTTAACAATTGAGGATGTGATTCGTATGGCGAGAAAAAATTCTTTTTCCGCAAACAAAATTTGTATGTTTTGACATGAAATGGTTTCCAAAAAAAGTTGAAAAAGGCATTTTCCAAAATGACACGGCAATTTTTGACTTTGACAATTTTGAATTTTGGAAATGTTGGCTCTTATCCCTCTTGACAAAAATCGACAAAAAATTCATGACGTAATGAGGCCGCGGATAGAGCCGCTCCGATATAGAAAATTCATGATTGTTGCAACGGCGTTGCAGTAATTATTACTTGATAAGTATATGAGACACGGAGAGATTTTATAAAAGAGAAATGAATCTATACTTGGCCTTACAAAACTAAAAAAATAAATCAAGGAAAATAAATTAAAAATATTTGGCGCCATAATACCACGTTGGCAACAGCTTAATTCACTTTAAATGCAACAACAATGAAAAAACGTTGCATGGAATTATAGCTACAATACTATTGGCATTAATGTAAATTTTATGGTACGATAGTTAAGTTGGGGCTTTCGGTTATATTATAAAAAGATACGAGGTCATGAAACCATTTAAAAAAAACATTAATGCACCAAAAGCAATAGCAAAAAAAAAAAACAAAATAAAAAAAAAATAAAAAAATAATTATACAAAAAACATTATATAAAAAATTATATAAAAAAAATTATATAAAAAAAAATTATATAAAAAAAAATTATATAAAAAATATTTTAAAATTAAAATAAGGACAAGCACTACGATAATGACTAGGATTAGAAATAGGATGAGGAAAAGGATTTACCCAAAGAATATAAATAACCAGGAATAAGTTATGGAGTAGGACAAAGATTTGAACAAAGATTAGAGCATGGAATTGGACAAGGATTATGGCAAGATTTCCAACAAGGTTTGGGAAAAGTACTACGACATGGATCAGGAAGTAAAGATAAGGACAAAGATTTGGACACATCTCAAATAATATTAAGGACAAAATTGGAAAAATGATTGTGGCAGCCGTGGCGCAGTGGGTAGAGTGCGTGGCCCATACGCCAGGAAACCCTGGTTCAATTCCATCAATCCCTAGACACAGAAAGTTTGAATTAATTTTTCTGTTCGGCAGTCACCTCTCTGCAGACAATGGCAAAATGGCCATTTATTATTATAGTTTATTATTATTATTGGAAAAAGGATAACGGCAAAAAACGGGAAAAAGGAATGGATTTGGACACACTAAGGACAAGACTCAGGACAAAGTTTGGGAAAAGAAGTGGAACAAAATGAGTTCAGAAATGAATCATAAATGTTTCCTTTGTGCATTCTTAAATGAGTTCAATCATAATTATTTCTTTTATGCAAATCATCGATATGTAATAACAAATAATATTATGCAATAATAAAATATATAATTAAAAAAGGTTAATTTTTTAACTCATTTCTGAACAAAAAAGGTTCGTTTTTAAATGCAATTCAGTCCGGCGATTGATTCAAAAAGGATTCATTTCCGAGTGGCGAAAAATAACTTTTCTATTGTTCTTTTTTTAAGTAATTTCCGAACAAAAAAGTACAATGTATGGTTCTTTTTTAACTCATTTCCGAACAAAAAAAGGTTCGAACTCAAATAAAGCAAAATGACATAGAAGCCAGAGATAAGAAATGTTAGAAACCTTAGTGAAATGTAAAAACGCAAGTAGAAAAAACACAGGGTCGCTCAAATGAAATAAAAAATTGATTTGAAGAAATTTTCAATTTTAAATTGATGATTTACAGTGAGCATCAAAACAAAGTGTACACCACATGTTTAAATACTTTTTACTTTATTTCAATATTTTAAAAAGCAATTTTATAAAAAAATTTTTGTATTTTTGGAATTAATTAATTTATGCTCTTATTATATACTAACTAAAATTATAACTTCTTTTACAACAAGTTTTCACATAATTCAAAAACGAAAAATACTCCATTTTCTTCGAGTCAAAACAGAGTGTACACTTAAAGTTGTAAATACGAAAAAATAACTTTAGTCCAATTATTCATATTTTTTTGTTTACCTTGTGCTGAAATTACAGCTTTCAACCGTCTTGGCATTGATTCCACAAATTTCGTTGTTACGTTTGATGAAATTTTGTGCCATTCTTCAAGTTGAACGGCTTTCAGTGAGTCCTTGCTGGATATCGTCCTCTTTCTTATTTCTCTATCCAGATGTTCCCACAAATATTCTATCGGGTTGAGGTCCGGTGATTGTGGGGGGTGATCCAGCTGTTTTAGAGTTTTGCACAGCAACCATTCCTTCACTACCTTGGCTGTATGTTTCGGATCAATGTCCTAATTTCATAACACTTCATAATCAGTCCTAATTTGTTAACACTGGCCGGCAAATGTTCTTTTTAAATATTGAAATAATCGAATTTATTCATTGTACTGTCAATAAACGTTTAGTTTCCTACTCCGTTTGCCGCCATAGACTCGCACACCATCACCGAGCCCCTACCATGCTTTATTGTAGAAGTAATATTTTCAACTCCTGAGTTTTGCTTCTCCATATTTTTTGTAGATTTTTTCTTTCCTAAAATTTCGAATATGCTTTCGTCACTGAAACTTATGTTTTTCCAAAATTAAATTTAATTATTTTCATACTTTTTAGTGAAATACATGCGTAGCCTTTGATTTTTTCTTGACATAAACAGCTTTATTTCGAGGGACTCTTCCAAATAGACCATTTGCATTTAATGCACGTCTTATTGTACTGGCACTAACGTTGGTTCCTGATTATGCGAAAAGATCATCTGATATTTTCACTGTGCTTGCAGTTGGATATTTTCGCACTATTCTGACTTCTGATCGTATTGCGGTTTCAGAGATGTTTTGGTCTGCCAGCATATGGTCAATATTCTAGTGGTCCAAATTTTTTAAATTTGTCAATGATTTTCTTGATGGTATTATGATCTCTATCAAAAATTGAAGCTATTTCGCGAATTATCAAAACATAATAAATTTTGGGACTAATCACCGTGTTGAATGTGGTATAACTCGTGTACAAAAAAGTGTACACTTTGTTTTGACGCTCACTGTATATATTTCTTAACTATTCGAGCAGTCGAATAATTCCAGTCAAAAACCCGGTTTTCGAATAATTCGAAAATTGCGATTTTTTTAAAAAAACCGGGTCGGTTAATAGGTTCAATATTTATTAATATTGAAGGTTCAATATTTATTGTCAAGTTTAGTATTTATTTTTGGGAGTACAAATTGCCACATTGAACATCAATTTTTCACATATTGGCAATTGTTCTTCATAGTAATTAAAATAAGCCAACTGAACTCTTTTTCCGCCACCTATGAAAATGATGCCACTTTTCCATTTTAAATAGTTTTATTGATTGAATTTCCATTTAAAGTACATCTGATAATATATATATATATATTAAATTTTATTGCTGTTGTGTGCAGATAGAAAATTAAATACAATCTATGAAAGAAATATTTTAAAATTATTCTCATTTTAAGCACAATTTGTGAATTAATTTTGTTTGTTCATTGTTGTTTTTGATGATTTAAGATAGTATTTAGATATATATATATATGATCGAAAGATTGCTAACTAAATAAGCTTAAAAAGAAGACGCTACTCAGCGTAAAATGATTGTTTAAACAAAAAATAAAAACCAAAAAAGAAACTTACGCTTATTTATTTGAGGAAGCAGTCAGAACAATTCAACTGCAGCTTCCAAATTTAAGTTAAAAATTAAAGGACTTCCCTACAAAAAAAGCCACTTAAAATACACCATCTTAAAAGAGTAGAGAAGTTAATAATTTGCAGCACAATTTAAATGGTTTTGAATATGAATTGCTTAGCAACTAGTATAGATTGTTTATTTTTTAAAAATATATGTGTGTTATATGTGTTGTTTGTGTTTGAAATGATTTAAAACGACAAAAAAAGCGATACTTTTGCTTTGAATTTTGCACGTTTTTTAACTTTTGAATTTAAATTCTTTTTTTTTTCTTTTTTCTTTCTATAAATATGTATTTGTTGTTTATATTTTGCTTTAGATAATCTTTATAATTTAAGCAATCCCCAACAGTGGATTTCAATAGTTTTGCTTGTAGTTAAATTGCAATAAATTATATTGTTATTATTATTATTACTATAAGTATTTATGTTAAAGAGTTAAAATGGGGTGTGCAAATAAAACAAAAGAGCAAACAGAAAAAAACGTGTAAATTAACGCTGTTCTTGGCGTTCTACAACGTTACATGATGAATTTAATATAAATGATGGTCAAAATGAGTTATACTTAAAAAACTTAAGACTGTTGCAGCTGGACTGAACAGCTCATCTGAGCAATAGCCGAAACGCATTTATATTTTTGTTTTTTTTTTTTAATTATTTGATTTCACCTATTTAAGCAAATAATCAACATTGTACGCAGCATTGTAATCAAAGGAAATAGTTTAAATTTAATATAGTTTAAACCCTCAACCAACTCAAGTGTGCTTCTTCCATACTGTTCATGCGTTTCGGTTTGCTTTTAGAAAATGCTTAAACTCTAACATTTCAAAATAATTATTATACTTGAGGCGAAGAATCTAAATAATAGTATTATTAAAGAATGCATGAAACAAAATTTAATTTAGAACGTAAATATAGAATAGTATAGAATAGAATTTCACACAAAAACTTCCAAAAAACTTGTTTGATTCACTGCAACAGTTCACCTTGCACAATCTCCAAGATCATTTTGTGTCGAAAATACTCCATGTGCTGTTGTGAGAAGGTGATTTCCTTGTTGCGCGTAACATACTCGGCAAACATGCAGCTGAAGACGCCACAGTCGCTGCCATTCATCTGCCGTGGCACATCACGCACAGATTCCACTTCAAATTGGGTCGTGTCGAAGGGCTGCTTTCGCTTGTCCATCGATTCGTCTTTTAGATATTGTTCCAATGCTTTAAGCACGCTGGGATTGGGTGTGCCCATTGAATCGTAGTATTTGATGGTGCGATTCTTCAAATGTATGATTGCCATGCACCAGTGAACGCCGCCTACATGCACGGGCACTGGAATGACATCCTTGGTAAAAATGTCGACCTTGCGTGTCCAGCGCTTGACGCCACCATGACCGGCCTGCATAAGACGCGGTATGAAGAAGGTATTCATGGCGTAGACACGCGGTAGACCATCCGAATCGTGACGCAATTCACCACGTTCCGTTAGTAGATTCATGTAGAAGTTTATAACCTCATCGTTGAGCCAGCTATGGCCGAGCAAAGTGTGGATGTCACGGCGTGAAATGTTCAAATTGAATTTTGAGACAAGTACCTAAGGGGAACAACCAGTGAAAATATTAAAAAAAGTGCAAAATTTTAATTATTTTTGCATAGACTGGTCGCGGATGCTCACATTACCACAAAATGTTTAAGACTTTGTAGGTAGCTGATATTTAAAGAGATTCGATTAGAACTCCTGAACAAATTATTAGGATTAAAGTGTCTTATGAGAAAGTTTATTAAGAGACTTTAACAGAATTGAGGCTAAAATACCAAAAATGTATTATTTTTACAATTGAGGCTAAAATATTGAAAATCTATTCTTTTTAGATTTGAAAACCTCCAATGGAGATACGTTTATATCTCCTAAACTAGAGGTTGTAGAGGTTACACCATTATAATTGTGTTTTTTAAGCTTTAATTTTATACCAAAGTTTTCTTTGTGTGCTACGATTTTATAATGAAAACAAAATCTGACACTTTTTTCTAATACCTCATGAACATGGATAGTTTGCGTCTTTCTGTCAATCTCCAAGGGGCTTATGTGTTTTTTGATCAAATATAAATGACAAATGTTGCTTACGTTAGCAAACGAATGGATTGAGTCCAGCCAACAACAGGTCGTTGATAGCACCAAAAATTAAAGTTGACGATAGGACTGAATCATGAAATATTGCTACATTGATTGTATGCTCTCTGGACGAAAAACTATGGATTACGACACGGTATCTGTCATTAAGAAAGCACGTTATCCATTTAGGAAAGTAACAGTCACGTTTACTTCTACATCTGGAAGAACTGACATGGTTTGAAAATTTCGATCCAGAATTCACAAACTTGGTTACGAAAATTCGTTCAATAGTTTAGAATGGCACAAAATTTCGCCATAAAATGGAAGTGTGTACTTTTAAATCAACTATTTTTACAACTTCTTGCAACCAACGACCAGTCTACCTATTGTTAGAGTGGATGTGCAGAGTGTATGTACCTGTTCGGGTGGCCCACAAATGGCAGCTTTAATGCGTGCCTGATATTCAGCATTGAGTTCAATAAATTCAGGTTCTTCTTCGACGACAGGTTCGGGGAAATCATCGATTACCAACAAATCTGGACTGAAAATTTGGAAATTTTTCAAACGTTCCTGTATTTCCACTTCTGCAGCGCGACGGACATCGGTGTGTTTTTGAGCTCTGGCCGCAGCAAACAACAAATAAAAATGAGTAAACAAAACGATGCGTTATTTTTGTATTTTTTACTTACTCCTTCTCAATTTTCAATGCTTCCACTTTGCGTTCTTTCTTCTTTTTGTCCCATTTTAGCTGCCAGTTTTCGAGCCAATTATCCTTTAGATGTGGCGAAGTGCTGAACTGTAACTTCAAGCTATTAACGGGCTCCACGTAGGGTCTTATGGTTAAAAAAATATATAAATTAACGATTTTTATATTGAAATTTGATTTTATAGAAGCTACTCACAGTTCTTCCTTCTTCTTAAGATTCTCTTTTTCCTTCTCTTTCTCCTCTTCGCGTCCCTTTGCCAAATCTGCCTTCAACTTGGAGCAAGCTGACAACATGTTGCGCTCCTCGTCACCCAGATCAATAATTTCACTAATATCATCATCATCAATGATGACAGTAGACAAGTTATTGTGCTTGGAACGAGCAGTTTTGCGCTGACCTAGCACATTGTCAACAAGTGTCACCTCATCATCTTCATCGTCTTCATCATCCAAGTTAATGGTGGATGAAAGCGGTGGACGTTTCAGTGGCAACTGCTGCTGCTGCTGTTGCTTGGACAATAGTTTGCCTGCTAGTGTTTGTTGTTGCTGTTGGTTGTTGGCAAAATTGGAGCTATTGGTAGACGCTGAAATATTATTGGCAGCGGAGAGCATGAGTGCACTGCGTCTGTGTGTAAGATTAATGCATGGTTGCGTTTTGATAGAAGGTGAAAAAGCATTTTCATCGGTGCCATAGATGCGTGGCACGAGCTGTTTCAGCAGCTCTTGATATTTCTCACGATCTTCTGACTCTTTCTCCTGTGTTAGTATGGAGCGCGAATTGAGACCCCAAGGATTGGTGCGTATACAGTTGCTCAAGCCATTGTAGTTGGCGCGCGCTGAAGCAGCTATGGATGACATTTATTAGAGTGAGGTAGAAAGATAGAGAAAAAGTTGAAGTGGCTGTCATAAGTAACGGGCGGAGTGCCACCAGCAATGGGCAGAGCGCGTCAACAGAAAAATGTGCTACTACTACTTGAGTGGTATTTTGTGTTTATCGAGTTCTACATGATCAATCTTCAAAGACCAAAGTGTGCAAAGATCCTTAACTAGCTGACCCTCTTTAAAGATAAAATATTATAATTTTGTCTCTTAGTCTAGCCAATTTTTCATTCAAAACAAAAAACAAAAATTTTTTTTTAATTAAATTTCAGTCTTTTTCTTTCATACAGTCCAGGTACAAAACTTCTGGTAGTACGTAGAACTACATGTGAGGTAAAAAATATTTTTTTAATATCTTGAAAAGCACATTTATAATATTTTAAATTGCTTTTCTGTAGACCAAATTTTTAATAATTTTGTTACCATCAGTTTAGAAAAGTAATGTCCCCTTAATACTATTGATACAAAACAAAAGGGAAAACACCCGGTTTTCTCAAATACAGGGTGCGTCAGTTAAATGAGAACATGCATATATGGGACCATAACTAGTACGTGTAACCTCTTTTCTTTAAAATTTTTTTCAGATAAACAATAAAGAACTATAAATTAACCGAGGAAATGAAACGCCATGCTGTGATAGTAGCTAGTGCCGCAAATCACAGCGATTTAGAAATAGCGACTTTTTTTAAGGTCACCCGATCGTTAGTTTACAAAGTTTGCCAGAAGTTGGAAGCATGTAATGACTATTTTGAAAATGCTGCTAAACGCGAAAAACGTGAAACAGGTCCACAGAAACTTCGGACACCGGAATTTGTCTCAAGTTCAGAGCATTTATAATGTGGACCCTTCGTAATCAGTAAGAGCCATATCGAGAGACCTTCATGTTTCTGAATGCACTGTTCGTCGGGTCATCCACGAAGGCATTTGTTACAAGTCGTATGTGATTCGAAGAGGTTCATGTCTCAACAAACGGGTCATCCGAAGAAAGTCTTTTGAAGAAGTTAAAGCATACAGAAACCCCGAACATGCTTTGGTTTTTTTCAGATGAAAAAAAGGTTGAACAGGATCAAAAATTAAACCTAAGGAATTATACGAATATTATAAGAATTATAATAAGAAGGTGGTTATGTTCGGATCCTCGGGAGGTTCCCCATGCATACTTAATTTCCGGCAACAGTCATGGTTTTGGCAGTGATAATCAGTGAAGGACATGTCATGACACCCCATTTTTTTCCCCCAAGGACTTCGGGTGAATGCAGATGCTTACATTGAGGTTTTACGAACAGTTGTTAAACCTTGGATAGATAGCGTACGTGATGGGAGACCATACGTGTTCCAACAGGATTCTGCTCTCTCTCACACAAGGCCAAGAGGACGTAAGAGTGGATGTACCCGAATCTGTACGACCACATTACTCCAAACATTTGGCCTCCTAGCTGGGGATTTTATTGAATATATCTTTAGTTAAGGAGTTAATTAGTCCATCCAAAAATTTCATTTAAATATAATAACTAATAAAGGAGTTATAATTGTTTTAGTTTTGAAATCAGTTTGTACTCTTTTAACTGACGGACCCTGTATAACGTCTTTTTAAACGAGGACTGCCTTTTACATCTTGCGCTTTGACAACACTACGCCCTGCCAGATGAATTTTAACGGTTCCAGAAATTCGAACTGGAAATTTGACATTTTCTAGTATAAACGTACTCACAACGGTTTGTGTAGGTGCGCTCATGGTAGAATTATAAGGTAGGGCCGAGTCGCTCAGTGCCCTCACGCGTCAACGAAGAGTGGATAGTGAAAAGGTTGGGTAGTTGTCAAAATGACGAAGTTGGTGGAAATGTCAAATGAAAAAAGAAATATCATGTTTTCAATTTGTAAATAGTGCGGACACGTGTGTCAAGTTTGTGTTAATTTGAGTGGAAATATTGTAAAAACATTGTAAATAAATCTATAAAATGCCGCGGAAGTGTTAAATTTGAAAAAAAGCTTGTAAAAAGTTTAACCTAAAATCAACTGCGAAACATGAACATAAAAAACTCGATATGAACAGATGATTTTGACAACTAGCCCCCTTTTTCGCTGCTTTCCACTTCATTCTTCTCCGAGTCGGCCCTACCTTATAATTCTACCATGGGTGCGCTTATTATGTTGTTTACAGTGGTTTGAAAATTGTATTTCAGCAAAAAAAAAAAATAACATTTTCGGATGATGATTTCTTTAAGATTTTCGGCGATTAACTTAGTTCGACTTTTGATGATGAAGCACCACATTCAGCGACTGTAAAATGCTGGTTCTATGAGTTCGAGCATGGTTGTCGTTCTCTCTAAAACGAATGTCGTGAAAGTTGTCCAAGAACGGCTCTTGTGGCAGAAATCATCGATGCTGTACGTGAACTGTTGGAAGCAGACCGGCAATGTGACATATCGTGAGATGGAGTCATCTTTGGGCATAAGTGAGACTAGAATACATTCGATTTTTCATGAGCATTTAGGGTCAGGAAAATTTATTTAGTGGCGGTCGTGGGGCAGTGGCGTCACCCATACGCCATAGAACCCTGGTTCAATTCCATCTGACACAGAAAGTTTTTTCAATTGAATTAATTTTTCTGTTCGGCCGTTATCTCTCTGCAGACAGTGGCAAACCTCCGTCTTCAGAGAGGGAAACCCTATGTACAAACATTTAATAACACGCACAACACAATTTGATCATAAGAATCTGGTCAAAGTCCTTTCAAGGGCTGAAATGCCCAGTTTATTTATATTTATTTATTTTAGATTTGTTTCCGTTGGAAAAATTTTTTTCAGCTGGAGTTTGAAACTCGGGAATTGGCATTTAATATTCTACATAGTCTTGAAAACATTTAGCCACGGCCGCCACATACAGCAAATAGAAACAGACATAAATCTTTAAGTTGTTTGGAAATTTAAGGATAAATTAAAGGAACTGCTGGGATGTTTTTTATTTTTTGCTCTTAATGGTCCAGACTTGGCAATGTTAGAATATCAATTTTAACTTTTAAAAAATATTTTTAAATTGGCACCAGAACAACCGAACACAATCAATGTCATTGGTCCCACTAGAAACATATTCTTTTATTAAAAAAAAAAAAATTTATTTTATTCATAATCAAACAACAGCCTAGTTATGTTTTAAGAAATAATAATACACCCTTTGCCAAATCTAAAACCCATCCACTTGTGTATGATCAATGACTTTACAGGGCAAAATAACTTCAAATAAGCAGTAACTTCATCAAATGAACATGAACTCGTCGTTGATAAGAAATCCATGAAAGGTAGTTTATGGGCATAGTTGGTAAAGGCCATAGCTCGCCTACAATTATTCAACAAACTTTCAAATCTCAATTGGTATATCTAAAGGTTTCAGATCGAACATGCACCAGTACTTCTACTGTGCCATAGCAGTTGCCAAGCTAAATGATTGGTATCAAGGCACGGAAAGGTTCGCTCAGGTACGCAAGCAAGCTCGTATATAGCTCATTTTGGCTAAGTTCTTGTACGGGAACTCCCTAAAAATATTTGTTACATATGCGCCTACGAGCGTGTTCACAAATAAGACTATTGAAGCTCTCAAGACCACTCATGAGCCATCTATTATAATGAATAGCAATAAAAAGGGGGCTTATAAAAGCTCTCAGATGATTCTAAGTACCCTTTGCATAAAAATCCATAATTCTATGACAAGGATCCGCTGGGACAATATTTGGTCATAGGTGGTGGAACTATTTTGGATTTTACAGGTGGTTTAATAAAAAATATAATTTTTTTTGGCGAAGTGATTCCGAGAAACCCATAAAACTTCCTACGACTCATCTATGAGCTAAATAATCCCCTACTCGACTGTTTTCATTTTCAAAAATTTATTTCAATTGAAAAATTTTTCTCTCAAGTGTAATTAGAGCCACGAAGCTCGCGGTTCATAATATTGGCGGCGAACGGTTCACGTACGCTAAGACGTTCAGCCACGATGTGCACTTTTTATCTTCTATATATATAAAAATAAGTTGCATTGTGTATGAAATTGATGTTCTCTGTAATGCGTGAACCGATTTAAAAAAAAAAAAAAATATATATCAGGCCATTTCAGCCCTTGATAGGACTTTGACCTAGCTTCTTATGATCAATTGTGTGAACCGATTTTGTTTCTGGAAATTTCTCATGAAAGGTGACGTCAATACGAAGGTTTTTTTGTATAAATGGTTGTAAAACTAGTAAGAAATGATCTTCGACTGGGCCGAAGTTAAAATACCCCCACGGCCGAACCAAAGTATATTCAAAGTCTTAAGCAATCAATAAAATGTTTATCTGTAAAAACGTTTTCGTTATATTTTTAACAGAAAATATTCGCTTTTGTTTTTTGATAAAATGGCTTTGTATGGGAGGAGGGCGTGGTTTTCACCCAATTTGAATGAATTCCATACACATAGTACACGTTATATATCAAAGTTCATATGCAAATTTTCAAGTCCATACATTAATTTTTGTGGATTTTAGAGAAATTTTACCTTTTTGATAAAGTCACTTTGTATGGGAGGTAGGCGTGGTTTTCATCCGATTAGATTGAATTTCATACTTAGAGTGTATTTTGAACATCAAAACTCATATGCAAAATTTTAAGTCCATATATTCATTTTTGTTGAATTCTAAGGGATTTTACCGTTTTGATAAAGTCACTTTGTATGGGAGGTAGGCGTGGTTTTCATCCGATTTGGCTCATTTACGAACTTGACCTTCATTTTTTAAATAAAAGCTTAAATATAGAATTTCGTGATGATAGCTTTAAAATTACGGCTGGAATCGTGATCACAGACAGACGGACAGACGGACAGACAGACGGACATGGCTAAATCAACTCGGGTGGTGATGCTGATCAAGAATATATATACTTTTCTATACCTACCACGCCTCCTTATGGGCGTTACAAACGGAGTGACAAAATTAATATACCCCCATTTACGTTTTTTAAACGTGGGGGTATAAAAATACAGGTGCGCACATATGGTGTATATGGGGAAATATTTGCAAGGGTAATTGGAAATAAATGGAATATTGGAATCATTTGGCAAGTCTAACTTTAGTTTGCATTTGCGCGAAAAATATAGGCATAGTAAAAATTTTCCAAACCCCTTTTTTTCCATACCCCCTTTATCGCCTACAAATCAATAAAAATGCTATATTTAAGACTTTTTGGTCGTATTAGACTAAAATTTGGTAAGTTCGTATGGTTACTGTCGGCAACTATACTAAAACTGGGCGTGGTCTAACTATATATACACCCACTTTTTAGAAAGCATTATTATTACTGAGTTGTACATGTTTTGATAGTGGAACTTGATATGTAGACGTTATGGGCCCAAAAGGTAGTTACTATATATTTGAGCGAACATTAGACAAGGGGGAATTTGTCCACACAGGACAAATTTATGATATCGAATTGCTTTGGAACTAATTGTCGTATGTAACTATGCAATAGACTCCTAAACTTCTCATCCGATTAGCATGAAAATTTGTGTATAGAAGTTTTTTGGTACGGTGCGTGTTTGTGGGCTATCAATTTTTATCCACCTTAAACACCAGAGGGTGCTGTAGTACAAAATTATTACAAAACTGCCTAAAACTCACAAACCGCTTATGCGATTAGAATGAAAAGTGGTATACAGTGGTTCTCGTGTACGTTGAGTGTTTTGCTGCAATATTTTTTGACCTATCTTGAACACCAGAAGGCGCTGTAGTACAAATTTTTTGCAAAACCACCTAAAACCCCCAAACGGCTCATGCGATTAGAATAAAAATTGATATATAGTAGTTCTCAGGTACGATGAGTTTTTGACAGTATCTTCTTTGAACCACCTTGGACACCAGATGGTGCTGCAGTACAAATTTTTTACAAAATCGCATATTTTTAGTTGTTACATATGCAAATATTTACAAAATATAAAATATTTCTTAAATTTAGTAAAATTAAAAAATTTCCGTTATTTTGACATCAAAAACATGAACATATCTTGAAAACTATGAAAAATTTCACTACAACGATATATTTAATGCAACATCGTGCTTAAAAATGAGAAAAACACCATCAGAAATTTATGGCCTAATTCTGTATCCCTATCCGAACACTCGTCTCGTGCAAAACACTGCTCGTTCGTGATTTTGAAATTTCTAATTCGAACAGATAACAGCTGACGAGCTGGCGAACGATGCCGTAAAACAGTAACATTTTTCAAATTTGTATCTCTAACGATCAACCAAATGACGAATTGAAACGTCAAAATCACACGAATACTTTTATGCTATCGTTGTGATATGTTGGAGTTCTTATGAAGCAGCTAGAGGGTAAATTGGATTTAGGAATATACGCCCCAAAGTTGGGAGCTTGTAGGGCATCCGTCGATGAGTTGTGCAAGAACTTTCTCAGGGTCTGCTAGCTCTAGAATATTTCTTAAGCCTCGCATTCACCACATGTGCATTCACAACTCACTTCCATATCAACTCACATCAACTTGCTCAAAATACAAAAAAAAAAAAAAAACAATTTCTGCATGCATTTTATTTAAAGCACTTATCACTTCAATCAAACAATCACATAAAACTTCTTTAACATCTAAAAACATATTTGCTTGCAATAACAACAATAAATATATTTTTGAAATCACATTGATTCAATAAAAAAAACATGTCAAATAATTATAAACAACTCAAAAAAAAGCATTGCCAACAAACGAAAAAAAGCCCAAAAACTTTAGAAATCTTTACAGAAAATTAAAAAAATAACAGAAAACTTATCTATTGGTTGATATGGCAGTGCTAAATTTGACAACTTATTGTGTATAACAGTTTCAATGACGTAAGAAACTTCAGCTTGCCGTAAGGGTTGGCGAGCAAGTTCGTTAGAGATACAGATTTCAATTAGAACACAACATCGTTCGCCAAGCACTCGTTAGTTGAGTCGCTCGTTAGGGATACAGAATTAGGCCATTAATTTTGTGACTTTCGATTCAAATATCTCCGCTGCTTTTTTATACACTTTGTCAATTTTTTTTTTTGTCTTAAAGCTTCATCAAAGTACTATAAAAACCTTATTGTAAAAATAGCGTTAGTTGAGTTAATATATTTTAAATATTTTTTTCAAAAAAGGTCTGCAATTTTGGAGTTTTTCTCAAAAAAAGGCTCAAAATTTGTTTTTGTTGTAAAAATAATTTAAATTCAATTTTCAACTCTATTTAAAAGCTATAACATTTATAAGCAAAAGTTATTTCAATTTTACGCAAAAATTAAAAACAATTTTTGTGATTAATGGCCTAATTCTGTATCCCTAACGAGCAACTCAACTAACGAGTGCTTGGCGAACGATGTTGTGTTCTAATTGAAATCTGTATCTCTAACGAACTTGCTCGCCAACCCTTACGGCAAGCTGAAGTTTCTTACGTCATTGAAACTGTTATACACAATAAGTTGTCAAATTTAGCACTGCCATATCAACCAATATATAAGTTTTCTGTTATTTTTTTAATTTTCTGTAAAGATTTCTAAAGTTTTTGGGCTTTTTTTCGTTTGTTGGCAATGCTTTTTTTTGAGTTGTTTATAAATATTTGACATGTTTTTTTATTGAATCAATGTGATTTAAAAAATATATTTATTGTTGTTATTGCAAGCAAATATGTTTTTAGCTGTTAAAGAAGTTTTATGTGATTGTTTGATTGAAGTGCTTTAAATAAAATGCATGCAGAAATTGTTTTTTTTTTTTTTGTATTTTGAGCAAGTTGATGTGAGTTGATATGGAAGTGAGTTGTGAATGCACATGTGGTGAATGCGAGGCTTAAGAAATATTCTAGAGCTAGCAGACCCTGAGAAAGTTCTTGCACAACTCATCGACAGATGCCCTACAAGCTCCCAACTTTGGGGCGTATATTCCTAAATCCAATTTACCCTCTAGCTGCTTCATAAGAACTCCAACATATCACAACGATAGCATAAAAGTATTCGTGTGATTTTGACGTTTCAATTCGTCATTTGGTTGATCGTTAGAGATACAAATTTGAAAAATGTTACTGTTTTACGGCATCGTTCGCCAGTTCGTCAGCTGTTATCTGTTCGAATTAGAAATTTCAAAATCACGAACGAGCAGTGTTTTGCACGAGACGAGTGTTCGGATAGGGATACAGAATTAGGCCATAAAACAACAAGGCCCTACCTACCCCTTGATTTTGTCGAACAAAATTTGTTTCCAATATTGTGTTTTTATATTTTTGAAAAAATAAACACGCTAAAAAATTAATTTTTTAGAAAAAATTATCTTAGCATCTCTTACCAATCAAAAGTTATAGCCAATAATCTTTATCCAAAATATATATACAAAAGCAAAACGCTGTCTGTGTGATGGCTGGAAACTTCAAAATTACTGAGCCGATAGAGCTGAATTTTTGGCAGTACATTTTTTTCAAGTACGAGATGGTTTAAATTTCTATCACACCCCCTTTTACCGCCCACAAATTAATAAAAATGCTATATTTCCTACGGTTTTCGTCGATTTGGCTACATTTTGATAATTTAGTTTGTATGCTCACTGTCGGAAACTGTACTAAAACTGGGTAATGTCCATCTACTAGGAAACTAAGATGAGCATTATATAAGTGGGTGTGGCTCCGCCGATACAATTAAAATTTCTATTATCGAATAGCTTTGAAAGTAAAAGTAGCAGTACTTACATACAAACTCAAAATGGAGTTACTTTGGTGATCTCCTGCTACTGGGAAACTGTAACGGGCAGTGGAAAATGACAGTGGTGTCAAACTATGAGTCTAAGAAAAGTTTTGAACACACCTATTATGTTCCCATATAGTTGCAGGGTGCAGCAACGCGCGCCGGGAAAAGGCTAGTTCTAATATAATTCTTATTATCTTATTCTAATAGAGTGTGTGTGACATATAAGACAAGCATACGGTTTTTAAGATTTCTCAAATAGCGGTAGTTTAAGCTTACAAACGAGGAAAAATTAGCGATTGTAAAGTTAAAAAATTAAAATATCTTCATACCTGCTATTTTCAGAAATATAGGATGTAGCCACGCTGCTGTTTCTAAATTTTTTAAGAAATTTAGGAAAACAGGCTCAATTAAAAGAGCATCAGGGACAGGAAGGAAAAATACAAAGACATATACAGATATGCTTATATTAATGTAAAAAAAAATATCTTGAAACATCAATTGAAACTCTGTTTCCGTTGGCAACTGACCCAAGACAATTCAGCTCCTTGCCATAGAGCAAAAAAGTAAGACTTAAATTATAATTTCACAATTGACGTTTTTTAAAAATTTGATCAAATTTTAATTTTGTTTTCTTTTTCACCGTAGCCAATGCGATATTTAGCACAAAATCTAATAAAAACCTTAAGTGGCCTGGAAATAGTCCCGGTTTGAACACAATTTAGAACTGTTGGGCCATTTTAAAGAAGCATGTGTCTAAAAAAATTGCAAAAAGCAAAAAATAATTAAAATCTGAAATTCTAGAATCTTTGAAAAATAAATTTCTATTGAATACTGTCAAAACCTAATAAATTCAATGCCTAAAAGAAATGAAGCAGTTATCAAAGCCAAGGGAGGATTTACTAAATATTAAAACATGCTTAATACTTACAAAAATTCCTATCCATATTAATTTCATAATGAAAAATGTTGGAAAACTTCTAAAAATCCTTGATAATGAAATTTAAAAAAATTGTGCTCTCATCTAAGTACAAATATTGTCAAAAATATTTAAAATAATAACAGAATATTTCGCAAACATAATATTAAAAAAGATTTGAAATGATATTCACAAAACCTCGAATAAAGGCTTCATAAATAATTAAAAAAAAAAAAAAATTGATGAAAAGGGTTGTGAAACCTTTGATAAAGCAATTTTAAAATTTTTTGCTCTCAGCTGAGCTGTCAAAAACTGTCAAGATAATTCAAACTATTAAACCAGAATGGCGTTAAAACGCCAAAATGAGAAAAAAATCTAGTGTCAGTTTTTTATATTTTTTTATCAAAACTTTTTGACATATTTCTGTGTCAACTATAGTTGATGTTATATAATCTTCTTTCATGGGGAAAATGCCCTGCATACTCTTCTCTATAATAAAAATGTTCACACCATCAAAAGAACGGGCTCAACTTAATGTCAAATATAGTTGGCCGTGTGGAATAGTGGGGCTTGCAGGTAAATCGCAACTGTTCTCAACTATTTTCCCAGAATACTCAGAGCAAATGACAAAGACACTGGAAATTTCAAAAATTACTTTTTAAATAAAAAAAGGGTCGGTTGTCTCGGGGACACACCCGTAGGTTTTGACGTTACAGTGTTTTTTATCCACAAACCCTTCACTTAATCCTTGTCCGAATCCCTTTCCTAGTTTGGAAAGGTGTGTTTTAGGTGTGTCTAAAACTTTGTCCTAATCCATTTCTCACTTTACTATACTGCTCCAATTATACAATACATAGAATGATTTTGGAAAATTTCAGAAAAAAAGTATCACATAGTTTTAGGCACCACATAGAAAACTCACTTTCTTTGCAGAAGATTGTTATGCTTTTTTTATTTAAAAACAGAATATTTAAGAAAAAGAAATCTGCAGAGCAAGACCTTTCTATTGATACCCCATTTATGAAAATCGCATTTTACGGTATAGATTTGAGGGATATCACAAAAAATGCGTTTGCATAATAATAAAATAGATGGATAGATAATTATCAACATTATTTTCAGCCATATATAAAGCTTTAAAAATAGATGAAAAATTTTCTTATTGAATCATGGAAATAATAACACAACCCTTAAACTTAAGGGGATAATTAAAGAGGAAAACAATGTGAAGTAATTTGCAGAAACTGCCGAATGTTCCAAAATAAAACTGTTCATTGTTGAGTTAAAAGAAAGGATATGAGTAACATTGTTGATTTGGACCTTGAAAAAATCGGTTATTTAAATAATTTTGAAAAATTTTTAATCAGAATGTTGAGTTAATTCCAATTCAACCAAACACTTCACTTAATTCAACATATATTTAAATAAATTCACTTTTAGTCAACTTGTTTACTTATTAATGGAACCCTCAAAAAGTAATGTCTTATCAACTTCTCCCAAAAGAGTACTAAGAATGTTCAAAATTATTTCAATTAATAATCTACTTAAAAGAAAATGATTTTAAGAAAAAAAAAAATTCCGTAAAATGGATCATAATGTCTACTGCAACTGAAATCCAAACTGATGAACTTTCTTTTAAAATTTATGATAGCCACTGCATATAAATAATAAACTTCGCTTACATGTTGAGGCGCCAGAAGATGAGGCGGTGCTAGGTGCACGTCCCAAAACGTGACCTCCAAAACTGGCTATATTCTGTCGCAGAGTGTCAGCATATGAGGGCCGACCTGCTGCCGAACGCAATTCAGGCAACAATGAAGAAGCCAAAATGCTACCCGAACGTGTCTCAATTAGCGGCGGTGGCGGTGGTTTTACCGACGACGATGTTGTAAGTTGCAAGCGTTCCTCGGCGCGATGACTTATGGGAATGTTATAAAATTTTGGTGTTTTACCGAGACTGTGTTGACTGCTTATGCCTGTATTTGAGGCGGAAAAACCAAAGCCGTTGAGCAGTTCAGGTTCATCGTCATCGGAAAATTCAACATCAGCATAAGAAGCATTCTTTACAAGTTTGTGTGTAGTTTGTGGTGGAGCAAAGATGGACTTACGCTGCTTCGGTTTTTCTGAGAAGTTGGAGAATTATAAGTAAAGAAACAGACAGGCAGCTGACAGAACTTACCAATCGAATGTATGGAGCTGCGCTGCGACATAACCAGTGGTGAACTTTTTGACGAACGATGATGTTGCTGTAATAGTAAAGGTTTTCGTGGTTTCTTCGGGTAGGGAAAGGAATCTATGTTATCTAAAGAGTAGAGAAATATAAATAATTGAGAAAATTTTGTATGATGGAAAAAACAAGGACAAACAAACACTAACCATCATCCAGGGGGCCAGTAATAATCTTGGGAAAATGATTTTCCACTTTACGATACTTGATTTGATGGGCATCAGCAGCATCTGGAGACCAGTTGTCACATCTAAAAAAAGGAAGGTGAGACATTTAAACTATATAAGCATGTCTTCTTGTGAAACTTTCTGTGCCACCAACTCACCTGCGCTTCCGCTTGTTGTCGTTGCTTTCGTAGTCAGCTCCTGTTTGAATATGCAATAATTTCCGTATCTTATTAAGTATATCGATACCCATTTGGGAATCTAAATGTTCAGCGCTGAGTGTCTCAACAACGGGATATTCGTTGTTTAGGTTCACTTGAGTTCTACTATCTATGTATTCAAAATCTGCGTCCTCGTCGTAGTATTCCTCCTCAGATCCGGCAAAGTTGTTTTGGTTAGCGGCGTTGTAGCTTGAGCGTACGTTTTGACGCCTTTGTTGATGCGGCACGTAGATGTAACTGTTTTGGCTGCTTGCGCGACTGCTGCAGATGCTATGGTTGCTATCCTCACTGATGGAACGCGGCTGATAGAAGTTGTGCAAGTTGCCGTTGAGCAATTTAAGACCAGGGGTTGATTTAGTTTGGCGTAGGTTGTGGGACGAAGAGCTGCGAGGCAGAAGAGCCGGTAGGGGATGCAGCGAGGGAAGCGAACGTTTTGGCTTGGACTTTGCAACAGTTGAAATAGGTGTGGAGTATGTCTGTGGAAGAAATTTACAAAACAATACATTTTTAAAAACTCTTCATCTCACCTTGTGAAAAGAACGCGGATCGCGACTGTTCAAGCTATAGGAGTTGCTATCTGGTTTTCTGCGCACCTTGGTGACCACGTAATCGTATTCTTCGTCCTCGAGCTCGATTACAATATTATTTCCGGCATCTGCTAAGTCTTGGAAGTCGTCTTTGTATCCGTTTGTTTGTGTGCCTTGCTCGTTTTCTGCTGACTGCAATATTGGCGGCAGCGAAGCTTTTATATTCTTCTGCTGCTGCGGCTGATCGTCGTCAGCATCAATCACATCAAACAACTCGTATTCCTCGACCTCTTCGTCGTCCGCCTCCTCCTCCTCCTCCTCCACTCTTAGTTTAGGCACCAACTCAAGTGCTGCTCGCAGCGTGTTTTCCGCACTAGCAGATCTACGGGCTTTGATTGTGAAGTGAGCCCGATCTTGCACAGTGTCTGTCACCCTCGCCCCAGCTGCACCAGGTGCGGTAATTCTATAGGCAACGGCGGCGGCGGCTGCGTCGACGTCGTCGTAATCTTCGACAGCCTCTGCTTGCACTTGCAGCACTTGCGTGGCAGCCTCCTCGGCCTCTACGTGCGCCAACAGTGCGGCGGCCGTGGCTGGATTTCTCAGAATGGTTTGAATATGACCTTCCAGTGGCGTGTATTCAATGTACATTATCAAAAATCACTAAACTAACTTCCAGCTGCCTTTCAACGGTGCTGATGTGTTGAATCCAATTGCCACTCAATGCCACACGGAAACAACTCTGCGCCATTTACTCGAGGCGCTGCTGTCAAGCAAGATATTTTCGCCACCACCAAAGTCGAATTTTGTACAAGCGTCGTCGTCGTCTTCGCTGCTAGCGAAGTTCTTAGCGATGCTGTTTTATTTTTACGCTTACTATTGATCTGTCCAAAATTTAAGGATTGTAACAAACAACAAAATCTTTTTTGAACTTTTTATTGTTTAAATGAACCACTTGAAATTTTTTTTGGTTGGTAATTGGAAAATTTTTTAGCCGCACCGCTTCTTTTTGCAATAGACAAAATTTCCCTTTTGCACGAAAATGTGAAAGAAAAAAGCCGCTGTCTGTAGAAAATTTTGTATAAAAAATGACACATGCGTTTCGCGTGCGTTAGGTTGGCTATACTGCTCGAGTTTTGCGTATTTTTGTTGCTGTATGTGTAGAGTTAGCGAAAGCGAACTGTGTTTAAGCGGATGGGGTCCAGTGAATGACAGCAAGATGGCAGCACAAATACGAAAGGGTGTTTCTGAATTTACGTCTAATGTACAAGAGTGGAGTTTGCTTGCGACATTCGTGTATCAATCAGAGAACTGCGAAATTCACTAGAAAAACATTTTATACGTAATCAACAACATGTCTTTGCGATCAGGCGATCAAACTTGCTCGAATACAAAAATCGCTGTTGTGTTTATCCAAGTGATTTATTAGTTCCTGCGGTAGTAAAATTTATACTTTTACCATCGCTTTGAATAAATCGTTACTTTGACTGTAAAATTAAGCTTAAAATAAGTTTTTTTCAACTCTATGCCTAACTCTAGGCTTTAACATTATTTTTCTTGATTTTATTTAATTTTGTGGAGTATTCCTTCTCTCGATTAGTATAGCAAGCCTATGAAAAAGCTTTCAAAAACAATCTATGAAAAAGCTTTGAAAATGTCCTGTGGATGAGAAGTCCGAATTATGTCCGTAAAGAATTTTTCTCACATTCGTTCAATTAGTTAGCTAACGAGTCAGCAGACTATTTGACAAACAGAGTTATCTATGGAAGTTGATGACAATTTGACAATGTGAACACTTTTCAAACTTTTTGTCAAATCGTTTGATGAGAGTCAACATTTTTTCTGTTTGTTAGATCAATGATTTTACCATTTAATGTCATATTATCGTAAACGATTTAAGCCAATTTTAGCCAATGCTATTGGTATTTTATAAATTTATAAAAAATTATCAGTCATATCTAGAGGATTTGTGCTTCTTGTGTTTCATCTATCAAAGAAATAACAGTAACAATGGCTTCGTCATGGCCATGTTTCTACTTTGTAATTCAAGACAAGCATGAAGTTCAACAATTTTACTATTTGAGCACTTGCGTAGCCAAGCTGTTAAAGACCTTTTGATAAAAAATTTGATAATGTGAAGACGCCAATATTCAAAATTCCAACAAAACTGTCAAACGAACATAATTTACTGGTAAGCACAGGATGACACAGATTATATTAAACCGTTTACAACCAAGAGTCAGTTTCTTAGTGCCAGCTCAAAAATAATAAATACAAGATTATGCCATGCGCATGTCTGCCTACGTCATGATCGACACATTGTCAACATCAGCTGTTTTTCACTGAGCAAAACATAAAAAAACAACTGTAGCTAAAAAAAATCGCACAGAACTATTCCGCACTATATTTCGTCTTTTCTTGCACGAACAGAAAATCAGTGAGAAGAACAGAGAAAGTGTATTTTCCTATCTACGTCACGAAAGACCTAACGTCTTACGCAGAACGGTGCAACTTTTTCTGCCTCTGATGGCGTAATCTGATTTCTATTATTTTTGGTGCCAGCTCAACTCTGTTTATAATTTAAACTATGTAAGTTTGAACCATGGATCGACTTAATTCAGTAGATTCTAAAAGGAGGATCAACTTAGTTTGCTACTCGGTAGTTTGGAAAACTCTCAAAATTGGTTGTTTAATCTTGATATACGTAAATTTGATTTTTTGATATATAAATCAAAAATATATGATCATCGTAATATATGTTACGCTAAAAATAATGAAATTTCAAGAATCAAGAATTTGCCGAGAGTTAAGATTTTTATTACCTCGCATCCAAAATATTTTTATATTCATGAAGACAAGGCTGTCGGGAAGATTTACCTGATTTCGATTTCTTATCTATAAATAATAGCGTTTTTGAACCAATTATTCATTATTAAAGTTTTATTATGTAGTTCTAATTCCTTCAAAAATATTTTTATCTATTTTAATTAATCTTGTAATTGTTATGTAGCTGGCAGAATAAATCCAAATCTATTTAATACTCCTTGACGTTCGAGGGTGTTACCAAAGCTTGCAACCTAAATCAATCATTTAATCAGGACTGAAAATTTGATCATTTAATTAAACTCAGATTGATTCGGATCTAAATACGTATACCTAAATTTAAGTAAAAAAAGATTTGAACCAGCACCGAAAAACTGAGCGTAAGAGATTCAAACAATAATTACCGATGTCAGAGATTAAATTTCCTAAGAAATTATTGTTCTAACTGTACGCGTACCGTAGCATTTCGATTCCGTTCACTTAATTTATTCTCCAAATTAAATATTTATCACATTTATTTATGTCAAATATATATCCATGTGTTATATATTTGACGGAAGGGAACATTATTGAACGTTATGGATTTCATCTGCATCTGATGAATGTCTTCCGAGAGACGAAGTTTACCGTGGACCGTAATACGCTAATTAGCCTTATTTTTTGAAAACTGTGAATTTTTCGGGATGTAACGAAACACAATCCCATCTCATGTGGATTTTCTTCGACGGCTTCAGTAGTCAAGTGGGTAGCATGCATGACTGTCACCCAAGAGGACCCGAGTTGGAATCCCGGCCTGATCATGATCATACGCTTTAACCTTTCTGCTTTTCTTTCCTCATTTCAAATAAACTGCAATTAAAAACTCATCAATATTGACGACTTGAAGTTGTAGTTGGAGGTAAAGAAGTTTGTGGATGAGATGGCCTTATAACCTAAATTCACTGAAGTAAAGGCATACAACTTGAGTCAGATTCTAATTCACTTGTTTCTACGGCTTTCCACCACACCTAAAACATCCTTCACATGTTGTGCTTGGTTGCCCCTTCCTTTCCCCTAATTTATCCGCCATTTCAAACCATGCTTGACTGAATAGGTATTACACCTATAATCTTTGGTTCAAAGGCTAAGAAATAATAGCTGAACCAAATTTTGAAAAAAACAATCAGGTGGTTTTGGGGACACTTCACTAAAATTTGGAAACGTTGTTGGGCCATATAACATATATCATCACGATAAAATTGCAAAGACTATTGGATAAAAAAGAATGATGCAATATGGACACACCCGTAGATATATGTATATATTCGTACATAAACAAATCTTCTATACGTACGTATAAAGAAACAATATACACATGTAGTTAAAAAGGAGAAGAGTAATATTATGAATTAAAAAAAACGTACATTAAATGGTTTTTATTTTTTTGGGCAGATATGCTCTACGATCTCCAAAGTCATGGAGAGTGTAATAGACTTCCACCTAATGAATTATTTGGAGCGCAACGAATTGCTTTATGACCGTCAATATGGCTTCCGTAGAGCTCGCTCTACTGGTGACCTTATGGCGTTCCTCACGGAGTAATTGTGTTCACTTCTTCGGTGAAAGCAGGGTTGTAGCTCTGGATATGTCTAAAAGGGCTTACACATCGGCGAATCTGTTCGTCACACGGCGGCCATGTTCACACAAGTTCGCTAGTTAAAAAGCGATGTTCGACAGTTTGTCACACGGTTGGCCGTGTTTACAGATTTGCCGATTTACAGATTTATAGACGAACAGATTCGCCGATGTGTAAAGCTGGGTCTACACGATACAACGGCTGTACCAATATCGGTTGCTATTTGATGGTTGTGTGCGATTGTTGTATTGTTTGGATGCAAGCATGCGACGAGTTAGTTGTAATATTGCACGGTCGAATGATTGAAACATCCAACTACTGTACGATGAGCGATTGTACAGCCGTTGTATCCTGTAGAGCCCATTTAAGCCTTTTAAGGCATTTGACCGAGTGTGGCATAAGCTCTCGTATCAAAACTAATTGCATATAGTGTTGGTGGTAACTTTGTTCGATGGATCATGTGTTCTCTAAAGGACAGGTCGATTCGTGTCGTGGTTGACGGCACTTCGTCTGGAGTACCGCAGGGTTCAGTCCTATCGCCAACTTTGTTTCTGGTTTTTATCAACTTACAACCCAATTCATGCATTTGCTGACGACAGCAGCATTTTTCATTCATATTCCTTCAAAAAACGCCCCAACTCTTTGGAGATTGAGAGAAAGAGGCAAACTATGAATGAAACACTTCTTAAGGGCCTCCGGGAGTTTTTCGAAAAAAAAAAAATACTCTCTTTTAAATTTTTTTGTTTGAAGCTGTATTTTATTTTAGACCAAAATTTTTTTTACATTTTTAAAGCATAACTATTCAAGATTTATCCCTTATATTTTGGTCCAAAAATATTTGTCGATAAGGTAGAAAACCGCAATACCGCCAAAAGTCCTTAAATTTGTGGTGAGCAAGATATCTGGAGTATGGTTTATCTAAAAAAAAAAAATACAATTTTTTTCCGGTTAGTAAAGAGTTCTTGGGCGTTTAATCATTCGATTTTTTTTTTGATACATATATTTTGATTTCTAACCTAAAACATCATAAATTTTGTGCACAAAGAATAAAAATTTTCTTTCTACGCCCGCCATTTTGTCAAAAATTAATGTTTTTCAAAAATCAACGATCAAACTCCCAAGAACTCTTTACTAAACCGAAAAAATTTTTTTTTGTTTTTTTTTCAGATGAACCATACTCCAGACATCTTGCTCACCGCAAATTTAAGGACCTTCGCGAGATTGAAGTTTTCTACCTTATCGACGAATAGTTTTGGACCAAAATGTCAGGGATAAGTCTTGAATAGTTAATCTTTAATAATGTAAAAAAATATTGGTCTAAAATAAAATACAGCTTAAAAAAAACATTTTAAAAGAGAGTATTTTTTTCGAAAAACTCCCGAAGTCCCTTAATGACTTGGAAAAAATTTCCGAGTGGGGTCTTGCTAATAGAGTTGAGTTTAATGCAGAGAAGGGCACGAACCTCAAATTTGAGGAATGACGTAACATTTCTGTATACATATACAGCAGTCAGCGTTGATCAGAACATGGTGTAATTAACAAGGTGATCGTGACGTTTACTGATTTCCCTTCGGTTGTCAAAAAATGTTGAGAAAGTAAGAAAAAAAGAGACAAGCTGCGGAAAAGTGTCAAATCGCTTGCACTCAATAAAAAATTGTAATAGATTGTTTTGCAACTTTTGCTTGAAATTTACGAACAGCTGTTTTTGACAAACGTGGGTAAAATTTTTTTGAGATAAGCTAAAAATTCACGATCACCTTGTTAATTACACCATGGATCAGAAGAGATCAGTATGCTACGAAACTCCAAGCAGGCAACATCACGCTCGTCTGTTTCTCTTTTTTATATGATTTTTTAGCTATGAGTGTAGCAAGCTGAGTACGACACATATACATTGACATAATGTTGGTGTGTGGTGTGCCCATCCCTGGTTTAATGCAAACAAACGAATGAATTTCCTCTTAGCTACTCACAATGTGAACGGTGTGGATCTAGCGGAGTCAGATGCTCTCGACGTTCTGGGCATTTCGATCAAATCTGATCTACGTTGGAATTATCACATTTTCGATGTGTCGAAAGAAGCGGCCAAGTTTTTTTAAAACGGTGTACGAAATACTTCACTCCAACTGATCTACGTGTGATTTATATCTCATATATAAGGCCGAAAATGGAGTACAGTTCGCAGACTTGGGCAGGAGCTTCAAGATCTTATTTGGAGCTTCTGGACCGAATTCAACGACGTGCTATATATCTGATTGGAGATAAAAATATTTCATCCTCTCTCAACTCCCTTGGGCATCGACGCAATGTTGGTTGCCTTAGCCTTTTGTACAGGTACTATCAAGGGAAGTGTTTAAGGGAGATACATGACCTGACGCCATCAGCTCGTGTGTTTCCCAGGTCCACCCGAGCAGCGCACCAAGCTCATCGCTTTACCATTATCTTGATGCCCAATAGAACCTCGCATAACCGAGATAATTCGTTCTGATGTCGTACGGTAAAATTGTGGAACAATTTCCCTGCTAGCGTGTTCCCCGGCAGTTTTGAGTTATGTAAATTTAAAACTAATCTTCGCCGACACTATTCTATCTTACCACCCTCCAACTAACTATAACCCTTCTTCCAAATCAACATAATGATTTCACATTTATAAGGGGCATACCCTGAGCGTTGATTTAGTCTAAAAAAAAAATAATTCTTGTCCTACTTCTTGTCGCAATCATAGACCCTACGTTTTTCTTAACTCTTGGTTTCAGTTTTGTCCAAATTATTATCCTAATCCTTGTCTGAATTCTTGTCCTAATCCTTGACAAAATTATTGTTCTCGTTCTTTTTGTAATATTTGTCCATCTCTTGTGGATTTTCTGCACTCCGAATGCGGAGCTGTTTTGCTTGTTGACCAAAAATGAGCCTCATCACTGAACAGGATATGGCGATCAAATAGTGAGTTGGATTCAAGTCCATTTTCAGCCCATTAAAAAAGCTTTGTTCTGGAGTGAGTCTATGATGAATTGTCAAACTAAAATAACCCCAAAACAACCGAGAAATTTCAAATCGGCTGTCACATAAAACTGTGTTCCCTATTTAAAGTTCTCCGCCTCTAAAAAGACACCCTGATATATTCACTGATAAAGAAAAGTTGTTTAATAAAATTAATTTTTTTTCCCTTTATTTTGACATATAGGCATCGAATACAACTTTCCTAAGGAAACGTATGATTAATGTTCCGTATTTCATACGTGGTCACGTAATTTTAAATAAAAGACGTATCTATGAATCACTTACAAAATGACATAAAGCCCCTTAATAGTTCAGCTTATTGATTTCTCTTCTAAAAGTTAATTTAAAAATATTTTTATTAATTTATTTTTAAGCGAATCTAACAAGGTTTTCACACAATACAATTTTTCACAAATTTCTATTGATAAACCAGTTATCAAAAAGTTAATAATTAAAAATTTTAAAATATACATACGAGTATATATCATTAAATAACAAAATTCTTTTGAACATTATATTAAACAGACCGAAAACTTAACAAGCAAAATAACAGAATTTTAAAAATACATCATATATTAGTTTTGGCCTAAAACGTATCAATTGTTTTTGATCTCCAACAGAAAACTTAATCTCATAAAATCTACATTCTTTTAATCTTTACCACTGCAACAGATGAATATTAAATGCCACAATACAATACTGAACGTGTAAAGAGCACCAGCGAATCCAACACTGGCTTGAAAAGAGAAATTCACCACCACCCAGTGCGCTAAGCCGCCCCAAAGTAGTATAAGCAGACCATTAGTAAAATGTACTGAATAACGTATATCGGTCCATTCAGAGCGTGTCATGCTCATTTGAAAGACCAGATCCTGTAGGAAAAGCGTCACAGCTTGACCAAAACCCAAAAGAACCGAAGATACACTCAGCAACAGCTTCGATGTGGAGAAACTTATGACTTAGCGGGAGGAGATAAGAGTAAAAATAAAAATTCAATTATATAGTTAATTGCTCACATATCAGCGCTAGACTCTTGCATAAGCAGCCAAGCGTATGCCATTGAAATTTATGTTTATAGAGACTGTTGCCAAAACGTGGCGTCATCAGTGAGAAACACATCCAGGGAAATGCGAGCAAAGAGAAAAGGAACGGTATTTCGGCGATTTTTAATGCATGATGACTGACGGCAAGACTGGGCAGCACGGTCATGCACATCACGTACGAGAAAATGTCAGCAGACAGCAACAATGTGGTTGAATAAAGTTTTGGCACCAACAGAGCACGTCGCAGGGGCACTGCAATCTTATCCAGCATATTTCCCCACAGGTGCGTGGTGACATCACGCGAGAACTGTTGAATTTTGCCCTGAGTTGATGATGTTTTGCATTATTTTTCATGTAATTCAATTTAATCTCTCCCTTTAACTACTCACCAGATTGCTGTAATCAGGTTCCACATATTGTAAGCCATTCGATATGGATTTGTTAACTACCTGCGATGCGCCCACACTCATGCGTCCATAATTATCAATTGTTGCGGAGCTGGAACGCATCACCGAAACGTTTTCATCCTCTTCGGGTATTATTTCCATAATCTCCACTCCACTGGGGTTCATAAAAGTCACGTACGCCTCATCGGTTGGCAACATGTAGTTGCAATGCGAATCAGCAGCAGCTGCTGCTGCCACCATTGGTGCAGTTGTTCCATGATGATCCATCAATGGATTCTTCCAATGACGTTGTAGCTGCAACTCAATGCCATCTAATTGATCGGTGAAACTAGCACTTAGTTTGCCCATCTGATGATGCAGTGGCGTAAAACCACTTTCGGTTGTTATCACTGAAATGCGTTTAGTAATTGCGCCCTCACGATGACGTGTTATAATCAAACTTATGGGTATAAGATTTACCACCAGTGCTGACATGAGCATTATTGACTGTGCAGTGCCGTAAAGTGTGCGCAAGCTGGTGAAGACGAACGATAGAAAGAGTTGACAGAAGGCCTCACCTCCAAGGTAGATGGTTTTACGCACAAACTTATCCTCACGTGGACGCACAGCCTCGAGAATTACATGCGTCTTCCAGATAAAGAGACTTGCACCAATACCTAAAACATAAAAATGTTTCCAAAAGTTAAAGAAGTGGCATAATTTGGGGTTAATGTTGTTTGCTTAAAATATAAAATACGTTCATAAAAAATAAGAAAAAAAAAATAAATAACTGGTCATTTCAGCCCTTGAAAGGACTTTGACCTAGCTTCTTATGATCAATTGTGTTGTGAGTGTTATTAAGTTTGTACACAAGTGACCGAGAAATAGACCTACAGGCTTAACGCCGACTCCGAACGGCGATGAACGAAATGTTCTTATTCTCAAGAAGCTTTACATGGCATTTTTATTACTCTCTGAGGTTTGCCATTGTCGGCAGAGAGGTGGCGGCCGTACAGAAAAATCATTTTAATTCAAATGATTTTCTGTCGCTGCTGGGTTCGAACCTGGGTCTCCATGTTCTTTAACATAGCGGCCACGCACTTTAACCAACTACGCCACGGACGCCACGTTCATACAATACGTTCATACGTTCAGCTAATTTCGGAGGAATGTCTATCATCAGCACTCATGAGCAGCTATGGGAAGAGAGCGCTTTGGGAGCGTTGAGAGTAAGAATCGAGAGCAAAGGCTTATGTAGCAACACAAAACGCAACAACAAAACAAAGACAAAATAACGAAAACAGAAACAACTCAGAAGCTTTGAATGTACTGGTGCCCAATAAAAGGAGACCATTCAACTTAGCATTCCGAATCTCTTGAGTATTGCATTCAATCAAATTTAAGAATTGATCTAAGCGTTAGTTTGTAATTCGAAAATTTCGCCCAACGACAGCTGCCACCCCCACTGCACAGAAAGCTTTCGAACGCAATCGATTAAGAAGTGTGGAAAGTGGAACGCAATACGGCCTTCTAGCAACGTTTGACGTACACAATTAAGCGTAACAGCCAATGGGGGCAAGATTCTGATAGATTATTAACACATGGTGCAATAAGTCCCCAGACAAACTTCTAGGTGGCACCTCTAACGAAGTATCAATATAATATTTCGATAGTTCCAACCTTCAAATAATACGTGTACAAATTTAATGACAATGTAACGAAGTTGTCTAAGAAGTTGCAGTGATTTAAGTGACGCTACTGTTGATATTTTCAAAATTATGAATTCAAAGCAATTCCGTGTGTTGATTTATCACTCTCTTTTGATGGGAAAAAATACCGTCCAAGCTGAGCACGGGCTTTGAAAGTGTTATTCGGACTTTGCTCTGTCAAAAGAAACCATTTGCCGATGGTATGCTGAGTTTAAATTTGGTCGTACAGACACAAATGATGCTGAACGTGCAGGACGCTCAAATGAGGCAGTTGTTCCACAAAACATAAAAAAGTACACAAAATGGTATTAGTCGACCGTAAAGTGAAGGTGCAGGAGCTATCTGAGTCTCTGAAGATATCGAAAGGCAATGTGTGAACAATATTACAGGAACATTTGTCGATGAGAAAGCAAATGGGTGCCGCGTTTTCTCAGACCGGATCAAAAACAACAACTTGTTGATGATTCGAAGAGCTGTTTGGCACTGTTTACAAAGAATACACATGAATTTTTGCGTCGGTATGTGACAATGGATGAAACATGGATTCTCCATTACACACCGGAATCAAAACGGTCGTCAGCTGAGTGGAGAGCAACCGATGAAAGCAGGCCAAAGCGACCAAAAACACAACAGTTGGCTGCAAAGATTATGGCCTCTGTATTTTGGGATGCACATGGAATTTTGTTCATCGACTATCTCGAAAAGGGAAAAACAATCAACAGCGATTATTATATAGCCTTGTTGGAGCGTTTGAAGAATGAAATCGCGAAAAATCGGCCCCATTTGAGAAAGAAAAAAATTCTTTTTTACTAAGACAATGCACCGTGTCACAAATCGATGAAAACGATGGCGAAAATCCACGAATTGGGCTTCGAATTGCTTCCTCATCCACCGTATATTTGGCCCCCAGCGACTATTGGCTCTTTGCTGACCTCAAAAAAATGCTTGTCGGCAAGAGATTTGGCCACAATGAAGAGGTGAAGCACAAAACCGGTATTGAAAAGTTAGAAAAGCGGTGGAATGAATGTATTGCTCTTGAAGGAACCTATGTTGATGAATAAAGAAGAATATTTGCAAAAAAAAAAGGTTTTTTATTACTTAGTCTCGGAACTTATTGGACCATGTGTTATATTCAATGGACGGCGGCACTAGAACACACAATATCACCGACGGTGTTCCACAGTGGTCTATAGTTCTAAAGTTCTCAAGATTAACTCCGCCTGGAATTACCCCCAGCCTGTCCAAAGTTAAAAAAAAGGAGTACGGTTGCAGGTGTAGGGGGAATCCCAAGTCCCTATACCTATGTAAAAAGAAAAAAGGCCCACCTTGAGCCTTGGTGTAGCGCTAAATCTCGGTAGCAAGTGGGACTATTCTACCTACATAGCCATAGTAGCCTTATGTCTGCGAAGCAGTAGCAATGATGCGATAAAACAATTTGTTAGCTTGGGAGTAGTCATCCACTTAGATGAATCACTGAAATATCATTGACGTCAGCCTTGGTTAAAAAAGAAGTCGATCCCTGAGCCATTATCTCCGGATATTGGAGGAAGTAAGGAAAAAATGCAATATTCCTCGAATTTTAAATTTTTTCGGTAACTGTGGGATACCAGAAGGATACCCACGGTTACGCATCCTAGTTTTCACCCAAAGTTGTACTAACAAAGGTACTTTACGGAGGAGGAGTAGTATAATAATAGTATTTAATACTGGTTATGCTTAAAAGATAAATATTTATTTTGCCTAATCATGTACAATTTAGTGACAAAAAGTCAGTCAAAAACAATTATTCTTCCTGAATATTTGATTGATGTTCAGTGGTATTAATGAGGTTTTACTTTGTGGAACCTTTGCCGGGGTGACTATTGTGAGCTGGCCCTTCGGGGAATATCGTGCTGGCTCAATGCCGCGAACATGACCTATGGTGGTCGGCGTGGAGTTGCGCATGTCTACAATCGGGTGGCAATGCCCATAAATTGTCAGAGATTTTAGATTGGTCTCGATTTCCACCCATAAATGTGGATGGTGATAACACTAAGCCACCCACAAATTTGTACTATGAGTTTCAATGCTGCTTTGTACCCTGTATTAAATATAAGGTATGAACTCAGTATTGTAATTCATAAAAAAGGGTAGTTGTCACACCTGGAATCAAGGAAGTGACACTCAGAAAGTGGTTTGAAGGAAATTTTAATTACATGAGCATCCAACATCCTGATAACAGTTTGAAGGGAGTTACATTGTGGCACTAGCAACTTGACAACTCTCATTCTGGGTGGCAATTATTTGAACCTTAAACTCCTCGCCTTTGGGCATAGTAAGTCCACACGGCAGGTGACTATGTAAAAACCAATGATAGATTTCAGTCGCCACAATTGTAGGATTTCGGCTGTGATGACAACAAAATATCTACGAGAAGTGGAGGACCCCAGTAGTGCTGCTATTAGTACTGTCCGCGCTTGGCGAAAGGCAGTTGGGCTTTGTTAAGCTGAATACAAGTGGCAGTACTCATCAGCAGCCCGAAAACCTTTGATTCATTATCCTTTTATGCAATACCTCTGTACAATCAAAGTCGTTCATCAAGTACATCGGTGTCTCTTGACTCTGCTTTAACCCACATCTAGAGTACGCTTGCAAAAATGTTGCCAAACAAGCGAAGAGGAAAACAACCAGGTAGAGCTTTCCTCTTAAGCTATATGCGCTCCATTTTGACGTACGTACCGACGGTATGGGCCGCTTCGATGAAAGTAAAGCTCTTACGACGCGGAGTAGAGTTGATGTATGAAGTACATATGTGCTGCGATTTGCTGCGCTTTCAGATTCTGAAGATGATGCACTTGTATAAGCCAGCAAAATTTTCATCAACCCTTCTATCCGAGCGGAGTGGTTCAGTAGACGTTACGGATCGGTGAACTTTTAGCAAATTCTGATCAGGTACGGTTGCTAACGAGCATATCTGCATAAACATGCAAACGATTCCTAATGCACACATTGTTTGGGGAGCACAGTAGAAGACACTCACTGCCCATGTCCTTCTTGAGTGTTCCAAGTTCAACGAAACGAAAATTGATGTCTCGACCCATTTCGTTGGAAAACTAGGTAAATTTTGTGACAAGGACGCTGATTGATTGAAGTCATTGTAGTTTAGTAAAAATTTATGGGGACCATACACTGAGCCAACATTTTGGAAGTAGTTTGCACGTTGTAAAAGTCTTGATTTTGACTTGGAATTCAAAGAACGCCCTGGACCAACAAAAATGAAGAATTGGAGGCATTTCTCAATGTACAATGACACATTTCGCTTTATGAATTTGCTGAACTGATGGGAGTGATTGCCTCTTGCTTGAAATGGTGAAAAGGAAGCGATTTTTTGTTTTCATTGCGTTTGAATTTTGTTCTATAATTTTTCATTGTGTAATTTTCTCACTCCGAAATAATTTATCAAATACACAAGTTGTGTTTTTACAACTTTTTCTCTAAACTGAGCACTGCAATATTTACTGCTCAGGTTTTTCCAAAATACATCAGCGTTGCACGGAATTATTACTCGCTGAGTATAGGGGCCATGACAAAATTATGGTACAACAGAAAAGGTAAATTCCTTGACATTATGACAAAAATAAAATCAATATAATGACACCAACGGGACTCGGAAGGTGCTGCTTAGGCAATGAAACTACAAAATTGTTACATGGTATTATAACTCGCTTATTAAAGCTACAACTGTTAAAGATATTATAAGCCATTAAAGCCTGGCTCTTATTCCTCACGACAAAAATAATAGACATAAAGTTTATAAAGTCATAAGGACGCGGAGAAAGCCGCTCTAAGATTGATAATGCAGCAATCATGCAACAGCATTGCATGGAATTGTTATGAGGTGAGTAGCCACGGTAAATTTTTACTCTGTTATTAAACAGAAATGAAGAATTTGTACTTGTCATGAGGACAGAAAAAAAAATTGACATCGTCAGGTCACGGAGACTGCAGCTTATGCAACGAAAATGCAATAGTGTGCAATAGCATGCAATAGCATAGGGTTATTAATGGCTAAAAGGTGCTACGGTAAATTTATTTTACGGCAACAAAGATTGGTTCTTTAGCCTCATAACGAAAAAAAAAAATAAAAATATGTTTTCCGCCATGACACCACAATAAAAAAGTTGCATGGAATTGTTACTGGGTGACTATTGACGCTACTGTAAATTTTATGGATCAACAATAAAGCTGAGGTCTTTGGCCATAGGAAAAAAAACAAAAATGATGACGTCATGGGGGTCCTCAGAGAAACGCTTATTGTATTACAAATGCACTATCTTTGCATGGATTTATTGCATGACGCAATATAAAAACAGAAGGAAGAGTAAGAGCTAAAGCAAAAGTAGAAGCGAAAGGAAAAGCAATATCAAAAGCAAGAGGAAAAGTAAACACAAAAGTAAAAGCGTAAGCAAAAGCAATAGCAAATGTAAAGGCAATAGCAAAAGTAGAAGGAAAAGCAAACGCAAAACCAAAAGCAAAAGCAAAACCAAAACTAAAAAAAAAGCAATAGCAAAAGCAAAATCAAAAGCAAAAGCAAAAGCAAAATCAAAAGTAAAAGCAAAAGCAAAAGAAAATGTAAAGGCAAAACTAAAAGTAAAATCAATAGCAAAAGCAAGAGCAAAAGTAAAAGCTTACAGAAAAACTTCATCAAAAGCAAAAGCAAAAGTAAAAGCAAAAGCGAAAGTAGAAGTAAAATCAATAGCAAAAGCAAAAGCAAAAGTAAAAGCAAGAGGAAAAATTATAGCAAAGCAAAAGTGAGAGCAAAAGCAAGAGTAAAAGCAAAGGGAAAAGCAAAAGTAAAAATAAAAGCAATAGCAAAAGTAAAACCAAAAGCAAAAGAAAAACCAAAACCAAAAGTAAAAGTAGCGGGTGTTTTTTTAGGGGTTTGTTTTTCGAATAGAGATAAAACTGGCATTTTGTGGTCAAATCTGGCAACTCTAATGTCATTTATGTTCAGTTTGGTTTGCCATTTCATCATGAACAGGTTGACAAAAGAACAACGCTTGCAAATGGGCCGAAAATGAGATTGATCTCGATGCTGATTTTCATCGCAAAATTTTGTTCTGAGGCTCATTTTTGGTTGAATGGCTACGTCAACAAGCAAAATTGCCGCATTTGGAGTGAAGAGAATCCACATGAGATTCTTGAGACGCCATTACATCCACAAAAACTGACTGTTTGGTGTGCTCTATGGGCTGGTGCAGTCATTGGGCCATACTTCTTCCGAAATAATGCTGGAGAGTCAGTTACCGTTAATGGAGACCGGTATAGAGCCATGATAACCGACTATTTTGTTCCCGAATTGGATGGCATGAATGTGGATGAGTTGTGGTTCCAACAAGACGGCGCTACATGCCACACAGCGCACGTCACAATCGATTTATTGAAGGAAACATTTGATGAGCGCATAATTTCGCGGAATGGACCTGTCAATTGGCCACCAAGATCGTGTGATTTGACACCATTGGATTATTTTCTTTGGGGATATGTGAAGTCGCTCGTCTACGCCAACAAACCAGAAACGTTAGGGCACTTGGAGGCCAACATTCGTGGCGTTATTGCCGACATACGGCCCCATATGCTCGAAAAAGTGCGGCGGCCACATGCCCGAAATCATATTTAAACATTAATGGCATAAAATTATCCTTCCAATAAAGCCAAATTGATGGACATTAAAACGATTTTCATGTGGTTGATCTCTATTCGAAAAACAAACCCCTAAAAAAAACACCCTATAGAAGCAAAAGCAAAGGGAAAGGCAAAAGCAAAAGCAAAAACAAAGGGAAAGGCAAAAGGAAAAGCAAAAGCAAAATCAAAAGTAAAATCAAAAGCAAAAGCAAAACTAAAACTAAAAGTAAATTTAAAATCAATAGCAATATCAAAAGCAAAATCGAAAGTAAAAGCATAAGGAAAAATTATAGCAAAAGCAAAAGTGAGAGCAAAAGCAAGAGTAAAAGCAAAGGAAAAACCAAAGTAAAAGTAAAATCAATAGCAAAAGCAAGAGCAAAAGCAAAAGTAAAATCATAAGTAAAAATTATAGCAAAAGCAAAAGTAAGAGCAAAAGCAAAAATAGAAGCAAAAGTAACAGCAAAAGCAAAAGTAGAAGCAAAAGTAGAGAAAAGCAAAATCTTTTTTCCTGAACTTTAATTAAGACAATACAGTTACTGTAGGAATATAAAGGAATTATTCAAGGATATTGATAAAAACTTACTTGCAAAAAATCCATAGAAAACAATGGCGAGCGCTTGAGTGGTTGTAGTAACGGTAAACCAGGCCGAGGAGAAGAAGAAACCGCTCACCATTAACGAAGAGCCGGTGAAGAGTGTTGCAAATAAAAATACTCGACGGTATTCGGAAGATTCACGCGGTCTGCCGCGATACTCGGTAGTCAAGTGCTCCATTACGGATCGACATAACTGAGCTGTGGCCTGATAGACAATGGCTGGCCAAATGCGTAACACCAGCTCCTTGTCGGGCTCAACAACATTGCCATACAAATAGGCAGGAGTGGACAGAAAAGCCTGAAATAATATGTAAAAGTTTAGCTAAAAAACTTTCGTGGACAACAAAACGATAAAAAAACAATAAAGCTGTTGACGCTAAGGAATGATGATGGATGCATCACTTTAACTTTATCAGCGATAAGAAAAAAATAACAGTATAAACCAAAATTAAGCCAAAATAAAACAAAAAAAAATCTGTTTATTTTTTCATTGTTTGCTTTCATACTTTGTTTATTGTTCCTATTTTGTTTTTGTTTGAGTTTTTGTTGATACTGTTATTTTTTACTTTTGGCATAAAATTTAATGCAAGTATATATTTGTTAGAAAAAATAAAAAAAATGAACATGTACATGAATAGCCAAACCACATAGCAAATATTTCTGTTGTATGTGTTTTTTGATTACACGTCGACGCTGCACACCCGCCGTTGCTACAGCAGTGGCGGCGCGTGGGGGTCGACGCACCCCCGATGTGGTGAGTAGTGATGCTTCAAGCGCACTCTTGGCTGCAGGATTTTGACGATACGCATTCTCCACGTTGTATTTATCCATTTTTTTGGTTTTATTCTCAAGGTTGTTTGGATTGAAACACTTTTAGGAAGTAAAATTTTAGGCGAATTCCGAGTATAGGGGCGAGATTTTTATATATATATTTTGTTTATATGTCAACATGATTTAGGCACTTTAGGCATATCACTCAACTTTGAGCAATTTAGATCTTTAGATCTGGTGAAAGCACAGTTGTTACTTGCACAGTTTTTCGGTTAGTGTTTCGGTAATTTTTTGCTTTTAATGGCACGATCCATTATATTCGATGTTTGATTTTGTTTTTGTTTTTTTTTTTGTTTTTTAAAATGACTTAATTTATACTAGCAGATAAGAAATATCTTATCATAAGATAATATCTCAAAGATTAAAAGTCAAACGCGTTTTTTTTTGTTTTTTTGTGTAATTTTCACGAATTCCTGAACTATTCTTTAGTACATATTACTTTTCTTTTTTTTTTTTTAATCACGCCACAGCTACAGACGTATCTAAAATTCTGCGTATACCAACATTTATTGTTGGTATTTCATTTAGAGTCTATAAACATTGATATGGCTTATCACGTTGTCATACCGAAGTGCAGCCAGCCTTAAGCCTGACGAACAAGTCTTGCACTATTTATTTGTTTTGTTTTTGCACTCTTAAGATATATCACACTTTTCGCGAAAGAAGTACAGACTCCGTATCATGGGTACGTCTGAACGCGTTGCCCGGATTCGCCCGTATCTCTGCACAAACTGATTAGCTTTGATATTTCTACCATCCACTAAGGGTGCTTCACAAATTGATTAACATGTGATTAAAAACTGAGAAAAAAAAACGTACATGGCTCTGATATCTGTCTTACGTACTTTCAAACGTTTTTACTCACCGTACTCAATGATGTTGTTATGCGGGTGGATAGATGGTATACAGATTTATTCTGATGCTGATCTTGTCTCTGAGTGGATGACTGATTCTGCTGTATCGTCGTAATCTCATTGTGCTAAAATTGAGTCTAGTGCTCAGTGGTGAATTTGGTTGTTCCCTTACTTATGAGTTAACTTTATCAAATGTGAGTAGGTGCGAGTAAGTTGAATATTTTAACTCTAAAGTACATCTTATCTTATCAGCTGTAGAAAAAGCTTGGATTTTATTAACTTATTATGTACATATGTTCTCATACCTGTGCTATGGTCAGTTCATGCTACAACTTAAATATTTTGTTCCATCGAACAAATCCATTTGATGGAAAAGAATTGCATTGTGTTGAATTTCAAACGACCTTGACTTGCTCGAAACATATGATATGTAGACTAGAAAATTCTTATCTAAGGCAAACTTTTCAGTATTTTGGGTTAATGTTGACATATTTTTTGGCGTGTCATGGTTAGAAATCCCTTACTGATAGTGTTTATCTTGTGGAGCTTCTTATCATGTGTACAATGTCATGTTCGTTAGAAACTAATGTAAGAGTGAATATCAATCAGAATACAGCTTATGGACGGCCTATGGACTTCAAAAGATTAGACATTATTTTAAACCAAGATTCTGATGTATATTCATATCAAACGTAATCAATATTGATCAATTATAATCAAGTCGAAAAATCGTCGATGAGTTAAAAGTAGGCAGTCCATTTTTAAAATGACGTACCTTTGAAATTTGTAGAAGTGAAATTAACTGTTAAGACGGATTAAATATCATATCATATTAAAAATTATTTTTCAAGTTTGTTTTTTTTTTAACTTTTCTATGGATATTTATTGAATCTTCTTAATCTAAGAACTAATAATAAGTGTATAAATCTTAAAACAAAAGCACTAAATCCTCATTTTATTTTTTGAGATATTATGGATAAGTGGTCCTCATTTTCACAGGGCAGGTAGTAGATCGTTTCTTCGAAGACGCCTTATTTGGGCTGTATTTATCAAAAATCTAGCCAGAGTGTTTGGATGTATTTGGAGTTTTTCCTGATAGCATTGCTTAAGGCAGGTAATTTTGTCTTTTACTAATGATATGTTCAGGTCTCTGTGTATGCTTTCTTTCCTCATGTACCAAGGTGCACCTGTAATTGTTCTGAGTATTTTAGACTGAGCCCTCTGTATAAGTTCAATATTACTTTTAGAAGCATTTCCCCATAGTTGGACACCATATGCCCATACTCGCTTTAAAACGCTTTTATGCAGGAGAACTTTGTTTTCAAGGCTCAGTGCAGAACGGTGGTTAACAAGCCAATGTAGACTATTCGCTTTGAGCTTAAGATGAGTTTTCTTAGCCTCAATGTGTTTTCGCCACGTTAATCGTCGTTCAAGGTGAATGCCGAGATATGTAACTTTATTGGTTTGCGAAATAGTGGTATTATTAGGAAGAACTGTGGGGCATGTTCCCGAGCGAAGAGTTAATGTAACATGTTGGGATTTCTGCTCATTTACTTTAATATGCCATTTCGACAACCATGATTCTACTAGTTTTAAGTGCTCTTCTAATTCTCTTGAAGCTTTTATTGAGCATTTGTTGCAGCTTAGAATTGCAGTATCATCCGCAAATGTTGATGTTGTAAGATTATTGTTTAGAGGAATGTCCGAGGTATATATAACATAAAGTGTTGGTCCGTTAAAAATTTCTTGTATTTAACTTTAAGGGTTTTCCAATAAGAAGTGTTATTGTGAATTGCCCGCTATTGTGAATCGCTCACTTTTAAAGATTTTATTCTTTAACATTTGACAAGTAGAAACTACGCCATTACTAAAAATGGGTAAAAATCTTGCAGTCACAGTTCGCAAAACTAAAGCATTTTTTGGTCGTCGTGAAGCACCTTGTCGGACCGCAATACAGAAATTGTTGAAAAAATTTGAGCTGTTGGGACAAATTAGTGATGTCACATCTGGGGCTCGGAAAACCCAAGAGTTATTGTTGAGAAGCCTCTCCATCCTCAACGTGTGACTGTTTGGTGCGGTTTATGGTCCGGCGGGGTCATTGGACCTTACTTTTTCGAAAATGAGGTTGGATCAGCAGTTACGGTGAATGGATTGCGCTATCGAGAGATGATTAATGATTTTTTATGGTCGAAGTTGGATGGTATTGATCTGGACAACGTTTACTTTCAACAAGACGGCGCTACGTGCCACACAAGCAACGAAACCATTGATCTTTTACGGGAAAAGTTTCCGTGTTATCTCTTGAAGAGGTGATTTTTTTTTTATTGTGATTTAACACCTTGTGACTTCTTCCTTTGGGGCCACGTGAAAGATAAGGTCTACGCCAACAGCCCAGCATCGATTGAAGACCTCAAAGATGGAATTCGTGAGGCTATCGAGGACATGGGGCAGCCACTTTGCGATTTGGTTATGGAAAATTTCATGAAAAGGATATTGTCCTGTAAGCGTGGTCATGGTGGCCATTTGGCTGATGTTGTTTTTCATTATTAACGGCATACTTTCCTCTTTATTATGAAATAAACATCCGATCATTTATCTCAAAAAATGGCATTTTTCTTTGAATACCAAAATAACACCTCTTATTGGAAAACCCTGTATAACAGTTATAAACAGCAAGTATGGAGGTTGGTCATGAAGACAACCACTATCGAGAAATGCATACAAATTGTTAAAATTAACTACAAAAATAGTGAAAATTTTGCGGAGACGGTGCCAAGAACTTCATATGCACCCACAACAGTGCACTGTTTGGTGTGGATTTTATGCTGTCGGTATCATCGGGCCATTCTTCTTTGAAAATGCAGCTGGAACTGCATTAACTGTGAATGGTCCCCGATGTCGCGACATACTTACCAATATGTCAGAATATCATGGAAAATTTCATGAAAAAGGGTCGTGTGTGCAAACAAGATCGAGGCGGTTATATGAGCGATACTATGTTCCATCAATAACCCCAATTTCTCTACTTTATAATTCAATAAAAACTCACAGACATTTCAACAAAACAATTATTAAAAAAATTAAAATGTCAGTGACCTCTGCGACACCCTTTATAAACAAGGTTATGAAGGTTTCATTATATTGATGACGTCAGTTGGTATGGGAATAGGTGTGACTTCACCCAACTTTTTCAAAATTAATACTCAGAGCACGTTTTCAATATCAAAACTTATGTGCAAAATACAAAGTTAATACCTTTTTTTTTTGTAGAATTTATGCAAGTTTTAATATTTTAACGACAACACTTTCTGCGGGAAATGGGCGGATTTTTCATTTGATTTTGATATATTAAATCAAAGCTTATATGCAAAATTGCATACAACTTCAAAAAAAAGTTAAAGGTTTTTTTTCTTCCAGTTTAATGCTTTATTGTAAAAAATTTGTTACAAATTCATTTTTCAAAGTATTGTTCATAGCCAGCCATTACTTTTTCCATCATTCTGGCAATTTTCGAATAATATCTCGATTAAATTATGCACCTTTGATGCGATCCACGAACCGATCCAATTTTGGAGTTCTTCAAAAGAGCAAAAGTTCTGATCCTCAAGGGCACACGTCATCAACGAAAACAAATAGTAATCGGAAGAGACAATGTTTGGGCTATACGGCGGGTGGGGTAGGACTTCCCATTTCAGCATTTCATGGCATGTTTTGACCGGCTGCGCAACATGTAGTCGAGCGTTGTCATGTTGCAAAATTACCTTGTCGTGCCTTTGCTTGTATTCTGGCCGTTTTTGCTTTAATACTCGGCTCAAACACATCAATTGAGTTCGGTAGAGTTGCCCTGTAATGGTTTCACCCGGTTGTAGCAGCTCATAGTACACCACGCCCAATTGGTCCCACCAAATACAGAGCATGACCTTGCCACTATGAATATTCGACTTTGGCTTTGATTTGGCGTATTACCGCGGATCCCCCCATTTGATTTTTTGCGCTTGGGGTTATCGTAACAAGCCCATTTTTCATCACCAATCACAATACGATACAAATATTCCTTTCTTTTTTGCCGTTGGAGCAGCTGTTCACAAATGATAAAACAGTGTTCGACGTCTCTCGGCTTCAATTCATACGGCACCCAATAACCTACGTTTTGGATCATTCCCAATCTTTTAAGAGAATAGATATGGCTTGTTGAGTCACTCCCATTGCTTTTGTGAGTTCTTCTTACATTTGGCACGAGTCTTAATCTAATATAACCTCCAATTCGGCATCCTCAAACTTTTCGAGGCGTCCTACGTGCTCTTTGTCATCGGTATTAAAATCAACACTCAATGCTATTCCAAAAATATAATAACTTGCTTGAGTTAGTTTTTCTAAAAATTCTAAAATATTCCATTACAACTGCAATTGATCCATGGGTATTAAAAACTGTTGTTTTTTAAAATCTGTTTTGTATTTTGAAGCCAAAAATTAATCGGAAAACTTTATATCTCCAAAACGTTGTATAATTACCAAGAGGTAATTAGTTCAAAACCCAACTGCCTATACTTCAGACGGAAAGGATAAAATTGTTACTGTGCTATTTGGTATGAGGGATTGTAAGGTCGAACAGGAAATGATTCATAAAGATTCTATCTAAAATATCTATGGACTACCCAAGTGTAAAAGATTTAATTTTATGGAGTGACGGCTTCATGCCGCAAAATAGAAAATCTTTAATTTTCATCATCAGCATCATTTCTTGAAAACAACTAATTTTTACGGACAATAACTTATATTCTACCCTTGGCCATTCATACAATCAGAATATAGACAACATCCATTAAAACATTGGAAAAAAAAACTTTTAACTACAGTAATGTTCCATTTATCAAAGTTTCTCAGGTTACTTTTAAGAAATGTGACATAGTTGATGTAGGTTACTAGCTCAGCCATGGTTGCATAGAATGGAAAAATTCTTCGATACTAAAACAACAAGCCACTCGTCACACTTCGAATCCAAAATTTGTACCAGCATATAAAGCAAAATCTATGCCAAAATTAACTTAAGACAAAGAAAATGATTTGAAAAGCTATGTTGAAATGGATTCCTGCTATAGACATCGATTTTTATAAAACACTTTTTAGTTAGATGAACTCATTTGAAAAAATAAAATTGAATTTTTGAGTTTCAGAAAGTTTTATGTGCAAGTTAACATTAAAAAGTATTTTTAACTTTTTTTTAATTTTTTTTTTTCAGATGAACCAGTTTCCAGATTATTTTTTTATAATTTTTTTTTTTCAGATGAACCAGTTTCCAGATATCTTGTTCACCGCAAATTTAAGGTCTTTCGCAGCATTGTAGTCTCCTACCTTATCGAAGAAATTTTTTGGACCAAAATTTAAGGGATAAATTTTGAATAGTTATTAAATATTATAAATATTAAAATAAAATATAGCTTAAAAACAAAAAATTAAAAGTGTCTTTTTTTCAAAAAACTCCCGGCTGCCCTTAAGGTAAGAAATATTTAAAAATGTAATATTAAGTAAGAAGAGAAATTCTTTTATTTCTACGCTTTCCGCTTTAAAGCGTACGTGTGAAGCGTACGTGTGGCGGCAGAGAAAGTTCTTTGCCCGCGAGCGACAGAATGCCCGACATTGGTCTAGTCTGCTGTATGATTTGCTCTATACAGAGCCGTTGTTGTTGTTGTTGGTTGTTGCCTTCATTGTCTTCATGTTCTCTTGTTGTCAACATACTTGGCCTAAAACCCGAAACACAGTTTATGTTTAAATAAAAAAAAAACATTTTGAATAAATTATTTCTACACTAAGGGAAAAAAAATATTAAATTTATCCAAAAACTTTTTTAATTTATCCAAAAAGCGAGTCATTTTTCCACCAATAACGCATTTGAATAAATCGACTACGTAAATATTTAAAATTTATTTGAATACTTTTTTAATTAAATTAAATATTTAAACAGAATTAATAAAAAAATATATTAAAATTATGCACGAATTTTTTAAAATATCTTTCAAATATTTACTATTTGAAAATAAACTATCGCATTTAAAGAAAATTTAAATAAAAATATTGAATTTAAAAAAAACATATTTAAATTGAATATGTGTTAATGGTTTTATAGCATTATTTTCTTCATATTGCGTCCATCAAATGTCATTTGCCTGTATTATTTATTCTGTTTCACAATTCTATATTTCACTGTTATACTATTTTTGACAGTTGGTAAAATATTAGGGCACCAAAAGTCAAAAATAGCATAAACTAGAGGAAGAAAAAGTGACAGAAAATTATAAGCAAAATATGTAGGTAAATGACAACCGCTACAAGATATTTGTGAGTTAATATCAAGTTGTCACTCTACCTTACATCATTTAATTTCATTGCCAAACATGCATACTATATTACTCTGACAACAATAACTAAATGAGAACTATAAGAACTGCAAATGCAAGAAATAAACTGCAGGAACAGAGTGCGATGCTGTTGCTGCTTGTCGGAGTATGTGTGTCCGTGTGCGATGCTGTTGATGCTTGCTTGTATGGAATATGTGTGTACGTGTGTGGTATAAATAAAATTCAAATACGGGAAAAAAAAACCAGTTGTAAGGAAACTATTTGATTTATCCACGTAAATATTTAAATAAAATTGATACTCAGGCGTGGATAATGTTAATATGCATTATTTCCCTTAGTGTATATATTAACATACACATGTTTGTCATATCGAAAGACTAAACCGGGTTTTTTCTCAAATTTATTTTTTGAAACGGTGTTTGAAAAATTGCCATTTTTTAAATTATTGTAAAAAAGAACAGGTTTTGTAATGTCGCCGATTAGTTGCCCACCCTATTTCTGAGTGAATCACATGATATCTTAAATTTTCCCCTGACACGTCATTGTTTGCAGATCTACGCATCAATAATAACAACATAAAAATAAGAATGTAAATCTGTTGAACTACTTTTCAAATTTACTCAAGAAGATAACGAAGACGAGTATCGCTGGATAGAAGTGAAGCATTTTATGATAAAATGACATGAAATTGCATCTTAGACAACAGTTACGAATAATCCAACGAAATGAAAAGATCAGCAACGAAATATTTAGTCATTTTCTGCATTTTGGTGAGTAGCATCTATCACAAGAACATTTTGGAATAAAAATGTCAAAATAATAGCATCTTCTCCAACTGATCGCTGGTTATTCTTTGCAGCTGATAGGTCAAGGTATCAACTCACAGCAGGCAGAGCAGAGTGGATCAGGTGACAATGAAGTGACCACGGAAACTTACAGTGCCGATGTACTAGGATCACAAACAACCATTGCTGAAACAGCGGTGACTTCTGAGCCAACAAGCGAAACAACATCAACGATTCAAAATTCTGGTGATGGTGATATTGGACTCGATGGAATGTGCATGTGTGACTGTAAAACTGGCATTATTTTTACAGATTCGCCAACAAATAACAGTCAGGAGCAGAAACCAAACGCTGTAACTGAAATACCTGAAACATTGCCTGAAACACAAACTCCAACTGTAGAGGAAGCCATAACAGAGCAAGTTTTAGACGAAAACTTAGTACCGACAACAACGACTGCAACAAATGATCCCAACAAGGAACCTTCCCTCGAAGTAGGACAAACTCTTGATCCTTCGCCCACTAATGAAGCAGCCACCGAACCCAACACACTCGCATGTACAACTGTTGGCAACTTAAGCAACGCAGCCGACTGTCATGCATATTCAACATGTTCCCTTACGCTAGCCGGCGATCTTGAGAGCACTGATCAACTATGTCCACCAAAAATGGCGTTTAATGTTGAATTAAGTCGCTGCACACGTGACATATCGGACTGTAAAGATGACGGTATTGTCTGTACAATAGCAGGCACATTCGCGGACTCCAACAGCAATGCCTCATACTATTTGTGTGTACCGCGTCAGCCCGTAGGCACTTTCCGAAAGTATCATATTGATTGTGAAGCTGGAAAAGTTTTTGTACCCCAACTAGGAAAGTGTTTCACCGACATTAATAATTTGCAAATCCTGTCATTTTACTATGGAAAGGATGATCAGCCAGACGATGAAGATATTGTCAAGGCTGAACTAAAGCAATTCAAGGCCGAAGAGAAGCTTAAACTAAAGGAGCAAAAACTGAAGGATAAACTGGAGAAGAAACTGCAAAAGGAATTGGCGAAGAAAGCTGCAAAGGAGGCCAAGGAACAGGCAAAACTTAAGATAAACTCTGAGGAAGATGATTAGATATAAATACAATATGGTACTCCTAGAAATTGGTATAATGCACTTTACTTAAATATATTAATAAATTATTTACATGTTAAGTTGATGAAAAAAATTTTTTTTTGTCTTTATACCAGGAGAATTTCAATGCGTTTGGGCCCTGAGTTTATGTCTAATTTTTTTAGTAACTGATTTATTTGTAAGAGAAGATGGCATTAAATTTCAGCTTAAGAATTAGAGTGGTCTTAAAGTAAAACACCGATACGATGTTAAGTGATTCAGTTCGAAAATTAACCCAGTAGCTAAATTATTACCGCAAAAACTTAGCGCTAATGATCGTTGTCTTTATGCAAGTTTACAAAATATGCCAGCTTTTGATGGCAATTCGTCATTTGCTGTATCACTTTACAACAATAACGAAGCGAAATTGAAGTATATAATAAAGAGGGCAACTGAAAATCAAGTTTAACCAAAACAATTTAAAATTTATGAGAAAAAATAGTCTACCACTCTTAAGCGAGTTCGGTTTTGGTCCTGTGAAACTAGTAGAAATGATGAAAGCACCTCAAAAAACAAATCGGTGATAAAGAGTGTCCTAAAAATCAAATTTTGATTCGGGCACTACTTTTTTTAACAAGTACTAAGTGTATGATAACTGTCAACAACAACAAGTATGGTGGCTTAGTCGTAGAGAAATTCACGGTAGAATAACGCGTACAAATTCGCAAACCCCGCACACTTCTCCAACAACTTCCTATGCACCCACAGCGGCGTACCGTTTGGTGTGGATTTTGGGCGGGCGGTAGCATTGGGCCGTTCTTCTTCGAGAATACAGCTGCAACCGCAGTTACTGTAAATGGCGCACGATATCGCGACATGGTGAGCAATTATGCCAGAATGTCATGAAAAATTTCATGAAAAGGGTTCACGTATGTATACAAGGTCATTTGAGCGATATTATACATATTTCATCAATCTCTACTTTATGTGTAGATGAAGTCACTTTATATTGGAGGTAGTCTTGATTTTCATCCGATTGTAACGATTTTGAAAATCTTTAAAATTTCGATTGCGTATTTGGAATTAAAGCTCATGGCCAAAAGTTTTAGTGTTTTGATTAATTTTTGTAGGATTTTTAACGATTTTACCATTTTAGTAACCTCAGTTTGTATGGGAGGTAGTCGTGGTTTTCAACCAATATTGACAAATTTCAAACGTAGAGTGACTATTTGGAATTATATAACTGGAGCTTATATGACTAAATTTTAAGGTCTTAATTCATTTTTTTGTGGAATTTTTAAGACATTTCACCATTTTGAGATAGTCACTTTGTATGGGAGATAGGTGAGATTTTTAACCGATTTGACTTATTTCCGAAGCGTATGTATTAAATTTCATTACGATACGGACAGATGAACACACATACGAACATCGCTAAATGGACTCAGGTGGTAATGCTTTTTATTGCTCCCACTAATCAAAAGTTTTTCAAAAGTTTTAAACACATTTGTTCTTACTTTGACGAAATTTGTTGCAAGCTATTTTTTAAACACGAAATTCGTCAAATTAATAACAATTGTCGTCAATTTTAAAACATTTTTTTTTCTGTGTATGGGTATAAAAATATGTGTTGTCGCAATTTACTCTTTCTAATTAGTATTAGAAGTAGCAAGATTTTGTAACGCTTCATGACTTTATTTGCTGCAATTTATATAGGTTGAAATACTTTACACTACCCAACAGGTAACTCACTCAGGCATCCCTAACGCAGACCGAAACGAAGGCCTGAATTTCTAAAAATAATTAGGCCCTTGTTTTTGAGTTTCAAAGCCCTGTTTAGAGTTGAAATTAATATACATATAATTCATGTTTTCACAGTATACAGTAGGGCGTATCGAAAAATTTAGATCGTATTCTAAGAGGTTCCAAATTGAGAAAAGTTTCTTCGGTACCATTTCTGATACCCAAGATAGAAAATCTTATATTATTTTTTTTGAAAAAGTTAAAAAATTGCAATCAAGTATACATTTCTCAAAAATAGGAAAAGGCATACGTAAAAAATATGATAATTATTAATTCGCCTAATTTAAGGAATACGTTCACTCTACAGTTAATACCACCAAAATTTAGACTATTGGGTAGCAATCAAAAGATCTGTGCTATCTCGATTATAACTTTAGCTTCGAATATCCTTCACACAGGACACTGTGGATAAAAATAGTGAGTGGCATCGTGTTTAGCAATGTATTGTTAGTTTAAGCCTATACTTACTTTCGCTTTAAGACATACGTAGTTTTTTATAAAAGTCAAAGCATTTTAAGATTGTTGTTTCTTCCCTGTTTTTTTGGGTGATCTTGACAACCCCATGCAACTTTTGAGACCTCTTTGAATGTGAAATTCGAAAAAAAATGAAATTCGATACGCCCATCTATACAGTCAATTCACACCGAAATTCTGATCTGAAAAAAAATTCAGAGATGAAAAAAGTTGATATATAACACTGCATCCTGGAATTAAATGTTATTTTTTTTTAAACGAGAAATACTATCTTCCTGCGGGGTAGATGCATCAGTTTCAAACCTGAAATTGTTTTGTTCTTTCTGCTGAAAATCTAAGTTAATTTTTCGTCAAAATTATATAAAAATTCAAAATTGAAGAGGTATAAAAAAATGCACTTCTAAAGAGGCGAACTCTTGTATTTAAAAATCCTCCAACAACTCTTGTCAGATCTACCACACGTCGTAGAAATCTTTGGTATTTTTATCTCTCGCCTGGGAAATATCGTAAAAATGGTAAAATTTATCTCACGTTGATTTTTACCTTATCCTGCAGCATCCAACAGAAGGATGAACCTGAAAGTAAACAGCAGTCGTTTGTATTTGGTAAGATGAAACAAAACCAACAAAAGTTGTTCGAGCTCGAAGCACTGCGAAGCAAATAGTAGTCTGTTTCTCCATAAAAACTGGTCATGTGGCCACGGTATCACTTGAGATACGTAAAACGGTCAATTCTATGGAAATTTTTCGTTCACTGCAACTGCAAAATTCGCCAACTAAACTTCGTTTGCGTGTTGTGTTTGCCACACACGAATATTTAGTTATCAACCCGCACATAAAGGACAAACCGCGTGAACAAAGATTTTCAACGCCAGAAGAAGCTTCAAGCGGAATGGGGTAAATGCTATGACAAATGGTTCGAATGCATGCAAAAATGTATAAAATATAAAGGAGAATATTCCATAAAACAATAGCTATACCCACTGAACCATAAGCGAAGGTTTTGCGTAAGGTGAGAGTTTTGCGAACGTTTTTGGGTAGAATTTTTTTTTTAATTTTTGATTTTTTATTTTGTCGCTTAAAAGTGCTTGCTGTAGAAGACTAAATCCATGAAAACTTTTCCCATAAATAAAAACTGTACTTCTTTTGCGAAGAAATTAAAAAGAAACTTATTCTGAGTCGAGAAATAATTATATTTTTATCATTTTAGTAGCTAAATTTAGTATTCCTCGTAAATGAAACATTTTTGTTCTTAAATGAGTTCAGAAATTAATCATAAATATTACCTAGCGAAGATATTTTCCTTTTTGCGGGCTATTTTTGGTCTTGTGACCAAAAAATATCTTCGCTGAAAATCAAAAAAGAATTGGTCATAAATAACAAATATCCACATAAATATTACTTTTTTATATTTTAAAATGAGTTTAAAGAAGGAAGAATTAAAACCATTTTTGATAGTTTTACAACATCATTTACCTTCATACAAACGTCATATAAACTTTTTACCAGTGTGAATTGATTCTCGCCATAAAAAGGGAGATGTATGTACTGCTTCTTTTCTATGGCTCTTTTTTAACTCATTTCCGAACAAAAAAAGAAAAAAAAATTTATTGTTCTTTTTTACCTCATCTCCAAACAAAAATAGGCTCATTTTTGAGAGTCATTTTAGTCAAACGAATTCATTTCATTAATGAGTGCCGAAAATGAACGTTTCTACCCGAAAAAGTTCATAAATGAATTCGAAAATGTTAGTCTTGTTTCACTGAGTTTTATTCATAAAAAAATAAAAAATTCAGTCTAAATATTAACAACCCTCGTAAATAATGTTTTGCCTTTAATAGGTACTTAATCAGAGGTAGTCATAAAAATATTTTAAATAAAGCGGTTAAAATAAAATTGCATAAAAATTATCAAAGTGATAAAAGGCTCAAAAACAGACATCCTTGTTTTTACTGTAAGACTTTGAGAAAAAAGAACTAATGGAATACCATTTTTAAAATTCTGTGAATTGGTAACCTTTCAAAAATAAAGAAATTATCTAGAAAATTTAAATCTTTACTTGAAGGAAAGAAGTAAAACAATAGAACTTACAAAGAAATATTCAAATTATTACAACTATTTAAATCATCCTTATTATAAAATTAAACTAAATTCAATTACTTTAAAAGTTGCATACGAGTCCGCTCCTGAACAAGAACACAAATGTTAGTGAAATATATTTTGCATATTTTTCGGGTTGACTTAAAATTACTTCAATTGTTGCTAGTGAAATGTTTATAAACATTTTATCAACACATAAAGATATAAGAGAACAACAATTAGCAATGGAGATAAGCAACAAAAAACTATAGTAAATATTTTTTTAGATAGATAAGCAGATAAAAAGAATGCAATTTCATAGTTTCTGTAATAAACAAATAATAAAGATATAATGATTGTTTTCATTGATATAAAGTATCTGTTAAAGTAAGAAATGAAAAGAGCTGAGGAAAAATACTGCCTTCTCTAAAGGCAGATAAGCACATCACAATAAATATATTACCTTATAAAAATACAGCTAATAGTTCCTTTATAAATATTTGTTTGAAAATCTTAATGCATTAAATTTGCAAGAACTTTATTTTAACTGCTTATAAGTCTTAATGGCAAATAGCTTTGTTGTAAATAAAATATTATTTGCTCAAATAATTTCATCAGTGAATTGCTTGTGAAGCATCTTATCATCATTTTTCTTATTCATTATCAATTTTTGAGAAAAACAGCAACAAAGAGTTTTATCGTTTTTATCAGTTTTAAGAACATAAATTTAAGTCTAAACAAATTAGGTGGCTTATTTACGAAAGCAAAAACAAATATTTAGAAAGATGTCACTCATAGACTGATGGACAAAGTTAAACTGTCGCAATTTTTGACAAAAAAAAAGTTTTTTAATATAAATACATTACGATAAAGCACGTATCTTTATGCTAAAGTTATTTCGTGTGACGACACGAAAAGATTTAAGTGTAAACTTAACCTTCGTCTCTGTGATGAGTAAGCGTCAATGTCTGCAATGTGCGTCAGAAACCTCTAATCTAACTACAAGTTAGATAAGTTATATTATGATTCTGAAGCTGATTAAATCAAATTTTGAAATTGGTCGAAAATCGTAGTTAAGTGAAACCATACCATTTACATACTATTTAATTAGATACGTACCCATGTATATCAACTCCTAAAGATGATATTTTTCCAAAAATGGTCCAATTATTATGCTTGAATTTTTAACCTACTTTATTATAATTAGAATTTGTAGAATTGAACTTCTTAATAAGGCTTTAACCCAGACTTCCTAGCTTTATATGAAATCTATTTGCTCGCTCATCGGTATCTTGAATCAAAATCCTTCTAAGAACACATTTGTTCGATTTTAAATGAAAACTATTTGTTACTGAAGAAGTGACAAGTTTAAATTTGGTTTGGGCTTCTGTTTTTTTTTTTTTTTTTTTGACGAAAGGATTTCTAACTCCAAAAATAAATTTTATTAATGTGTATGAAGTCATTTAAATAAAAAGGCAACATAACATCAGAATCAGTAAAATACTTGTAAAAAAAAAGTTGGCTGTATCGTGTACACACAAGTGTCTTGATGTGACAGCTTGACAGCGTATCGTTATTATTGTCCTTATTCTGGTCCCTATTCTATTCTTTGTTCCTAAACTTGTTCTCATCCTTAACTTGTTAAAAGTTGTACAAGAAGCCTCATTATTCTTATATTTATCCTATTTTCTGTCTAAACTCTAGTTTGTCCATGTCCAAATTCTTGATTTTATCCTTTTTCGAACCCATTTCTTAATCCTAGTCCCACTTCTTTTTCCTATTTTTGTTTTAAATCTTATCCATAGTGTGTCAAAATTCTTGTTCTATTCCTTCTTCAATTTTTATCCTTAACCTTAACCCAATCTTGTACTAAAAATTGTTTTAGATGTATTTTAATCTTCGTCCTTATCCTTGTCCCAATCCTTGTCATAGTCCTTTTCCTAATTTTCCCTGAATCTTTTCCAATTCCATGCTCTACTCTTTATTAATTTTTTTTAGTACTCCTTATCTTGTTTGTGGTCGCACTATTTTTCCAAATCCTTACTCTCATCCTCTTTCTAATCGTTGTCCTAATTCTTATACAAATCCTTGTCAGAATACTTGTCCTTTTAATTTTAATTTATTTTGTTTTTATTTGTTTCCCCCATTTGACGCCATCACTTTTTTTTGTTTATATCCGAAATCGGTAATTTATTTATGACCGAAAACATCGGCCTTATTGTGTTTCCATAAAATTTATCGTAGCGCCAATAATCGGGGAGATAAATTTCCATGCAATAAGCGGTGCCGTGGCTCCAAATTTTATTTGTTTCAACTTCCTTATAAAACTAAAGAACTATTTTTCTCAGCGAAAACAACGCCTATTTGTAATTCCATAAAATTTATCGTAGCGCCAGGGAGTCGGGGAGATATAATTGCATGCAACGTTTTTTTTTTTAATGTGCATTAAGTCAATGTTTATCGCATTAGCGTTGCCAAATTTTTTTTTTGACTTCGTTATAATGTCGAAGAACTTCGTCGTAAAATAAAATTTTAGATAGTATTACTACTCAGCGAGCAATAAGTCCAAGCAAAATAAAATTGCATTTTTGTTACATAACCTGCTACCTATGCAATCTGATGAGGTCATAACTTATTTTTTTATTTTTGTCATAAGGCCAAGTATAAATCCTTCATAGTTGTTTTAACACATTTATCGCGCCGCATATACTAACCAAGTAATAATTACATGCAACGCCTTTGCATGATTGATGTATTTTGGATATTGTAGCGGCTTACTCCTCATATACGGCGTTATGATGTCATGAATACTTCTTTTGTCTATTTTAGTCATAAGGTCTAAGAACCAGCCTTTACGGGTGTATACTATTTTTTATCGTACACGCGTATACATAGCGCGTTATAATTCCATGTAACGAATTTGAAGTTTCGTTGCAAGGCAGCTCATTCCGCGGCATGATGACGTCTTAATTTGTTGACGGGACGAAGTTACGTTTTACCGCGCAGGTTTCCAAAAAAGTTGAAAAATGCATTTTTTCAAAATTCATCCGCGTTGCATTTAATTGTTACTCGCTGAGTATAAGAGCTATGATTAAAAAAATAGTACGACCAAAAAGGTTAATTCTTTGACTTTATTACAACAACAACAAAAAAATTCAAAACGTCATCGGGACGCGGTGAGAAATACTTAAGCAACGCAACTGATAATTTGTTACATGGAATTATTACTCGCTGAATATTGGTGCTAGGGTGTAAAATAGGATATAATAATAAAGACGTGTTCAAAGTCCTTACAACAAAATTAAACAAAAAAGTTTTGATGTCATGGGGACACAGAGAGAGCCACATAAAGATTGACAATGCAACATTCATACAGCGGCGTTGCATTGAATTTTTACTCGGTTAATATATAAGCTACGATAAATATTTAAAAAGGAAAATGAAGGATTTATACTTGGCCTTACGACAAAAAAAAGAAAAAAATTCTAACGCCACCAAGTCGTGAACATAGCAGCTTATGTAACAGAAATGTAATATCGTTGCATGGAATTATTACTCACTCAGGAAACGTGCTGCGGTACATTTTGTTTTACGACAGTATATATGTGTTATTACGCCTTACAACTAAATTAAAAAAAAAATTCTTACTATCATGATTTCAGGGTGGCAACCACATAATGCAGCAAAAAAGGTGCAACCATGAAAAAACGTTGCATGGAATTTTAACTCGGTAACTACTGACGTAACAGTAAATTTTAAGGAACGGAAATGAAGCTGAGGTCTTCGAGCACATGAGAAAAATAAAAAAAAAAATGTACGGCTTCACGAGGGCCCTTAGGGAACCGCCTAATGTGACGCATATGCATCACTTTGGCTCGATTGATTGCATACAGCTAAGGAAAAGGAAAGGCACAACCAATGGCAAATAAAAAAAACAAAAACAACAACACCAACAACAACATCAACATCAACAACATCAACATTAACATCAAAATCAATATCAACATCAACATCAACATCAAAATTAACATCAACATCAACATCAACATCAACATCAACATCAACATCAACATCAACATCAACATCAACATCAACATCAACATCAACATCAACATCAACATCAACATCAACATCAACATCAACATCAACATCAACATCAACATCAACATCAACATCAACATCAACATCAACATCAACATCAACATCAACATCAACATCAACATCAACATCAACATCAACATCAACATCAACATCAACATCAACATCAACATCAACATCAACATCAACATCAACATCAACATCAACATCAACATCCACATCAACATCAACATCAACATCAACATCAACATCAACATCAACATCAACATCAACATCAACATCAACATCAACATCAACATCAACATCAACATCAACATCAACATCAACATCAACATCAACATCAACATCAACATCAACATCAACATCAACATCAACATCAACATCAACATCAACATCAACATCAACATCAACATCAACATCAACATCAACATCAACATCAACATCAACATCAACATCAACATCAACATCAACATCAACATCAACATCAACATCAACATCAACATCAACATCAACATCAACATCAACATCAACATCAAAATCAACATCAACATCAACATCAACATCAACATCAACATTAACATTTACATCAACAAATTACGCCACGGAAATTATAAAATTAACCTTTACTATTTTAAAGTTTTCTCCTTTTTTGTAACAGTGCATAGAATAGTGAATATTAATATGTTTCTTCGATATGAATAATGTTATTATGAACAGTAGTAAGCATACGTAAATCGCAAAATTTTTTAAAAACATTTCCCCCTCACGCCTCTCCCATCGATTTGTAATACACCAGATGAAAATTTTTTCCGGCGCTAGTGAATAATCAAACAAGCGAACCATCGTCTTGCATGAAAGCTGGACTGAGACTCAAGTAGTATTTTTTTTCAGTGCAAAGCTTTCAATGAGCTTTTATACATAAGCTATGGAGTTTGATGACCACTGGTTTAAAGCAATTAAATCGAAAGTGCTTTAGTAATCTAATTGTTTATAATTGCATATACATATAATAAATAGATAAATAAAAAAAGTATAAAACAAAGCTTATTTTAATCATAAATTAAATTTCCCATAGAGTTGATGAAATAGAATTGATAAAATAATCTTATTCTGAGCTACCTTTACAAAAGCTTAAAATGGATTTGATTTTTTTTTCAAATTTTTAACTACTTTTTCGCTTAAAATCAGCAAAGTAGCAATGTTTTTTTTTTTATTTTTTTGAGTGATGGAAATGAAGCTTTGACTCCTTTAATCAAAACAAGCTCATCCAATGTTAGTAACATACATATTTTTTTAATACTTTTCATATATCCGTTCAAGAATGAAGCTCAAAATCTATCCGGTATTTGCATCTTCTTAGACGTTAAAGAGCACCCTCTTCGATTTATCTGAAATTTCGTCCTATTTAAAATTAAAAAATGTTATATTTTTTATATATGTTTAGAAGATATGCAAACATTTGTCGAAGGTGAAAATTGTCACCAAGGTTTTCTTAAACAAAGGTATAAATCGGATACTTGCTTTATGCCAGATATATTGCTGGCTTATTTGAAATGTACTTCTATTTCTAGAAACCAGAATTGCAGACCTTAACTTGGCAATGCCAAAGGCTATTAACCACATCCACAGATACCACACCACAGGGCAGATAACAACATCTACTTTTCTTATTCTTATTCCAACTTGTGCTTCACTTGACATTAAGTAAATATTTTGAGAAGCTATTTTCATTCATCAAATAATGCCAACCGGCTCAAATAAAAATTTCCGGCGGAAATGCGCAGGAATTAAGTGATAAGCCTCAATAGTAGCAATTTCCTTATTATTATATGAATTTGCATACTGGCCTCTCTGGATTCGTGAGTCATTAGATATTTTTTTTTTCAAAATTGACGTTCTCCGATTTTTCTCTGTTGTTGTTCATATATAGTACATATATATCTAACTGCAAGCTCATTGTACTTATAGAGTCAGTGGTGGCTTAACTATGTGGTCCAAGTAGGCCCACGGCGGCAGATTTTCGGGGGCGGTAGATTAAAAAAAAAATTATAAGTTTTCCTGGTATATTTAGTTTTTTATTGCTTGGATTAAAAAAAAAGGAAAATTAATTTAAAAAAGTATTTTATTTATTTTAACACACAGTCAGCGTCAAAATAAAGTGAACAGCAAATAGTTTAACATTTACGAATTAGTTATTAATTCTGGAGTTCTGTATAGCAGCTGTAGTATAGCAGCTGTTTCTTAACAATCCGAGCGGTATGCTTAGGATCGTTGTATTTATGAAAAACCCAATTCTATCTTTTTTTTAATTTTTATAAAAAAGTATTTTTTTTTTCAACATATTTTTAAAATTCGCCATACACGGAACTTTTTTCTATCAGCAAATAGCGCACAACAAAACCAAAAAAAAAAAAAAAAAGAAGGAGAATAACTTCAAGCGAAAAGTATAACTTTAAATTTTGTTATTTTATAATAATTTAGGTTTTAGCCACCATTGGATTTAATACACAATAAAAAAAATATATTTATATAAAAAAATAGAAACTTCGCAGAAATATGCGAGATAAAAGCTCGACGATATTGAGCCTCAGAGGATTTTTTTTAATATTTCAACAGATTAAAAATAGTTATCAAGTTTAATGTATTATCATATCTACTACTACAATCATACTTAACTTGTCTAGAAAAATCGCCGTTTAAATCATTGTAACAGTACCTTATTTATAAAAATTGGATGAAAAATGACGTAGATAAAATTTATTGAAAATTACCCAATTCTGACCTTTTCAGATGATGGCCAGAATTGAAAGGTCCATAACTTTTCAACGAATGGTGATATAAAAAAAAAAACGAGCGAGCCTTATAGTAGTCGCATATTATATGTAACATCTTACACCTCACCTTGGTAATAAAAAAAAACACGAAATGACCGTTTCAGCCCTTGAACGGACTTTGAACGAGGTTCTTATGATCAATTTTGTTGTGCTTTTTGCGAAATATTTGAACACAAATGATCGAGATCTAGACCTACAAGCTATATACCGACTCCACACGGCTTATGTTCTCAAGAAGCTTTTCATGGCAATTTTAATCTCTGAGGTTTGCCATTGTCTGTCTTGGTAATAAACCTGGTAAATAAAACATTTATAGTGATTAAAATCACCTGAAAAGTTTTAAAAACATTCCGCGAGTCCCTGTTACGCTGAGTTGAGGCTTTACCTTTTCAACTTTAAATTTTTCCTCACATTTTTTTCTGCCCGTAATGTAGTAATCCCGCATATACTCTGCTCTGGATTTACCCATCTCTGCAAATCACAAAATGTATATAATCAAATTAAATTTATATATATTTAAAATATTAACCGTGTATGCCAAAAACAGCTGTTTGGTCTTGTTAACTTTTACTTTGGATGTTGGAAAAAAAAGGTTATTATATTTCTTTTACATGAAGGCTACACAGGTTTGTGTCTAAACTAAATAGTAGCATGCACTGTAGTTAAATAAAACTGAAGGGTAATTGTGGCTTCGTTCAGTTTACTGTGATTTAAAACAGATATCAATGTGGTTTGTGTTTAAAACACATGTTTGTGGTTTGTGTAGCAGCTATTCGAGCCTAAACGGCTGCAATTAATTGTGTTATAAATTAAATGGCGCTTGCTTCCCCGACTTCCTGTAACGGATATCCGTCGCATTTCATGACATAGCTCCCATATGCTGAAAACCGATCGGTAAGATATTACATATCAAAAAACAAAAGAACTGGTGTTCTTATATAGAAAGAAGTTTAATAGGAACCTATAGCAAAAAATAAAACAAATTAAAAGGCATAAGACGGACCCGTTTTGCTTTATTCGTGGAATGGGCGAGCAGTTATTTCAAAAAGTAATGTCTTCAGATTTATGCTTTTTTGCATATTCCAGACGCTTTTTCTAGTTCCTCTTAGAAATTATTGGCTTTTTCCTCAGAACTCTACTATGTAACCCATTTTCATGCAGAGCATGGAGAACGGTATTGGCACTTATTCCTGCTTCTAATGTTTCTGTGAGATCTATTTGTTCGTAAATGTTGAACTATTAGCTGTTTATTTTTTTTTTATCAAAAAAAAAAAGAGTTGGCTGTGTCGTGGACACACCCGTAGGTTTTGACGTGACGGTGTTTCGTTATACTCCTATTTCATTTCCAAACTCTTGTTTGGTCAACTCTTAATACATGACCAAATTCTTGACTTAATCAAATATACTGAATCCCTTTCCTAGTTTGGAAAGGTATGTCTTAATTTCTATCCTAATCCATATCCTAATTTAGCCATAGTCCTTTTCCGGTTTCGTAGTCCGGTTTCATTGTGTTATTTTGTTGTTTGTAAGCAGTGTTGGTTGCCACGAAAAAACTGTTGAAATTACAACTAACTAAACGTTTTTTGTTGTTATTGTTGTTCTTTATGTGTCCGAAGACCTCACCTTCATTTTCGTTCCTTAAAATTTACCGTTACGTCAGTAGGCACAGAATTAAAATTCCATGCAACGTTTTTTTATGAATGTAGCATTTTTGCTGCATTATGTGGTTGCCACCCTGAAATCATGACGATAAGAAAATTGTCATTTAATTGTGAGGAGTAATAACATATCTATGCAGTCGTAAAACAAAATTTAATGCAGCACGTCTCCTGAGTTAGTAATAATTTCATGCAACGATATTACATTTCTCTTAAATAAGCTGCTATCTTCACGAGCTGACAACGTCAGATTTTTTTTTTCTTTTTGTCGTAAGGCCAAGTATAAATCCTTAATTTGCCTTTTTAAATATTAATCGTAGCTTTTATACACTCAGGGAAAAAAAATCGTAAAACCAAAGAAACTACACTTTGCCACAAAGACTTTTATTGGTTGTGTTGTGCGTGTTATTAAGTTTGTCCGCCGACTCCGAACGGCGATGAACGAAATGTTCTTATTCTCAAGAAGCTTTACATGTCATTTTGATTACTCTCTGAGGTTTGCCATTGTCTGCAGAGAGGTGGCGGCCGTACAGAAAAATTATTTGAATTCAAATAATTTTCTGTCGCTGGTGGGGTTCGAACCTGGGTCTCCAGATGCGTTGACATAGCGGCCACGCACGTAAACCAACTACGCCACGGACGCCAATGTGACAAAAATGTACGTCTTTAAAAATAAGTCGATTTCTTTAATACTATCTTTGTATGTCCGCCTTTTTTTCTATTACTCACCCCTTCTCCACTCTCCTTCCCACCCCCTCCCTCTTCCCCTGGACCCTTAACCTATACGATTTAATCTAGTGCTAATTACAACTTATACATATTAATACATCAATTGCCTTATTTACTACATATTGCCCACAAAGTAACTGCGAACTATAAGCGTGTGTATTTTTAAGAAAAATATGATTTTGTAGAAAAAATTCTTTAAAGTTATAGACTTTGTCTTTGAAACAACGATGCTTAGCTTCAAGAAAACAAAGAAAATTTGTTGATTTTGCGTACTTTTTTCTTTGTTAACAAATTCTTGTTAACAAAGAATTAAATCGTTATAGTAAATAATTTATCTTTACGGCAAATATTTTTTGATTGATTTAGCTTCAAAGAACTTCAGTCTTTTGTTTCAAAGATTCAGCAGTTGCTTAGTTAAAGAATAAATCATTAGTGCAACGATCTTTTCTTTGTAGCAAAGATATTTTGGTTACAGTCTTTTAACAACTTTTTTTCTTTGATTTTAAGGTGTTCAATTTTCTCAGTGTACTCACCGAGTAAAAATTCAATGCAACGCCGTTGCATGAATGTTGCATTGTTGATCTTTGAGAAGATCTCTCTGCGTCCTCATCACGTCAGAAATTGTTCGTCTAGTTTTGTTTTGAAGGCTAGGTCTTTATTGGTGTATCATATTTTTGATCCTAGCACTAATACTCAGCGAGTATTAACTCTATGTAACAAATTTTTAGTTTCGTTACTTAAGCAGCTCCCACCGCGTCCCGATTACGTTTTGAATTTTTTTGTTTTTAAAATGAAGTCAAAGAATTAACCTTTACGGTCATACCATTTTTTTAATCATAGCTTTTATACTCAGCGAGTAACAATTCAATGCAACGCCGACGAATTTTTAAAAAATGCCTTTTTCAACTTTTTTTGAAAACCTGCGCGGTAAAACGTAATTTCGTCACGTCGAAAAAAAAATATGTGCGTATCCGCCACTCACGGTAAAAGTGAAACTTTAATCCAAAAAAGTGGAGATTTTTAAGTGGTTAATTTATTTACTCTTATTATAGTCTTACTAAAAAGGTCCCATTTCATATAATGGCAAGAGTAGATTAAATCAGTTTTAATACAATGTCGAAAATTTTTATGTCATCAAGACAAATAAAAAAATCTTCAGAGTTACACAATCACACCAAGCCCATCATACCATCCCTACGGATATGGCAGCACAAATGTAATCTATCACAGGACAGGTCTGATATAACTAGTCACGGAACAGGTTATTTGTGCCTGATACGGGACAGATTTTATTTTACTCAGCACGGGACCAATCCCTACGGATATGGCAGAGTTAATTGCTCTTAAGTGACTGATTCCGTGACATCACAAATGTAACCTATCACAGGACAGGTCTGATATAACTAGTCACGGAACAGGTTCTTTGTGCCTGATACGGGACAGATTTTTATTTTACTCAGCACGGGACCAATTTAATATGATGCAAGTGTAGACAGATCGATTTAAATTCAAAGCTGTATTTGTATCGTGTGGAAATTCAAAGTTGGAAAGAAAAAAAAATTTGCATCTGTCATAGAATACTTATTTAGTAAAGTGAGGGCAATATCCAATAATTGTTTAGCGAATAACCGATATTGCTCAACGAACTAGTCGATAGTTAGGATAGGTCACAAATTTGTTCTTCGAGGCCGATCACGGCACAGGTCCAAGGTGACGTAGCAGGTGGCAATTGACCCCTGTCAATGACAACGCCGTGTAAAAGTGACCGGTCGGTTTCATATGTTGGTGGCAGAATTGGGACTGATCCCTCTCCCTAGGAGACCTATCACGTGATAGATTCAGAACCGGTTATTTTCTCCGTAGGGATACTATACCATACCATATCATAATTTCATGATCATCATACCACCATACCATACTGTATCAGAGTACTATGTGATAAATAGAATTTTATATCAAAATCATAAAGATATGAGGAAAATAAATGCTATACAGAAATATACTCTATGTACTCATTATTTCTGGGTGAACACACAGTATTTTAAACAAGAAACACTGCAATCTGCTCTTCTGCGATTATACAAAGAGTGTGTATGATCAACAAATTCTGTACTCACTCTATCGGGAATATCAAAGACATGCTCCATATGCGGCAATTTTTGTTTATCGGTTTTACTCCCTAAACGCGGCTAAAGAAGTTTTGCTTCAAAAAAAAAACACAGGTGCGTCACTGGACACACGACAGAAGCGAAGCATTTTCACAATTTCATAGATTTGATAATTTAATGGCTTTTTTCGATTCGAATAATTTTTAAATTCAAAACTTGAAAATAACAAAGTAAACTAAAAAAACACACGTTTATCTTCACACCAGTAAGTTTTATTATATATCATTATTATTTTTTTTTCTGTCACTTAGAAAAGCACTTGTCAACGCACTTTTGGTCAATTGTTAATTTTTCCTTCGCGCTATGCAAAAATAAAAAAAAAGAAATAAAAAAAAAATGCCCAAACAATAACCCAAACTACTGAACGCTGTTGATGACAGTGTGGAATAGAAGAAGCAACAGTTTTGTTTTTTGCTACTTTTGTTGTTTGGCTAGCCAAGACACAATCCTTTGAAGAATAGTCAACACAAAATCCTTTCTTAAAGTAATAGATTATAGTGATCTGCTGAAACATAGCTTTAGCTAATGTTTATCACTGAATCAACATAATTGTGAAAGAAAGGGTTTTAGCGTAATGGTTAGAGGAAAGTACCAACAAACGATAGAAATATGAGTTATGGGTTCAATTCCTGCAGCGGACAAGAAATTATTTTTAATTTGACATTTTCTGGTTCAATTGATGCAAGCAAAAAACAATATCAATTCTAAGAAAAAAGGTGTCGGAAAAAAGTGTCGTTTTTTCTGATTTCACTATAGCAAATCGCAGAACGAGGCGTAAAAAGCTTCGCTTCAAAAAAAAAAAAAAAAAACCAAGATATATAGCCCATTGGTTACAATCCGTATTGATTAGAACAAAACTATGTTCAACTGGTTTGTTCAAAGCTTTATGTTTTTTTATGGTCAAAGCTCCATAAAAGTATTTCTATATGAGCTAGAAAAATTCAAATTGGAACATAAGCATCTGGGATCGATATCAAGTTGTAAACCGGAAATGGCCATAGTCCGCCCATTTTACAAGCATGCGGATAAGGAGGTATAGGCTATTATATGGTATATACCTAGGCTATTTTTTGTTGAGGCGGCACTTTCTGTCGGGCCCACATCGGCAAAATAGGTAAAGACGGCTCTGTGTAGAGTTCAATTCTGGTGCACATTTGCGTACTTTTTATCTACTTGTGTACATCTAAGTTTGACTTTTTTATATTTTCATCTAATTGTTTTTTCACTCACGTTTTCTTAAAAACCGCAATACCATAAATCCAGCTATTATATTAGTTGTAATACGCTTATCTGAGCGCATCATCTCATTATCGCAGTTTATCTAATATTTGAATAATTTGGCAAGAGATAAGAGATGCTACTCCAAAAATACGATAAGATCTGTGCTGCAGATGATAAGAATTTTGCATAAAAGCTGGGTTTCTCTCAAAAAACATCATAGTAACGAAACAACATTCGAAAAAACACCACGATGAAAACGAACAAAATATCCGGATTATTCCTATTGCTGGTGGTAATTAAAAATATTGAAAATAGTTATTGTGGCTGAACGAATTGTGCAAACGAACAAATTCTTGAAACGAATTTTTACAATATTTTGGAAATCATTGTGTCTAACGTAATTTGAGAACTAAATTTTTATGGAATTTGATTTAATTTTTAATGGAATGAAGTTGGTTAAAAATTTAAAGAAATTTTTTTATTGCATTTTTTGTTTTATTTGCTGACACATTGTGGAACGCGGCTGTGTCTCTAACTATTAAAGTTACCAGGATTGTTAATAGTATGGATATCCATTAGATCTTTCAGCGGCAACTCTACAGTTCGATATGCAAGTGATATCAATTAAGAAACGAGTAAATTACTTAACTAAAAAATAGCTCTGTTGAATTGAAGCGTAAAGTGCGTGTTTGACAAAAAAAAAAACAAAAAAAAAAAACCCAAAAAAATATCCAACATCTATTTTCCGCATATAACTAAGTTTAAAATAAAGTAGGCGAGCTTTATTAGATTGTTTTTTGAGAAATTACTGTTAAAGATCTTCTGATTGGCAACATCTTCTAATAAATTTTTTCTTTTCTCTTCTACTTGCAGTTTGCCGCTTTAGCAAGAGGCCAAAAAAATGCTGAACTCAATTTGGTTTTTGGAAATGGTAATTACAATTTTGATTTAGTGGACAATAATTGTAGGGGCAAGAGCGCAATTTGTGTTGGTCCCATTGAGTATAAAAATTGCGATCCAGATCGCTACGGCCATATGTTTGCTATTGACCCAGTTCTTTCGTGTCCTTTGATGACACGCTGCGTCAATGATGGAGTTGAGATATGTGTTGCCATAAAGCCCATAATTACAGCTACACCAATTCAAACGAACGCTCCTGTCAACTTCACCAGCTCTGCATATGTTGTTTCAACTGGTGCTCCAGTTGTGTCATCTATCGCGTCGATTACTGATGGGCCAACAACTGAAGGCCTTCATGGTTCCTCCACAGTTCTTCTTTCGGCCAATTCAACCAGTAACATTTTTTATCTGCCTTTAACAAAATATACAATAAATGACCATTTCTTTTCCTCAATTGTTCCAACTTCGGCATACGTTGTCCCCTCAACAGTTGGATTTAACACAACTCCTGCATCATTTGTAACGTCAACAGTTTCAGTTGAAAAACAGACATCCTCTGAGGCTGCAAAAGTTTTAAATGACACTAGTTTCGCAACTGTTGGAATATCGACAATACATGTTAAACCAACAACAGCTGCTGTTAATACTAAAACAACCTCAGTTGTATCTACAACCACCTCTGTTGATTTTTCAACCCCCGCAGTCGAATCTACAACCGCCGCAGTAGAATCATCGATTGGTACTGCTAATTTTCCAACAAAATTTGTTGAATCTACAACCGACACTGTTGAATCTATAACCACTGCAGCTCAATCTTCATTAACCTCTGTCAAATATACAGCCGTTACAGTTGAATATATAACCACCGAAGTTGAAGCTACTACAACTTTTGTTGAAGATAAAACATTCCCAGTTGAGCCTTCAAATATCACATCTGATTATTCAACAGCCTCAGTTGGATCTACAAGCACATCTGTTGAGTCAACAATCTACCCATTCGAATATGCAACTTCTTCGGTTGAAATCCCAACTCCCTCGATTGAATACACAACTCACCCCGTTGCATATACAACTCATCCAGTTGAATACACGACTCACCCAGTTATAAATAAAACTCAACCACTTGAATATACAACTTTGCCAGTTGAAAACATAACTCCCTCGATTGAAAATACAACTCACCCCGTTGCATATACAACTCATCCAGTTGAATACACGACCCACCCAGTTAAATATAAAACTCAAGCACTTGAATATACAACTTTGCCAGTTGAAAACATAACTCCATCTATTGAATACACATCTGACCCCGTTGTATATACAACTCTGGATGAGTACACGACTCAACCAGTTAAATATAAAACTCAACCACTTGAATATACAACTTTGCCAGTTGAAAATGTAACTCCAACTATTGAATACACAACTCACCCCGTTGCATATACAACTCATCCAGTTGAATACACAACTCTCCCAGTTAAATCTAAAACTCACCCAGTTGAATATACAATTTTGCCAGTTGAAAACATAACTCCATCTATTGAATACACAACTCGTCCAGTTGAATACACAACTCATCCAATTGAATACACAACTCATACAGTTGAATATACAATTGTCCCAATTGAATCTACAACTTCTCCAGTTGAAACAACATTTGCACCACTTGAGGAAGAACTAGCTACAACTAGTTCAAATATACTCATCGTTGAACCAACTGGTTTTCCAGTTGAGCCCTCAGCTAACGCTGTTGAGCCCAAAATTCCTCCAGTTCAGTCAACTGCAGGCTCAGTTGGCTCAACTGCAGGAATATTTGACACAACTTTAGTAACTTTTGATACAACTATTCTTCCAGCTGAAATCATTCCAAGTGCAGTGGATACAACAATCAGTATAGTTGAACCTATAGTAGAAGAAACAACAACAGCACTTCCATTGGAAACCACAACTAACGCTTCTGTAGACATAACAACTTTAGTTCCAGAGGTAGAGACAACTATTATTCCAATAGATACAACTACCGCAGTGCCAGCAGACACCACAATTATTCCGCCAACAGATCCAACTACCCCAGCTATTCCAACCACAAATTCTCCTGTTCAACCTTCAGTTGCAACCAGTTCAATTGGGCCAGTAGTCTCAAATGCACCAGTTGATTCCAGTGTTTCAGCCACAACAGTTGTACCAGTCGATCCTAATGCTCCAGTCGACCCAAATGCTCCACTTGATCCAAATGCACCAGTAGATTCAAGTGCTTCAACAACAACTATTGTACCGGTCGATCCTAATGCTCCAGTCGACCCAAATACACCAGTTGATTCCGGTGCTTCGACAACAACAATTGTACCAGTAGATACTAATGCTCCAGTTGACCCAAATGCTCCAATTGATCCAAATGCACCAGTTGAGTCCGGTACATCAGCCACAACAATTGTACCAATCGATACTACTACACCAATTGAGCCCAATACAACAGATTCCGGTGTTACGGCAAGTCCCATTGTGCCAATCGATCCTAATGCACCCATCGATTCCAGTGCACCAGCAAGTCCTATTGAGCCAGTCGAAACTAGAACACCAGTTGCTCCAAACACACCAACAGATCCTAACGTAACAGTTGACCCGAATGCACCAGTGGATTCTGGGATTCCAGCAAGTCCAATTGCACCAGTTGATCCTAATGCTCCAGCTACACCTAACACACAAGTCGATCCCAATGCAGCAATCGATTCTAGTGTAGCCACAGGACCAAATGCTTCAGTCAACCCCAACGCACCAGTTGACTCAAGTGTAGCTGCAGGACCAAATGCTCCAGTCAACCCTAACGCACCAATCGATTCCAGTGTAGCCACAGGACCAAATGCTCCAGTCAACCCCAACGCACCAGTTGATTCAAGTGTAGCCACAGGACCAAATGCTCCAGTCAACCCCAACGCACCAGATGATTCCAGTTTAGTTGCAGGACCAAGTGCATCAGTCAACACAAATGCACCAATCGATTCTAGTGTAGCCACAGGACCAAATGCTTCAGTTAACCCCAACGCACCAGTTGATTCCAGTTTAGCTGCAGGACCAACTGCTTCAGTCAACCCCAACGCACCAATCGATTCTAGTGTAGCCACAGGACCAAATGCTCCAGTCAACCCAAACGCACCAGTTGATTCAAGTGTATCTTCAGGACCAACTGCATCAGTCAACCCTAATGCACCAATCGATTCTAGTGTAGCCACAGGACCAAATGCTGCAGTAAACCCCAACGCACCAGTTGATTCAAGTGTAGCAACAGTACCAAATGCTCCAGTCAACCCCAGCGCACCAGCTGATTCCAGTTTAGCTGCAGGCCCAAGTGCATCAGTGAACCCCAATGCTCCAATCGATTCAAGTGTAGCCACAGGACCAAATGCTACAGTCAACCCCAACGCACCAGTTGATTCAAGTGTATCTTCAGGACCAACTGCATCAGTCAACCCCAATGCACCAATCGATTCTAGTGTCGCCACAGGACCAAATGCTCCAGTCAACCCCAACGCACCAGTTGATTCAAGTGTATCTTCAGGACCAACTGCATCAGTCAACCCCAATGCACCAATCGATTCCAGTGTAGCCACAGGACCAAATGCTCCAGTCAACTCCAACGCTCCAGTTGATTCCGGTTTAGCTGCAGGACAAAGTGCATCAGTCAACACAAATGCACCAATCGATTCTAGTGTAGCCACTGGACCAAATGCTCCAGTCAACCCCAACGCACCAGTTGATTCAAGTGTAGCCACGGGACCAAATGCTTCAGTCGACCCCAACGCACCAGTTGATTCCAGTTTAGCTGCAGGACAAAGTGCATCAGTCAACCCCAATGCACCAATCGATTCCAGTGTAGCCACAGGACCAAATGCTCCAGTCAACCCAAACGCACCAGTTGATTCAAGTGTAGCAACAGTACCAACTGCATCAGTCAACCCTAATGCACCAATCGATTCTAGTGTAGCCACAGGACCAAATGCTGCAGTCAACCCCAACGCACCAGTTGATTCAAGTGTAGCAACAGTACCAAATGCTCCAGTCAACCCCAGCGCACCAGTTGATTCCAGTTTAGCTGCAGGACAAAGTGCATCAGTCAACACAAATGCACCAATCGATTCTAGTGTAGCCACTGGACCAAATGCTCGAGTCAACCCCAACGCACCAGTTGATTCAAGTGTATCTTCAGGACCAACTGCATCAGTCAACCCCAATGCACCAATCGATTCCAGTGCAGCCACAGGACCAAATGCTCCAGTCAACTCCAACGCTCCAGTTGATTCCGGTTTAGCTGCAGGACAAAGTGCATCAGTCAACACAAATGCACCAATCGATTCTAGTGTAGCCACTGGACCAAATGCTCCAGTCAACCCCAACGCACCAGTTGATTCAAGTGTATCTTCAGGACAAACTGCATCAGTCAACCCCAATGCACCAATCGATTCTAGTGTAGCCACAGGACCAAATGCTCCAGTCAACCCCAACGCACCAGTTGATTCAAGTGTATCTTCAGGACCAACTGCATCAGTCAACCCCAATGCACCAATCGATTCTAGTGTCGCCACAGGACCAAATGCTCCAGTCAACCCCAACGCACCAGTTGATTCAAGTGTATCTTCAGGACCAACTGCATCAGTCAACCCCAATGCACCAATCGATTCCAGTGTAGCCACAGGACCAAATGCTCCAGTCATCCCCAACGCACAAGTTGATTCAAGTGTAGCCACAGGGCCAAATGCTCCAGTCAACCCCAACGCAACAGTTGATTCAAGTGTATCTTCAGGACCAACTGCATCAGTCAACCCCAATGCACCAATCGATTCCAGTGTAGCCATAGGACCAAATGCTCCAGTCAACCCCAACGCAACAGTTGATTCAAGTGTATCTTCAGGACCAACTGCATCAGTCAACCCTAATGCACCAATCGATTCTAGTGTAGCCACAGGACCAAATGCTGCAGTCAATCCCAACGAACCAGTTGATTCAAGTGTAGCCACAGGACCAAATGCTTCAGTCAACCCCAACGCACCAGTTGATTCCAGTTTAGCTGCAGGACAAAGTGCATCAGTCAACCCCAATGCACCAATCGATTCCAGTGTAGCCACAGGACCAAATGCTGCAGTAAACCCCAACGCACCAGTTGATTCAAGTGTAGCCACAGGACCAAATGCTTCAGTCAACCCCAACGCACCAGTTGATTCCAGTTTAGCTGCAGGACAAAGTGCATCAGTCAACCCCAATGCACCAATCGATTCCAGTGTAGCCACAGGATCAAATGCTCCAGTCAACCCCAACGCACCAGTTGATTCCAGTTTAGCTGCAGGAACAAATACATCAGTCAACCCCAATGCACCAATCGATTCAAGTGTAGCTGCGGAATCAAATGCTCCAGTCAACCCCAACGCACCAGTTGATTCAAGTGTATCTTCAGGACCAACTGCATCAGTCAACCCCAACACATCAGTTGATTCCAGTGTAGCTGCGGGACCAACTGTATCAGTCAACCCCAACGCACCAGTTGATTCTAGTGTAGCTGCGGGACCAACTGCATCAGTCAACCCCAATGCACCAATCGATTCTAGTGTAGCCACAGGACCAAATGCTCCAGTCAACCCCAACGCACCAGTTGATTCCAGTGTATCTTCAGGACCAACTGCATCAGTCAACCCCAATGCACCAATCGATTCAAGTGTAGCCACAGGACCAAATGCTGCAGTCAACCCCAACGCACCAGTTGATTCAAGTGTAGCCACGGGACCAAATGCTTCAGTCAACCCCAACGCCCCAGTTGATTCCAGTTTAGCTGCAGGACAAAGTCCATCAGTCAACCCCAATGCACCAATCGATTCTAGTGTAGCCACAGGACCAAATGCTCCAGTCAACCCCAACGCACCAGTTGATTCAAGTGTATCTTCAGGATCAACTGCATCAGTCAACCCCAATGCACCAATCGATTCAAGTGTAGCCACAGGACCAAATGCTCCAGTCAACCCCAACGCACCAGTTGATTCCACTTTAGCTGCAGGACCAAATGCTTCAGTCAACCCCAACGCACCAGTTGACTCAAGTGTAGCTGCAGGACCAAATGCATCAGTCATTTCCAATGCACCGGTCGATTCTAGTGTAGCTGCAGGAACAAGTGTGAAATCTAACTCCAATGCACCGGTCGATTCTAGTGTATCTTCAGGAACAAATGCATCAGTTAACCCCAATATACCAATCGATTCTAATGTAGCCACAGGACCAAATGCTCCAGTCAACCCCAATGCACCAATCGATTCCAGTGTAGCCACAGGACCAAATGCTCCAGTCAACCCCAACGCACCAGTTGATTCAAGTGTATCTTCAGGACCAACTGCGTCAGTCAACCCTAATGCACCAATCGATTCAAGTGTAGCCACAGGACCAAATGCTCCAGTGAACCCCAACGCACCAGTTGATTCCAGTTTAGCTGCGGGACCAAATGCGTCAGTCAACCCCAATGCACCCAGCGATTCCAGTGTAGCCACAGGACAAAATGCTCCAGTCAACCCCAACGCACCAGTTGATTCAAGTGTATCTTCAGGACAAACTGCATCAGTCAACCCCAATGCACCAATCGATTCCAGTGTAGCCACAGGACCAAATGCTCCAGTCAACCCCAACACACCAGTTGATTCCAGTTTAGCTGCAGGACAAAATGCTCCAGTCAACCCCAATGCACCAATCGATTCTAGTGTAGCCACAGGTCAAAATGCTCCAGTCAACCCCAACGCACCAGTTGATTCCAGTGTATCTTCAGGACCAACTGCATCATTGAACCCCAACGCACCAGTTGATTCCAGTGTAGCCACAGGACCAACTGCGCCAGTGAACCCCAACGCACCAGTTGATTCAAGTGTATCTTCAGGACCAACTGTATCAGTCAACCCCAACGCACCAGTTGATTCTAGTGTAGCTGCGGGACCAACTGCGCCAGTCAACCCCAACGCACCAGTTGATTCAAGTGTATCTTCAGGACCAACTGTATCAGTCAAACCCAACGCACCAGTTGATTCAAGTGTAGCTGCGGGACCAACTGCGCCAGTGAACCCCAATGCACCAATCGATTCTAGTGTAGCCACAGGACCAAATGCTCCAGTCAACCCCAACGCACCAGTTGATTCAAGTGTATCTTCAGGACCAACTGTATCAGTCAACCCCAATGCACCAATCGATTCCAGTGTAGCCACAGGACCAAATGCGTCAGTCAACCCCAAGGCACCAATCGATTCAAGTGTAGCCACAGGACCAAATTCACCAGTCAATCGCAACGAACCAGTGGGTGCCAGTGTAGCTGTAGGACCAGAAGGAAATGTGCCAATTGTGAATAATAGTGGAGGAAGGCCAGGTCGACCAGGCCGTCCAGGAATAGTTATAAATACATCTGGAAATAGCATCACAAATGCAGGTCACGTTATCCACAGGACAGACGAGCATCATGGTCTAACTGGAATTATACATAGAATTATTGGAAGCAATAATATTCATAGTCATGTCCGACCGGGACGTCATGGTTCTGTAATTCCAGTTGTGTCCCAAGCCGGCATTAATTCCGCAGAAACAATAGAAAAAGAATCCGTTGAAATCATAAGTCCTGCGAAACCAATCGAATCGGTATCCACTGAAGATGCCTCTGTGCCAGATGCCTCTGTTACAGAAAACAAAAAACCAGTAAAGCCTAACAAATCAATATCGAAAGAAGATACCTCCGTAGAAGACAACTCGAAACACAATGACACAAAAAAAAAGGTATTAAAACAAAAAGATAACTCCGTTGAAAATAATGCTAAGGATGATAAGCCATCAAAGGAAAAAAAGAATTCTGAAGAAAAGGATAGTGAAAATGATGAAAATGACGACACCGAAGAAAAAGAACGCAGCTCAAGCGAAAAGAAGAAGATAATCAAGAAAATAATCGAGAAAATTAAGGATGCTGATGATTGCGATGAAGATGAAGTCTATGCCGATACACATGACTGTAAGAAATTCTACCGCTGCATAAAGGAATCCGGTGAAACTAAATTTGAACACATGCGCTGCGAAAACAATCAACGCTTCGACTCTGGAAGCCTTACTTGCCTGCCCAAGCGCAAAGCGAACTGCTTCACTAAAGAGGATTTCATAGACCAATTTTCCTAAGTTTAACTAAGTAACGTGACTCAAAATTAATTTACTCACCGCCAAATGTTTTATTATCAATATAGAAACTGCTGATTACGCTCTGTTATTTAATTCCTATTAATCTTTTTTAAATCTTATTTTGTAATAATATTGTAGATATCATATAATAAAATCACACAGCATTCAAAACTCTCAAGAACTGTTGCATACTCTTTCTTTGTCACAGCAATAAATACACTTCCGTCGAAATAAAAGTAATTATTTTAAATAAAATAATCTCGTAACGGGTGTTGATAAGATTAAACAATTCTGAAAACTGTATGTTTGAAATTGATTTGATAAAAAGACTTAGCGCTCAAAACTTATCAGTTAATTATTATTGACTTAAACAATGAAGTGGAAAACGTAGTTTATTCGTGCACACCTTGTCGATACTGCATGCCAAATATTGTCAAACTTCTATAAAAGAATTGATCCGTAACATTGAGAAATTAGTTACTAATAAACCGTCGGTTGAGTCGGGGCTAGTAGAAACGAACCAAACGAATAATATTCTGTGGTATTCGAAAATCGTATCAAAAAAGAAAACACCATGATAAGCTCATTGTTCTTAGTGTTGTTGGCATGTAGCGCTGCTGTTTATGGTGGCACTTTGTCAGAAAATCCATGCACAGAAGAAGGACTTTTTCCGCTTATGGATAATACAGCCATGTTCTATGGATGTTACCCGAACCAAGCAGGTGGTTTTATAATACAATATCTACATTGTCCTGATGGTCAATTCTTCAAAGCAAGTGAAGAAATGTGTGTTCCAACAATATCCAAGGTGCAAAAAATGCAGTTGGCGAGAGCTAGTGATGAAACACTAGTTGATCAGTCAACAACTACCACAGAGAAGAATATCGAAAATCCTACAATTCCTACAGAAACCCCAGAACCAAAAGAGGAAACTACTGCTAAAGAAGGATCTGGTGCTGGAACTACTGAAGTAACATCAAAGGCCCCAGTAGATACCGAAACCAGCCCAGAACCAGCAATTACAGAAGCATCAACTCTACCCGAATCAACTGAAGCTCCAGTAGGCACTGAATCGACAAAACAAACCGAAACAACAGCGGCTCCAGACACGACAGAGGCTCCAAATACTTCAGATCCTCCATTTTCTACACCAGAACCAAAAACTACCGAAACAACGGCAGAGCCAAAAACTACAGAAATTTCAGTAACCTCTGAAAATCCAGAAACAACAGAAGCATCAGTAAAATCTGAATCCACTATGCCACCAGTGACTTCCGAAGTTCCTTTAACTGATGATACACCAGCAGTATCGGTAGAACCAGAAACTACACAGGAACCAGAAAGTACACAGGAACCAGAAAGTACACAGGAACCAGAAACTACACAGGAACCAGAAAGCACACAGGAACCAGAAAGTACCCAGCAACCAGAAAGCACACAGGAACCAGAAAGTACCCAGGCCCCAGAAAGCACACAGGAACCAGAAAGTACCCAGGCCCCAGAAAGCACACAGGAACCAGAAAGCACACAGGAACCAGAAAGTACTCAGGCCCCAGAAAGCACACAGGAACCAGAAAGTACCCAGGCCCCAGAAAGCACACAGGAACCAGAAAGTACCCAGGCCCCAGAAAGCACACAGGAACCAGAAAGCACACAGGAACCAGCAACTACACAGGAACCAGAGACCACCTTGGCGCCAGAGACCAACAATTGCCCAACGACCGGCTTTTTACCCAAAGACGGATCTTGTGACAAATTTATTTACTGCAGACTCGTAGATGAAAAAATGGTCTCATACGAATTCCAGTGCCCAGCAGGACAACAATATAATCCCGAATCCGGTTTCTGTAATGCTGCATACGATTGTAAGGCAGAACCATCGGTGGCTAAATTTGCTCATGAATTGCAACGTGATTTCGAATGTTTGGTGGATGGTGCTTTTGCCCACAGTACCGATTGCACCAAATACTATTCATGTCGTTGGAACCCAACCGTAAAAGCCTTCGAGTACACACCAGAACAATGTTTAGAAGGTAAAGTTTTCGAACTGAACACCGGTGAATGCGGTCGCGAAGGTTTCAGAACTTGCTTAGGTCGCCCGGAAGGTTCAAAATTCGGTGGCACCGTATAAAATATAAGACGAAATAAAATTTAAAATTGCAAAACTCAACTCATTGTTTTGAAAACATTATCCTATTTTTAGCAAACTAGTCTATAAAATTTATACACTTTTTATTATACAATTAAATAACACAAGTTATTAAAACTCACAAAAAAAAAAAAAAAAGAATGTGTATTCTTTGTCCAGGACTAGGCAGTTGAATATTCAGTTTTAGGAGTTTCTCTTTTTTGAGCATTTGTTTTTTGAAATGTTCTACATAGATTAAACATAGATAGTAAAACATAGATTTCGTTTGCATTGTGCTTTTTTTAACATATTTTAAAAAAACTTTCAATAAACTGGATGTTACTTTTGATATGAAACTTAACAAGTTTTAATAGAAAAGTTTTATTTTTAGTGCCAAATTATTTTAAACGCAAATTCGGTTCAATGTTGTGATACTCATAACTTTGGCTCTCATTGAAACGGTAGTTGGCTTATAGCTGGGCGTTATCTCGAAAATATGTTTGAACGTGCTAGTTTTTTCCGCTATCTTAAAGGCAAATTGACAACAACGGGTGAATAAGTAATTCCAGCTGGTTCGAAATATTGGTAACAATATTTTCTGCAGTCAGAAGTGATTAGATCAAAACTGTTCCAGTGGTATTACTTTTTGATAAATAAATTCATAAAATTTACTGAAATTCATACTCACCATAGGTTCCAAGCAGTAAAATTGATCATGGAAGGGGGGGAATTAGAAAATTGGAATGTTTTTTATTTATAATATCCCAGTAGGAAAAGCGATCATCCCAAGATAGCTGCTGGCACATCCTTTAACAGCTAGGTTCCAGGAAACGAGTGAAATGAGGTCGAAAGTGAAATTGCATAGCGGCATAATGAAGCGCATAAATATGAAATTGCAAAATTAAAAAGGCGTACTTTGAGGGACAATTCAAACCCGTTTCAAATTCTTGATACTGCGTAAGGACTGCTAAAGATTACAATTTAACTGGATTTTTTAGATAATTTAAATTATATTTAAGGTTCTCTAATTACTATCGAGTCAATAAAAGTGCCTTCAAATGCTGCTTGATATTCCATCCGTGCTCAGTGGATGCAACAGGCCTCAGTGTTGCGTTTCTTTGCAGGAGGCAATTTTCAAAACATATGTCATGGTTTTCGCCATCAACGCCGCCAAAATCTCTGGGATTAGGGACACCTTCAACCACCAGATAAATACCGCAAACTCTGAACTAGAAATCACAAATTTATTAAAAGGGCCTCCGCCAATGGAAACGTCCTCAGATTTGTTATGAGCTAGTTTTTTCCGTATTCCTGCTTTCCAATATATCAAAACCTTAAAAAAAATTTATTAAGAACTCAAAATAATGTACTCTTTTATATAATATACTTTTTTCCACCCAGTGGCATCCTTTTGAGGTGGACCCTGGCTATTGAGATCTTTCGCCAAAATACTCCACAACTCATCTGATACCACTCGATCGCCTTTAACAAACCCCCTTGCTAAGTTTTTATGAATTTCTATAAAGGAAATGAAGATTGTTTTCCTGAGCAGAATTTTTGTGTTTACCCCTGTTTAAAAAAACACGTAATGTTTAACACGTAAAATTTTAAAGAAATATGTATTAATTGCCATTTAATATTAATTACTCACATATCCGTATGTTTCAGTTTATTTTATCGGTATGAGGACTAAAGCTGGTCGTATTTGAATAATTTATCGATAATTAGTAATCGTTGCAAAGATAAATGTTGCCATGACGAATAATATAATAATTTTCTGCGTTTTCTGCGCAAAATTTGTATGTTTTTCACGTTTTTGTTTTGTTAATTCACACTTCTAAAGATAGTCGGTTTGAAATCACTTTGAAATCGTAAAAAGTGATTTGTGGAACACAATATTTCACTCGCTTTTAACTTCGAAAAAAAAGTAAAATTTAAAACGAAAAAGTGAAATGTGGAACACCAAATTTCAACTTATATATGTAGATTTCGATGCCAATTTCGAGTGAAAGTGAAATGCAGAACCTAGCTGTAAGACTCGGAGATCATACCCCTTCACTTCCAAATATTAATATCTATTAATGTATGTAGTATAGTACTTGTTCTTAAAAATTGCGGATACCTTTTAAAGGACGTTAGTATATAACGCAAAGGTTAGAAAGTAATATTTGTAAGAATTAGAAGCTAAGAAGTAGCTAAGGAGTATTTTATATTTCAAATTCGTATGTATCTTTAGAATTCCAATTCGCGTTACTAAGACGTCGACTTTAAATTTATAAAAAGTTCAGCCATTTCCTCTGGATTAATTTCAATTTCTTTGTGAATATTTGTTAGAACTAAACCATTTAGCCGATTTTCTACCATAATATATCTTAAGTAGGTTACCAGTCATCTCTGTACTGAAAGCTTCTTTTAGCAGTAGTTGTTAGTGGTTTCAGCTACTGCTACTGCTAAAATAACTGTTATCGTTTTTAAAAGTGTCAATATGATAGCGAAAAAAATTGTCGTAAACCTTGATCTTTGGTTCTATATCAGTTTGATGGTCTCCATCACTTTTGTTGGTTGCTGTTCTTAGATCTTGCTTAGAACAATATCGTTGCCACAAAATTATTTCGGCTTTCAACTCTGCTTCTGTGGACATGTTCAAACTGATATTATATATTACGGTTGCCTTTGTAATTTCATTTAATGAAAATTTGCCTTGACTGCTAAAGACAAAACCCTCCATAGATAGTATATTCTCAATCTTATCCTTAAATTTAAGTTTCAAGTAGTAAATCATATGATCCAGGTATGAATAGTAGTGAATAGTGAAGAACAGCACTGTAAAATTGAAATTAAGATTTTTTACAATATACAATGCAAAATCAAAACCACAAAAAAATGCTGAAAATAATCATCAGGTGATCTTTTTGCGAATTGGAGACAGCTTCGATATTTCTGTTTTTGACATACTCGAGGAAATGTTACTTCAGTACTTAGCTCAGATGCTATCTCTATGGCTTTAAAGGAAAAAACGTTCAAATCTGTTTTTATCTATTCTCATTTCAAGATATTTTTTTATATATTTTCTACGTGGCTACAAGCTAACGAAATCTGAAGATTAGTATTTTACAAGCTACAAGCTAACGAAATCTGAAGATTAGGATTTTAGAGAGTTTTGGTGAGAGTTAAATAAAGGCATTCAAGAAGTTGATTTAAGATGGAATACAAATAATTTATTCAGATATCTGTGGGTATATGAAGACGCAAAAGAAGTGATATTTCGAGATGGTTTAATAAACAATGTAATCTTAAGACAAAATTTTAAAAGAGCGTAATTACTGAAAATTATATTGAAATATTATCAGAAATGGTTAATTTTAAAGAAAAAACTGTTTTTAGATTTTGGGCTATTAAACGATATTAGAATTGCTTATTTAGGCGTTGGTGTAAACTTTTTAAGTACTTATGTCTTCACGGTTACCAACTGACACCATTTGGCCCGAAGACTGCGGTTTTAGTGGGTTGTTCTCCGTGCTCCGAGTCTGATAGGTTTTTTCCGGCTTTCGCACATTTAGATTTTTTTTTTAATACAGGTGTTCTCAATAATGGAGTCTGGACTTAGGGACGACAGAAACAAAATGAGCTTACGTTTGGTAAACGCTATGCGTACGAACAAATTTTAATTTGGATTGCCACCATTTTCTGTCGTATCTTCAACACCGGGATCAACAATAACTTTGCTAAAAGCTCAAAATCACAATACAAATATAATTTTAAAGTCATATTTTTAAAAATATTGAAATCAAATATAAATTGTTATTAACTTTTTGTTTAAACACCATTATATTTATGTGTATTTAATAGTACAAAATGAATTTGTTTGTGCCTGCAATGTATTGTGATAAAAAAATTTAAGTATCCATACCTGTTTTTATATTTTTTGTTTATTAATATTAAAAGTAGTACATGCATTATTTAGGCTTACAAAATTTACATTGTTTTTAACAAAAATAAAAAGTTTATATTCTAAAACAATTAAAAGAAAAAAATAAAGAATTTTAATTTAAAAATTTAATAAAAAAAATATATTAAAAAATCATTGCTGACAATTTTTGTGTTCTAAATTTGTGGATTTTTAAGAGATAAGATGGGCGAGACTAAATGGTTAATACGGACAGAAGGAGAAACAGAAGGATATGGCTAAATTGACCTAGATGGTGATGTTGGTCAAGAATATGTATTTATACATTTTTATGCCTACTATGTCTGTTTATGGGCGTTCCAAACGTTGTGACAAAGTTATTAAACCCCTTGCGTATAATGCATGGGCGTATAAAAATTAACTTCGAAATAGTTAAATGTACTACATAAAGCATTAAATAAACAAAAATATCATTTATTTGACAGAGTACTAATTGGACCTCACAGAATACATTGAATATACTTATTATGAAGCACATTTATTTACGAGTGGCACATTGCATGCATTATGAAGCACACGTTTTTTTTAGCACATTTAAATTATATTTTGAAGTACTGGAAATTGTGATGTAGAATTATTGTTTTGTCAAGACTGTTTCACTATTTTGAAGTAAATTTTGTTTTAATGCTTTGTAAAGCACATTTTAAAATTCTTACACCTCTATTGTAACAAAGTCACAAAAGCCGCCTCAGTATCAATTGATTTTTCTGTATCAATAGAGTTCCAAATATTGACTAGCAGCTAAGCAGGTTACAAGCGAAAAATTCATATGAATAAAATTTCATAAAAAACAAACACGTTCTTATAAAAAAAGAGGAATATTTGCTCATGTACGCCGCAGCACGAATAAAAGGAAGGGAACGTCTTGAGAGAAGACGACTTCTAAGGGAGCTGCGAGATAGCAATGACCAATTCAAATAACCCGAAAATAAATTTGTGAATTCATTTCAACAACCAAAGTCAGTGTGTTGGAATATAATTGATGAAATCCAACCACACGATGGGCAAAGGTCGTCCATACCATTCGCCTTAAGGTTCTTGGAAATTTTTTATTTTTATGCCTCTTTTCAAACAGAAGACTATTTCAATTTGTCTTCAATAATTTTTGGGCCTCCATGACCCATCGTATATCGTTACAGAAAAATGTACCGAAATTTATTGTCTAGTGATAATTGAGGAAGAAATTGATATAAAGAGGTCATGACAAATTCAAAAAGCTTTACAACATGATGTGGTAAATTGTTAAAGCTTTATGCTTGTGCCAGTTCAATCTGAATACGAATCAATAGAGACCGTATCAAAATGATCACAAGTTTTCAGTATCAATTGATTGTGACGATTTTGACAGAAAAGCGCTGTTAATTGCAAATTATACTTTCTGAGGTATATTTTACTATTTAGAAATAAATTTGTTCTTTTCTAATATGTATTTGACTTTTCTGAATGTCTTTCTCATGTCTTTTTTTTCTAAAATACATTCGATTTTTCAGAAATGCAATTGATAGTTCCTAAAATGCAATTGATAGTTTCTGAAATTGCTTTGATGTTTTCTGAAGTACTGTATCACTGTATGCTATTTCTAGTGATATAATTTTTCTAAGCAAAAGTATTATCATAAGTACGAGTATCTATGTATAAACTATTGTAGTTGAAAATCAATGGCATGTATATTTTCGATAGCTATTAAAATAACTTCTTAAATTAATTTTTTTTCCAGATTACAGATTTGTGTTAAAAACTTGGGGATTTCAAAATGGAAGATTCAAAACTTAACAATTATTTGGAAAGATTCGAAACTGAATTGACCGCAGTCAATTATTTTGAAGGAGCATGTTGAAAAATTTCTAAAAATGAACAGTAAATACCAAGGAAGCGACAGTAACACCCTTGCAATATACATAAACATTGTGGTTTGGAATATCGACTACCAAGAGGATCTATGGTCCATATTCACCACATTCTGCTTTCAATTACACATTATGTTGGCATATTTATTAAGAACATCTATTTATAACTCACAAACGTGGTTTCAACAAGATGGGCCCTTAACGCATACACCAAGTCAAACAATGGCGATCTGAGGACACATTTTCGACAAAGGCATTATTTTAAGAAGAAGCTATTTTAATTGGCCACTGCGTCCTCCGGATTTTGCAGGTTTCGTTTTATTCCTTTGGTGATATGTGTAAGATGTAAGTAGGAAAAAAAACAGCGAATATACACTAGGCGTCAATTGAAAGTATAAATTCTTCTCAGTAAGCTTTGAAGTCATTTTACAGCTTAATGATTCAAATTCGAAGAATGAGGACAAAGCATAAATAATTACCGTAATCTATTTAGTCAAAATATGTGCGAGATTTTGTTTTTGCATGTCATTTGTGGTTGATAAATTAATAAAAGTAGTTCGTGCTCACAGTGAGGTGCGACAATTGAAAGTACAATTTAATGAAAAAAATTAGCTTCAGTGTTTTAAAATAAAAATAAAACGACAACTAATCTTTAAGGTAAAATATATATTAATTGAAAATATTTCACATTAAATACTTATACTAAAATTGCAGTTTTGTGTACAAAAATGAGGAAAAATTAAGAAGTCCGAAAACTTATTGTGGCAGACAGAGAAAGAGGTGAAACTTATGCTACAATAGCTAAGAAGTATAAAATTTCAATTGGTGGAGCGCGAAAAATCTTTGAGAAGTTTCAAAAAACGGAAACATGCAAAACCCTCTATGGAGGAGGACGTCAATTAAAAATAACGACACATGAAGCGCGATTACTTGGAAGAAGAGTGGCTGTTAAGCCAGATTCTTCCGCTCGGGAATTAAAAGAAGAGCTCAATTTAAGCGTTTCCGAAAGGACGATTCAAAGGAAGCTTCGATCACTGGGTTTGAAAAACTTGGCTGCTAAAAAAAGACCAATGATATCAAAGATCAACAGAAAAAAAGCCTTGCTTTTGCAAAGAAATATGTTGACAAGCCAATTTCGTTCTGGAACACCATAATTTGGTCTGATGAGTCCAAGTTTGCGTTAAAAAATGCGAAGAAACGAAAACGTGTTTGGTGTAAGCAGTCAGATCGCCTTAAACCAAATTTTATTCAGCATACCGTCAAACATGGAGGAGGATCTCTTATGGTATGGGGTTGTTTTTCTGCAAGCGGAGTCGGCAACTTGGTAAAAATTGATAGCAGAATGACATCAATTATTTACGTGGACATACTGCAACAAAACCTCCAACAATCAGCCGAAAAACTGGATTTAGGATCGTTCGTCTTCCAACGGAACAACGATCCTAAGCACACCTCACGCATAGCAAAGGAGTTTTTTGAGAGAGATGGAATTCAAAAGTTAGAGTGGCCGGCCCAATCACCTGACTTGAATCCCACTTGTGGTCGATTCTCGATACCAAAATATCTGCTCATAGCAGGACGAACCTCAACAACTTTTGGGCAGAGATGCAGAATCAATGGACCAAAATTCCTCACGAGACACTGTTAAATTTGGTCGGAAGTATACCAAACCGACTCCGTGCGGTCATAAAAAACAAAGGTGGAAATACAGATTATTAAAAAATACTTAAAGTTTATGTATTATTTACCTTAAGCAAAAAATTTTTTAGTTTATACTTTCATTTGTCGGTTCAATAATACTATTAATTATCTAAATGCTTCAAAATGTGAATAAATTAACATAATTTTTTTTGTTTCAAAACTCTTTTCTCTTTTTTAAATACTTCTTTACTGATTTCAAAATAAATTGTGCTAATATTTTTTTAATATTTTTATTTAGAGCATTGTAATTACTTTGCTTGCAAATTTATACTTTCAATTGTCGCCTAGTGTACATACTTCAACTCAAAAATATTTTTCATGAAGAAATTCGAGCAATAACATCTAAAACTTTGTGCAAAATAACAGAGGAAACTCTGAAAATAGCTGATAATGATACTAATACTAATACTGATACTGACACTGATACTGATACTGATACTGATACTGATACTAATACTGATACTGATACTGATACTGATACTGATAGTGATACTGATACTGATACTGATACTGATACTGATACTCATACTGATACTGATACTGATACTGATACTGATACTGATACTGATACTGATACTGATACTGATACTGATACTGATACTGATACTGATACTGATACTGATACTGATACTGATACTGATACTGATACTGATACTGATACTGATACTGATACTGATACTGATACTGATACTGATACTGATACTGATACTGATACTGATACTGATACTGATACTGATACTGATACTGATACTGATACTGATACTGATACTGATACTGATACTGATACTGATACTAATACTGATACTGATATTTATGTTGAAACTGTTTCTTCAGGCCTCCCTAGGCTGCAAACCTAACCTAGATCTTAGGCAATCTTTGTGATGTTTTAAGTATAGAGAATGATATCAATAAAAATAAAAAGAAACGCGCCATGAATCACGCCACGCTTAACAAATCGTTTTATTATCAGTTGCACCTCATTCTTTTAATAAAGTTTCACTAATTTTTAATTTTGTTACAAACAAATAAACATAAAAAATAAAAATAGAACATTTGCAGAAAACTTAATTAGTTCACTTTAAAAAACCAATCGGATGATACATTGTTATCAACAACAAGAGTGATTACTTTCCAATTCTTTATGGAATTTTTTTTTTAACTAAAGTTCAAAATTAATAAATACTTTCTTAACACGCACCTGAAAAGTTTATGTGTAGTATTTATTAAACAGTTAGTTTATTCTTTTAATAAGCTATAAAGCCTAAGAGGCTATAAGCATTAGCCATAAATGTAAGCTGCTGCTTAAGCAACCATAAGTACTTTTTATAACACTAAAATTGTGAAATATAATATGAATTTGTTTCCAGTGTGATAAGAGAATTTGCTGCTCAAAACTTCGAGATAGTCTTACAAGGTCTAAGCTTTTGAGAATAGAAAGTATTTGTTAATCATTTATGAGTAATGCTATTTCTTTACAACACTAACAATTATTGAAATTAACTTAAGGCTGAAAACAGAAAAATACATAAGACCTAATTAAGAATAATAGAGGTTACTTTATGTGTTATACATACAGTATTGGCAGAATCTAAAGCAACTATTAAGTGAATTCTTTTCATATATTAATTTTTTTATGAAAACAACATTATAAAAATATGTTAAGTATTAATTTTATTTATTTATACCTTAATTATTGATAGAAAAGTATTTAATAAATTAAATGTCTCGTACATAAAAAATTTACAATTAAGAAATGTTTTAAACCATAAAACTGAGCGGACAAAACTAAAGCATCCCTAGAAATTTATTTGCAAATTTGACTACTTCTCTAAAAATTTGCGATAATTATGAACGGTACTTCCTACAAACGCGTTTAAGAAGCTGTTTACGTAAAAAAGTTCATTGTTTAAAAATTTTCGGTGAGATAAGAACAATGGCAAGAAACAAGTATTCAAGTGAATTTAAACTTAAAATTATTAACGATTGGAGAGGCGGTTTATCACGATATCAACTGAGTGAAAAATATTCAGTCAATAGATCAGTTATTTCTAGACTGATATCAAAGTTTTTGCGCACAGGTCGCATATCTCCTGTACATATTGGAGGGAGACCGCGTAAAACTTCGCGGCAGGATTACTCCTTGATCAAGAGGACAATTCAGAATGATCCTATAGTCTCCTCTAGACAAGTGAAAAATCACTTAAGTGAAAAATCACATTAGCGAAATAACGATCCAAAGAAGAGCAGTATAAGCCGGATTCTTCAGTCGACGACCAGCAAAAAAGCCATTCATATCGTCTAAGAATAGCCAGACTTGAATTTTCCAAAACCCACCTTAACTGGAGTGTCGAAATATGGAAGACTGTGTTGTTTTCTGACGAATCGAAGTACAACCTTATAGATTCGGATGGAATAAGAAGAGAACGCAGGCCAAAAAGAGAAAGATTAATCCTAGGTATTGCAAAGCTGCTGTTTAGCACGGAGGAGGCAGTGTAATGGTCTGGGGATGCTTCAAGAATTGGGCCAATTTATTTGATTGAAGGAATTATGGATCGTTTTATGTACGTTGGCATTCTAAAAGATGTGACGCTGCCATATGCTGAGGAAGAAATGACGATTAAATGGAGATTTTAACAGGACAATGATCCGAAACACACTTCTAAAGTTTGTAAGGCCTGTCTTCAGAGCAATAGGATAGAAATTCTTGATTGGCCTGCCCAATCACCCGATTTAAATCCTATTGAAAACTTGTGAAAGTGAAATCGTCAATATGAAAATCAATAGAGATAACTGCAAAACCAAAGAAGATTTATTCCAAGCAATTAAAATAGCCTGGAACGGGATATTGCAGGATATCATTAATAATTTAATTTCCTCTATGCCTAAGAGATGTGCTTGTGTCATCCAGAATAAAGGGATCGCAACTAAGTATTAAATTTTTAAGTATTAATTTACCTTTAGAAGGGGGTGCTTTAGTTTTGTCCGCTTAATTTTTCAGATGAAAATATTTTTATTTAAAAGACTGAATTTTTTATGTTTTTGTTTATAATAATAAAGGTATAAATAAATAAAATTAATATTGAACATACTATATTAACAACGTTGTATTCATAAAAAAAGAAATATTTTAAAAAAATACACTTAGAGGGTGCTTTAGTTTTGGCCGATACTGTATGTCGTTCAATTCTGGTAAATATGAAAAAATGTTAACTCGAGAATCACCAAAATAATCAGAAAAATCCAAAGTTATATGTAATATCATGATTATATATCGTTCTATTGACACAGTAACCCTGATAATAAGATTGATGTCAACTTGATGCTGCTGTTCGATCTTATATCCATTAAGAATTGAAATTCCAACATAAATAAGTTTTTATCGTATTTTATTGGTTCAATACATTTATTTTAGTTAACAAAACACATTCCAACATCATGACGACGATATCGGCAGTATAAGTATTGAGGTTATTTCTTATTAGATCACTTGGCAATCAAGATAAAAACATGAAAATAAACCGTGAGACAATCAAAAATTCCAATCGTGTTATAAACAAACACCTGATTATTTAATGGTTATCAAAGTAAATTAAGAAATTTTAAATGAAACACACAACATGATAAAAATTTGCCTCTTGGAGTTGGTTTTTGCTATAATTTAGAAGAAAAAAAGAAAAAATATAAAGAACGCATGTTAAAAATCCAAGTATAACACACTTTCCTTTATTGCCCCTTAGTTATAGATAAGTTCTAACGAATTTATAAATGTTTATTTAATACTTTCCATTTTAACCATAACGAAAACTTATTAAAACACCTTTACATGACTTCAACACCTTTTGTTGGGTATTAAATTTTCAAAAAAATATTCTGGAAGGGTTGGTAAGATTTTTATAACAGAAATAATTATTTATGTAGATTTTAAATTGTAAGAACAGAAATACATTAAAATTTAATAAATTTGTTACCCATTTAGTTCGACTTTACGATGATGAAATAAATGAAATGTCTTAAATTAGAATTCTTACTAGAAGGATGTATGATTTTTATGTAACCATAAAGTTGCCTGAGACAAGTTGTATAAAAACTTAGGCGTAATGAGGTAAACACGATGAATAATGAATAATGAATAATGAATAATGAATAATGAATAATGAATAATGAATAATGAATAATGAATAATGAATAATGAATAATGAATAATGAATAATGAATAATGAATAATGAATAATGAATAATGAATAATGAATAATGAATAATGAATAATGAATAATGAATAATGAATAATGAATAATGAATAATGAATAATGAACAATGAATAATGAATAATGAATAATGAATAATGAATAATGAACTATGAATAATTAATAATTAATAATGAATAATGAATAATGAATAATGAATAATGAATAATGAATAATGAATAATGAATAATGAATAATGAATAATGAATAATGAATAATGAATAATGAATAATGAATAATGAATAGTGAATAATGTTTAATAATAAATGATAAATAATAAATGATAAATGATGAATAATGAATGATGAATGATGAATGAAACTTGTTACATGATACATGATACATGATAAATGATAAATGATGGATAATGAATGATGAATGATACATGAAACTTGTTACATGATACATGATACATGATAAATGATAAAAAATAAATGATAAATGATACAAGATACATGATACATGATACATGATACATGATAAATTATAAATGATAAATGATAAATGATAAATGATAAATGATAAATGATGAATGATATATGATAAATGATAAATGATGAATATAATGAATGATGAATGATGAATGATAAATTATAAATGATAAATGAAAAAAGAAATGATAAATGAAAAATGATATATGATGAATGATAAATGATAAATTATAAATGGTAAACGATAAATGATAAATGATAAATGATAAATGATAAATGATAAATGATAAATGATAAATGATAAATGATTAATGATAAATAATAAATGATAAATGATAAATGATAAACCATTAATGATAAATTATAAAAGATAAATGAAAATTTTTGAGTAGAAAAATTTGGGGAACAACAACGAAAATATCAAAGGTTAAGTGCTATCGTAACTGTCTACACTAAAAATAAAGATCAATTACAGAGATCGGAACCACAACTAACCTGCAACAACTTAATTTAAGTTTAGATTTATTTCTCAAAACTTATTTATTCACATAATTAGCCAAACATAAAAATTAAAACGAAACTGAAACCAGCCAGAAGTGCCAATGCATCCCGAAAAATGCATTGTTTGGTGTGGATTATGGGCCGGTGGCATTATTGGACCGTTTTTTTTCAAAGACGACGAAGGCAGGAACGTTACTGTGAATGGCGAGCGCTACCGTGCGATGAATACAAATTTTTCCATTTGCCCAAAATGGAAGAGCTGGACTTGCCTGACATTTGGTTTCAACAAGATGGTGCCACATACCACATAGCACGTGAAACAATGGCCCAATTGAGAGGCGAGTTCGGTGAACAGTTTATTTCACTTTCGGGACCGGGCAATTGGCCGCCTAGATCGTGCGATTTAACGCCTTTAGACTATTTTTTGTGAGGACATGTTAAGGCTCATGTCTATAGGGTCTACAGGCCAGCAACGGTTGACGCAATGGAAGCCAATGTTAAAGAATTTATTCGTGAGATACCGGCCGATATGTTGAAGAGAGTGTGCCAAAATTGAACCTAGCGTATGAATCATTTGAGACGTAGCCGCGGTCAACATTTACATGAAATCATATTTAAACATTGAATTACATATATAGATCAGTGGGGCCAAAGAAATTTTAAGCGCGGGCCAATGCTTATAAAAACAAACACGAAATGTTGCTCAAACAAAAACAATTACAATGCAATAAAATCACATGTCATGAGAAATCACTCGAAACACAAGTAACGGGACAATCAGCTTCAGCATCGACATCATGGATTTTGGTTTTTTTATTTTGGCTTTGCATGCATTTGTTTTTGTAAAGTTCGCTGCAAAATGTGATGAACACTTAACGAGTGCGGTTTGCGTTGTTGGTTTTTGTAGGCGTTCTTTGATTTTGGCTCATCGCAAAGGCAAAATTAAGATAGAAAAAATTTATATGAAGGGCCACGCGGGCCATACGGGCCACTACACTGAACCAAATATTGTTCTTAAAATCAAAGAATCTCGTTCATAAAGCGAAATTCATTGATTTTTAAGAACTACTCATTGCCCCAAAGAACGAATTCTTTGGCTCAATGAATCGTTATTCTTAATGTAAAGGAACAGTGTATTGTTCGTGTTCATTAAAATTTTGTTCCAGTTCTTGTGTTGTAATATCTAAAAAACCATTAGAGAATTTTATCTCAATAAGAAACTGATTTTTTAAAATATATCTTGATATTGTTTTAAAATTTCTAAGGACAGACTAACTTATTGTAACAGTTGTATGTGTCATTAATTAATCATTTTTCTTCATAACATATCAAAGAAATAACGTAAGAACAAAGATTCATTGAACCAAGGAACTCGTACTTTGGACCAATTTTAATGTATAATACATTGGGACAAATAACTTTTTCTTAGTTAGTAAGTACGTTTTTGGTTCTGTGTACGTGGGCATGTTTGATAAAGATCGTTCTATCGACTCAAATAAAGATTTCAAACATTTCTCTTAATTTTAAGTGCTTTTTTTTAATCAATTCCAAGAGCTCTTAAAAAAAATCACCCTTTCATTTAAAATTTCTTAAAATTAAATAAAAACCAAGTCCATTCAAAAAAAAAAAAAAAAACCTAATCAAAATAGCAAAACCTTCAAAAATGTGACAAAAATTAATGTATTGACTTGATATTTTACCCATAAGCTTTTTAATATAAAACGTATCACGCCTATAACCTATAAAATCTTCGGATATTATATATTACACACGAGTGCAAGGGAATTTTAACTTCGGCTAAGCCGAAGATAATACATTCTTTTCAAGTTTGTATGTTTTTGAAAACTATTTCTTAAAAATGTACCCACGAAGATGAATCACAAAATCTGGATTCGAAGTAGTTATGTTATTTCCCATAATATAACTTCTCTACCCCTCTTAACTGCCCTGATTAAAAATTATTACATTAAAAACATGTTTTTTTAAATTTTTTAAGAAATCAGACTTGGTGCTTTAAATTATTCATGACTTAGCACTTACATGAATTTTAAAGAGATATCTTTAAATCATAACCATGATTCGAAACCAGCTAAATTGCCAAAAATTGTTCACATAGTATAAAGATATAAAAAATTTATCATATGTAAAATTATTGTAATAAATATGAACTATTTTATTATGATTTATTGTTGATAAATTATTGTAAGACAATAACCATGAAATAAATCTCATTCTTGGAAAGTGCAAATTGTGATAAAAATCACAAAATACGCCACGAAAAACGACAATAAACAGTGATTGCATAAGTTTATCTTCAAAGAATGTGATGGTGGCGAGGGAGTTTAAAGTGGTCGAGCGGTAGACAACCGCTTTTTGGCACCTGTTGTTCAGCATGACAATGTAAAGCATTTGTTCGAAAATTGGTTTTGCTTGTTGAACACTTTATTTTAAAGATTATGTTTTTTTTTTTGGAAGTGAAGATGTGATTTAATTTTTTCAACTGCATATTTAAACATTTAGTTGTAGTAACTGTTGTAAATGCTACACGAATAAAATACGTCATTGTTATGGTCAGCACGTAGGGAACATAAAAACGTTAAACATTGCGTAGCAAAACAATTGAAAATTTGTTAAATATTCAGTTAAGTTTTGTGTGCGTTACATTTTCGTCGTTCGTCAGTAGTTAACAAAATAATAATAATAATACCTGACAAGACTGCAGGTTGAACATAGTCGCGCGCTTCAATAGAATCCATTTACATGTCTACGGGTAGCGGGTTGGATTTATATTTAAGTCTTATCTCTTAACTTGATTTTAAATTTTTATGCAATTTATTTTAAGTTGTTTGAACAACTGCAACTTTCACTAATTTGGCATTTTAAGTACGAGTGCAGGACGTATTTTTGGGCGTTTTTCAGCTTGTTTGTTTTTTTGATTTGTCCAAAATTAAAATTAAAAATAAAAAAACGCTGAATTTTTTAACTTTGTTATATAATTTGAGAATTAACTGATGATAACTATTTGTTACAGTTTTTTGTTTTTTCTTTTTTTTGTGGACAGACGATTTTTGCTGTTGGAATAACAAGTTGACCAGAGAAAAGTTTATTTCCCGCCTGAGATATTGAAAGTGAGAGTAGTAAGGGAAAAGAAATTGTGTGTAAAATATATATCACGTAGGCGACCTTCAGTTCTTGCTTTGTGCGTTGTTTATCATCCACTTTTTTATGACCTTCCGTATTATTTAACTTTATTTTCAATATTTTGTATTGAAGTAAGAAAATTTCTTAATGGGTTTAAGAAAATGATACGAAACATTTACAACTTTCGACCGATATTAAAATTTTTTAACACAATTAACATAATGCCGATAAGTTCTTTATGAAATTTATTTCAGTTTTGCCATGAAGTTCAAAAACAATTTGCTATTGAACACCAAATTCATATTATATCTGCTATCGTAACAACTATCATAACCAAGGCCACCCTAAAAATAATCAGAGACAAGCAAAGCCGTAACATAACTATTATCATAGCCATAACCATAACCATAATTATAATCATTAATAATAATAGTAATAAACCGGCGACTTTAGCCCTTGAAAGGACTTTGACCGAAATTCATATGACCAAAATGTGTTGTATGTATTAATAAATGTTTGCATGGTTCTCAAGAAGCTTTACATGGTACTATTTTCTCTTTGAGGTTCGCCAGTATTTGAAGAGAGTTCGCCAGTATCATTTCAATTGAACAAATTTTCTGTGTCTGGTGAGGATTCGAACCTCAGGCCTCGCGGCTCGAAAATTTTCACCGAGTGGTTCATGCACTTTAACGCACTCAGCCAAGGCCGCTACTTCGGAGTTAAAATCATTACCATTACCAAAAAAATAATCCAAATTATAACTATAACTATTACCATAACCATAACTAAATATAACCATCAACATAACCTTTAATAACCATAGCTATTTTCTATACTGATAACCATTACCCACACCATATCCATGACCATACCCGTAAACATAACCTTAACCATTACCATTACCATTACCATTACCATTACCATTACCATTACCATTACCATTACCATTACCATTACCATTACCATTACCATTACCATTACCATTACCATTACCATTACCATTACCATTACCATTATCATAACCCTTACCATAACCATAAAAATAACCATAACCGCAAAAACGCAAAAGCTCGTGCTTATACCAAAGGTAGCGGGGGTCTCCGGATGATCCCTCGGCTTAACGACCTATATGTCTGCTCGACACGATAGGCAAGATCTTCGAGCGAGTGCTGTGCAATCGCCTTGAAGAAGCAATCCAAGCCAGACCGTGTAACAAACATGGCAGAGAAAGCTATTGAAGGTAAAAGATGGAAGAAGGGCACAAAGCAGTACTGTCTCGTGACCACGCTGTGTTTGCCCAATGCCTTTAACTCCGCAAACTGGGAGAATATAATGATAGCGCTGGCAGAATTTGAAATCCCACTCTATCTCTCTAGGGAACAGCAAACTACTTTGATAGAAGAGTACTACGTTATGCAACAGACGAGGGGCATCAAGATGAACAACGTCTCCGGTGGTGTCCCTCAGGGCTCGGTCCTAGACCCCCTGCTATGGAACGTTATGTGCGATGGAGTTCTTAGACTCACAGTCCCCACAGGCGTCAAGATCGTCGGCTATGCGGACGACCAAGCGGTTGTGGCAACTGCAAAACACCTCAAGAAATCGAAGTGCTGAGTAGTTTTGCAATTGGCACTATAGCTGGCTTTTATCTATGGGGCTTTGCCTAGCCAAACATAAAACTGAGGCGTTGCTCATAAGCAGCAGCAAAGAGATGGAAATTGCAAGCATTAATGTTAACGGGACCGTGGTGCAATCAAAAGAATTTATTAAATACCTTGGTGTACTGATTGACTCCCGATTAACATTTAAACAGCATCTCCAGTATGCCCACAAAAAAAAGCATCTGACGCATGTAAGGCCCTATCGAGGATAATGCCTAATACGAGAGGCCCCAAAGCGCGCAGGAAACTACTCCTTAATGTAGTACGATCCATCGTGATGTATTGGTCAACGGTATGGGCCTCAGATATAAAGACGTAGTCTTACCGGCGGGGTATTGAATCTGTTTACAGACTCGGCGCACTCAGGGTATGTTGGGCCTTCAGAAGAGTTTCCGAAGATGCAGAGTTAGTATAAGCAAGCTCGATACCCATCAACCTTCTCGTGGATGAGACGCTTCTGACGGCCAATAACAACGCGTCTATTTGCAAGAAAGTTGCTAGAGAAAGAAGCATGATGAAGTGGCAAGACCGCTGGAATATATCTCTGAAGGGTCGCTGGACATACTAGCCCATCTCGAACATAGCCGATTGGTGCGAAAGAAATCACAGATTTTGAGTGGTCATGGGTGCTTCAGAGCATACTTCTTAAAATTTAAGCACACTAAATCTATATTGCACACAATATCAAATACAATTAAAGATGCAAACCATGCTTTATTTGAGTGCCCCAAGTTCGATAATGCCCGCCTTGAGGCTTCGAACAGTCTCGGGGAAACTGTGACACAACAAAACTTGGTGTCCCTAATGCTGAAAAGCGAAGCGAACTTGTCAGTGGTCAGTACCCTCGCTAAAAGCATAACAGAAGAACTGCTTAGAGTGGAGCGTTCACAAAACACAGTGGGTTGAGTAGAGTACTTCACGTCTATTTACCCCTTGAACGATGGTTATTAGCAATCCAGTTTTCAGTTTAGTGCTGTTCCCATGACCCGTGAAGTCATGCTTTGAGGCGGTATCGCGGGGTTCACAAAGGAAGAATGAAGTTTTAATACGAAGGTTCAGGCTAAGTGCGTAAAAATCGCACACTCCCACCTTTTGAAGGTTCCCCCCTCGCGAATAAAATAAAAAAAACCTTAACATGCCTGGATGTGCTTAAACCCATAACCATAACCATAGCTTTGACAATAACAACAACCATAACCAATACCATAACCATAACCATAACCATAACCATAACCATAACCATAACCATAACTATAAACATAACCATAACTATAACCATAACCATAACATAACCATAACCATAACCATAACCATAACCATAACCATAACAATAACCATAACCATGACCATAACCATAACCATAACCATAACTATAACCATAACCATAACCATAACCATAACCATAACCATAACCATAACCATAATCATAACCATAACCATAACCATAACCATAACCATGACCATAACCATAACCATAACCATAACCATAACCATAACCATAACCATAACCATAACCATAACCATAACCATAACCATAACCATAACCATAACCATAACCATAACCATAACCATAACCATAACCATAACCATAACCGTAACCATTACCATGTCCATAACCATAACCCGTGCTCTAGAATTCGACCTCTCAACGTTCACATTCAAGAGATGTACTCACAACAAATGACTGTTGGTGCGGATTGTGTGCCGGAAGCGTCATAGGACAGTACTTTTTCGAAAAAAAGCAAGGAAATAAGACCCGTTAACAGTCCAACATAAATTGGTGCGCTTTGCGTTGCAGCTCTTAAGTGTTCTTTGGGCGCTACCCAAACTAAATGCTGCGTGAACTTCAACAGTCGTTGTCTTTATTGTTGTTTTTCTTTTCGTTCTCTTTGTATGTAACAGTCAACTTCAGTACCGAACGCATTGTTCAAATTGGAAATTCGAATCGAGTTGAGTTAATGCGGTTCGTATTTGGGTAGGCGCACTTTTTTGGCTGGACTATAAAGTCAATGGAGTATACTATAGAAACATGATAAGCAATTTCATGTGGACAGAGATGGATTATACGGACATAGACAACCTCTAATTTTAACAGGATGGTATCACCTGCCATACAAGTGGCGGAAAAATCGTGTTGATTTAAACACGAAACTCATTAAGTTCGCTGATCACATATTTTCGCCATAATAATATCGAAAGGTTCGTTGTAAATTGTTCGCAATTATCTCGAGCACGAGGGCTGCCCTATAAATCTTGCGCCTCGGTAACACTAAGCATTGCCATATGAACTTCGAGAGTTCCATTCGAAAAGTGAGCAAAACCCGATATAAGTTTTCCGCGGACGGAGCACATCCAAGCAATTTATCAGAAAACTGATTCAAACGATAGCAGAAGTGTATTGATCATCTTGGAAAATACTTTAAAAAAACAATAAAAACATTTTCACAGATAAACCACTAGATAAACCGTTTTTTTTTAAATTCGACTTTAATTTCAGCACGGAATATTTTCTTTTACACTAAATTAGACATCCCAACAATAATATCTTTTTTTTTCCTTAAAAAATGCTTTAAAACTGACCGTGCACTGTTTTGTTTTCATCGTTCATCTATAAATTTTATAGTATAAAATTTTATTCTTTTCATTACTTTTAGATGGAATTTAGCTAAATAGTTACGGATATTGGAAACTATCGAAGGAAGCTTGAACTTAGTGAATTGAGAGGTATTTTGGTAGGATAGTGATAGATTAAAACAATTTTAATTTGATGGATCTAATGATCGAACTGAGATCAAAGAATATTTATCTTCTTATATTTAGTTGGTGTCTTCCTTGAATTTGGTATTCTAAGGGCCAGTTTTTCAGTGCTGGTTTAAACTCTAGTCAAATTAAACCGAGGTTAACTCACCAAAATTGGACGTTTAAACTCGGTTTAAGCAAAATAAAAGCACATTATATGATAATTTAAGTCAATTCAACTTAAACGAATGCTACAATATCTAGTTAAATCGAATTTTAACTTCCCTTTTTGGTGAGTTAAGCTCGGTTTAATTTGACTAGAGTTTAAACCCGCACTGAAAAACTGGCCCTAAGTATTACATATATCTACTTACTATAGTTAAATAATGCTCTCTTTAAATTTTCTCTTATTCTCTTAAATGTCTCTTAGCAATATCGCTACGGTAAGCCGCTCTTTCTCAACCTCTTACCGGCATCTAAATGTAAACAAGACTAATTTATTTTTTTTTTTTAAATATTTTTTACATTGCTACCTTTTTTTTCTCTGTGCCATGTTTCCACTTTCTCAGCATTGTTTGTTTAGAGCTGGCTTTTCTCTTTGCCGCCACCAGTACTCAACCATTGAAGACGGGACTCGAGACTATACCTGGCGAGCCAGATGATAATGACGATGATCTACCTCAACGATGACGACCACGACGACGATGCTGCTAGCGTCAAACAATGTGTTCGATGTTTTTATTGGATTTTTCACTTGGCCGTAAAATCATTCGCAGTTCCAAGCTGCAACAAATCAGACGTTGTTTTTAGCTGTACGCGCAGTCGCGCATGCGTGTTTAATATTATTTCGATTGATCGTTGTTAAAGGCTACGTGAGTTATGCTCGAATTAAAATAAAAAACTTGTGTAAACTTCGTTTTGAAGGAATTGTGTAAAAATTAACAAAAAAAAAAAAAAAAATAAAAAAATTCGAACGGTTATTCCGAAATCAAAACTTAATAAAATTAATTAATAAATTGAGATTTTAATTTAGCTCAAATTAAAAGATAAATCAAGAGAAAAACCGTTTCTTCAGTGTTGAATAATTTCAGTGTTTCTTAGTCCTGATTGGAGTTATAAAACTCGCCTTTGTTGTGAGTTTCTATAAAAAAAAAACTATGATATCAGAAAATTAAGCATCAACTCTTTGGATTGTATTACTTGAGAGCAGATAACAACGTTTACCTGCATGAGGATTAAGCGACAACAACAACAACAACATCCAATCAACGCGTTAAAAGGAATTATTTACGGATTTTTATGTGCATGTTAATGCCTACAAAATGGTACGTTTTGACCTTTTTCATGATTTAGAAATTCTTAGAAGTTTCTCGTCCCTGCTGGTTATTTGTCACAATTAGATGTATTGTGCTATTTTATGACCCTGTCGAATGCATCGAAGGCACACCTTTTATTGTGTTGGATTTTTATGTATTTAAGTAGATTTGATTGATTTACAAAAAAATTAACTGATGCGCTAAGGCACTTTGTATTAAACCTTCTTTAATTATCCTGTGACTTTTTAGAGAGTTCTGAGTTTTAATTAGAATTTATGATTTTGTTTTCTTTTAAATTTATATCTTCAGAAATAGAAGGAAGAATTTCGATTGGCCTTATAACAGGGCTGGGCATTCTAACACAGTCACATTTTATTTTGTCTTGTTAGTATTGGTGCGCTCTCGATTCGCGCACACTGAGCGAAATAGTTGTCACAATTCTTTTAATTTGCAAGTTTCTATTTTCTACTTTGTGTTTTTATTTTAAGTCATCGGTACACTTCAATATTTCTTCTATGAAATTAATTAATACAAGTAATATAAATGAATAATGCAAAGAATCTGATGATAAATTATATAAACCTTATATATACGAATAAATATTTTAATATTATATACTCTTAATATATGCTAATAATTAAAATGAAAAAAATGAATTAAAAAATAAGTAAGTAAATGAAATACGTAAGTAAGCAAGTAATCATAAAATTAATTATTAAAAAATTAATACAAGGATGAATGAACGATACAAAGAATCATAATAGGTAATATGTATGTACGAATTATATGAAACCTTAGGATATGCGGATAGGATAATTCTATAAAATAAAGAAATATATGCATAACTATTATGAAACTACAAATCAATGGGTTGGTTTTTTTAAGAGTGTACATAAAATATGCAGCGCAAAGCGGCATAGACTTTACAGCATTACGGTCTGTGAACGACTAAATTATATTCTCTTCTGTTGTGAGCTTTGTGCACGGTTGCCACTCGCATATTTTTTTTCGTACCAAATTTTCCATGAAAATGTACCAAAAAGTAATAAAATGTACCAATTTTTTTTGTACCACCAACAAAACAATAATATTAAGTAATTTTGTGTACTATTTACTATATCGCATCGATTTGCCGCTACCACATTTTAAAGTTTTGGCAATTTGTGAGTCTGGGCAGCATACCAATCAGAAACTTGAAAGAAAGTCCATTGGAAGAAATGGTAGTTATGCATAATGCATAACATTACAAGCGCAAGCTCGGCCTGTCGATCTTGCTTTTCTAAAAATGTATTTTAGGCTTTCATCGTGATATGATTTTTTTTTTTATTTCATTGTTTTTGGCTATGCAAAGTATCCTTTGCATGTCTGTGCAAGTGTGGCAAGTGGTATGCGAACGATTTCTCGCAGACTATACAAAATGCAGTCTCATTTTTGTTTTGCAGCCAAGAAAATTTTTGCAACCATTCTGGACGAAACTTCCCTTTGAAATCAGTCTTTGATTAAGAATGAACATCAACACTATAAAATAAAATTTTACAAGTTTAAACAAATTTTTCAATAAAAATTAAACAGCTACTTGCTGCATTCAGCTTCACTTTCGCAGTCAGAAGTGGGCGCTTATGCAAAAAATATGCAAGCAAGATTTTATTTAATTTTATATGATATTAAATATTGAGTGTTTATAAGTACCATTCCATTATTAGCGTTTTTCCTTCCACCTGCACACACTTGAAGACCACTCTTGAACAATTGTAAATTAAATTTTTTAATTTATACAAAAATTGTCGCAAAAATATTCATATTGATTTTAATTATATCTTTTACATTTGACTCTTTCTTTCCCTCAGAATAAAGGTAGAACTTCATGCAATGCAAGCTTCCACTGAACATAACTTTGAACACTGAACATTATGCCAACGGTGCTTTCAAATATGGGTTTTTGTGAAGTTTCTAAACTTTGACAAAATGTACCAAATCAGAAAATAATGTACCTATGTACCAAGCGAAAATAAATGTACCAATTTTGGTACAATTGTACCAAAGTGGCAACCGTGGCTTTGTTTACATGTGAAAAGTTACGCTCTCAGAGAGCTCAGTGAGCTATGGAGTGCCCTGCGCTGCACTACATATATCAAAAAGATTGGATTTAAATAAATCATAACAAACAGAAGTACTTTTATCAAAAAAAAATAAACCATTCCAACCGATATTGCAGAAACATTCATTTAGTTGATTGAATTTTATCGCTTCTTTTTTGGGAAAATCGCTGAATTTGTTGGGAAAATTGACAAATACTTCCCTTGCCATATTGCAATTCCAAATTTTAAATAGTCCAAAATGTTCAGTGTTTATTGATGTTGCTAGACGAGTAGGGGGAAACAAATTGTGAACTGATATACGACCCTCTTTAAGCAATTTGTACAACTCAAATGATTGCGTACGTGATAGAGTAGACTCCTCATAGGTTTTCTGCAACGTTTTCAATGCATCCGGACATGAAATTTCAATGGTAAAAGACGATTTCAAACACACACTTTGCTCAACTTTTTTCTCCGGTTTGAAATTTACAGATCAGCCTCAAGGTGAACTTGTTTACAAAGCAATATGAATGAAACTAACATAACAGTGTTACCAGCCTTAAAAAAAAAATCATGAGCTTTATGATAAATGTTGTTGTCTCATTCGCACAGTTCTGTTAAATTTTGAACAGAAGATATGGCATTTAAAACTTTAGAGCAGGGCTGGGCATTCTAACACAGTCACATTTTATATTGTCTTGTTAATATTGGTGCTCTCTCGAATTGAGCACACTGAGCGAAATAGTTGTCACAATTATCTAGATTAGTAAGTTTTTCTTTTTTATCTTATGTTTTTATTTTTAGTCATCGTCTTGTTCATTATTTCTTCAATGAAATTAATAAATACAATGAATATGAAAGAATAATGTAAAGAATCTAAATAGATAATATGAATGAATTATATGAAACCTTAATATATACGAATAATTATTTTAATTTTACAAAATCTTAATATATATGAATAATTAAAATTAATTACAAAAAATATTTAAGTAAATAATAAGAAATTAAATAAAATAAGTAAGCAAGTAATCACAAAATTAATAAGGAATGTGAATGAACAAAACAAAAAGTCTTAATAGCTAATATGTATTAATTATATGAACCTTAATATATACGAATATGAAATTCTACAAACTATAAAAATATGTGCATAAGTATTATGAATCTACAAAAAGTTGATTTTTCACGAGTGTACATATACTTTGCAGCGCATAACGACATAGGTCTTTACAGCATCACCGTCAACGAACGACTGAATTATATTCTCTTCTATTGTGAGCTTTATGTACATGTGAAAAGTTACTCTCATAGAGAGCTCAGTGAGCTATGGAGCGCCCTGCGCTGCCTTATAATAAAAAGTTCTATAAAGTTCTAATTTTTCATCTCCCATCGGCAAAGATTTTCAGCAGGGACCGAAAATAACTGTTATTTTCGAAATTTCAATTCAAAAAGTCAGGCGGAAAAAAAGTTTTTTTTGTTAAAAAATAAAAGTTAAAATATGACTTTTACTTTTTCGGTCAAAAAAACACAAAAAATTAAAATTTGACTTTTATTTTTTCGGTTAAAAGTATAAATCATACAAAATTATAAATTCTATTCATTCTACTCTTCTCTACCTTTGTTTTGCTTATCACTACACATTACGTTGCCTCTCACTGTTGTTTGTCGAATCATTACACATCATGGAACTGCAATGAGTATCAGACAGAAATCGGATACTCAAATCATACCCGACCTACTTGTTGTTTTCTACCCTATCCATACTCAATGAAATACGTTAAATACTTGAACTCATTCGACTCATTAGCATATTTTCGGGTGCAAGTCAACTTGTAACGGGTATTCTAGTAATTAATATAGGATATTACTGTAAAATTTTTAACCTTTCTTTTTATTGAAAAAATAAAACGCAGATTTTAACTTTTATTTTTGACCGAAAAAATAAAAGTAAAATTTTAATTTATATATTTGACTGAAAAAATAAGAGTCATATTTTAACCTTTATTTTTGACAAAAAAAAAAAAAATTAAAGTCAAATTTTAACTTATATATTTGACCGGAAAAATAAAAGTCAAATTTTAACTTTTATATATGACCGGAAAAATAAAAGTCATATTTGCACTTTTATTTATGACAAAAATATCGGTCAAAAAATAACCATTAGTTATTGACTTTTTGAAAAAAGTCATAACAGTTACGGTCCCTGATTTTCAGCTACAGGTTCAAACGGGCTCTTTTTATGTATAATGAATAATTTGAATTATAATGGAAAAATAATACCTAATTATTGAAAATAACTGATATAATCTTGCATATTCTAAAGAATTGTTTTTTTTATTTGAATTTTTCCCTACTTTCTTTTTTGATTTTGAAGATACAAATAAACATCGAATGTTGTCGTACACTTTTTCAATATTTATTTTAGAATAAGGACAATGAAACGTATATCATTCAAAAGGTACTGCACCATAGATGTGCCGAATTATGTTAGATTTTAAATTGATGACCTTTGACCCGAAATATGAACGTTGAAAGTTTATATTAATTTTAGTTAGGGATCTCAGAACTGGGAAGAGGTAGAATGAAGAATGAGGTATCGGATGAGAGGTCTGACTGCACAATATGATTGAATATAAGATTGGTGACCTTTGACCTCAAATATGAGCGGAAAAAGACCATTTATTAAATAAAAGCTAAACTATAAGAGATGGCAAAACATGATATAAGAGAGAAATTTAGACATTACTAAGATGTGCAAAAAAAATTTTATATTTTTCACCATCGTTTACGGTTACCCTACAATAAGCACTTTTTCATGTAACAAGTGTCAATATATATTGTGATGGTAAAATTGCTTACAAATAGTAAATTTTGAAAAATCAAAAATCTCAAATCAAATTTGACATCAAAATTATTGTGATATCTTGAAAACTATAGATGTTTTCAGTACAACGTTTTTTGTATAAAAATTCGTTGGTTGTGAAAAATAACGGTATACGAAAACTTTTTTGCTAATATTTTCCACGAATAGTATGTTAAAAAAATTTCCCGTTATTATGACATCAAAAGTATTGCGATATTTCGAAACCTGTAGATTTTTTCCATGCAATGCATTTCTTAAAGCAATATCATTGCCTCAGAATGAGAAAAAAACAATTGATATTTCAAATTTTGATTTTGCATGCAAATATCTCAGCCATTTTTCAATCGATTTTCCATAAATGTTCTTTGTCTGAAAGTTTAATTAAATAACTTTAGAGAAATAAGAAAAGATTTACCGTTATCTCACTAATTCAATTTCTTATGTTGTTTTCAAAAAAACTCTAAAATATTCAATTTTTACTTAAAAATTAGACCAGACATTCTTTTTTTGTAATTTTATTTTCGTTTATCTATTTTCTTCTCTCACACTCTTTCATATACCATATCATTTATTTGCAAAAATTGCTTCATTTTGACACATAATTTAATTAAGTGTTTCTAAATATCATCGAACATCATGAGCTATCCCCCCCCTATGATTTTTTTGATGAAAATTACATTTTTCAAAATGTTGTTTTTGTATTTTTTATAAAGTTCTACAGCTAAAAAAATAATTTCTGTGAAAAAATTTTTCAAATATTTCAAACCACTCCAAAGTTATATACACAAATATATGTTTTAAGCCATTTCCTTATCTACTTTATATGTTATACATATTATTATTATATATCTATACATAAATAGGTGTACGCAGAACAGTTAAGAAACATTTTCTCCCGTGTTTCTCAACCAATTTTGATAATTTTTTTTTTAAATCAATAAGAGTAGGGAAAAGGAGTGCACCGCATATCTCTTAAATCAGACGTTCCATTCCACTGGTTACATTTGATGGGCGTTGAAATAGAGGCGAGGCACTTTTCATCAGCCCAAGTTTTCGGTAAACTTTTGAACTATAAGTCACAAATCAATGAAACTTGGTAAGAACTTCCTTCCTTGACAAAGGGGGGTGGAAACACTCATACAACTCAAAGTTGTTATATCAAATAGCTTTGGAAGCATTTCTACTAGAAAGTAGAATAAGGGAAGTAGGGTACTGTGACGGGCATTGGACAAAGCTTTAAAAGTAAAAATCACAGAACATGGAAAATCAGAATTGAGATACTGTTTTGTGATTTCCTGCTGGTGGTGCGTTTGGTGCTGTAAGAGTTCATTTACGTTTGCATATGAGTGAATAAAAATACAAAAAAAAAATCAATTTTTAAATGGTCGAATCTCGACCAAAGGTGATACTAGTAATTAATATTGCATGGTGTCAATTTGAGTCAAATCGATCAATAAACAACAATTTTCAGAAAAAGCGATCCCAGAGTCTGGAATCCGGACTACCACTCGAATATATCGTGTGAATAACTTCAGTGGTTCGGTCGTGATGGTCAGACATAAATACGCACCAACTTTTTTTATATATTAAGATTTAATGTCACATCTAGGTAAGTTTGAAATAACTTGTCCACCTTCATAAAAATTTGCAATTGTTTCTCTTTCAAAAATGTGAAAAAAAGCACAACAAAAAACCATAAATTCATTACATCACATAATTAACGATATACAAATGGGTCACATACACTATAAATTCGCAATAAATATCAAAACAAAACGGAATGATTAAGCCATAAAAGTAATAAATGCACTGCATTTCAATTAAAGACACCGAAAAAGTGAAGTAACTCTGGGTACACTGTGTGCATAACTAATTTAATAAATTTCAAGCCGTACAATTGTGCAAACATGTGCAAAGATGTGTTAACATGACCAAACAGAGAATAGAGAAAGAAGCAAAGATGTCTACTTACTAGTGCTGAAAGAAGGAATAAAATTTATTAAAACTATTCAAAATGATGAAAAAGCAACACAAAAAGAAATGTCAATGGGTTGCAGAAGTGCGTTGGCATCTCCTATGGAAACTATGATTAGATAAGCTCAGCTAAAATTGAAAAGAAATACTTACATACAAGCGAAAATTAACAGCTGAGAATAAAGTCTTGGTTATTTAAAGCAATTATTATCCTACTATCCTCAGGTCATAGCCCGAGGTGTTATAACAATTGAAGTTGACTCTTTGTAAAAAAAATTATTTTAACTATAGTTAAACAACAAAAAAATAAACCTTTTTAATAAACATAATTTATAGTGTTAAATTATATAAACTGCTCTTCCTGACTAAGGTTCATTGAAGTTGGAGGTGAAGTCTGCGTGACTTAATGATCTTAAAAATAGTTTTCTGAACTGAGTTGTTCAAGACTTCGTTAAATACATTCTGTAAGTGAAACGATCACTTAAGTGCTTCTGACTTTTATAGCAAATTTTACTGTTGTTTTAGGTTATCGGGTCATATGCAATGATGTTTCCGTTTTGCTAACTGAAGCATTTAATCACTTGCATAAGTTCAACATCAAATTGTTAGAAAACTCATGACTTGATTTCCATTCATGGATCTTGTTGACGCAGTTGAACCAGCCACCTTAACGAGCTTTTATATATGAATTATACAGGTACAAACAGAATAACACATTTTTGAAAATATAACAGATCCGATTGTTACTCGTATATTTTTGACATACTTAAGTAAGGTGTGTCTATTCAGAGCAGTTCTTGCAGAAAAAAAGCTAGATTGTAGATATTCATATGAACAAGCATTTAAGTAATTTCAAAAAACGTGAGTAAGCTATAGCTTTTGGGGAAGTTTTTTACGGTTATAAGAAAATAAATTAACTAATTAAATTTACGTTTTTTATAGCATTTCAAAATACTCACATTGCTTATATATCAAAGAAACGTCAGTAAAATCATTATTTCATAGGATAATTTGATATAAAAAAAAAATCATACTTAATAAAAAAATATTTTCAATTTCGAATTTAAGAAAAAAATATTTAAAAACTTTAATTTTTTTTATTTTTCATTTAATTGGCTTATAATTATTAATTCTTATTTATTTGAATTTTTTATAATGATTTTTTTTTAATATTTTATGTGTAATTTTTATTTTTTTTTTAAATTTTCTATCTAAGTTTAACGTTTTAATTTTATTTTTTATGCATTATATGTTTTATTTGTATTAATTTTATTTATTTATATATAATAAATAGTATTTATTTATATAGTTCATTAATCAGATATTGGTCACTATTATATTTTTGTTTTTTTATACATTGTGTGTAATAGACATTGTGATATAATTGTATTTTTATTATATTATTTTTATTTCACATATTCTATTGTATTTGTTTTTTTCATTTTTGTTTGTATGTTTTACTTTTAATTTCTTAATATTTGTTTCTTATTTATTATTTTATTGGGCATTTTCATATTTTTTCCAGTATTAGTTCTTATTTCTTTATATATTATTTTTAATATATTGTTTTATTGTTCATTTGCATATTTTATTATGTAGTTTATTATGTATTTCTTCGTTCTTGTTTATTTTTAATTTATTAATATTTTTTTGATATATTTTTTTTTGTTTACGTATATATTCTGAGTTTTTTTTTTAATTTTATTAATTTTATTGTTGTATCTAATAAGTGGCTTTTTATTTTTTTATTATTTCTTTAGTTCTTATTTTGTATTTTTTAATTTTGACTAAGTAATAGTTTATTTTTTGCATTATATATTAACTTTATACTTTATACCATTATTTTTGTAATTATTAAGTTTTCAGTTTTAAATTTTAACTTTTTAAAATTTTGTTTCTATTTCTTATATTTTAGTTTTTGTTTTTCATATATTATTTTGTAATTTTTTTTTCTTAGATTTCTAAATTTTTGATTTGTAATGTTTCTTAATACATTTTTTGTTTGTTTTTATTATAAATACGTCTTCTTTTCTCAGTTTTTATTTTTTTTTTTTTTTATATAATAAATAAAATATTTTATATTTTTTTTTATTAAACTTTAATGTTTTATTTCGTTTTTGTAGATTTTATTCTATATATTTTATTTTAAATAATAGATTTACTATATATATTTTTACTTTTTATTATTAATTTTTATTATTTAGTTTTAATTTTTATTTTTCTATTTTATTCTAAAGATTATTTTATAAATATTTTATATATTTTATTTTAAAAAATTTTTTTCAATTTTCTACATACAGTAGACTCTCACATATTAGAACCAATTTGTTCCACGGGTGGTTCTAGTTTCTAAAATGTTCTAATTTTTGGTTGTTTTTTTTTTCACAGTAATTTAAAAGAAAATAATTAAACTGGTTAAAAAAAAAATTATGTTAGCGCAAAAGAATTTTTATTTATTAATATTTTGTTTTTTTTTAACATTTAAATACGGCCTTTCATCATTTATATTGAAAAAAATTTGACCTTTAGGCCAAGCATGTTGACAACAAGACAACATGAAGACCTTTGTTAATTATGATTTTTTTAACATAAAACTCATATCATTCCCTTTTTTATATATATATCAATGAGCAAAGATCACTTATGAATTAAGTGCGTTCACTTATGAACCAGGTTCTAATTTCAGAGCGTTTAATATTGAAATGGCAAGTTCTAATTTCTGGACAGTTCGAATTTGTGAGACTTTTAATTTGTGAGAGTGTATAATTTTTTTTCGTCCGTGGCGTCCGTGGCGTAGTTGGTTAAAGTGCGAGGCCGCTATGTCAACGAACCTGGAGATCCGGGTTCGAACCCCAGCAACGACAGAAAATTATTTGAATTAAAATAATTTTTCTGTACGGCCGCCACCTCTCTGCAGACAATAGCAAACCTCAGAGAGTAATCAAAATGCCATGTAAAGCTTCTTGAGAACGAGAACATTCCGTTCATCGCCGTTCGGAGTCGGCGTTAAACATGTTGGTCCGGTTCTCGATCAATTGTGTACAAATTTAATAACACGCACAACACAATTGATCATAAGAAGCTAGGTCAAAGTCCTTTCAATGGCTGGAATGGCCAGTTATTTATTTTTGAAAGGACTTTGACCTAGCTTCTTATGATGAATTGTGTTGTGCGTGTTATTACGTTTGTACACAATTGACCGAGAACCGGACCTACAGGTTTAACGCCGACTCCGAACGGCGATGAACACAATGTTCTTATTCTCAAGAAGCTTTACATGGCGTTTTGATTACTCTCTGAGGTTTGCCATTGTCTGCAGAGAGGTGGCGGCCGTACAGAAAAATTATTTTAATTCAAATAATTTTCTGTCGCTGCTGGGGTTCGAACCTGGGTCTCCAGGTTCGTTGACATAGCGGCCACGCACTTTAACCAACTACGCCACGGACGCCACAATTTTTTTTTTATTATTTTGTTTTTATTAGTTTGTTTTTACATATTTTATTTAGTTTTTTGGGTAATTTTAATCGTCCTTTGAACATGATAATATTTTCATAACATGAAAAGATAATATTATTGTCCCTCTTTTTAGAATTAATAAGACGAGAAATACCGTCTGATCATAAAACTAGTAAGAAATGATCTTCGACTGGGTCAAAGTTAAAATACCCCTACGTCCGAATTGAAATATATTCAAAGTCTTAAGCGGTCAACAAAATTTTTATTTGTAAAAACATTTTTGTCAAAGTTTTAACAGAAAATATTCTGTTTTGTTTTTTGATAAAGTCACTTTGTATGGGAGGTAGGCGTGGTTTTCATCCGATTTGGTTGAATTTCATATTCAGAGTGTATATTAAATAGCAAAGCTCATGTGCAAAATTTCAAGTCTATATATTAATTTTTGTGGAATTCTAAGAGATTTTACCGTTTTGATAAAGTCACTTTGTATGGGAGGTAGGCGTGGTTTTCATCCGGTTTGACTCATTTTGGAACTTGACCTTTATTTTTTAGATACAAGCTTAAATATCGAATTTCGTGATGATAGCTTGAACATTACGGCTGTAATCGTGATCACAGGCAGACAGACGGACAGACGGACATGGCTAAATCGACTCGGGTGGTGATGCTGATCAAGAATATATATACTTTTCTATACCTACCACGCCTCCTTATGGGCGTTACAAACGGAGTCACAAAATTAATATACCCCGTTTACGTTTTTTAAACGTAGGGGTATAAATATCAGGAATTCTCCATTCAAACAAACCGCATTAAAGAGATTTTCTCAAAATTGCTCTGGGTTGGTACATCTATGATCTCGTGCTCAAATATCTGTTTGTGCGCCATTTGTCTTCAGTTTGTGTGTGATAGCTTTGTAAACATGTCAATGTTGTTTGTTTTCTGCGAATTTCTCAATGTCGAATTTAGTTGACCAAGAGTTTGTCTGAAATTTATTGTTCCTTGAAGAAACAATTGAAAATATGAAGAAACAATTCGTGGGTTCTTAACCACGTCCACGCACCGGCTCACAAAACTCATTTTGTACGCGACTATTTGACCAAATACAGCGTTCATACCATTCCGAAAGATCTGTATTCATGCGACATGGCTCCTTGTGACTTTTTCCTATTCCCACGACTCAAGTTACCACTTCGTTGAAAGCGTTTTGTGACGATTGAGGCGATAAAGCATAGATGCGGGACGCATAAAGATAAATCACAATATCTTGATTTCTTGCAGTGACCATTTTGTTTCCAATGAAAGATATTTATGGTATTTCGATTCTATTTTTGGACTCAGCTGGTAAAAATACGCTAGTTTGTAGAGTAGTGTTATTGTTTATAATAATATGAAAAGCATCTAATATGACATTTCTCGCTTGTTGATATATACATTTTATCGATAGTACCTTAAAACTAATAACAATGATAGCCAGATAAAACAAATTTCAAATGGGTCTTCGAAACAACAGCCAACATATAACATATAAACGACAATAAAAGCCACAGTCATAACAATCAAATAAATAATGCAATTAAGACACAGCTAAAATTGCTACCACTAACTTCCACTTCTGGTCAGTGATGATGATAATCATAATGATGATGATTGTGGCAATGATGATGATGATGATGAAAAGTCGTTGACTTTTTAATGTCAACATTGAAACAATCGATTTGATTGCAGTTTAATTGACAGTCAGTTTGACAAACGGCTTTTTGTGTTTTTTATCTTGCTTTATGGTGAACTGTTAAATGCAACATTTGAATTAAATATTTTGCAAACGCATGCGCGACACGTTGAGCTTTTGTCAAATGTGAGATCATAAAATACCATAAAAGATTACAACATTAGTTAAAACGGCGACATTAGGCACAGAAATGAGCAGACATAAGTTAAGCAAAAGTCTCCGGACTTTTTGAAATCATGGATTTGGACGAAAACGGTAAAAAATATAGCTTACGTTTATTCAATGTTTACTAGTTACTGACTGGTATTAAAAAGTTCACTATTTATGTTGATTTTTATGGCCTTTAGACAACGACATAAATAATTTAATGCTCAAATAAATAGAGAATAGAAACTGTCAACGAGATTAGATACAAAATCAGAGCAAAAAATATGGCCATTGTCGACTAAATTTGGGTCATGCTTTTATATGTGGTGTTGCTATTGTTGTTGTTGTTATTGTTGTTGCTTTTGTTGTTGTTATACTGCTCATAAAAGTCACATTTGATAGCTGAAATTCAAGATATTGGAGTAAATTTCGGATGAAAGTGAATAAATCATGAGGTGAAATGCAAAGTGATGTTGGAGTCATGTTTTAAGAGGTCTAAACAAGAGACAAGATTTATTTAATTAGGATTGATATAATAAATTTTGAAAATATACAAAAAATTTACTAATGTAGTATTGGAAAAGGAAGCAAATATGAATGACAAGAACCCGGACTGGACGAAACCACTAAAGGACTGAAGCTATAAAAAATCTAGACGAGATAAAATATACAGAAAAAGTTAGAGTTGAAACACAGACGCCGTCGAAAGAAGATGAGTTACGCAGAAGCAATATGTTGGCATTAAAATTAAATTAAACTACTTTAAACTACGAATTAATGTGAAAAATTAAGCTACAATTTATGAATAAATAAAACTAGTAATAAATAAATAAAATAAGAGTGTTCCATTCTCCACATTTATTTCTTGTTAATAATTCACTTCGAGGACATGAGACCTTTTCACCATTAAAAAGAAGTGGGCTGCATTGTCAACACACCCGTAGGTTTTGGCGTTATATCGTATCTTTATCCTTGTCTTTATTCTTGTCTTTATTCTTGTCCCTACACTAAGAAAAAAAATATTAAATTTATCCAAAAACTTTTTTAATTTATCCAAAAAGCGAGTCAATTTTGCACCAATAACGCATTTGCATAAATCAACTTCGTAAATATTTAAATACTTTTTTAATTAAATAAAATATTAAAATATTTAAACATAATATATAAAAAAAATATATTAAAATTATGCACGAATTTTTTTTTAAATATCTTTCCAATATTTGCTATTTGAAAATAAAACTATACTATAAAAATATTGAATTTTAGAAAACAACATATTTAAATTCAATGTTATTAATGGTTTTATAGTATTATTTTCTTCACATTCATATTTTCTTCAAAATAAGAAGCAAAATGTGCAGGTAAATGACAACCAGTGCAAGACATCCGTCAGAAAATATCGAGTTGTCACTCCACCCTACATCATTTCCTCAAGTGACCACCTATCGCACTCACAAATCATCTTGGCCAAACATCCAGGAAACAAAAACTAAACGAGAATTATAAGAAATCTACAACTGCAAGAAATAAACTGCAGGAACAGAGTGCGATGCTGTTGCTGCTTGTCGGCTATTTCAGCTGTATGGAATATGTGTGTTGGTGTGTGGTATAAATAAAATTTAAATACGGGAAAAAACGAGTTGTAAGGAAAATATTTGATTTATCCATGTAAATATTTAAATAAAATTTATACTCAGGCGTGGATAATGTTAATATGCGTTATTTCCCTTAGTGTATCCTTTCCATTGTTCCCAAAATTTCCCTCTTCCTTATCCTTTTTCTTATATTTGTCCTATGAATTGTCCTACTTCTTGTCTAAACTCTTGATGTAATTCTTGCCCAAAATCCTGACCTTATCCTTCCTTGAATCATTTTTTGAACAAATTCCTGACCTTATCCTTGTTCGAATCACTTTCCCTATTCTTGTCCCAATTTTTTTCCCAATCCTTGTTCTAAATCTTATACTATTGAGTCTAAATCCTTGTTCTAATCCTAGTCCCATTTCTTGTTCTTATCCTTATGACGACTTTTCCTAAATATTGTTTCAGGTGTATCTAAATCTTGGACTTTATCCTTGTCCCAATCTATGCCATAGTGCTTTTCTCAATCCTTGTCTGAATGCTTGTCCTAATCTTTCTTCATTTATATGCTCTTTTCTTTGTCCAAATCTTTGTCGTACTCCTTATTTCATTCCTGGTCCTAAACTTTGTGTAAATCCTTTCGATATTCTTTTTCTTAAATTTGTCCTAATCCTTGTCATAATGTTTGTCCTTATTTTTTTTTAGTTAATTTTTTTTTTCATTTATTCTTTTGCTTTTCCATTTGGTGCATTTAGGTCACTTTAAGGCAGTGATGTTCACGTAGTACCACGCGTGAACATTTATGAATCCCCATAACATAAACCAAAGTTTATTTTGAGGGGGGGACCTGGACAACTTTTTTTTCCTCCATAGAGAGTGAGGCGCCTTAATGTATACTAAAAAAAAAAATATAGCGGTTGATAATCATTCAAAAAAATTGTAATGTTTTTATTTTGGGAAAAGGTAAATTTTCTCCGAAAGTGGTAAATTTTTTCCCAAATAGTGGTAAATTTCGTCTCCCTGGAAACACTGGTAGAATCACGCGTGGTGAGACTCGTAAGCTTTATTCGAGAATCGAAACACGTACACGATCGAATGCACGAAGTTCTCTTAATCAGTTGGCGCTCATTGTATAATAATGCAAGGTAGCATTGACAACTGCTTATTTTCTCTTCTACAAGAAAACATCTCCTGTCAAAAACAGCTTTTTGTGTACATGCATCTGCAGCTGCTGTAGTTGTTGTTTTTTTCACTTCAACGTTTTCAAAATTGTTTTTGTTTTCAATGGCGGATTGTAAGCGCTCTTTTTTTTGTAAATTTCTGACAGGAGATGTTTTCCCAAGCAACTGTCAATGCTACCTTGTATTATTGTACCATGGTTGGCGCTGAAACTTCAAGTTAAAAGGCTCTTGCCTCTTGATCGTGTGTTTGCACTGCACGAAATGTTTCAGGCATATGAAAATGCGTTATTTCCAAAATAATAATAATAATAATGCTAATGATAATGACAACAATTTTTGCCAGTGCAGAGAGCGAGAGAGCTACAAACACAAGCTCAAAAGTTGAAAATTGTAGTAGTATGCGTGTGAACACCACTGCTTTAAAGGGTTTTCTGAGAGGCCTTGCTTTATATTTTTATTTTTTTTTATTTTTTTCATGTGACCGAAAACCTGAACTGTTGTTCCATAAAATGCACCGTAGCTCCAATAGTCATGGAGTTATATACCATGCAACGTTTTTTCATTGTTGTTGTGTTTTTCCTGCATTAAGCGATTGCTTTCGTGGTGTCGTGGCTCCAATTTTTTTTTTTTCAAATTTGTTATAATATCAAAGGACCATTTTATACTGTCATTAAATTAAAGTTTTCATAGCATTCGTACTCAGCGAATAAGAATTCCATGCAACAATATTGTTTTTTTTTGTTGCATACGCTGCTTCCTACGCGAGCTGATGACGTTATATATTTATTTTTTAGGCCAAACAAAAATTCCTCATTTCTGTTAAAAAATATTTACCGTGCCGAATTTACTCAAAGAGTAATAATTCCATGCAACGCCATTGCGTCTCGATGCAGTTTCGATCATGTTGCGGCTCTCTCCGCTGCCTCCGTCATGAATTATTTGTCTATTTTTGTCATGAGGGCTAAGAACAAACCTTTATTGGCGTGTGATATTTTTTACCATAACACTTATAAACAGCGCATCATAATTCTATGTAACAAATTTAAAGTTTCGTTGCTAAGGCAGCTGCCTCTACATTGCGATGACGAATTAAATTTCTTTTTTTTTTATTTTTGTCATAGAGTTCAACTATGTCACAACTTTCATTATTACATCTATAGTCATTGAGTAGCAATTCCATGCAACGCCGTTGCATTTTGGAAAAAGGTTTCCAAAACAGTTTTCAATCTGTTTTGGAAACTTGTGCAATAAAACGTAACGTTGTCACATCAAAATGTTTTCTATTATTGACAATGACATAAAGTGCGTTCATACATAAACTGTTGTATAGCATAAAATAAGCTTTTGCTTTTTTTTCTTAAATGATATAACTCGTTTAATATATTGCTTCCGTACAAAATGCTTTCAGTCCATTAAAGTTAAATGCTAATTAAATTAGTGCAATTCAACTTATCGCGGGCATCTTAATTGTTGCAAATGCCTAATTGCTGTCCACGGAAGAAATGTTACCCAAACGAGAAACAGCACAGCGCAGCACAGACACAGCACAACAAAAAAAAACTTTTACTTTTAGACATTTCTATTTTATACGATTTGAGTTTTCAACAAGTTCAAGCCAACATGAATTGAGTTACATTCAAGCTTAGATGTTTTCTGTTTTCCCAAAAGGAAAACAATAAAAAAAAAGGAAATCTAGAAAAGAAAAATCAAGCAAAGCAACACCAAGATACATAACTGAAAATGTGCAAAAAGAAATTAAAAAATTATGCCGCCACTTGAATGTAAATTGAAATTAAAGCAAGACAAAAAAACAAAAAAAAAAAAAAAAGCACATTTTCCCGCGCTTCAGTCAAGCAGCTGTAGTGGAGTGTAGTAATAAAGTGACAGCAACCGAGGGGCGCCAATGAGTTAGTGATTGCATTGTGGGTGGTGGCGTTGGTAAAGTTGAGTTGAGTTGGGGGCGCGTGTGAAAAGCGCATAATTTTGTCGCGATCGAATTTTCACTTTTTCCTCACTATTTTACTCTACATTTTGTTATTATTTTCTTAATACCTATATCTCTTGCATACTTGTACAATGCTGCTGTATCAGCTTTTTTGGTTTTTTTTTGGCATGCTGCGACTGCGCAACTACCAACAATAACAATAACAATAATACAGGTGCTTTTGGCCTTACAGCTTCTGGGCAAGTGATGAAATTGTTTTGTTGCCTTTATTGTTGGCTGGGAATATTTTTTTTTGTGTGCTGACTGATGTGTGCGCGGGAGTGTGGGAAGAATGTCAGTTGGGTGTAACAGTTCAAGATAATGTTGAAGATGTTCATGATGTCAATGAAGAAAAGCCATACTCATTGTCAAGGCGCAATGGCATGCTTGGAGAGGGAATACAAAAAAAAAAAAAACATTAATCATCATAGGTTCCAAAGTGCCTACCTATGTAGAAATGTGATGCCACTGTTTCGTCAGTGCTCACTTTCATGTCGCTATGGACAAAGGCGGCTCAATGTGTAGTTATTTGAAATTTTGAATTAACACCAAAAACATTCAAAAAATACTTACTATGAAAGCAGAGACCTCAAGAAGAGTTTAAATTTTTGTATTTTAGTTAGAAATAATTTCAAATATTTCATTTCATTATAAAGATCGTAGTATAAATACCTAGATTATTGTTCGAGGGCCTTCATTTCTGACGTATAACCATTATGTGTTCGTGACGCACTAAACTATCAGTGTCTAGAGAAATACTTGAAATTTCAATTTACAAAAAAAAAAAAAAACAAGAACAAAAAAAAAATATTTTAATTCAAGAACGTAATTGACAATTTACACTTCGAAACAAATAAATTATCTCAAGTACCTACTTGAGACTATTCAATAATAATTTCTGTTACTATGTTGCCAACTGTAGTTTATCACATCGAAGTTATACTAAATAATTATAGTTAATAATTATTGCAAAATCACTGAATAATTGCAGCATGTGGAGGAAACTTGTCGTCGAATGAAAATTTAATCAGACCATCATTTAAGCCATTCAAGACAATCGATCGGTACATGACTTAAAAGGTGTGCACTGTTAATGGCTCGTGTTAAATTCTGCCATTAAGGAAGTCAATCAATTGGAATTTATCAATTAAATGTTAAATTGAAATGAAGGCATATAAAGTATTTCTTATAAAAATAAAATAATAACCCAATAAACATTATGACTCTTAAAAACTCCTTTAAAACTCATATAAATGAGTTTTTATCGTCATAATGCGCCCAAAAAAGACTCTTTTATGTTACATTTTCGTGGGTTGTGGGCTTCAAAATATGATGGCTCATAATAAAGACTCTTTTAGGACTCATAACAAAGACTCTTTAAAGACTCATAAAAGACTCTTTTAGAACCCATGTAAATAAGTCTTTTTGGACTCAAAATTAAGACTCTTTTAAGAGGCATATTTAATACTCTTTTCAAAAATCATGTAATGGAATCTTTAAAGATTCATATGAAGACTCTTTCAGAACTTATAGAAATTATTATTTAAAAAGTCTTAAGTATCATGTTAAAGGCTCTTTAATGGTTTAAAAACTCTTTGTAAACACTAATTTCTGACATTGATATGATGTTAATTATATCTTAGAAACTGCGTGTCGCCACTCTGGTGAACTATAAAAGACTACGTCTTGTTGTAAATACAACATTATCTAAATAAATAATAAAAACGCGCAAAGGGAAATGATCGTGTGTGCCATTTTTTCTATTTATTTAATAATATTAATAATAAAAATAATTATATTTCCATATTTTGCTATTCACCGTACTCATAAAACACGCATAAGAAAAACTCTTTTTAGAGTCTTATTTTTGAGCAATCATTTAACAATCATATCAAAGACTCCTTTAGGAGTCTTTTTATTGCGTACTCATAAAACACGCATCAGAATACTATTTTTAGATCTTATTTCTGAGCAATCATTTTGCAATCATATCAAAGACTTCTTTAGGATTCTTTTTATTGCGTACTCATAAAATACGCATAAAAAATACTCTTTTTGGAGTCTTATTTCTGTGCAATCATTTTACAATCATATCAAAGAATTCTTTATGAGTGTTTTTTTTGCGTACTCATAAAACTCGCATAAAAAATACTCTTTTTAGAATCTGATATCTGAGCAATTATTTTACAATCATATCAAAGACTCCTTTATGAATCTTTCTATTGCGTATTCATAAAACACGCATAAGAAAAACTCTTTTTGGAGTCTTATTTCTGAGCAATAATCTTACAATCATATCAAAGACTCCTTTATGAATCTTTTTAATGCGTACTCATAAAACACGCATTAAAATACTCTTTTTAAAGTCTTTTTTTGAGCAATTATTTCACAATCATATCAAAGACTCCAAAGACGATTATGAATCTTTTTATTGCATACTCATAAAACACGTATAAAAAGTACTCTTTTTTAGAGTCTGATTTCTGAGCAATCATTTTACAATCATATCAAAGACACTTTTATGAATCTTTTTATTGCGTACTCATAAAACACGCATAAGCAATAATCTATAGACTCATTTTCTTTTTTTGAGGCACTCAGAAAATGTTTGCAAGGAACTCTTATATACTTCTTTATAAAAAAACAAAACAAAAAAAATACCATTTTATTTCCTAGCTAGAAATAAAAAACATATAAGGTCTATTTGAAATCATACTCATTGTTGCTTCCGAACTCGAAACCTTAATTCCGAAACTCGAATTTCAAATTATAATTTTCAGATGGTGTAATCAGCTTAAACCAAAAAACAAATTTTGAGGATCAATTTAAAGGATTATCCGTTTTAAAGGAAGAAAGTAAAGTTTAAAAAATCGAACTAAAATTCAAATTTTGAAATTTTTGATTTCGTAACGATATTTGGATTTAAATGTTTAGACATTATACGTGGAATACAATATCGTTCAAATGTCCTCATCCATATCATTCAAATGGAGTTTTTGCGGTACTCAAGGCTTTTGAGGTGATTTTGAATGGTTTTTGTGCACAACTCGGGCAATAGCTCGACCATGACTTGAATGATGAATTTCAGGGAAAAAAAAAATATCAGTTAACATACGGCCATAGTCCTCAAAATTGACTATAATGGTTGCTCATTGATTACTTTCAAAAAAACACCACCAGACCATAATGCATACTATAAAATCACTTTTTGCGGATGCACTGGCTTCTCCTCAATCGCTTGGGGACTTTCAGAGCCCCATCTACGACAATTTTGCTTATTCACGTATCCACTTAAAAGTGAAATGGGCCTACTCTTTGAAAAATCAGCATTTTTTTTTAGAACAATTTAACACAATAATCACATCTATTTTTGATATATATGTACATATATATCAAATATTCAAAGTACCCGTTACTTTTTAAACATACCTCCTAGTGATATTGGTGTATTGGGTCGGATTAAAAAAATTGGATCGGAAACTGAAAAATTTTCAAAAGTTTAGTTTTGTTTTTCGGTCACTTAGTTCTTTATATTAGGTCTATAAAGCAGAATCTTCGGTAGTGTGGTTCTTATAGGTTTCAGCGAAGAACCTTTTAGAACTAGAGTAGTAAAAAATAAGCGCGGTTGTTTCATACGAGAGCTTCGATGAATCGTAACGTGGAACGTAGAATTACGTCGCGGAATAGTCTATTGATTTATAAATAAAAAGTTGCTTAATTAAGGAGATTCACATGTACTATATTGTTATATTGTCATAATGTCCTAAGTTTTAATACTAGTATAAAATGTTGCCACCTTCCGCACAGAAAAACATACTAAGTCATGACATCCCTGAAAGCTATGTTTATTTTAGTAATAAAGGTTTGCCCTTGTACGGAAGATAAAAAACGATAATTTTATAAAAAAAAAAAAAAAACCGCCATCATTTGGACCTTATCCGGAATTTCCATCGACTTCTTGTACATGGAATAATACATATCAAAAACAAAGTGCAAACTCGTTATGATAAAATGGTTTGCCCTTAAAGGTCGTTCATAAATTACGTTACCAATTTAGGGGGGAGGGGCGGGTAAGGGTTTTAAAATCTACTACGATAAGTAACGATAGCAGGGAGTAGGTCTCAGATACCTTTTATAAGGAATGTAACAAAACAACATTCCGCATAGGGGCAAATCATTTTATCATAAAACAAAATACCATTTGGACCTAATTCGAAAAAAAAAAAAACTTAAATTAAGAACAACTTTGCATATATTTTCACAGAGGAACATTTATTTACTACTCAAATCTATATTATATTTTGAAAATCTTACATTTAATCTGGATCACGGATATCTGAATCACGGAAACGCCCGAAAAATTTGGAAATAAAGCCCGAAAAGCTGTTGAAAATTCCGGGAATAATTTCCACTTCTTTTTTGGGCTTAATTTTCAAACCATTCGGGAGTAATAACCTTCTTTCGGGCTCAATTGCAATTTCAAATTCGAGCGTTTTTCCAAAATTCGATGCTATGGAAAATCGGGCTTTTTTGCCATTTCTTTTTTTGGGCGTGAATTCCGGGAGCCATATTTATCGCTACAGCAACCTTTTTCGCCATTTCTGGCGTTTTTAAGCAAAAAATTCCATACAACCAACGCCGTAGATAGGTACTTCATAAGGGTGGTTTACTGAAGCAAAATAAAATTATATATTACATTATATTTAACTTAATATCTGCTAACAAAAATAAGCAGTTAAAAATACACAATTTGCAATTTATCTTCACACATAATTTAGCAAAATTAAATATTTTGGAATATTTGCGTTTTTATTTAATACTAGCCTGTTCCTGGCGCGCGTTGCTGCACCCTGTAACTATATGGGAACATTATAGGTGCATTCTAAAACTTTCCTTAAACTCATAGTTTGATACCACTGTCATTTTCCACTGTGAGCATACAAACTAAATTACCAAAATGTAGCCAAATCGATTAAAACCGTAGGAAGTATAGCATTTTTATGCTATACTCTCTATAGGCTCAGTAATTTTGAAGTTTCCAGCCATCACTCAGACAGCGTTTTGCTTTTTGTATATGCAGGGTATTCCAATAAGAGGTGTTATTTGGGTATTCAAAGAAAAATGTCACTTTTTGAGAGAAATGATCGGATGTTTATTTCATAATAAAGAGGAAAGTATGCCGTTAATAATGAAAAACAACATCAGCCAAATGGCCACCATGACCACGCTTACAGGACAATATCCTTTTCAAGAAATTTTCCATAACCAAATCGCTGATCCAACCTCATTTTCGAAAAAGTAAGGTCCAATGACCCTGCCGGACCATAAACCGCACCAAACAGTCACTCGTTGAAGATGGAGAGGCTTCTCAACAATAACTCTTGGGTTTTCCGAGCCCCAGATGCGATTATTTTGCTTGTTGACGTAGCCGCTGAGATGAACCATTTTTGTAGTGAATTTTAATAATTTCAATGCGTTTTTGAAGCGTGTATCGTTTCATTTTTAGTAATGGCGTATTTTCTACTTGTCAAATGTGAAAGAATAAAAGCTTTAAAGGTGAGCTATTTACAATAGCGGGCGATTCACAATAACACGTCTTATTGGAAAACCCTGTATATTTTGGATAAAGATTATTGGCTACAACTTTTGATTGGTGAGAGATACTATGATAATTTTTTCTAATAAATTAATTATTTAGCTTGTATATTTTTTTTTCAAAAATATGTAAACACAATATTGGAAAAAAAATTTTGTTTGAAAAAATCAAGGGGTAGGTAGGCCTTGCTTTTTGAATCACAAAAATGGTTTTTAATTTTTGCGTAAAATTGAAACATATTGAAAACAAATTTTTGAGCTCTAGGCCAATCATGTTGACAACAAGACAACATGAAGAACAAAGAAGGCAACAACCAACAACAACAACAACGGCTCTGTATAGAGCAAATCACACAGCTTGACTATACAGACTGTTTCATTGGCCGCTACACCAACTCATCAGTAGCCTTTGTATGACTTTACACTGTGATCCATTCAAGCTACTTAGATTCTACATATACTGCCAATATGCCGAGAAAGTTACCCGGAATTTATTTTTGGCAGAGAACGCTTGAATTTTTGTAACTGAGTTCTTATCTTCATATGATGGAAACTGTACCAAGGTTAACCTAGATCGTATCATACTTTTAGGCATAGTCTTAATTCATGTGCATTTTCGAAATTCGATCACAGCGGTTTACTGCTATCAGGTCATATTGAAGTTGTTAATAGTTTTGCTGTTTAGCTCCTCCCTTTTTTACACTTCCTTTTTTAGGGTTCGGTAGTTTAACTGATGGTACACCTAAGATGGTATGGAGACCATTTTTGTTATGAAAGACTTTGTTGTTTATGTGATTAACACACAACTAATCATTTTCTTAACATTTTTACGGGCGTGCTCTCCCAGAAATTTTTATTGGGAAATTTTATTTTATTTATTATATTTTGCTCTTCATATCAAAAATGGTCTCCACACAACAAAAATTCAAGCGTTCTCTGCCAAAAATAAATTTCGGGTAACTTTCTCGGCTTATTGACAGTATAAGTAGAACCTAAGTAGCTTGAGGGGATCACATTGTAAAGTCATACAAAGGCTACTGATGAGTAGCGGCCAATGAAACAGTCTGTATAGTCAAGCTGTGTGATTTGCTCTATACAGACCCGTTGTTGTTGTTGTTGATTGTTGCCTTCTTTGTTCTTCATGTTGTCTTGTTGTCAACATGATTGGCCTAGAGCTCAAAAATTTGTTTTCAATATAAATAATGAAAGGCCGTATTCAAATATAAAAATTGTAACAATATTGAGTAAAATTGAAACAATTTTGGGTTTAAATTATTTTTACAACAAAAACAATTTTTGAGCCTTTTTTGTAAAAAGATTTTCATAGTACTTTGATGGAGATTTAAAACAAAAAAAAATTTAACAAAATGTATTAAAAAACAGCGGAGATATTTGAATCGAAAGTCACAAAATTAAATTTCTGATTGCTTTTTTCTCATTTTTGAGCAACGATGTTGCATAAAATATATCGTTGTAGTAAAATTTTTCATAGTTTTCAAGATATGTTCATGTTTTTGATGTCAAAATAACGGAATTTTTTTTAATTTTGCTAAATTTAAGAAGTATTGTATATTTTGTAAATATTTGCATATGTAACCTAAGAAAATAACTAAAAATATGCGATTTAATAAAAAATTTGTACTACAGCACCATCTGGTATCCAAGGTGGATCAAAGAAAATAGCGCCAAAACACTCATTGTACCTGAAAACCCCTATGTGCCAATTTTCATTCTAATCGAATAATAGAAAAATATTCTGGATTGCTAAGGGGGAGGGGGGTTTGAACCCCCAGAACCCCTCCCCCATATCTACGGCGTTGCATACAACTAAACTTCATGTTACATTTCACGAATATGACTCTTTCCAAAGTTCTTATTTGAAGGCGAGTTCTTTCTTTCGTCCCAATTCGGTTTATTTTAATTCGAAAAGACTCGTTTGAATTTTTTCAGTAGTTATAAATTTCGTCAAATAACCGAACTGATGAATAAAAACTCGCAGAATTCGGGGACATTTGGTCCGATTTGGAGACACCGGGACAATTGCTGAAATTCGGAGACATATCCCGAGTATAAGAGACAGGTCGTCAAACGAATTATACATATCGTTTATGTTTTACAGAGTTCCCATCAAATTGAATCAAAATAATTATTCAAAGACTCATAATTCGCTTTATAACATGTTGAAAATAAGAAACGTCACATGTTGCTAAAATTTGTACTATTCAAAAAGACTGAACTAATCAGGGTGGCGTAACGTAAAGATTTAATTTAAAATATCAGAAGTTTTGAAACAAAACATTTTGAGGAATTCCTCACAAATTGGTAACACTGGTAAGTGTATAAATTGGAATCGGGTTCTTATAATTAAACCGTGATTTATTTTCATATTATTGCGGGTATATAACTGTGCTTAACTTATCTTGACTTAACAGTACTTGACAGAACAGACAATTTTGAACAAGTGAATTTTGTTTCGTTTTTTTTATTTTATTCTTGCTGCTGTCCTTGTTCAAACAAAAGCTCTTGCATTTATTGACTCTCGGCTTGTCTGGCTTGTTAAGCATTTCCATTTTCATTTAATTTTCTTGTTACTTGTAACTTGTTGCGTTTTTTTTTTCTTGTTTTTGTTTTTGTTACATATAATGGCTATATCAGCTGCTAGATGGCTTATTTAGGTGGTATTACCGAAGCGCGTGACGGCCGCCTTTGCCATAAAGTTATGCTATTTCTTTTGCTTTCTTTCAAGACACTATAACTAACAGTATTTTTTTTGCAATAACTAATATTTTTACAATTGTCACCCCGTTATTACAGCGGGCGCCATCGTTGCAAACGCTTGCAACTGGATGGCAATTAAAAGATGGCAAGATAATAAATATAGTTAAAATAAGCGAGTGCAGGAAAATACAAACGTAGCAACAAAAACAACAAAAACAACAACACCAACACCAACAACAACAACAACAACAACAACAACAACAATAACAACAACAACAACAACAACAACAACAACAACAACAACAACAACAACAATAACAACAACAACAACAGTAACAACAAACGTGTTGACAACCACAGAGAGTAAGCTATTCGCCAAATACCTTATGCGTTCGCTGACTTCAGTTTTTCCTGTACATTTTATCCTACTATCTTGTATTAGTGGTTATTGCAGAGTTTATTGTTATTTTTTTTTTCGATTTGTGATTTTGTGGTTTTTGACTACTTTTTTTGCTTATATTTTTTGTGTCTTGAGCTTATCTTCTTAGTTAAGAGAGGTGCCAACAAGTTGGCTGTACATGCCTTTTAATTGTTGCATTGAACTTAAATTAATTGCGTTCTGTAAACAATTTTTCGCAGTGTATTTTTCTTTTTTTTGTGTTGTTTGCTTGGTTAACTGATAGCCGTGGTATTCACTCATTTTTGTGGTTGCAAAAAAAAACATGTGCTGTTTATGATAAAATTAACGTTGTGGTTAGCAATATTTTCCAACTTAATTGATCAGTTTTCTTCACGATGTCATTGATTTGGTTTTGTTGTTTTTGTTTGCAAAAACATTTCATTGCAAATACAACAAATCCGCATAAAAAGAGTTATTTTCTTTACGCAAGTCTTGCATAATTTTACGCTCTCATATTAATCACTAATGATAGTAATGGTGATGATGGTGATTAACTGTCGCTTGATGCATTCCGCAGTTGCTTGATCAACCTCCTCATCCTCAATTGTATGCTTAATTTTGATGCAGAAAAATCACTAATTACCATATTTATGTTGGCTATCGTTCGGTATCGATTGATCCAACAATCTCGGCTACAATTCCGCATTTGTTTCTTCTGGTGAATTTTGAAATGATGTGTAATTTTTTGTCAACTTTTTAACTTCCAGATAATTATTTTTTAACCGACTTACATATGTACGTAGTACAAATGTGAAGAAAGTGCAAACATTTCCTTTGATGTATTGCGGAAATTTTTGCGAATTGTGGTAAATTTTGTCACATTTGCCAACATTTATAATGCTTTATCATTTTTGTTTTATTTTTTAAATTTTTCATAATATTTATATTCATAAGCTTACCTATGCGCATGAGGTTTTGCTTTTACTCAAGTCAGCATGAGTAATTTTTTTTATTAAAATATTGCTGAATTTGTGTCATAGGCACGATGTAAGCAAAATGTTATAAAATTCGAGTATTTATGTAAACACACATACATATCTCTATTATTTACTAATCATAAATGTCACTGTATTCGAAGAACAATTTGTGGATACTTGCGTTAAGGCGTTAGGCCACTCTAGACGCCGGAAGAATAAGCTCTCTTTGGTTTTTTTTTCAGAAATACTACACAATAAATCGAGATTCTAAAAGAAAAAGAGTTTCATATACATATCAGTGACTGTATACAATAATTTTTTTGAAGTACTTCGAAAAGTGATTCGAAAAACAGTTTTGGAACGGGCGTTACAACTTATCAACTCACTAGAAAGGACAAATACGAAAATAAAATTAGAAAAAAAAAAACACGGAAAGCTCTGAGCGCTAAGCCTAAGATTACTTTCGCAAAGTTGGACTTTAATTGATATTATAATTTCTGACTTACATAACTTTTTGCTTTTTATCGGGACGGGCGTTACAACTATTTAGCCTTTTGTCAACCTTAAAAAAGTGGTTTCGCAGGTAAGATATTTAATTTTCACGAGTTTCACTAAATGCTCAAACACTTTTTTCGCTTTCTGAGTTTTATTTTCGACGGGAAGGCTTTCTACATTTGAAACACAGCTTTGTAAAGTATCTACTCATAAAGATAATAAAAATCTACTTGCTACACTCAAATTGAAAGTTAAAAATATCCCAAAGTATTATTAATTTTTTAGTTTCAGCAACATCACATGATAGACAGATAATTTCTTCACATAGAAGTACGGCAATTTTAATTATAACTTCAACTTTAATTTGTTTTGCTCGTTATCGATTAGCTTGGAATTGTCCAGTTATTAATGTCAAAATTTCGTCTCCGTTTTTCAGGATTTTCGACCAGACGAACACCTGCTACGACCTGTAATTTTTTAAGTATAAAAAGCCAATAAATGTTTTCGATTATAAAGGGTGTTTTTAAGAGCTTGAGAACTTTAAATAATAATGCAAGACAGAAATATTGTTGAAATGAATTTTTATTATTATAATCTTGTAGATACCCTACGGAGAAAAGAACCGGTTCTGAACCTATCACGTGATAGGACCCCAAGGGAGAGGGATCAGTCCCAATTCTGCCACCAACATATGAAACAATCATTTGATATTGCGATATTCGACAGATGCAAATTTTTTTTTTTTTTTTTCATCTTTGAATTTCCACACGATACAAATGCAGCTTTGAGTTTTAATCGATCTGTATCCGCTTGTATCAAATTAAATTGGTCCGTGCTGAGTAAAATAAAACCTGCCCCGTATCAATGCCAAAAGAATCTGTTAGGTGACAAGTTATATCAGACCAGTCCTGTGATAGGTTACATATGAGCTGCCACGGGACCAGTCACTAAAGAGCAATTAACCCTGCTTTCTCCGTATGGCAATTTCATGCCATTTCCTTTTTAAATATGATTTCCAGCATATGTCCGCCGCGGCTACGACTAACATAGCTCATTCGATCAGTCCAATATTTCACTACTTTTTCCAATAAATCTGGCCGTATGGCGTCAATGGTGTCTAGAATATTGACTTTCAATGCTTCAAGAGTTGCTGGTTTGTCGGCGTAAACCAATGACTTAGCATACCCCATAAAAAGTACTACTTCTGGAAGGAGGACTGCTCTGGAGGACTACTTCTGGACATAAAATTTTCACCAAATTGATTTTGCAATAAATTTATGGCAAGTTGCGCCGTCTTTTTGGAACGAAATGTCGTCGATATTTAGCTCATTAATTTTTGGAAACAAAAAAACCAGCAAGTCAACATGGCTTGATAGCACTCGCCATTCCCCGTTACGGCAGCTCCGTCCTCATTTCGAAAGAAATAAGGACCGATGATACCGCCAGCGTGTATACCGCGCCAAACAGTCCATTTTAATGGATGTGATTCGTTAATGGCTTGAGGATTGACTTCGCTCTATATACGGCAATTTTGCTTATTGACGTAGCAATTTAACCAGAAATGAGCTCTTTACTAAACACAATTCTTCGGTAAAAATGCTCATCTTAGGCCAGTTTTCGGCTGAATTAGTCCAATCAGCAAAAATGCGACGTAAACGATGGTCATTTGGCTTTAATTCTTCCACGAACTGATCTTGAATACACCGAGAAAAAAAAAACAACAGTAAAATCACCAAAACCGACTTGGGTGGAAACAATTTGTATGGAAATTAAAAACTTATGGTTATCCACCAAAGTAAAATAAAAAAATAAAAAATAAATAACTGGCCATTTCAGCCCTTGAAAGGACTTTGACCTAGCTTCTTACGATCAATCGTGTTGTGCGTGTTATTAAAGGCCGCTTTACATTGTCCTACTGTGTGTTACGACATGTGAGATAGAAAGTATAACCGAATCTTATCACACTGTCATTTTTTAATTTTTCTATAAAGAAATTAATTTTTCTCTTTTAGACTACCTCACAAAGTCACATTGCACTTTTATTCAATAAAAATTTAAAAATTAAAAATTCTTAAAATGAATCGGGACATAGCAGCTATTGTAAGCATTATAAGGGCTAATTGTGCATTAAAAATAGAAGCAGGCATTATTTTGCTTGCTTTTAAACATTTGATGAAATGTAACTTGCAGCTTGGTGATTTCCAATAAATTAAATTCGAAGAAATCTTATAAAACTCATCTCTGGTCGGATAGAATGTGTGATGAAATTAGAAACAAACCTAAAAATTAAAATGTAGAACGACATGTCAAAAAAATCAAAACAGGTTCGAACACACTTTGCTTTTCGTTCTTTACACCATTCAACATTCTATCATACATGAAAATTTTGACATGTCGTAACACACAGTAGGACAATGTAAAGCGGCCTTAAGTTTGTACACAATAGACCAAGAACCGGACCTACATGTTTAACGCCGACTCCGAACGGCGATGAAAAGAATCTTCTTGTTCTCAAGAAGCTTTACATGGCATTTTGATTACTCTCTGAGTTTTGCCATTGTCTACAGAGAGGTGGCGGCTGTACAGACAAATTAGGGGTATTCACACCGAACTCGTTAGTTTGTTATTTGGTTAGTTGTTACTTCGTTAAATTTGTTAACTGTGAACACACCCTTTTGTTTAATCTCGTTAGCCTGGTAATTATAGTTGAATAACAGCTGAATTGCTGAAAATTTTTAAGTAAAAAGTGGAAAGAATAGAGAAAAAAATTAATTTTTTTATGAAATACTTACTTTTCAACAAAACCTTCAATTTAATATGCGTTGGGTTTTATTTTTAATGCATTTAAATTTCATGCAATTAAAACAATGGAACAGCTGTTCGTATTTTGCCAACTAACGAACAAATTATCAGGGTTGCTAAGTTGTTACTTTGTTACTCGGTATTTCGATAGTTCGACAATTTTACAAAAACAAAGTGCATGTAAAAAAATAACAAGTAACAACTAACAAACTAACGAGTCCGTTGTGAATACCCCTATTATTTTAATTCAAATAACTTTCTGTCGCTGCTGTTGACATAGCGGCCACGCATTTTAACCAACTACGCCACGGGCGCCACGGATCCACCAAAGTAATATACTGTTTTATACATTACATGTGCTTTCATACTTTGATACCCCGCCAAAAATAATTTTTTTTTAATTCACTCAAGCCAAGTATGTTACATATTAACCAATAGTTTAGGTAAACCATCGAAAACTTTGGCATTTTATCAAAATGGTATGGACTTGAATGCTTTGTTCGCCATATTAAGCAAGCACGCTTATATAAACTGTTAAAGCCATATTGTATAAATTACAAAATACTTAGTTAATTTTTCCAAATTAATATCGGTAAGTTAAGCATGTAAAACTAAGATGTTTTGACAAAAAAACTTAGATGGCTCTAAATTGCCGAAGGCAGCTTATAAATTGTACTAGGTTTTTTGTTAATTTTTTTCTCGGTGTAAGCCAAGATCGTTACGGAAAATTTTCCAAGTAGTCGAAGGACAAAGGCCAACAAGTTGAGAATGGCGACGAATCGACATTTCGGCGTCTTCTTCAACACTTCGCGCTACAACAGCAATATTCTCTCTGATACGCACATTCCTTTGAGTTGTTGATGCTTTTGAATAGAGAAGAGTAAAATTAGTGCGAAAATTATCAATAATTGCTTGCACTAGGACGATTATGTTGATCTTAAAATGGACGAAGTGCTTTATGAACTTCGCGAACAGATTTATTTTGTTTAAAGTAAATTGCCACACTTTGGAAGCGTTGTTCTGGCGTTAAACGATTCATGATGAATTGCAAAAACCTTACTGAACAGAAATGTCAACACAGTTCGACATTCTCAAATGTCAAACCATAGACAACAACCATCGAAACTTCTCATGCAGCTAAAAAAACATCCTGTATATAACTTCTGCTATAGAAGTACGTAGGATATTTTTGATATATTGATTTTTGATAAATTGGAAAGTGAAAAATATGCCAAAAAAAAATCATAAGATTATGAAGAAATGAACTTTTCAATATAAAAAAAAAAAATCCTACGTATTTTTTTCCATACACAATATATTGTTATATATTTTTATGGTTTTCAAGTATTTTTCAATATAAAGTTTCAAGTGAATTGTTGTAAATTGCCGAAGTTATGTTTCTGGCCAACTTAAAAAATGCAGTTTTGATAAAGTTTTGAGTAATAGAAGTAGTAGTACTAGGCGACTTATACTAAAATTCAAGAGCCAAGTACTTAGAAATTTTTCTCATTTAAAATAAAAAAAAAAATTATTGATTTTTGGAAAATTCTAGAGTGGCTAAACCATTTAAAGAAGCGGTGATAATCGACAGATAAATAAATAGATAGAAATATATGATGTCCGGGGAGCTATTACTCGATACTTGTTTATATATATATTTTAGAAAGATAAAAATAAAATAAATAAATTGGCCATTTCAGCCATTGAAAAGACTTTGACCGATCTTCTTATGATCAAATTGTGTTGTACGTGTTATTAAATGTTTGCAAACAATTAATGAGGACTGAACTTACTCTAGTCTTATGCCAGAAACAATTTTCTGTATCACCTGGGGTTTGAACCTGGTCTCGATTTGGCATCGACTGGTCCACGTACTTTTTAACGTACTTGACCACGACAGCCACCGAGTTTAAACTATCATTGAACAAAAATATTTTGCTTTTGGCTAAAAATCACCTAGCAGTATATGTATTTGTCTTCTACAACAAGCTTGATAATGAAATATATAACAGCAAATTTTAAGTGTTTTTATGAACCCAGACATTTTGCTGCTATTAGTTTAGCAGCCACATCACTTTTTCCTGTAGTCGTCATTCAAAGCAAAATAAGCAAATGAAAGCGAAATTAAATTTGAATGCAACATTTAATAAAAGTTGTTAGTTGTTGCAGATGTTGTTGATGTTGTTGATGATGATGATGGCTACAGTTGCTGCTAATTTTGCGGTTGCATTTCTACTCGTAAAGCCTCATAGTGCTCTGACAGTTACTCCCATATGCAAAGTAATAATTTACAAATGTGGCTAACATTTACAACAAAAACAACAACTACATATTTAACGCTTACTTTGTGCCTACTATTTGCATTACAACTGGGAGTTCATATTTTTCTTGTTGTTATGGCTGGTTCCAAGCTATCTGGTACAATGCTTCAGAGTTCAACTTGTGGCTAATGGCAATTTGTAGTTTCCTTCACAGAGATTCTTCTCTGTTAAAGTTGCGTTCAAAATGCGGTAACATGTCAATGAACTTATAAACGTAAACAATAACTTCCCTATTTTGGAATTTTGCAGTTGGCAAATGTTGATTGTCGATATGGATATCCGGATAATGGGCAATTCTCTTTTTATAATTTCAGAATAAAGGAATTTCCCTTCCCCACCCAATCCCTCCCCACCCACCCAACTATAATTACAATTTATATCTTTAGTATACAAGATAATATATCCAAGTTTTGAAAAAATTTTCTGTAAAACGAATTAGTTCTTCCTTAACATTTTAACGATCAAAACGGAGAACATTTTTAGTCGAATTCAATCGTGTGTATTTCTGGTACCATGTGATTTGTGAGAGTGAGGGGTTTGTGAGAGCACTCTTTCCGTTATTGTTTTTGATTTTGGTCTAATATTTTAAATATGTTTGCCTATCACCAATTGATTCCATGGTAAGTGTACAATTCTCTGTCAATAAATTCTAATTTTCATTCGGAAAAAGTTCTTCGATTACAACAAATTTTTGATCTAAGCTACATATAGCTACAGAACCCATTCATGAAAAAAAGCTTAATTTGTACATAACAGTAAATAAAAGTCTATTATTTTTAATAGTTCTAAGAAGATTACAATTTGTTCTTAATACTTAATGCTTAATACTTAATACTTAATACTTAATACTTAATACTTAATACTTAATACTTAATACTTAATACTTAATACTTAATACTTAATACTTAATACTTAATACTTAATACTTAATACTTAATACTTAATACTTAATACTTAATACTTAATACTTAATACTTAATACTTAATACTTAATACTTAATACTTAATATTTAAAACTTAATACTTAATACTTAATACTTAATACTTAATACTTAATACTTAATACTTAATACTTAATACTTAATACTTAATACTTAATACTTAATACTTAATACTTAATACTTAATACTTAATACTTAATACTTAATACTTAATACTTAATACTTAATACTTAATACTTAATACTTAATACTTAATACTTAATACTTAATACTTAATACTTAATACTTAATACTTTATACTTAATACTTAATGCTTAATACTTAATACTTAATACTTAATACTTAATACTTAATACTTAATACTTAATACTTAATACTTAATACTTAATACTTAATACTTAATACTTAATACTTAATACTTAATACTTAATACTTAATACTTAATACTTAATACTTAATACTTAATACTTAATACTTAATACTTAATACTTAATGCTTAATACTTAATACTTAACACTTAATACTTAATACTTAATACTTAATACTTAATACTTAATACTTAATATTTAATACTTAATACTTAATACTTAATACTTAATAGTACTTAAAGGGCTACTGATGCATTAGTACCAAAATTACTTATTTTTGTATTTTTCTATTAGTAAAAAGACTTACATTTGTAATAGTAATACGAAGACCTCCATTTTTAATTGTACTAAAAAAACTTTAATTCGTAATAGTACAAAAAGACTAATATTTGTAAGAGTACGTAGAGACCACTTTTTGTTAGACCACTAAAAAGACTGCTATTTGTAATAGTACTAAAAATATTACTATTTCAAAATAAAATCCATACTTAGAACCTTAAATATTGAAAAATACTAGTGTAGGACTAAAATACTACCGTTTAAAATAGTACTAATAATCGTGCTTTTTGTAACAGATATAAATTTAAAAATACTTCTATTTGTATACTATTATATATTATACTTATATAAGTAGTATTTTGTAGTAATACTACTTTTTGCACTTGTACTTAATATAATTTAATTTATAATAATAATAACATAAATAACGGGCTATTCATTTCGGCTTTCGGAAAGTGTAGCCTTGGTGTTTGACAGGTGTCAATTGTTCATATCATCCAAAGTGGTTTTTGTGTAGTTAAATGTTTGCCACCGAACAATGCGTTAAAATTGTTCTAATTAAAAAAGGCTGATTTTCCAAAGTAAATTTTCTTCAGCGATGAGGCCCGTTTCAAACCCATTGTGGAAAAGCTATTGCATCCAAAAAAAGATGCTGTTTGGTGTGCATTATAGTCTGGTAGTGTCATTGGTCCGTATTTTTTTGAAAACCAGTTTTGGCATTAAATTGAAAATATGAATCTGAACGATATGGTTTCAACAAGATGGGACCAAAAGCTACTCAACAGCAGGAATTAGGACTTTGTTGCAATAGTAATTTCTAGGTGGACTTATTTCGAGATTTTGCGAAGTCAATTGGCCTTCGATATAGTGCGATTTGACACCTCTGGACTTTTTTTGTGAGGGTACGCAAAAGATCATTTTACGTGAAGAACCTCAAAGTTTTGAGCAATTAAAAACCAAAAATCGTCAAGTCATGGCTGAGCTAGTGCTCAAGTTGTGCACAAAAATCATTGAAGATTACCTGAAAGGACTAAGTCCAGCAAAAACTCCCGTGGAGGGAATTTGAATGATTCCCAAAGCTCTTCGCAAAGTTCAACATTTTTAACGAAATAAAAATTAAATTTTATTTCAAAAATTAAAATATTAAAGGAAGGAAAGGAAGGAAAAGAAGGAAATGAAGGAAAGAAAGGAAATATTTCTGGCATTTATTCTTGCGTCATATATATTAAGATAAAATTAAGTTACAAACTTGTGCATTCTTGTCAACCAATTTCAAAATTTTATTTCTTTAAATTTTCCAAATTTTTTTTTAATAGTTTACTTGAACTTGAAAAAATCGCACATGAGAAACTGTCACCCACCCCAACAAATCAGATAGCAAACAATTTATTCATTAAAGCAGCCAACTAGTTTCTAGGCAAGTTTTCAATTTCAAGACCAAAGCCGAGCCGTAAAAACCACCTCGTCTTGCCATGCCATGATGAGTACACATTAACAAGAAAATCGACACAAAAAATAAACAATATAACTGCGCATGCGCAGCAACAAATGGCATTGCAGACGCAATGGCGAATAAGGTCACCTCGTGTCCCAAAGAAAGTGAAATCCTGCAATAGTTAGCAGTTAAGACTGCACGTTACCATAGCGAATAAATAAAACTAAAATAAAAAACCACTAAGCGGTTCTACTACCATATCGCGTTTCCAATAGTAACCACTTTTGCTGAAAAGCTGTAAGGAGTTTATCAGTGAATCCGCCAGCTTGCATAGACATCACAAAGGAAAAACTTGGGCACATAAAAAGAGCCAGTAGAAAAACTTATAATTGTAAAGATTAACAAAAAAAAAAAAAAAACCACGGCAGTTTCCTATAAGATGGTCTTCAAGCAGGCAGCGCTCCAAAAACCGGAGTCAACACTATAAACAAAGTTTATTTAATTATATTATATGTGTATGCTTACTTTTCAACACCACTGTCACCCAGACAACTACTTCACATTGCTTCTAGCCATAAATGCAATTCCAACAACAACAACAACAACAACAACAACAACAACAACAACAACAACAACACCAACAGTAACTTGCTCCCAACAGTGCCTCAAATCTTTGCTTCCATGCTTGGAATCTAACATGGAATCTTGAGGTTTTCCTTGTATGTACGAGTAGTTGTTTTATTTTGTATGCAATGGTATTTGGTGGGAATAAAAATCTTGCATTTTCTACAATTTCTGCATTTGTAGCAGCAATTTTGTTTTTGTTGTTGTAGGTGTAGGTTTTGTCATATTGCCGCTAGCATTTTGCAATGTCATCTGTAGCTTGCTCATCCGACGAGATTTAGAAAATATTGTGTAAAGGGCAAGGAAAACAGTAACAATAAGAAGCAAGTTAGTCGATTTAAACTGCAAATAAAATACAACGAACTCATAGATACTACAAGCTCACAGATACAACACTTTAACGAACCATTCATTCATACATTCATTCATGTATTCGTTTGTTATTATTTTCTTTACATTTGGGTAACAATTTGAAAAAACCGCTTTTTTAAAGCTGTAAGCTACTTACTGGAATATTCGACATCTTACTGATGAATTATGCACATTTTGGTAATGAAATTAAGTTTAGTGGCTACCATGCACGCGATGGTGGCAGAAAAGTTTTTCACTTTTTTAGCTTGTTGCATTAAATTTATTTCTCTTTTACTTTATGTTTCGAAAATTTCACTCCAAGGTTGAAGTGTAGAGTAATGAGTCTATAGGTGGATAATAATGTCAAAATAATGCATTTAATTTGATGTATCTATAAAAAGGTCAGAATTTCTAAATCCTCCAGAGTTCTGAACGCCCCAACTGAACTAACATGCTCATTTTTACATCTTAGGTACCCATTCACATAAAAATTCAAATTTCAAATTTCAAAATTCAAAATTCAAAATTCAATATTCTTAATTCGGAATTCGGAATTCAAAATTCAATATTCTAAATTTAAAATTCAAAATTCAAAACTCAAAACTCAAAACTCAAAATTCAAAATTAAAAATTCCAAGTTCAAAATTCAAAATTCCGAATTCTAAATTCAGAATTCAAAATTCTAAATCCTAATTTCTAAATACTAAATTCTAAATTCTGAATTCAGAATTATAATTTTCAAATAAAAAATTAAAAATTCAAATTTCAAAATTCAAAATTCAAAATTCAAAATTCAAAATTTAAAATTTCAAAATTCAAAATTCTAAATCCTAATTTCTAATTTCTAAATTCAAAATTCTAAATTTTGAATTCAAAATTCTAAATACTGATTCTAAATTCTAAATTCTAAATTCTAAATTCTATATTCTAAATTCTAAATTCTAAATTCTATATTCTATATTCTATATTCTATATTCTATATTCTATATTCTATATTCTATATTCTATATTCTATATTCTATATTCTATATTCTATATTCTATATTCTATATTCTATATTCTATATTCTATATTCTATATTCTATATTCTATATTCTATATTCTATATTCTATATTCTATATTCAATATTCTATATTCTATATTCTATATTCTATATTCTATATTCTATATTCTATATTCTATATTCTATATTCTATATTCTATATTCTATATTCTATATTCTATATTCTATATTCTATATTCTATATTCTATATTCTATATTCAATATTCTATATTCTATATTCTATATTCTATATTCTATATTCTATATTCTATATTCTATATTCTATATTCTATATTCTATATTCTATATTCTATATTCTATATTCTATATTCTATATTCTATATTCTATATTCTATATTCTATATTCTATATTCTATATTCTATATTCTATATTCTATATTCTATATTCTAAATTCTAAATACTAAATACTAAATTCTAAATCCTATATTCTTAATTCTAAATTCTTAATTCTTAATTCTTAGTTCTTAATTCTTAATTCTAAATTCTAAATTCTAAATTCTAAATTCAAAATTCAAAATTCAAAATTCAAAATTCAAAATTCAAAACTCAAAATTCAAAACTCAAAATCCAAAATTCAAAATTAAGAATTCAAAATTCAACACTAAAAATTCAAAATTCGGAATTTAAAATTAAAAATACAAAATTCAACAAAATTCGAAATTCCAAACCCTAATTTCTAAATTCTAAATTCAAGATTCAAAGTTCAAAATTCAAAATTTAAAATTTAAAATTCAAAATTCAAAATTCAAAATTCAAATTCAAAATTCAAAATTCAAAACTCAAAATTAAAAATTCAAAATTCAAAATTCAAAATTCAAAATTCAAAATTCAACATTCAAAATTCAAAATTCAAAATTCAAAATTCAAAATTCAAAATTCATAATTCATAATTCAAAATTCAATATTCAAAATTTAAAATTCAAAATTCAAAATTCAAAATTCAAAATTCAAAATTCAAAATTCAAAATTCATAATTCATAATTCAAAATTCAATATTCAAAATTTAAAATTCAAAATTCAAAATTCAAAATTAAAAATTCAAAATTCAAAATTGAAGATTCAAAATGCAGAATTCAAAATTAAAAATTATAGTTTCTAAATTCAAAATTCAAAATTTGGAATTTAAAATTAAAAATACAAAATTCAACAAAATTCGAAATTCCAAACCCTAATTTCTAAATTCTAAATTCAAGATTCAAAGTTCAAAATTCAAAATTTAAAATTTAAAATTCAAAATTCAAAATTCAAAATTCAAAATTCAAATTCAAAATTCAAAATTCAAAATTCGAAACTCAAAATTAAAAATTCAAAATTCAAAATTCAAAATTCAAAATTCAAAATTCAAAATTCAAATTCAAAATTCAAAATTCAAAATTCAAAACTCAAAATTAAAAATTCAAAATTCAAAATTCAAAATTCAAAATTCAAAATTCAAAATTCAACATTCAAAATTCAAAATTCAAAATTCAAAATTCAAAATTCATAATTCATAATTCAAAATTCAATATTCAAAATTTAAAATTCAAAATTCAAAATTCAAAATTCAAAATTCAAAATTCAAAATTCAAAATTCAAAATTCAAAATTCAAAATTCAAAATTCATAATTCATAATTCAAAATTCAATATTCAAAATTTAAAATTCAAAATTCAAAATTAAAAATTCAAAATTCAAAATTGAAGATTCAAAATGCAGAATTCAAAATTAAAAATTATAGTTTCTAAATTCAAAATTCAAAATTTGGAATTTAAAATTAAAAATACAAAATTCAACAAAATTCGAAATTCCAAATCCTAATTTCTAAAATCTAAATTCTAAATTCCAAATTCTAAATTCTTAACTCTAAATTCTAAATTCTAAATTCTAAAATCTAAATTCTAAATTCTAAATTCTAAATTCAAAATTAAAAATTCAAGATTAAAATTCAAAATTCAACACTAAAAATTCAAAACTCAAAACTTAAAATTCAAAATTCAAAATTCGGAATTCTGAATTTAAAATTAAAAATACAAAATTCAACAAAATTCAAAATTCCAAAAAATTCTAATTCCTAATTCCCAAATTCTAAATTCTAAATTCTTAATTCTAAATTCTAAACTCTAAATTCTAAATTCTAAATTCTAAATTCTAAATTCAAAATTCAAAATTCAAAATTCAAGATTCAAAGTTCAAAATTCAAAATTCAAAATTCAAAATTCGAAATTCAAAATTCAAAATTCAAAATTCAAAATTCAAAATTTAAAATTCAAAATTCAAGATTCAAAGTTCAAAATTCAAAATCAAAATTCAAAATTCAAAATTCAAAATTCAAAATTCAAAATTTAAAATTCAAAATTCAAAATTCAAAATTCAAAATTCAAAATTCAAAATTAATTGTTCTCTGTTTTAGTAACGTAGTTTTGTGAGGATAGAATTGAAAAGTGCATTGATTAAATTTCATGCATAGTTTATATATAGTTTATATTTATATCACAGAATTGACCTTGAACCTCTGTGAATAATGTCAAAGCTTTCTTTACTAACTCAAAACTCTATAGATAATTATGATCAATAACTGAAAATCTTATCATATGAAGTAATTCTTCACAAGCACGTTGTCTTTCTCGACTCGTGTTTGTGATATTAAATCAAATATGACTGTATATGAGTCAGTGCCCAAAAAGTATAAATTTTATAAGCATTTTCGAACAGTTTATCAAATAAAAAAAAAAAAATTAGCACAAGACCCAAGATGGCAACAATAAAACAATAACCAGGAAATTAAATTTCAAAAAGTCTAACGTTATCTGAATTGCTTCAAATTTATTTTTATTTTGTTTTGCTACGATTTTAATTTGAATTAAATTAATCTCTATTTTGATTTATATTATTCGCTATAAAATTAATGCCAATGTGAAATTGAATAATATGTATGACTAATGCTGGCCAAAATAACACACCACATGTGTTACTCTATTAATTTGTTATGATGTTAAATGGCTTCGACGATCGATCAAGCAAAAATACAGGCGCATTTTTGATAACGATCATTCGGTAGAAATTTTTCAAAAGTTTTTATTGAGAAATGTTTTTGTTTTGATGTTCTAAACATCCAAATAAAAGGTGGGACCAACTCGATTTATCTTAGAGTTTGAGATATTTATTTATTTATAAACTATCGACAATAATGTTTAACAGTCTATTGATTACTTAAAAAATTACACTTAAACAATAATTGTAATAAAAAATTATTATGTAGAAATAAAAAATTAAAGATTTGTACAATACTCAATACAGTTTGCTTAAATGCATCTCTATTTTGAGTGAAATCTATACGAGCACTTACACTATTATAGACAACGCACATATTAAAAATCGGATCACTACGTCCATAGTTAGTTCTATGGTACGGAATGTAAAAAACATCTATTCCTTAATATTTATTAATCCACATTTATAAAAATAAAAAAAAAAAATGTATATTAACGGTGTGAAAGCTAGAATTGAAACTTCATCCGAAAAAGTGAAGATCTTCAAGTGATTTAATAACTCATGCTTTAATAGACGATTTGACGACTAAGACTTCCCATTTCATATATCATATATGGACAGATAAATAAGATAAATAAATAAAAGCAGATAAAATCTGTATTATTACGATTTAAGAAAATTTTTATTTAAGTTTAACATCTTGCTAATGCCCATTGGCTAAAATAAACAGAAGTGGACCTAAATGACTTCCTTGAGGAACACCTGATAACGCAATTCACTGTCAGCAGACAAAACCCCTCGGAATCGTATTTGATAAGAACGATCTGTCAAATACGATTTAATCCAGTTAACAAAATATTATGGAAATCCAATGGACTTAAGTTTAAATAGAATTAAATTGTGTGGTAACTTATCAAATGCCTTGCTAAAATCAATGTAGATGCAGTCGACCTGGCAACCAGAATCAATGGTGTTTTAGCAAAACGTTGTAAAATCGAGCAGATTAGATACTGTAGATCTGCCATTAACAAAACCATGCTGACGAGTTGTTATGACTTCACGACAGTGAACTTTTAGCCGATCATACACGATTTGCTCAAAAACTTTTGGAATCGATGACAGTTTAGCAATGGGCCTGTAATTAATAACGTCATTCCTGCAACCTTTTTTAAAATAGGACTAATAAATGATTTTTTCCAAAACAGTGGAAAATAACTTTCGTTTATAGATTTATTAAATAACAAAGAGAGTGGTTGACACAAAATTAAACCGCATTGAGTTAACACTGCGGCAGGAATTCCATCCAGTCCAGCGCTAAAATCTTCATTGATCGAACTAATATACATATTTTAAAATATCCTCTTAGGTAAAGGATAAAGAGTCCAAAGAAACTCTGGGTGTAGAATTCATATATTCAAAATAACCCTCATCAGGATCAAAAGAATCCAAACAAAATGACTCTTTAAAAAGATTTGCAAACAAGCCACAAATAATGACGGGATCGTCAGTAATTCCATCAACAGATTTGAATGATGAAGGGAATCCATCGGATTTCTTCTTTGTATTTATGAATCCCCAAAACTTCTTTGGATCAGACAGTATTCTCAGCTTTATATTGTCTAAATATTCACTATACAATGCAGCTGAGCTATTTTCAAATTCCAGAAACAAACGTTTGTAGGTTTCCAGGTCATTTGAGTCTAAACTACAGATTTCTTCCATGCCCTATTCCTGTTGTTGCGAAGAGTTTTTAAATCCTTAGTGTACCAAAGGTACGCACAGTTTTTCGCAAATTTGAGGCTATATGGTACGGACTGAGAGAACATAGTAAAGAGCTCCGTATGAAAAAAAAAGCTCAAGCCTGTGTTAGATAACACGGGCGCATAGGTCAGACGTAGAATACGTTAGTCATTAACAGCCTTATTCAATAGATTTCCTTAAACAACATTTAAACGCTTGTTTAGTTACGCACTGTTTAAGGCTTTACGCAGCTTCTACGCAACCTTGCTAACATTGTTATTCATAAACATTTTTTCATTTTCTGCTTATGATTGTAAGGTTTGTGTCTGAACTATAGAAAATCTCTACAAAAATTAAGAACTCCTATGGATTTACAATGGTCGCCGCATAAAAAAAATGCTGCAAAGGGCGCATATGGAGCATGTCTTTGATATTAAAAGAAAAGACAAATTAACAAATACGGGAGTGTTAATCTGGAGCACAAAATTTTGAGAAAATGTTTGTCACTTTCATTATAAGTTTTTAATACTTTATGCATGCATTGAAGAAAATTCAAGTATAGTCGTAACATATTTAATATGTCTTCTTTTGATTTGTATTTAAATAATCATATTGCTACATATAATTTTTTTGATTCTATAAGTAAATCAAAATTTAACTCCTTCAAATTTTGTATTAATTTTCATATGCTTTGTATTTTATGTATTATAACATCATGTGTAAGAGCAGTACGACTATCTGTGTGTTCTTCACAGAACCAGTGTGAGAAAGAGAAGAAGTATAATGACCAAGTAGCGAACGATGTGTACATACACAACATTGATAAGCGAAGCAGAGAAACAAAATTGTGCTTACCCAGTTGGCCACGTCTTTAAGACATCCTCAATGTCTTACAGCCTTATTCATAAACACATTTTAGAGGCAGCGTAACTTTAAACGGGCTTTAAACAAGAAAACGTTATTTATAAACATTTTTCGTAGTTGTTTAAGAGCTGCGTAACTTAAACGCCGAAATTGGCGTTTAAAGGTTACATAAATACAACCATGATTTTTGTTTGTCTTTTTCTATAGATTTTCTATAGTTCAGACACAAACCTTACAATCATAAGCAGAAAATGAAAAAATGTTTATGAATAACAATGTTAGCAAGGTTGCATAGAAGCTGCGTAAAGCCTTAAACAGTGCGTAACTAAACAAGCGTTTAAAGGTTGTTTAATGAAATCTATTGAATAAGGCTGTGAATGACTAACGTATTCTACGTCTGACCTATGCGCCCGTGTTATCTAACACAGGCTTGAGCTTTTTTCTAATTTGTTTTATCATAAAAATATTATTAACTTTATGAATATAAAAGCTTCTTAGCGATTTTTTTTCTTTCAGTTGGTAATTTTTGAGTGCGCTGAATGTAGCCAATGTGTTCCATGCATTATTTGTGCAGCTGTTACACACTATGTCATATTCAATATGAGCTTTACAAGCTCACCCAAACTAGTTCAGTGAGAAATTTAAAGTGTACAAAGCTTTTAAAACTACTACAGTGTCACCAAGGCACCAAATAGTGCACGGATGGTAAAAGATCATGATTGTGTGTCAAAGATGAGCGCCGATTTCAAAGCTTCTATGTTCATAAAGCAATTAATATATTGATGATAATAAAACAAAATAAAAAAAATGAAAATGATAAGATTTCCAATATTATAATACATATAAATAGCTTTTAAAATATGACCAAGAAATGAATGGGAAAAGTTATTTAAAATTATTTTTTACTTTGTAGTGATTTTGAAGTCGGTTTTTTTTTTGTTAAAAAGTTTTTATTTATTCCTTTTTAGAGATTATGAATTATTTTATGTAATTGTATTCTTGAGGAAAATTTTAAACATGAAACTTTGTTCTTTAAAAAATTTTTTTATTAATTCCTGAAAGTTTGTTGGGTATTTTCTATTTCTGTTTCTTTACAATTAGTGCCACGCCCTTTATCTAATCCCGCCCACTTTATTTACCGTACCTTATAATGATTCTACCTAGCCCTGTGCCAAATTTCAATTTCCAAGTATCAATATTAACCGTAATATAGTACTCTCCTTAAAGTGCCACACCGTGTGTACAATCCCGCCCACTTTTTTAATAATTCTACCCACCCACCTACCAACATAACAAATATTACTACGCTAGTGTCAATATTAACTAAAATATAGTATTTTTATAATATTGACACGCACTTTGTTGAATAACGCCTACTTTTTTGGCCGTAATTTGTAATAACTGTACCTACCCATGTACTAAATTTCAGTACCCTTGTGTCAATACTATTCGAGATAAAGTGTTTTTCCAATATTGCCACACCCCTTTGTCAAATAACGCCCACTTTATTGACTGTAATTTGTCAATAATATAAACACCCTGGTGTCGATATTATTCTCTATAGAAGTGTGTTTCTAATATTGCCACACCCATTTCTCAAATAACGCCCACTTTATTTACAGTAATTTTAAAAATTGTGTCTACCCCAGTATTTTTACTGTAAACTTCAGTACCCTAGTGTCAATATTAACTGAAATATAGTGTTTTTCTTATATTGACACGCCCCTTTGTCGAATACCGCCCACTTTTTTATAAAAGGGCCTCCGCGTTCATGGTATCTATCTGTTGACAAAAAATTACGGAAATCGGGCAAGTGCTTTAGGAGTTATCGATGTACATACATTTAAAAAAAAAAAAAAAAAAAAAAAAAAGCGGACAAACCAACGAACTTGAGAACCTCCTCCTTTTTGAAGTCGGTTAAAAATACACCTATTTGATTATACCAGAAATATTTCTTTCACTCCTCTTAACGATATTGACAATAACTATGAAATGCTTTAACAACCATAATTTAAACCATGAACATATAGTCTGGACATAAAGCGACTTTGATATGATTGGAGCAAATATATTTTATCAATAAAGTGTGTTTTATCAATACCAGTTAACTGGTTGGTGCACCTTTAGCACCAACAACCACTTTATTTTCAACATTAAGTTACCCAGCATAAACTTGGTATTGGACTATGAATTAGACAATTACTCTGATGATGGCAACTTTAGCAGCAGCAGCAGCAACAATTTCTTAATAGCTGCCAACTGTAAGCAACTGAAGCGCAACGCGTTGTTTCGTCGATGTATCATCAGCTGCTCGATTAAACATGCGCGTGAGCTTTGAATAGAGCAGCTCACAAGCGGAAAGAAAAATCGAAACTGATCGGCTATAGCAGGTGGCTAAATTGGATGAAGCGGCAGAACCGGCTTCTTGACAGCACAACTGAAACCGTTAACATGGCCGGCAAACAATCAAGCTTTGGCATGTGGCTAGGTCAGTTATACCACTTTAACAGTGGTTGTTGTAGCTGTTGAAGTTGCTGTTGTGTTTACTGTTGTTGATGCTTGTTTATAAACATGCATGAAAAAAGGTGTCCAAGTGAGGTAAAAGAGCCACACTACGTTACGGTTTGATTGATCTTGAAACGATCTTGACTTTCAATGTCGAGTTGGTGATGAGGAAAAGTTTAAGTTTTTACCCTAATTTTAGCAACTGCGGAAGGGAAGTAGGCAATACAATTCAAAATATGCATGGAACTTTCGGTATTGGATTATTTCTAAAATATAATAAATAATAACGAAATATTTTTAAAATATAAATATTATATAAAAAGATTCAAATGTTATGTGTAAGAAGATCGTTTCGATGTTTTTGGTCTAATTTCATTAACGCAGCATATATTTAGTCTTCTAATAGTTTTGGTTTTCTACATAATTTATTTTTATCTAGTTCTTTGTCCCTAAATTGTTTAACTCCATTGAGCTTATGGTCGTGCATGTGCATTGAAAACTAGGCGTTAAAGTGTCACACATGATCTACAGAATACAAAAAAATGTTGCATGCCCGCATGTTGCGTGACTTGTAGATGTTTTTTATTCATCTTTTTTCTTATATGAATTTCGTGTTTTTCTCTGTGATAATAATTTATTCGTGTTGCATTTTTTTTTTATCACGAATGTTATCACGAAATGTATACTTTAAGATTATCAAGGAATTTGATTTTTTTCGCCGTATAAATGAAGTGTCGGAAACTTGTTTCATTTTGGATTTTTTTTTTCTACTTTCATTCATAAGATTACTTATCAGCAAATGTTTTTAACTAATCTTCATAAATAAAATTCTTATCAAAAACTTTTTGTAGGCTAGTTCTAAAAATTTGTAGTTAATAGATATATATATCTGCGTCGAAATAAATTAAGGTATCATCATAATATGTCAGACTTAATTATATTGCCTTCGTCTTGATTTCTTTAAAAATAATTAAATTCTTAGAAAACTTGGCGATAAATCAATGCTAATTGAAAAAAAAATAAATTTTTAGTTTCTATGCTCGAAATAAATTAATATTGATAAAAGCTGATCAAAATCATCAAAGAAACAAATAAATCAATTGCGATGTAAGGTTTGTAGCTCTGAAAATATATTAAATTCAACACAATATTTCAAGTGCTATAATTCTTCGAACACATTTTGGAGATAGTAATGTTAGTTAATACATATTTTCTAATATTAAAATGTATATTATGATATTGCGTAGAATTCGAAAATGTAAATATTTCAAGTTTTTTTGTCGCTAATGTCTCTAACGTCGCTAATGTTTTGCCATATGCCATGCCACATGTCATGTCATATCTTATGACATATTTCATGTCATATTTCATGTCAAATTTCATGTCATATGTCATGTCATGCGTCTTGTCATATGTTATGTCATAAATTATGTCGTATGCTATGTCATATGTCATGATATATCTCTGCTCATATGTCATATCCCGCGTGTCCTTATGACAGATACAGATTGGCTCTAAAATAAAGCATAAGACCGTTAAATTTTTGACGTAGAATACGTCATTCTCGGGGGTAAGTAGGGTGGTTGATAGTGATCAGGTGTCGGTATTTATATAACTTTTTGTGCCTTTGGTCGGCCTAAAGTACTGATCATACAATGTTGATGTTAGCACTTGTTGGTCTGCTTGATCCTCAATGCGACAAAAATTCATGTTAGAACTCTCTAACTTATATAAATTTTACACAATTACATGAAATATAAAGCCAACATTTGATGTTTTTGTTTGCTTAAACTTGCTACCTATTTATCGACAGTTTCCGGTTTTATCGACAAAACCATAAAATTTGTATGGGAGCCCCCCTAAGGAGTGGTCAGAGGGAAAAGGTGTCAAAGGCAAAAATGTTGCTTTTGCAAAACTAATGGGAGTCGGTCATACATATTAACCCTCTCCGGCACTCTTTTAAAGGTCATATGCTCAGGTGTATGGAATAAATATTTTGCTAAATAGTTTTTAAAAAGATGTCATTAAAAGCGAATTGACTAATTCTACGTCTTGTGTTACGACATAGTCGAAACTACTGTATCTTTTTTCTCTTCGTATTCTATTTAATTAACCATTTCTAAGAAAAATCTTCCTTATGCAAAAGGAAATATTGCCGTATGGCAACAAATATGCCGAAGGGGCAAAACAATGTTGTTGTTTTTGTTTTAATACTTTATTTGTGCTCCTCATACTTTTACTAATTCATAAATTCTCTTCTTCAAACTTAAAACTAACTTTTTGAAAACATCTCTCTCCAAATTACTCCACTCTGCTATTATGACTGCTTTTAGCTCTTCTACTGTACCGAATTGCCTATTTTCAGCATAAATTCGGCGGACCAGAATTCCCCCAATTCTTTCCATTGGGCTATGGTCAGGGGAGCATTCCAGCCATTCCAACAATATGATCGATTTATCTGCTCTCCAATTTTTAGTAAGCCTGCTTACATGAATTGCAGCGTTATCTTGTTGAAAGATGAAATTTTTTCGGGATTTGACATAAATAAAAACTTTTTAACAAAAAAAAAAAAAAAAAAACACGACTTTAAAATCTCTACAAAGTAAAAAATAATTGTATGTAACTTTTCCAAATAATTTCTTGTTCAAATTTAAAAAATTATTTATATGTATTTTTATCTAACACCCCTTTGTTGAATAACGCCCACTTTTATTACCTTAATTTGTAATAATTGTTCTTACCCCTGTACAAAATATCAGTACCCTAATGTCAATATTATGTGAGATACAGAGTTTTTCTTATATTCACACCCCTTTGTCGAATAACGCCCACTTTTTTTACAGTAATTTATAAGAATTGTGCCTACCCCTGTACTAAATTCAGTACCCTAGTTTCAATACTATTTGAGATACAGTGTTTTTCTAATATGGATACACCCCTTTGTCACATAACGCCCACTTTATTGACCGTAATTTGTAATAATTGTGCCTACTCCTGTATTTTTACTGTAGGGTTTTCAGTGCCCTAGTGTCAATATTAACTTAATTACAGTGTTTTTCTAATAGTGACACGCACCTTTGTCGAATATCGCCCACTATTTAAAAGAGGACCTCCGTGTTCATGGTCTCTATCTGTGAAAAAATTACGGAAATTGGAAAAGTGCTTTAGGAGTTGTCGATGTACATACTACATACATTTTAAAACTAAAAAAAAAAAATACAAAAAAAAACAGAAAATAACCAACGAAATTGAGAACCTCCTTCTTTTTGAAGTCGGTTAAAAAGGGAGCAAACTACTCTTCAGAATGGCTACATAATCGTTGCGGTTCATCCGATTCGAGCTCCTCATACCATAACACTACCGCCGCCAAAATTTCTTTTCGAAAAATAAAGCGGTTCTTTTCGGATGTCATGTACATTGAAACCATCTGAGCCATCAAGGCTACATTTTTTTTTTCATCTGAAAAGATATCCTAAAAAACTTTAAATAAAATAATTGGTTTTTAAATTTTTTAAAAATATCACTTACCGAGGCCCCAATCAATTGAGCATTTTTTTTCCACGAACATCATTCGGGTGACTTTGTGTCGGGACAATCACCGAGGCCGAACCAATCAATTGAGCAGTTTTTCTGCGCGAACATCATTCAAAAGACATTGTGTCGGGGCAGTGGCACTGGATTCATTTTGGCTCGTTGTATACTTCCATTTCATTTCAGGGTCCTCCAAATGGTTTGTTGGCAAACTTTAGGGCTGCAAAGGGCGGAAAGGTTACGACAGCTTTTCATTGAGTTGCTTGCATCCCTGCAAATTTCCCTTTCAACGCGAGGACTTAATTTCTCTGTTTTTTTTTGTCACATCTCTTTTTTGTGTCGTACCTCTCCCGATTTTTCAAAAAATTTGACACCATGCAACGAATACGTCTAATTTTAGATGCAATTGCATTTATACCGTATCCTTCATATTTTAAGCTTGTAATCTGCCCTTTCTCAAACTCTTTTAGGGGTTTTCCTTTATGCATCTTGTCTAATAATAAATTGTATTAATTTAAATTTAGAATTAATGACTACTTGAAGACTACCTTTCCTGATTAACGCTCGGAATAGAATGAATTCGTATCGGTAGAAGTATAAACTTCTGTAACACGTGTTTATTGCAATTTGTTTTCTCCCATTTAAAATTATACCATTAGGTCTGTTTCTGTACTCGTTTCAAGTAACTTGAAATTACTTGAAAGCGTTTCCGTACATTTTTTTCCAGCACGAGAGAGAAGAAGAACAAGCAAAATGTCACTATTTATTATATATGATACATTTATACAGGTAGGTTTGACAACAGGCTATTTTCTTACAAGATTGTCAAAATCAGATTGTCATGGATTGTCAAAATCATCTGTAAACAAAAAAAAAATAAAACAAAAACAAAGTCACCAAAAAGTGTAAACAGGAAAAAATACAAAATATAAATAAAAAAATAAATTTGGTCAAACGTAACGAGTCTAACTTGTGTATACTTTGTGGTAAACGCTTTCTGGTAAGCGATGTTCAATTTTATAGTGTGCCCAAGTGCGATACAAAACGTCAACGGTGCACGTTGGGCAAAAAAGAGGTAAAACTCGCATTAGGGCTTATTGGAAAGTTACGGGGTTTCAATTTTTTCAATTCTTTTTGTAATCTAGATACACTCCTTATGCAGAAAACCAGTTTCGTTTGTTAAATTATCGTATGATGTAGTTTCCACGGTCAACTAAAGATGGCTCTTTAAAAAAAAATTTTTTTAAAAATGTTTGTTTATTTTATTTTTATGACACCACTCAATAAAATTGCTTATAAAATCTTTAATTATTGAACATATTTAATGAAACTTTACACAATGAAAGCCCATTAATAGAAGGTTAGTTCTGTGTATTTTTTTTTTAAGTTGTTGTTCTTGGGACAGTGACGCATGTTTGAATTTGTGCATTTTTTGTGTTTTTTTCTGAAAATTTGTAATTTTTAATAAGCTGTCATTTTTTTATTTAAACTCAATTCCACGAAAAATCTTCAGAGCCTACATTTTAAACCTTCTTCTTTCTGGTGGTATCAAAATTTCTTGCGACTACTTGCGCCTTTTCGAGTATTTGAGCTTTAAACTATAACTAAACTACCAAGTATGCACTGAAGCTGAAACGTTCGATTACCCGCTATAGTTAAAACACTATACATTAGGGCGTATCAAAAAATTTAGATCGTATTCTAAGAGGTCTCAAAAGTTGCATGGGGTTGTCAAGACCACCCAAAAAAATTTTAAGGAAAAAAAAGGATGTCTTTCTGTCCCGCAAGGATAAAGTTATTTTTTGAGGAAAACAGTAAAAAATAACGATCGTAAAATGCTTTGACTTTTATAAAAAAAACTACGAATGTCTTAAAGCAAAAATAAATATAGGCTTAAACTAACAATATAATAGTAAACACGATGCCATTCACGATTTTTATTCTTAGTGTCCTGTGTGAAGGATATTCGAAGCAAAAGTTGTAGTCGAGATAGCACAGTACTTTTAATTGTTACTCAATAGTCTAAATTTTGGTAGTATTAATTATAGTGTTAGCGTATTCCGTAAATTTTGCGAATTAATAATTATCATAATTTTTGCATATGCATTTTCTTAGTTTTGAGAAATGTATAATTGAATGCAATTTTTTAACTTTTTCAAAAAATGAATAAAAGATTTTATATCTCGGGTATCAGAAATGGTACCGACGGTCTTTTTCACAATTTGGATTCTTCAAATATTTCTTAAAAACACCCTCTCTAAAAATATTAATTTAAAATACCAGCTTAAGGCCACGATTTCATTTTCTACTATTTTTTTGATGAAATTGTTAAATTTCATGTTAGGAAGTATTTTATTTTTTAATTTATTTCTATAATTGCTTTTAAATACCTTTATAAATGTCTGAAATTAATTTTCAGGATTAATTAGGAAGATAAGGGTTAAAACATGATTTTTTCCAACTGGGTACAATTTTATTACCATATTTATTAGCTTATGGCTGTGAATTACTTTTTAAACTAATACCTAGAATTTAATTCTGACATTCTGTTATTTGGTCGATAAAGCGTTAAACAAATTTTCTTTAGGTGAGAACGGTTCTTACACATTTGAGCTCGAGTCGAAAATGAACACAATTAATCTCATGGTTCTTTCAAGTCATCTTTTCTTTCTTTTTGCCAAAGAAGAAAATTGCATAAAAATGAACAACACGTTAAAGGGTTAATGATGAATTTTTATTAATTTGAAAATAACTCCTTAAAACATATTTTAAGGATTCAAACTTAGTTTCTTAAAAAAAAGTATTTCTATACATGCTATAAGGCTTGTAAAAGCCTAAACTTCCAAGTGTAGGGTACTTAAATTTATAAGCGAAAAAAGTGAAAAGGTACTGCCAACTATTCCTTAATGCTTTCTTTATAAAATATCAAAAATTGGTGCTTCTACGTCTAACCGTTTAGACGTTACAGCTTTTTTTAAGCGATGCGAGCGTTTTTATCATATTTTTCCCAACGTGCGGTGGATGCAAAGTTGTGGCTTTGTCGTCTCTCCAAATGAATTTGTTTGTTTTTTTTTTTGTTTGCTTTGTTTTGTTTGATTTTTGACAATTCATGTTCGATTGAGAACTGTCACACCTACCTGATTAATTATACCATGACTCGAACTTTGCTTGAAAAATTTCTTCCAGCACGAATCTCGATTGCCAAAGTGATAAAATAAAATTGTTGTGAAAAAAATGATGATTTTGGTGAGAAAATTTATAAAAATAAAGTTAATATAACCAAAATGAATGCAAATGGAAGCCAGAGGTTCCTGGAGAACAATTCCCTTGCAACTTCTTTGAATTTTGCATCCTTTTAAATAAAACTACAGCTGTCAAGAAACAGCTGTTGTGTTTGAAACTAACTTGAAGTCATTTCCATACTTTTTGACAAAAGTTTCTTATTTTGACAGATAATTAAATTACTGTCTATTATTCGAACTTTACTTGAAATGAGTACGAAACCGGATTATCCTAGAAACTATTGGGATTGCCAATGCTTAATTTTCATAAAAAAATAGTTGATGAAATTTTTTAGGAATCGTAATTAGAGCCAAAATTTTAGCGGTTTTAAAGAATTGCAACAAAGTGTGTGGGTAAAATTTATAGTAACTTACATATTAATTGTTTCATAAATAAATAATGCCAAAGTGAAGGTTAAGATATCTAATAGAGGAACGTACCTAATCTAATAGTGGAACAAAATTTAACATATCAATGTTTACACAATAAAGAAATTCGTATCAACTCAATCAAACGAAAGTGAAGGCCATTTCAAATAAAATTTAATTAAAAACTATATAAAAAAACAAACATATTTTATTATCTCTAATCATACATATATCCATAAAAATTTATGAATGTGTTTTATAAACTTGACTATAAAAAATTCTTATTGTTTTGATAAATATTAGACAAAGCAAACTAGGTTTAAATTAATTTTTTATTTTTTCGATACAATTTTGTTAAATTATTCGAGTCTTTAAACATTTAGTCATTAATATTTATTTGAAACGATATAATAAATCCATCAAAAAAATGACCAAAAAATGAACCACATGCAGAGGTGAAAAAAGTGATGAATTATTTACTCCCTGATTGTCTGCAGGGAGGACGATTCTCACAAGGCAACGCGTGAGGGTCAAGGGGGCGATATTCACATGGCAACGTGTCTGACTGCCTCAACCTGGTGAGGCCAGTTTTATCCATGTCGAACTCGTCTCAAGTCGACTCAAACCTCTACGTCAGTGGGGCCCAAGAAATTTTAAGCGCTTAAAAAACAAAACAAACACAAAATGTTGCTCATCGTTGCGTTTGACAAAAAATCAAATACAACAAAAAAAAAGAAAAAAATTACATTGCAATAAAATTACATATCATGATGTACACTGCCAGTGCACTGCTACAAGTCTTAATTTCTATTACAATAACAATGCTTGCGTGAAAAATTACTCGACACACAAGTAACGGGACAATTAGCTTCAGCATCGACATCATCGAGTATGCGTTTTTTTTATTTTAACTTTGCATGCATTTGTTTTTGTAAAGTACGCTGAAAAATGTGCCTAACACTGAACGAGTGCGGTTTGTGTTGTTGTTTTTTGCAAGTGTTCTTTGATTTTGGCTCATCGCAAAGGGCCACGCGGTCCATACGGGTCACTACGTGGGCATGATTGCTCTACGTGGTGTCCTCTACAAACGGCAAACTGGCAACCGTTAGTTTGACGGATAATCTGAGCGGCGGGCTCCCCCTGCCTTTAAAGGGTTGTGCGTTGGGTTTGAAGCCCACCACGTAAAAACAAATTTCAATGAAAAATATAAGAAAAAAGATAAAAATTATCCCCAAATCTGATGACGACTACCGCAAACGAAAAACTGACAATGATTTACGGATATGCACTTGGAACGTCCGAACCCTTAATTGGGATGGTGCCCAATAGGCAGAACTGATAGATATCTTAGAAAGATACAAAGCTGATCTCACTGCAATCCAAGAAATGCGATGGAAGGGACAGGGTTGCTCACGGCAAACATCCTGTGATATCTACTACAGCGGCCATGCGGAGAAGCACGAATTTGGATGCGGATTCGTGGTTGGCAAGCGACTACGGCATCATGTCCTGCGATTCACACCTGTGAACAAACGACTTGCCATAATCCGTGTCAAGGCAAGATTCTTTAATATAAGCCTGATTTGTGCGCATGCTCTAAATCAGAAGATAGGGACGATGAGACCAAAGACAGCTTCCACGAGCGGCTTGAAGAGACCTATGAGCGCAGTCCCCGCTACGACATAAAAATCGTGCTTGGTGACTTCAACGCCAAGGTGGGAAAAGAAAATATCTTTCGTCCAACAGTCGGAAAGTTCAACCTCCACGACAATACCTCCGACAACGGAATGAGGCTGATTGACTTTGCCGCAGCGCGAAACATGGTCGTTAGTAGCACTAGATTCAAGCATCTCAATATTCATAAAGCCACTTGGCCGTCTCCTGATCAATAGACGCGTAACAAAATTGATCACGTTCTGATAGACGGAAGGCACTCTTCCAGTGTTTTAGATGTTTAGATGTTTTAGATGTAAAAATACATATAAATAACTTTTTAAATTTAAACAAGAAACTAATATGAAAAGTTACATAAAATTATTTTTTACTTTATAATGATTTTAAAGTCGTTTTTTTTTTTTTGACGTGACGAAGTTACGTTTTACCGCGTAGGTTTCCAAAAATGTTGAAATATGCATTTTTTCAAAATTCATCGGCGTTGCATTGAATTGTTACTCGCTGGGTATAAGAGCTATGACTAAAATTATTGTACGGCCGTTAAGGCTAATTCTTTGACTTTATTACAAAATCAAAACGAAAAATCAAAACGTCATCGGGACGCGGTGGGAGCTTCTTAAGCAACGCAACTGAAAATTTGTTAGGCATATTTTAAGTACTCACAACAAAATTAAACAAAAAATGTATGATGTCATGGGGACACAGAGAGAGCCGCTCAAAGATCGACAATGCAACATTCATGCAGCAGCGTTGCATTGAATTTTTACTCGGTGAGTATATAAGCTATGATAAATGTTTGAAAAGAAAAATTAAAGATTTATACTTATGACTTATGATTTATACTTATGGCCTTATGACAAAAATAAAAAAAAAAAAATTCCGACGTCACCAGATCGTGAATATAGCAACATATGTAACAGAAATGTAATATCGTTGCATGGCATTTTTTCTTACTCAGGAGATGTGCTGCGATAAATTTTGTTTTACAACAGCATAGATGTGTTATTACGCCTCACATCTAAATAACAAAAAAAAATCTTGTCGTCATGATTTTAGGGTGGCAACCACATCATGCAGCATCATCAGCAGTAAAAATGCTACAACCATGAAAAAACGTTGCATGGAATTTTAACTCTGTGACTACTGGCGTAACGGTAAATTTTAAGTAAGTAAGATTGTCTGTAGAGAGATGACGGCCAATAAGAAAAAAAGTTAATTTCAATTGATAAACTTTCATTGTCAGCTGGGATTTGATCCTGGTCTCGAATTGGCATCGAATGGTCCACGCTCTTAGCGTACTCGGCTATGACCGCTACAAGTATAGAGAGATTACGACCAGTATAATGATAAAAAACCTACAGAAGAGTCAATAACACAGCCAACTGCATCCTTTTCTTATAAGTTTGACTGTATAGAAGAGATTTAAAGTTATCATGGAGAACATCGAAAGCAAGACAACCTCCTATGATGAGTTAACGAAGCACATTGAGGTTTATACAAAGTAGAAATGACTAGTTTCACAGGCCTTTTACAAACAAGGATTCGTTTTTTACAAACGTCCGAAAACTACTTCTTATAGAACAGTTCTTTTAAGGTAACACCCCATTACAGTTAAACGATATACATATGCCGGCTGCAGATGATGATGACAGATGACAGATGACAGAGAAGAAGCCCACATACTATCTTTGAACAACAAATTATGAGTATTAGTCAACAAACTCGCAATTCGCACGTGATTTCAAGATATGTACTATGTGATATGTGAAAAAAATCGAAATCACACCACTGCAGTTATCGCCGTAAAGCAAAATAAAAAAAAAAACATTTATTTTTGTGCCATAATTTTAACGCACTTGAATATTATTTTGATCACCAGATACAAACAAGTTCAATCAACATTGAGCTGTGCAAAACTGCAACTTATTTTGGCCAATAGTTTGTGTGTTGGACATGGTAATAGTGAAAGTTGTATATTATGAATTTGTATAGATTGTTAGTAGCGACAACAACAACTCTTGACCGCTGCTGCCAACATTTGATGAACGCTGTACTATCTTCAAATTTCCCAAAACTGCATGCCAAACAATTGTTGGCCATGACCACAATTAGTCGCCTCAGATACAAAGGCTATACAATGGCTTTTCTTGTTATTATTATTATGCTAGCCACATTAAATTTTTTATGGCCGAAACTTGGCCAAAGCTCTTCATTCAAATTGACAATTATTAATTATTTTTATGCTAAATTTATGTGAAGCCATTTTAATTATGCATCTGGCAGTGTTGTAAGAGCCAAGTTAGTAGGCGGTTTAACTGATTATGCAGCAATCTAGAGTTCAATTACCGGGTAATAATTTAATTTATGCACGTTTTTAAAAGGTTTCTTTGTCATTATAACTTTTTCACTGGTTTTTTTATTTATGATGTTAGGTAATCTTGAGATAACGTCATTTTCGGAAAAATTTCTTCAAGACTCTTCTTATATAGCAGAGTGTTGCCTCTCGTATTGAGGCCCATTAATGAAAAAATTGTTAAATGGTGGAAAATAAAAACAAAGCGCCGTTTGTCTGGCGCGTTGTTTTCAAATGTTTGCTTATCTGGATTTTTGCGAATTATTCAAACAATTAGCAAAAATACAATAAATAATAACAATGGGCTGGCAAAGGTAAGCAAACTAAAACGTAAACAATTTAATTTTATGACTTTTATGAGTTATAAAAATTAATTACATGGAAATGACTTGAATTTTATGATATTTAAACAAGGATTTGCATTAAGACGAGTATAACAATTTCATCTGGTGTTAGTTTTATTTCTGTCGTTATATTTAGAAAATATTTCATAAGTTGCATATGAATTAGATCAAAGTTATGTCATTTTTTTTTTTTGTTATTGTTTCAATTTTGATATTTGTTGTTTTTTTTTATTTTGAAGTGAAATTTCTTTTGGCTTGTGTGTTAAGTCAGAAAATGAAACGGAAGTTATCTAAAATCTAGTAAGGCTCCAATACACAGTGTGACAATTAAATAATCAAACTTTTTATTTCAATCATAGAAAACATCGCGCCATCTATTGAAAATATACGTTGTTAGAAAGATACATCTGTCCTCTTTCAAACGCACCCAAGTTCATGCAAAGCGGTTGGCAGGTTATAAAATTACGCCCGTTTTAATTACATGATAAGAAACTCATGGTATTTTTTTTATCATTGACAACTGCTTATTTTCTCTTCTACAAGAAAACATCTCCTGTCAAAACAGCTGTTTGTGAAAATACATCTACAGCTGTTGAAGTTATTCCCAACAAACAAAATAAATTTACATTAAATTTACTACAAACTTACATCAGTAAACATAACATTTGGAAAAACCTTACCGCAAGCATTGTAACACATTTGCTTCCAAATTTCGAATAAACAAAAGGGATCCCTGATTGTATAATTGTGATTCATGTTTGGAAAATATTTGGAAATAAATATGGTAATGTATTGCATAATAAAGAAATTCAAAAGTTTGTAATAAATTTGCAATTACAAATATTTCCAAATATTTTCCAAGCCTGAATCACAATTGTACAATAAATGTTGTAATGTATTGCATAATAAAGAAAATAAGACGCATGTAATAAACTTGTAATTTCATACATATTTATTTAAAATTATGTTTATAATATAATAATAAATAAATTATTGAATAATAAATAAAGTGTTCATAAATTAACAATATATAGTAGTGTCGTCACAGTGCTTTGTTGCCTTGCTTTCATACTCTTCTCGTTGATTTTGCCTATTTTGGGAACAATATTCTGCCAAATGCCCCTCGTCGGGTCCATGTTTGATGGTAGCACCTAAAATTAAATTAAAATCAAAATAACTTTTAGTCTCACGAATTAGATTAAGTTTTTACTTTGTTCTATCCTTACGTTTATAGCCAGCACTTCGTTTTCTAATATTTTTTTATTTATATGACATTTTCACTGACGCTTAAAAATTTACACAGTTTATTTTACGCAAACATAAACAGCAAATGACATAAAATGCAGTTCGAACATAGAAATAGAACATATTCCACTTACGAACTACTTACGAAAATATTGCGACAGATAAGTTTTTACAAGCCGGCTTGCAAAAGCGTTGCGAAATGTTTGGGACAAGTGATTTTCACAAACTAATTTGGAAACAGTTGAAAAAAACGTTTGGAAAGTATTGATTAATTAACTGGCTTACATAAATGTTTATTGGGTTGTTTTTTTTTTCACTTCAACTTTTTTAACATTGTTTGTATTTTCAATAGCCGATTGTGAGCGCTCTCTTTTTGAGTATATTTTTTGACAGGAGATGGTTTCCCAAGCAATTGTCAATGCTACCTGTAATTATTAGATCATGCTTTTTTATGTTTAGTCGCAAAAACATAATGGAACAAAGAGCAAATATAAAATTTTGTTTTAAACTTGGAAAGAAATTCTCTGAGACATACGAACTGATGAAAAAAGTTTATGGTGATGATTGTATATCTCGTACACAAGTTTATACAAAGGGGGGGCAAAAGTAATCACCCAATGTTCTTTTCTTGTAATTTTTTTAACGTAGAATACGTTATACGGGGGTGTTGATCTGGAGCACAAAATTTTGAGAAAATGTTTGTCACTTTCATTATAAGTTTTTAATACTTTATGCATGCATTGAAGAAAATTCAAGTATGGTCGTAACATATTTAATATGTCTTCTTTTGATTTGTATTTAAATAATCATATTGCTACATATAATTTTTTTGATTCTATAAGTAAATCAAAATTTAACTCCTTCAAATTTTGTATTAATTTTCATATGCTTTGTATTTTATGTATTATAACATCATGTGTAAGAGCAGTACGATTATCTGTGTGTTCATCACAGAACCAGTGTGAGAAAGAGAAGAAGTATAATGACCAAGTAACGAACGATGTGTACATACACAACATTGATAAGCGAAGTAGAGAAACAAAACTGTGCTTACCCAGTTGGCCATCGTAGTTGTTTAAGAGCTGCGTAACTTAAACGCCGAAATTGGCGTGTAAAGGTTACGTAAATACAACCATGATTTTTGTTTGTCTTTTCTTTTAATATCAAAGACATGCTCCATATGCGCCCTTTGCAGCATTTTTTTATGCGGCGGCCATTGTAAATCCATAGGAATTCTTAATTTGTGTAGAGATTTTCTATAGTTCAGACATAAACCTTACAATCATAAGCAGAAAATGAAAAAATGTTTATGAATAACAATGTTAGCAAGGTTGCATAGAAGCTGCGTAAAGCCTTAAACAGTGCGTAACTAAACAAGCGTTTAAAGGTTGTTTAAGGAAATCTATTGAATAAGGCTGTTAATGACTAACGTATTCTACGTCTGACCTATGGGCCCGTGTTATCTAACACAGGCTTGAGCTTTTTTTTAATGAACAACTTTGGTTTTGCTTGTGAAGTTTGTTTATTTTATCCATTAGAATTTATTCAATCAAGTTGAGAAAATGACATCGGCCGTCGCCAGAGTTGATGACCATACGGGCTCGTTTTATGGCATTTTCCACCACTTTTGTCAGAACTTCGGACGACAGGTTCTCGCATTCTTGGCGAATATTCTCCTTAAAAGCTTGAAGAGTCAGAGGTTTGTACGTAGAGGACGTACACCCGCAACTTCAAAAAACCCCATTAAAAGAAGTCTGAAGCTGTTAAATCGGGTGATCTGGCCGACCAGTGCAAATCACCAAATCGAGCGATTAAGCGACCCGGAAATGCTTCCTTCAGAATATCGGTAGTGGCTCGAGCAGTGTGCGCCGTTGCACCGTGTTATTGGAACCACATGTTCTCTAGTCCCAATTGAGCCAATTAAAGAAGAAAAAAAATTCGGTAATCATGGCTCTGTAGCGCGCGCCGTCCACAGTCGTTATTTGGCCAGCGGTGCTCTCAAAAAAAAAAAAATCATGGCCCGATGACTCCTCCAGCGTAAATAGCACTTCACGCAATAATACATAGTCCAATAAGTCCCGAGACTAAGTAATAAAAAAGCTTTTTTTGCAAATATTCTTCTTTATTCATCAACATAGGTTCCTTCCAGAGCAATACAATCATTCCACCGCTTTTCTAACTTTTCAATACCGGTTTTGTAGAAAGATTTGTGCTTCACCTCAAAATACGCTTCAGTTTCAGCCATCACCTCTTCATTGGAGCCAAATCTCTTGCCGGCAAGCATTTTTTTGAGGTCAGCAAAGAGCCAGTAGTTGCTGGGGGCCAAATCTGGCGAATACGTTGGATGAGGAAGCAATTCGAAGACCAATTCGTGGATTTTCGCTATCGTTTTCATCGATTTGTGACACGGTGCATTGTCCTGGTGACAAAGAATTTTTTTCTTCTTCAAATGGGGCCGATTTTTCGCGATTTCATACAACAACGCTGTATAATAATCGCTGTTGATTGTATTTCCCTTTTTAAGATAGTCGATGAAAAAAATTCCATGCTCATCCCAAAATACAGATGCCATAACCTTTCCAGCCGAATGTTGTGTTTTTGATCGCTTTGGCCTGCTTTCATTGGTTGCTCTCCACTCAGCTGACGACCGTTTTGATTCCGGTCTGTAATGGTGGATCCATGTTTCATCCATTGTCACATACCTGAATGTTCAGCATCATTTGTGTCTGTACGACCAAGTTTAAACTCAGCATACCATCGGCAAATGGGTTCCTTTTGACGGAGCAGAGTCCGAATAACACTTTCGAAGCCATTGCTCAGCTTGGACGGTATTTTTTCCTATAAAAAAACAGTGAGAAATCAACACACGGAATTGCTTTGAATCCATTATTTTGAAAATATAAACAGTAGCGTCATTTAAATCACTGCAACTTCTGAACTAAACGTTAGATTGTCATGAAATTTTTACACGTATTGTTTGAAGGTTGGAACTATCGAAATATTATATCGATATTTCGTTAGAGGTGCCACCTAGTAGTTAGTCTCGGGACTTGTTGGACCATGTGTTAACTTTGAGCGGGTGTAAGGGTTCTTTGTGGGTGATACACGGATTTTCGGTGCCCCAGAAACGATTATTTTGCTTATTCACGTTACCGCAATGATGGAAATTAGCCACATCGCTCATAATAATTTTCGATGAAAAAGCTCTTCACTTTGTAAGGAAACATTTTCAAATCTTTCACCAAAAATCTGCGTAGGGACCGCCGGCTAGTGCCCAATTGCGTGGCACGTCGTCTGGTCGATGTTCCGGGCTCTTCTTCGACATCTTGGGTAACAGCAGCGATATTCTCAGCAGAAAGGCTACTCCGGGGCCGGCCAGCCTTGGGAAGATCTCGTGTTGTCCCAGTCTATTCAAGACGAGTAGCCAAACGAGTGTCGGACGGCCAGGAAATCTGCGTTGAAATTCAAGCTGCGCCAACACAACCGACAAATTGTTGCGAAAAAAAAGAAACAATTATTCCGCGTTCTTCCGGAGTAAACCGATTTATGGCTTGTCGATTCGTATTCTTCTTTTGCTTACTTCACAAATGTCAAAACCGAATTGACAATTGGCATCATTTGCAAAAGTTATAGGGTGTTCCAATAGTGTGACTACTTTTGCCCCACCTTGTACGTGGTTTCAATGATTCAAAGGTAGCCGTGAAGATTTGAACGACGATCAAAGAAGCGGACATTCAGGGAACAAAAATCGTGATGATCTGGTGCAAAAAATCCTTGAAATCCTTGTTGTCGATGGAAATTCTTCAGTGAGAATGTTGGCTGAGTAGTTAGAAACAAATGGAGAGACTGTTCGTCAAATTCTAACTAAATATTTGGGTAAAAAAAAGGTCTGTGCACGATTTGTTCTACACGAATTGAACCACAACAAAAAACGCTCGTGAAAAGCTTTGTATAGACATCATTTCAACAGCTGAAAATGATCCAGAGTTTCTTGATTCGATCATAACTGGCGATGAAATATGGTGCTTTAAATATGACCCTGAAATTGAGCGTCAATCTCCACAATGGACGTTCAAGTGGCTACCTCGGCTGGTTTCGCAGTAGCGTATTTTGTCACTTCAATTTTCCAAGACCTTGTTGACGGTTTCGGGCTATAGCACACGGATTGCTTGCATGATATTGGCCTTATGTACTTGAATCGTTTCTGGATTGTTAGAATAACATCGATCCTTCACGGTTCCCCACAAAAAAAAGTCCAAAGGGGTCAAATCGCAGCTCAGAGACAGAATTGACATCACCAAGACTGCTGATAGTACGATTTGGGAATTTGGTGCCCAAAAGATCGATTGTAGCATGTGCTGTGTGGCAGGGCGCACCATCCTGCATGAACCAGAGGTCGACCAAATTCATGTCTCCAATTTCAGTAAAAAAAGGCGGTTAACATGGCTCTGTAACGCCCACCGTTGACCGAAACGTTGTTTCCAGCCTTATTTGCGAAGAAAAATGATCCAATGATGCCATCACTCCACAATCCGTACCAAACTATCGCTCTCTGTAGATGCATCGGCTTCTCGACAGTAACGTGCGGGCGTTCCGAGCCCCAGATGCGGCAATTTTGTTTGTTAACGTAGCCACCGAGATTAAAATGTGCCTCGTCTTTTCAAATAACGTACTGTTCGGGCTACACAGCACTCATTTCGGAAATAAGTTTTCAATATTTCCCAACGTTGTTCAAGCGCAAAGCGGCTCATTTCTTTCCGCGGAGGTATGATACTGACTTTATGAAGAGATTTCGAGCGGGAAACAGCTGTCAGTGTTAAAATTACCTATGATTTAAAAATAAAACATTAGATGGCCCACCCTGTAGTCCCCTTTTAGCTCGATTCGCTCATTCCAGGGATTTTCTTACATTGCCATGCCATTTGAATAGTAAGATTTCTCAAGATCTCCGAAATACGCTTCAGTATCCAATTCGATATGTTCATTCGTCGCAAATCTCCTTTCCTGGAACCACCATTTCAAGTTTGGGAACAGATAATAGTCGCTGGGGGCCAAAACTGAAGAATATGGTGGCCGAGGTGCAATTTTGCCATGGTTTCGATCGATTTGTGAGCTAGAGTATTGTCTCGCAAAAAGATAATTTATTTCTTCGACAAATGCGATTTCGTTCTTCAATCGGTCCAATAATTTACAGTAACAGTCGCTGCTGATTGTTTTTCCTTTTCTCAAATAGTCAATGAGCAAAATCCGACAAATAATAGAGAGTATTGTCTTTCAAAAAGATGATTTTTTTCTTCGACAAATGCGATTTCGTTCTTCAATCGGTCCAATCATTTACAGTAATAGTCACTGTTGATTGTTTTCCTTTTCTCGAATAGTCAATGAACAAAATCCGATAGATAATAGTCGTTCGGGGCCAAATCCGAAGAATATGGGGGATTAAGTGCAATTTGGCCATGATTTCGACCGATTTGTGAGCTGGAGCATTGTCTTGCAAAAATATGATTTTTTTTCTTCGACAAATGCGATTTCGTTCGACAATCAGTTCAATAATTTACAGTAATAATCGCTGTTAATTGTTGTTCCTTTTCTCAAATAGTTGATGAACAAAATGCCAATTGAATCCCAAAAAATAGACGCCAACTCCTTTCCGGCCATTTGTTGAGTCTTCGCTCGTTTTGGTGAACTGCCGCTGAGACCTTCTCGCTCTTTTATTGATTCCTTCGATTCTGGTGTATAGTGGAGGATCGATGTTTCATCCATGGTCACATTTTTAAGCAAAAAACAGTCGGATTTTGTTTAAACATGTCCAAATATTGTTGGGAAGTACGAACACGTTCATGTTTTTGATTGATTATTAACGAACGCGACACCCATTTTGTAGTCAGCTGTCTCATACCCAAATGTGCATGTAAAATTGAAACCATTTACCCACTTCATATTCCTATGGCTGTAGCTATCTAACGCATTTTCACTTTCGGATTGTTCAATACGAAATCGTGGATTCTTCCAATACATTCTGGAGTGGTCATCGTTTTTTGTGCTCCCCCGGCGTGTTCAGCTTTTGTGCTGATTTGATCTCTATTGAACTCTATAATCCAATATTTTACAGTTTTAATACGACGCACATGGAGCACTTCAACAAAATGGCTGCACGGGTTCTCAATAAAAATTAATTTATTTTGTTTTTGTGAATCTTTATCTGAATCTGAGTCTTATCAAAAAGATAAAATCCGTCTATCACAAATGTACAATACAAAAAGAAATACAAATCGTGAATACCCCTAATTATTTTCATTCAGTTTAACAATGTTTATCTATTGATTATAAATGAATATATATAAAGTCCAAACTTATCTTGCAAAAACATCAGATTTTATTTTTACTGAAAAGTTTCACAACTTGTCTTAAGATTAAATCAAAACATTTAATTAACTTCGCCAGTCAAAATACTGCATGAACATGTTTCCACATGTAATCCGCTGAAGAAACGTCAGATATGACGTTTATTTGAACATATATTTTGTTTTATTAGCACGATTGAGACGCATTGACTCACAAAAAAATAAACAAAACGCTTTAAGAAATGCACACAAACTTGTTCTTTTATGTGCGTCTGCCTCCAAGATATGCGTAAAAAATGCGAAACGACAAAACTTGTCCGCCGCTTATAATTGCATCAACACACAAATACATTAAATGCCAATGGCAGTTGTTGCCTTAACGCGGCTATGCTATGCTATGCCACTATCTGCTCTGCAAAGAAGCGGGGTGCGCTTCACAGCAATTAATGTTCAACATGAGTGAAACTAAAAAAATTACAAATTCTCATCACAAAATTACTTACATATATCTGACTTCTTCTTCTTCTTCTCCTCATTGCAGATAACGAGAAAACAATCCATCACGACTGCCATCAGCGTTAGTCTTGTCGCAATTACGGCAGCCTCGCTGTTGCATACAGCTTATGCCGTTGCACTAGCCGATCACTTGGTGCCGCCTCCATTGCCTGTGCCACAGCGTTTGACGCATGTCAGAGCAACAGCAGCGTTGCAAGTGCAACCACAGCCACATCCACATTCATATCCACAGCCATATCCACAGCCACATCCTCAGCCGATTCCAGTGCATAATGTGGCCAGCGGTAATTCGGTATCACCTGGATTTATGACGCGCATCGCGCGCTGGTTCGGTTTTGGTCCTGGTGGTGCAGGTATTAAGGGTAGTAAAGGTGGTGGTGGTGGCGGTGGTGGTGGTGTTGGTGTAGGAACTGAAGCTCGCGATCAACAGTTGGTAGCTGGCAGCTATGCGCAAGCCCAGTATAAGCAGCCGCCTGGCAAGCAGTCGCATTCCTATCAACAATCGCTGGTAACGACCGCACAGCAACAATTGCAGCAGGTCGGAACTGGCAACAAGGCACCCTGTAGTAATTGCAATAAATTCCCATGGTTGCCCATGCTCCCGCCCAGCGTACAATATCCACTAAGCCAGCAGTACCAGGAACATCAACACCAACAATACCAACAACACCAGCAACAGCTCCAGTGGGCTCAGTCCCAACAACAACAACAACAACAACAGTCTCAAGCCTCACAGCAGCATCTAAAAAAGTCACAGGCACCCAACTATTTTGCGTCTATACAACAACAACAACAAACACCCGTCAAACAGCGTGCAGTTCAATTTAATTTCCCAACACTACACAATCAACTCCAAGCTCAGCAGGCTAACTCCTACCATGGACCTCCTCCTCCAGCACAGCTGACAAAGCTGTCACTGAGTTTACCACTATATCCACCGCTGCCATTCATTCCAATTCCAGTGCCCAATCTAAGTGGCTCAGCCTTACCTCCTTTATACAATGCTCAGCCCTTCCGTCCCGTAGTGGAAACGAATGAACTCCGTGCTGAATCGAGTAACAAACAAAGCACCATCCTGCCATCCATAGAGCAGGCACATTTCAAAGAAAATTTAGGCGCCCACTCGGAGCCCAGACCTGATAGTATTTATCCCACCCAGATACCGCCAACAACTAAGGTGGCACAAGATTCAAGTTTTGAAATCATCAAAAGTCATCAGCTGACCGATTTTGTCGCCTCAGTTGAGTATCCAACAACATATGTAGAGTCACAAGCCTTCGACATCGGTAGCGAACAATTGCCGGATAACCACAAGCAACCCATTCCAGAGCAAACGAATACTGTTAGATACCAGCAGGAGACACTCAGTCCTAATCTGGGTAACTCACACGTGCCTGCATCGCAGTTACTGACAGAGATCAGTAGTTTTGGTGGTGCCAACTATAAGCAGCAGCAGCAGAAATCAGATACCTCACTGGCGGCAACAAATAATGTCGATCAGACTACTTTCCTTTACCCGCAAACACAGTACCAGCAATACGAGGCTCAAACTCAAGTGGTTGCAGCAGGCTCGGAGCCACAACACTTTCAGCAGTTTGAGTCTCAAGCGCAGCTGAAAGGAGCTGATTCAGAACGACAACAACAACAACAACAACAACAACAACAACAACAACAACAACAACAACAACAACAACAACAACAACAACAACAACAACAACAACAGCAACAACAACAACAACAACAACAATTCCCACATTATGAGTCCCAAACTCAAATGCTAGGAGCCGGTTCTTACAAGGAAGTATTCTATGGTTCCACAGCAAGTGATAATTACCCGTCTGCATCTTCGCACAATTTTAGCACCGTAGAACAAGCGAATCGCCCAGATTTTCTGCCAAATTGGACAGCAGAGCCTTATTTAGCCTTGCAAAACGATGAGTTACACTACTCTACACAGCTTCCTCCAACCAATAATGAGATATCTACCGACCGATCGCACCAAGTAGAGAACGATTTCATAACAGAACGTGTAGAGGACTCTACGAAATTCGAGTTTATACCCTCCATACAGACGGAGTACAAGCAGCAGATATTTGCCAAGCCACAAGCCAAGAAACCTCAACGTGAACGCGAAACGCCCAAACGATTGTTAGATGCCCCCATAGCATACCAACAGTCGAGTCAAAATAGCCAACCAAAACCATTTACACGTGATCCTAGCGAGCTTAATTACCGCCTCGGTGCTGCTAGTAGTACACAACCGCATGAATTTCAGCATGCCAACCACGCCTATTCCGGCGATGCACAACGACAGTCAACGTTACCTTGGTTGCAGCCAACTGCTGCACCACCACAAACTGTTTCCTCAGCTGCACCTACGCCCACATCCACATACGGCGCCATCGATGCTAGTGGTCACTATGCTGGCATGTCCCCACCCGCACCTGCAAAACCAAATGACCTACATCAAATTATCATACCATATACTACGAAAAACCGTCCACGCCCATTTGAGCCTACACGTCTCGAAAATCCTTCCAAGCCAAGTGCTTTCATCGATAACTGGGCGCATCACAACGATGTTGATCCACACTTGCAGCAGGAATCCAAGCTGGTTACCACTGCTACCAATGCCCCGAACAACTCACCACGCACCACCAAATATTTGACCCGCATTTTGGCTTCAAATCTACGTGAGTTACTCAAACGTGAACATGAGGTAAAGAACAAATCGAAAAACTCCTCCGGTTTTGATTTGTCCAGGCTACAGCAGAATATAGATGACTGGACTGAGCAAGAGTTTACCTCGCTCTCGCATCGTCCGAGCACACCAACAATACGAGGACGATCGAAGCACATACCTACCGAGTATTTGACAACAACAGCTGCCACACCGCGCAAGTCAAAGACAACGCATGGTTTCAATGTGGCTGAGCTAACGTCCTCCATTAACAACCTGGAGCCACTGCTGCTAGAACGTGGCTCGAAGCGTTTCGACTACTCACCCATAGTAGACAATCGTATCTCCGCATACTTTGAGCCATTATTGGGTAGAAGAAGAACTAGCTCAACGACCACTGCTAGCACCACAACAACGCCCAGACCATTGATTACCCAACCAACCAAAGTCACTACAAGCACAACAACAACGACGACTACCACAGAGGTGACACCATACTATATACGAGCCATAACCACTGCAGAACCAACCGAAGTTTGGCAACAAGCAAAGGTGTCCATTTCGCCACAAACTAAAGAGAGGGTCTACGTGGTGACGCCACAGCCTAGATTCTTTCCGCAACGTGCGATAGCATCTACAACAGAAGCAACGCTGAAAGTTGAGGCCGCAGAAAGTGCAAAAACCTTCAAGTCCCCGCGCTTTTTGGTGCGACCTACACCCAGAGATGGTAAGTATTATTTAAAATAACCTTCAAGTCACCCGCTACTGTCCACACCATTTTCCTCTCTAATTACCTTTCTTGTAATTTTCTTCCAGGCTCCCTGTCTACCTCTACCTCCAAACCTTCCTCTCTACCATATGCACCCCAACAATTCGGTCTAATGGGTCTTTCGGCTTTTATACCCTCTGAGCCTGTGGAAATAATCGACGGAAATTCAAAAGTATACCGCACACATTCCATCGCCAGACATCTTTTATAATACACATGTTCTTCTCTCTCGCACATACACATACCTACATCGAACACACACACACAAACACAATTCACAAACAATTTTAAACCACAAACCATGCAACATTTACAAAATCTTCTTTATAAATACAGGTGATAACGATCGTAACATCTTCGAATGAACAGAGAATAGAGGCTTCCAAGCGGCAAGATACTCCAGAACAGAAGCATACACAGCAGAGAAGAAGCACGTCAAAACCAACAATGTCGCCGTCGCCTAGGTAGAAGGCCGCCTTAAGTTGGCGACAATATGGCCCATAACTCTGCAACACTAAGGAAAGGAATTTTATAATAAAACTAAAGCTGTCACCACTTTGAAGAGAAGCATCAGCACTTTTGTAAAATATTTCTTATGCTTTATTAATATTTAGTTTAATTTTGTACGTATCGCTAGTGTTACTTTGCATTATATATATGTATAAGATGTTATATTATGTTATGACAGAAATTTTATTTATTAGTAGTTCCTGTCCTCCATTCTGAGAGAGATTTGTATGCAACGGAAATTCGAAAAGATTTTCATTATCATTGATATCAAATCAATCATATTTGAAAAAAAAAAAATAATAAAAATATTATAGCCTGTATCAATAGCTTGTGCGTGTTCTTCGAATATATCCAGTGTGAATGTGAAAAATAGTTTAATGCATTTTTACTCGTATTACCATAAAACAAAGTCATGTTGTTCATTTCTAGAAATATTATTATTTTATAAGATTTATTTTCAATTTGTATTTTTAATAAATAACTCACAAAGGATTGTGTAATGCCGACACTATTTTGTAAAATAGTTGTAATAAAATATCGTTTTGTAAAATTTGTTTTTTTTTCTTATAATCAAAGGGTTTGATACTGATTAAAGGGTTTTGATGATAAAGTCAAATGACAGCTTGTATACGATAAGTTAAATAGTACAGAGTGCGCCATATGTTAACATATGTCTGTATGTAAACATATCTTATCCCGGGATTTTCAGGATTTAAAAATGCCAGGATGTTTTTTTTATAAAATTATTCGAATTAAATTATTATAATAACGATGCTAAAATTTGACATCATATCTTATATATTGATACGCTAACACAAAACTTGAACCCCTTTTTTCTCAAGTTATAGACAACACATTTTAATGAAACATATATCATTTGAAAGGTCTGGTTTATACCAACTGCAGAATACAGTTTTTATTCAAATGTTTTGTAAAGGTAAAAATTAGAAATGAAAAACACTTTTTCCCCACATAGAAAAAAAACAACAAATAATGCCACACAATTTTGAGCAGAAGGCGAGAGAGAAAGAAAAGCCCTCAATACAGCTGTATCTTATGCTCTTTCTTATTCGAGAGCAAAACAACAACAAAATACATAGCGACCCAGCTCTGTTAAACATCGTTGCTGTAGCGCATGATATAATTATACAGGTAGCATTGACAAGTATAGATTTTCTCAGCAACAAGGCAACGACCATCTGTCAAAAACAGTTGTTCGTGCAACAAGAATTAAACGAATGTAAAAATAAATAAATTCCGCAAAATATGTGCGTTCAATACACAATTATAATAATGAAAGTTGTGAAAAAATTATGTGTGATATGTGTTTAACGTTTTCCAGCCGTGGTGTTTTAATAATAATTGGAAACTTCTTTAATTTCGTCCATATGCATCTGCAGCTGCTGAGGTTGCTACATTTGAACGTTTTCAACATTTTTTCTTATGTTTGCACTTAATAACACAAAGTTCACAAGTTATCTTCGTTGTAGTTATAATAATTCACTATTGATTAAATAAAATAGGCAATATTTTGTAAGAAAATGTTTGGTTATTTGCAAGCGCTGAAACATAAACAATGGCGAAAACATAAGAAATAATTGAACGCTCTCTTTCTAGACATTTTTTTTGACAAATGGTCGTTGCCCAAGCAACTGTCAATACTACCTTATATTATTATACCATGGCTGTAGCGTACATGAGGAAGAGTAGAACGCGAGATTGACTCAGACACTTTAACAGAGCTGTGTGGCATTGTTGGTGTTGCTTTTTCTTTATTTCTCTCTCTTCGATAGCCTCATGACAAAAATAGACAAAATATTCATGCCGTCCATGATACAATTACAAGGTAAGCTCATTTTAAGATGGCTGCTCAATTGAGAAATTTTGCAACAACAAAGCTGAAGGAGCTGCAAATGTCAAACGACAAAAACAAAAACAACAATTAGAAAAACTAAAAATAACCACCTGATTTTGACAACTAGCACACCCTACTCTCCAATATGCGCATACCTTATAATTGTATCATGATGCCGCCATGAGACTGCGGAGAGAGCCAAAATTCATTAATCATTCAACGGAGTGGCATTATTATTTGAGTGTATATGAGGCACGATAAATGTGAAAAAAAAAAAAACAAAAATTATAGAGCTACGACAATTAACAACAATAAAAAGTGGTTCTACGTCCTTATTAGGAAAACATTTTTTTAAATTAACTAAATCACATTGTCTCTCAGGGAACTCTTTAAAGTTACCAGAATGCACCAAATGGTAAAAAAATTAAATTAAAATTAAAATAAGGACAAGTATTAGAACAAGCATTATAAAAAGGTTTAGAAAAGGATGACTTCCACAAGGACTGAGACAAGGGTAAAGATAAGGATTGGGACATAGCTAAAACAATTTTTGGGACAAGATTGGGAAGAGTATAAGAACAAGAAATAGAACAAAGATTTTAAAGCAATAAGAACAAAGATTTAGAAAGGAAATGGGATAAGGATAAGGTCAGGAATTTGGACATGGATTAAAACAAGAGCTTGGACTGGAAGTAGGTCATTTATTAGAACAAATATAAGAATAAGAATATGAATGTAGACAAGTTTTGGAACTAATGAATGGATAGGGACAGGAATAAAGATACTCTGTCACTTCAAAACCTACCGATGTGTCCACGATACAACCAACTTCTTTTTAACTTTACCAAACGTCTTTCAATAAAAATAAAAAAAACAACAGAAAAATCGATATGAATAAATAAAAAATAAATAAATTGGCCGCTACACCAACTCATCAGAAGCCTTTGTATGGTTCTACTTATACTTCCAATATGCCGAGAAAGTTACCCGGAATTTATTTTTGGCAGAGAACGCTTGAATTCAAAAATAGCGGCCAATGAAACAGTCTGTATAGTCAAGCTGTGTGATTTGCTCTATACAGAGCCGTTGTTGTTGGTGTTGGTTGTTGCCTTCTTTGTTCTTCATGTTGTCTTGTTGTCAACATGCTTGACCTGGAGCTCGAAAAATTTGTTTTCAATATAAATAATAATTATTATAAGAGGCCGTATACAAATATTAATTTTAAAAAATGTTTTTTTAAAATTTTAAAATGTTGATTTAATATCGTTTAGCTTTTTGAAATAAAATGGTACAAATGTGAAAACAGAATTGTTCAGGTTTAAGCAAGCGCCATACTTACATCACAATAATTCGTAGATTTCTTGCAAGTCCCATTCCAGCAGCAGATCTTGCAGTGACTCCATAATTTATTTTTTTTTTTATTTTCCACTTCTTTTGCTCTACTGTTTTTCTAGAAAACACACGAACGAACGAATCGAAGAAAAAAAGATGCAACAAAACCAATGCTTTCTTATAATTTTAAAATTTTTAACTTTTGAGTGACGTATTTATTTCATCTTTGTATGCATTGATGAATTTATCGATAAAATTAAAAATCTGTGAAACATAACGGAGCTACATTCAATTCAATTTTTTTTTCATTTAAGACATTAAAAGCTTGTTTTCAAAGGTTTTATTTTAATTTAACAATTTTTAACATTTTGAATCAACATTTTACAGTTTTTGAGAAAACATTTTTATTTGTTATTTCATAATTTTTATTTCTTGAAACAAAAGTTTTTCTTTTAATTTCAAAATTTTTATGGTAAAATCAAAAGTTTTTATGTAAAAATGCTAAAATGTTGATTTCAAATGCGGATTTTTTTCTGAGTGTACGTAAATGAAGAATTTCTCTTAGTGTTGCGACAAAAATGTGGCAGCTATTGCACGCTGAGTAGAGTGCGTGACCCATACACCAGAGAACCCTGGTTCAATTTCCATCTGACACAGAAAGTTTTTTGAGAAGTAGATAATGAAAGAAGAGAGGATAATGCAATGTTAAGCTTTTTGAGAACATTCACATTAGTCGTTCGGAGTCGGCAAAAAACTAGTAGGTCCAGTTCTCGATCAATTGTGTTCAAATATTTAATAACACTCACACCTAGGGTTAGCAGATCAAAATTTGGCTTAGGAGGACAACGGATGACAAAAAGGAGGACATTTGTTCTATGGGAGATGAAAAAGGAGGACGCATAGGTAAACACTATATATTTCCATAATAACAAGTTTATTCAAAAGGAATTCAGAATAATCTCACTTAAATAAATGGCAAGACATAAAACCTAATCAAACATAAAATAAACGATAAAAGAAAAAAATATAAAGTCCTAACAATTCAAGTACCATACATTTTAGCTTTTAGCTTATAACGAAACCGAAAATAAAACAAAAGTAAACTAAACGAAAAAAGTTTTGCTTTGTTTTCAAATTGTTCACTACATGGTTGTAAATTTAAGGTACAAAATCGTCCGTATTGGTTGTGTACGGAATGGCAAAAAAAAGTAATGAGAATAAGAAAAAAAAATGATGGAGAGAAGAAACTATAGCAAAAAAATACAAAAGATTTTTAATATGTAAAAAAAGGAGGACATTTGGGTCAAAAAGGAGAACATGAAATTTTTAATGAAAAAGGAGGACATGTCCTCCTTTAGGATACCATCTGGTAACCCTACTCACAACACAATTTTATCATAAGAAGTTCGGTCAAAGGCTGAAATGGCCACTTTGTTTATTTATTTAAATTTATTATTACGACAAAAATAATATAATAATTTATGTCATCTTCAGGTCGTGCAGGTCGTAGAAGCTCATGCAACAAAAATTCAATATTGTTGCATGGAATTATAACTCGGTGAGTAGAAGAGCTACGAAAAATTTTATTTTACGAAAACAAAAATTGATGCTTTGACCTCATAATGAAAATAAAATAAAAAAAATGTTGGAGCAACGACACCACGGAGGCAACCGCTTAATGCAGTACAAACGCAACAACAATGTTGACAAAAAAAAGTTGAATAGTTATACCTCTGTGACTTTTCGCGCTACGGTTAATTTTATGAAACGACAGTAAAGTTGATGTTTTCGACCACATGATAAAAATAAAAATTAAATTAATGGTGTCATGAGACATCTTAAGGAACCTCTTGATAGAGGTTCATCTTGAACCGATGCACCAAATGATAGCAAAAGCAAAAATAAAAATAAAAATAAAAATAAAAAGTAAACTAAAATTAAAATAAGGACAAGTATTAGGACAAGAGTTTGGATAAGGAATGGGACAAGGATTAGAAAGAAGATTAGGACAAGGATTTGGACAAAGATTAGGACAAGGAATTAGATAAGTAATAGGACAAAGGTTTGGACAAAAATTAGGACATGGAATTGGACAAGGATTAAGACAAGAAGGCATTCAGAAAGGGATTGGGAAAAGGACTACAACAACGATTGGGACAAGGATAAGAAAACAGAACCAGACACACCGAAAACAATATTAAGGATAAGATTGGGAGAAAAGACAAGAAATAGAACAACGATTTGGACACACTAAGGACAAGATTTAGAAAAAAGGTTTGAAAAAAAGTGGGAGAAAGATTAGGTTACGGATTCGAACAAGAGTAAGCTCACGATTGGGCTTGAATTAAATCAAGAGTTTGAATAAGGATAAGATCAATGATCATAAGAGAGCTTATAAGGAGAGTAAAGGAAAATAATGACAAGGATAAAGATTCGCTGTCACGTTAAGATCTACGGGTGTGGCGACGATACAGCCAACTTATTTTTTATTTTTGCTTTGAACCAAGGATTTCAGGTGTAGTTCCTATTCAGGCAAGCCTGCCTTGGTTCGAAAAGTGGCAAAGAATTGATGGGAAGGAAGGGGCAATCAAGTTGAATATGTGAAGGGTGTTATTATTGTGACGGAAAGCCGTAAAAACATGTGGATTTGAATCTGAGGCAAGTGTTAGGCCTTAACCATAGTCATAAGACCATGTTCTGGCCGGTATTCGAACTCGTGACCTCTGGGTTGGCAGTCGATCATGCTACTTACTCGACTACCGTGGCCGTCAGTCGTGTTACTTTATGGTTACTTATGGTGTCGTGTTACCTTTGTAAGATAAATTACTGCGTTGATACAACGTTTACAACTTCAGCGCATTTTACTGTAATAGCGAAATGCGATAACTCAATTGCGCCATGACGTAGTGTGAAATGATAAGTATGATGGAAAATTATAGTCTTAATCAGCGTAATGATAATTATGTCACGAGGAATAGTATGTAGCGGTATTTGCTTAATTTGGTAGGATAACGGGGGATATTGTGGAACGTGGGGTACAGTGGAATCTGCTATTTGTCGAACTTTACGACACCCATTCGTAACATATTCTCGTAACTTATAACGAATAAAAACAAGTTGGGAACGTGTAAACCTGTGTATATGTCCATGTCACCCTGCGTACAGGGTTACAAAAAATTGAACAGAAATCAGGCTTTATTACGATAGGATACAGAAAACTTTTTTAAAAGTAGGCTTTATTCATTTTTCTTCCGATATTTTTGACACGTTCTATACTTTGCTTGATTACGTGTACATGAACAGTTTTTTGACTCTCCTGAAAATTTGAATTTTTTTTTGTTTTGACTGTTTTGTATTTAGTGTGCAATATCATGATCCACAAATTTAAAATGTCAAGTCACTTTGTACCTAACTTGTAAGATACATAACTTGTAGGTACCCTAAAGGAAAAATTGGAAGACTTCTATATGGAAATGATAAGAATGGTATCTTTCCGAAACTTATGGATAATATTGAATTTATATTGTTTCCAAGCCGTTTTTTAAGAGTGCATGTGGTAAAAGGTAACAATGGAAGTGATGAGAAAATATTTCTCAACGTATCTTTTGGAAACTTATGGATAGTTTTGAATTGATGTTCTTCCTAGACCGTTTCCTTAAGAATGTATGTGGAAATGGTAGCAATGCGTAGACGACAGACAAAGCAAATTAACAAATTACTGTTTCCAAATAGTTTGGAAACGTTTGCTTATTGTGAGGCAATGACAAAAGAAAATATTAAAATCATTAGGAGTATTCATGGGTTGATATAAATTGCACAAATGTGAAAATGCAAGATCTTTTTCACACTAAGCCGTGAACATCAATATTGCTGTTAATATGACAGCTCTCAATTAAAAGTTAAAAAAGTGGTCAAAGAAATTGAAGAAATATATTGGCACTTATTTCAAAATCACAAAAATTTATTTAAATTAACGTACAAACCTAAATAAATAAATACAATAAAAAACTGGTCATTTCAGCCCTTGAAAGGACTTTGATTTAGCTTCTTATGATCAATTGTGTTGTGCGTGTTATTAAGTTTGTACACAATTGTCCGAGAACCGGACCTACATGTTTAACACCGACTCCGTACGGCAAGGAACGAAATGTTCTTGTTCTCAAGAAGCTCAAGAAGTTCTTGTTCTCAACATTTTGATTACTCTCTGAGGTTTGCCATTGTCTGCAGAGAGGTGGCGGCCGTACAAAAAAATTATTTTAATTCAAATAATTTTCTGTCGCTGCTGGGATTCGAACCCGGGTCTCCAGGTTCATTGACATAGAGGCCACGCACTTTAACCAACTACGCCACGGACGACAACGTGCAAGCTTAGCTTTTTTTAAAGTTTTACTCAGAAGGCTGATGATGACGACATGAATCAGCGTATAGCATCACTGCTTGTGTGTTTTCGCTATCGGTTTGAGCAGTGTATAATTCAAGAAGAGTTGCAAAATTACTACTAATGTATTTGTTGTTGGAAAGATGCGAAAGTTCGCAATCTTGCATTTTCGCATCTTCACTACTGCGTTTCGCATAAACCCGTGAATACCCCTATTGTTTGCCAGCCACTTATTCCAATTTTTGATTTCAATTTATTTCGAATAATAAAAACAAAATTGTTAGGGTAATGTTTCCAAATTAATTTTTAGTTCCAGCGAAGAGGAATGTTTCCATATTCATTTTTAACACAGCGGAGAGGAATGTTTCCCTCCAATGACATAGTGTGTAAAAAAAAAGAAATAGAGTGTCCAATAAAAAAGAATGCTTCCTTCATTCTATGGAATGTTTCTTGTTTATATCCGGGAAAGTTTCCATTTCCTAGAGGGTAAGTTAAACTTTTGAAATTTAGTCCTATTAGTTTACCTTTTAGAAGCGTTTACTAGTCTAATTGGGGTTCAGCCAAAAAAAAATCACACCCAAAACATACTTAAAAAGCATGTCCAAAGCAAAAGAATATGCTTAAGATACTTAAGAAAAATTGTTCTGTTGTACAAACCTATTTTTCCTGATAACCTTTACATTAGTCATTGAACATTTTCATAAATCAGTTGCATTTCATAAATTTTTAATCACATACTTATCACAATTACAATCTTAAACTATTTGACAATAACACAAAATTAATATTTATACTATTTAAAAAAAAAGAGCAACTAAATAACACTTACATAAAATTAAAACTTATTTTATTACATATTTGCTAAAACAATTTTATTACATTACTTCTGCCCAGGTTTTCCGTGTATAAAAACATTGGCTTTTTTTTCATAATTATATCTAATATTTAGCTATTTATGTTAAATTGTATCGTATAAACATAGATAAAAATAATATTTTGTTCTATTCCGTTCATATACTTTTGCTCCTCTTGTGTCTGAAATATCTCCAGTTCATCTCTCTTGCAGTCACTATTTGTTTTTTTTTTTTTTTGTCTTACATTTACACATATATTTAAACATCTATATTTTCTGTTAAGACTTTCATTCTGATTGAAATTTTTATTATTTTACACAGATTGAAACATTTTTAAAAACCTCCTGTTATTACTTATGGCCATCACTGTAACTATTGTGAATGGTTTGAACCTTTGTTTAAGTATTCAGCTATATTTTCGCTTATTTAGCCTTCAACCGCTTCAAGTTTCAGCATCAACCGGAACTTTTTTTGATTTTCTATAGTAGCGTCTAACTAGTGCTTCTAGCGTCCACGAGATGGCCGCTACGAATGACATCATATTTAAACAATGCAGTGTAACGGAATAATCCCAACGATCGCGCACAAGACCTAAAAGTGAAGAAATTTTACTTTAGTGCCATAACATTTTTCAGTATCTCAAGACTTCATCAGCACTTACCGACAAAAGGCCCCGCACCCAGTGTGAAGAGACCCGAAATAAGCAGCTGCAGCCCAGATGCCGCCGGCAGACGTTTCAATGGCACATATCCGGGTATGATGAGGGGCCAGAATATTGTGCGCACACCTTTACACATGCCGATCCACACAAAGCTGCCCAATATTAAGGGATACGAACGTGTACAGGCCACCACGGTGCGTCCCATAGCGATGCCAACTACGCCGATCAGAAAGAAAACACGATTGTCCCATGAGATCTTTTCTGTGATGAAGGGAACCAGAAACCGCACTGTTATGTCCAGTCCGGCCAGCACGGACATGGCCAGTGTTATCTGCGAGGTGTCGAAACCAAAGTCATTGAGTATGAATGGTGTTAATATAGAAAAGTTTAGTTCGCCAAAGTTAATGATCGTCAGACCAGCCACCAGATTCACATAAGTAAAGTCACGCAACAGATCTAGATCAAAAAAGGCGACCACCTTCTGTACGAATGTGACGCTTGATGCTGTCGAAATGGTCTCATCATCCGGTAGCGGCACATTGTCTTTATTATCCGCCATTTGATGGGTGACGCTGCCATTAACGATCGTTTGTGGGGTAACCTGTGTGAGTTCAAGCAAGGCACGCTCCTCAGCGCATGTGCAACGCAGCTGGTGCGCTGAATCTGGGCGACCAAACTGAAACCGTAAGTTGCCTTTACTATTCGATTTCTTGATGGCCTCATCGCGTTCGCGCTTGAAATTATTGGGTTTTAGAAACTCGTCGGTATTCAGTTCCTCTTCGGATATGACTTTGTTCAGTTTAACCGTGCCCTCTATGTCGCGGGAGCTGGAAATCTTACGGCAGCGCACAGAATTCTTGTTAGAGGCCAGCGATAGCTTGGAGCCAAACCAGCCATCATTGGCGCGTGACAACATAGGCGTGCCAGGTTCAATAATTTCATAGCCTGGTCTATCGGCATCATCGTCCTGATACAGATATTGGCTGGAGAAGATGCCGAATTCTTTTTTCTGCTGCAATTCGCAGTAATTGCATAGATGAAGAGAGTCTGCCTGCTCCGGCGCACTGTCAAGCATCAGCTCACTGGGCTGTGGTGCATGATAACTCACTGGTTGGTAGATCAGCGCACAGACCATGGAATGCAGAGATAAACTGGCAAAAATAAAAACAGTGCCTTGTACGCCATAGATCGAGAGCAAAAATGTGACGAAGTAGGGCAAGAAAATGGGGCCCAGCCCAGTGATGGTCCAAGAGAAGCCAGCTGCTCGTCTTCGTTTGTTCTTGAAGTACGTATTGATGGCTAGTGATGAGGCCGACACGCTGATGCCCATGCCGAAACCTAGGTAAACGGAAAGATTTGAAATGATTATCGAGACTCGAAACTCAATTAAAATATTAAATAAATATTTAAGTCAAGTTTATGTTACCAAAAAACAATGCATATGAAATCATGTAGGTGAGGAATGTATCGCAGAAGGCTGTTAGCATGATGCCAGTAAAGATGAAAAAAGCTCCCGCCAATGCCACTTGACGAAATGTGAAACGCCGGAACATGGGTCCATTTAGAAGACCTGAGAAGCAAATAAAGAAATTAGACAAAAGTTTACAGAATCGCACTACCATGGTAGAACAAACAAGGTAGACTCGCGGCTGAGAGTCAAGAGTTAAAAATTGTAAAAAAAAACATCGACCTACGAACAACAGCAAAAAGAAGCATTTGTATTACTTTTGACAGTTTCGACTCAGACCGAGAGAGGATTTTCAACAGCGAGACTACCTTCTTTATTTTGCCATGCGCTCTACCGTGCGCTTTTTGATAAGGGTTGCCATGCGCACTGTTTTAAAAATTATTAACCTTAAAAGCTTGAACTAAAAACTAAACTACACAATTTCCAAGTGTAGCTTAGACTTACTCAAATGAAATTCTAAAAAATTTATTTCAAATTAAAAAATAATCAAATTCTGAAATTCAATTTGTCACTTAGAACATATCAATTGATGCTCAGAAATTGTATTTGAAATTCAGAAATGATCAATTGAATTTTGACTTTCAATCGATTAAATTTCAATTTAACTTGGAAATGATGAAGTTTTGCCAAGCTAGTATAAATCTAATTATCTTCTGATTCCGAACAATTTCAAACCCTCCGAATCCTAGGATTTTTCTTACGAGATCAGTTAAAATTTAATGAACAATTTTTAAAAATTCAACTTTTCATATTTAATGGAATATGAAAAATTTCCGTTGAGGTGCAATTACGAAAAATACAAGTGTCTTAGCAAAATTCATAAATTCAATTTCATTTAATTAAAAAAAAGCCTTGAGAAGTTTTATTCCCATCAGAGGTTGAAAATGTAATAACCAGGAGAAGGATTTATGCATAATAAAACTTTAAAATGGCGTTTATTAATTAAAACTAACAAAATCAAGTAATAAATTCGAATATATTCATTTTTTCGCTATTTCAATGTTGCCCTAACCCTGCAATAAGGCAAGTTTCTACCTACTCAGAAAAGAACACAAAGCCCTGCCCTGCTTAGCATTAAAAGGTTTATTTCATATTTATAAAACCACCCAAGACTTGTTGATTTTTTTTCTAAAAGACTGGCTGTAGGGTATTATAATGTTTTTCTCAAATTAACACTTAATTGAGAGAGAACTATTCCCCTCAACTCGACTTCGTATTTCACTAACGGTACTTTTGAGAGTAATTCACAACACATGGTTGAAAACTTCAGCTTGACGAAAGAAGACATATCAAGCGCAATAAAGAATTTAGATGCAACCAAAGGACATGGACCATACCTAATTCCCCCCACGTTATTGGTGCGATGCTAAGACCAACTACTTTTGCCCTTATAAATATATAATATTTAACAAATCACTCTTTATTGGAGTGTTTCCCTCTTATTGAAAAACTTCCCACCTAATACCAATATACAAAAACGGTGAAAAAAGTTCTGTTGAAAATTATAGAGGCATAGCAATTTTTTCAGCCATCCCAAAGCTATTCGAAAAAATTATATGCGAAAAGCTAACACGCCTTGCCAACCCTCGACTAAACGAGCAGCAGCACGGGTTTCGAAAAGGTCGATCTACCACCACTAACCTCATGATCATGGTTTCGGACGTTTTAAGCAAAATGGAGAAAAGAGACCAAATAGATGCTATTTACACTGATTTCAGTAAAGCCTTCGATCGTGTTGATCATGGCATCTTAATAAATAAATTAGAAAAATTCGGTTTCTCTGGATCTTTACTTAGTTGGCTATCAACTTATCTCCATGGTAGATCCCAATATGTTAAGTTCCAAGGAATCTTGTCAAAAAAAATTTAAGTCTCCTCTGGAGTACCGCAAGGTAACCACCTTGGTCCTCTTCTCTTCAATATCTTCATATCCGACTTGTCCATAGTGTTGAAGGATATTCCACATCTTATGTATGTGGACGACCTAAAAATGTACCACGTAATTAAATCGCAGGAAGATGTCATCTTTTTGCAGTTAAGCCTCTTAACTCTTGAGACCTAGTGTACCCAAAACAAACTTAACCTTAATGTAAATAAGTGTAACATGAAAATAAAAAAAAAACAATATTCGCTGTTTCATAAGTATAAAACCACTCTTAATTATAACGGCATATAACGCGTGGGCTTCAGAGAAGGAGAAGCTGTTTTTAAATTAATCAGTGAAAAAAATTATATTTTTCTTAAACTGCTTCGTGGTCTCAGTCTTTCCGATGTAGAAAAAGGGAAATTTTAGCTTTTTCGGAATAAAAATTAGGATTAAGAGAAATTGCGCACAAAATTAATCGCAGTCATAACGTTGTTTTGAATTTTTTAAATAATCCGGAGGAATATGGCAAAAACAAGCGTTGTGGAAGAAAAAAAGATTAATGACCAAGCTGTCAACCATATTTTGAGAACTTCAAGCAATTCCTTGGTCCACGTTTGACGAAACGCCATAAAGATGCAAGGCTACTTTTTGCTCCAAAAGATATGGCAACGAATTAGAAAAATGTGAGTGAAAACTGTTTTGTAAAAAGTTGGTTTTTTTATACGAAAAATTATTTTCAGGTAATTTTTTCCGATGAAAAAAAAAAGAATTTGGATGGGTTCCAAGGTTATTGGCGCAATTTACGCAAGGAACCCATCTTTTTTTCTGAGAGGAACTTCGGCGGTGGTAGCGTTATGCTTTGGGGGCATTTTGCTCATCTGGGTGCTTGGAAGTACAGAAGGAAATTCCATTTTATGTAACGCAGACACCTGCCGTGTGGCTTAATTCTACATTGTGGCTTAATTCCCATGGCAGTGGGGTCGAGGTTCAATGAATTGACGTCACTTCCATGACTCCAGACGCGCCAACGCCCTGTCATAGTAGTTTCAACACCGGTCGCACACCATACTTAAGTGTATATTTAAATTAATAAATATACTGTATGGATAGCAAGCAATGCTGGAACGCAACAGTACCAATTGTGGATGATTAGTTGGGTCACCATCCACATTTATTGGTGGAAATCGAGACCCGTCTTACAATCTCTTGCATTGCCACGCAGTTGTTAAGCGCAACTCCACGCTGATCACAGAACTGTTCGCGACATTCAACTACAACACCCAGCACGATACTCCCCGAAGGGCCAGCCCTGCAATAGTCTCCCCGGGCAAAAGGGGTTTACCTCGACACGCACTTATCACAACACCAACACATCCGCATCCATCACTCTTGACTGTGAAGGAAAAAGTCACCACTACTTGGACGTGCTACAGCGTAGACCACATCGCACTTGACTGTGTGTGACACAAGGTCACCACTATTTGCTGCATCTCAATACTGGTACTCCAAGGCTACTAAGATGAGCTTTTCACACTTGGAGCACCCAATATGACACTCCTTGATTATAAACCTTATCAACACTCCTTGATTATACACCTTATCAACAACTCATTGATTATACATTTTATCAATCTGGTACTCCGAGGCTACTAAGATAAACTTTTCACACCAGCTTAACCAGCCTTATAAGACTAACAAGACTTATAAGACTATCCGTAGAATCAATGCGATATGTATCAGTGGAGACTGTGACAGTACGTCTGTCGAGCGTAACGACTATCCCCGTGCTAACAAATTTTAGGGATCATTGCTATTCCCTCGTTCGCAAGCGCTACCGTTGATCAAGTCAACGGTCCACCTACTCCCCAGATTGGGCGACCAACTCCATGATCTGGGTAGTCCCACTACATTTGCACAGGATAGGGCGAACCAATTGCCTGCGACCATCCTCCTTTATCCTGGCTTTGGACAGACTGCTCGTGAGAACAGGCGGAGTTCTTATGTACTGAAATACTGATGTACTCCAGATGAGTTTAATGCCCTTTCTAAGCATAAATCCACGTAAGTCGAGAGACAAAAAAATGGTTTTCAGAGCTTTAAATGGTTAAAATGAACTAAAGAAAATTAAAATAGTTTTATTTTCGGTTTCTTTAAAGTGGTTTTATACTTATGCAACAGAGCGAATATTGTTTTTTTACTCTCAAAAGTACCGTTACTGAAATATGAAGTCGAGTTGAGGGGAATAGTTCTCTCTCAATTAAGTGTTAATTTGAGTAAAACATTATAATACCCTACAGCCAGTCCTTTAGGAAATATCAAAAAATCTTTGGTGGTCTTATTAATATGAAACAAACCTTATAAGTTTGTTTGATTCCTTGTCTAACATACACGTTTCATAATATTGTCGTTTAAAGCTATCATCTGATTTTCGGAGCAACCATCTCCCTTGACAAAGTATCACGGGTAGAAAATGTGCCTTTTTTGCCTTATTTGAGTATCACATTTTAAGAAACGAAAACGAATTTCTCACCCTCAAGAAAAGATCAATGAAAAAGCAACATTTTTTGGTAGAAATGAAATCGCCTCAAGTTAAACAAAGTTTCTTTTCTGAGTACAACATTGTCAGATATTCTGACTCAAAAATGTCTTTTTTCTTTCTTTTAAAGGTATTTATTGTAGAGAACAAAAAAAAACAAAGTATATGTTGCTTTTTCCAAAACAAGCTATATTCCGAAAGGAGTGGAGCAAAACAGAAATTTAGATCGGTGGGTACTGTTATGGAATTTTGTAACGGTTTGCGGTTATATTTTGAAAAATTTTTACTTAATAACGTAACGTTTTACTGAACAAGTTTCCAAAAAAGTTGAAAAAACATTTTTCCAAAATGCACCGGCGTGCGGTGCATGTTGTTGTTACTCAGTGAGTTAAAGTGTTTTGATAAAAGTAGTGACACAACAGTTAAGGTTAATTCTTTGACTTTATGACGAAAATATAAGAGGAGTTGTCTGTTTCATTGACACACCCGTAGGTTTTAACGTGACAGCGAGTCCTTGTCCTTATTTTTGTGCCTATTCTTTCCTTTCTCTCCAAACTTGTCATCATCATAAGCTTTATTCTTATACGAATATTCATCATAATAATTATCCTACTTTTTTAAATTCTTACTTTATTCAATGTTTGAATTCTTGACCATATTCTTCCTCGAATCTCTTTCCTTATCCTTGTCCCACTTATTTTTTCCAATCTTTGTCCCACTTATTTTTTCCAATCTTTGTCTAGCGTATCCAAATCCTAGTTCAATTTTTTGTTTCAATCCTTGCCCCAATCCTTTTTCCAATCTTGTTCTTAATATTGCTTTATGTACACTAAGGACACAAATCATTGTCCTAATCCTTGTCCTTGTCCTTTTTCCAATCCTTGTCAAAACCCTTGTCCTAATCCTTGAGCTAATGCTTGAATTCCATGATTTAATCTTTGTCCAAATTCTTGCCCTCAACCTTTTTTTAAAAAAAAATAAATAACGGGCCATTTCAGCTCCTGAAAGGACTTTGACCTAGCTTCTTATGATCAATTGTGTTGTGCGTGTTATTAAGTTTGTACACAATTGACCGAGAAATGGACCTACAGGCTTAACGCCGACTCCGAACGGAGTCACCCTTTTTCTTTTTAAATGTTCTAATCCTTATCAAAATTCTTATTCTAATACTTGTCCAAAATTTTAATTTTCTTTTTATTTCATATATTCTTGAAACGATGGTGCATTTACGTTACTTGAAGCGGTTCCCTGAGAACTCTTGTGACGCCCTTCATTTTTATATTTATCATATGACCTAAAATTTCAGCTGTACTGAAGTGGATGCCACCATGGGCTCTTAAGAGCTCTCTCGTTTCAAAAGAATTCTTAAACTCTTTCGTTCATTTGACAAGAAACCAGTGGCGAAGCAGTATTGTTTCGAATGACACGCATATGTTTTGTCTTACTTTCACTTTTCAATTCTGCTTACCACTGCTGTAGTTCCAAAAAATATACTGTAGCCTATAGTCACGACGTTATAATTTCATGCAACGTTTTTTTATTGTTGTTGGACTTTTACCGCATTCAGCGGTTACCAGCGTGGCTCCAGCATTTTTTTTTTCTTTTCGTTATGAGGAGAAAAACCCTTTTTTTGTTGCAAAATAAAATTTTTAATGGCACTTCTACTTAAGGAGTAATAAATAATTCCATGCAACAATATTGCATTTTTTGCAAAAGCCTCATCTCAGCGATTTGAGATATTTTTATTTTTATCGTAAGGCTACGTAAAAATTCTTCATTTGCCTTTTATAAAATTTACCGTAGCGCATATACTCGACAAGTAAAAATTCTATGCAACGCTGTTGCATGATTGATGCATATTCAATCTTGGAGCGGGGCTCTCTTTGCGGCTTTATGGTGTCATGCATTTTTCGTTTATTTTAATCGTAAAAGAACAAGCTTTTACTGACGTAAATTGAATTTTAACTTTAGAACCCATATATAGCGTGTAATAATTCCATGTAACAGATTTTCAGTTTCGTTGCTTGAGCAGTTCCTTTCGTATCCTAATGATTTTTTTAATATTGTTTTTATTTTTGTCATAAAGTCAAAAAATTAACTTTTACTCTAGTACCTTTATGTTTGTCATAGCACCTAGTACCTTTATGTTTGTCAAGCCAGTAACAATTCCATACAAAGTGGATGAATTTTGAAAAAATGTCTTTTTCAACTTTTTTGGAAAACTACGCGGTAAAACGTAATGTTGTCATGTCAAAAAATTTTTTATTTATTTTACTTACCGGAAATTTTTTGCTTTGCTTAAAATTTGTTTTAATTTTTAAAATTTTAAATCTGGCAACCCTATACCTAATGGTTATATTTAAGACATCTTAATTTTAAATAATGATTTAAACATAACTATGTACCTGTACACGCCGATATCGCTGGATTTGTGTTGATGATTGTGGTTATCTGTGAACTAGACAAGCCCAGAACCGTCAGACGCTCACGAAATATGAAACCAAATTGTTGTAAACAAGGATAAATAGAGAGCTGTTTAAAAAATAATGAAGAAAAATATACAAAATAGTAAAATTTTTTACGACATTCACAAATTAGACTCACGTTTGATAAGCCCGCCGCTATACAAACTAACCAGGCCCACCCACCATCGGGTGCTATAAAATGTTCGCCCAGATCGCTTTTATCACGACGCGTTTTCTTCACTTTTATGCTGATGCCTTCATCGTCATCGTTGGTGGTGGCATTACCGCGCATCCACTTTGCTTTGGATTCCGTCTGCAGCGGTAACGTGGTTTCCCGATAGACGCGTGTTGCATTCAAGTCATTGTTTATGGATTTGCTCATGATTGCCTGCCTGCCTCGACTCTACCGCTGTAAATAAAGTGTTTTTTATTAAAAAATTTTTAACAACAAAAAACCGCTAGTAATCGCTTTATGTTTGAGGAATGCAAAAGTAGTCTGGGGTCTTAAAGGAAACCCTAAATCCAGGTCATAAAAGCAGACTACAAAGAATCAGCTATGCTCAAGAATGCAATTTAACGCCCTCGCAGGTGTTACGCTCATAAATTGATCATTTGCATACTTATTAAAAATTAAGAAAAACAAATAACAAAAAACAAAAAATCCCTTTTCTAATCACAAAAAAATTCATTGCTTACTGTTCGTGACTAATTCTTTTATTTAAGCTGTTTGGAAAATAAAGTGCAAGAGACATAAAAATAAAAATAAAAACTGCAGTCAACTCGTACAAGTCTAGTACATGACCCTGTGTACGTGATCCTCTGAACGTGTAACTAACTAGCCAGCAATCAATTGTTGTCAAGTAAGTGTTGCCATCTCAAGTTTAAGTAGCAGATGTATTGTAACTTTTTAATATTGATTTACATGTGACAACAATTATTGCACATTAGCACAAATACGTGAGTGTGCTATGATGACACATGCCCACAAAACAAAAGGAGAAAAACAAAAAACAGTCAAGAGTTTAATAATATCACAACTACGAATGCCAGAAACAAAAGCAGACATCAAAGTTGCACCAAGTTGCAATAAATGACAAAAGAATTAAATGATTTTGAAAAACAAGAATGCTTTTGTAATGCCAGCGTTCGCAATATTTCCCGCGATAGTGTTACATATGCTTATATTAATGATAAGTAAGCAGCACCAATCCGCGTGTGCCAATAACTGATAAAAACTGCTTATGTTTGAACATAAAACAGCTGTCACTGCCAAGCTTTACAATACTCTACAAAATGAGTTAAACCTAAACGGATCGGGTCGGGTCCCAAAATATGCTGATCAGACTAGATTGACATGTGCCAAGCTATTCGAAGAAGGTCACTAGTTCAACTTTTATATATAAAGAGCATTACAACACAACCTTAAAATATTTATTCAAAATCCAGTGCGCACTGAAACTAGCTTGATTATGGATGGGCGTTCACCAAAGGCGCCCAACTCTCATCTCTGACGTTTAGAAATTGAGATTTGTCTGGTTTCGAAATGAATTAAAAACTTAAACTGCGCAACAGTGAAAAATTTTCAATGTGACATTTTTATGAAGTAAATTAAATTAAATATACCTGCATCTGTTTATTCTATAAAAATGCTTATAAATAATAAAATAGATTACAAATTAAAAAAAAAAAAATTGTTTTTTGATACACAAAATAAAAATATTGTTTTTAACTGATAATGAGACAATTGTGTAACAATAATAAAATCTGTTTACTGAATATAACCAAAAAATATACAAATCACGTTCGGAAAACTTGAAACTTACATTTTTCCAAAATGCACCGACCTTGCATGGCGTTGTTTTTCGCTGAATACAACAGGTGATAAGAGAAAAGTTATGGCAAGACAGTAAAGTGTAATTCCCCGACAACATGAGAAAAAACAAGAAGTAATGACTTTATCGGGACAAGGAAGAAGTTGCTTAAGCAACGAATCTGCAAATTGATTGCGTTGAATTATAACTAGTTATGAATAGATACTACTACTAAAAATATTAAACGCCAATATAGGCTACTTCTAAGGCGCTGGTTATAATAGGCAGAACGGAACGTTAGGAAATGTCACTTTGCAATCTAGTACATGAGTTTCTTATATGTGTGTTTATACCCAGCAGAAAAGTGGACCAAATTTGAAATAGTTCTGAACTAGTTCCAAAAAGGACCAGTACTAGTTCCACTACAATACCCTTTAACATTGAACGAACTGACGCTTTTTGCGGGTTGATGTCATAGGAAAAGACAATTGTCCCCAGAAACAATCCTTTTTACCTATATTTGAACTAGTTGCATTAGGAACATTTTTAAACTGGTTGCTTTCGCACTAGCCTGAAAGTGGTTCTTTTTTTAACTAATTTTAAAGTGAACATATCAAAAGTGTAAGAATTTAGTGCAATGGAAAGGTCCTAAAGATCTCATTTGTACCATCTTTTCCATCCACAATCCAGAAAACATTTTGTCTATAAACATTTTTTTTATTATTTTTTCTTGTGGGCAGCAAATTTTAAAAAGTAGCCAGAACGCGTTTATTTTTGTCAGCAATACTTTTGAAAACAAAAGCAAAGATAACTGTTCTACACTGAACGCCTTTTGTACTTTTTTTAGAGCTACTGCGAACTGCGCTAGAAATGAACTAGTTCACTTTTTCAATTGACTCCAAAATAACTGCTGGGTAATAAGACGGAACTGAGCACGACGTTTAGTTTTATAGATATTCGATTTTTCTGTAACGTTACGTGACACTTGACACCGTTCCGTTCCGTCTATTATAATCACCACTTTAGCCCTCATGATGAAAATGGACAAAAAATGTCTGATGTCTAAAGCCGCCGCACAGTGCGCTTTTTTCGATTTTAGGATGACAAAAGTTTTTTTTAAATTTAACAAAAATTTAATATTAATATTTTGTATACGGCCTCTAATTATTTATATTGAAAACAATTTTTTTCGAGCTCTAGGCCAAGCATGTTGTCAACCTAAGTAGCTTGAGTGGATCACAGTGTAAAGTCATACAAAGGCTACTGATGAGTTGGTGTAGCGGCCAATGAAACAGTCTGTATAGTCAAGCTGTGTGATTTGCTCTATACAGAGCCGTTGTTGTTGTTGTTGGTTGTTGCCTTCTTTGTTCTTCATGTTGTCTTGTTGACAACATGCTTGGCCTAGAGCTCGAAAAAAATTGTTTTCAATATTTAACAAAAATATATTTTTTTTCGACAGATAATTGATAAAATATTTTGGAAATGATATTATGAAATTTATACTCTATTCTGACATTTTTATGGAATTTTCGAAAGCTGAAACTTTTTTCTAACCAAAAGAACCGCATTCCAAGCTAAAAAGTAAGGCAATTTGAAACGTTTATTACTTAGAAGGAAAAGCATATATTTAAATTTGGTTTTTTTTTATATTTTTTACTGACTTAATTACCATTGAATTTATAACAAACAAAAAAAAATATTAAAAAACAAAAATTAGAAAAAAGTTGAAGTATGTCTCTAAATTTATTAAGCAGTTTTTATTTTACCAAAATTTATTGGAAAAAATCTAAAAAGTTCAACATAATTGCAATCGAATAATTATACTTTTATAAAATATAGTATATCTGCCTTATGTTTCTTAAAAAATGAACTGCGCAAAGTTGCGCATAAGAAAAAACACTTCATTTAAAAAAACGCTTAAAAACCAAGTTTTCCTCAAAACACACTAATTTTCAAGGCAACTTCTGTTATTGAACTAAAAAAATGTTTGTGAAAGATGCAGTGTTTGTGTTAATTAACAAAGGTACTTAAAATTAGTAAAATATATTTTCGTTTTCCCCCACGTATTGCCATGTTTCCGTCTGTCCGATTGTCTGTCTGTCTGTCTGTTATGGCGATTATAGCTCTTATATTGAAGTGATCTTAACGGAATTTAAAATATAAGCTTTTATCAAAAAAATAAAGGTCGAGCTCGTAAGTTAGCCTATTTCGGTAAAAACCACGCCTACCTCCCATACAAAATGACTATATAAAAATGACCAATGCATTACATGCCTGGATAAGGTTCATGGAATGTTTGCTTCATATAGCTTATAAGATTGAAATAAAAAAGTGGCAAGCTAAAGGCGCGGATCACGAGGCTAGGGTTCGTGTAAAAATAATGACAATACTGTGAAAATTTAAAACTAAAATGGGGCTGTTGGTCGATATGCCAAAGCAAAAAAAGTGGAAACTAATGATGGAAACACTGCCGCAGAAAATAGGAACGCAGAAAAGACTTCTGAAATAACAGACATAAGCTTGGAATTGATTCAACGTTTTCACATAATTTTAGAGTGGCGAGGGTGTGCTTTACCCATTGATTCCAAGGCGTTTGGAATTTATGCCACTGAATCTAGAAATGTCTCCTTAGCTCACTACGCGTGGTATTGCATGCCAGTCACAGTTCATAAAGTAAAGATTACGGCTTATTTCATTGCTTTTATAGTGATTTAATTTATAATTTGTAGGAAAGAATAATATCTTCATGTGTATTGCCTATTTCAGCTCTCCGAAGAGGCTTAAAAAGTCAGAAATAAAGACAATATACGCTTCAGTTAATGTTTTACAAGAAAAAAATCAAGAACAGATACAAATTTTGACCTTATTCACATATTGCTGTTTATATCCGATCCATTTATAAATTCTTTAAGGCAACCACCTAAATATAAAAAATCAAATATAACTCCAAATGTTCTAGGTCTTTTAAAATCCTGAGTGATAGTTCTGATGCAAAATAAACAGAAAATAACACAATATTTATTTAAACCTTTTTTAATCTTTTTTTAAGTTATTAAATTAGCGAACATGTGAAATATCATCAACATTTACTGTCTTGTTGTGTGTGAGGAAAATCTAAAAGTTGTCCGATCTTAATTCTTTTTGGAATGGTGTTTATTTTATTGTTAAAAAAATTAATTTTATTTTTTAAGTTCACATATGAGCAAAATTAGTGGGCTTTTCGCTATTGAAAAAAGTCACTTCGTGTGGAAGGTAGGCGTTGCAGTTGGTGGTCTAAAATTCTTATTTTTTGTCAGGAAGTGTATTTTAACACAAGAGCATTGGTGCAAAATTTCATTACTCTAGCTTGTACAGTTTTTGAAAAAAGTCAAAATGTCATTCTAAAATCGAAAAAAGTGCACTGTGCGCCGAGAGAGAGCCACTCCAAATTCAAAAATGCAACAATCGAATGCTGTTGCGTGGAATTTTCGCCTGGTGAGTAATGCGCCACGCTAAATGCTATGAAATGAAAACAAAGGATTTAAAAATGGCCGAGGAAATTGAATTATGGCATCAGCATATCGCAGTAATCTAAAGGCACCATCGTTGCATCGATTTATTGCTTAGCGGCAAGGTTAATGTTAATATGTATACCACACAAAAGCAAAATTGATAAAACAAAAATGTTGGTGCGATTCGACCCCATACGATTATTTTCTTTGGGGATATATAAAGTCGCTTGTCTACCCCGATAAACCAGAAACAATTTAGCACTTGAAAATCAATAATTGAAGTGTTATTGCGTTATAACCGAAATACAGTCTATTTACTGCAAAGAGTGTGTGACAATCACTGCGTGAGTGATTTACAAGCCGCGGCGGCCACATGCCCGAAATCATATTAAGGGAGTAGTATCAATCTTTTGGTAAAAAAAAAATATTATTATTATTATTATTATTATTAGATAATAATATTTTTAATATATTTCAGGAACGGCTAATCTGAAACAAAAAAATCAAAAGGGTTATTATTGATGACAACCTCTTACGTGGAAATTACCCACATTTAGAGAAAAAAGTCAAAAATAAAAAAAAATACCAATTTTAAAAAAAAATTTGAAAAACGTGCAAAATTTTTTTGAAAATTTTGGATACACCCCTTACATAGGGGACTTTTTTCCCTAAATGTGGTTAGTTTCCACGTAAGAGGTTGCCACCAATAATAACCAATTTGATTTTTTTGTTTCAGATTTCATTGATGATTTTTGCATTTCTGGCCAAATTTTATTGATAACTCAATTGTTGCCGACTGACACATATTCGCATGGACCAATGACTTGACGTAACACCACAAGAAATACTCGAGGGGCTTTAAATCGTACAATTGCGAAGGCCAATCGTCAGGTCCAGAACGTGACAAAATTCGCTCACTAAAGCTCTCTTTCAGCAAATCATTTCACGATAGAGTGGTTCATTGACCGTTACATTGGCGCCACCTCATTTTTGAAAAAATACGGACACCGATGATGCCTTCTTGGTTACGTACTCAGTCAGTCAGAAATGAGCCTCGTCCGAAATAAGATTTTTTGATGAAAATTAAAATTAATGTAAAATGACAATATTCGGAGATGTTGCTAAATCATATATTTTTGCATGATAAAATTTCAGTGTTTACCTATTTAAATGGAATAAAATAATAAAAAAAAAAAAAAAATGCATCAATCAGTTAGATTTCCTTATTAGAAAATAAGAGTGAATTAAAAACATCCTTAATAAGAACAAACATTTGGAAAAAGATTAAGACAAGGATTAGGGCAAGGATTATAAAAAAGTTTAGATAAGGATTTTGATAAGAATTAGGATTAGGAAGACATAAGGATGAGGACAAAGATTATAGGTAGGATTGGGATAAGGATTCGAACATGGATTTCGAAACTGATTGCGCCAAGGATTGAAACAAGGATTAGGACAAGGTTTTGAATAAGGCTTAGGGCCAGAAATAAGATAAGGATTAAAACAAAAATTTGGCCAATTTGTAGAACACGTAATAGGACAAATAAAACAATAAGTAACATTGTGAAAATAAGTTTAGGGACGAGAGAAAGGATACGAATAAGAGTAAGCAAAAATGAAGATATGTTGTCACGTTAAATAGCTACGGGTCTGTTTATGACAGAGCCAATTTCTTTTTCTGCCCTCATTCCATTCGAAAAATGTGCCCTCAAATGTTACCAATTGAACAAAAAGATGTTGCATAATTTTTGATTAATTCTCAGTTAAGATCAGGTCAGATCACATCAGGGCGAAATTGTGTGTTCAGGTAAAAATTTAAAAAATTTGTTCATCCTCTGACATAATTTTTTGCCGAGGAAAGAAATTCATTTCCAAAATTTATCTGCGAAATGTTAAGAACTGATCCTTTCTATTTTTATACTATATAAAATTATTCTTGCATCAGTATGGATGGAAGGGAGCTTAAGGGTCTTGAACCCAATTTTGCTCAAATGAAACTATTGCGTCATATGGAAATTTGTGGTTGAAATATGGTTTTCCTTTTTGTGGCCCTCTCTGAACTACTTTTTCAAAGAAGCCGCATCGTATACATGTCAAAAGCAGATGAGATATAATCAGGGTCCGAAAATAATTGTTATTTTTTATTTCACAGCAGAAAAAGTTGGGCAATTTTAATCCATAAAAATATGCGTTATGGATAACTTTTATTTTTATCTAAATAAATCATTTAATACCTAAGAAAGTACTTCAATAAATAAAGTATTAAAAGAAGAAAGCTCTTCTTTAACTGAAATTTGATCATCTTTGAGTTCAATGACTCTAACATGAGTTTTTTTTTTATAAAAACTTTGTACTGATAAGAACACATATAAAAAGAATTGAAGGGTTAATTGGAAAAAATGATTTGCCAGAAAATTAAAAAAAATATGTGTAACAAAATAGAAAAAAAATATGAATTCTTGGAACGAGACTAAATGGATGTTATAGTTACGATAGGGCATATTATTACCGCAAACTTTGATTTTTGAGCGTAAAGAGGGAACTTGACCTTTTAAAAATGAGCTTAATAGTTTAAAACTACGGTTGTAATCGTGACGACGAACGATTGGACGGTCATGATCAAGATATATACATTTTTTCAAAAATATTAAAGACCAAAAAATGAATACCAAATAAAACATAAACTAAAACATAACATAAACAAAAAACTATTACAAAAATGAAATTCAAATTGCATCCGTCATTTCGTATTTTGAAATTCTCGCACCAGAATCGAAATCAGTGATCTCGAATACCCCCAGAAGTTTCAAGCAATCAAAAACCTTTTTAAAAATAACAAAGACGTTATAAATTAGTAAAAATTCAAAAAAAAATATGGGGGCCTCGGTAGTCGAGTTGGAAACGCTCTTGACAACCATGTCAGAAGTCTCAGGTTCGAATCCGGGTCAGGCTATGGGCCTGTGCTTTCATCTTTCTGTATTTCTCTCCTTATTTCTATTCAACTGAAATTAAAAATTCATCAATATTTACTGCTTCAAACTAGTTGCAGTTGGTGGTAGAAAAGTATGTGGATAAGATTACCCTATATAGATATTATATAGTAAAAGGAATAATACTCTCCTCAGATCCTAATTAATTTAGATGCTTATAACATTTTACACATGCTTTACTTGATTGCCCCTTCTTTCCTACTAATCTATCACCCCATTTCGAACCAAGGCAAACTTGACTACCTATTCAGTCATACCCATAGCACCTGAAATCCTTGGTTCAAATCTAAAGAGAAATGATTCCGGAATCGTATTCAGAGACTATGAAAAATATACGAACACCAACGACTTTAAAAATTCGTTAAGCATCAAAAATGTACTTGTCAAAGGATTAATAGAGGTTTACAAATAATTTTTTATAAATTAACTGAAAGGTAAAAAAAAATAATATTCAGTATATGCTTAACATACCCAACTAAGAAAATTGGTTCCGATTTCGAAACTGATGGAATGATGGAAACTTTGTACGAGAGCAATTTGAGAAGTAAGTCTCTTTGGAATTTACCGCGTAGTAACTTTCAATGCAGCGATGTCCCTGTCAACTACCATCTGTTAGTAGACTACTGTCAAATTTTGAGCAAACTGCGTCATTCAGTTTGAGCTTGACAGCCATACGAGGGCAATTTGAAAAGTCCGTGACTTTTGAATAAAAGGTATTTTTTTCGGCAAAAAAGTTTCACTTTAAATATTTTTGCCAGGGCAAAACTTCCACCATATTCTACTGCTTTAGCCCCTTGAGACTATTTCATATTCCCAAACCTAAAAAAATGGATCGGCGGTAAGAGAATTGGGTCGAATTATGAGGTTATCACTGAGAAAAACCTTGATAAAATCTATTATTTGTAAGGAATAAAAAAATTAAAAAAACGCTGGACTATATGTTTCGATCCCAAAGTAGATTATGTTGAGACATAAAACGCCTTTTTGCCGAATAAAAAGAACTTTTATTCAAAAAAATACCAACTTATCAAATTGCCCTCGTATGGCTGTCAAGCACAAACTAAATGACGGAGCTTGCTCAAAATTTGATAGTAGTCTATTAACAGATGGTAGTTCACGGGACCAATGCAGCATTAAAAGTTATTATGCGGGAAATTCAAAAGCCACTGACTTAAAAAAATTGCCCTCGTATAGTCCTGACTATGAGAAACAGTGTTGTTACAGGACTGATTTATTATCCTACTTTATTTTTTGTATAAAATACAAATCTTGGAAGTTCGATAGAAGCTGAAATCTAAAATGGGATGGGATTAGGGTATGCAACTATTCGAAATTATAAAAAAACCGGTTTCGAATAGTACAATTTTTACAAAACCGGTTTTCGAATTAAACAAGTTTTTGACTTTATTTACCCATGGCTGAATAAATAAGGTTGTCGCATTCTCACCCATGCAGTTCCCATGTCAAATCAAATCAGTCATGCAGTTCCATGTCAATGTCAAATCGAAGTTGACAGCTCATACAAAATCTGAAAGTGAAAATTGATAACATGTAAAGCCGATGAAGTTGTTGTTGTTGCTTTGCATTGACTTTGACAATTATGGCTACTGAGAAGAGAGTACGATCAGCCCGGAGACAACCTTATTTATTCAACTATGTATTTACCTACATCTATCTTTGTAGTTTTTATTCAACAAAAATAACAACTATTTTTTAATAAAATAAATAAAGGTACTTATGCAGTACTACCCACTGAACCATAAGCGAAGGTTCTGCATAAGGTGAGAGTTTTGTGAACGTTTTTGGGAAGAATTAGAAAAGAATAATATTATGCAATAATAAAGTTTATAGTTCAAAAAGGTTATTTTTTAACTCATTTCAAAAAAAGTACAATTTATGGTTTTTTTTAACTCATTTCCGATCAAAAAAAGGTTAATTTTCGAGAAGCATTTTAGTCCAGTGAATAATACAAAAAGGTTAATTTATGAGTGCCGAAATTAAACGTTTCTACCCGAAATGGTTCCTAAATGAATTTGAAAATGGTAGTTTTGATTCACTGGGTAGAATTATGTTTCGAGTTTTTCTTTCAGTCTTTTTAACACTTGTTTTATGTCTTTTAACTATTGTCTCTATATTTGTTCTTAATGCTTTTAGATTTTTTTGGGCATTTTGTGCAAGAAGCTTTGTTGAATTTCCCCTTTTTTTAAATATTTCCAGACTTCGGAGTTCATGTCAAGCTGTTGATAATTTAATATATTTTGTAAAAAATAATGCATTATTAAATAAAACTCATGTTTAACTCACATTAAATACGCCACCCCCTTGTAAATACAGTTTTAACAAAAGAAAGCAAAAATAAATGACCAAATCATATGTTTAAACGAGTTCAAATAAAGTAAAATGAAATAGAAGCCACTGATATGAAATGCTAGAAACGTTAGTGAAATGTAAAAACGTAAGTAGAAAAAAAAACAGAGTCGCTCAAATGAAATAAAAGAAGTGGTTTGAAGAATTTTTCAATTTAAAATTGAAGATTTATAAATTTCTTAACTATTCGAACAGTCGAATAATTCGAGCCAAAAAAACCGGTTTTCGAATTATTCGAAAATTGCGATTTTTAAAAAAACCGGGTCGAATAATAAAAATAACCAAAACGCCGAATAATTCGAACCGGTTTTGCATACCCTAGATGGGATTCTATAATACCGCAAATTTTTTTTTTTTGAAGTTATGATACAAGTAAAACGTTGTTTTCCAACTTTCTTATATTTTTCAAGTAAGAGTATATTTCAGCTAGTTTTAATATAAATTTCGCCACACTTATAAAGATTAATTATATCACAATCTGTAAGACATACGGTACTTCAGAAAACAAATGTCATCATAAAAGAAGGAGCCAAGCATCTGCTGAGATAAGAAGACATTTACTCAGGTTCAGGGTCAAGATTTATAGATATTCTTTAAAAGCTGCTCTCGGCAAGTAGCACAACTCAGCTCTGAAGCACGTGGTGACAAAAGTTTTTCGCTTATCAGAATTTTAATAAATAGTATACGAAGTTGTTGCAAACAAGCATAATGATTATAATTGTGCATAAAGAGAAAAAGTAAAAATGTATAAAATAAAAAATAGCTCCCATTTACAATACATTAACAAAATCTTTGATAATAAAACTTTTTCGAAAACATTGACAAGACAACTTACTTCCACTCGTAACATATTTTTCTTTAAGTGTGCTCAAGAGCATGGTAATAAATAAGACAAAAATTATTTCAACAGCTTATTGTTGAATTTTTAGAGTCGTTTATGAGCCATTTCTTTAGTTATTTCTTTGAGAAAATGTCGGATATTTTTTATGTCTCTAGATCAGTGATGCTCAAACGCACACAACTAAACTTGATTGGATGTGTGTGTAACACTTAAAGCTTCTCACTGAAAGAAATCTAATGTTAAAGCAATTTGAAAGCTTTCCGAAAGCTTTATGTTCATAAATAGAATTAAATCGACGCAAATCGAAAAACTATGAAATTATTTGTAATAGATTATTTGCTTATAATATATTTCATATTATATTGTTTTTGGATTTTTTATTATTATATATGAATATATATCGTATGGGTATATTTTGAATACTTTGAATATGTGCAGTGCCCTTGTTTGCTTCTTATAATGTTAATATTTCTGGAAAAAATATTAAAATTAAGACGGGGTCAAATAACATGAAAACGATATGAAAAAAACCGATTTCAAACTGATTTTGAAAAGTTTTTTCCTGAAATTTTCTGACATACTTTTGACATGATAACAAATCAACCAATTGTTGTTGATTTTTTATATCCACGGCCTCCAAATATGTTTATTAGTGTTGTTATTATTATTGTTTTTGGTATTATTATTTTTATTATTAAAATCTTTGATTATTTCGTCAAAATCTACATCGTCATTGGAAATTTTTATGCGCATCAAATCTTGCAGATGATTGTCCGATAAGCGATTTCGGTGTTTGTTTTTTATTATTTTCATCAATGAAAAAGAGCTTTCGCAAATATATGTTGTTCCAAACATCGAATAAAGTTTATATATAGCATTTTTTATTGTTGGATAAAGGGACTCATCAACATTTTTCCAAAATTCACATCCGTCTGCAATAGGTAACATTAAATCTTCTTGCAAAATTTTTAACTCGCTTTGGATCGATGGGCTTTGTTTTTCTATATTGCATTTTAGAGGATTGTTATGTAGCTCAATTAAATCAGATATTTTTTGGAAATCTTGAAATCTTTTAGAACAGTTGGTTTCTAATGTATCAAAGACTTCAAAAAAACGGTTCATGCTGACTTCATTACAACACGCAGTGTAAGCCTCTGCAGTTCTTGTTAAATTTTCTAGGTTGCCGTTTTTAAATTTAGTAGATAAAATAGTAAGCTGTCGTTGGAATTCTACAACGGCTGAAACCAAATCAAAGATAATTTTTTGCTTCCCTTGTAATACTAGATTTAATTTATTGATAAATTCAGATATGTCCGTTAAAAATGCCAAGTCCAAGTTAAAAATAGGATCTTTTAAAGAGTTAACTAATAAATCCGAGCCAGGAGAGGGGTTAAGCTCAAAAAATGACAAAACTTCAAAACGCAGATGAAATAATCTTTTGAGGCTATTTCCTCGACTCAACCATCGTACTTCAGTAAAAAGTAGCAAATCACCATAATCGGCCTCCAGTTCTTCCAAAAATGTTTTGAATTTTCTATGATTTAAAGAGTTGTGACCACCTCGAATTTTATTGATAATTTTAATGGATATTTTCATTGTTTCCAATAAATTTAATGATTTGGCAAACAAAGCTTGTTGATGTATTATACAGTGAAATACGGGTACATCAATTTGGTTCTTTAATAAATAACCTATAAGCCCTTCTTTTTTCCCCGTCATAACGTGAGCTCCATCGGTACAAACCGAAGATAATTTATTTATGTCTGCAAATGAAAAGATTTTACTATTTAAAACATCATAAATTGTTTTGCCCTTCACGTTTCCATGCATAGACTCAACTATTAGCATTTCTTCTGAGCAATGAAAATTTTCATTCACAGTTTTTACACAAATTAATAGTTGACAACAATCATTAACGTCAGTGCTCTCGTCTAAGCAAATAGAAAAGTACTTGCAATCACGCATTCTTTTTTGAGTTTTTGAAAATAAGTATTCGCTCAAAGTTTCAGTCCAACGAGTGATTGTTGACCTCGATAAAGCTAGGCTTTCAAAAATGTCTTTAAACTCTCTACCTTTTTCACCAAAACACTCAAAAACTTCTTTGGCTAAGTCTTTAAAGAATATTCCATCTTCGAATGGCCTGCACCTCTTCCCTAAAGCAAGACTTATAACATAAGAAGCTTTTAATTGGACAAAATTTATATCGGTTACCGACTGACTTATTACTGCGTTTTTCTTCTTATTGGTGTTAAATTCATTGAATTTTTCAAAAAACATACGTTTTAAGTCAATAAGTATTTCCTGTCTCTCCCCTCCCACTACATTATGGAATTCAGCATGTTGTGTAATGTAATGCCTCTTGATATTGGATATTTTCACCTGAGCCAACACCTTAAAGCATACTAAGCACTGAGCTTCGCTTAAACTATTTTTTATAAAAAAATAATCTTTTACCCACCTTTCTAAAAACATTTTTTCACAGTTCTAAAATCAATTTTTTTAAAATAATCTTAATGCGGAGCAAAGTAAACTAAAATCAACTGGTCTGAATGAAATCTAAAATCACAGTGAAGATTTGTTAGATAGACATGATTTATATATGAAGATATCATCACCCAAAATCCAAAAAGCCGCAGCAACATTTTTTTATATTTTCTTAGGAAAAGACGAAAACTTTATAAAAAGACACATATTTCAGATTGAACAACCACTCCTTCTTATGCATTTTGTTGATTAACAAGCTAATCAATAAATATTAGTATAGAATTCAGTAAGACAGGTTTCTTTAATTTAATTTATTTTGAAAAGTCAATAATTCGATTTTTTTTGTAGTTATGACTTTTTCAATTATAGGCGACAATATGATTCAGTTTATCAGAATTTGAATTGACTAATTATAGGTCTACAAATGCTGAAACAAGTATGTTGGTGAAGAGGCGATCTTATTCTTCGAATTGAAAAAATATTCAATTTTATTTTTAAGTCCTTTGCGGCAAGCAAGTAAACACTTTCATCTAAAAGAAAATTTGGAAAGAGTAAAAACCTTGTATTTAGGCAAACATTAAATTTATGAATTGCACTAACCTTATTTTTCATCCCAATTTTTTTTATTTTGCATTTACAAGTTCTTTTTTGCTGACAGCTATTTCTTAATTGAAAACAGCAAAAGTGTGCTGAATTATTTACATATATTAAATATACATACGTAAATAGCAACATTTTTCGGTATTAACTAAAAACAAAATAAATATAAAATTGCATACAATCATCGCTTACATTACAAAGTGTTGCGTTTCCGAAGAATCATAGTTAACTGAACTGTGCTTTGCTTCTTAATGTTTTCTTTTCGGTGTACAAAAATTGCGTAATTATAATCAAATTAAGCGAACAAAGTGACGTGACCCTTTCTGCTTGGAGTCTGCCTGCAGACTGAAAGCTTTTTAGCAGCGCAAAATTTTATATACCTATACGTTGCAGAAAAAGCTGTTAGCTCTCGAGCTAATTTTGATCGACACTGCTCTAGATATAGAAATTCCTGGAGGGATTGCTGTCAAACCAGTTGTCAAAGTAAACACATGTGTTTGACATTTATGATTAGTTTACTTTGGCATATTACCATGCAAGAACTTACACCTTAATAACGTTTACACATCGTGGAAATCTTTCTGTGCGGCAAACTTACAGAGCACTTCGCACACATCCAATCTGTCAATTGGCCACCTACGTCATGTGATTTGACTCCGTTAGATTAGTTTTGGTGGGAGTACATCAAGTAACTGATCTATGCTGATAAACCAGCTACGAATGACCAGTTGGAAACCAAAATTCGGCACGTTTTTGCCGAGATAAAGTCTGCTATGCTAGTAGTTGTGTAAAATTGGACAGACAGGATGGTCTTCATAAGATACAATCGTGGTAGCCATATGTCCGAAATTGTGTTCAAGCACTAAATGCCATAAAATTTACAAACTTATAATGCCAAAATATTGGCCATTTTATTAATTTTTCTGTTGAAAGATATTTTTTATATGCCTTTAAAAAAAACACCCTGCATAATGCCATAAGAATTCAATTGAATTTAAATTAAGAAAATTAATATATTTCTAAAATGCTTTCACTGGTATTCTCTACGGAAATGCATTGAAAAGGGTCAGATTTTAAAAAATTTTTGTATCTCCATTTTTATCGTAATAAAAGGCTGATATGTGTTAAAAGAACAATTCGATCCTAACTTTTCTGGTTACATTATGGTTGCAAATTTACCAAGACAAGCTAATTCCTAAAGTAATTATCACTACATTAACCAGTTAATAGTTGCGTTCTGTCATTAGGGTAAACGAACGATTTTGATGAGTTTTTAAGTTTTACTTGCAAGATTTTGTCTTAAAAAAATTAAGTATTTGTTACCACATTAAGTGGCTGATAGATGTAACTATAAAAATGTCTATCGATATTATGTTAATGAGCATGACAACTTAAAACGATTTTACGTATTAAATATTATGACTCCATCTAGAAGTCTGGCTGCTTTTTTAATTTTAGGTGAATTTTTATGTCTCCATAGTCTATTTTTAAGAGATTCGTTAGAGAATTCGTAAGAAATTTTTGAATATATAAAAGAAACTAAAATAAATATGGGTACTTTTAAATTCTCAACAGGAAAAACTTTTTCAAAAATTAAACTAAACTGTTACCATTTTCCTTGAATATATATCTATTAGGCCCGTTAACTCATCTCAAAAGTTCAAATGCATTAACCTCGGGTTCCAAAGTGTTGAATTTTAAACACAATTTAAATTATTTCCGTAACTTATCACATCGTGTTCGGTAGTTTATTTAACCTGGTGTTAACAGTTTAAACTTTGCTATGAGAAAAAAATTCTAGATATCAATAGATGGGGTTGCTAGTCAAATTTAAGCGGCTCTGAAACTGTTCTGTAATATTTTTTTTTTTTTTTGTTTTTTTATACTGGCCATTTCAGCCCTTGAAAGGACTTTGACCCAGTTTCTTATGATCAATTGTGTTGTGCGTGTTATTAAGTTTCTACACAATTGACCGAGAACCGGACCTACATGTGTAACGCCGACTCCGAACGTCGATGAACAGAATGTTCTTGTTCTCAAGAAGCTTTACATGGCATTTTGATTACTCTCTGAGGTTTGCCATTGTCTGCAGAGAAGTGGCGGCCGTACAGAAAAATTATTTTAATTCAAATAATTTTCTGTCGCTGCTGGGTTTCGAACCCGGGTCTCCAGGTTCGTTGACATAGCGGCCACGGACGCCACTATAATATTTTCTTTTAGAATTACAAAAAAAAAAAAATTCAAAATATTGAATAAAAATAACGCTTTGCTCACAATTCAAAAATATTGAGCTGCACCCATCTGGTTTTTAATTCCTAATTTGCTGGCTAATGGACTGATGATTCATGATGATATTGGTTATTGGACTCATAATTGAACTCTTTATTCGTGGAGCAACTCTACAATTCCTGATTTGCTGATTACACTGTGCGATACCAAAAATGTGTGTTTGACTTAGTATTAGATTTACAATAAATAAACTATTACTTCAAAAATAAAATTTTTTGTCGATTTCTGAATTTGTTTTAAAGTAGAATACGTTATACGGGGGTGTTGATCTGGAGCACAAAATTTTGAGAAAATTTTTGTCACTTTCATTATAAGTTTTTAATACTTTATGCATGCATTGAAGAAAATTCAAGTATGGTCGTAACATATTTAATATGTCTTCTTTTGATTTGTATTTAAATAATCATATTGCTACATATAATTTTTTTGATTCTATAAGTAAATCAAAATTTAACTCCTTCAAATTTTGTATTAATTTTCATATGCTTTGTATTTTATGTATTATAACATCATGTGTAAGAGCAGTACGATTATCTGTGTGTTCATCACAGAACCAGTGTGAGAAAGAGAAGAAGTATAATGACCAAGTATGGGCATATGCAAACTGAAAATGCAAAAAGAGCGAACGATGTGTACATACACAACATTGATAAGCGAAGCAGAGAAACAAAATGTGCTTACCCAGTTGGCCACGTCTTTAAGACATCCTCAATGTGCATTTACAACATATGGCTGTGAGTCTGCATTTTCCGAAATGGTATTTATTAAAAGCAAACACAGGCACCTATTGACTGATACAAATTTAGAAAATCTTCTTCGTATAAAAACTTCAAACATTGACATAGATTTTGATAATCTTATTGCATTTATTCAGCCTTAAACAAAATATTTTCTACATGTATACACTCCATTTTTCATTTTTCCAAAGTTTGTCCGTCTGCTCAACATATAAACAGTTTTTAAAACAAAAAAATGAGATACTCGTATGATAAAAAAAATTATCTATTGTATTTGATTTTGCTTTTAACTGAAGCGTGGGAGTTTTCCAATTTTTACGATATGCAAACGAATGCAATTTTTTTTAATACAATAACAAGAAATAAAAAAATTATATTTAATTCATATATTTTAATTGCAAAATGACTAACGTATTCTACGTCTGACCTATGCGCCCGTGTTATCTAACACAGGCTTGAGCTTTTTTTATATTTAAGGTGAAAAATCGACTTCTATGGCGATTTTTGATAGAAGGGCAGGTTTTTGTATTATCATGCTCTGCGTAGTTAAAGATAATATGATGAAAATTGTTAGTAGAAGAAATGAAAGTGATATCGCCCAGAGTTTCTAAGATATTACACTTTTTTTTAATTTAACGGGGTTTTTGATCTCCTGTGTGAATTTTAGGGGGAAATAATGTTTTCAAATTTTAAAGGACATTAAATTTGCAAGAATTTTACCAAAAGTCTTAAATCAAAATTTTACTTAGTTTAGGTGTTAAAGGAACTATACTACGGTCCCATAGTATAAAATGTGACCTTGAAAAAATCGGTTATTTGAGCTAACCGAGAAAAATCCCTTGGACGATATGTTCTATAGACCAATGGCTATCAGAAATCAATGGAATTTTTGCAGTGATTCATCTAATATGTTTATATATATTTATATATATATATATCTGGAAAAGAAAATCAAAGACGTTTATTTTCAGGAGATTTTGTCACTAAATAAATAAAATCAAGAAACAGCTCGGACCTTGGCAGTTTTGAAAGTTATAGTATTTTATGCATGTTCTTCATGTGTCTACTGAAGATCAAATAAAAAAATTTAGGAGGCATCCAAATAACTGTTTGCTTTATAAAAGAAAAAAACAAATCTTACAACTCTTGTTGATACACCGTATATTTCTTATTAGAACTTTATACAAGTTAAATGCATCCTTCTGGAACGGGTTGTATATCGCGATTACCTCAATTTCTGCTTTATCCAAGCATTTAAGGTATTTAAATTAATAGAATTTTTAAAAATTTAAGAATGGATGTATTTCATAGAAATTGCTAGAAAACATGCAACATCTTCAACAATTTTTATCTCATACGATTTAAAAAGCAAAAAAATGTTAAGATTAATTGTTTAGCTCGAGGTCAAGTATGTTAATAAAGAAAACAACTAACAACTACAAGAACAACACTAGACTAGACAGCTGTTTCCTTGGCCGCTACATCAACTCATCAGTAGTCTTGAGTGATTTTTTGCTGTGATCTACTCAGCTACTTATGTCATGTCTACACAAAGAGTTTAGTTTGAGTTTCCAGTACAAAGTGGGGTTTTTCCATTGAACGCTAAATAAACTCTTGAGTTCTCCAGTACAATTTTGCAGGATGAAACTCAACTTTGTTTCTGTGTTTATCAAAACTCAATTTGAGAAATCCTCAAAAAGTATGCTAATGTTCTTATAAAAAGGCACGTTCAGATGCAACTTGTATAATTTGTGGTGAGAAATGTCAAAAACAGCTGTTTTAAAATTGTTAAATTGACTTTTTGCAAAAAATTAACAAAAAAGTGAAGAAAAGAACTTGGGCAAGTATAGAAGATGAGGTCTTTATATTAGTATGGGCCGATAAAAATTCCAAACTGCGCAACGCAATGAAGAACTCGCATGTGTACGTAGAAATAGCTGCATCCTTGTCCTCAAGTGGAATAGATGTCACAGTGGTGAATGTGCCGAAAAAATATGAGAACACAAAAGTACACAAAGAAATGTCACACTAAACACCATGATACAATGATATAAAGGTAACATATTCCCTGCGCAAAAAATAAAATCTACTGCGCATCTACGTCATCACAGAGTTCAGCTGTTTGTTGTGTTTAAGTTTTGTATGTAATTCGAAGTAAAGTAACATTAATTTGCTTAGAAATGTTAGAGAACATGGATGTTAATTTATATATGTCGTGAAATATATGGAAAATGTTGCTATAAAACGGAGTTAAATAAATATAGAAAAACTATACGCGAGTTGTCTTACCCATCTCGTATCGCAACTTATTTGAAAAATCATCTGGCTTAAGGCCGGCGATGCATTTAGAAGTAAAAAGTCACTATTGAGGTGATGGATTTAAGCAGAGAAAATTAACTTGGAGGTTTGAAATTTTCAGGTTTATTAACAAATACATACATACATTCATTTTTTAAAAATTGTTTATTATCATAAACAAAGGTGGCGCTTGTTACTACAATTGGCGTAAAGAACCTTGTTTGCACTGCAATCTACTGGCTGCTAGGTTGACCTGAATCAAAAAAAAGAATAAGAATTTATTTATATATTGAAAATATCTCCAGGAAGAATGAAACCGATTTTAAAACAGCCGTTTGAAATAACTTTGAATGAAAATTAATGAATGAAATTATATATGAAAAACTAAAAAAAAAAAATAAAAATTAGCTTTTTTAAGAGCGTATACATTTTTAAATGAGGTTTTTTTAAAAATTATGCACATTCATCCTCGAGGTACTTTCAATATTTAAATAAATTTTAATTTTTTTTTTATTTCAGGTCAACCTAGCAGCTAACAGATTGCACGCAGTGCAAAAGAAATCTTTTACGCCAATTGTGGTAACCAGCGCCATATTTGTTTTTGAATTTATTTAAAAAACAATTTAAAAAAATTTTTGTAATTTTTAATAAATCTGAAAATTTCAATCCTTTAAGTTAATTTTTTCTGTTTGAAACCATCGCCTCAATATCACTCCATTTTACTCACTTCTAAATGTATCGCCGGCCTTAAAATGGTCCATGCAAACCACAGAAGTCTTAGGATTTAAATTTTCGTTGCGGCAACAATCACGTATCCATTGCTTTTGTAAACCTGCATTTGATGGAAACGCGAAAAAATTCGTTTTTGAGTCATTGTCGTTGTTGCAATTTTTTACTGCACAACTCATTTTAAATTTATGCTGTTTTTTATTCGATATTTAATAATTTTTTATTTTAAATTAAAATTTCATTAAATTCTTTCAAATTTTTTATCGCCAAAAATGCACAAATATCAAAGCAAAACAAACTTCGAACTCTGTGTTGACGTCACAAAAACAGCTGATTGTATGAGCAAAAACTAACGGACCTGCGCAGTATGTAATCTTATTTTATTGAACCATGACTAAACACAATTCTGCCGACGCAGCTCTGTGTAAACAACTAAGAGCCCGAACAGAATCAAAAATCGTTCCGACCGACAATTCTCTCTGGTCGTCAATCGCGGAGAACACCTCCAGAATGAAACGATTGCGACCGACGATTCTGGGTTGCTTTTATTTAGTATTTTTTTATTTATTTTTTTTCTTTAATTTCAATGTATTGGTCTCTTCAATTGTTTGAATACAACACACACAAAGAAAAAACGTCAAGACATAATAAAAACTAAGGAAATGGCTCATTATATGGAACATATTCCATTTCTAGGAAAAATATGGCAACATTAATATTTAACACTCAGAGAGAAAATCGTCGGTCGCAAGAGAAAAAATAGATTGTGCGATATATCGTTGCATATACATTTGCATGCATTCTATTGCTTTGTGATGTCGTCAATCGCAACGATTTTTGATTCTGTTCCGGCTCTATGGTTAACTTAAAACATAACTCAAACTTAACTCTTTGTGTAGACATGACATTAAGTTGAACTTATTCTGTTGATGTTCCGAGAATTTTACGTTTGCTCCTAGGCTGATGTGTGATACTCTATATAGAGTTGTTGTTGTTGTTGTTGTTGTTGGTGTTGTTGTTGTTGTTGTTGTTGTTGTTAGTTAGTTATTAGTTGTTAGCTGTTCGTTGTTAGTTGTTAGTTGTTTTCTTCATTAATATACTTGACCTCGGGCTCAACAATTAGTCCTAATAATTGATTAAAGAAGGTCACCTTACATTAAATCAACGAATTATACGCCCTTAGATGACAAAATTTATGAAAATAGTGTCCCGAGTAAGACCGGGTATACAAGCTAGCTGAAAATAAAACTTAAATGCTCTTGATTGTCATTTATTGAGATTCTTTCTGAGAAAGATAAGGATATTAAGGTTTCGAAATTATTTTTTAGCTAAGCAATACTAGAATTCGTTGTCAGCATTTAAAAGCGCTACAACCTCGTTGTTGATAATTTTTCCCGACAATAAAACTTGGCTATTATCTCTTCGACTCTCAATAGATTGATGATTAAAATGTTTGTCACCTTTCTTGCGCACTATCGCAGTACCAGATAGTTCTAAGCAACTATCAACAGCACTAAACCATCCATTCTTGCGAAGCTATATCTTGTTGAATAACAAATGAAATGTTTACCCAGAGTGGGTTGGGGTTTATCGATCTTATCATATCAGCTCTACTTGTCCTATTGACGCGCACAGATAAGTAGTGTGTAAGCAATAAAATGCAATTGAAATAAAGTCAAAATTAATACCTTGGCACAAATTGTAGCGCCCAGTGAGTCGTCTTCGTTCAACTTACATCAATTGAATTGCCTGGAATTCAATATATTTTGATTTGTAACAATTTAAAGAAACAATAACAGCTGTTCTTTTTCTCCAAATTAATTGCACCGGGTAGCATTTGTTTATCACTTAAGCGAGTTAGTTTAAATTATTCAGAAGTGATGCTGATGTGATGCAAAGATTGCACGATGCGATGCCTTTTTTTCTAGTTAATTGTTTTTACTGTGGGTTATTTTATTGTTTTGTTAAATGATTTTCCGGTTAAAAATTTTCCATATAAATTGTAATAGAACAGACTTTATTTATATATCGTTAAGTGTTTACTGCATATGTACACTTGAAAGCACATGTTCGAAATTAATTGCTGCTTCACTTGGGATGTCACTTTGTTGCACCTCCTCTGCACTTGGCGCTATTTAGTATCTGTGAATTTCAATGAACTATTTTTAATAGATATGAGATTATTGAATAAACCGCTATAGATGCATCGCCCCCACCACACGCGTTTCTGTGCTGCTGCTGCTGCTGCTGTCATCAAAACATCACATCAGCTTCTAAATTCGAATTTTCATTCATCTAACTAACACTCAGCTGCATTTGTATCGTATAGTTACAAACTTGGCACTGTATCTAGGCGATGGATTATTTTTAGCCATGCACTGTCCAATAGTTTCGCATTTAAGTCGTATTTCTGTCTATCGAAGCGTCTGCATTTCGGTTTATTTCCGTTCAGTTCAAGTTCAAGTTCATGGCTTCAATGCCGGTTGCCACTATGCTGCCAATTATAATGGGTTTTTTTATTATTTTCTTAATTTTTCACTTTTTCTGTAATTTTACATATTTGACATTTACTTTGTTATGTCATGCCACACATTTTCTCATTTTCATTTTCATTCTCATTTACACTGGCACTTCCGTCTCCTGTGAGTATTTTTTTTTGTTTTTTTTTCTTTATGTTGCTAGAAAAATTTTACACTTATTACTTTGCTATGCTCACAACTAAATCGCTTGAGCTTTATTCACACACTAGCAGCTCCTTAACTGTTTGTGCTGACATTGTTTATTAACAGAATTTTGCACAGTTCGATTGAGTTCGATTTTTTCAAAAAGTTCTCAATTTTGAGTGCTATGCGCGCTTGGCAGTGCTGCCACTTTTATATGTTGAAAAAAAATCATATAAGAGATTCTTCCATTCATAATAATTTCACGTTCTCAGTCCCTGCTGTGACAATTGGAATTTTTTTTTTTACTTTGAAAAAAGGATTCAGGTGTTAAACCTATTCAGTCAATTCTGACTTGGTTCGAAATGATGATTCGAAATGATGATTGCCCCTTAGTAAGGACTGTAGTGAAAAGAAACTCCCCACTTTTTCCACAGAATTTCCCTCAATGCATCAGTTTGTATGCAACCCAGCGCATGCCGTTAATAAGAGTGACTTTCAAGCTTTAGAAAACATTTGAGTTTTTGTTTACTTTTTGTGCGAAAGCAAATTTTGTACAATTACTGTACAGAAAAAGGAGTTTCATATCGTGCACTAGCAAAAGGATATACTCTTACATATATGAATATGTAATTATGGATGACAAAACGTATTTAAAATTTGACTTTTCTGCACTTCCTGGTCCCCAATATTATAAAAAAGCTAAAGGTGAGGATTTCAACGACTCCGTCAAGACGGTAGAAGTCGAAAAGTTCGGAAGCAATGCTCTCATTTGGCAGGCGATTTGCTCATGTGGCCTGAAATCAAAAATATTTGTCACAACGGGGACAATTAACGCCAAAATCCACCATAAAGAGTTTCTCCAGAAATGGCTCTTACCATTCTACAAGCAGCACAAGGTGCCGACTATATTCTGGCCCGATATGGCTTCAGCTCATAATGCCACATCAACATTAAAGCTGCTTAAGGACAATGCTATCAATTCCGTTGAAAAAGAGGAAAATCCGCCAAAAGCTTCTGAGCTACGGCCAATAGAGCGTTACTGGGCTCTAATGAAACAAAGTTTAAAGAAAACTCGGAAAATGTGCTAAAAGTATCACAAACATCAAACGGAATTGTCAAAGAGCATATTCTACCCTAACAAAAGAGGTAGTACAACGTTTGATGAAGAGCGTTAAGCAAAAAATACGAAAGACTTTTAAAACCTAAATTATTTGTTATCAAAACTATTTAATATTTTTCATAAATGTGTCTCAAAGTGATACCTGGCTTTAAAATAAATAAATACTTTAATATATTTGAAAATACATATTAAATTAAATGGGGAGTTTCGTTTCGATACAGTTCTTAGGACAGATGGGGCAATCAAGTGAAACATGTGCAGGATGCTCTTAGCATAGCGGTGGAAATATGTGAATTAGAATCTGAGGCAAGTATTATGTCCTTACCTCAGTCAATTCTAGTTATCATATAATCCTATCCACAAACTTCTCTACCACCATGTTATAGAACTTTTTATAGAACTTTTATTTCAAATAAACACACAGAAAATTGTGATGTTCCACATGAAAAGGGACCTTATCTTCTTTTTCTTGTGATTTCTGTGAAATTTTTCCTACCAAATTTTGCAGAAGAGCTAAAAATATACGTTTGGGTAAATTTTATTGGTTCTCAGGTTGAGGTTGGTAATACTGACCAGACATGTTTTGAGCATTTTATAATCGGCTTTAAATCGTTTACTTAATCAGAAATACAAAAAAAAAAAAGAGATTTTCCCCAACCTCTACCTTCTTAAAGAAAGAAAACTGTATCTTCCACCATGTATTTTCAATGAGGAAGTTAAGTTCCCTTTTAATTGTTAAACTCTGAACATCAATATCTCAAAACTTGAGATTTCTATGCTAGAACTTCAAAATGCTATAAGTAAGCTAATTTTTGAAATTTTTTAGTTATTGAGGTTTCAAAATAATATATTATTTTAAAATATGAAAAAAAAAAACTTACTTTGATTCTAGGAAGATAAGGTTCCTTTTCCTAATAGAGTAAAAGAGCCTAGAGAGTCTCTTCATTGATTGTTCTCACTTCAAATACGGGAATTTTGCTTATTTATGTACCCGTTAAGTGAGAAGTGTGCCTTATGAATATGATTTGACAGTAAAAATACGGTTCAACTTCCAATTGATTGTGATCCCATTCACCGTACGTACGAAGCAAATAATGATCTTATAGCTTCAATTCCTGCACCAAATGAATTTTATGGTGGTGTAGGCCAAGGTCTTTCCTCAAAATCTTCCATGTAGTGAATGGGCAAAGGCAATCTTGTTGAAAACGGCATCGAATCGATAAAAGTGTGTCCTCGGTCACACCAACCTCTAAAGCGGCCATGGTTTTTTTGATACTTACAGTTTGAGCTCATATCGGTTGAATATGAAGATTAATACATTCATTATATTCATTATATTGCGTATAACCTGCTTATATGGACGATTGTGCGTACCGTAATGTATGCGAAGTGCTCTATAAGTTTGCCGCACAGAAAGCGATTTTTGGAAATAAATTTCCACGATTTGTTCAGTTGTGTCGATGTAAATCTTAGCATGGTAATTAGCCAAAGCGTACTGAACATAAATGTCAAATCTATGTGTTTAATTTGATAACTGGTTTGACAGTTATTCCTCTAGGGATTTCTATACCTCTAAAAAAAAAAACCTTTAAAGTCGTAAATAAAATAAAATAATGAATCTAAATTCCAGTTGATTAGAAATGAGGAAATATATAAAGAAAGGTAAGAGCGTAGAACCATGGCTTGGACAGAATTCGAACCCAGGAGCACTGGGATGACAGTCAGCCACGCTACCTTCTCCAATACCGACGGTCTCAACAGATTATTTTTAAAATCTCACTTAATATCTATAAACATCGAAATGAATTGTTTTATTTAACGTTTACACAATTTCCGTAGATTTTAAAGTGAAAATGCATGAGGTAAAATAACTACTAAAGATTATTTTTTGCAATTAGTGTTTAAATATGATTTAATATGACATATTCTGGAAGTTAAATTTTCGACCACTTTTCGAAGCATAACCCAAAATCAAGTGAAACATGCGTAGGATGTTCTACGCCAAAACAAAGCCAAAGAAACATGTAAATTTGAAACTGAGGTAAGTGTTATGCCTTTACCTAAGTCAATTGATGTTATAAGGCAATCTCATATACATACTTCTCTAATATCAACTACAACTTCAAGTCATAAATATTGATAAATTTTCAATTTCAGTTGTTTAGAAATGAGGACAGAAAATGCGAAAGGTTAAAGCATAGGACCATGGCCTGGCCGGGAATCGAACCCGGACCTCTGGGGTTGCAATCAAGCACGTTATCTACTCGAGACCGCCATCATGGATCTATTATGGATCAATCATGGATCTATAGCTCTCGCCGTTGACGGTAATGCTCTCACCAGCATCCAATGATTCCACCAACCCATAAAGCGCAGCAAACAGTGATTTTTTTCTGTTATAACGATGCATGGAGCACCTTTTGTGGATTTTCTGCACACCAAATACGGCAATTTTGCTTGGTGACATTCTTAATGACCCACGAATGAGCCTCACCACTGAACAGAATATTGTGATAAAACAGTGGGTTGCTTCCAGTTAATTTTATTTGACCAAATGACGGTCATTCGCTATAAAACGGCAAAAAAACAAAACTGTGACAAACAAAACTGAGCCAAAATGATAAAAGATTTGCCAGTTCTGACCACCGCATGACAGTTCATAAATGAATTCCGTTGTAGTCGTACCAGCAAAAGTGACGCTGAATGCTTTGGTCACACAAAAGAGGTCGTCACTCCAGAAATCGTCTATAAAATCCATGGAATGATATTTAACGACCGGAGAATACCGATACTAACGCTGAGGATGTTGGCATCTCAACTGAGCGGATACATAACATTTTACATGTGCGCAATGGGTGCCGCGATTGCTCACGCTTGACCATAAGCGCAGCCAAGTGACCACTTCAAAAGAGTGTTTGGCCATGTTTAACTGTTTCGATACCGTAGACAAAACATGGATACTTCACGCCATATCCGAGACCAAGAAACAGACAAAGCAGTGAACTTCTCCAGGTGAACGTGCACTAAAGAACACCAAATTGGGTCTATCAGCCAACAAAGTCATTCATATCGCCAATCAAATTGATTACCTCGAAAAGGGAAAACAATCACCGGCGAATTCTATTCACAGCTGTTGGACAGATTTGACATTGATTTGAAGCAAAAACAACTGCATTTGGTGAAGAAAAAAAATGCTCTTCCATCATGACAACACACCATTCGCCATGGCAGAAATCCATGAAATGGGCTATGAACTGCTAACCCCTCCACCATATTTTTCAGATATAGCCCCCTGAGACTATTGGCTATTTCCAAACCAGAAAAAACCGCTCAAAGGTTGGAGATTTGGGTCGAATGAAGAGGTCTTCACTGAATTGGCACTGATGACCTGGCTAAAACCTATTATTTGGAAGAAATAAAAAGAATGGGAAAGCACTAGACTTAATAACTAGACTTACAGACCTATTCTAGCTGTCAATTTACAAGAAATAATTTGACAAAATTTTGTCAACCTGATTTGTAAAACCTATTCAGGAAAACACTTGACAAATGGAAAAGCTTTATTTATTCACCGCAGGAAGATGGAAAGCATGTTGCCAGAAAGCAGCTGTTAAGTGTTGCACTTTTATTGAAAAAATTACCCCAATTTTGTTAAGTTCCTTTTTTAAAATGAAAATATGAATTTATCGTTGAGAATTTGTTAGTTCTTTTGATATTTAAATATTGAAGCCTTTAAAAAAGGGCACAAAAAATGTCTTTCTCGTTTCTTTTTAAAGTTATATTGGTTCAAAGTAATTTCTTAAAAGTGTGATATCTCGAACAGTTTAACAGTTACTATAAAAAACTATATATCAAATTGAAGGATAAAAATATGACATTTTTATTATAATAATTAAAGACTGCCATAATAATGCATTTTTTTCTTTAAAATAAGTTTATTGGAAAAATAAAATATTAAAAAAACTAAAATCGTTATATCTGAAAAACCATCAAGAAATTCAGTAAAAATTTAAAGAAGTATAATAAAGGTAATCAATTTATCTTTTCAATGATGCCAGTTTTAATAAAATATCTTCGAAACTTTCAGAGATAGCACACTTTTTAGATGGAACTTTTAACCACTATATCTTCTAATCAAAAGATAACTTCACTTTTTCTTTTCACAATCTTTTTAAACGCTTCAATATTTTTAAATCATTTTAAAATATTTAAAGAAACAAAAATATAAAAATTTCATTTTGCACTTGAACAATCCCCCACAACTTATTTGATCAATACTGTTTATAGGAGACAACACTTTGTTTTGACATTCAAGAAAATGAACGAAATAATTTTTATTTTTATTCTTCTTTATTTTTATTTTCCTTCCCTAGTTCTTATTGTTTTATTAATATGTATTAAATATTATTATACAATTATAATCATTTATTTGATTTGGCGAGCAAAATATGAGCGAACAAACTAGCAGCAGCTGGATACAAAATTCACTGTCAACACCTCTTTTGCTATTGACAAATGTGTCAAGAAAAGAGCTTTAGAATCTATCGAGAATAGGAAATATTGACAATTGTCAATATATTTACTATTGTAAATATGTTGAACTTTGTCAACTCACCGGAATAGATCTGTTAGTGTATAGTCTATGTTGAGAAATAAAACGCTTTTACTGGTATGCTAAAAAATGTAATTTTTAATCAAATAGTCACTGATTTAGCCAATTGTCCATGTACGGTTGGGATATTTTTTCAGTAAGTCAAAACATTTATAGCAAAAATATTTAAGTAATTGTCTCTTTTTGCAATCTTTGAAATAATCTAACGTTACTGATTTTCTAGAAGAAAAAAAATTAATATTTTCCCTGCGGAGTCCCCAATTTTTAAGGACACTGCGACAAATACGATCTTGTGAAATTGCCTTATGAGTTGAAAATTTCTTTTAGAAAATATTGACAAGGATAAACTGAGATAAACAAGAATGATGCGTAATAAATTTAAGAGGAATTTTCAGGAGTTATAGTCCACAGAACTGCTTCACATTAACGAAAAAATTGATTTTTCTGCTCTTTCCATACATTATTTTTGAAACAAAATCTCTATAAAAATGGTTGTGAATCCCAAAAAGTTTACAAGGGGTAGGACAAATAACTATATCAGTGATAAGAATAAAGTATGCGGAAAATAAAAACAAACTGGCAGCACTGTCATAACTAAGAAAATACCGTTGGGCTGACAGCTGATAACAGTGATAAGAGAGAACTTATCTTTGAGCGCGTGCAATTGAGTTGAGTGAAACTTTGAAAGCTTTGCTACAACAACAGCAAAAAAAAATGCTGAATGCTGACATTAACATTGAATTCTCTTGGAGCAGGCGGCTTGGAATGTTTGAAAACAACTTGTTGCAATTTATTTATAAAGTTTTTTGTTTTTGTTGGCTAAGAATGCGCGCGCGCACCAAAAATTTTGGGTGGTCGTTGTTTGTTTTTTATTTTTTGTTAAAGAGAAGAAGCCAATTTTATTGTATTTTGTGATTTTGTTCCTATGACGCAAAACCTGTTGATGTGCTCGTGGATGACAATAGGGTGGTATAGTGGGATGGGATTGCGTGAATCGTAACTGCGTGTTAAATGATGAATTAAAATAATGGCTCAATTTAGGTCAGTGGCTATGCTTACTAAGTGACAATCTTTAAATTGGTTTGTGAATGAGGTAAGAAGAAAAGAGAGCGTTGATGTTATTATGATAAATATTTTATTGCGGTCTTAATTATTTACAATTTTGAACGACGATCTCACTAAAAACTAGTTAAGGGTAAAAAAACTTAGAATAATTAAATTATATAATTAATTATAATAATAATTATAATAATTAAGTAGCTTAAAACTGTTCTATAAAATATGTTTGTTAAAAATAAGTAAATAACGGTACATCTAAGTTCGAGTGAACTTAAGTAGAATATCCAAGACGTGAACTTGGAACTGTCTGGTCTGGGTGGTATTCTGTGGTGAAGATGCATCCAGATAATCTATGTCAGAAGCTAGGAATAACTAATAGCGGCTCAATATGCCTGCATTGGCTCCGCTTTCTTGTTCAACATACGCCGCACCACTGATTCCGATATCCACATGAGCAGCGCAAAGGCGGTCAAGACATTGAGCGAGTGAATGGCCATGGTGTAGCTGGTAGCATCAGTGATCATTCCTGTAGAAATAGAGGGAAAAATTATGTGATTAAACATAAGAAAAATATAAAACTCCTCTTAACAACCTACCCAAAATAGGTCCAAAAGCGATCGAAAAGATGCCGTTGGAGATCAGCTGCAGACCCGAGGCAGCTGGCAGACGATTCAATGGCACATAGCTGGGTATAATCAGCGGCGAGAAAATCGTACGAAAACCTTTGCCAAAACCAATCATAATAAAAATAGCCAACAACACGTTATACGAATCTGTCATGGTTACAAGCAGGCGTCCTATGGCAATGGATATAATTCCAAAAGCAAATAACACGCGATTATCCAGCTTGACCTTCTCCAGTGCGAATGGCGCGAGAAAACGCACCATGATATCCATGCCACCCAACAGTGACATGGCCAACGATATTTGCGAGTTTGTATAGCCATAGCTATTCAGTATAAACGGCGTTAGCACCGAAAAGTTCATTTCGGCAAACATCATTATGGTCATACCCATGGCCAAATTGACGAATGTGAAATCTTTCAGCAGATCCAGATCGAAAAACCTCACCACCTTTTCCTTGAATGTCATTTTGCTCTTAACCAGTTCCTCCTCTTCCTGTGCCTCCTTGAGTTTCATATGTTGCGCGCTACGCTCCTCATCGGTGACTTTCTGCAGCAGCGCCTTCTCGTCTGCGCAAGTGCAGCGATACTCATCTTCGCCAGGCTTAGAATAGACGCTAGTCTTGCTCGCATAGTGTTCACTCTGTTTGCGTTCACGATTAAAGTAGTTCGGCTTGTAGAGGGATCCGTTTTCTCCATTTTGCAACTCAACACCTTCCCGACTCTTCATCGAGGCCTGACGCAACATCTTATGACGATTTGGAGAGCTAAGTGACATTTTGGATCCGTACCAGCCATCGTTGGCACGGGCCATCATGGGTGTGCCTGGTTCAGTGATCTCATAGCCCGGTCTCTCAGGATCGTCATCGTTGAAGAGATACTGACTGGAGAAAATGCCACGCCTGCCACGTTTTTCTAGCTGGCAATATTTACACTCGTGTTCGATCTCATCCTGACCCCCAACGACTGTTGTTTCATCGCCTGTTTCAGGCTTCTTGACGTGCCACAGCACTGGCTGCAGCACAATGCCACACAGCACTGCATTCAGAGCAATGCCAGCATAGACCAGAATCGTTCCCTGTACACCGTAGAACACCAGAAGGAATGTGGAAAAATGTGGAAAGATGATTGGTCCTAGACCTGTGATGGTCCATGAAAAACCGGTGGCGCGTCTGCGATTGTTTTTGAAATAAGTGTTAACAGCCAAGGATGTGGAAGCCATGTTCAGACCTAAGCCGATGCCTGTAAGAAAATGAATTCAATGATTTAAGCATTAAAATTAGAATCATTGAACTTCGAGAACCTACCATAGATGCAGGAGAAGCACACAACGTACTGCACAAAGTTGGTGCAAAATGCAGAGAGAAAAATTCCCACAAAAACAAGGACTGCGCCTGTCAGAGCCACCTGGCGGTAGGTGAAACGGCGAAACATGGCTCCATTGACGATGCCTGAAAGGGTACGAACGGCAAATTAAATCAAATTCCAAAGCCGAGCTTAACACCATTTTAACCCCTTATAACCGTTCGGGTCAATACGTCCCGGAATAAACTTTTTAAGGGTCAAATTTAGTTCTTTTGTACGTTGTTAAGGTACACTTAAGGTACTTATTTTGTATATCCGTCAGTTTTTTTTATCGGTTCGAAAGAGTTAAGGGTTAAGAGCTAAGGTAGTGTGCTACTCACCCATTACCGACGAAAGCGACATGATAATGTTGACAATTGTTGTTGTTTGCTTAGCATCAAAGCCTAAAGTTGTCATGCGTTGTCTGTAGATCAAACCATATTGTTGCAAAGCCGGAAAGATGGAAAGCTGCAAAGAAAAGAGAAAAATTTGTTAAAATCTACTTTAAATCCCTTGAAGATATGGACACGTACATTGCTAAAACCTGCCGCCAGACACACAACCCAGCCCCAGCCACCATCAGGCGCTACAAAATCCGCTCCCAAATCACTTTTATCTCGCCGTTTTGGCTTTTTCGGTTTTGTCGTTTCATGGTACACACCCATATAGTTCTTCTCTGCCAAGGTCATCTTTTCTTTAGCCATATTTTGATGTGATTGTTTTGCTCTGCGGATTTTTTAGAGAAACTGAAATAATAAAAAATAATTATTTGATTATTGAAATATCTTGAAATTGTTTTCTTAGCACATAATTCAACTTAATTTGAGAAATTAATTGTAAAGTGTTGGACCCATGGTATAATAATATAAGGTAGTATTGACAGTTGCTTGGGCAACGACCATCTGTCAAAAAAAATGTCTAGAAAGAGAGCGTTCAATTATTTCTTATGTTTTCGCCATTGTTTATGTTTCAGCGCTTGCAAATAACCAAACATTTTCTTACAAAATATTGCCTATTTTATTTAATCAAAAGTGAATTATTATTACTACAACGAAGATAACTTGTGAACTTTGTTTTATTAAGTGCAAACATAAGAAAAAATGTTGAAAACGTTAAAATGTAGCAACCTCAGCAGCTGCAGATGCATATGGACGAAATTAAAGAAGTTTCCAATTATTATTAAAACACCACGGCTGGAACACGTTAAACACATATCACACATTATTTTTTCACAACTTTCATTATTATAATTGTGTATTTAACGCACATATTTTGCGGAATTTATTTATTTTTACATTCGTTTAATTCTTGTTGCACGAACAACTGTTTTTGACAGATGGTCGTTGCCTTGTTGCTGAGAAAATCTATACTTGTCAATGCTACCTGTATAATTGTATCATGTGTTGGACCTGAGTCAGATTGCCATGGTTGAATAAATAAGGTTGTCGCATGAGTGAAAGCGAGTTCCCATAAATGTCAAATCGAAGTTGACAACTCATACAAAATCTGAATGCGGAAATTGATAACAAGCAAAGCCGATGAAGTTGTTGTTGTAGTTTTTCATTGATTTTGACAATTATGGGTACTGAGAAGAGAGTACGATCAGCCACGAGACAACCTTATTTATTCAACCATGCAGATTGCGTTAGTTTCGCATAAGATTTGGAGGGACTTAAGTATTTTGTCAAGGTATTCAATTTTTTCCTCACCATTCAAATCTATGAAAAACTATCTAAAGGGGATTTTTTTAGGAGCTGAGATCTTTAAAGTTAAAATAAAACACAGGAAAATATATTTAAAATCCATGAAATAAACTTTATTTTAAAGGGCAGGCTGTATTTCGACAATAAGAGCCTGAACAGAATTAAAGCGATTGGCGACATTTTCAAGCATTAGAATGAATGAAAACGTATGAACACGTTCGAAATCAAATCGCTGGTCTTCGATCGCGACGAACATTCGCCAGACTAGAATCCATGATACAATTATACAAGGTAGGAGTGACAGTTCTTTCGTCTTGCGCTAACTGTCAAAAGTAGTATAAATTAGAGAACGAAAAAAGAAGAAAAGAAAATAGAAAACAAAATATACAGGCAATTGACAATCGGTGCAAGGTACTGGTGAGAAAAAAGTAAGTTGTCACTCCTACCTTGTATAATTGTATCATGCTAGAATCTATTCTATTTTTTTCTCTGGCGACCTGGCGATTCTCTCTTTGACTGCTCTCAACCATGATAAGAGTTGCCGTATTTTTCCTAATGATGGGGTACGTTCAGTGCTATTTGCTTACGTTTTATTATCTTTTGACATTTGTTGTCTGTGTTTCTGTTTTCTTCCTGTCAATTATGCATACACAAAACAAAACATTCTGACAATTCAGTCTGAATAGTTCGCCAATCGCTAATCGCTTTCATTCTGGACGTGTTCTGAGCGATTGGCAAGAAGAGAGGATCGCCGATCGCCAATCGCTTTGATTCTGTTCGGGCTCTAACGTTTCCAATGTTGGCTTCCAAGTGCTCAATTGTTTCTGGTTTATCGGCGTTGACAAGCGACTTTACATATCCTCAAAGAAAATATTCCAACGGCGTCAAACCGCAGGAACGAGGTGGCCAGTTTACAGGTCCATTTTCTGGAATTGATTGTTTGTCAAGTTTTTATTTCTGTAAATTAATTGTACCGCGCGCTGTGTGGCATGTGGCGCCGTCCTGTTGAAACCACATGTCTGCAACATTACTGCCTTCCAATTGAGGCACGAAAACTTTAGACGTCATCAAAATGACAATATATCTTAAAAATTCCAGAAAATTAATCTTAAACCGGAATAATTTGCATTAAAGCTCTGATATCAAATATAAATTTGATATATGTCAAAATTGGATGAAAGCTATGCCTCCTGCAATACAAAGCGACGCCATCAAAATGGTAAAATCTCTAAAAATTCCACAAGAATTAATCTAAAGATTTGGAATTTGAATGATTTGAATGAAAACCATGCCTGCCTCCCATACGAAGTGAGATCCTCATTATATTAAAATCTCTAAAAATGAAAAAAACAAAAATAATCAATTTAATGCTATATTCACACAGAGAGTTTAGTTTGAGTTTCCAGTACAAGTTGAGTTTACTTTGTAAACTTTGTAAACAAAGTAAACTCAACTTGTACTGGAAACTCAAACTAAACTCTCTGTGTGAACATAGCATAACACTTCTTCGTGTTTGATTTTTTGAAATTTTCAAAAATCGAGTGGAAACCACTACTACTTTCCATACAAAGTGACGTCATTCAAATAGAAAAACGTTCATAAATTCCACAAAAATTAAGGTATTGACGTTATTTTTTACATATTGATATTTAAAACGCAAAATGAGGGTGAAATTTGATAAACAGAATTAAAACCATGCCTTTCCCTCATAAAAGTTGACGTCACCAAAATAATAAAACCTTCAGAACCTTCTGATTAAAAAAGTATCCTGAATTTCTTGTTCAAACATACCAAGCTTGGGATATTTTTAATTCTGGGTTGCTATGTATTTAAGAGCTGCAAAAAACCTATTCACAGTACTTGATTCATGCTGGAGCAAAAATCAGCAAAGCACTAAACGCTACATAAAAAGCAGCTTTTTGCCATGCAAGTACATACAGAAAAAACTGCTTTTATTCTGCTTTTCTGTATATGTCACCCTGTGTTTCATAGATACTTCCGAAATTCGAAGTTTATTTTTTTGACATCTTGCAATGACTGCGTTCAGCAGGTACAACTGGTGTGCATCTGTTGAGTGTGTGCCTACTAAACTCATAATTATCAGTTTCTGCTCAGCTCAACATCCTCAACATGTGTTGTGAAAAATGTGTGTCTTCGGTATATTTTTATTTTTCTGATACATTTACTCTACATGTTGAGCTCAACAGTTGTACCTGCTGAACGCAGCCAATCTTATGCATCTATTCAAGATCTATCTTCGAAACAAAATTGCCAAAATTGAAGCTAATGCTGAATATAGCCAGCATGAACACATTTCGAAAAAGCATGTTCGAAAAAGCTAAAAGTAGCTTTTTGTTATGAGCATCAACGCCTTATAATGGCACACTGTGTTGTTGCACTGTATGTTGCTGTAGCCTTGATAAAAATACTTGAGTTTTGATATGAAATACAATATCAAATTATAGAACACACCAAGTGCACAATGCATCACCATCGAAATATTTGCAGCGATCGTTTTCAGTTTTCTAAGGGGCTCAATGGTAAAAAGGGTCAGTCGATAATATAATTTAAACTTAAAAAATTAGAAAAACCACCATATCTCGAAAACGAAGCAATATAGGCCAATAACAGTTTTTACGGACTAATAAAAGTTTACTAGATGGAAAAAGCGCAATATCTTGATAACGAAGCATTTCTTGTGACGCTCTCTAGTACGTATACTTCTGTCATCTGGAACTCAAATATCTGTTTGAGCGCCATTTGTCAGTAGATTGTGTGTGACAGCTGTGTAAACAAGTCAGAGCTGTTGTGTTTTTTCGAAATGCTGAATTTAGTTGAGCAAAGAGTTTGACCGAAATTTTGTGTTTCTTATAAAATATCATGCGCGTAAGCGATGGGTAATCGACAATGTTGAAAACATAAGCGTAGGATTAGTACAAAGGGTTTAAAGCGTGCCATACTGTGGTTGATGATTGGCCTGGTTGCGGTCGTCCATCGTCCATTGTGACTGACGAAAACATCGAACAAGTTAAGAAAATTTTCGTCACAGATCATCATATGAGGATAAAGCCAGAAGTTCAATCACTGCATTTGCGTTTTTCGTCCGTTTACTCGCTGGCACAATTTACGCAAGGAATTTATGTTAGAGTTCAATGAATCCGTTCGACGTTCAGTGAAAGCAGGGCTACAAAATTGTAAAACATTTGGTATGTTCTGAATGTGGAATTTTTATCGTATTAACACAAAAATACTTAAAATGTCTGAATTTATAATTACGAAAAATCCTAAATCTAGCGTATAAAAAAGTTATTTTCAGAAATTAACAATAAAAAATTATAGAAATTTTTAATTTCTAAGATTTATTTACAAGAGCCATTCCTGAAAGTAATGTCTTTCAGACTCGTTTCTTTTATTTCTTCTCGATGTTTGTTATAAATAACGAGCTGTCAAAAAACGCAAATTACGCAATCAAAGTTGAAATATTTTCTACTTTTCTTGCGTAAATTGCGTTTTTCCAGCGTTACGTTCACAAGCATTGAACTCGCTCCCAAAAGCTCTCACATATTTCTATTGTATTGCGGCAGAGAGTAAACGGACGAAAAATGCAACTCCATCGAATCAACTTACAGCTTAAGGGAGATATCAGCCGATTTTGGTGTCTCGTTCGGATCGGTGCAGAGCTTTAAGCATGATGTTTTGGCCATGGGACGAGTTGAAGCTGACACATCTCAAATTGAACGCGACTATTTGGCCAAAAACAAAAACCCATTTCTCACTTGGGTGAAAAACTTGGGGGAATGTTAATAACACCAATGTACATATATACACTGTTTCCTATGCAAACTTTTACTATACGGTGTTCAAAGAGTTTGTGAGTAGGTGTTTCTATAAGCTCACTTGAAAGAGAATTGTGAATAGCAATCAGTACACCACCTCCTCGTGACTGGCCTGTGGAGGTATAGGTCATTTCGGTAGATAGTCCAATTGCAGTCCAGACTTTCCCCATTTTTAAAAGTGTGACTTAGCCAAGTTTCCTTAACTACTAGAACCTTGAAGTGACAAGATTTAACTTCAATAAAAAGTTTATTTAGTTTACCTCTCACACCACCACAGTTGTGATAAAATATTTTGAGAGAATCCGGTTGGCATGGATGCTTGAACAATACTTGAGGGATGTTGTTAGGTGACTTTGGCTGGTTTTGAGAGATAGTGGCAGTGTTAGGGTGAAAGTTAGGAGCAATAATACTGTTGGTGCTCCTTACGTGACTTTTGCAGAGAGACATGTTTAGACCTGACTTGAGAGCCATAGGTGTCAAGATCCGCGGTGACTTGATTAATTGACATTCCAAGTTGCTCGTGAAAGCAATTAAACATTTGACGTAAATCGTTCACTTCGGTCGGCAGACCTTCTTGTTGAATTAAAACTTTTAAATTTGTTTTGGTCTTGCCTTCTATGCATGTAGAATCAGGAGCTTTATGCATATAGGCGAGATATAGACGGACGTTGTTGTAGACACTGTTCTCTCTAAGCCGAGAAAGGGCATATCTGCTTTCAGTGTCTGCACAAGAGTTTGAAGTTAGTTTAACCTTTGGTGGTTGAAGGGGGTCGATAAAATAAGTGGGACTATTAGGTTGGTTAGGGGCTCCACCTGTGGTTGGAACAGACGGAGATGGGTTTAACGTATGCGAATGAACAAAGTTAGGATAGAGTGTCCGGAGTATATTACTCTCATTTTTATTAGCTGGTGTGTCCAAATTAGGATTGAGATTAAATGAGACTCGTTTTGGGTGAGAGGGCAGAAGTGTGGAATTCGCTTTATTCGAAGATTTAGTTTTTATGCTTTGGTTGAATTGCGGAGTGAAAATTGGAAAGATATTAGTTTTAAGTTTCCAATTGGGATCAGAGCTAGAATGTGAATTAGGTAATTTTTTGTCAGAGGTTGTGTAGTTTGGATCAGGCGAAGTACGATTTTCTTTATGGTGAGTTTTACTTGAATGCGACTTAGAATTAAAATTAGAGTTACAATTAGAACTAGTAGATAAAGAGATAGAGTTATTGTAAGAATTATTACTATAAAAAGCCTTACTTCTAGCAGTAGGTTTATGATTATGATAGTTAGACTTAGAGTTAGAACTAGAATTAAAATTAGAATTATAAGAAATAAAAGTAGATTTGTTGAGGGAATTAGACTTAGAGTTAGAACTTATAGGCAGCCTCCTAGGTCTATCAATCCATTTTGAAATTTCAGCTTTACCATTATCCAGACTAGATGTGTGAGAAAATAACCAGCAAATTTTGAAGGGATGTAGATTTTGAAATTTCTGGTTCTATTCCTGCTGTTTGTCGAAGTTTTCTCAAAGTCTTCATTTGGAATCGCGATGCCGTACTTTTTCTGGAATAACTTACAGACCCAGGAAACACTTGTTCTCGAAGGCAGACCCTTAACACACAATGCAGTTTTTTTGCTATCGTTCCCACTTGCTAGCTTTTTTAATCTATTTTGCCAATCAGTTAGTGTCCATGTCGTTCCAAAATGGTGAACCATTTTGCGAGGAGCGGCAACTGGGGTTAGATCCGTTTGTTTTGTTTCATTGCTCTTAGGGGTGGATAACGAACACGCCGAAGTTGAGAGTACGTTAGCTTCCATTATTTCATCAAAGATTGAGGAAGAATTTTGTTGCGGTCCTGTTACCTCTGGGAAGTTTTGAATTCTATTAGGTGCAGAACTAATGGCATCCGATATTTCTTCAAATGTTGCCCGAAACATGCCTAGATCGTCACTGATTTCGTCTAATTTATCAAATAGCACAGTCATCATTGGATCTGGCTGTTGGGGTGAAGACGCGGGGTTATTTGCAGAGGATTGAAGCATTATGTCGAGGTCACTTCTTAGGTACGAGAGGTTTTCTTTGATAATGTTTATCGACTCGGCATTGTTATTTTTTTCACATTAATTTTTTTATGTCCGTTATTGCGCTTGCAAACGTGCTTGCGTGTATATTGTTTTCAGAATTTAAGTCGGTCACATTTTCGCAAGCTTTTGAAATTTTATTTAGTTTTGCCTCCAAGTTTGTTTTCCCCTTTCTCAAAAGCGCTTTCTCAAAAGCAAATAGCTTCCGCTATTCTTACGGTTTCATCGAATTTTAATTGATTTTCGATAATTTTTTTATGACTCAGTTTATTATCCGACCTAAGCGAGTTTATAGAATCACTGAGGCACTTTACCGCGAGAAGGACATGCGAGAGGGAAATGTCTTTGCATTCATCGCAGTAGAAAACAAAGTTTTCGAGATAGTCTTTTAAGTAAGTTAGACTTCTCTTCTATAAGCCTATGCAGGAGGTTTAAGAGGCATCTATTACTAAAACATCAATTTTTATTAACTTAGTTTAGATAAAATCATTGAAGCGTTTTAAAGTTTTTCCGGTTATTTTTTTAATGTTCAATTCATTATTAGTTTTAATATAAAGGGATACCAGCTAGCAATGGTAGGTTTTCTAATTATTTTGTTTCAGCAGTTGTCAAAGTTACCAATGACATTCAGCGGTGAAAATATTTCCTAAGGTTTGTCATTTTATCATCCATCGCTTCACGCCTGCCGAACGTGTGAAAATTATTAAAAAATATTATCGAAATTTTGTCTCAGTTTAAGCGTAAGACTTTCGGACTTTAAGTCACCAACCAGACAGAGTTTGGTGCGCAGTGAAGAAAACATAATCGCCGTAGCGACCAGTGTCGTAGAAATCCCCGAAATGTCGATTTGGTGCCGATCAGCTGAATTGGGCATCGCCAGAGAGTCAACCAAAATTATTTTGAGGTTGCATTTGGACCTACATTTATATAAGATTGTGTTGAAGCAATAATTGATGCCGAACGACCAAATACAAGGATGTGAGTTCGCTAATTGGGTGCTGGAAATGTTGGCCGGAGATCTGGATTTTGGCCAAAAAATTATCTTCTCGGACGAGGCCCATTTTTGGCTCAGCGGCTTTGTCAACAAGCATAATTGGCGTTATTAAAGCGACCACAATCCCCACAACTGTTTTGCCAAGCATCAATGCATGCACTAAGAATGCCTGTTTGGTGTTGTGTATAGCACGACGGCATCATCGGACATCATTGTTTCTTTCAAAATAAGGAAAGAGACTCCGATGCGTTAATGATACTCGGTATAGAGCTATGTTAACAGATTTTCTGTGGCAAGAACTTGACAACATCGATATATCCGAGCTGTGGTTCCAACAAGACGGCGCTACACGCCATACAAGCAACGCAAAGTTTGAAGTGGAGAAGGAAAAATTTGACGACTTCTTATGATGAGAGTTCATCAATTGGCCGCCGCGATCATGCGACTTGACACCCCTCGATTATTTTCTCTGGGGCTACGTCAAGTCCTTAGTCAAAGTTAAAAAGCCAACTATTTTGAACAAGCTGGAGGCCAATGCTCGAGACGCTATTGCCGTAATAAAGCCTCACATATTGGACCAAGTCATCAAAAATCGGATGAAGTGAAGTACTTAGCTGAAGTGCTTGAAGCACTGTCAGCGAAGCCGAGGCGGACATTTAAGTAATGTGCTATTTCATACATAATGACATGAACATAGCTTCAAAATAAAGCCAGAATCAATTTGATATCTCACGCTGTTGTTGTTTTATTTAAATTTCCTTTCCTATTATTCTTATTTGTTCATCCAATATTTGCCACTTAAATTCACAAAAATTAATGTCTTTAATTAAAATGAACAAGTAATTTGGCACTGATGAATTATATGTGGAAGATAAAATATGAAAACCAGATAATTTTTATTTACGTCGAAAATTTCTTACTTCTGCTCATTTTAGTTATTAAAATATTGTACGCTTTATAGATAGTCTCTGCTCGCCAAGACTAACAACGTTTCTTGTATAGGTTGCGTGCTTGGACTTACTTATAATTCAATAGATTGTTTGGACATTTATTCACGTGTTAAATTTAATGTCGAAAAGAAAAAATGAAATTATCATAAAAGCTTCAAGTCATGCAATTCTAGGAACTCATAAAGCAGTCTTTTGAAGATTTTGAGACGAATCGATTGGCTGAGTCGGTCAAATAAATAAAAAATGACTTAATGCAAAAAATAATTCAATATTTTATATTTAAAAAAAAAAATACAATGGGTTAACAACGAAAAAAAACAGTATTTGTTGAATTTTATTTCGAAAAAATCGCGTTCAATACGAGTAGCAGTTGTGATGCGCAAATTCATGTGCCTCCTGAATTGTGTAATTCATAATCAAAAACTTCCAAGAGACTAGCTCAGTGCAAGATGTGAAGACACCAAAACTACTTCACCCGTATGTTCGACCGAAAATATCGAAGCTGTGGAGGAAAGCGTTCAATACCACTCAGGCATCATTCTTAAGAACTAGTCTCTTCCAAGTCCACACTGTAGCGAATATTGACGAAAGATTTGGCTCTACATGCGAACATGGTCCTCTTGACTTCTTGACTAAAGAGCTTCTTGCGTATCACCAGCAGCGCCGTACTTTCTCTGATTGGATCTTGGGAAAAAAATCATGTTTTCTGACAAAGCTCATTTCACATTGACGGCTACGCTATTAAGTAAAATTACGCATTTGGGGATCCCAAAATTCACCAATGAATAAGGAGATGCCAAAGCACTCAGAACTACACGCAAAGAAAAAAAAAACGTTTATTGCCAGTTTGCCGCAAACGAACTTCGTTTGCCGTGCTTGGGATCGTTATTTACAAACGTTTCAGCAGTTCTCATAATAATAGTCAGTTGCGAGAAACGCGTCATTTAGTTGCAGGTAATTAATTTCCTTTTTCATATAAGCGAATGATTTTTAAATTGCAGAATTTGAAAAATTTGTTTTTCCCAACTGAAAACTTCGTTTGTTTTTCCCTTCGTTGTGTACACGCAACGCTTATACTTCAGAGTTACTTTATGGACAAACTGTTCTATGTATATAAGCAAATTGGTAATTTCTGTAGTACAAATGTTTTACAAAACTGCCTAAAACTCATAAACTGCTAATGCGATTAGAATGAAAAGTGGTATACAGTGGGTTTCATGTACGTTGAGTGTTTTGCTGCTATCGTTTTTGACCTATCTTGAACACCAGAGGGCGCTATAGAACACATTTTTTACAAAACCACCTAAAACTCCCAAACCGGTCATGCGATTAGAATAAAAATTGGTATATATTACTTTTCAGGTACGATGAGTTTTTTAGCACTATCTTCTTTGAACCACCTTGGGCACCAGATGGTGCTGTAGTACAAATTTTTTATTTAGTAAAATTTAGTAGTAAAATTAAAAAAATTTCCGTTATTAAAAATATGAACATATCTTGAAAACTATCAAAAATTTTACTACAACGATATATTTAATGCAACACCGTTACACAAAATTACGAAAAAAACAATCAGATATTCAATTTTGTGACTTTCGATTCAAATACCTCCGCTGATTTTTTATATATTGTGTTAAATTTTTTTTGTCTTCAAGCTTCATCCAAATACTATGAAAACCTTATTGCAAAAATACCGTTAGTTGAGTAAATATATTTTAAATATTTTTTTCAAAAAAGGTCTGAAATATTGGAGTTTTCCTCAAAAACAGACTCAAAAATTATTTTGGTTGAAATTTATACTCAAATTCTCAAATTTTTAATTCTATTTAAAAGTTATAACATTTGTAAGTAAAAGTTGTTTCAATTTTACGCAAAAATTAAAAACCATTTTTGTGATTCACCCCTTGATTTTCGAACAACATTTTTTTTCCAATATTGTGTTTTTATAATTTTGAAAAAATATACAAGCTAAAAAATTAATTAATTAGAAAAAAATTATCTAAGTATCTCTTGCCAATCAAAAGTTATAGCCAATAATGTTTATCCAAAATATATATACAAAAAGAAAAACGCTGTCTGTGTGATGGAAACTTTAAAATTACTTAGCCGATAGAGCTGAAATTTTGGCAGTACATTTTTTTCAAGTACGAGATGGCTTAAATTTCTGTCACACCCCCTTTTACCGCCCACAAATCAATAAAAATGCTATATTTCCTACGGTTTTCGTCGATTGGGCTACATTTTGGTAATTTATTCTGTATGCTTACTGTCGGCAACTGTACTAAAACAGGGTAATGTGCATCTACTAGAAAACTGGGATGAGCATTATATAAGAGGGTGTGGCTCCGCCCATACAGTTAAAATTTGTATTATCGAATAGCTTTGAAAGTAAAAGTAGCAATACTTACATACAAACTCAAAATGGAGTTACTATTTGGTGATCTCCTGCTACTGGGAAACTGTAATGGGCAGTGGAAAATAACAGTGGTGTCAAACTGTGAGTCTAAGAAAAGTTTTGAATACACCTATTATGTTCCCATATAGTTGCAGGGTGCAGCAACGCGCGCCGGGAATAAAGCTAGTATAATATATAATAATGACCGAAATAGCTTGCGATTTATATATATGTATATTTGAGATATATTTTTAAGTTGACAACTGAATATTCGTTTGTGACAAATACAACTCGGAAACGAAGTGTAGTTGGCGAATTTTTCAGTTGCGGTGAACGAAAAATTGCTATGCGTGTAGTGACTGTTTGGTGCGGATTGTAGGCTGAAGACGTTATAGGGCAGTGATTTTTCGAAAATTTTGACGGAAGAGCTTTTACAGTCAATGGAGTGCGCAACTGATACGTCATAAACAATTTTTTGTAGCAGGGGCGGAGTATGCGGATACAGATGGCCTCTACTTTCAACAGTATGGCGCTATGTGCTATACAAGTTGCGAACAATAGAGTTACTGCTCACGAAGCTTTGGAGACACCAATTGGCCACTATGTTCTTTCCAGTTAACACTTCTTCATTTTTTTTTCGGCTTTTTATCTTTGAACCTAGAATTACGGGTTTAATACGTATTCAGTCAAGTCTGCCTTGCTTCGAAATGGTTCGAATGCAATTTTATTTTATGTATTTACCATCTACCGGGTTATTACCCTTACAGATTACATATTTAGCTTAAAACTAGGTAAAATATTTATTGCAAGGTGATTTGTACCATGCACAAGAATAGATAATACTAATTAACAACAATTACAATTCGAATCATTGAAAGATGTCAAAAAGCCGTTTCTTAAAGAAATCACGATTATTACTAAAATCTAACTGGCTCGATACAAAATTACAATTGAAAAGGCACCTCTAGATAGGTTGGTTAAGTCCATAATTGGTTCTATGATATTTGGTATAGAATAGCTTAGAGAGCTGAATTAGCTCGCCGCAAACATATCTATCTAGAGTCCCTAAGTGTGCGAGGTGGAATATTGAACGGAATCAGTTTTAGTAACTCTGGAGAGTTTATTTTGCCATCTATTATATATTTAATAAAGAGTATGTCAAACTGAACTCTTCTAGTTGTTAGACTTTGAAAACTTAGTAACCTACAACGTACCCAGTATGACGGCATGTTTTCCCAAGAGTATAATCTTCGCAAAGCATATCTTGAAAAACGTTTTTGAATGTTTTCGATTCGGTTCTTTGAAACTTCGTAGAATGGATCCCATGGACAATGCCCATGTCCCATGGACAATGCTTGCGCATTTCACAAGTGATCTTACCATACTAATAAAGACTGTTTTGCAGGTAAATGGATCTAGAAACTCCCTAGTGTTTCTTTTTAAAAACCCCAGCTGAGAGTTGGCTTTAGATACAACATAATCGATATGAGTATCAAATAAAAACTTGGCATCAAAGTATACTCCTAAGTCTTAACATTGCTTAACCCTTGCAAAGCTACTGCTGTCGTTGCAAGCGTAGTTATAATCAATTGCAAGATTTTTGCTAGAAAAGGACAAAACTTTGAATTTGGAAAAATTAAGAGAAAGCTGGTTTGTGTTACACCAATGAAGCAAGGAATTAATATCCTTTTTCATGAAAAAGCTTCAGGTCATCTGCATACAGAAGGCAATTACAGAACTTCAAGTCCTGCAATATATCGTTGATGAAAAGTATAAAAAGAAGCGGCCCAAGGTGACTTTACCTTGAACGGCCCATTGGCTTAGAGACGTGGTCACCTATCTTGACCAGAAGAACTCTATTGACAAGATATGATTCAATCCATTTTAAAAACTGTGAGTGAATTGCAACTTTTTCCAATTTTATGGGCAATAGTTTATGTACAAGGCTATCAAATGCCTTAGAAAAATCTGTGTACAGAGTATCTACCTGTTGGCCGCTTTTGATTGCATTTAGACATAAATTTAAATTTAGAAATGAATCTGAGGATGATACTCACAGTGATTTCTCTACTAATGTTCTGTCTTCCCTGGACTTTGGTTCCCTTATATTATCTTCTGATGATGTCGTTAAAGGAATTATTAGTTTAAAACCATCAATAAAGATAGATGCAGATGGTATCTCTGCATTTTTGTTAAAAAATTGTTCAGCATTATTTAACCCAATTAAACTTATCCTAAACAACTAGTGATTTGCTTAGTTGCAAACAAACTTCTGGTGTGTTTATTGATGATTGGAAAGTTGCATTAATAACTCCTATTTTTAAAAGTGGGAATAAAAATGATATCACTAACTATAGGCCAATATCTAAATTAACCACTTTTTCGAAACTCTTTGAAAGCATCATAAAAGACAAGCTTTACTTTGGTGTTAAACGATTGATTTGTCCTCATCAACATCGCTTCGTTTCAGGACGATCAACTATATCAAATTTAGCTATTTTTTCTGAAGATTGCATTTCTGCTTTTCAAAGTGGATGTCAACTTGATACAATATATACGGACTTCTCTAAGGCATTTGATAAGGTCTCGCATAATATTTTTATACTTAAACTTGCTAAACTGGGTTTTCACTCAGTTTTGTTACAGTGGCTACGGTCCTACTTAACAAATAGAACATGCATTGTTGTTATTGATAATGGTAAATCGGCCCCATTCTCAGCTTCATCAGGGGTTCCACAAGGTAGTATTTTGGGACCTATGTTATTTATATTATTTATAAATGATATAAGTTTTTGTTTTTCTAAAGTCAACTACCTTTTATATGCAGATGATCTTAAAATATACATGCCAATTAAGAATAAGTCTGACTCAGATCTTCTACAGAATGATCTGTCGAAAGTTTATGCTTGGTGTTGCCAAAATCGACTTTCACTAAACGTAAATAAATGTTTTCAAGTTACCTATGCCAAATCACAAAATATTATTAGTATGTCATATTACATTGGTACTTCTCAATTAAAAATTGTTGATAATACACTTGACTTGGGGGTACTCTTTGATAGTAAATTTACTTTATCGAAACATTTTGATTATATTATCTCGAAAGCGTATGCTATGTTGGCTTTTGTGCGGCGTAACAGTTGTGCTTTTTCGGACCCATACACGCATAAAACTCTTTATTCTTCATTGGTAAGATCGAAACTTGAATATGCTTCATTTATATGGAATCCGTATTATGCTGTACATATTAATCGCTTTGAACGTTTACAAAAAGGTTTTACTCGTCATGCTCTACGGTCTATAAATTTTAGTGAACTTCCCTCATATAATGTCAGGTGTTTACTTATAAATTTGAAATAATTGCAAAGTAGAAGAAATATTCTTTCCCTATTATTTATCTTTGACGTAATACGGAGGGCAATAGATTGTTCACGTCTTTTAAGTATGATTAATTTCAATACTGCCCGTAGAAGTCTACGCTGTTATGATATATTTTATGTTGGAATGATTAGAACTAATTACGGTACAAATGCACCTATTAATCGTGCCTTAATTGAGTTCAACAGGTTGTCTAAAGATATTGAAATTGATTTTTCCTATTCTAAATTGGTTTTTAAAAATATGTTATATTGGTATTATCGTTAATCTCTATGGATTATCTATTACTTCTAAATTTATCTATTGATTGTTATGCTTATCTTATTTTTAATTTACTTTTAATATATTTAATATATTTTTTCTTTTATTACTTGTAGTCAGTAAGGAAATTGTTGTTCCATTGATGAAATAAATAAATAAATAAATAAATAAGTAAATAAATTAGAAAATATAGTTAGGTTTGTAGTAGTGGATCTACCAACAAAGAATCCGTGTTGTTGAGTGGATATATAGTTTTTTACTTCAGAAAATAAAATTTTATTGACAATTTGATCAAATATTTTAGGAATAATTGAGAGCTTAACAATTGGTCGATAGTTTTCAACTAAGTGTTTTTGACCAGACTTGAATATCGAGGCGATATAGGCGGTTTTCCATTCTGTTAAGAATATGCCTGTCGACAGAGATTTGTTACATAAAATGGACAATGCAACGTGCAATGTTGGTGCACAACTTTTTAAAAATATCCCAGGGAGCAGATCGAAACCAGCGCTTTTTTTACAGTCCAAGTACATTAAAGATTGGAAAACCTCTTTTTCCTCTATTTTAATTGTGCCAATATTAAAAAGATGAGGTAAATTGCTTAAATTATCAGAATTAATTTTTATCTGTTGGCTATTGGAACTATAGACCGACCCAAAGACATTTTGTTCCAAGCGAAAGAAACTTTAGACCGACACATTTCGCTTATATCTTGCGAATTTTTTGCGCAGACTCCTTTGAATTCCATTGATTTTGGAAATCCAGATGATTTTCGTTTGGAATTGAAAAACAACCAGAAGGATTTGGGGTTTGATTTTATATTGTTTTCGACAGAAAAAAGATATTGCTTATATAAAAAATTCGAAAGGAATTCAAACTCACGCCTGGGCAGAACAAATATTGCTTTGTCTGTAGGATGCATGTAGGAAACACGTGTAGGATGCCTGGTAGGAAGCCTTAGAAACATGTGAATTCGAATCTGAAGCAATGGCTTTACCTCCGTCAATTCTAGTTATAAGGCAATCTCGTCCACAAACTTCTCTACCACCAACTACAACTTCAAGTCGTATATATTGAGGGGTTTTCAATTCCAATTGATGTGAAAATGTGGAAAGAAACGCAGAAATGTTAAAGCGTGGAACCATGACTTGACCCGGATTCGAACCCGGGACCTCTATGATGGCAGTCAAGCACGCTATCTACTTGACTACCGCGGCCGTCACATCCATACATAAACAATTTCAACTACCAAATTGAACACTGAAGTCACCATCGCCGATATAGAGACCCAATCATGCGAAAAAGTGATCGCATTTCGAAAAAAAAAATTAGTTCTGAAAGCTAAGCCGATGTGGCTATTTAAAAGACTTCGTCTTTGGTACATAGACTCCATGTGTCTGCAATCAAAATTTAAGAGAGATCAAAAAAATTGTTTTTGTTTTTTTGTTGATAAAAAAAAAAAGAAATCGTAGACCTCTTGTTGATACACCCGTTAAAAGCAATTAAATAAATGACAGCTTTAAAGAACAAAATTCAACCTTGTGAAATACAAAGTCGAGATCTTTCACATAAAATATTAAACCCCGTTTTGCATGCAAGTAACTATAGAAGGTCAGTAAATGTCGAATGATAAATTATAACTTTAAAACCACGCCTTGATTTTTGTTAAAAACCAAATTGAACTTTAAGCGGATTTTGTTGACAAAATCCTTCTTAAAAAATATTTCCTTTATTTATAAATTAAAGCAGATCAGATGTAAAAATATTGTTTAAAGGAATACGCAGCACACCAAACAAGGTCAACAAAACAAAAAAAAAAAAAAAATTAAGCAAAGTCTAATCTTTACAAAGGCGTCTTTTTCTCTCCTGGCTATTTTTACACACAATCACATATAATTTAAAATTAACACATACATTACGTTCTTTAGGCTTATCATTAACTTGGATAAAAAATACACGAAACCAACCCAGATTCTTTCCACTTGACATCACTTGAATTCTTCTTCTCGCATAAGTTTTAAAAATTTTTACATGTTAACAGGGACAAAAAGAAAACAACAACAAAGCCAAGCAATTCGGGCTAAGATCATTTGCACACACCACACCATGCCACACCACACGCGCCTCAGAACAAGTTTAAATCGAACACTGAGTAAAGAAACCAAAGGATCGCTGCGCTATCGAACGGATTGGTTTGGACTGTATCGTAAAAATAAACTTGTTTCACAAAGACGCCCTCTTTTTAATGACTTTTATTTATGTGTCGAACGGACGACACAGTGCGACTTGAGCAAATAGCACGAGACGCAAAACAAAACCCACAAAGCAATATATAGTAGATGATATTGGAACACTGAAATTACAGCACTAAAAGAATTTCCAGAATTCATTGAACTTCAGTGAAGCGTGCCAAAAGTAAGTCTGTAAAAAAGCAAGATGCAGACGCTTAGAGTTAAAATTAAGTGATTAAAGACTGGCAATAAATAAAAAGCAGCTATTAGTGAAGGCATCGTAAAAATATATATGGTATGGTATGGCATGTTCTGGTGGGTGCATGTTGGGGGTGTGGCAGCTGTTACATGAGTACCTGAAGTGAATTGAGTAACTATTGAAGCTTGCTACTGCCTCTGCTCCTGCTTCTGGCATCCTGCTTCGAATGGTTTAAGATTCGTTTAACATTTGTGGCTAAATGAAGTCTGGCAACTTACATTTAAACCGTCAACAATTTTAATGGAACCAAGTCTAACCATAGCAAACGGACGATATTCATGGGACAAGACTTTGCAAAATGGAGATCTACAGAAGATGAAGCAATTTCCCTCGATCGCTTTTGCTTCTTATGTGACGGAAATGCATGACTGATGTCTTGAGAGTTGATGACCTGGTGGATGATATCTTTGTATGCGACTAACAATAATTTTAGACGAAACAGAAACTTAAATTTTTGCTACTTTAAATAATTTATCCTTCCCATAAATCCTACCACTTAATCATGATCAAGTCACAATCAAATCCTAATCAAGTGAGGATGAAGCCATGATCAAGTCACAATCAAATCAGTATGAAGGCATGATCAATTCACGATCAAATAGCCAGTTCAGGACATAATCAGTTCAAATCACGATCATTTCAAGATTTTGTCTTTAGGGCTATGCATGATCAAATCAGCATAAAGTCAGATCAGAACATGATCAAGGCGAATTCAAAACAATACCAAGGTACCATGAATTAATAAATGATGAAGGTATATTCAAGTGATGTTAATATTACTGTCAACTTATAAAGAATGAATATAATGAACGAATATAGTGAATGAATATAACAGAGCTGTAAAAGAATGCATTCATTTGTGGTTTAAAATCATTGAAATTTCAAGTCCGAATCAATGATATGAAAAATTATTGCATTACTTTTTCACCATCGATTGGGCCATCGATTCACCATTGATTGGGACTCAATGAATATGCAATCATTTTTTCAAATCATTAATTGCTATTGGATATTTCAAGTCCCAATCAATGATTTGAAAAAATGAATCCAATAATGTTTTCAAATCACAATCAATAAAATGATTTGAAAAATTAATGCATTCATTTTGAATATAAGTAAGTCACATGATTTAAAATTACAAATGAATGCATTCTTTTATAGCATGTTCAAACCGACTTCATTTAACGGTTTGAACATTCAAAAAAAGCTTTTTTTTTAACATCATCGTTCATACTGCTTTAACTTATTTCAAAATGTCAGTTTATTTGTTTATATTTTGAAAGAAATAAAAAATTGTTTATTCAAAAATATAAAAAAAATAAAAAAAAAATAACAAAAAATTCAAATAAATTCAAAAATTTGTCAAATAGTAAAGAAAAATTCGTCAAAGAATTTATTTGTTTATAGCATGTTCAAACCGAGCAGTTATGCTTAAAACACATGTGCAGCGTTTCTGCGTGCAGAACTGTAAGTAATCTGCGCGCAGCGCTGCAGACAAAATAGATGTGCAGATTTTTTCTTGTCAATAGCCTACATAGACAACTATTGGCGAAGCAGCATTGTTTCAAATTATGAATTGTTTTGTCTCACTTCCACTTACAGTCTCATTTTAAATAAATCAATATATTTTGAGTTTCTATGTTGGTAGCAGTGAATATGCGCAGCATTTTTTATTTTGATGACTACTTGCAGCGCTGCGTTATTGTGCAGAATATACATGTGTCTCTCGCCATATGAATAAATGAGTTTAAATTTTGCTGCAACAGAATATCTGCGCATGTGTTTTCAGCATTAATTATGTTAAATCGCTTTAATGAAGTTAAATCGAAAAACAAGTTCTGAAATGAAGTTTTGATGAAGTTAAATGCGTACAATTGCTGTTGGAAATTTAACGTGTTAAATGATTTAACACGTTTCGAAACTCGTTAAATCACTGGTTTGTGTTCTTGCTAACGTCAGAAAAGCTTTTTTTGCTTTTTAAACGCAGCCAAATCTGATAGGAGCTTTTTATTTTTAGGATGTTTTGAATGTAAACAAATAAATTCTTTGACAAATTTTTCTTAATTCTTTGACAAATTTTTGAATTTATTTGAATTTTTTTGTTATTTTTTTTATATTTTTGAATAACAATTTTTTATTTCTTTCAATATATAAACAAATAAACTGACATTTTGAAACTAGTTAAGGCAGTATGAACGATGTTGAAAAAAAAGCTTTTTTCGAATAACACGTTAAATGAAGTCGGTTTGAATATGCTATTACATTAAAAACTTCAAATTAAAAAGCTCTTTTCAGATTTGGCTGGGTTTAAAAAGCAAAAAAAACTTTTCTGACGTTAGCAAGAACACAAACCAGTGATTTAACGAGTTTCACTTCATTAGAACTTCATTTGAGAACTCGTTTTTCAATTTAACTTCATTAAATTGATTTAACATAATTAACTGCTCGGTTTGAACATGCTATTACAGCTCTGGACTATAATATGAATTTAATTCATCAATAACAATGAATATAATAATGTCAAATCATTTTAATATTCGCACATTTGGGCAAGAGCCTCAAGATCTTATTTGGAGCTTCTGGACCGAATCCAACGACGTGCGATATATCTGATAGGAGATGAAAACATTTCATCTTCTCTCAACTCTCTTGGGCATCGACGCAACGTTGGTTGCTTAAGCCTTTTGTACAGGTACTACCATGGGAAGTGTTCAAGGGAGATAGATGACCTGACGCCATCAGCTCGTGTGTTTCCCAGGTCCACTCGGGCAGCGCACCAAGCCCACCCTATAACATTGCCTTGATGCCCAATAGAACCTCGCATTACCGAGATAATTCGTTCTTCGGTCGTACAATAAAATTGTGGAAAAATCTCCCTGCGAGCGTGTTCCCCGGCAATTTTGACCTATGTAAATTTAAAACTAATCTTCACCGATACTACTCCATCTTTCCACCCTCCAACTAACCTAACCCTACAATCACCATTCTTTCGAATCAATACAATGCTTTCGCATTAATAGGGGCATCCCCTGAGCGTTGGTTTAGTCTAAAAAAAAACAAAAAATACGATTACTGAGAACCAAATTTAGAAGAAACAATAAGGATAATATAAATATTTGACAAGATGCTCTGATAGCGGCAAACCACTGTGGTCGAATTTTCGAAGATGTACATGAGCTAAAGCTATGCCTAAAGAAAAAGTATGACACGATCAAGGTTAACCTTGACACAGGGTACATCGAAGTGGATAAGAACTCAGTTACTATTGTAAAAGCGTTCTCTCTGTCAAAAATAAACTTCCGGGTAACTTTCTCGGCATATTGACAGTATAAGTAGGTCCTAAGTAGCTTGAGTGGATCACAGTGAAAAATCATGCAAGACTACTGATGAGTTGGTGTAGCGGCCAACGAAACAGTCTGTCTAGTCTGCTGTGTGATTTGCTCTATACAGAGCCGTTGTTGTTGTTGTTGTTGTTGTTGGTTTTTGCCTTCATTATCTTTATGTTGTCTTGTTGTCATACTCGGCCTAAAGCTAAAATTTGTTTTTAATATAATTTGACCCTTCTTAAAATTTGTAATTTTAACACGTTTTAATTGGTTGATTCAATAAAGAGCCCTTATTTGATGAAGAATTCAGAAAAGTTAAGGGTTTTTCAATAGATTTGTTTATTTTTTATGTATCGTATGTCATTCTCTAATAACAAAAACAAAAAACGAATTGGCCATTTCAGCTCTTCAAAGTACTTTGACAGAGCTTTTTATAATCAAATTATGTTGTGCGTATTATGAAATTATTTTTAGAACACAAATGACTGAGAACTGAACCTACTAGTTTTATGCCGACTCCGAACGGCTAATGTGCATGTTTTCAAGAGGCTTTACATGGCATTAATCTACTCTCTAAGTTTGCCATTGTCGGCAGAGAGGTGACGGCCGATCAAAAATGAATTTCAGTTGAAGAAATGTTTTGAGTTAACTGTGGTTCGAACCTAGTCTCGAATTGGTGTCCTCTGGTTCAGGACTTCTTAAGTAGGGTAAGGTTTTAAAACTCTTCTTGCATTTTTTTTTTTATTCTTTCAACATACTTTCATTTTGTTTTTCTAAACGTAAAACATGACGAGAGTGTTGTTTAAATTTACGGCAGTACGGAGCTGTACGGAGCTGACATTGCTGATTCTGTGTAAGTATAAAAAATTACACCCTTTTATTGATGCTTAATTTTGGATGTTCGAGTACGAGGGGTACTAGTTATGTTTCAGGAATAGCAAATAATAACAAACATTTTTAAATGAAAATGGCCTTATTGTTTTTAAAACATTCCCCTTGATGATCAATACACTTTTGCATTTTTTCAAACCATTTGTCATAGAAGTTTTTCCATTCCTTTTGAGACACCTCCAAAACATGGCTTTTGAACGCTTCAACTGCTCCATTGTCATGATGGAGAATGATTCGTCTTTGACGGTTGGTTTTGCGACTTTCACGGAGTTCAATCCATGTTTTATGGGTCTTTTTTGCCCTTTATCACAAAAGGGTTAAAAAAGACCCATAAATTGAGAATTTATTTTTGTTAAATTTTTGTCATACTTTGAAGGCGTCAAAAATCCTAAAAAAATTAAAAAAAAAATTACAACGCAGTTTTTTTCCTTTGTCTATCTTAAATACATATCTGAAGTAAAAAAGTTTTCAAACATCCTTAAAAATTAGGTTTTAGCCATGGTAGAATTATAAGGTAGGGCCGACTCGCTTACTGCCCTCACGCGTCAAGGAAGAGCGGAGAATAAAAAAATATGGCTAATTGTCAAAATGGCGAAGTTCGTAGAGACCTCAAATAAAATAAAAATATTATGTATTCAAGTTGTAAATAGTGTGGACACTTGTGTTAAGTTTGTGTTAATTTGAGTGAAAATATTGCAAAAAACATTGTAAATAAATCTATAAAATGCTGAGGAAGTGTTCAATTTGTAAAAAAGCTTGTAATAAGGTTAACCAAAAATCAACTGCGAAACAGGAACATAAAGAAACTAAAGATGAACAGCTGATTTTGACAACTAGCCCACTTTTCTCTGCTTTCTACTCCATTCTTCTCCGAGTCGGCCCTACCTTATAATTCTACCATGGTTTTGACCATCTTTTTTCGATTTGGATGCACATTGGATCCACGTGCATAAATATAATGACACAGAAGTTTTGTTCATCTTTAGATTTGGAAAAAAACTACAATAAAATTAAAAAAAACAAATTAAGTAATTACTTAAAGGGGGAAATATACCCAGAGGCCGAAAGCTAAGGGATATTTTTAAATGATATACATATATATGGGTAATTCCATGAAATTTCGCCAAATCAGCGTAACCACGGGTCTCCGGAATCACTGCGCCAGGTTGATCGTCGACAGTTGGCATGAATACTAGATGATTTTCATAGATTTCAAATTTCGGAACCACCGCCCCTGCTCTACGGCACACTAGCAAAGCTCAAAAAACAACTGTTTTAGGCCATGTGTTAAAAAAATCATATCTCGGCGTAGAAATAAGATTTCAAACTTGTTCTTACGCCATTCTCTCTGTAATAATACGTACTTTTTAGTAAAAAATTGCAAAACCCAAAGTAACGGACTATAAATGTATTATTCATTGATATATGCACACGTATTTAAGCCTTTTTACAGCATCTTCTTGGGCTTATAACTTTGACGAACGATAATATTTTCTAACTTCCCGGGTTGCATTTTGTTTGTTTACTCAATTTCCAATATTTTGCGACCCAGAACGATCAGTTTTGACCATTTGTTGCCTAGTTATAGCGCTTTGAAGTTTGCATTTTTCTTCATTTTAGCCATTTTAGCCATTTTTACCTGCTTATATCTCGCTTCTACCTTGATTTTTTTTCAATTGATTCCCACCAAAATTTAGTTTCAAACACGCATAGTATGATCCAATAGGTCCGGGGGTGTTATTTCGATATATTACATGCTAATGAGGCCAGGGAAATCTGCGCAAATCGAGTACATTTTTATACCCCTATGCTTAAAAACGTAAACGGGGTATATTAATTTTGTCACTCCGTTTGTAACGCCCATAAAGAGGCGTGTCAGGTATATAAAATATATTTATTCTTGATCAGCATCACCACCCGAGTCGATTTAGCCATGTCCGTCTGTCTGTCCGTCTGTCCGTCTGTCGTCACGATTACAGCCGTAATTTTCAAGCTATCATCACGAAACTCGATATTTAAGCTTTTATTTAAAAAATAAAGGTCAAGTTCGAAAATGAGCCAAATCGGATCATAACCACGCCTACCTCCCATACAAAGTGACTTTATCAAAACGGTAAAATCTCTTAGAATTCCACAAAAATTAATATATGAAATTGAAATTTTGCGTATGAGCTTTGATATATAATATACACTCTGAGTATGAAATTCAACTAAATCAGGTGAAAACCACGCCTACCTCCCATACAAAGTGACTTTACCAAAAATGTAAAATTTCTTTAAATTCTCCAAAACTTAATATATGGACTTGAACTTTTGCATATGAACTTTGATATATAACTTGTACTTTGTGTATGAAATTCAACCAAATCGAGTGAAAACCACACCCACCTCCCATACAAAGCGACTTTATCAAAAAACAAAAGAGAATATTTTCTCTTAAAACTATGACGAAAATGTTTTTACAAATAAACATTTTTTTGACTGCTTAAGACTTTGAATATACTTTGGTTCGGACGTGGGAGTATTTTAGCTTCGACCCAGTCGAAGATCATTTCTTACTAGTTTATTTTTGTGTTGCGGATATAATATTCTGTCGGGTCCTGGTGAGGTAAAATTGTCGATCACAACGTTGAATAGAATGCACATTGACTCTTTAATATCTATATGTAATATGAAATTTCTACACATCGTACGGAAATTGGCATGTGCACGTTAGTAGGAGTAGATCAGATTGTAAATGTAAAAATTAACTGATACGTTTTCTGACGTCTGATGTCGAAAGTATCATTATTTTAAACCTGTAAGTATAATTCTATTATGGTAAAAGTCTTGTCTGATGAGAAAGACTCTAAGATCGTGCAGATCATATAAAAACATTTATGGTTTCTGGACATTTTGCAAATTTTTGTCTCAGTCATCAATCAGACATCAAATAATGAATTTTAATGTAGAAAATTTCAATTTTTATTTTCGTTATCAATTTAAAAATATGTTATCAAAATAAAGTCAGAAAACGTATCAGTTAATTTTTACATTTACAATCTGATCTACTCCTACTAACGTTCACATGCCAATTTCCGTACGATGTGTAGAAATTTCATATTACATATAGATATTAAAGAGTCAATGTGCATTCTATTCAACGTTGTGATCGACAATTTTACCTCACCAGGACCCGACAGAATATTATATCCGCAACACAAAAATAAACTAGTAAGAAATGATCTTCGACTGGGTCGAAGCTAAAATACTCCCACGTCCGAACCAAAGTATATTCAAAGTCTTAAGCAGTCAAAAAAATGTTTATTTGTAAAAACATTTTCGTCATAGTTTTAAGAGAAAATATTCTCTTTTGTTTTTTGATAAAGTCGCTTTGTATGGGAGGTGGGTGTGGTTTTCACTCGATTTGGTTGAATTTCATACACAAAGTACAAGTTATATATCAAAGTTCATATGCAAAAGTTCAAGTCCATATATTAAGTTTTGGAGAATTTAAAGAAATTTTACATTTTTGGTAAAGTCACTTTGTATGGGAGGTAGGCGTGGTTTTCACCTGATTTAGTTGAATTTCATACTCAGAGTGTATATTATATATCAAAGCTCATACGCAAAATTTCAATTTCATATATTAATTTTTGTGGAATTCTAAGAGATTTTACCGTTTTGATAAAGTCACTTTGTATGGGAGGTAGGCGTGGTTATGATCCGATTTGGCTCATTTTCGAACTTGACCTTTATTTTTTAAATAAAAGCTTAAATATCGAGTTTCGTGATGATAGCTTGAAAATTACGGCTGTAATCGTGACGACAGACGGACAGACGGACAGACAGACGGACATGGCTAAATCGACTCGGGTGGTGATGCTGATCAAGAATAAATATATTTTATATACCTACCACGCCTCTTTATGGGCGTTACAAACGGAGTGACAAAATTAATATACCCCGTTTACGTTTTTAAGCATAGGGGTATAAAAATGTACTCGATTTGCGCAGATTTCCCTGGCCTCATTAGCATGTAATATATCGAAATAACACCCCCGGACCTATTGGATCATACTATGCGTGTTTAAAACTAAATTTTGGTGGGAATCAATTGAAAAAAAATCAAGGTAGAAGCGAGATATAAGCAGGTAAAAATGGCTAAAATGGCTAAAATGAAGAAAAATGCAAACTTCAAAGCGCTATAACTAGGCAACAAATGGTCAAAACTGATCGTTCTGGGTCGCAAAATATTGGAAATTGAGTAAACAAACAAAATGCAACCCGGGAAGTTAGAAAATATTATCGTTCGTCAAAGTTATAAGCCCAAGAAGATGCTGTAAAAAGGCTTAACTACGTGTGCATATATCAATGAATAATACATTTATAGTCCGTTACTTTGGGTTTTGCAATTTTTTACTAAAAAGTACGTATTATTACAGAGAGAATGGCGTAAGAACAAGTTTGAAATCTTATTTCTACGCCGAGATATGATTTTTTTAACACATGGCCTAAAACAGTTGTTTTTGAGCTTTGCTAGTGTGCCGTAGAGCAGGGGCGGTGGTTCCGAAATTTGAAATCTATGAAAATCATCTAGTATTCATGCCAACTGTCGACGATCAACCTGGCGCAGTGATTCCGGAGACCCGTGGTTACGCTGATTTGGCGAAATTTCATGGAATTACCCATATATATATTAAATATATTTCAATTTTAAATACCTTAAAATACGCACATTCAAGAGAATGTTTAGTTTTTTTTTATAAAAAAAAAAATTAATATTAAGGTAGATACAGCATTTTTTGTAGTGCGCTCTTTAAGAAAATGCAAAATTTTTTTAAAAAAAAAAGTTCTGGGTATATTTCCCCCTTAAATGAAATAAATTAAGTCTATGAAAAGCTCTATTTTGCCTCTTTTTTATCTTTTGGTCATCAACTTCTGAAAAATTTTAGGGCAATACAATTATTCCTTACTAATTTTTTTTTTTTTTTTTATAGGAAAGGAATCAACTTACTATTTTAGTCGACATATTTTTTTAATCCCTTTTGATTCTTACAAACTTCATGGAATCTACGCAGACTTATCACTCGTGACTGCAAACCCGATAAAATTTTGAAAAAATTCCAAACTACATACAGCTGTGAACATAAAAATAGCAGTACCCTCGCCAATTTCATGGAGATGATATTTATTTGTTTCAGGATACCAATCAATCACAACTGGTACACTAATTAGCTACAAACGGTTAAGGGATCACTTAAGAAATATAATCTTTTGACATAATATGGCAACTATGTAGATAACGGTTGTTTTTAATTATCAATGCGTGTTTGCAGTAAACATAAAAATAGCAGTGTGCTAACATTTTTCAAGTTTTGAATAAAAACAACAGATTTCTTCTAAGTATTTCAGTGAAAATGAGTTCAATATTTACTTTTTGGCTACTTATAAAAGTGTAGAAGTAATATTTAGATTTATTGTTACTCTTTTTTCTTACTCCAGTGGGTCGCGCAAAACATTGCACGGTTGATCAGCGAAAGATGATCTTAAAATGGAGAGACGAAGGAAAATCTAACACAGAAATTCAAAATCTGCTCTCGTGTTCAGCGAAAATGATATCCAACGCTATTAAACACACGGAAAAAATGGACAAAAGGGGAAGAAAACGAACAACTTCAATCCAAGACGATCGCAGAATTGTAAGACTCGCCAAAGAAGACCCGTTAAAATCGGCTAAACAGATCAGGAAAGAGGTGAACTTGAATATTTGTGATATAACTGTACGAAGGAGGCTGTTAGAAGAAAACTTAGCTGCACACAGTCCTAGAAAAAAGCCACTCTTTACCAAAAAGCACAAGGAAAAGCGATTGTAATTTGCAAGAAAACATGCTGGGTGGTCTGCTGAAAAATGGCGCAATATTTTGTGGACGGACGAGTCGAAAATTGTTTTGTATGGTGACACTGGCTCCCGCCAGTATGTCCGTCGACCACCTGGTACTGCCTGTCAACCAAAGTACACGGTAAAAACGGTTAAACACGGTGGCTCCAAGATAATGGTTTAGGGATGTTTTTCCTACAATGGAGTAGGCCCTATATACAAAATTGAGGGCATTATGGATCAACGTGTTTATGTCGAAATATTAGAGAATATTATGCTGCCTTATAGTGAAGAAGAAATACCAATAAAGTGGGTCTTCCAGCAGGACAATGATGCGAAACCAACCAATAATAATTAGCTTTGGGAAGTTGTCCGAAAAGCGTGGCACGCTATACCAGTAGAACAATGACAACATCTGGTGGACTCTATGCCCCGTCGTTGTGACTCCGTAATAAAAAATATGGGAAATGCAACAAAGTACTGACTAGTGGTTTATATTTCCCATATTAAAACTTTGCTTTCAAATTTTTTTTTTTAATAAATTAAGTAAAATGTGTAACCTCCTTAGAAACTGCTATTCTTATGTTAAGAGTGGAGGTCATGTTTTTAATAATTTTTTTGTTCTTCAATATAAAATGAATATAGCATTGTTTTGAGAAATGTAATATAATATTTTTCTGAAATAAAAATGAAAATCAGTGAACTCATCTTATGATATTGTGATAATTTTGAAAATGTTTTGGTACTGCTATTTTTATGTTCACAACTGTATGTACTCAGTGTATCAATTTTGCCTCATGCACCCTTTGGCATAATATCTTTTCAAGGCCAGCCGTTAAACAACACTTCAGATAAGAGGTTAAAGAAAAATATTAAATCCTCTTGACTTTTTACATGAGCTGAAATTTTTAACTATAACCAAATCGAAACGATCTTACTTGTGGTCGGTTATCGACGAAATTCAAGGAGCTTTGAGATAAGATTTGCAAAACAAACGACGACCTACTTACACGAAGACGAAGCGTAATTTGGAACACATATGCTTTGATAGTGCGGTAGTGGGATATTCTCCAAGCTATATCATTGGACTACCGCCCCATAAATCAAACTTGATCGACATTCTGATTGTGGAGTATTATAAAAACATATATTGACCACATAAAAAAAAAAAACAACAGCCTATGTGTACACATTTTAGCTTTATGTATGAGTTTTCATTTCTATTATGTACAGTGCCGGTAAAAAAAATAGCACTGGAGACAACAGTTCAACTATTATTTAAAAAAAACCTCATCTGAAGCAACTTGTTCAGATGCTACTATTATATAATATTTTAGAGAGTATTCACTCTCTGAAAGCAAGATCATTAGTATTAAAAGGGTAACGGTTCTTTTTATGTTAAGTAATTTTGAGAGAGGAGTACGAATTGGTACGGTAAAAATAATAGCACTGCGTTTACGTTTCTGTTGAAAAAAGACATTTTGTGTTCAATTTATCAAAAGGTAGCATCAAAGTATTTCAGTTTGTTTTAGTGGAAGTGGTTTTAATACAAAAAAATTAAATTCTTAAATTATTTACGAAGCTATGGGTCGCAGAAAGCATTGCAGTGCCGAAAAACGTGAAATTATTCAAAGAATGTTTGCAGAGGGTAAAACGTATGCAGAAGTTAGACATGAAGTTAGCTGTTCTAATAATTTAGTTCGTAATGCCATAATATATGCACCAAAACTTGAAACTCGTGGACGAAAGCACGCTATGTCGCCGTTACTCATCCAACGATTAATCAGGCAAAGTAGAAGGAGCCGTTTAAGCCAGCAACAGAGCTCAAAACAGAACTTAATATGTGTTGAAACTGTTCGTAGCCGTCTTAGAGATCATCATTTAAAGGCATGTAGTCCCAGAAAAGTACCTATCTTAACTGCTAAGCGTGCAACAAAGCGTTTGAAGTTCGCAAAACAACATTTGAACTGGCTAGTAGAGAGATAGAGAAATATTTTATGGACGGACGAGAGTAAAATTGTAATTTATGGTGGCAAGGGTTTTCGTTCTTACGTTAAGAGACCTCCTAATGCAGAATACAACCCTAAATTTACTGCTGAAACAGTTAAGCACGGAGGTTCAAGCATAATGATATGGGCTTGTTTTTCCTATTATGGAGTTGGTCCCATACATTGGATTAGGACCATCATGGAACAACACGTATACGTTGATATATTGGATAAAGTAATGCTGCCTTATGCAGAGGAAGAAATGCCGTTATTGTGGGTTTTCCAGCAGGACAATGACCCGAAGCATACCAGCAAGAAAGCTAAAAAGTGGTTTGAGGATCATTCGGTGAATGTCATGGCTTGGCCAGCGCAGTCGCCCGACCTCATTCCAATTGAAAATCTCTGGACTGATGTAAAAAAAACAGTTTCTATTGCAAAACTGACCAACAATCAAACCCTTTGGGCTGCAGTTCAAGACTCCTGGATCAAAATTCCAATTAAGAGGTGCCAGGATTTGATCAATTCCATGACAAGACGTTGTGCAGCCGTAATTGCCAACAAAGGACATGCGAGGAAATATTAATTTTGGCTCATTACACTTTTTTCTCCATAATAGCTTTGATCTTAAATAAACTCTTTAATTTTGTCACGTTTTTTTAAGTTTTTAAATGCATAATGAAATAATAGTGCTATTTTTTTTACCGCCTATTTTTTCAGTTATATTGAAAAATCTGAAATATTTTCCAAAAAAAGTTAATAAATTTTGCAACTCCTTTTTAACTACTTTCTTTGAGGTTAATTGTATTTATTGATATCTTCAAAAGTTGTTTGCATCGATTTATTTAATTTTAACTTCTTAAAAGAAATAAATTTTGATGATGGTGCTATTATTTTTACCGCGGCTGTATGTAGCTAGTTTGCGTGAACTCGTCTTTGTAATTTTTGCACAAATTCGACTGAAAACACACAACAAGTAAAGAAGTCAGAGTATTTCACCACGATAAACAAGCGCTTATGTTACATACTTCAAATTTCACCAACTTGGTTGCTAGACTATCAGTAAAAAGTAACTGCTAATTTATTGATCAAAACGTTTGATCAATGAAGTCTTCTTGTTTTGTGGAGACTAAACGACATGCTTAAGTTTTTTGCTTTTCAAGAGGGTTTTTTTTTTTTTTTGTATTTGTATTCATGCATAAATTCAACGCCAGATACTTGTTAGAAATCTGCAAGTAATGCTGAAAATAAATTTTCGAATAGTATATAAGCCGAGATAGATACGAACATAAAAACACAACAACTAAATAAACATAGCAAAAAAAAATCAAAAACAATAAAAGTAGAATATGACGACAACATACAACCATAGAAATTATTTAATTTTTAATTTATTTTATTAACAAGTATATATCTCTACAAACAAGTTTTATTCAAGTAGCTATCTATTTACTTATACATATAAAAATAAACCAAACCATTAACTATCTGATAAATTTTGTTTAATGTCAGCGTAGTATTTTGAATTCTGGCGCTAATTTGCTTGAATGTTTTAGTACTTTTCACAAATTGGAACTTCACTTAAAGATATTTTGATAAGAAATTTTCTTTAGAAAAACGTCTTGTTTTTTTATCTAACAAATTTATGGCCTCAACAGACGCAGAGCGATAAAATTCTATTAAATTTGAAAGTAAATTTATGTCAGTACACAGTTTAATATCTTATAAATGTGTTTGAGCAACACATTGTTAATTAAAATTAATTGAAATGGAACAACGAAAATAAAAAAGAAACAAAAAAACAAAAAAAAAACATAAAAATCAATAAAATAATTGTATGAACTGCTTCAGATACATGATATCTATTGAAGTGTGTAAGTGAAATGTCGACTGCAGACACTTCAAATTGCACGATCAAGTCAAACAACACTAGAGAGTTAACTGATTAGAAACACATGTGTGGCAATATTTAAGCCTTGAGTGCCTTCAACACACTTAGTGCTACAACAACATGACTGTATATGTCAAAAACCTGCAATGATTCAATTAAAAGGATTATTGCAATTTCTCTCATGTGTTGCCTTTAACAACAATAAAAGGGGCTTAAGTTACTCGATTGTCAAAGTAAGCCATATTTTTTGGCGCAACTGTCAAACACATTTAGTCGTTAGACCATTAACGACAATTTTTCAGAAAAAATACCATGATTAACAGCTGAGTTTGACATAAAGTAAGTTTTTTAAGTTCCTGGTTATTATATTAGTGGTCAAGCATGATACTCCAAAAACTTGACAACATATCAGCAATTGTTGCTATTGTCGCAGCAGGTCATATGAGAGAGAAAAATTATTTTAAAGCTTTCAGAGTTTAAGATCCAAACTTGAGTTTAAAAGTTCTCATTTTTTTTGATTACTCCTAACTAGCACACGCCTCCATTTAAGCTTGTGTCAAGCTTTGAAGTAGCTTTTTATAGAAATTACGAGTGTGTTACTTCTATAAGTGTTCATTATGACTTCTATAAGATCTAAAAAGCGAACTTTTTATTGCTTTAAGAAGCTATGTAAACTTCTGTTAGGCATCAGAAAGCAATTTATAAAAGGCTCTTCCACAATTAATTACTGAAGCTTGACCGGAACTATAGTATTCAAGAAAAACCAGTAAGGAATGTATTATCTACGGCTAGGCCGAAGTTAAAATACCTCTGTACTCGTTGGTAGCCATGGTATAATAATACAAGGTAGCATTGACAGTTGCTTGGGAAAACATCTCCTGTCAAAAAATATACTCATAAAGAGAGCGCTCACAATCGGCCATTGAAAACACAAACAATGTTGAGAACGTTGAAGTGAAAAAAAAAACAACAACCTCAGCAACTGCAGATGCATTTCCACAAAAAGCTGTTTTTGACAGGAGATGTTTTCTTGTAGAAGAGAAAATAAGCAGTTGTCAATGCTACCTTGTATTATTATACCATGGTTGGTAGCAATACATAATATTATGAAGGTTTTATTTTTTTTGATGACGTCACCTTGTATGGGTGTTAGGCGTGATTTTCAATCAATTTATCCAATTGTCAACCTCATTATTCGTTTTAAATATCAATGCTTTTGTATAAAATATCAAGCCAACATAATGATTTTTGCGGAATTTATGAAGATTTTGCTATATTGATGACGTCACTTTGTATGGGAAGTAGGTGTGGTTTTCATTAAATTTTTACAAATTTCAAATTTTGAGTGCACATTTGGAATCAAAGCCCATCATTTGGAATTAAGCTCATTTTTGTGGAAAATGGGATTCTGACAAATTTCAACCACGTGTTGTATTTGGAAATATGAAAATAAAAAAAAAAGAAAAATTAAAAACATATAGATTAATGGATAAAAACAACAAATTTGAGTTTTGTTTTCTGTCAAAATATTTCACATTACTTATGAGAGCGAATTCCCTTGTGTGTGTTTCATATACGTTTAAGGAGCAGGATGGTTTGCAACTTAAACAAAAATATTTTTCGATAATTTTTTATATTAAAATACAACATTCCTTCAGAGAATGCCCACTATGGCCCTAGAATAGATGTAAGATAATAGATGTAAGTTTGAAAAAAAAAAAAAAAATAGTTCAATACTTTTGATTTCTTTTGGAACTTTAAACGCGTTTCAAAACTACTTTTCTGAAGTCAAAACTACTTCGTATTGAACTTTTGCATACATCTTTTATATGATAAATACTTGCAGATGAACGATCGTTTTTGTTTTTTAGATTTTTTTTTTTTTTGGTAAAAGTTTTTATTAAAAAAGCTTTTTTACAATTTTTTACAGACAATAATAGGGCGATTTTTTTATGTGAAAATATTATCTCTAAATCAAAAACCACGCCAAAAATCGAAAATCATACATTTATTAACATAATTTCATTATCCTCACAAAAAACTAACAAAGGTTGATTTTTGGCTATTTATTTTTTCAGTGTAGTTTTTTTACACATTTGGCGAAGCCAGAAATGCTCAGTAAGGTTTGCCATTTCACCATGAATAGACTAACAAACGAACAGCGCTTGCAAATCATTGAATTTAGTTATTAAAATTCGTGTTCTGTGAGAAATGTGTTTCGCAAATTACGTCTATTTTATGATTGTCATAATCGACTCTCCGAACCTGCTATCCAAGGTATTGTGACCAAATTTCTTATCAGTTTCACTTTATTGGACAGCAATCTACCAACCTGTAAGCGGAGAGTGCGTACCGAGGAGAATATTGCTGCTGTATCGGGCAGTGTTAATAAAGATCGCGATATGTCGATTTGTCGCCGTTCTCAACAATTGGTCTTGTATTATTCGACCACCTGTAACATTTTATGTAAGGACCTCGGTATGAAACCATACAAAATACAGCTGGAGCAAGAACTGAAGCTAAGTGACTAAGTAAGTTGGCAATTTTGTTTGTTGACGTACCCATTGAGCAAAAAATGAGCTTCGTCACTGAAGACAACTTTTCGATAAAAAAAAAATGGATCTTTATCCAACTTTTCTAAGGTCCATTCAACAAATTTGGTCTAAAGAGCAGTCGGAGATAGTGGCGGATCTAGGATTCGCCAAAGGGGGGGCCGAAACTATACTTTTGTATGCCAAAGGGGGGCTGAACGTCTTTTTGGACTTTTTTAATTTTTTCCATACAAAAAATTCTCCAAGGGGGGCTAAAGCCTTTTCAGTCCGTATGTAGATCCGCCACTGGTCAGAGACAGAGCCGACAATGTACCCTGAAAAATGCACTGTTTGGTGCAGCCGGCGGCATCATTGGACCATCATTGGAAAATAATGAAAATCGCAACTTTACAGTAAATGGAGCAAGGTGCTGTGCAATGATTACCGACTTTTTTCCCAACATGGAAGAATTGGACTTGGTTGTGGTTTCAACAAGACATGTGGTTTCAACAAGACGGTAACACATGCCATACGGCACGCGATACCAGGGACCTATTGGGGGGCGAATTTGGTGAGCAAGCTCACATTTTGGAGCAGGCCGCCAAGATCATGCGATTTGACCCCACTAGACAATTTTTTTTGTTTTTGTGGGGTTACGTAAAGGCTCTTGTGTACAGGGACAATCCGGTGACAATTTCAGCCTTGGAAGACAACATTACAGATACTAGTCGTGAGATACCGGTCGAAATGCTGCAAAAAGTATGCCAAAATGGGAGCTTACGTATGGACCAACTCAGGCGTAGCCGTGGACAACATTTACATGAAATACTCTTTAAAAAGTAAATGGTAGCCATTGATGTATCGCTCCACATAAATACTTCATCACTATTGAAAATTTTCTGTTTATTTTTTAATTTTCAAAAACCAAACGCTCGATTTTTTATTTCAGATAACACTGTGAGGTCAGGATCTACCGCTACCACGGGATAAATTATTTATATTTTTCGAATCTCTAAAGGGCTTCAAGTGAACTCCGATGTATAAAAATAATAATTTTATATTAAAGTTTAAAACCAAATATTTTAATACTCTTTCATCTAACTTAAAAAGTAACATTAAAAATACCGAACGTTTGTTTAAAATTTATAAAACACCATTCAAGGAAAATAAAAAAAAACAAAAAACCAGTTTTGTACATATTTAATGATGTTTGACCAAAAACAAAAAATATCTTTGTTTTTGAAGTTCACATCTGAACATGTGTTTTTTATAATTATTGATATTAGATTTGCAAAAAAATGCTAATTTATTCAAACGCGAGTGGTTTCTTTCCGACTAAGTTAAAATTATTCCTTAATTATTCTTTATTTATTATATTATATCATCGATAAATATTGCATAAATAAACGAGACTGCTTTTGACGCATTTTACTCAAAAAAAAAAAAAAAAATCAAGTAAAATTACTCACAAATGGTGTATTTGGTCTTGTATTGTGAATTTGCGATTTATAAAATATTTGTAGGAAATTAGTTATTTTAGGTCTATTAGGTCTATTCACGATCTGGTGCAAATGACCTAGCTTCTTATGATCAATTGTGATGTGCGTGTTATTAAGTTTGTACACAATTGACCGAGAACCGGACCTACATGCTTAACGCCGCATCCGAACGGCGATGTACGGAATGTTCTCGTTCTCAAGAAGCTTTACATGGCATTTTGATTACTCTCTGAGGTTTGCCATTGTCTGCAGAGAGGTGGCGGCCGTACAGAAAAATTATTTTAATTCAAATAATTTTCTGTCGCTGCTGGGGTTCGAACCTGGGTCTCGAACTTTAACCAACTACGCCACGGTCGCCACTTTGCAATGCTGTAAATAAAAACGCAACAGAGAATTAAGCACTCATATAAATCACAGCCACAGCATTATGTCGCAGACATCTCAATTAACCTTTATCTCAACAACTAAGTTGCGAAAGAATTAGAATTCCGCAATGGTGAAATAAATTATAAAATTTACAATTAACTCAATTCATTAAAATTATTTTTCATTATGACATTCATGATCAATCTATCATGAACACAACCATACAATGCTTCGTATTTTAATGTAACGATGTGCGTACACTGAGCCAAATTGCACGTTGAAAATATGGTAAAACATTTGTGCCGCTATGTTTACGAAGAAAAAGACACAGTTTCGATAGAATCTAAAGTGTAGACGTAGAATTTTTTGTTTGATATATTTGGTGATGAATTTGTTGTTCTTGTTAATTTTTATGTTGGTTAAAAATAAGTTTAATTCAATTTGATGTTTAATAAATAGAAATAAATATTTCGGAAAATATTCATTTATTGTTTTTCCTAAGGAATATAAATATATTTGTTAAATATTTATATTTTAAATTCAATTGAAATACTAAATACAGTAGAGACTCACACAAGCAATCAAATAGGTGGTTTTTTCTTTTTTTGAATAATGGTCGATTAAACAACTACCAGCAGTGTTCGTGTTGTCTTCTCTCCAATATTCTGTTGTCATACATTCGAAGAAAACCTTTTTTTAATGACAGAAGAACTTCGGTTCTTTTGCCATCTTCAATTTGTTCATACTCTTTATGACAACTTTTATAGTGTCTTTCGACATTATACTTTTTCTTGGTAACTTTACGTCCACATATTAAGCATTCTGCTTGTCCTGAGAGATTCTCAGGAAAAAAAAATTCTTCTTCCAATTCAACCTCAAACATTTTATTTAAAATACAAATTATATTATAAAAAAAAGCTAATGTTTTCTGATTATAAACATCAATATGAACGGCTTATACTATTTTTGACAGTGTAAGCACCCTCTCTATACGACAGCTTGTATATCAGTGAAAATAAACACGCAAATTTGCTGAAGCAAAAAAAAAATCGAAAGAAACCATGCGACGCGAACCTACTCAGTCGACAGTTGGCATAAGACTGAAGTTTATTTAGCTTCGGCTTCACATGCAAAGGGCCTAATACTGATGAGTTGCCCGCGGGCATGCATGGCACTGATCTAAATGCTTGAGCAAATTTGTCAAGGTCCCACTAAAGTTTTTTAACCGAAAAAAAAACACTAGGGCATGGTAGAATTATAAGGTAGGGCCGACTCGGAGAAGAATGGAGTGGAAAGCAGCGAAAAAGGGGGCTAGTTGTCAAAATCAGCTGTTCATATCGAGTTTCTTTATGTTCATGTTTCGCAGTTGATTTTAGGTTAAACTTTTTACAAGCTTTTTTTCAAATTAAACACTTCCGCGGCATTTTATAGATTTATTTACAATGTTTTTACAATATTTCCACTCAAATTAACACAAACTTAACACACGTGTCCGCACTATTTACAAATTGAAAACATGATATTTCTTTTTTCATTTGACATTTCCACCAACTTCGTCATTTTGACAACTACCCGACCTTTTCACTATCCACTATTCGTTGACGCGTGAGGGCACTGAGCGACCCGGCCCTACCTTATAATTCTACCATGCACTAGGGGTATTCTCACAGTCTTGCAAAACCCTCACAAAGTGTAAGAATTGCAAAAGTTGCAAAATCTTGCAATACGTGCAAGGACTCAACAACAAAATCCAAGGAAAAGTTTTCAATTCGTGCAATCTATGCAACGCTGACATCCATGTTTTGAGGGGGGTTGCAACTGTCCGTAAAAAAAAACGTATTTTTTTGGGTGAAAAGGGTCCGAAATATGCGCCATCAATTCAGTGTCATCAATATATCCTACACAGTGTGGCAACTCATGCTATGTTTTGTTGACAATATCTTGTCTTTCGTTTGGATCAGGCCTGAAATATATTTGGTTTGGAGACGAAGTAAAGACTCTAAACGTAAATACATTTTATAAATGGTTTCCCCATCTCCAACCTCAAATATTGTGGCTTTTTTCGAATGGCCGCATTATCCCCACACGCAAAAAACAAAAACGTTTATAGCCAGTTTGCTGCAAACGAATTTCGTTTGTCGTGTTTGAAATCGTTATTTGCAAACGTTTCAACGTTGTCATAACAATAGTCAGTTTCGAGAAACGCGTCATTTAGTTGTAGTAAATCAATTTGGTTTGTCATAAACGCGAATGATTTTTAAATTGCAGCAATTGAAAAATTTGTTTTTCCCAACTGAAAACTTCCTTTGTTTTTACCTTCGTTGTATAAACATAACGCTTAGTTCAGAGTTGCTTTTTGGAAAAATTGCTGCTATATTTGGTAATTTGCTTAATACGCGGACGGAGATAGCAACAGAGGTGCGATGAGTGCAATCCTTAAGACGACGGACGGACATAGGGAGGAAGCTAATTAATAAAATAAATAATAATGATCAAAATAGCTTGCGGTATATATATTAATAAGATATATTTTTATATCTTTCATCTGATGACAACTGAATATTCGTTTGCGGCAAATATAAGCAAACAAAGTGTAGTTGGTGAATTTTTCAGTTGCGGTAAACGAAAAATTTCTTTGCGTGCAGTTGCTCCGAGTCGGTACAAAACAATACACAACTGAAGATCGATAGGACGTTGCTGCTGGGTGTGTGAGTTGATGAATTGTGGGTAGAAAGTTTCTACTAGAAACTGATCACTTGTATCACACGTAACATCTGTCGAAAATGATTTTCATCGAACGCTTCAAGCACCGTCAATCTCGATTGCAATGATTTGGGAACATTGTGAAAAATTCCACAGCGGTTCGACAGAGTGACAATAATGTCTTGTGACAAGAGCTCACATCTGATAAAATCAATACAAATTAGATAATAAGGTGAACAAAAAAAATTCTATAAATAATTACAATCTTCCAGAACAATATTTAAAGCAGCATTTTCGATAAGAAAATCCAAACTATTTTGTTTTCACCTGTCCACAGCATTTCTTTACAATATTTAGAATATTTGTATTGTTGTGCGCTCCCGCAGTGTTGCATATTTCAGCATTGCAAGTTTACATTTTCACAAATTTTGCATTTTCACCACATATGCTTCACTAAACTACTGATTCGACATAATCAAAAAAATTTCAAGGGACTGACTCAGTGCAAGATGTAAAGACATAGAACGACTTCGTCCCAGCCGTTTGACCGAAAATATCGACTCAGTAAAGGAAAGTGTGGCGTCCGTGGCGTAGTTGGTTAAAGTGCGTTGCCTCTATGTCAACGAACCTGGGTACCCGGGTTCGAATCCCAGGAGCGACAGAAAATTATTTGAATTAAAATGATTTTTCTGTTCGGCCGCCACATCTCTGCAGACAATGGCAAACCTCAGAGAGTAATCAACATGAATGGTCTTGGAAAACATGAATATTGACGGAGATTTTTGCAAAAACACGTTTTACGTGTTTTCTGACGAAGCTTTCATATTGGCGACAACGTTAATAAGCAAATTGCCGCATTTGGGATCCAATGATACACGAGAGATTTCGGAAATGCTAATAGACTTACAATAAGTGACTGTTTGGTGTGAATTGTGGGTCGCAGGCGTTATATGGCAGTACTTTTTCGAAAACGACGACGGAAGAGTTGTTCTTCCACCAATGGAGAATGGATGATATAATGTAAACAGTCAATAAAGAGCTAAAAATGAGAGAAGCAAATTGCTAACGAATCTAAAATTGCTAAAACTTGACTTGTTAGCAAAAGAGTTGATTTCCTCTGCCAACCTCTGTTGATACACGCGTTAGGTTCTGTGGACTTTTATGAAAAAACATTGATGATTCTATGTACAAAAGGTTCCTACAGGATTATGTGCCAATAAAGCTGTAATTATATAGATCCATATATAATATGATCAAGAGATTATAGAAAAACGTCTTATCAAATATAAAATTTTGGGTTAATAAAACCAGTGAGAGTGGCACCTGCCACACAACTGGAATACATTTAACCTTCAACTGGGTAACGATTTAAAAACTTATTCTGAAGTATTTTGAACCGCTAATTATCATTATCATTAAAAATCTTGAATAAGAATAAGATGAATGAGAAATTTTCAAATCTAATTTTAAATGTTTAGAATTTCAAAATTCAATTTTAAGTTTTTCACATCACTATGCGACGTTGTGACATTGTGTCACTCTCGTTCTCAATATGCCTTGAGCATCATTGAAAAACTTAAGTCATATATTTATATCAGAAGATAAGAACTTAGAAACCACTCAAGTCGCACTTCTCATTCAGCACTAGAGGCAATGAATTGCAACATTTGTCGCCTGTGATTTGAGAGCGCTTATCGTGCAATAGCGTTATTTTATTTAAACATTTCAAAAACGAAACTAACAAAAACAAAAACAAAAACGAAAACAAAAAAAAAATAAATAAAAATAAAAAAAAAAAACAACACTTAGACAGCACATGTATTGTAATCATCAAACTCTGCGCTATTGACACTTACAAACATATATGTAGAAAAATATTCAAGTGCTGCACACGCTATCAAATGACCAACTGTGCCTGACTTAGCACAAAAATTGACTTTATTTAAATCCTGGCATTTGCTAAACCACATGTAATTCTGTCTGACTGAACAATACTTATGTTTTGACACTGACACCCACATCATGTCCCCTGCTTATTTGGGTCCGTTTACACTTAAACATGATCGGTCCATGTGATCGGTTTTGTTTGGCTGTAAGACCAACACATGCTCAACACTTCATATTCAATTTTCTTTCGTGTTAAAACTGTTGTTTTTCAAAAAAAAAAAAAAAAAAACAAAGTTCTATCCTTATGTTCTGTCTAATGCACCAAATCAGAGACAGTAACACGTACGTCTTGTGTCTGCAGTTATTATTTATAGCATGTTCGGAAATTCTATGCGATAAACTTCAACAATCTAGCGACAGTTTGTCATAGATTTTGAGTTTGCACAGAAAGTGAATTTGAAAATATTATTTATGTTTAGTGTCTGACAATAATGCAAAGCTGTAAAAATTAGTCCTTTTTGGTGTCAGTTTTTATGTGATCTTTGTCTGAACCCATAAAAGCGCTGGGTACGAGCGTCTCTTTGAAGTAGCGGTATTTGTCCGACTACTTGTGAAGAAGTGTGAGCTAAAATAAGCATACTTTCTATGTACATATGTATGTATGCTGTTAAGTGATCTTTATTTCTTATCTTCAAATGGCTATCTTTACACTCTATATGTCTTGACTCTAATAAAATTAGGTATTTTTTTTTTATTTGTAGGAAAATTGTTGTAGAATTTTGATTTATAATCTCCAAATGTTGAAGAGGAACAAATTTTTTAATGTTTTTTCCCGACAGGGGTTATTGTCGAAAAAGAAAACATTTTAGAAAGTAATATGAAGATGAAATTATGACTAAAGTTGTGCATTTCTGGTGCATCCTTCATATTTGCATTAAGGTTATAATAATATATATTTCGCAATAGCATCAGTTACCATCTTTTCAGTGATACCATCTCAAGCATCTAAAAATTGATAAAGACAAACTTGAGTCTAAGAACAAAGATGTTTATCTTTACCACAATGCTCGACGCCCACTATCAGTCTTCTTTTATCAAAGATGAAACCACACCCTCTACTTATCTTCTTTTATCACACTCAGTAATAAAGCATCCACGCCCACTACTAGTCTTCTATTATCAAAAATTAAACCACACCCTCTACTTATCTTCTTTTAACACAATTAGTAAAAAGCATTGAATGCAATTTAAGGGCTCACATACCATGGAAGTTTTCAAAAAATCTATTTTTTACAAGATTTTTATTCTTTGCAGTTTAAAGTATTTAAAAAAAAAATCTTCAGAGAATTCTACTCCTTTACAAAGTTATAGCAATAAATGTGACTGGACATCGGTTTGGGATGGCTACCTCGCACGCCTCTACAGTTACGTTTTGTATTTCCTTTTTTTTCACAAAATCTGGGTGTCTTAGAAAAAAGTTCGTTTACAGAACCGTCTATGAAGTTCAAAGAAGAAGGTTTACAGTACGTAGCTGGAATGGGTGACTTAACTAGTTTCGACAGTTTTGGCAGGATAACTCAGTAAATTTTCAATATTTTTAACTTTAGCTTTAAAAATTTTGATATTTATTTTCTCTATAGTACACAGAAAATAAAAGAATTGATTTATTACCTAAACTAGTTTAGCTAATGAGAAAGTTTCTACTTCACCTAATCTTTTCAACAACTTTTCTACTTACACAGTTAATTTAACAATCATGCATTAGGTAATTCACCTAATTCAAATTAGTTAATTCAACTAAAATTTTGCTTATTAAATCATCTAATTCTTCTAGTTATTTTACCTAATGCAAGTTGTCGATTTGTTCGTACACTAGGGAAATAACGCATATTAGCATTATCCACGCCTCAGTATAAATTTTATATAAATATTTACGTGGATAAATCAAATGCTTTCCTTACAACTTGTTTTTTTCCCGTATTTGAATTTTTTATTTCTGTGCAGCCCAAGGAGAGCACAGCGCTCTCCTATAAAAAACATAAATAAAAACAAAGTGAGAAAATTTTACAAAAAGTAAAGCCTCATTGCGAGATTTGAACTCGGGCCGCTGGCGTTATAGTCAAACGCTTTACCGCTGTGCTGTTACGCCGTTTGATAAATTGTGAACAAAATGTATATAAAAATATGAGGTCCACAACTCTGAAATTATGGGCATCTACAGCAATTTGATTAATTGGTATGTAGCGTAAATTCTTGTATTGGAAATTTAGTTCAATAGATAAGGCGTTGGTTGTTGAAATCTTAAGATCACAGGTTCGAATCTCAGCGGTGGCAAAGAAATTTTTCAGTCATTTATACAATGTATATATATATATCTCTCTCATTCTATCTACTATAAAACAAATCTTTCTTCTCTATCATGTGACGAAATGAAGTAAAGTCACCTAAGGAGCGAAAGTTTCACTTCAAAATAGAAATTGCAAAACAAAAAACATATTTTTTGCATATTTTTTGCACGGCATTCCCACTCTTAAGTGGGAATGCTATCTAAATAATTAGATGATTTTTCTACACTTAGTAGGTGGCTTGCCTAATCTGAAGTGGTCATAGTTTAAAAAAAATTAGCTAATTCTTCTAATAAATTATGTGTCTTATCTATTTTATGGTTGAAGGTACACCTAAATATTTAGGTTTTTTTAGCTACTCTCGCAGTTAAACTACCCAATATAATTGCATATAATTAACATTTAGAAATTGGTAGCGCACCTAATCAAATTCGTTGACTGAAAATCACCGGATTACTTTAGCTGAATTGACTACATTTTTATGTAAAAATTCTACTCTTTTTTTTCTGTGTATGATAAGAGGTTTTTTAAAAATTTTTTAGAGGTTTTTGAGTATTTTTATAAATTTTTAAAAATTAATTCCCTTTTTTAAATTTATACTTCATTTTATACTGTTTAAAATACTGCAATTTTTTATTTAAAAAAAAATAAGCTTGTCGACATACCCATCGGCTTTGACATGACTGCGTATCTTTATCCTTGGTCCGAATACCTAAAACTTTTCACCTACACTAAGGGAAAAAAATATTAAATGTATCCAAAAACTTTTTTAATTTATCCAAAAAGCGAGTCATTTTTGCACCAATAACTCATTTATTTAAATCGACCACGTAAATATTTAAAATTTATTTAAATACTTTTTTAATAAAATAAAATATTAAAATATTTAAAATAAAATTAATAAAAAATATATTAAAATTATGCACGAATATAATTAAATATCTTTCCAATATTTACTATTTGAAAATAAAACTATCACATTTAAGGAAAATTTATATAAAAATATTGAAATTAAAAACAAATATATTAGAATGTTTCCCACGTGATGCGTCCATCAAATGGCATTTGTTAGTATATTTTATTTTCTTTTTTACTTTTTTGTTCTCTAATTTATACTATTTTGACAGTAAACTAGAGAAACAAAAATTGAAAAATAAAATACCAAAAATATGCAGGCAAATGACAACCGGTGCAAGACATTTTTGAGAAAATATCCGGTTGTCACTCAAACCCTGTTTACTTTGCGATCATCAATCGCACTTAGAAAGAAAATTGGCCAAACATGCGGCTATATTTTCCTTGCAACAATAACTAAATGAGAATTATAAGAACTAAGGTTGCAACTGCAAGAAATAAAATGCAGGAACAGAGTGCGATGCTGTTGCTGCTTGTCGGAATATGTGTGTACCTGTGCGATGCTGTTGCTGCTTGCTTGTATGGAATATGTGTGTATGTGTGGTATAAATAAAATTCAAATACGGGAAAAAAACGAGTTGTAAGGAAAACATTTGTGGCGTCCGTGGCGTAGTTGGTTAAAGTGCGTGGCCGCTATGTCAAAGAACCTTGGAGACCCAGGTTCGAACCCCAGCAGCGACAGAAAATTATTTGAATTAAAATAATTTTTCTGTACGGCCGCCACCTCTCTGCAGACAATGGCAAACCTCAGAGAGTAATCAAAATGCCATGTAAAGCTTCTTGAGAATAAGAACATTCCGTTCATCGCCGTTCGGAGTCGGCGTTAAGCATGTAGGTCCATTTCTCGGTCAGTTGTGTACAAACTTAATAACACGCACAACACAATTGATCATAAGAAGCTAGGTCAAAGTCCTTTCAAGGGCTGAAATGGCCAGTTATTTATTTTTTTTTTTAAGGAAAACATTTGATTTATCCACGTAAATATTTAAATAAAATTTATACTCAGGCGTGTATAATGCTAATATGCGTTATTTCCCTTAGTGTACTCATTGTTCTTATCCCTTTCCTAATACTTTTTCCACTTTTTTCCCCAATTTTTGTCCTAAATCTTGTCCTTAGTGTATTCATTATACTTGTCCTATTCTTGTTACTGAATTCTTGATCCTTGATCCGAATCCTTGTCTAGATACTTGTCCTAATTCTTTTAGAATTTCATGCTCTATGTTCAAATCTTTAACCTACTCCTTAGCTTATTACTGGTCCTAATCTTTGTTCACATCCTTGCCCCCATCCTTTTTCCAATTCTTGTCCTAATACTTATCAAAATGCTTGGCCTATTACTTGTCCTTACTTTAGTTTAAATTAAAATTTTTTTATATTATAGTTTTTATGTATTTTGTTTTTATTTTGGGTATTGCGTTTAGTGAGTTAAGATTACTTTTAGGGGTTCCCAGAGAGGCCTCATGAGAACATTCATTTTGTTCTTTACTTTTAACATATGACCGAAAAACTGAGCTTTACTATTGTTTCAAAAAAATTGTCCGTAAAGCCAATACTCACGGAGTTATAATTCCATGCAACGTTTATTTCATTGTTGTTGCATTATTACGGCATTACGTATTTGTCTCCGTGTGGTCGTGGTTCCAAAATTTTCTTTTCAATCTCGTTATGAGGTCAAGGAACAATTTTGTGCTGTCGTAAAATAAAATTATTCACTGCACTTCTTTTACTCAGCAAGTAGTAATTCTATGCAACAAAATTGAATTTTTGTTGCATAAGCTGCTGCCTACGCGACCTGAAGACGTCATTTTTTATTTTATTTATATTTGTCGTAAGGCCAAGTACATGTATTAATCCTTCATTTCTGTTTTATAACATTAACAGTGCCGCATATACTCACCGAGTAACAATTTCATGCAACGTCGTTGAAACTGATACAAATAATTTATAAATACATTTTAAAATTAATATTTTTTTGAATATCCATTATTATTTGTTACAGCCCAGCACCGTTTTGGCATCAAATCTACAAAATTCTGACACCTATTTTCTGGAATGGAGTCCAAGCATTCTTCACTAGCTCCCGTAATTCAGTCTTATTTATTATAACCATTTTCCATAAATTGTCTATCGGGTTAAGGTCCGGTGACTGCGCAGGCCAAACCATAACTTTGACTACATAATCCGAAAACCACTCTTTGCCATACCTCAAGTGTGTTTTGGGTCGTTGTCCTGTTGGTATTGCAACTTCAGAGGCATTCCCCACTCAACAAACGGGAGCATTACTTTTTGGAGTATTGAGACGTAAAGATGCTTATCCATATTTTCCTTAATCCAAAATTAGAGCCCAACGCCGTACCAAGAAAAGCAACTACACAAGCAGGGTTGTTGCTCTGGATATTTCTAAGGCGTTTGACCGAGTGTGGCATAAAGCGCACGTGTCAAAACTAATTGCATATGGTGTTGGTAGTAACTTTGCTCGATGGATCAAATGTTTTCTTGAGGACAGGTCGATTCGTGTCGTGTTCGACGGCATTTCGTCCAGTAAACACGCCATCGTAGCCGGAGTGTCGCAGGGTTCAGTCCTATCGCCAATTGTTTCTGGTTTTTATCAACGACCTTCTGTCGTTGACTCATAACCCAATTCATTCGTTTGCGGATGCCAGCAGCATTTGTCATTTATATTCTTTCAAAAAACGCCCGAGCTCTTTGGAGATTGAGAGAAAGAGGCAACATATGAATGACACTGCTTAATGACTCCGAAAAAAATCTCCGAGTGGGGGCTTGCTAATAGAGTCAAGTTTAATGCTAGCAAGACTCAGTGCTGTCTGTTAACTCACAAGCGAGTGAATTGCCCCTTAGCACCCCTTAATATGAACGGTATGGATCTCGCGGAGTCAGATGCTCTTGACGTTCTGGGCATATCAATCAGATCTGATCTTCGTTGGAACGATCACATTTTCGATGTCTCGAAAGAAGCAGCCAAGTGCTTAGGTTTTTTAAAACGGTGTAAGAAATACTTCACTCCTACTGATCGACGCGTAATCTATACCTCATATATTAGGCCGAAAACGGAATACAATTCGCACATTTGGGCAGGAGCTTCAAGATCTTTTTTGGAGCTTCTGGACCGAATTCAACGACGCACAATGGGGTATTTTATGCCAAAAGTGACGATTAATTGAAAAAAAAACGTTCAAGGTACATAGTGATGTTAGGTACCCGATGAAAGAAGATAAAATTCTGCATCACAAGGTGAAAGAATAGTTGAAAAATATTCTACCGTTTACCCGCAATGCAGTTTGAAAGTCATCATTTTTTTTCTCTTTGAGTCAGCACAGTGACGAACGTGTTTATTAGAAATTTTTAAAGTTTTTTTTTGTGTATTATTTGTTAAAAATTACAAAAAATTACGATGGAACCTTCTTGCTCAGGTATTTAAGCAATACAAAATTTAATTTTTTTTATGAAATAGTGTTTATATATATACTAATTTATTTATTTTAATTTAACCTTAAAAAGTTGGATTTTTCGATATATAACTAGAGATATAGTTGTGTGTTGAGTGGAATTAAGAAAAACTGTTTTGATTTTCGTAAGCTATGAACATTCAACCTATATTCTATAAAAAAAAAAGTTGCGTCAATGCTACGCACTTTCGCGCTATTTCGATTTTTTTACTTTAACTTACATGTCACGAATTTACAATTTTATTTCGAAAAATTAAAATAAATGAAAATAAAGTACAAAATAAATCTAAATACTAAACAGATTTTACTGTTTTTTTGTTTTTTTTTTTTTTTGTTGTTTACCAGTTCTCTTCTCCTCTTTTTTTTATCCGCTATTTTTTACCCTACATTATGGAAAGCGTCATATTCAGTGCACCTTTCCCCAATTAAGGTAGATAGTTGATGTTTCTTTCAAACACCGGCTTTTTACATATTAAAAGAAGCAGATGAATGTGTTAAGATATTAAATTAAATTATAGTTGTTCGATTTTAACACTTATTTTCTGATTTTGATATAAGTAAGACATAAATTGTTTGCCCTGCAGTTTGCAGGGTACATGTGAAATCAACATCATTGTTTATGTTTATTAACTATTGTTATTGCAATCCTTTGTTTTTGTATAAAGTGTCGTTCAAAGCTTGTTTTGTGCAATTTGTAGTAATAACGAAAGTGATGTTCTCTATACTATGCAATTCGGTAAAGGGTACATAGGTAATGATTACATTTTGAAGCCGCCATTTAGAATTTCAAATTTTTGACTTCGGATTCGTAGTCAGCGACTCCACAAACCCCTGTATACAAAATTTTACCTCTATTAAACTTTTTTTGCAGAACATATCTTGTTCATGGCCACGATTTTAAAGCTGCCATTTTGAATTTCAAATTTTTGACTTCAGATTCATAATCAGCGACCCGACAAGCTCCTGTATACAAAATTTTACCTCCATTAAACGTGTTTTGTAGAAGTTAGCTTGTTCGTGGCCGCCATTTTAAAGCCGCCATTTTGAATTTGAATTTTTTAACTTCAGATTCGTGATCAGCGACCCCACAAACCCCTGTATATAAAATTTTACCTCCATTAAACTTTTTTAGTAGAAGTAAGCTTGTTCATGGCAGCCATTTTGAAGCCGCCATTTTGAATTTCAGATTTTTGATTTCAGATTCATGATAACCGACCCCAAAAACCCCCAAAGTACAATTTTTGTCTCGATAAGTGGCCCCTGTCAATTAATCGTCACTTTTGGCATACAATACCCCACTGTGCGACGTGCGATATATCTGATAGGGGATGAAAACATTTCATCTTCTCTCAACTCTCTTGGGCATCGACGCAATGTTGGTTGCCTAAGCCTTTTGTATAGGTACTACCATGGGAAGTGTTCAAGGGAGATACATGACCTGACGCCACCAGCTCGTGTGTTTCCCAGGTTCACTCGGGCAGCGCACCAAGCCCATCCCCATACCATTGCCTTGATGCCCAATAGAACCTCGCATAACCGAGATAATTCGTTCTTCGGTCGTACAATAAAATTGTGGAACAATCTCCCTGCGAGCGTGTTACTCGGCAGTTTTGAACTATGTAAATTTAAAAATAATCTTCATCGACACTACTCAATCTTTCCACCCTCCAACTAACTATCACCCTTCTTCCGAATCAACACAATGCTTTCGCATTTATAGGGGATATCCCCTGAGCGTTGGTTTAGTTTAAAAAAAAAAAAAAAGACAAAAGACAAACACAGAAACAACAAAGAAGCTTTAAATGTAGTGGTGCCCATACGCGATTATGCCGTTCCCGCTCTTTCTTAACAGACTGCATATTTCTATGTTATTAGTGACCCTATTATATTGGCCGCAACTGTGTTATGTTATAATTCCAATGTAACAAATTTTCAGTTTCGTTGCATAAGCAGCTCTCTCCGCGTCCTGATGACATCTTTAATTTCAATAAAAGTAAAAGCATTGATTTTATCGTGTCATTACTGTACTTCCTGAGTAATAATTCCATGTTTCCATTTAAAATTTGAATGCAAATAAAAACGAAAGCTCATTCAGGCTAGTCTCTAACTGACTACTGCAAATATACCAGGGCTACTCTACTCTTTTGCAACACTGCTGTTGGACTGTGTAAATACAAATACATAAGTCTTCTAAAATACATTTTTTAGAGAAATTGCAACTGATTTGCAATAACCAAGTTAAAACAATATTTCAATCATAACTTAAGTTGTTTGTGATTTCTCCGACCAATGGCTAATCGTTTATAAATAATTAAAAGAGATAATATTGATGGGTTTAATTTTATTATTTTTAGTTCCATTGCTCAAAATAAAAAAGGGTAAGAAAGAAAGAAAGAAAATAACGATTAAATGTTTCTACAACAATTTAACTTTCAACAATAAACCTCATTCATCATGTTGAAGTTGTTGTTGTTGTTACCACTACCCGACCACATCATATTCACTAGCCTATTCATGCCTGTCTCCAATCGGTAGTTTATAGAGTATAGAATATATACTAATCAAATGAATTTATTACAGCATCAAAGCAATTCGTTGTAATTATAGACAGTGAAAAAAGCAATCAAATGACTATACTCGTAGTATTCCACGAGCATCAACATATCACGTCAGCCAATTCAGGTTGCACGACATCATCAGCTGTTATTGCATTGTTATTGTTCATGAAGTAGCGTAAAACAGAGATTGTTGGGAGCTTTTTTTCAATATATATACATTTATATGCAATACATCCGGTCAGTTCTACTCGTTGTATGTCTGACAATGAAACAGCTGTTAATTGATTTTATTTTATAAAGCATCGATAATGAGTTAAATGTTAAATATCAGTGTTGCAGTAGCGACGAAATGAGAAACTGACGATGGCACAAATTAAATGATTGTTTGTTTAACTTGTTCGATGTTTGTTTGATAGATAATAATGTTAACACTGAAATGTATATTTTTTCCTGTTAATCATAACACAGAGAGTGTTTTGTATTGAATTTTCTAATGGTTTTATTTAATTTCCGTAGTTCTCAAAGTGCATACGTTTCCATACAAAGAGTTGGATGTAAACAAAGTACAACTTGTAAATTTCGGCAATCCGCCATTGTTATTTCGTCATTGCACGGATTGTACATTTACTATTCTTGCACCGGCATATGCTAGGCATAGAGTGCAAAGCATCCCCTAATGTTTTGAACCGGTCGTTAGTTCATTTAAATTTAATATTTCAGTTATTATTGGTTGACGTTTCCGAAATTTCCTATTCTAGCCGTCCAACGGCATATGCTAGGCATAGAGAAAACCTCTAAAGTTTTGAAGTAATGACCGATATAAATTTACTATTTCAGCTATTTTTCGTTACCTTTTACAATCTTTATAAGGCTTAAGAACCAGTTAATTTGCATTTCAATTGAAATTTGACGAACCATCATTAAAAAAAAAAAAATATAGTTAACTGAGGAGTTATAACTAACTTGTCCAAAGTCTGTGTATCAACTCATCAATAGACAGAATTGTTAGATAATTTTAGATAAGAAAAAGCCACCTTGGTGGGACACTAACCGAGAAGAGCTCTGAAATAAGAGCAGAAAACTCTTCATTAAAGCAAAAGCCACTAGATCCACCGTAAAAAGAGAATTACGTAAAGCATAACGACAATCCTGGAGAACCTTCTGTGAAGAAATATCACAACCTCGAGACTTAGAAAAATTCTGGCATCTAGTCGTCCTTACCCGAGCTTGAAAAAAGAAGACAGAACCTGGACCACCAACAGTGAAGAATCTCTAAATATCTTGATAGAGACTCACTTCCCGGGCTGTTCACAGATAGGGAATGCTACAACAAAAGAGGTGCATCTTCTCGTTGTTGACAACTCCTTACACATAATCACAAAATCGAAGCTAAAATGGGCAATAGAAAGCTTCAAACCCTTTAAGTCACCAGGACTTGAAGGCATAGCCCCAATCGAAGTTCAAAAGACTTATGACATAATAAACCAATGGCTAGTTTTTATATCTAAGGCAGGAAAAACCTCACACGTCAACCCAAAAGACCTTCGACCAATCAGTCTCTCATCTTTTCTTCTAAAAACTCTCGAGAGACTAATGGATGTTCACTTGAGACAAAAAATAGGAGTAAATCCAATCTCACCAACGCAACGTGTCTATGCCAAAGGCAAATCAGTGGAAACAGCTCTCCACACCATAGTATCTATCATTAAAAACACACTTCATCAGAAGGAAAACACAATGATAGCCTTCATTGATATAGAAGGTGCCTTTAACAACGTCAAGGCAGAGGTTATCACCAATGTGCTGACGGAGCTATATTCCTACAAGAAAGCAGTGGGCAGCAAATGAGGATTACAACCTAAGGTAACTCACTGGCTCTATACAGCTGTTATAAGGACAATATTGTTATACGGTGCTATAGTTTAGTGGCCCGCACTTAACAAACAAACAAACATACCTCAATATACTTCGCAAAGTTCAATGGTCAGCTGAGCTGTGCATCAGAGGAGCGCTGAGAACCACTCCAACGGATGCACTCGACATTATGCTCCACCTGACACCACTAGATATCCTAACAAAACAGATGGCTGCAAGCATAGCAAACCGTCTTGAAGCCACTCCCCAATGGAAGGGAGGTACAATAGGACACTCTAAAATTAGGAAACCTCTTCCTCCAATACCTAAGACCGTAGACTACATCACGTAAAAACTTATTTTCGACAAAAAATTTGATGTATCAATTCCCTCTAGAAATGAATGGGAGCTTGGAAGTTCTCCACAAAACAATGCCACTGAAATCTACAATGATGGATCAAAATTAGATGGCAAATTAGGGGAAGGAGTCTACTCTGAATCACTAAACATTAACCTTGCCTTTAGGCTCCCCGACCACTGCAGTGTCTGCCTGGCAGAAGTTACTGCTTCAGATAAATGATAACTAGAGATATTTGTATTCAATCTGACAGTCAAGCCGCTTTGAAAGCCCTGGAATCTGTTGTAACAACATCCAAAACAGTCCTAAGCTACCGCAGATCTCTAAATGAGATGGCAGAGCAGCTCAGTATACTTCTATTTTGGATCCCCGGACATAGAGACTTCCCAGAAAACTGCAAAGCAGACGAACTCGCTCGTAACGGGACTACCAAACCCCTATCGACAGATAAGGAACAATTTGGAATACCTCTCGCCACATGTAAATTACGCACAAATGAACTATCCCTTGAAAGTACTAACATTAGGTGGTCTACGGGTAGCACATACAATACGGCGCGTCAAGTTTGGCCAGTCCTGCACTTAAAACGCTCAAAGGAACTAATTTCCCTTAGAAGGGACCAAATAAATATTGTCATAGGCGTTCTAACAGGACACTGCCTAATTGGAAACCATGCCCGAAGACTAAAAATCCTCCATAACGACTACTGCAGAATCTTCAGAGACGAGGAGTACGTAGAATCAACAACTCATCTTCTCTATACATGCCCAGCGCTGGCCAGAAAACGCCACCTTTTCCTAGGTAACTGGCTCCACAGTGACCTAGACGAGCTCTCAAAATCTTCGATCTACCGAATATTCAGCTTTTTAAATAGCTCCAAATGGTTTAGATAGAGTGGAAATACTGAACCCCTGCTACCACAACGGGCCTAATTGCCCTAAGTGTGTATTATAAGAGACAGCCACGTCAACCTAACCTAACCTAGATTATTTTTGTGACAATAGTCTTTAAGTTGATATTTAATAACTTCAGTTTTTTCAGTGGATTAGTTAAGATGTTTCGTTTCTTTCGAAACATACTATTTTTAAATTGTTTTTAATGTTTAAATTTGTAAACAATTCATTTCATTTAGCTGTCAGGTCCTGTATATAAGCAATTTGAAAATTTCCTGATAACGATAGTATTGTTTACTATTTTAAAAATTCATCCACCAACTTTTAATCTTTTGCTAAGCAATATTTTTCAGGTGTTAATCAAAACTGATCCTAAATAAACTGATAACACTTGTTAAGAAAGTTATATTTATTGATTTTTAACACAATCAGCAAAACCACGTGTACTTTGTACATACTACATGTTGACTTACTTTCGTAAATAATCGTAATTATATTTCAAAATATTTTGGAAGTAATGAAACTTAACCCTTCAATATTTACTCAAAATAAATAAGTTCGTTAAGTTCTTAGCCTGCGCTTAGTGTAAGTTGAACCGTACCTTGACGTGAAATGAAACTTAACTACCGCCGAAGGTTCGTAATAGGTAGCTTTTGAAAGTGACAAGCTTTGTTGAAGGCCACAAGCTTGGATTATTGCTTTATTATTGAATTTATATTCTTACATCTCTGACACCTAAGCCTGACGTTGAGTCACATTACTTAGATATGACACGAAAAACACGCTAAGTACTCGTACATAATTGCTTTACGCGGCAAAGATGAGTCAAAGTATGACAAAACATGTAGATAGAAAAAAGCCAAAATGCGCAATTTTAACTTAAATCATTTTACATGAAATTTAAGACATTTTAGTAAAAATAATATGAAAAGTTCTTATTTGCTAATATTTTAAGTTTTCTTAGGATTAAGCTCTTTGAAATCATAAATTTAGTGAATATAATAATAATAAAATGCGACGGAAGCAATCTTTTCTTATCAAATCATTGTTCTACTTAAATGACTGAACGTGACCTACATCTTGTCATCGAATGTCATATGACCTCAGGAAGCTATTTCAAGAAGGTCTGTAATTATCTCATGTTTGTTCATACAATATTTTCCTCTTCAAAAGATTGTGAAATTTCTATTTGTGTATCTCCTTTAAATGACCACAATATATTGATATCTTTTGTTACATCATGTAATCTTATTGGAAACTTGCACTATACTCTTATATATTTTTATTTGAGTTCGAGTGGCACTGATATTTGAAGTATGTGTACAATCTTTTGTGTAAATACTTCAATATTTCTTTATTCAATCGCATCTGTGTTGCTAGGTAGTCAGAACCATTCGAACGTACAGATTTGAGTAATTTTCGATTTGAAAAAAATTTTAACCTTATCACTAAGAAATTAATCACAATTTTTGTTTTCAATTATCAGAAATTACGACAAGCATTCAGAATAAAAGTTGTTATAATTTTTTAATCCGTGTAGGATTATTTTCACACGATTATTTATTAGGTTAAAAGTTAATTTCTCGTGTTGGAGCAAAAACTTGTTATTTTAAGTATTACCTTAGTTAACTACAATATATGTTTAACAATTATAAAATTAGGTTGTTATTATTCTTGAAAAATATGTAATTTGGTTGTTCTAACTATTTTGACCATACATTACATGCCTGTTCATGAAATTTACAAACTTTACGTTGTAAAATTAAAGTCAATTATTTAAATTTTTTAAATTATATTAAATTTTAAATTGCAGCAATTGAAAAATTTGTTTTTCCCAACTGAAAACTTCGTTCGTTTTTCCCTTCGTTGTATAAACACAAAGCTTATAGTTCAGATTTACTGTTTTCAGAGTTAAGATGGCACAATAGGCATCACAAGATGCCGCAGTGCCAGAGCTGAATTAGCTCGCCCCAAGTATATCTATCTACTGTTTTGAACAAATTGTTACTATCTAAGTAAATTGGTAATTTTCTTAATAGTTGGACGGAGATAGCAAAGGTGCTATGAGTGCAATCCACAAGAAGAAGGACGGATATAGGGAGAAAGATAATTAATATAATAAATAATTATTACCGGAATGGGTTGTGGTATGTTATATTTTTAAGTTGATGACAACTGAATATTCGTTTGTGACATATGCAACTTGCAAACGAAGTGTAGTTGGTGAATTCTTCAGTTGTGGTAAACGAAAAATTTCTTTAAGGCCTTTAAGAGCCTGATTGCGGAGGTACTAACTTTAGAGTGGCAAAACTGTTTCGAAAATTGATTCTAAACGAACGCAAAAGTGTATTGATCGTCTTGGAGAATACTTAAAAAAATACAATAAAAGCATCTTCACTGATTCATCACTATTTTTTCATTATTAGGCGCAATACTTAAAAGGCCACCCTGGCAGTACCTCAAAATGCCTCTTTTTTTTATATATTAATCCGTAATTTTCATTGTGGCAGTCTTATTAACAATTTATAAAAATTTGTATTTCTGTGGTTAAAATGTAATTAAGATTAGGAGCCTTCTCTTATAATAATAATAATAAATAATAATAATAAATAATAATAAAAAATAATAATAACAATAAATAAATATAATAATAAATAATAATAATAATAATAATAATAATATTAATAATAAATAATAATACATAGTAATAACTAATAATAAATAATAATAAATAATAATAACAATAAATAATAATTACAATAAAAAAAAAAATAAATAACTGGCCATTTTAGCCCTTGAAAGGACTTTGACCTAGCTTCTTAGGATCAATTGTGTTGTGCGTGTTATTAAGTTTGTACACAATTGACCGAGAAATGGACCTACAGGCTTAACGCCGACTCCGAACGGCGATGAACGGAATGTTCTTATTCTCAAGAAGCTTTACATGGCATTTTGATTACTCTCTGAGGTTTGCCATTGTCTGCAGAGAGGTGGCGGCCGTACAGAAAAACTATTTTAATTGAAATAATTTTCTGTCGCTGCTGGGGTTCGAACCTGGGTCTCCGGGTTCATCGACATAGCGGCCACGCACTTTAACCAACTAAGCCACGGACGCCACAATAATTACAATAAATAATAATAATAATAAATAATAAGAATATTAATAAAAAAATCATATAAAATAATAATAAAAATATACATTAATAAAAATAATACTGATAATAAACATGATATTAATATGAAAAATAAAACTAATAATAAAAGTAGTCTAATAATAAAAATAATACTAATAAAAAAAGTAATGATAATAAAAAAAAATAATAAATGAATAAAAGAGAGAAATGAATAAATGATAAAAAAGTTCACTGGGAATATTAACTATGATTGAATAATGTTTGAAATATTTTTTTTTTTACATCAAGTTTTAAACTACAGTATTGTCCGAAACTAAGTAAATTTTTCCATTGAAATGAACAAATGGAAGTTGACATATGCTGAAGTGTACATTCAAAATCAGCTTTTTTAAAATAATTTTTCATTTTTATTATAATATAGGTTGTAGGATCTCTTTATTTTTATTATACATTATAAAACATCTTTTTTGTCACGTATTTTTATTACTAGCATAAAAATATATTTTGACAAAATTTAAAAATAAAAATTGAAAACAAAATTGAAAACAAAATTTGAAAACAAAAATCAATACAGTGGTTGAACACAAAATGCTCCTACATCACTCCACCTTGCAGTGAAAAACGTGTATTATCAAGATGTGCAGGTTTAATTAAATCAATAGAGACTTTTCGTATATGATTGTTACATTGCATTTTAAAAACTTTTTCATTTCTTGAGATTACTTTGAATGGTCCTTCGAACTGAAATGATAATCCAGAAGTTAGATTATTTTTGACAAATACAAATTCTTTGAGTGATTGAGTGTTTGAGTGATAAATAACTTTATTTCTAACCGTACAAAAATTTTCTTTTATGGAGCGAAGAGTGTCGTTTGTAAAGAATTTATTAGTGTTATCATCTGAAATAAATTATTCTCCTGAAAGCATTAAAGTTTGTTCATAAACTAGTTCGTCTGGACAGCACTTTAATTCTACTTTTACAGCGCAACGTAATCCAGGGAGTACGAGGGGTAACTGTTTTGACCAATTAACAGAATCATTTGATGCTATTAGAGATGTTTTTAATTGCCAATGGAATCTTCCATTAGCTTGTAGATGATAAGAAGTTCTATGTATTTTATGAGAATCGAGAAGTTTAGTTAATTCTGACAATAAATTTGAACTGAATTGAGTACATTGATCAACTGTTATTTTTGAGGGTACGCCAAAAGGTGAAATATAATTATTAATAAACACATTTGAAATAGTTGAAGCAGAAATATCTTTTATTGGATAAACTTCTGGCCATCTTGTATTTCTATCAGTTATTGTCAACATGTATCGATATCCATTCGAAATAGGAAGTAGTCCTACTAGATCCATGTGAATATCTTAACCCTTCATTCTGTATCACGAAAAAGCACACCAACGATAAGCAAGACACGATAAGCAATAGATTTTTGAATGCAAGAAAGTATTGCTGATCGTTTCTTTTTTGTCGTTCGTGCCTCGTTTCGTGATAGTGAATGATGGGGTTAATCTTGATCTTGATCTTCCCGAGGGAATATTAATCTTCTGAACTGGTTATTTAGTATACATATATGCTTACTTTTGATATTTGACATTCGACACACTTATTTGTCCATTTATTAAGAGCGGTACGCATATTGGGCCAGAAATATTTTGATTGAATTAATTTCCTCGTTGTGCGAACACCAGGGTGTGATAAACAATGTTATTTCTGAAATATAATTTGATGCGTAGATGGTGGGAAGTAGGGTCTATAGTTTTTATTAGACACATCACACCACATTTTTATTTTTATGGTATATCAACCAGTTTCAGATTAAATTTTAAACTTGGAGTTTTACCTAATTTTAAAAAAGTGTTTGGTCAGAATTTTATTATTTTTGTAAGTTATAAATATTGATTTCAACTGATGTAATTTCTTCGATTCCAGTATTCGGGAGAGTACATCTGCTAAGATATTGTTTTTGCAAGAAATATATTGTATATTATTTCTGAACTGAGCAATATATTCCAAATGTTTTGTTTGCTGTGGAGAACGATCAACTTTTGAATTTAGAACATACGCGAGTGGTTTATGATCAGTATAAACAATAAAAGTTCTTCTTTTTTTCAATTTCTTATTTGATTTCTGTAATTGGGTTTCTTGCCAAGGGTAATCTTAAATTTTAATAACTCCTTAAGAAATGAACTCACTTCTAAATGTTTTTGTGTTATTTGTTCACCACAGTTTATGTTGTGCTGCATTAATTTTATATTTTTTTAAATAGTTTGGTTTGTTCAACATATTAAAGTTTTCTTTTTGCAATTTTAATTTTCGATCGAACAAACCTTCAGCGCACAAAAATTTTTAAATGTTTATAATTCCACTTTTATATATATACATACATATATATATTATTATACAGAGTCGCAGAATCGCCAATTTGTAGGATATTTTTATTTTTATTATTAATTATAGATATAATATAGAAGTTTTTTAATTCACATATTTTTATTACAAAAATATATTTTCAAAAAAATACAAATTAAAATTGAAAACAAAATTGAAAACAAAAATCAATACAGTACTTGAACAGAAAGAGCTCCTACATAGTTATACTTACTATACTTATAGGTATAGATGTACAGTATTAATATACTACTTCCTTACATGGTAGTATTAGATAGTAACATTATAGTATTTTAGTATGTAGCCGTTATTTAGCCTGTATATAGCCTTTATTCCTTATTACTTCTGCACATCGTTTTGGTATGATTTCTATAAAATTGACTAGAATTGCAGGATATTATTCCCTCTCTGCTTTTAAGCAGATTATTGGTTCATATTTACTTTTAAGGTATAATATACGTGTAACAACCAAAAACAGGAGCTGTTTTCAAAAAATTTTTTTAGATACAAGAAGTTATTATTTGTTTTTTTAAATTTATGCAGGCTATTGTACATAAAAAATACTTTATAAAAATATTCTTTTTTTTTAAATACAGTTCTGGCTTTTATATAGAGGGCGCTGAAAATGGCATTGAAAAAAAGACATCCAAAACGGTTCAATGGATATGGCCTTTCCCATGTATCGGAAACAAAAAAATCAAATGACATTTTAAAGCATAGACCATATATTAAGCATCCCCCCTACGCAAGACCCCCAGAGTTTTTTTTTAATTATGACGTAAGTTGAAGTAAAAAGTTCAAAAAATAGATACATTTAAAAAAAAAAAAATAGATACTTGAATTTAGGGGGATGCTTAAAGGACAAAATAACGAACAAAATGCAAAAAAATCATTGAAATTGAACCAATTATCTATCGAACCGTTTTAAAAAACTAGTTTCGAGGAAATCGTGTTTAACGTTTTTTATTTACGTTGTATAGAGTTTAGACATAGGTTAACGAAAACCGCTATAACTTTTTTTTTTTTTTAAATATCGATTTAAAACTATAAAGAATACATTAAATAAAAAAAAAAAATATTTTTTTAAAAATTTACGCCGAGTCCCTACTCTACGCTTCAAAATGTCGAAAAAACTATGTCTGGAATTCAAGTCTGAATATTGAAGTGGCCAATCTAAGACCTGAACCACATGAGAAGGCAACTTATCTTTGACCAACTATGATGAGTATTTAGGATCCTTGTTGTGTTGAGACACACCATACGAAGTGGCATTTCCCATTCGCCAAAAATGTCTCTATACACAAAACGATACATGTTTTAATGTATTTCGACAATTCCTCTCGCTATTAAAAACAGGTTCACACCATTATATTTCCTCATCCATGCTTTATATTGCCCTTACAACAACGTGAATCTAGTTATTTTTGAATCTTCGAATGTGGCAGATTCCTTTTGAATTTAACAGGTTCAATTAAGATTCATCGCTTGGTAAAAATGTTTTAAATTTTTCTGGTATCCAATTAAGATGAGCTGTTGCCAAATCCAACCTTAACTTGGATGGACAGATCTCTTATTCAAATATTTTCAAATTAGCCGATATCTCAAAAATTAACCAAGTTATAGCCTAGTGAATGAACCGCCTTCTAGAGCGCGCAGTGCTGGCCCTTATTTTCAGACGCGTTTTTCTCGAAACCATGTTTTCAAAGTCGGTGAGCAAGATTTCTCGAAACTCAGTGAACCGATCGTTTTGATTTTTTTGCAGGCTTATTTTATACATAATAATCTCGTACTTGTCATAGGATTTTTTTTCGTAGCTTCGTTAATTTTTTTCTAGGCAAAATAATGACGAACTTTTCGTCGAACATCGTTAATTTACGCTCGGAATTCCGCCATTTTGTGCAAAATCAATATTTTAAAAATCGGCTATGACAAGGACGAGTTTTAAGTATTTAGTTTAATAATATTATTAATTTTTTGTTTTAATTGAATTTGGGAGGAGCAATCTTGGTCACCGCATTTTCAGAGCTTTCTACATACAAAAAATGCTGTATCTACCATATTATTTTTTTTTAATAAATACTAAATATACTCTTGAATGTGTATATTTTAAGGTTTAAAAACCCTCATTTAAAAATATCCCTTAGGTTCCTTAAAAAAATGCACAAACATAACATTTTTTTTTTCGGCCTCTGGGTATCGGCCTCCCCTTTCGGCCTCCCCTTAACTGTTGTAAACCTTATAAAGGATATTTATTAAAAAAAAAAAAAAACGAACTATTTGTCTATCTGTTTGGTGGAAAGTTTTTGGAGGCGTCCGCCAGAATTGACGAATTTGTCCATCTGTTTGGTATGAAGTTCTTCCGGTGCATCCGCTAGAATTAACACTCTGCACCAGGGATGTTACGAAAGTGAGTTTACCGGAACCGGAGTTCTTAAATTTGATTTATGGTAGCCGAAGTCGGAATCGGAGTAAAAGAAAGATGTGTTAGATTCGATCGAAATAGATCGAAAAGGAAAACGGAAAAAAAGAAAACACAAATAAGCAAATGCTTACGTTGAAGAACAGTGCTGTCAGAGAGTTTATAAGAAATCAAAATTATTTTACCGAGAACTGCGTTCGTGTGTGATATACGTCAAATCGTATCGAATCGAACGAATCAATGCCTTTCGATCTTCAAAGGAGGAATAAAATCAATCGGAAGTTCCGACCTTTCGGAACCGAATTCGAAGCTTCGTTACATCCCAATTCTGCACTTTTCTAGAAGCTTTGAACTTTTTAATCAATCGAGTCTCAATCGAAAATATATGATTCGCCGTTAATAAAAAATGCAACAATTTTTAGTTTGGAGGCTTTCCCGTAACGTGAACGCGGTATTGTCAGAATAAGGAATGAAATGATATTATTTTGTTTGTGACAAATAAAAATAACTGTTTTGCAATATTCGTTTCTTTTTTTGTGTATTAACTGTTAAGAATTGCGAAAACGAAAACGTTGCTTAATTTCGAACAGTAAAATATTGAGTTCTTACTGTTTTCTGCTTTTTTTTTTAAATGTTATGATTAAGAATTTAATTTTTGTTGTCGCTGTAAGAAAGAAGTAACATAATCTAATAACACTAAAATAAATTATTTTGAATAAATTGATTTTGAATGGATATGCAGTACTTTGTTCACTTCGATGGAAAAAGTTGCTTAGATTTCGTACAATACTATATATCTAAATAGCTAAATTTTAAAACAAAGATCTGAATTTCAAGTCTCTATGGAAACTTGACTTTTTTATAGATTTCTGAAACTCTGAATATTTAAACTATCTGTTACTTCTTCCAGATAAAAAAACAAAACCATTTGATTTATAAAATATTCCGTACATTTGTTGGCGTTTCGGCATTCCCGGCTCATCCGGATTTTATAAAAACTTATGTTTTAAAATATTAAACACAAGACTTCAAATCAATTCAAAAATTCTTAAAAAGAATATTTTATTTTCAAACCTACTTTTTACTAAAACGTATCCTTAGTTGCTGGACAGCACTGTTGTTTTTTTTTTTAATTAAATAATTATTTTTTTTTTGTTTACGAATATTATTATTATACTTTCACTTTTTTTATTTATTTTTCCGTTTTTATTTTATTTATGTTTTTTTTTTGTGGTTTTTCAAGATTGCAGTTCAGAGAAATGTGTTAATTGTGTCAATACCAAATGAGATATTTTAATTTATTGTATTACGCAGAAATTTCTTATCAATTTGAATTTTGTGTTTTAATTCCAACATTAACTGAATGCATGAACCATCCGTCAGACCGACCGACTGACCGATCGATTCACCGAAAATTTTAATACTGCTCGTTCGCAATGCACAGCTCAAAAAGTTATTTCAATTTTTAGTGAAAATATTTTGTTTATGTTATAATATTTTTTTTTTTTTTTTTTTATCACACACTTCTCACAATCAGTGGCGTCACTGTTGCTTCAACTTGTTACTTCTTTTCGTTTATATTTTGCCTTCAGATTAACTCGTCTCAATAAACATTTTATTCAGTCGATATTTGTACTCGTTTCGACGATCAATGTTAACAACTCTGCGCGTGCTACTCGAATTGGTCGGGTTCTGCGTTACTCACTTTAATTTATAGAATTTCTATTAAGAACTAAGTTTGTTTTTCTTGAGAGTTGTGCTGTGGTATTTTATGGTGTTGGTGCGTTGGTTTTACTCCAACGCAGCAGCTTTGCATGCTCATTTAGTAGAAATATTAACAGGGAGAGAGTCAAAGAGCAGCACAGAGAGTAGTGAGCGTTAAAGAGTACTCTTCGGGACCTAACAAAATTGGTAGATGCTCTAACAAGTCTTGAACAGAGCTGCCAGATATTCTGAACCCCCCGTCCCCATTTGACATGTCTAAAATCCCCAAAATCCCCAAACTTCTTCGAAAATCCCCAAATTTCTTCGAAAATCCTCAAATTTGAATAATAAAAATTACAACTAGAGATCACTGGTCCAAAACCTCTTAAAACAATAAAATAAACATTAAAATTTACCCAAAATAAACCACATATGCAACTGTTTTCTTTGCCTCTTAATTATATTTAATTTTCAATCATAAATGAGATTCTGTGAACAAAATCAATAAAATATTTATTCAACTTTTCAAATGATCAACATAAATAAACAAAAATGTAAAGAACTACTAAGGAATGAAGGATTCTATTAAAAAAAGCTGTTTTTGAAAAATACAGTAATTTTCACAACTTTTATATTTTTAGATATCGATGGCTTCATTCCAGAGTAAGCTAAGTCTAGAAAGTGAATTTTGCAGGAGACGCGTTCAAAGTGTATTTGGAATTTCTTAAAAGCCGTATAAGATATAACATTTTTTTTACATCAATCCGAATTAAAAAAAACAATCTCCTTGAAAACATGCTAAGTTGACCGGAAGGTGTATCTAGAATGACAACTTAAAGCTTATTTAGAAAAGTACCTTCCGGTACATCTACTATGTTACGACTTATCTTATCTTAATAATAAGAGCGACGGGCGATGTGTGCATATTTTAGAGCTAAAATCAAATAATTGATCTATATTATTTTACTATCAAATCCACTTTCAACAGATATTTCTAATCTGTAATCATATAAATATTTTTATTGTAACCCATTTCTACTAATCTATAAGCTACTCCTTTATCTGATATACATTCTAATTAAAATTCTAGAAAATTATTATTCCTATAAAATTATCTGGTAACGACGGTATATAAACTGGATACAAAGACAAGAAAGGTCCAACGTGGATTATCGATTACAGAACAGATTCCTCTGAATAGACTAAAATACCGCCAAATTTTTTAAGTTTTAAGAACATAGCTACTACTACTCAGGTTTGAAAAATTACTCTTAAAATAGTAGGGTATCTAATCCTAGTTTAAAATTTATATAAAGAGATATATAAAAATCTAGAATTAAGCATTTAATTTTGTTTTGAAATCCTTACAAAACAAAGAGAACTCGATTTGTTTTTATTAAAGAGAAAGAAGATAAGTAATAGATTTAAATTGCTGATGAAGATGATCACTAGGAATAGTTTTGCATTAATTATTAAAAATTTGTAAATTTTGAGTTGTAACTGTTTTGTATTTAGGGTACGATATCACCACTTGAAATTGATAAGTATTAATTTCCATTAAAAACTTTTTATATAAAATTTTGGTTTTTTTAATAAAAACCCATTAAAAAAATTTAAAATATATTTTTCTTGAAAATCCGACGTTATAAAAAGATATTCAATAACTACACAAATATAATTTTACAGTATGTTGTCAACTGTCTGAAAGACGTCAATTTCATTTAAATTTTTTTTTTTTAATTAATTTTTAAATAATTTTTGAGTTAACTGAATTTTTACTCTTTCTCCTCTGAAATCCCCAAAAAATTCCCCAATATAGGCATGGATATCCCCACCAAATCCTTCATCCCCAATCAAAAAAATTCGTCCCCAAAACTGATTTGAAATCCCCAAAATGGGGACAAATCCCCATATCTGGCAGCCCTGGTCTTGAATAGTAATGAGCAATAATATCACAGAAAAAAAAGAAGAGTTGGCTGTGTCGTGGACACACCCGTAGATTTTGACGTGACGAAGTTTCTTGTTTGTTGTTACTGTTGGTGTTGTTGTTGTTGTTGTTGTTGTTGTTGTTGTTGTTGTTGTTGTTGTTGTTGGTGTTGTTGTTGTTGATGTTGATGTTGATGTTGATGTTGATGTCGATGTTGATGTTGATGTTAATGTTAATGTTGATGTTGATGTTGATGTTGATTTTAATGGTTATGTTGATGTTGATGTTGATGTTGGTGTTGGTGTTGGTGTTGGTGTTGGTGTTGGTGTTGGTGTTGGTGTTGGTGTTGGTGTTGCTGTTGGTGTTGGTGTTGGTGTTGGTGTTGGTGTTGGTGTTGGTGTTGGTGTTGGTGTTGGTGTTGGTGTTGGTGTTGGTGTTGGTGTTGGTGTTGGTATTGGTGTTGGAGTTGTTGTTGGATTTGGAGTTGGTGCTTTTCGTTTAGCTTTTTTTTTTGCTTCCCCATTGGTTGTGCTCTAATTTCAATTAATCCAGCAAAAGTGATGCATATGCGGCACATTAGGCGGTTCCCTGGGGGTTTTTGACACGCCGTCAAATTTTTTTTTTATTTTTTTCATATGCCCGAAGACCTCACCTTTGTTTTCGTTCCTTAAAATTTACCGTTGCACCAGTAGTCACAGAGTTAAAAATCCATGCAACGTTTTTTCATGGCTTTAGCATTTTTACTGCATTATGTGATTGCATCCCTGAAATCATGACAGCAAAATTTTTTTTGTAATTTAGTTGTGAAGCGTAATAACACATCCCTGCTGTCGTAAAACAAAATTTACTGTAGCACTCCTCCTGAGTGAGTAATAATTCCATGCAACGATATTACATTTCTGTTACATAAGCTGCTATATTCACTACCTGACGACGCCGGAATTTTTTTTTTATTTTGGTCGTAAAGCCATGTATAAAAACTTCATTTTCCTTTTTAAACTTTTATCGTAGGTTATATACTCATTGAGTAAAAATTCAATGCAACGCCGCTGCATGAATGTTGCGTTATCGATCTTTGAGCGGCTCTCTCAGCGTCCCCATGATGTCAGAAATTTTTTGTCTAATTTTGTTGTGAGGGCTTCTAGTAGGCCTTTATTGGCTTATCGTATTTTTAATCCTAGCGCTAATACTCAGCGAGTAATAATTCCATGTAACAAATTTTCAGTTGCGTTGCTTACGCAGCTCCCACTTCGTCCCTTTGCCGTATTAAATTTTTTTTTTATTTTTTTAATATAGCCAAAGAATTAACCTTTACGGTCATACTATTTTTTTAATCATAGCTCTTATACCCAGCGAATAACAATTCAATGAAACGCAGATGAATTTTTAAAAAATTAATTTTTCAACTTTTTTCGAAACTAGAGCAGTATAACGTAACTTCGTCACGTCAAAAGTACAAGAAAAGAACACAATAAAAATTATTTTAATTTCATGTGTTCAATGCTTCTCAGCGCCAATTAATAACAGTGGCGCTGTTTTTAATAATTTTTATAATACATTTTTGCTAATACTTCATAATTTGAGTGTTGATTTTTTTTTTTTTTTTGTTTTATTTTTTTTTTTTGTTTTATTTTTCCTCAACCATGTAGGGAAATGGAATAAAGTTCATATAGATATTAATATAAGAGTCGCTTTTGGTTATTGGGAAAAGGCAGATGTCATAACCAACGGAATCTACACGAAACCCACATATTTAAAAAATAAATTCCATATTCTTGAAATGATAAAACTTACGGGTATTTTAGAACTAATGCCTTTTAAGAATTTTAGTTTTAATGTTAGCTTAACTCTTACCAGACCCTTACCCCCTAGGGAAGTTTTCGGTGTTAAAGCTCCCCACTCATTGGCTCAAAAATAAACAAAAAATTCATACAAATTAGATCATTAAAACAAAAAGGTTGACATATTTCATCAAAAAAGTTAATAAAAGTTATTTTTTCCATTAAATTTGAAAAATTGTCTTATAGCGTAATCATAAAAAATCATCACCTGATAATGTTGACATGTTAATTCTAGTTTTTTTTTTTTGTTTTTACTGGAATATATGTATGTAATTTTCAAACCTCTGTAAACAACACAATAAGCGCACATACAGTCAGGGACTTAAGTTTAAATACACGCCTCAAAAGTGCCTTTGATAACTAATGAAGCTTTTAAACTGAAATGTAAGTATGCCGCTTAATTATTTTTGAATAAAAAGCAGTAACGGAAATCCAAAAAATTCAATTTGTTGCAAAAATATCTATTTATTCATCAAAAATTTTAAAAATCGCTGGACAAAAGTTTTAATACAATACAAAATATTATTTCATTTTCATGAAATTAAAAAAGAAAAACTTTAATTTTGTTGATCCTCTACCAGCTTCAATGACTGCCATTAAATGATGTGGCATAGATAGGACCAACTTTTCTTTTTTGAATGGTGTGACTTTTGACCAAGCCTTTTTAAGAGCTGTTTTAAGGGATTTTTTGCTCTTTGCCAATAGTTCACAAACATATTGAATTGGGTTTAGTGTGACGATTGGGGATTACTACAAAGTTGATGGGGGGCTTAATACTGCAACAAATTTTTCACCAAACACGTGGTATGCTTAGGGATATTATCCGGTTGACATATTCAAGATCTTCTTAAACCCAAATTATCTACGGAAGGCTGTCCCAATATACTCTTATATACGTGCCTGTCCATTATGCCATCAATAAAAGCTAAATTTCCCGCAGCATCTAATCGCTCGCACAACATCACAGTACCGCCACCATGCTTAACGGTTGCTATTAACATTTTGGTTTTAAGTGCTGTACTGGATTTGCGTTAAATTCTTGAGTGACCATCGTTTCCAAAAATATTAAATTTAGCTTCATCTGTAAATAGCGCTTTTCTCCAAAAGTACTCATCCATATCTTTATACTTGTTTGCGAAATCTAGACGAAATTCTCTATTTTTTCAGACATTAAAGGTTTCCTACGTCGTTTTATGATTCGATATCCCTTGTCCCGTAAAACTCTTTGTACAGTTTTTGGGTGAACATGTTTACCTGATATTGCAGCAATACTACCAGCTAACTTTGCGCAAAAAGTAGGCTTTGTGGAGTGTATTTAAACTTTAGTTCCTCACTGTATGTAGTATGTACATAAAATCATTATGAGTACGTATATGCTATCAAAATGTCAAATTTTCGAATGGAACTGTCAAAATTCAGCTGGCATTGCTTAGTATTGCCAAGACGCAAAACTTTAAGGGCAGCGCTCGTAATGAAAGCTGAGAGCATTAATCTCAGCTCATCGGTTCGCGATCTGACAATTCGAAAAATTTGCACAGGTTGGTATACGAACTCTGACGCGATTGGTCATAGGCACTGGAACTGAACTTTAAAATCACCACTAACTTGAATTCAATTAAAGGGGTAAGACACATCAGATCTTTCTTTTTAATATTTTTTTTTTTTAGGAAAAAAAAACAAATAAAACCCATTGATAACTATTTGTGGCGTCCGTGGCCGCTATGTCAACGAACCTGGAGTCCCGGGTTCGAGCCCCAGCAGCGACAGAAAATTATTTGAATTAAAATAATATTTCTGTACGGACGCCACCTCTCTGCAGACAATGGCAAGCCTCAGAGAGTAATCAAAATGCCATGTAAAGCTTCTTGAGAACAATAACATTCCGTTCATCGCCGTTCGGAGTCGGTTGTAGGTCAGGTTCTCGGTCAATTGTGTACAAACTTAATAACATGCACAACATAATTGATTATAAGTATCTAGGTCAAAGTCCTTTCAAGGGCTGAAATGGCCAGTTATTTCTTTTTTTTTTTACTATTAAAAAGTAGAGTGGAAAAGTATTTATTAATTATGAAGCAGATTGACAAAATTGTACTTTTGGTTGCACACATGAAAAATTTCACTTAGATTTTAGAATGCCCATAAAAAAAACATTTTCTGATCTTTAAAAAAATGAGTCGGCAGGTATGATCCTTTTATAAACCATTCTTCCAGAACATATTGCGTTTTTCATGTATGCTGACTTATGTCAAAGTGTGTTTGTAATAACGTATCTACAAAATGTATGTTATTATATACCTGTTATGATACAACTGATATTCTAAATTTGTATGATTGCGATTCCAGATACAGTTCTATAAGGTTTTTATACCATGGTTAAGTAGCTATCAGATTTTATATAAAATTCTTTTATTAAGATATATAAAAAAAAATCTCGGCAGATATCAAGTTAGATAAAAATCTCGGTAGCTTCCTTATCAAGTTTAAAAATGTGTTAATAATATCAATTCCAGCTGTTCATTGATTACATCTCATATAGATATCCAACAACCTTCCACCCAACTAAAGTGTGTATAAGAGTTACAAAGGCATATTATTTAACATCTGCCCGCTTTGCAGTTCTGAAAGTTTCGTAATTGTATGAAAGACATAATCTTCTTTATAATCCTTCTTTATAATCCAATAAAAATTTTAAAGACATTCAAACAATTTTTCGTTTTATTCAAAAAACAAATCTTACACCTCTTGTTAACACACTCTATAAATTTTTTACATTCAATGAAATTTTGGCGCAAAACGTGTGCTTTCTTCTCAAAATTGCTATTAGTCGGTCTTGCTGTAAAATGGCCTTGGAAGTAAAAAAGTCATGCCATGATAATGTCATGATTAAAATCAAAATTGAAAAGTCATTTGCTTGAAAATGGTCAGATTACACCTTAATTCTGTAAGAATATTAAAAGTTACACCTTATTCGTTATTTTTTTGGTCATAAAAATTGGTGTAATTAATCCTATGGTTAAATTGCATCAAGTGAGTTTGAAGCAATTTTGTAGTTTTTTTTTTTTTTTGTTTTTCGTAAAAAAACAACAAGAGGGTTAGAAGATGAAAAGTACTCATACCGTGAAAAGTACTCATCCTGCTCAAAATTGTATTTTAATGCGTTAAATCAAATTCCACTATGCTCAGGTTTATTTAGTTTGGGTGTTCGTTTGTGTGAATTAAAAACTTGTACTGAGTTCAAAACTTCACTCCGATTCATTAAGATAACATTACTGTTTTTTTTTTCTGTACAAACGCTGTGTGGGGCATTTTGACAGTAACAACTGCGACCGGATTTCTCTTTATATAAAAGGAATGTTTTATCATAGCAAGTGTTGTTTACGAAATGAAAATAAAGACTCCTAAATATTTACAGATGTAAGAAAATCAAAGGAAATAACCGATTTTAATTTTTCTTGTGGTCAAGTATATATCTTTAAATGATTGATTTATGTATGTTGAGAACACACCTGTTACTTGCTTCCTTCTTAAATGTATGTTATAGGCATTGTGGGCACATCAAACGATTAAATCTTAAATTCCGCTCTTATGACCACATTAAGAAGAAGCATAACAGAATTAGGCTTCTGATTAGTGACCAATTTCATCATATTTCGAACCATTCAAGAAGAACTCTAGACGAACATATTGTAAATTAAGGGAAAACCTAAACTAAACATTTTCCATGCCCATTTTTGGAAATTAGTAGGCAGGAAAAGGTGCCAAAGATGAAAATGAGTACGTTCCTTGCTGTACTGTATTTTGAGCTGTTCTTAAGCTCAGCATGACGTGCTCTGGCGCTAAGATAATGCGGCAGGTAAGCGCAACGGTTATTTTTAACCTTTCAGTTAGTTGCTAGTGAGTAGAAATGCATTCTTATGTTGGAATATAAACGAGCCATTTTCAACAATTCTGTTATAGCTATTTCTCTGATTTGCGCCACTGTGCAGCAATGTTAAGTGCATTCGGCGCTCCCACTCCCAGTGTTGCGTGAGTGTATGTGTGTGATTTTCATGTGCGCTCTCTGTTAATGTTTTTGTTGTATCTTAATTAGAGCAATCTTCCTGCATTGATATATTTTGTTGTTTTACCAATTCTTGTGCATTTTTTTTTTTGCTTCTTTGCTTAACAAGTTCACACTAAAAATGCAAATAAACTCAATTCATTTGCTTAGCACGCTTGTGTATCTCGATCCTGGTTTTTTTTAAATTTTTTGTTTGTTTTTTTACATTTGCAAAATGTTTTGCCAACAGGTGGACCGGCTTTTGTCAGCATGCATTAGGCTAGAACAAACATTTTCCGGTCTTCCGTATTTTTTCCCTTTTATTATCATTGTGAAGCGTCTGTTTCTTTCTGTTATTGTTTGTTTAATAATCGAACAAACAATGCAGTTAGTGTTAAATGTATATCCATTCATGGAGTTGACAAGACCGTTCCACACGAGTCCCTCTTACGAAATATTTGAAAGCACTTGCAACAGTCGGATTATTATCGGATGGTATGTATCTATCTATCGATCCGTTAGATAAGCGAATTGTTGTTTTCCATTGCGCACCTCTTTAGAGATAATGACTTCAAAGATAATAAAGTCAGCATGACTTTTGTCAATAGTTACAATATTTATTTAATTAATTTCGTTCTTTTTTAGATTCATATCTATTCAGTCAAAATGATTGTCTAATTGTTTGTATTGGTATGGATGGTATTATTGTTTTTTTTTTTCTTTAATTGTGGCTTCTTTGCATGAAGTCGATTGGCAATTTAAATTCAGTCAATTTAATTACTTAAGTTGGCACATCACGTACTTTTCCAAAATTATCAGTAATTATGATTGGACGGACAATCAGCCAGTTGTCAATCGTGCAAAATATGGACTTTGAATGTGGGTGCCACATGCATAAAAATGTATTAAATAAATTGAGTGGAATTCAGGGAAGCGTTAATGATAAGTTCTTAAACTGTACAATATTTCACAAAAATTCGTGCCGCTCGAAAACCAAAAACGAAAATCGAACACCAAGATACAATCAGTTATAAGTGTTTTTAACCAATAATTGATTGATTGGTAAAAAGAAAACGTTGATAAATGACATGGTTTTTATTTATTACAACCTATCTTTTGATGACAGATAGAGTCATAAGTCCAATATTGATTATTATATATAATCAATAAAGTTATCAATAAAGTTAACCAATAAATCTGAAGTAAACTGTTTTAAAAGATAAACTCAAATTATACCTCAAGTTAATTAAAGTTTAAATCTTAAACTTAAATTAATTTCTGTATTTTTAATATTTTAGTAGTCATCCATCAAAATTTATCTATGCGCAAGCTGCTACTTATATTTCCGGATCTGGCAATGCTAATGTAATTTCAATCAAACAGACATTTCCAAACATTTGACATTAGAAAATGTGACATTTTTCAACTCATACGTACTCACAACGATTTGGTGTACATGCGTATCTTGTGTTATATACAGTGCTTTTATGGTGTACATGCGCTTCTTGTGTTGTTTACAGTGCTTTTAAAATTGTATATGCGCTAAAGAAGTGGAATTAACGTACCATAACAGGCATGGAAGAAGTGAACATTTTCGTGCCTTTTATTTTATCATTATTTTTTACTTTTCAATTCAAGTATCTCAACAAGAGTGCATCGATGGGTTCAATTCTACTTTTGACGATGAAGCACTATCGAAAATCTCTTTATATTGGTAGTACACAGGATTCAAGTGGGGCCATACTTCGTTCACTGACGAATATCGTTTTGTACGTCCAAAATCTATAGTTGTGCCAAAAAACATTGATGCTATGCGCGAACTGATAATGCTTGATCGTCAAGTCACATACCGTGAGATCGAGGCAACCCTGGTCACTACTTCCACCAGCATACATACCATTTAACATGAACATATAGTTGTAAAAAAGATTTGTTCACGTTGGATTCCATATAATTTGACAGTTGCTCAAAAAAGGCTCATGGCGATTGGTGTAAAGAAACGTTTAAGAAATACAATCGCGATGCTTCAAAAGACGTGCATAAACTCGTGACTGGTGACGAATCATGGATCTATGCGTTTTAGTCTAAAAGAAAACAGCAGTCAACTGTATAGATCTTTCAAGATGAACCAAATCCAAATCCAAATAAAAATCAACAAAAAGGAGTTGGCTGTGTCGTGGACACACCCGTAGGTTTTGACGTGACGGTGTTTCTTGTGGTTGTTTGTGTTGTTGTTGTTGTTGTTGATGTTGATGTTGACGTTGATGTTGATGTTGATATTGATGTTGATGTTGATGTTAATGTTGATGTTGATGTTGATGTTGATGTTGATGTTGATGTTGATGTTGATGTTGATGTTGATGTTGATGTTGATGTTGATGTTGATGTTGATGTTGATATTGATGTTGATGTTGATGTTGATGCTGATGTTGATGTTACTGTTGATGTTGATGTTGATGTTGATGTTGATGTTGATGTTGATGTTGATGTTGATGTTGATGTTGATGTTGATGTTGATATTGATGTTGATGTTAATGTTAATGTTGATGTTGGTGTCGGTGTTGATGTTGATCTTGATGTTGATGTTGATGTTGATGTTGATGTTGATGTTGACGTTGATGTTGATGTTGATCTTGATCTTGATGTTGATGTTGATGTTGATGTTGATGTTGATGTTGATGTTGATGTTGATGTTGATGTTGATGTTGATGTTGATGTTGATGTTGATGTTGATTTTGATGTTGATGTTGATGTTGATGTTGATGTTGATGTTGATGTTGATGTTGATGTTGATGTTGATGTTGATGTTGATATTGATGTTGATGTTGATGTTAATGTTGCTGTTGGTGTCGGTGTTGATGTTGATGTTGATGTTGATGTTGATGTTGATGTTGATGTTGATGTTGATGTTGATGTTGATGTTGATGTTGATGTTGATGTTGATGTTGATGTTGATGTTGATATTGATGTTGATGTTGATGTTGTTGGTTGATGTTGATGTTTTTTTATTTGCATCTCCATTGATTGTGATTTTCCTTTGCCTTAGCTGCATGCAATTAATCCAGCAAAAGTGATGCATATGCGTCACATTAAGCGATTCCCTGAGGGGCCTCGTGATTCCGTATTTTTTTTTTTTTATTTTTTTTTTACCATGTGTCCACAGTCCCCACCTTCATTTTCGTTCCTTAAAATTTACCGCTCCGCCAGTAGTCACAGAGTTAAAATTCCATGCAACGTTTTTTCATGGTTGTAACATTATTACTGCATTATGTGGTTGCCACCCTGAAATCATTATGACAAGAATTTTTGTTGTAATTTAGTTGTGAGGCGTAATAAATAGAACATTTAAGCTGTCGTAAAACAAAATTTACCGCAGCACATCTCCTGAGTGAGTTATAATTCCATGCAACGATATTACATTTCTGTTACATATGTTGCTATATTCACGATCTGGTGACGTCGGAATTTTTTTTTTATTTTTGTCGTAAGGCCAAGCATAAATCTTTCATTTTCCTTTTCAAACATTTATCGTAGCTTATGTACTCACCGAGTAAAAATTGAATGCAACGTTGCTGCATGAATGTTGCATTGTTGATCTTTGAGCGGCTATCTCTGTTTCCCCATGACATAAGAAATTTTTTGTCTTATTTTGTTGTGAGGGCTAAGAATAGGTCTTTATTGGTGTATCATATTTTTAATCCTAGGACTAAAACTCAGCGAGTAATAATTCCATGTAACAAATTTTCAGTTCCGTTGCTTAAGCAGCTCCCACCGCGTGCCGATGACGTTTTGTATTTTTTTTTTTTGTTTTTGTAATGAAGTCAAAGAATTAACCTTTACGGTCGTACCATTTTTTTAGTTATAGCTCTTATACTCAGCGAGTAACAATTCAATGCAACGCCGATGAATTTTGAAAAACTGCATTTTTTAACTTTTTTGGAAACCTGCGCGGTAAAACGTAACTTCGTCACATCAAAACGTTAACGTTATTTTTCGAGCATACTGTAAACTTGTTTGTTTTCCTTATTTGTACCGTGGCCTCATGACCAGTTCTTTTAAAACGTTTTGAGTACGTATGTATATGTTAAAAAAATGTCAAACTTCACAACGGAAACGTCAGTACGACTGAAGAGACATTAGCGCTGCCAGATTCCGAAATATAAGTACGTAGTAATTTATGAATATTCTGCGACGTAGAAAATATTTTCTAAATAATAAAATACAAAATATAAAATAAGAGTGGCAAGCTTGGTTTTTGCCCAGATGTCAAAAACTACCACTACGCCTTTGTGACACTGACAGACACGCTTTAATTAAAACTGTTAGCAAGGTGATTAGAGAGAAGCTGGTTGTCATAAAGTTGGAAATTTTTAAATGCGGCAGCACAGCTGAATTAGTAGCAACTGGTTGTTGTTATAACTGTTTAAATACATAAATCCAACTTCATTCATAGAACAACAAATTAAAACGAAATTATATTGCCCCAACACACTAACACCAACGCAAATATTACGTCACTCTTATCTGGAAACTGTAAGTAAATCTACGTTAGCCTGCATTTTATGGCGCATAGTGTAAATAAGTTCCACCGTTGCTCATTAATGACAATAATGATTCATTGACGTTAATTTAAATGAAAGCTTGTACAAACAAGAGTCGTTTCTCAACAATTTTGACTAAATACATAAACATTTTACTCATTGCAAACAGGTTGAGAGATTATTTTGGTGAGTTCTTTAATTGTTCCATTGAATCGCTCATTTGCACTCTTGCTCTTTCATAGCTTGATCGTTTCACCTGATCCAAGCTACAAATCTCCATTGTATATCGTGACAGCGTTGTTTTTTTGAAGCTGATATTTTCGGTGATTTTTTACAATGACATTGCCTTTTTTCGAATCAAGGTGGAGTACCTTTAGCTGCTTCAGTGCACACTACATCGGAGGAATTGGTCGTATAATTTCAGCAGTTAATTTATCCATATTGGTGGGTATGAATTGCTCTGGCTGGTAAGTTGCTCAGTTATTTGAATGACTGGTGATGTTTGCTATAAGTAGTTGGATTTTTCTGGGAGTCCCTCGTAGCGCAGTTGAGCTGTCATCTATGCCTGTTTTCATTTTACTAATGTGCTATTATTATCTCAATTTGTATATTTGTTGTTATAATTAGTCACTAATGACGTTACTATTATCAGCACGAAATGATACATGGATATATATGTATAAAATGAATTGAAGTTTTTCCACTCATACCTAGTATTAAGAGATAATTTTCACCTCTAACCATTTAAACCAAATTCGTATACAAACAAAATATACAACATCATTGTGTAATAAACACATTTGTATCTTATTGTGCCCTAGAACTAAGGTCAGCTACACACGTAACTCAAATTATGCAGATTAGTATAGCCTTGATTCAAAATTAGTGGTGTAAATGACAAAGTAATGTTATGAATTTGGTTTGGAAGTTGAACTTGACAATATTCATTTACAACAAAAAAAAAATAAAAAAAAAAACATTTCGGGACAATGTTTAACAAGTTCTTATTATTTGTTGGTAATAAACTTTATAAAAACTATTAAAGACTTATTTTAAGTTTCTTAAGGCTTAACCAAAATAGATAGAACAAGACATAACGAGTAAGTTCGAACAAATGGAAGCCAATGTTAAAACCCAAAATGCACATACGTAACTGAATGAAACATTGCGACGAGACGATTTGTTCCGTAACAACCGAACTTTTAGCGTCTTAACAACAGCTGTGCAAAGCAGTATTCTTCTTGTTTCAGACGATTTGAGGTAAGCCCTAACCAAAATAGACGAAATGAGACGATTACGACTTGCCGAACGTTTGCAATCGTTACGTCTGTTTTGACATCTAACCCAAAATGAAACGAGTACCTCCAATCGTCTGAAAAAAAGAAGAAGACTACTCTGCACAGCTGTTGTTGACGAGTTGAGACGCTAAAAGTTCGGTTCTTAAGCCCTTACCAAAATAGACGAGTCGCTACGTAACGAGTGAAGACAAAAATGTTCGCTTAAATGCAATTCAATGTTGTTGCCCAAAATAAGCAAACGTAAACTCAACGAACTGAACGAAACTGTGTGACGAGACGGTTTGTTCCGTAAGAACCGAACTTTTAGCGTCTCAACTCGTCAACAACAGCTGTGCAGGTAGGACGTAACAATTGCGAACGTTCGGCAAGTTGCAATCGTCTCGTTTCGTCTATTTTGGTTAGAGCCTTACGGAACAAAACGTCTCGTCACACCGTTTCGTTCAGTTCGTTAAGTTTACGTTTGCTTTTTTTGGGTAACAACATTGAATAGCATTTAAGCGAACATTTTTGTCTTCACTCGTTACGTAGCGACTCGTCTATTTTGGTTTAATGTCAAAACAGACGCACAGTGGATTGTTTGGCCTATTTAGACGGAATTAAATCTGTAACTTGAGTTTGGGAAATTCGGGAATAAGGCTATTGAGTGGCATATCTTCCTTACGTGTAAATTTCATACAGATAGACCGTATGGTATCAAAGTTACAAAAATTTGTATGGGAAAATTTGCCTTTTCGCTTCCCTACATCACAATTTTCTAAATTTTTTTTAATGCCATTACTGCCAAGCGAAAAACTTCACGGAAGACCACTTTTTGTAAACGCCAATGTATGCTCATAGACTTCTTAGTACACCAAAAATTATATTATCCATTATTATTATGTTTTTGTTTAAGGATACGCTCGAATAACCGAAAAAGGTAATTTTTGCCATATTTCAGCTGAAATTTTATCCTTTCTTGTGTGTCCTTGTATTTACCTTTGACAATTTCTTAAAGTTTATTATATTAACTTAATATTTTGGACAATTTTAGGTTTGGCAACTTTTGGCAACTTTCCCCTCAAGGGGTTTTCGGCTGCAACCCCCCTTAGTTTATGTAGTTTTATGTATTTTGGTGTGCATTAATACAGCTATTACACCATTCATTATTATTTTCGTGTAATGCAAATAAGTTTGAATGAAAATATAGATTATTTTCAATCAACCCCTCCTTCCTCCCCTGTCCTTTGTCACGCCCGTCCATCAAAATATCTGAACATTTGTATATTAAAACGTTCGAGTGTCTCCTACATATAACATACCGCTTAGATATTAGAAAGTGGGCCATTAGACACCCAGCTGATAAATTGGTAATGGAAAAGAAAAAAAATCAATCAATCGCGCTTTAAACAGGAGATGGGGCTATTGATATGCAAACCCGGATACGGAACTACTCATGACGGAAATACAGCCAGAAGATTTTTTTGGATCACGAAAAATCGGCAAGTATTTCTGGCATAGATGAAAGAATAATTAGGAATTTCAACATCATTCTTAGCTGTCTATCGTCGGGCAAGGAAATAAGGTTGCCGTTGTTTGAAAATCTTCTTAAAGAAACTCGGAAAAAATATTTAAATTTGTATTGCTGGTATTGCATGCCAGCCAGCGTACATAAAATTATCTGTCACGCTTCAGAAGTCATCAAAAAATGACTCGTACCAATCGGCGAATTATCATAAGAAGCACAGGAAGCACGCTACGAAGACTGCAGACGTTTTCGCTTGTGCAATACAAGAAAGTCATCCAGAGCGGGATCTAATAGGGATATTTTTAATATGTTATTGATATCTTCCGATCCCTTAATAAATTCTTATCGGAAAATTCCTTCAACAAAGCATAAACCTATGTCTTCTAATATGCTAAAATTTCCAAATTTTGCAGAGGAAAACGATTCTTTCCATTATGATTCAGATAGTGCGTAACATTGTGATTATTTCTTTATGTTTGTATATCAAAATAAATCTATCTTGAATTTGTATTAAAGTATTTCATGAACTGAGTTTTTATTTTATATTTCTTTAATAGGAAAGTAGGAAACTAACATCGAAATTAACAAAGTTACATAAGTATTAATAAGTAGAAAATTAAAATTAAGTTGAAATTGCTTATGTTAAAGTGAAGAATTGCAGTAAAGTAAACAAAAAGTAACATGATTTTTAAAGTAAATTTAACGAAGGATTATAATTTTCAATAAAAAATGCAGGTACACAAAGTGTTTTTATTTTAAATTCACTTTAAACTTAAAAATACTGTATTTTATTCCAAAATATTCTGGTTTCACCTCCAAATACTTCTAATTGTAACACAAATATCCACTAGTGTTGCATAACGTTGGAAAGGCCATGAAATAATCTTTCGACAACGTCCTTGCACAAAGCTTAGTTTTAAACAGTTTCGTTGGAATACCATTTTTAGTGAAACATTTTTCGGAAAACACAAAATTAGTCTATAACTCCCCAGGGAGTCAAATAGACCCCCTCTTCCAATACATTTTTTTGTTATTTTTTCATACCCTATCGTTTAAAATCATAAAATAATTTTTTCCTCCTTACTTGTATGGGACGGTCCACTGTGAGACGTAACGATTGACAACGTTTGGCAGGCCTTTAAGATCAGCAACAGGTAGGTAAACATGAATGAGAATTTGATTTACAAACTAGAGGTTGGTACGTAGGATGCTACTTATACTTCGGGATCTAACAACGATAAAGCCATTCCAGTCAAACTAACGATTTCACTGGAAAAATTACAATTTTTATCTTAAGGGAAAGACAAAAAAACAATTTTTTTTAAATCTATTTTAGACAATTTTAGAGTCATTTGAAATAACTGAAAAAACTCCAATAGTTTCTGATAGCCATTAGTCCATAGAGCATATCGTCCAAGGGATTTTTTTTGGTTTAGCTCAAATAAGCGATTTTTTTAAGGACAAATTTTATACTTTGGGGTCGTAGTTAATTTCCTTAAACTCCTAAACTAAGTAAAATTTTGATTTTAGACCTTCAGTAAAATTTTTGCAAATTTAGTGTCCTTTAAAATTGGGAAACATTATTGTCACTTAATATTTCTCACAGTCGGTTCAAAAACTCCTTTAAATTAGAAAAAGTAGTATATCTCGGAAACTCTAGGCGATATTATTTTTATTACTTCTACAAACAAAATTTTCATCGTCTTATATGTAACTTCGCATAAGATCATAATACAAAAAAAAAACCAGACCTTTTATCAAAAAACCGCCATTGAAACTTTCCTTCTAAAGTAGCTCTTTACCCAATAGAACCAATAAATAAAGCAAATCTAGAGTTTTCAGAGTGAGTGACAATTATTTATAATTTTGTGTTACGTTGCCACACAACTTGCAATTAGAACAAAAGAACATCAACTGCAACCAAAATTTAAAACAATTGTAATGTTGGTGCGACTAGGCTTTGCAACCGTCAATTGGTCGCGTAACTTGTACACTCACTTTGCAATCTTAGTAACGCAAACGTTAAATAACACATGGTCCAATAAATACCGAGACTAACTACTAGGTGGCATCTCTAACGAAATGTCGATATAATATTTTGATAGTTCCAACCTTCCAACAATACGTGTAAAAATTTCATGAAAATCTAACGTTTAGTTCAGAAGTTGCAGTGATTTAACCCTTTGACGACCTTTGGGACACCGGTGACCTATTTACTTTCGAATTTTTCCTGGAAAAACTATGCAAACAAGTTTTCTTTACAAGGTATCATTCAACAGGGAATGAATGTGGCTTCTAGAAAGCATTTAATTTTCAAGGGTAGATTCATCTCTTTGCCTACCAAACCACCCAAAAGTCGAAAAATCTTTACTCCCCCCCCCCCCCCTCTTCTTCTAGCTGCAATATTTTGGGGGTAGAAGGAGCTATAGGTAAAAAATGTTTAGGGAAGTTGCGGGCAACCTTCCATTTTTTAACAAAAAATAGCAAAAAAATATAGTCCACTTGGGCCACCAAATCTTACGGGACCAAATCTGATGTCCCAATAGTCGTCAACGGTAAAAATCTAAGACATATTTACTTTTGTTGAAAAGTAGTGATTTATTTGAAATAAAAATAAATTTGTTTGCATATTTGATCAATGCATTTAATATTCTTATGATAAAATTCTAAGTTATTTCGATCATTGGTGAAGCAAAATGGTTTTATGGACATTTCCAGCAAAATGGACAAATAGTATTTTTTTTCGATGACCTTTGTGGTGTTTTGAGCAATAAATACATCCTTACGTCCCGTTTCACTTTTGCAGAATTATTGGACAGGGAAGTGATATCCGCAAGTTTAAATCTCTTACAACTTCGCGGTTGGTGACCGTATTGATCATTTGAGTAGCCAGTTGCCCGCGGACTTCTCGAGTATAAATTTTGTTGTAATTACAGTGCACAGCGGCGGATTTACATACGGGTTGAAAAGGCTTTAGCCGCCATCCCCCTTGAAAATTAGTTTTATGATTCACCCTCTGGTGAATAATCATCCGCCACTGATAATGCACACTCAAATCAAAGCGATCGCAGAAAAGACGCAAGTAGAATTTGGTCTTTGATTTGCGATCGTGTTCGTATTAATACTGAAATAAAAACACAAAATCAAAAGTGTAATTTTTTTCTAATGGTGGTGTTGTGGCCACTCTACGACTATTGCTCCAGAAGATATTTCCAAAATAGGTCAAAAATTCGTTAAAAAATCCCAACAATTTTTTTGTTACGAAGTTTTGTTTTGCATCAAATGAAAGATCCGATTTTTTGGAAAATTTAACCTATTTTGTGATATTTTGAATAGTCGTAAACAGGTCAAAGTACCACCATTGGAAAGGTTATTTTTCAACCTTTCATTGGATGACAAACATTACGCCGTAGCAAATATAGAAGGCCAGATATTATGATAGAATTTTAGGAGTTTTTTTAACAATCTTTTTAAATATTTTGGGAATATCTCCTAAACCAATAGTCATATAGAGGTCAAAGTACCATCATTGCAAAGGTTATTTTTTTAAACTTTCATTGGTTAACTTTCAAAACAGATTAAAAACAACGAGTTCTCATGAAGTAAATCAAAATTCAACCTCAAACTTTTCGTTCGCATACTGTCAACGAGAGAAAATAGTGGTATACATTTTTACCGCTGACGACCATTGGGATATATAGGTCCCATGATTTTTCGGATTAACAAATTTTCCAGCGGTTCAGGAGCGGTCGTCAAAGGTTTAATAAAGCCTGTTATTGGGTAGTAATAAAAAAGTTGGAAAAAAGCTAATGTAAATGTATCGATCAAAAAGGAGAAAATGTTGAGAAATAAAACGTTTTTTTGCCGCAAAAAAATAAGTGTTTTTAAAATTCACTTTATTATCAAATTTTCCTCGTAATAACGTCGGATTATATCGATTTAAGCCTAATGATGTAATATATATGTCAGAACAAGGATTTATTGAACATCGTAGTACTAAATGTATTATATTTACTCTATCTCCACGGAATGAAATCAAATGTTATTAGGACTTATCTTATCTTAAGTCCAACATGATAATACTGAAAAGTCACATTAGAATATTATTATTTAATATTTAAAAATTTTAATAAATAATCCTTAATCATAATTTTGATCAAAAATATCAAAGGCCTGCATCTGTTTGAAAGGTAAACAAAATTAAATAATATCTTTATTATATAAATTCCATTCGAAAAACAAACAACTATTTAATTAAATCTAAAGTCAGTTTATAAAATAAATGAGCTATACAAAGTACACACGCCCAAAAAATACACAAAAACAAAACTATACAAAGACAAATAAATGGGTATAAAAAATATAAAAAAAAACAATTGTGATAATTGTGAGGCAGTCGCTGTCATTCATAAAACTGAAATGTTTTTTATAAAAAAGATTACAATTATGGCAGGTACAAAGTTTATCTTGTTAGGCAAATACACACAAACGTAAGTGAAGCAGAACGAAAATATACACTGAATTACACTCTGCTCAGTGGTGTAGCTAGTTTTTAAGAAAAGGGATGGAGATTGCCGCTAGTGACTCTTTAGAAGAGGCTAAACCCTAAATTATAAAATATACTTCAGAGAATCATACCATAAACTTTTCCTTTTAGTCGGATAAATGCAAACGTGCTCCAGCCACAGAGAATTTTGTTGGTCGATTATAATAATATCGCTCATTTCGTGCAGACCCTCACAACTCAAATATACTTTGAGTTAAATATACAGAAATATGCGTTATCATTTTAGGGTAGTAAGAAAGTACCAACTCAAAATATGAGATCTTTCTTACCCAAAAATATGTTATCATATTGTAGCAAAATCGTTACAACTCAAAATGAAACATATTTTTAAAATTAGTTTTTGTAGTAATAATGTCACAACTCAAACAGACACTTTAAAAAATATCTTAAAAATTCACTATTGATGCAAAATGGAAAATTTATGATATTTTTGGTAGAAAATATAATATATAAACATAATAATGAAGGTAATTTCATTATGACTCCCTCATAAAAATCCTCGTCCCTATTGGCAAAGAACTCTGAGAGTTGATTTTTACATGCTTCCCTTGAGGCGAAGTTCTCAACAGCAAAATCATTCGCCATAGACAGAAACAGGTCTCCCGTGGAAACTCAAAACATAGTTAGCGTAAACATATCGCTCGTTTTCTACAATAACGTTTTTTGAGTTAAATATACAGAAATATCGTAGAGTGGCCAAAATACCACCATTAGAAAAAAAATTACACTTTTGATTTTGTGTTTTTATTTCAGTATTACTACGAACATGATCGCAAATCAAAGACCAAATTCTACTTGCGTCTTTTCTGCGATCGCTTTGATTTGAGTGTGCATAATCAGTGGCGGAATCATCCGAGGGATCAATTCACCATAGGGTGAATCCTAGAACTAATTTTCAAGGGGGATGGCGGCTAAGGCCTTTTCAACACGTATGTAAATCCGCCGCTGTGCACTGTAGTTACAACAAAATTTATACTCGGGAAGTCCGCGGGCAACTGGCTACTCAAACGATCAATACGGTCACCAATCGCGAAGTTGTAAGAGATTTAAACTTGCGGATATCACTTCCCTGTCCAATAATTCTGCAAAAGTGAAATGGGACGTAAGGTTGTATTTATTGCTCAAAACAACACAAAGGCCATCGAAAAAAAAATACTATTTGTCCATTTTGCAAAAAACTATTTTGCTTCACCAATGATCGAAATAACTTAAAATTCCATCATAAGATCATTAAATGCATTGATCAAAAATGCAAACAAATTTATTTTTATTTCAAATAAATCACTACTTTTCAACAAAAGTAAATATGTCTTCGATTTTTACCGTTGAGGACCATTGGGGCATCAGATTTGGTCCCGTCAGATTTGGTGGCCCAAGTGGACTATCTTTTTTTGCTATTTTTTGTTTAAAAATGGAAGGTTGCCAGCAACTTTCCCAAACATTTTTTACCTATAGCTCCTCCTGCCCCCAAAATATTGCAGCAAGAAGAAGGGGGAGAAAAAGTAAAGATTTTTCGACTTTGGGGTGGTCTGGTAGGCAAAGAGATGAATCTACCCTTGAAAATTAAATGCTATGAAATGATACCTTGTAAAGAAAACTTGTTTGCATAGTTTTTCCAGGAAAAATTCGAAAGTAAAAGGGTCACCGGTGTCCCAATGGCCGTCAAAGGGTTAAGGTTCTCAAAATACTTACTATGACGACTACAGACGTGTGCGTCGATGCGTTGTCATGGTGGAAGAGTACTTTTTCTTCGGCAAATGCGTTCTTTTTTGCTTTAAATTTTCTTTGACACACGTTCACCTGGAGAAATCCACTGATTTGACTGTTCCTTGATCTCTGGTGTGTTGTGATACATCCATGTTTCGTCTACGGTGACGAAACGGCGCAAAAACTTCTTCAGATTGCGGTTGAACATTGTCAATCATTTCTTTGAAGTGGTTGAGCGTGAGAAATTGCGACACACATAGCGCAGATAGCTTTTTCATTTAAAAAAAAACATGTAAAATATGCTAAATCCGCCCAGTTGAGATGGCTTCATCGTTAGTTACCTCACGCACTTTCATTCTCCGATCGTCCAATATCTGTGCATGGATCTTATCGACGATTTCTGGCGTGACGATCTTTTTTGGGTGAGCTGAACGTTTAGCGCTATTACTGCTGGAACGGACACAACGGAATTCAGTAAACCACTCCCTAACCCTTGAAATTGATGGTGCAGAGCCCCCATAGTATTTATCAAGGCTTACCTTGGTTTCGGTTATGGTTTTTTTTACGCAAAAAATAATGCTTGATGAGTACACGAAATGGCGGCCGTGCCGGTCGTGGCGCGTTGGGTAGAGTGCGTGACCCATACGCCAGAGAACCCTGGTTCAATTCCATCACAGAAAGTTTTTTCGATTGAATTAATTTTTCTATTCGGCCGTCATCTCTCTGCAGACAATGGCAATGGCCTCAGAGAGTAAAAAATGTCATGTAAAGCTTCTTGAGAACATTCAAATTAGCCGTTCGGAGTAGGCTGAAAACTAGTAGGTCCAGTTCTCGATCAATTGTGTGCAAACATTTAATAACACGCACAACACAATTTGACCATAAGAAGGTTCGGTCAAAGGCCTTTCAAGGGCAGAAATGGCTAGTATATTTTTTTTTATTTGAGTACACGAAATGCACTTCTTTCTATATCCCTTGTTATTTCCGAGGTTTTCTGCTTGTAATGGCTATTAAACACAAACTTAATGACGCAGCTTGCTCAAAATTTAACAGTACTTTATTAACAGATGTTAGTTGACAGAACCAGTGTTTTATTTAAAGTTGCTACTTTTAAAAGTCACTGACTTCTTAAATTGTCCACGTAAGCTCAGGCATCTTTCAAAGGATGACTGCCAAATTCACAGCGAGTGTCAAGCAGAAGTTTGGGAGTGACAGTAGTTTGAAATAAACAACTTTTGTTTTTTTTTGTTTTTGTAATAATGGAAAGAAATGAATTTCGAATTTTGATAAATCATTGATTTTTAATGAAAAAAAGAAATTCTGGGAATACATGAAAAAAGGAAAACGCTTAAAAATATTTCCAGTTCTACAAAAATAAGCATTTCGACTGTGAATAGTATTTTAAGAAGGAACACGTTTCGTGTTGGATAACGATCAGTTATGCCAAAAAAACTTAGTACTCGCGATGAATTCATTATAATACGAAAAATGACGAAACAGTCTCGAACTTCTGTGGTAGAGGTTAAAAAAAACCTTTCCGAATATTACGACATACATGTAAGTGATGAAACTATTCAGAAGACGCTCAGAGCTGCAGGGTACATCGAAGAAAATCTCCAATTAAACCGCTAATAAGTGAAAAAAATATTAAACAAATATAAAAATCACGACAGTAACTCTTGGTCATGAGTAATATTCAGCGATGAGGCAAAATTTAACCTTTTTGGACCGGATTGTGGAAATAAAATATGAAGGCAAAAGGATTCTGAATTGGACTCAAAAAATATATGCCCTTCTGTTAGCCATAGAGGTGGTAACGTCATGTTATGGGGGTATCTGAGTGCAAATGGAGTTGGCAACATCCAGTTAATAACTGACAGAAGGAACCATCCGCAGTACATACCGATTAGGAAGGATAATTTGGAAGCAAGTGGCGAAAACCTGGGGCTTTCGGGTCGTTATATATTTCAACAAGATAACGATCAGAAGCATACAGCTTAGAATACTCGACTTTGAATACTCGACTTAACTTAGAATACTCGACTTTAGATCCTATACAATACGCCAAATATTTTCCGCCAAACATACTATTACAATTAAAACGAATTATCACAGAAGAAAGGGCGAAAATATCATCAGAAAGAACTTGGAAGCTTGCTCTGTCATGCGAAACAAAAAAACAAAAACTTCCCGATGGATTTGCCAGAAATTTTCACAGTATGTTCCCAAAACTATTTAAGTTGATATAAGCAAACAAAAAAAAATATTTCGCAAAACAAAATTTTTAAATTATGGTTGCCTTAAATTATTTTATTTTTTATGTGAATATTTTAGAAATGGATTTATTTAGACCTTTTTAGTGCTACGTAAGAGATAATACATCACATCAGCAATTTGATTGATTTTTATTTAAAAGTATTTATAAATGGTAAGATTTATTTAAGGAACAACAATTCCGAATACTGTTCAAATATTATACTGTTTATAAAATAATATTTGTTCTTAACACATTTCCTTAACTTTGTCGTTAATTCAACATATTTTCCATAACTCATTATACCTATGTTTGGTTAAACAAATTCTTAAAGCTTCAACGGAATCATCTCCAACCGTACAAAATTGTTTGCTTCTGATACCTAAAAATGCTATTTTCATTCAAGGCCCACCACCAATATTGATCATATAAATTTCAAAAGTATTTCAATTGTTTTGCTCTCTGACATTAATTAATTTTCATAACTTTTTTTTCCCTCCCCACATCCAATTAATTACTATACAAAAGCACAATAACAAAAAATGAAAACCTTAACTCTCTATCCCGCAACTATCTCAAAACAAATCGAATTTAATGCATACTCGTACGTATTCCGGGTCCCCAAAGACTCGAAGAGTCCGATTGGATTAATTAGAAGTTTCCACACGCACTTCTGTCAACCATGGCAACAACAAACAACTACAACATATATCCATATACGATACAGTCGTACACTATGAGTGTAGTCCATACATATACATCTGGCTACATAAAAGCACAACAACAATAAAATATAGTTGTGACAACACTGTTTATATGCAAACGAAATCAATTTAAATGAAATTGAGTTTTATGGAATTTATTTGTATTCACAACATTTACACAATAGTTAAGAGGAATTATTAAAATTAAAAAAAAAAATGAAACATTTCAATATCAGAAATGCAAACTCATGGTAGTCACTGCGTTGTCGGTTGGTCAGAATGAGTGTCTCTGGCAGCGGCGGCAACATTGACACTCTGTAGTATTCGATATCGAGAATGTGGCGGCAGCACGAACTACAATGAATGATTTTGTTGCATACACAAGTATGAATGAATTAATCAACATAAAAAAAAGAAAACATGGATCAAACTTTTGCAGCAATTTAATTGATACGAAATTTTATTTCATTCGTTTAACTTTCGAAACTAACTCATTTTGAAAAATGCGACAGATCAATGTTTTGAGGTCGTAAAGAAATAAAAAAATATATACTATTAGGGTGGGTCAAATTATTCCCAAAAAAAAAATTAAGAAAACGTATATCAGAAACGCAATCTAAGAATAATTCTCATGAAAAAATTTCCTCAAGAAACCATAGGTCTAAAATCAATCCCAAGGTACAGGCCCGTATGCATGGGGGATTCGAGTTCAATGAATGGTTTAACTCGAAATTGACATTATTTTATTTTCTACGGTAATTAGTTTTCGAGATATTAGCGAATTGATAAAAAAAGGTCTACCAAATCTACCACCTTCTTCCCTTTTTTTTAATGTTTTTTCATAATATTTTTGAGGAAAATTTCAAACGTGGAACTTTGTTCATAAAAAATTTGTTTTATTAATTCCTGAAAGTTTGTTGGGTATTTTCCATTTCTATCTCCTTACAATTTTTATTAAAGTGCCATGCCCTTTTTATTATCCCGCCCACTTTATTGATCGTACTTTATAGTGATTCTACCTAGCCCTGTACCAAATTTCAGTTTCCTTTAAGTGCCACACCCTATGTACAATCTCGCCCACTTTTGTAATGATTCTACTTACCTTCCTATCTGCATAAAAAAATATTAGTACGCTAGTGTCAATATTAATTGAGATATAGTATTTTTATAATATTGCCACACCCCTGTGTTGAATAACGCCCACTTTTTTGACCGTAATTTGTAGTAACTGTGCCTACCCATGTACTAAATTTCAGTACCCTAGTGTCAATATTATTTGATATACAGAATTTTTCTAATATTGCCACACCCCATTGGCCACACCCCAGTGGGCGAATAACGCCCACTTCCTTTATCGCAATTTTTAATAACTCTGCCTTCCCTTGTACTATATTTCAGTACCCAAGTGTTAACATTATTCGATATAGAGTGTGTTTCTAATATTACCACACCCGTTTGTCAAATAACGCCCACTTTATAGACCGTTATTTCTAATTTTTACTGTAAATTTTAGTACCCTAGTGTCAATACTAACTGAAATACAGTGTTTTTCTAATAGTGACACGCCCCTTTGTTGAATATCGCCCACTTTTTAAAAAAATTACCTCCGCGTAATAGTATCTATATGTTGACAAAAAATTAGGAAAATCGGGCAAGTGCTTTAGGAATTATTGATGTATGTACATTTAAAAAAAGAGTTGGCTGTGCCGTGGACACACCCGTAGGTTTTGACGTGACGAAGTTTCTTGTTGTTGTTGTTAATGTTGATGTTGATGTTGGTGTTGATATTGATGTTGATGTTGGTGTTGATGTTGATACTGATGTTGATGTTGATGTTGATGTTGATGTTGATGTTGATATTGATGTTGATGTTGATGTTGATGTTGATTTTGATGTTGATGTTGATGTTGATGTTGATGTTGATGTTGATGTTGATGTTGATGTTGATGTTGATGTTGATGTTGATATTGATGTTGATGTTGATGTTGATGTTGATATTGATGTTGATGTTGATGTTGATGTTGATTTTGATGTTGATGTTGATGTTGATGTTGATGTTGATGTTGATGTTGATGTTGATGTTGATGTTGATGTTGATGTTGATGTTGATGTTGATGTTGATGTTGATGTTGATGTTGATGTTGATGTTGATATTGATGTTGATGTTGATGTTGATGTTGATGTTGATGTTGATGTTGATGTTGATGTTGATGTTGATGTTGATGTTGATGTTGATGTTGATGTTGATGTTGATGTTGGTGTTGATGTTGATACTGATGTTGATGTTGATGTTGATGTTGATGTTGATGTTGATGTTGATATTGATGTTGATGTTGATGTTGATTTTGATGTTGATGTTGATGTTGATGTTGATGTTGATGTTGATGTTGATGTTGATGTTGATGTTGATGTTGATGTTGATGTTGATGTTGATGTTGATGTTGATGTTGATGTTGATGTTGATGTTGATGTTGATGTTGATGTTGATGTTGATGTTGATGTTGATGTTGATGTTGATGTTGATGTTGATGTTGATGTTGATGTTGATGTTGATGTTGATGTTGATGTTGATGTTGATGTTGATGTTGATGTTGATGTTGATGTTGATGTTGATGTTGATGTTGATGTTGATATTGATGTTGATGCTGATATTGATGTTGATGTTGATGTTGATGTTGATGTTGATGTTGATGTTGATGTTGATGTTGATGTTGATGTTGATGTTGATGTTGATGTTGATGTTGATGTTGATGTTGATGTTGATGTTGATGTTGATGTTGATGTTGATGTTGATGTTGATGTTGATGTTGATGTTGATGTTGATGTTGATGTTGATGTTGATGTTGATGTTGATGTTGATGTTGATGTTGATGTTGATGTTGATGTTGATGTTGATGTTGATGTTGATGTTGATGTTGATGTTGATGTTGATGTTGATGTTGATGTTGATGTTGATGTTGATGTTGATGTTGATGTTGATGTTGATGTTGATGTTGATGTTGATGTTGATGTTGATGTTGATGTTGATGATGTTGATGTTGATGTTGATGTTGGTATTGGTGTTGGTGTTGGTGTTGGTCTTGGTGTTGGTGTTGGTGTTGGTGTTAGTGTTGGTGTTGATGTTGGTGTTGGTGTTGGTGTTGGTGATGATGTTGGTGTTTGTGTTGGTGTTGGGGTTGGTGTTGGTGTTGAGATTAGTGTTGATGTTGCTGTTGGTGTTGGTGTTGGTGTTGGTGTTGGTATTGGAGTTGGAGTTGTTGTTGGATTTGGAGTTGGTGCTTTTCTTTTAGCTTTTTTGCTTGCTTCCCCATTGGTTGTGCTCTAATTTCAATTAATCCAGCAAAAGTGATGCATATGCGTCACATTAGACAGTTCCCTGAGTGTCTTTGACACGCCGTCAATTTTTTTTTATTTTTGTCATAAGCCCGAAGACCTCACCTTCGTTTTCGTTCCTTAAAATTTACCGTTGCACCAGTACTCACAGAGTTAAAAATCCATGCAACGTTTTTTCATGGCTGTAGCATTTTGACTGCATTATGTGGTTGCATCCCTGAAATCATGACAACAAGAATTTTTTTTTTAATTTAGTTGTGAAGCGTAATAACACATCCATGCTGTCAAAAAACAAAATTTACCGTAGCACTCTTCATGAGTGAGTAATAATTCCATGCAACGATATTACATTTCTGTTACATAAGCTGCTATATTCACGACCTGACGACGCTGGAATTTGTTTTTTTATTTTTGTCGTAAAGCCATTTATAAAACCTTCATTTTACTTTTCAAACTTTTATCGTAGGTTATACACTCATTGAGTAAAAATTCAATGCAACGCCGCTGCATGAATGTTGCGTTATCGATCTTTGAGCGGCTCGCTCAGCGTCCCCATGATGTCAGAAATTTTTTTCTAGTTTTGTTGTGAGGGCTTACAGTAGACCTTTATTGGCGTATCGTATTTTTAATCCTAGCACTAATACTCAGCGAGTAATAATTGCATGTAACAAATTTTTTGTTGTGTTGCTTAAACAGTTCCCCCTGCGACCCGATGATGTTTTGAATTTTTGTTTTTATAATGAGGTCAAAGAATTAACCTGTACTCTTTTTTTAATCATAGCTCTTATACTCAGCGAGTAACAATTCAATGCAACGCAGATGAATTTTTAAAAAATTCATTTTTCAACTTTTTTGGAAACCTGAGCAGTAACTTCGTCACGTCAAAAAAAAAAATTAGCCACCGAACTTGAGAACCTTCTCCTTTTTGATTTGTTTCATGAAAACTCGGTGTTTTTAATTTATTTGAAAATATAACCAACGAAAGTTAAAAAAATAACCTTTCCAATGGTGGTACTTTGACCTCTTAGCGACTATTGGTTCAAGATATTCACATAATAGGTTAAATTTTCCAAAAACATCTGATCTTTCATTCGTTGCCAATATTAGATTTTTTGGGGTTTTTAAATGAAATTTTGACATATCTTAGAAATATCTTCTGAACCAATAGTCAAAGTACCACCATTGGTATGAAAATGAACCAGTTTTTGATTTCATTGAAACTAGTTGTTGTGCTCGAGGCCAAGCCTGTTTTGAAAACACAGCTCACAGTATAGAACAAATAATACAGCAGACTAGACAGACTGTTTCGTTGGCTGCTACACCAACTCATCAGTAGTCTTGCATGACTTGTTTTTGATTTCGTTATTTTATTTCAGTCTTACTACGAACACGATCGCAAATCAAAGATCAAATTCTACACTGAAAAAAAAAGTTAGCTTAAAATTAAACACAATGTGTTCACAAAATGTGTTGTTAATTTGACTTTTTTTTCATATGTTTTTCAAAATTTTTAAATACATTTGCTCTTACTTTGACGAAATTTGTTGCAAGCTATTTTTTAAGCACAAATATCGTCAAATTAATAACAATTGTCGTCAATTTTAAAACATTATTTTTTTAGTGTACTTGCGACTTTTCTGCGATCACTTTGGCTTGAGTGTGCTACGCATTATGCACAATCAAATCAAAGTGATTGGTTACAACAAAATCCATACGTCAAATACTGATTGATTTTCTATATCTGCATTGGAAATCAGCGCGCAACTGGCTACTCAAAGGATCAATTCGTTCACCAACCACAAGAAACCACCAAGTGAAGTTGTAAGACAGGGACCTAAGCGATTCAAACTTGCGGAGGTCACTACTCTGTCCGATCATTATCCCTGCAAAAGTGAAACGGGACGCAAGGATGTATTTTCTAATCCAAACAGTACATACATAGACCATCGAACCCATGTTATTTGTGCCTTTTGCAAGAAGCCATTTTGCTTCGCCAATGATCGAAATTGCTTCAAAAATTTCCCTGTAGTATTAAAAGTATACAATTGCTACTACATTGCTAGTTACTTCACTAGTGCATACTGTCACTAGTTACTTTTTTGACCCTAGGTAATGCATAAAAGGGTCAGTTCATAATTTTCATGCTCACACTGCTTAGAAAACTGAAAAAAGCAAAGCAGACTTTGCGGCATTTGTATGTTGCTTACATATGTTCAATAATTTTAACTATTATGCAATTCAGTGCTGTAATTAAATTCAGTGGTATAGGAAGTGCAAGAAAGAAATTTTAAGTGACGTAAAAGAAGAAAAAAGTATGAATAAAATGTTATAACACAAAAAATACGCGGGGCAACACAGCTGCAGAAAAAACGATTTTCAAAGAAACCAAAGAATCGAACCCAACGTAAAATCCTTATTTTTCCAGTTTATTGTTATATTTATGTAATTCTTTTAGTTTACTAGTGATGTTCCTGAATTTAATTTTTTCTTTAATATTGTTTAATTATTATTATTTGTTTAATTACTATTATTTGTTTAAATTACATATAAAATGTACTGAAGTTCAAGTTATTGTTAATTTATATTTTAATATTATATATATTATATTAATTATGTATTATAATAAAATATTATGCTTGCAGCGTTTTAATAAAAAAACAGAAAACGTAAATGGTTGTTTTTTTTTTTATACAAAAAAAAAAATGAACTAGGGAGCTAGCTAGTTATTTTGCACTAGTGAAGGAATTAACTTCAAACGGATGTAGTTGTTTTTTCCACACTAATGAAGTAGTTGACCCTTAAGCACTAAAGAAGTAGTAAATACTTTAGTACTAGTGAAGTGACTGGAGAATAATAGCATAAAAGGTAGCACAATTCACCCCTTCCTATGACATAAAATTCATATAAAATTTCCTAAAATATAAAATTCGCCAGTTGAACGCATGAAAAGTAGATGGAAGTGGAACTAGTGGTGGTAGCTTACGCACTAGTTAATTCGCTAGTTCAGCACTAGTTCCTTTTACTGCAGGGTTATCATAAAAAATTAAATATCAATAGGTGCGTTTTTTTGGCATCGCTATATACGCTTAACAACATTTTTCATACAAAAAATTGCTTAGCTAAGACAGGATAATTATAGCCGCTTAGCTCATAGTCGCCGATAGAAACACTATTGCCAGATCAAGAAAGTGGTTTTTTACATAATTTATTGGCAGCACTTTTTGGAAAACAACCATGTTTACGTCAGACCGGTGATAGAAAAAAAGTCTATATCAGAAAAACAAATAAAGCATCAAAAAATTAAGCATCAAAAATATGTTCAGCGCCAGCACCCGAAACTTTTTGCGCAGCAGCGTTTTGCATCGTTGCAAAAGCACCCTCGTCGTGGCTGAACACAACAATGAGGTTTTGAATCCTGTAACGCTGAATACAATCTCGGCAGCAAAGAGAATCGGAGGCGACGTAACTGTTGGTAGCAGGCACCAAATGCGGACACGTTTCAGAAGCTGTTTCTAAGGTGTCTGGTGTTGCAAAAGTTTTCGTGGCTGCACTAAGGGAAATAACCATATTAGCATTATCCACGCCTGAGTATAAATTTTAGTTAAATATTTACGTGGATAAATCAAATGTTTTCCTTGCAACTCGCTTTTTTCCCGTATTTAAATTTTATTTATACCACACAGGTACACACATATTCCATACAAGCAAGCAGCAACAGCATCGCACACGTACACACATATTCCGACAAGCAGCAACAGCATCGCACTCAGGTTTATTATAGTTCTCATTTAGTTATATTGCAAGGGTAATATAGCCTAGAAGTTTGGCAAATATGATTTGTGATGAAATGATGAAATCATGTAGGGTGAAGTGACAACTCGGTGGTATTTTCTCAAGAATGTCTTGAACCGGTTGTCATTTACCTGCATAATTTATCTTATTCTCTATTTTTCATTTAATAGTTTATACTATTTTTGACATTTGATGCCATAATATTGCACCAACTGTCAAAAATAGTTTAAATTAGAGAACGAAAAAAGAAAATAAAATATACCACCAGATGGCATTTGATGGACGCAGCTCGTGGGAAATATTCAAATAAATTGTTTTTCAATTTCAATATTTTTATATAAATTTTCCTTAAATGCGATAGTTTTATTTTCAAATAGTAAATATTTGAAAGATATTTAAATATATTCGTGCATAATTTTAATATATTTTTTATTAATTTTATTTTAAATGTTTTAATATTTTATTTAATTAAAAAAGTATTTAAATAAATTTTAAATATTTACGTAGTCGATTTAAATAAATGCGTTATTGGTGCAAAAATGACTCGCTTTTTGGATAAATTAAAAAAGTTTTTGGATAAATTTAATATTTTTTTCCCTTAGTGTGAGAATGATGCCTTCAAAGGTTTCACCTCCGAGTCGCTAACACCTTTGGTGCTGGCTGCCCAAAATCAATACAAATTCACGCAGATCTTAGTAGGTGCGACGGCACTTGGCAAGAATGTGCTGCCACGTGTGGCCGCCTAACTCGATGTTTCGCTTATTTCAGAGATTATCGATGTCAAGTCGGAGGATACGTTTGTGCGCACCATCTACGCTGGAAATGCGATACTGACGCTCAAGTCCAAGGATCCAGTGAAGGTTATCACCGTACGTGGCACGAATTTTGAAGCTGTCTCTGCAGACGGCGGTAGCGGTGCCATCGAACAGGCGCCCACTGGTGATTTCAAGTCAAGTCTAAGCGAGTACGTTTCGTCCGAGCTCACAAAGTCTGATCGCCCTGAGCTAGCTAGTGCCAAGGTGATTATATCGGGTGGTCGTGGCCTCAAATCGGGCGACAACTTCAAGATGCTGTACGATTTGGCAGACAAGTTTTTTCGCTGCTGTCGGTGCTTCACGTGCTGCTGTCGATGCTGGTTTCGTGCCCAACGACATGCAAATCGGACAGACGGGCTAAATTGTAGCTTCGGACCTATACTTTGCTGTCAGAATCTCTGGCGCTATTCAACATCTGGCTGGTATGAAAGACTCCAAAACTATTGTGTGGAGCGACTAAAGGATGCCGAAGTGCCAATCTTTTTAGTCGCTGAAATTGGTCTGGTTTGCTGACCTTTTTAATGCTGTTCCCGAGATTACAAAGAAACTGTAAATACGTTTGGTATCGAAAAGTATTAAACAGTAGAAATTTGTGCATTTATTTTTTTAAACAAAAAAAAAAAATAAAATAAAGGGTGATCCGTTTCGAAGCTCCCTACCTTTTTAAAGAAAAAAACACGGAAAATTCAATTTTAATGAGGAATATGTATTATCACTTGAAAGCACATTTTTTGGCATTTATTTTTTCAAGACAATGTTTATCAAATGTTGGCCGCGGCTACGTCTCAGATGGAAGCGGGATTGTCCGCATAAAATTTAGACTATTGAAAAAAGTCTCTCTACTTGGATCACCCATTATTATATCACCCAATATTTGACAGTAACACGCAATGCTGCCAAGTTTTTAAGAAAAAAGTTAAGCGAAATATTAAGCGCCGATGAACGGTTTTTTGGACAAGCGTATATAGCGATGCCAAAAAAACACACCTAATGTATTTATAAAAAATGCTAACAAATTTAATTTTATTTCAAATAAATCAATTCTTCAACAAAACTAAAAATGTCATATATTTTTACCGTTGACGAAGAATGGGGCATAGAAGTACCGTCAGATTTGTTGGTCGAGTGGATAGTCGAAGTGGACTATCTTTTTTTGTTATTTTTTGTTAGAAAGTGGAAGGTTTCTCAAAAAATGTTGTACCTGTAGCTCCTCTCACCCCAAAAATATTGTAACAAGAACAAGGGGAAGAAAAGGTACAAATTTTTTAACTTTGTGGTCTGGTAGCAGTAGCGCCGGAAGTGAGAGGCTAGGGTGGGCAATTCTCTTCGTTGCTAGAAGTGTGAAGGGGCAATAGTATCAATTTGACACATTTCCTATAGAAATTGTGTTAGTTTAACAATTGGCTTTAATGTGATTACTTCAAACCTTTCTTAAATACGTTCTTTATTTAATTAATGTATAATATGTACAAAATAATCTTTTAAAAATAAATAAAATAAATTTGATATGTATTGACAATACTGCGTATTTATAATTCTTCAAAAGAAATCACTTCATTATTTCAATAACTTAACCCTAGTGCGGCTGACGAGTCACCGGGGTGACTATTTCAACTTTTCACACAAAAAATATGTTTTCAAACAATTCTGTTAACCCATCCTCCGTGACATCTTAAACTTATGAATTTAAAGTACAAAATTCCTCTATAATGAAGAATTTTTCATCTTTTATAACACAGTCACCGGAATGACTACGTCGGTCTTTAATGAGTATAAATTACATTGGCCGAACTAGGGTTAAAATAAGCAAATGGAACAATTTTATTGTGCAGTTGTGTCAAACACTATTACAATTAAATCTAGGCGCCAACAAGTTAGCTCAGTTATTTACTAACCATCACCGCTAACTGGCTTTGGTACACTTTTACGCTGATGTTTTCGCCAATATGCTTCAATAATCCAAGTGAAAACCGCTAAAACGCAGATACCGTTGAGAAAATTAAGCGTGAAAGCGTAATTTGTATTGTCGCGAATAAGACCTTAAAATATAAAAACCAATTTAAAATATAAACTTCTATTGAAAAAATGAAAGAAAAAACTCACCAATCAGTGGCCCACAAGTCATGGCAAATATGCCCGACATCAACAACTGCAAACCGGCAGCGGCGGGCAAACGTTTCAGCGGCACATAGCCCGGAATAATAAGAGACCAGAACACGGTGCGAAATGCCTTATTCAGACCCATCCACATAAAGACTGCTAACATCATGTAAAAGTCGCGTGTTACAGAGAGCACAGCTCGTCCGATACACATGCCAATGATGCCAAAGATGAAGAAGGCCTTGTTGCTGAAATTCATCTTGGCCGTGATGACAGGTATGAGAAAACGTATAACCAGATCACAAAAGCCCAGCGTGGACATAGCCATGGCAATTTGGTCGTTCGCAAAACCAAAATCGGATAGAATGAAGGGTGTCAAGACGGCAAAGTTAATCTCCACGAAATTGATTAAAGTCAAACCAATTGCTAGATTTAAATAGGTAACATCCCGCAAAAGATCCAGATCAAAGAAGATCACGATCTTCTTATGGAAAGGCAGCTTTTTGCGTTCCTCATGCGGAAGTTCATGCAATTGCACGACTGGCTTTTGCGGCAACTCCAAGGAGTGCATAATATCGTGCTTATCGAAATGTTCATGGTCCTGCTCTTCCTTAATACTGTGACTTAAAGACCAATGGCGCGGCATGCTACTGGTGTTGTCTCTGCTATTCAAGCGTTTGAGCTCTATGCTTTGCAGACTGCCTTCTTTCTCCTTTTCCAATGTGCCTAAGCGATTGCGATAAACGGATGTGTTTACAGATTGTCGCGAGCCAAACCAACCATCATTGGCGCGTGGCATTATGGGTGTTTCCGGTTCTGCTATATTGTCCCTTTCATATTCATCTTGCGGGTGGTTGTAATCTGCCTGTCGCAATGCCTCAGCATCATCAGTTGGCTTCTTGACGTGCCATCTGACGGGTTGATAGATCAGTGAGCAAGCAAAAGTATTCAGCGAAATGCCACTAACGATGAGTACCGTGCCCTGGACACCAAAGAACTGCAACAGGTATGTGGCTAAGTACGGTAGGAAGATGGGACCCAAACCGGCGACACCAAATTGATAGGCAGTTGCTGTGCGACGCTTTAGTTTGAAGAACGTATTAACGGCCAATGAGGAAGCCGATACGCAGATGCCACGGCCGAAACCTAAGGAGGAGAAAATAGCCTTAATACTTGGATATGTCGTGAATGTTTAAGTCGACTATTGTTGACTTACCATAGAGAAGCGAATAGGAACACAAGTAGAAGATAAACGAGTCAGCAAATACTGCGAGAAAAAGACCGGAGAATGTAAGAAATGAGCCCATCAGACCAACCTGCCGATAGGTAAACCGCTTAAACATGGGTCCATTTAGCAGACCTGCAAATATAAGTTTTTTAATTTTGCTTTATGAACTTTTGTCTACACAGATATTTATGAAAAAGACAAAATCTGTGGTCCGCAGTACTGCAAATGTAGTAAATAGATAAAAAAAATTGACGTAATTGAGAATTTGTTTAGAATTTTTTAATTATTTTGTTGTTTTTTTTGTTTTTATTTCTTAGATTTGAACCATTTTAGGTGTAAATACTTATTCAGTAAAGTCTAGGCCATAAATGTAAATACCTAACTCTAACACCAACTCTAACTCTAACCCTAACTCTAAATCTAAATCTAAATCTAACTCTAGCTCTAACTCTTACTCCAACTCTAACTCTAACTCTAACTCTAACTCTAACTCTAACTCTAACTCTAACTCTAACTCTAACTCTAACTCTAACTCTAACTCTAACTCTAACTCTAACTCTAACTCTAACTCTAACTCTAACTCTAACTCTAACTCTAACTCTAACTCTAACTCTAACTCTAACTCTAACTCTAACTCTAACTCTAACTCTAACTCTAACTCTAACTCTAACTCTAACTCTAACTCTAACTCTAACTCTAACTCTAACTCTAACTCTAACTCTAACTCTAACTCTAACTCTCACTCTAACTCTAACTCTAACTCTAACTCTAACTCTAACTCTAACTCTAACTCTAACTCTAACTCTAACTCTAACTCTAACTCTAACTCTAACTCTAACTCTAACTCTAACTCTAACTCTAACTCTAACTCTAACTCTAACTCTAACTCTAACTCTAACTCTAACTCTAACTCTAACTCTAACTCTAACTCTAACTCTAACTCTAACTCTAACTCTAACTCTTACCCTAACTCTAACTCCAACTCCAACTCCAACTCTAACTCTAACGCCAACTCTAACTCTAACTCTAACTCTAACTCTAACTCTAACTCTAACTCTAACTCTAACTCTAACTCTAACTCTAACTCTCACTCTAACTCCAACTCTAACTCTAACTCTAACTCTAACTCTAACTCTAACTCTAACTCTAACTCTAACTCTAACTCTCACTCTAACTCTAACTCTAACTCTAACTCTAACTCTAACTTTAACTCTAACTCTAACTCCAACTCTAACTCTAACTCTAACTCTAACTCTAACTCTAACTCTAACTCTAACTCTAACTCTAACTCTAACTTCATTTCTAACTCTAACTCTAACTCTAACTCTAACTCTAACTCTAACTCTAGCTCTAACTCTAACTCTAACTCTAACTCTAACTCTAACTCTAACTCTAACTCTAACTCTAACTCTAACTCTAACTCTAACTCTAACTCTAACTCTAACTCTAACTCTAACTCTAACTCTCACTCTAACTCTAACTCTAACTCTAACTCTAACTCTAACTCTAACTCTAACTCTAACTCTAACTCTAACTCTCACTCTAACTCTAACTCTAACTCTAACTCTAACTCTAACTTTAACTCTAACTCTAACTCCAACTCTAACTCTAACTCTAACTCTAACTCTAACTCTAACTCTAACTCTAACTCTAACTTCATTTCTAACTCTAACTCTAACTCTAACTCTAACTCTAACTCTAACTCTAGCTCTAACTCTAACTCTAACTCTAACTCTAACTCTAACTCTAACTCTAACTCTAACTCTAACTCTAACTCTAACTCTAACTCTAACTCTAACTCTAACTCTAACTCTAACTCTAACTCTAACTCTAACTCTAACTCTAACTCTAACTCTAACTCTAACTCTAACTCTAACTCTAACTCTAACTCTAACTCTCACTCTAACTCTAACTCTAACTCTAACTCTAACTCTAACTTTAACTCTAACTCTAACTCCAACTCTAACTCTAACTCTAACTCTAACTCTAACTCTAGCTCTAACTCTAACTCTAACTCTAACTCTAACTCTAACTCTAACTCTAACTCTAACTCTAACTCCAACTCTAACTCTAACTCTAACTCTAACTCTAACTCTAACTCTAACTCTAACTCTAACTCTAACTCTAACTCTAACTCTAACTCTAACTCTAACTCTAACTTCATTTCTAACTCTAACTCTAACTCTAACTCTAACTCTAACTCTAACTCTAACTCTAACTCTAACTCTAACTCTAACTCTAACTCTAACTCTAACTCTAACTCTAACTCTAACTCTAACTCTAACTCTAACTCTAACTCTAACTCTAACTCTAACTCTAACTCTAACTCTAACTCTAGCTCTAACTCTAACTCTAACTCTAACTCTAACTCTAACTCTAACTCTAACTCTAACTCCAACTCTAACTCTAACTCTAACTCCAACTTTAACTCTTGCTCTAACTCTAACTCAACTCTAACTCTAACTCTAACTCTAACTCTAACTCTAACTCTAACTCTAACTCTAACTCTAACTCTAACTCTAACTCTAACTCTAACTCTAACTCTAACTCTAACTCTAACTCTAACTCTAACTCTAACTCTAACTCTAACTCTAACTCTAACTCTAACTCTAACTTCATTTCTAACTCTAACTCTAACTCTAACTCTAACTCTAACTCTAACTCTAACTCTAACTCTAACTCTAACTCTAACTCTAACTCTAACTCTAACTCTAACTCTAACTCTAACTCTAACTCTAACTCTAACTCTAACTCTAACTCTAACTCTAACTCTAACTCTAACTCTAACTCTAACTCTAACTCTAGCTCTAACTCTAACTCTAACTCTAACTCTAACTCTAACTCTAACTCTAACTCTAACTCTAACTCTAACTCTAACTCCAACTCTAACTCTAACTCTAACTCCAACTTTAACTCTTGCTCTAACTCTAACTCAACTCTAACTCTAACTCTAACTCTAACTCTAACTCTAACTCTAACTCTAACTCTAACTCTAACTCTAACTCTAACTCTAACTCTAACTCTAACTCTAACTCTAACTCTAACTCAACTAACTCTAACTCTAACTCTAACTCTAACTCTAACTCTAACTCTAACTCTCACTCTAACTCTAACTCTAACTCTAACTCTAACTCTAACTCTAACTCTAACTTTAAACTCTAACTCTAACTCCAACTCTAACTCTAACTCTAACTCTAACTCTAACTCTAACTCTAACTCTAACTTCATTTCTAACTCTAACTCTAACTCTAACTCTAACTCTAACTCTAACTCTAACTCTAACTCTAACTCTAACTCTAACTCTAACTCTAACTCTAACTCTAACTCTAACTCTAACTCTAACTCTAACTCTAACTCTAACTCTAACTCTAACTCTAACTCTAACTCTAACTCTAACTCTAACTCTAACTCTAGCTCTAACTCTAACTCTAACTCTAACTCTAACTCTAACTCTAACTCTAACTCTAACTCTAACTCTAACTCTAACTCTAACTCCAACTCTAACTCTAACTCTAACTCCAACTTTAACTCTTGCTCTAACTCTAACTCAACTCTAACTCTAACTCTAACTCTAACTCTAACTCTAACTCTAACTCTAACTCTAACTCTAACTCTAACTCTAACTCTAACTCTAACTCTAACTCTAACTCTAACTCTAACTCTAACTCTAACTCTAACTCTAACTCTAACTCTAACTCTAACTCTAACTCTAACTCTAACTCTAACTCTAACTCTAACTCTAACTCTCACTCTAACTCTAACTCTAACTCTAACTCTAACTCTAACTCTAACTTTAACTCTAACTCTAACTCCAACTCTAACTCTAACTCTAACTCTAACTCTAACTCTAACTCTAACTCTAACTCTAACTCTAACTTCATTTCTAACTCTAACTCTAACTCTAACTCTAACTCTAACTCTAACTCTAACTCTAACTCTAACTCTAACCTAACTCTAACTCTAACTCTAACTCTAACTCTAACTCTAACTCTAACTCTAACTCTAACTCTAACTCTAACTCTAACTCTAACTCTAACTCTAACTCTAGCTCTAACTCTAACTCTAACTCTAACTCTAACTCTAACTCTAACTCTAACTCTAACTCTAACTCTAACTCTAACTCCAACTCTAACTCTAACTCTAACTCCAACTTTAACTCTTGCTCTAACTCTAACTCAACTCTAACTCTAACTCTAACTCTAACTCTAACTCTAACTCTAACTCTAACTCTAACTCTAACTCTAACTCTAACTCTAACTCTAACTCTAACTCTAACTCTAACTCTAACTCCAACTCTAACTCTAACTCTAACTCCAACTTTAACTCTTGCTCTAACTCTAACTCAACTCTAACTCTAACTCTAACTCTAACTCTAACTCTAACTCTAACTCTAACTCTAACTCTAACTCTAACTCTAACTCCTAACTCTAACTCTAACTCTAACTCTAACTCTAACTCTAACTCTAACTCTAACTCTAACTCTAACTCTAACTCTAACTCTAACTCTAACTCTTACTCTAACTCTAACTCTAACTCTAACTCTAACTCTAACTCTAACTCTAACTCTCACTCTAACTCTAACTCTAACTCTAAATCTAACTCTAACTCTAACTCTAACTCTAACTCTAACTCTAACTCTAACTCTAACTCTAACTCTAACTCTAACTCTAACTCTAACTCTAACTCTAACTCTAACTCTAACTCTAACTCTAACTCTAACTCTCACTCTAACTCTAACTCTAACTCTAACTCTAACTCTAACTCTAACTCTAACTTTAACTCTAACTCTAACTCCAACTCTAACTCTAACTCTAACTCCAACTTTAACTCTTGCTCTAACTCTAACTCAACTCTAACTCTAACTCTAACTCTAACTCTAACTCTAACTCTAACTCTAACTCTAACTCTAACTCTAACTCTAACTCTAACTCTAACTCTAACTCTAACTCTAACTCTAACTCTAACTCTAACTCTAACTCTAACTCTAACTCTAACTCTAACTCTAACTCTAACTCTTACTCTAACTCTAACTCTAACTCTAACTCTAACTCTAACTCTAACTCTAACTCTAACTCTAACTCTAGCTCTAACTCTAACTCTAACTCTAACTCTAACTCTAACTCTAACTCTAAATCTAACTCTAACTCTAACTCTTACTCTAACTCTAACTCTAACTCTAACTCTAACTCTCACTCTAACTCTAACTCTAACTCTAATAACTCTAACTCTAACTCTAACTCTAACTTTAACTCTAACTCTAACTCCAACTCTAACTCTAACTCTAACTCTAACTCTAACTCTAACTCTAACTCTAACTTCATTTCTAACTCTAACTCTAACTCTAACTCTAACTCTAACTCTAACTCTAACTCTAACTCTAACTCTAACTCTAACTCTAACTCTAACTCTAACTCTAACTCTAACTCTAACTCTAACTCTAACTCTAACTCTAACTCTAACTCTAACTCTAACTCTAACTTCATTTCTAACTCTAACTCTAACTCTAACTCTAACTCTAACTCTAACTCCAACTCTAACTCTAACTCTAACTCTAACTCTAACTCTAACTCTAACTCTAACTCTAACTCTAACTCTAACTCTAACTCTAACTCTAACTCTAACTCTAACTCTAACTCTAACTCTAACTCTAACTCTAACTCTAACTCTAACTCTAACTCTAACTCTAACTCTAACTCTAACTCTAACTCTTACTCTAACTCTAACTCTAACTCTAACTCTAACTCTAACTCTAACTCTAACTCTAACTCTAACTCTAACTCTAACTCTAACTCTAACTCTAACTCTAACTTTAACTCTAACTCTAACTCTAACTCTAACTCTAACTCTAACTCTAACTCTAACTCTAACTCTAACTCTAACTCTAACTCTAACTCTAACTCTAACTCTAACTCTAACTCTAACTCTAACTCTAACTCTAACTCTAACTCTAACTCTAACTCTAACTCTAACTCTAACTCTAACTCTAACTCTAACTCTAACTCTAACTCTAACTCTTACTCTAACACTAACTCTAACTTCATCTCTAACTCTAACTCTAACTCTAACTCTAACTCTAACTCTAACTCTAACTCTAACTCTAACTCTAACTCTAACTCTAACTCTAACTCTAACTCTAACTCTAACTCTAACTCTAACTCTAACTCTAACTCTAACTCTAACTCTAACTCTAACTCTAACTCTAACTCTAACTCTAACTCTAACTCTAACTCTAACTCTAACTCTAACTCTAACTCTAACTCTAACTCTAACTCTAACTCTAACTCTAACTCTAACTCTAACTCTAACTCTAACTCTAACTCTAACTCTAACTCTAACTCTAACTCTAACTCTAACTCTAACTCTAACTCTAACTCTAACTCTAACTCTAACTCTATCTCTAACTCTAACTCTAACTCTAACTCTAACTCTAACTCTAACTCTAACTCTAACTCTAACTCTAACTCTAACTCTAACTCTAACTCTAACTCTAACTCTAACTCCAACTCTAACTTTAACTCTAACTCTAACTCTAACTCTAACTCTAACTCTAACTCTAACTCTTACTCTAACTCTAACTCTAACTCTAACTCTAACTCTAACTCTAACTCTAACTCTAACTCTTACTCTAACTCTAACTCTAACTCTAACTCTTACTCTAACTCTAACTCTAGCTCCAATTCTAACTCTAACTCTAACTCTAACTCTAACTCTAACTCTAACTCTAACTCTAACTCTAACTCTAACTCTAACTCTAACTCTAACTCTAACTCTAACTCTAACTCTAACTCTAACTCTAACTCTAACTCTTACTCTAACACTAACTCTAACTTCATCTCTAACTCTAACTCTAACTCTAACTCTAACTCTAACTCTAACTCTAACTCTAACTCTAACTCTAACTCTAACTCTAACTCTAACTCTAACTCTAACTCTAACTCTAACTCTAACTCTAACTCTAACTCTAACTCTAACTCTAACTCCAACTCTAACTCTAACTCTAACTCTAACTCTAACTCTAACTCTAACTCTAACTTCATTTCTAACTCTAGCTCTAACTCTAACTCTAACTCTAACTCTAACTCTAACTCTAACTCTAACTCTAACTCTAACTCTAACTCTAACTCTAACTCTAACTCTAACTCTAACTCTAACTCTAACTCTAACTCTAACTCTAACTCTAACTCTAACTCTAACTCTAACTCTAACTCTAACTCTAACTCTAACTCTAACTCTAACTCTAACTCTAACTCTAACTCTAACTCTAACTCTAACTCTAACTCTAGCTCTAACTCTAACTCTAACTCTAACTCTAACTCTAACTCTAACTCTAACTCTAACTCTAACTCTAACTCTAACTCTAACTCTAACTCTAACTAAACTCAAGCTCAAACTCTAATATAAACATTTAATCCAATTTTAAGTTTAACTCCAACCCTTACTTTTACTTTACTCATTACTTTCATATTAAAGCCGAGACTGTATTGGCACCTACCCGTGAATGCTGATATTGCTATTTGCATGTTTATGATTGTGGTCAGTTCGGAGTTCGTGATGCCTAAGCTGATCATGCGCTCGCGGAATATGATACCGAACTGTTGCGTAGCCACAAAGCTGACCAGCTGTAAAAAAAGTAATTTTTAAATAAACCGAATATCAATTTTTTTTTTTCAATACTCACTATATTGATACCGCCGGCAATGGCCACCAGCCAACCCCAACCGCCATCGGGTGCTATAAAATTATCACCTAGATCACTTTTGTCGCGGTGCTTCTTTTTTGTTTTTACCGTTTTGGTTCTGATTTCAGCGGCAGTTTTCTCCTTATGTTGGCCATCAGGAATTTGTAGTTTTAAGGTGTTGATTTTGTGAGTATTATTGTTCTTGTTGCTGCGGTAAATATTCTGTGGATTGTTCTCTTCGCTGGTAACTATGTTATTATTATTATTGTTGTTAATGTTTTTGTTGTTGTGGTTGTTATTGGCATTGTCGTCCGTCATATCATCTATTCAGCCGAAAGCTGTAGGCACGTCTCGAAAGAACTGTAAATAAAGGAACTTTATATTTATATATTTCAAAGTATTACGAAATACGAGATAACTCATTTGCGATATAATTAGTTTTAAAGCGATAAGCTTGTATTGCCAGAGCAAACATGTTACTTGTTTGGAATTTGTCTGCTCTGTCAGCCTTGACTCACAAGTTCCACTTCTTTGGATAAATATAATGTCAAACATTGTTGACATTATTCTTGATTTTTTTTTTCTCGGGATTTGATCTCTGATAAGATTATCACAATGATACTATTATTGTAACAAGATCATTGACACGCTTATTAGAGAAAATATATTCTAAACGTAATGCAGTGCAGCTTATCTAAAAAACTTTCTCGCACAAACACTTGGACACGTATATTGACCTATATAGTATCAATGATATTTGGCTTAAATATTACCTGACTCTTTTCAACTCCGCCTATTTACCAAGCAGCCTGTCCAAAGCCAGGGTAAGGGAGGATGATTAAAGGTATAAGGGGGGTTTTAAATCCTTTTGACACCTACATATTCCTGTGTAAAAAGAAAAAGGCCTACCTTGAGCCTGCTGTGTGTCCCAGCTTAATCATGGAGTAGGTTGGACTATTGCATATAGCAATAGTAGCCTTTATATCTATGAATACAATAGCAAAAACAACAGCACAATTTGCTAGTACGGGAATAGTCATCCCCATAGATATCATAGCCGCTGAAATATCATTGACGTTAGGTTAGTGATTTGGTGTTAAAACAACACGAAGCAAATTGGCCATTATCTTTGGATATTGGTGGAAAAATTGGAGAAACGTCATCCTTTTTTTTTATATTAATTTGTTCTAACGAAGATACGTTTAAATAACGTCATCCTAGTTTTCACATTAAATTGTGATAACGAAGATACTGTACGGTGGAGAAGTAGTATAATCAGTACGTTGCAGAGTGGACCGTCCCATACAAGTTAGACGAAAAAAAAATTATTTTATGATTTTAAACGATAGTTTACATGGCATTATTTACTCTCTGAGGTTTGCCATTGCCTGGAAAGAGGTGACGGCCGAACAAAAAAAATAATTTAATTGAAAAAACTTTTCTGTGTTAGATGGAATTGAACCAGGGTTCTCTGGCGTATGGGTCACACACTTTACCCACTGCTCCACGGCCGCCACGTGGGATACTATATCTATAAAAATTAAATTTTTTTTTCGTTATGAAAAAACAGAGACAAAAATTGTTTTTATTTGTGCCAAGGTACCACTTAAGACATGTAGCAAATAAAAAAATAATCCGTGAAATAAGGAAAACAAACAAGCGTCGAAGAATTATTCTCCATAAAGACAATGCGAGCTCCCACACATCAGCTCAAATAAAGGCGTTTTTGACCACTCAAAACATCGAATTAATGGGTCGTCTGCTATACAGTCCTGATTTGGCACCCAATGACTTCTTTTCTTCAAAGACAAACTGCATGGACAACTATTTTCGTCGCCAGAAGAAGCCGTTGATTTGTTAAAAAGCTATGCTTTGGAGGTGTCTCAAGTGCAGTGGGAAACAGTTTATGTCATATGGTTTGAACACTTGCAAAAATGTAATAATCATAAAGGTGAATATTTAAAAAAAAAAACAATTAAGAAAAATATTCGGCATTTATGTTTATTCCCGAAATATAAGTAGCAAACTCGTATTGTTATTATGCCGTACATAAGAATAAACTGACTAGCCTAAAAGTATGCAAACATTTTCATCTACTAACTCTGACATGCAGTGTTGATATTAGTGTTGTAATAAAATTACTTAATCATTTAAACGTGCTCTTGGAAATACATATATCACTAGTTCATCAACAAATTTCGTTTAAGGAAAAATTTTTCCTTCTTTAACACTTGAGAGATTAAATACCTGACCACATTTTATTCAAATAACCCGCGTGTGCCGTTAAGTTTTTACGTTAAAGTTTTTAGTGTCATTAAAAAAATATCGAAGAACTGATAAGAAAACGAAATCACAAAAAATTACGCAAATTTTTAAGCATGTGATAAGGTAATAAAACAATGTTTGTTTCAAATATTGTAGACGATAAAAAGAAAATCAGCAAAGCAATGTTTAATAATAAAGCCAAATAGAAACTTATAAGATCGACGAATCGTTGAAAATACTGGATATACTACAAATCCAATCACTTTATTTATTAAAAATGTACATCACCCTATAAATCTTAAAATAATAGACAAAATCAGTTAGGCACCTGACAATGATTCAAATGTCTAGAATATACAGACAGATAAGAAATAAAATTACTAACGAAATAATTCATGTGCAGGGTAGACCAAATAAAGCAAGTTTTTTTTTTTTTTAAAAATGCGATAAAATTAACAAAATTAAATTTTTCCATATATTATGGCTTTATTGGTAAGAGCAAATACTCCCATTAACCCTTAAATGCACAAGCCCCCCGATTTTTACCAAAAAAATATATTTTATGTAAAATTGAGTTAAACAAAACTGCGTTTTTAGTTTTGAAAAAATTTTTTTTGTTTTAAAAAGTTTTATAAAAAAAGTGGTTGTATCTATACCCAGTGGGGTAGAAGCAGCGCATTTTATGCGCATTTTTGGTGCGCTTGAGGATGCGCTTTTCAGAGTTCAGAGTTGTGGAGCTCATAGTTTTATATACATTTTATTCACAATTAATCAAGCAAGGAAATAGCAGAGCGTTAAGACATTTGACTGTAATGCCAGCAGTCCGAAAAGAAAGAAAAGAAAAATTTAATAAATAAATGCTTGTTAAATACCCAAATTTGAACTCATCTTTTTTATTTATAGAAATTAACCCAGAAACACATTTTAAGTTTTGAATTATTTCTGGCATTTAGGCTGAATTTGCAGGTGTATTCAGAGACTTATAGTTAAATTTCATGGCAATTTTTTTGTGGAACATTTTAACCCGTTATATCCTTGTTTTATGGGTCTTATTTCCCTTTTACATCAAAAGAGCCAAAAAAGTCCTATAAAATGAGAAGGTAAGGAGATAAAATGTTTCACAAAAATATTCCTCGTAGTATTTTACATAAATCCTCAGAACACATCCTATACCCAAAATGTAAGGATAACATGATTTCCTATGCCGATTCACTATAAGAATGTTCAAAAGGGGGGAAACTTAAACTCCCCTAAAATAAGACTCATACGTAAACTTTCAAAACGCCGATACACGTATATTTTTTTTTTTGGTCCCCTCAAAGTTGGTCAGAACCTTGTTATTTTTTTTCGTGTTGAACAGTGTTATGAAACAGAAAGTCGATATTGGCCATAAGTGCTTGAATCGTTTCCGGATTGTTGGCATAACATCGGTCCTTTACGGTTCCCCACAAAAAAGCTTCGAGGCGGCCAACTGACATCGCCAAGACGGCTGATAGCACAATTTGAAAATTTGGTGCGCAAAAGATCAATTTTGGCATGGGCTGTGTGGCATGGCGAGCCATCCTGCATGAACTAGAGGTCGTCCAAATTCATGTCTCCAATTTCAATAAAAAAGTCAGTTAACATGGCTCTGTAACTCCCACCGTTGACCGAAACGTTGTTCCCAGCCTCATTTTCGAAGAAAAAAGGTCCAATGATGCCACCATTCCAGAATCCGCACCAAACTGTCACTCTCTGTAGATGCATCGGCTTTTCGACAATAACGTGCGGGTTTTCCGAGCCCAAAATACAGCGGGAGTACAGCAGGCGCGATGGGTGCTTTATTTCGGCCAAAACTTCTCATTAGCATTTACAGTGAAGAACAAACTATTATAATTATGTAACTGTTGTTTGAAAAGAATGACTATGATAGAAAGTACACTAAGGGAAATAACGCATATTAACAGTATCCACGACTGTGTATAAATTTTATTTAACTCTACATCACTAACGTTAGGGTGGGATCCACCCAGTCACTGTTTCTATGCACGATTTCTAATGCAATACTAATTCTTAATGTTTTCTTTTAAATGTAACAAATCAATTCTTTTAATAAAAAACCTTTTAAAATGGTAAAAATAATCTTGAATTTATTTAAAACCAACACTTTTCTTAGGTTTAAGAAATTACATCTTTATAGCCGAGAGTTTATTATGTGGGTCGAAAACACCCAGAGTTAGTTGTGCCGCAACTCAGCAATAGGTTAGTGATCCAGGGTTAAATATTTACGTGGATAAATGAAATATTTTCCTTTTTTTTTCGTATTTAAATTATGTATACCATTCAGAGAAGCTTCTGACTTATGCCAAACAGCTGAAATAGCCGACAAGCAGCAACAACATCGCACTCTGTTCCTGCAGTTTATCAATGACGTTTTTAGAATTGAGATTCTTGCCTGTCGCTGAATTTTGTTATAGTTATAGTTCTGGTTTGGTTTTTGTATTGAAATATATATAGCCTAGATGTTTATCCAATATGATTCGTGAATGCGATGGGTGAGCGCATAATAAAATTATGTAAGGTAAAAGTGACAACAATATATTTTCTCACGAGTGTCTTGCACCGATTTGCCTGCATATTTTGGTTTTTTCTTTTCTTTCCTACTTTTTCAGTTGGTACAATATTATGTATCAGAGATCTGCAACAAGTCAATTGAAAATCAAGTAACTTGAAAATAATCAAGTTTCGACTTGACTTGTAGAAACTTGATATGTTTCTACCCTACAAGCCTCGACTTGCTTCTGAAAAACGAATCATAAGTCAGACTTGACTCTATTTTCTTTCTACCCTACATTAATTGGTAGAAAAAATCAAGCTTTCTACTTTTCAAGTCTGTTTTCAAGTCTATGCGTCTGAGCTGCCGCAGAAAGCTACTGACGACCGTCTACTTATACTTTTCTATACAAAGTGACAAAATAAAAAATATGCAACAACAACAAAAAAACAAACAAACATACTTCAATCCATGGTGTAATAATAATAAGGTGTTAGTGAATTTGACACTTCTCTCTCAAAATTATAAATTTTTTCGCCCCGCTCCTGTCAAAAACAGCTGATGGTGGATTGGAATGAAAATAAATCAGCTAACGTGCAGTCGGTCGAAGCTCAATGTCATGTCCACTTCTTTTGATGGCTATTATTAGTTGAGATGTTGAACATTCTTTCATGGCATTCGATATTTTCTTGAAGCAGTCGATGTGAATGCAAGACAATTTGCATGCTGGCCAAAGCTTTATGTCGGTGGCTCCTTTCAGTGCACGTTTTTGATAAAATTACAGAACCATTCAATGGCGAACTTGGCAAATGGGCGAATACAACTGAAATAACTTTTTGTCAACACAACACGGCACAATTAATTGAATTAAATATTTATTTAAACATTATTCGCACAATAACCTATAAAAACTATAACACATCATTATCTAGCAACTCAAACAAATAACACAATTTGACAACTATCAACGGTTCCTCTCTTTCGCTATCAATTTTTTGACAGAAAGAAAGCTATTCTTGGTGTTGTCAAAAATTCACTAACACCTTATTATTATTACACCATGCTTCAATCCAATGCTTTAAAGCAGTGTCGACTGGGTAGTACACACGAGTGGGGAGCAACACTTTGTTTTTTTGCGTATATATGAAAGAAAAAATGAGACAAAAGCTATTGTTTTGGTCGACACTTCTTTAAAGTTAAACTGTTTTCTCAACTCGAGAAACGAAGTTTGCATTGACGACACGAAGTTAATTCCACGAACTTTGTAAACAGACTTGAAAATAAACGATTTGTAGGAAAAATAATTGCTTTTTCCTTACATTTCAAGTTTCTACATTTCAAGTTTTCTACATTTGGCGACTTGATTTTTGCTGCCTATGATTCGCGCAAACTTGTTGCTTGCCTGCCTCGACTTGCAGCGAGTTGAAAAATTAAAGGAACTTAAACCAGCAAAATGAATCCATTAATGCAGATCTCTGTTATGTATTATGGCACCAAATGTCAAAAATAGTATAAATTAGAGAACGAAAATAAAATATGCAGGAAAATGGCATTTGATGGACGCTGCTCGTGAGAAAATAGCCAGTTGTCAAGGCTACCTTGTATAATTATATCATGGGCGAGCGAAGCTCGGTTCCCCACGAAATCTCACCCACCGCACTCACGAATCATCTTGGCTAAACATCTAGGATATATAATCTTCATTACAAAAACCAAATGAGAACTATAAAACCAATAGTAACATATTGAATTTAAATATATTGCTTTTTAATTTCAATATTTTTATATAAATTTTCTTTAAATGCGATAGTTTTATTTTCAAATAGTAAATATTGGAAAGATATTTTAAAAAAATCGTGCATAATTTTAATATATTTTTTATTAAGTCTGTTTCAATATTTTAATATTTTATGTAATTAAAAAAGTATTTAAATAAATTTAAAGTATTTACATGGTCGATTCATGCAAATGCGATATTGGTGCAAAAATTACTCGCTTTTTGGATAAATTAAAAAGTTTTTGGATAAATTTAATATTTTTTTGTCTAAGTGTACTTACGGAGAAAAAATTTTGTGCCGTAACAATCTACATTTTCTTTCTTCGTGCTTAAAACATGAATTTCAAACTATTCAAGTGTATAACAGTTTGAAATTAAACATGTTTGTAATAGCAACAATTAATCTCTATTTATTTATTATTGTTTTTTGTTTTTAGTGCAGATAAGAGACGTGCATTTTTAGTTTCAAACATCATAACACTCAAGGTTGTGGGCCGAAAATCACTGATACCGACAGACGTCATAAATTCGTTTATAAACTAGTTAAAACAGACTAATTTCGTTACAATTAATATAGCGATAACGAACTTAACCCATTCATACTTGTGCTGAGGAAATATACATGACACGAAAAAGAATTTTGTTTTTGAACCAACATAAATTATACTCGTGGCGCATTGTGGTTCAATGGACGTACTTAAAGGAAGTGATAGATCGTTTGAGTGGAATTTCTTTGACATCATGTGTCACAGTGATTGATGGCATGGCCCAAGAGCATGATTTCTTTTGTAAAATACGTAAATACAGAATGGGTAAATGCCTTTTTCACAAACGGTATTTATGGTCTTAACTGACAACAACAAATCGAGTGAAATAGTTAAGGGTATTCTTTTAACCTACTTAAGTGATCGCTCTTATATTGTGATTATTTTGTGATAATGAAATTTATATAGATAACAATTGAAGAACACTTGACTCATCGTCAAAGTTTTGATATTTATTTATTTCTGTGATTTTAGAAGATATGATTTACAGTTCGAAATGTAGTTAAGATATTTAACACTGGATACACTGGGGCGCAAATCCCAGCACTGGCCTAGTCTTTCTTTATTCTAAACACGTACAGTCTAGACTGTCCTAAGATCTTGTTTCTTATTTTTTTCTTTAAGTATTACCTACATAATTAAGAAAAGTAAAAAAATATTAACAACCCGACTTGCAAATGAACTTCGAAAGAAGAAATTTTAATATTCGACAATTAAAGCTTTCGTTCGGCTTTCACAAAGCATACTCGCTTGTTGATAAAAAAGCTATTGTTAGGTATTTCAGAAGTTGTAGTTTCTAATAAGCTTGAAAAAATAAGTTTACAGAGATTATTGGAAGCTTCAAATATAAAAGATTTTCTTTAAGCCTGTTAAGGATATCAATACAGCTTTGTTAGAAGCATAATCGAAGTTAGCTCACATTTTTTTCTGTAGCTTTTGAAAGCCTGAAGAATGTTATGAATCGAATCTTTATAAAGTCAAAGCTTGTATCATTTCTCTTATTGAAGCTGTAAGAAATTTGATCTTTTAAGTGCTATATTCAATATTATGAATTCATTCACAGACTAGTACTCGTCATTATATTAAAATTATCATTTTATACTAACTACTGCCGAACATTTGAATTTCTCTCAATTGAAGCTTCACACCAGGTACGTAATAAAAACTAAACTTTCGTTTCAAGTTAAGGGGAGCAACGCAGCCAGAGGCCGAAAAAAAAGGTCATGTTTGTGAATTTTTTTAAGGAAACCTATGGGATATTTTTGAATGAGGGTTTTTATACCTAAAAATATACACATTCAAGAGTATTTTTAGTTTTTTTTTATTAAAAAAAATTTAATATTAAGGTCGATACAGCAGTTTTTGTAGAGCGCTCTGAAAAAAAGGTGAAATGCGGTGACCAAGATTGCTCCTCCTTAATTGATCTGAAACAAAAAAATGAAATACATTATTAAAGTAGATACTTAAAACTCGTACTTGTCATAGCCGTTTTTGGAAATATTGATTTTTCACAAAATGGCGGACTTTCAAACGTAAAAAAACGATTTTCGACCAAAAATTCGTCATAGTTTTGCCTATAAAAAATGAACGAAGCTAAAAAAAAAAAAAATCCTATGACAAGTACGAGATTATTATGTGTACAATAAGCCTGCAAAAAAATCAAAACGATCGCTTCACTGAGCTTTGAGAAATCTTGGTCACCGACTTTGAAAACATGGTTTCGAGAAAAACGCGTTTGAAAATAAGCGCCAGCACTGCGCGCTCTAGAAGGCGGTTCACTCAGTAGGCTATAACTTTGTTATTTTTTGAGATATTAACTTGAAATTTTCAGCAAATATTCTTGAAACTTACGGCTTTAAGAAAATGCAAAAAAAATTTTTGAAAAAAAAAAAAAGTTCTGACTGCGTATCTCCCCTTAAGTACAAGCCTCTCGCATGTACATACCACAAATAGAAGCTATAGCTTCTCAGTTTTATGAACGGAATAGAAGCTGTTAGCTTCCATTAAAGCTCGAGCTTTAGAAACTAAAGCTTTGCACTTTAAGCTAATATAAGCTTTTACTTCCAATTCAAGCTCTAGTAGAAATTGAAGCCTCTAGTAAGTACCCCGAAAAAAATGTTTTAAAATTGACGACAATTGTTATTAATTTGACGAATTTTGTGTTTAAAAAATAGCTTGCAACTTAAAGCCTCGTTTACATGATATCACTTACAATCTCACACAACCACTTTTTTTGTTAAAAAGAAAACGTGTGAAACAGGCATTATGTTTTTGCTTTTAAAGAATGTGATATCCCCTGTGATTTCATGTGATACTAGGAGATAGAAAAAGTTCAGCTTTTTGAACTTTTGCTATAAAAGTGTATCACTTGCTTTAAATTTGAATACCATTTTAATACTTGTTGCTTGTGAACTGTCTAGTTTTGACAATTCATAAAAAAAAATTAAACAAATTTTTTTCAATATCGAAATCACGCACAAAGTTTTCAAACATTATTCTTATTTAATCCATTTAAGCTCCAGCTGAAGCCGAAGTTTCTTGAATGTATCGAATAGAAACTAAAGCTTCACACTTTGCGCCTAATAGAAGTTATAACTTCTCATTCAAGCTCTAGCATAAACTTAAGCCTCTTGTAAGAACCGAATAGGATCTTGAGTTTTGCACTTTAAATAGAACAGAAGCTGTTACCTTTCCTTTAAGCTCCAGTAAAAGCCGAAGTCTCTTGAATGTATCGAATATAAACTGAAGCTTCACACTTTGCGTCTTATAGAAGTTATAACTTCCCATTCAAGCTCTAGCAGAAACTGAATTCTCTCGTAAGTACCAAATAGAAGCTCTAGTTTCACACTTCGGACAGAATAGAAGCTGTTACCTTCCATTTAGGCTTCAACTGAAGTCGAAGTATCTTGAATGTATCGAATAGAAACTAAAGCTTCACACTTTACGTCTAATAGAAGCTATAACTTCCCATTCAAGCTCTAACAAAAACTGAAGCCTCTCGTAAGTACCGAGTAGAAACTCTAGTTCATGATACAATTATACAGGTAGGTTTGACAACAGGCTATTTTCTCACGAGATCGTTCATGGATTGTCAAACTCGTCTGTTTTTTGTTTTTTTTTTTTTTTTGTTTGCTTTGTCTTGCATGTGGCGTCCGTGGCGTAGTTGGTTAAAGTGCGTGGCCGCTATGTCAAAGAACCGGGAGACCCAGGTTCGAACCCCAGCAGCGACACAAAATTATTTGAATTAAAATAATTTTTCTGTACGGCCGCCACCTCTCTGCAGACAATGGCAAACCTCAGAGAGTAATAAAAGCCATGTAAAGCTTCTTGAGAATAAGAACATTCCGTTCATCGCCGTTCGGAGTCGGCGTTAAGCCTGTAGGTCCATTTCTCGGTCAATTATGTACAAACTTAATAACACGCACAACACAATTGATCATAAGAAGCTAGGTCAAAGTCCTTTCAAGGGCTGAAATGGCCAGTTATTTATTTTTTTTTTTTTTTGTCTTGTATGATTTTTGACAATTCATGTTCGCTGGAAAACTGTCACACCTACCTGATTAATTATACCATGCTCTAGTTTTGCACTTCGAGCAGAAAAGAAGCTGTTACCTTCCATTTAGGCTTCAGCTGAAGTCGAAGTCTCTTGAATGTATAGAATATAAACTGAAGCTTCGCCCTTTGCGCCTAATAGAATCTATTTCTCATTCAAGCTCTAGCAGAAACTGAAACCTCTCGTAAGTCCCGAATAAAAGCTCTAGTTTTGCACTTCCATTTAGGTTTCAGCTGAAAGTCTCGAAAAAACTAAAGCTTCACACTTTCCACCTAATAGAAGCTATAACTTCCCTTTCAAGCGCTAGCAAAAACTGAAGCCTCTCGTAAGTACTGAATAGAAACTCTAGTTTCACACTTCGAACAGAATAGAAGCTGTTATCTTCCATTTAGGCTTCAGCTTTGACGCCGATGTCTCGAAAAAAAACTAAAGCTTAGAGTTGTAACTTTCCATTCAAGCTCTAGCTGAAACTAAAGCCTCTCATGCAACGTATAGAAGCTGTAGCCTCACACTATTTGCATAATAGAAGCTTTAAACTTCCTTCCATTCAAGTTCCTTCTGAAGTTGAAGCCTGTTGTTTACATCGAATAAAAGCTGCCGTTCACATTGTATAGAGGAAGTCGGAGTATTCTTGGACACACTTTTTTTTTGCCAAAAACTCGCAAAAAAAAGAAAGCTTTTCTTAAAATTGCAAAGCTTTATTTTGTAATATGAGAAATAATCTTCCTTTTGGTATCAGCAGTTTGGCCAAAATGTTTCAATTTGTAAACTTTATACCAGTTGGCGCAAACAAATCTGTTTTTGATATATTAAAAAATCTCGAGGAACTATTGGGCAGTTTGTAAATTGATAAAAAAATGAAAATTATTGATGGAAGAACGTTTATTTTTGAACGGAAACGGAAGAATAAATCAATTAATAAAATAAAGTGAAAGCGATGAAAACTATTCTGAATGGCATGATGGCACTATTGAACACACGTGAAAATATTCGGTTTTCCTCCGGCGCAACTCTCGTGAACACTTCGATCGTAAACGATCCAATCCCGAATGGGATTATATCCCAAACGCTAATTTTTAGAAAATGACGGCGTAAAAGTAACCCTATGCAAGCTTCATACAAAATTCTTTTTTTTGTGTCGGAGGCTTAAGGTTCCACCATTATAATAAATATATTTATTTGAGTTGGTTCGTCGAAAAATATAGTTAAAATAAACAAAATACTAAGAGAGAAAAAAAATTTTGGAAGTTTAAATTTGCTATTTGCTATGGCAGCGAGATAACGGTATGTATACACAGGTCGAGTGCTCAATGGAAATTAGGAAGTCAATAGAATGTAATTTTTTTTTTTAAAGCTTTCTATGGTACGAGTAATTTTATGTTTTTTATTTGAAAGCCTACCTCTATTACAACAGTCTTATTCAAGTTCGATGCCGAAGCTTAATGGAAATACAAATAAGCTTTATTGTGCTTGTAAAAGCAAGCTCATCCTCGTCTTACAGAATTTGTTTTCCGAAGTTTAACATAAGTTGAAGAAGCTTCTGGTAAACAATAAGAAGTTAGCTTTTTGTCTATAGCAGCCAATATGAGTATTTTTAGAAATCACATAGTTTCCATAATCAGCACTATAAAGCTTGCCGCAATCTTTATAGAAGCTCATTAGTTAGTACAGTTTTTTTCGCTGGTTTGCAAAACAGATAAGAATGTCAAGAGCGTGATTCCACAAAAGTAAGTCAAGGAAGGGTTAAGTATCTGGCAGATTTTTTTTAACTTTTCAAGAAAGTCATCAAACTTGTTTGTAAGTTTACAGTTCTATAAGATATTTTTAATGACTGACGCAATCTTCTGATGCACTTAAAAAGCTTAAAAATAAATTCTGAGTTTTATTATAATTTCTTTGTTACTTAAATGGTCATAATACACAGCACGATTTTCTAGTTACTTTCTACGTAAGTTCTACAAACTAGGGATAAGCATTGCTGGACTTTTAGTTACAAAAATATAGATAAAAAGATATCGATCTACACTAAAGTCTTATTGGCTATAACAACTTTTAGATCTCTTAGCCAAAAATGGATGGTAAAAACAATTCTCGATTCTTCTATTTGAAAGATACAACACGCTTAGCACGCGATCAGAGATCATTTCGTTTTTATGTCAACTTTTTATCTAGATTGTACAACTTTTGTTGGCTTTTTCCTTTTAAAGCAAACAGTAACGGACTAACTTAAGGCGTCTTTTGCAACTTCTAGATACTTTTTGTCGGTATCTGCGTACATTTTGGTTTTTGTTTTTTTTTTATATATTACTGTACAAAATGCTCTTAAATTCGTAAAACGATGGCATTGGACTCAACACATGTTTCCGTTGTTTTAACACACCTTTAACCGTTTTGTTTTGTTTACACCGCTTTTATTGTCGCTGTTGTATACTGCTCACTTTTTCAATCAAAATGCAAATATTAAATATTAAAGTTTGAAATTAAATATTTACACATAAATTTTACACAAATTAATTCAGTATCATTTGGATTGTCAACACTTTTTTATTGTCGGATTTATTATTTTTTTTTTATTTTTTTATTTTTTTTTTTTTTCTTTTAGCATTTAGATTTGCATTATTTGCAAGATCATTTAATTGAGAATTTTTTTGTTGTTAATGAAATAGTCAACTTTTGCGCTACGCTGTTCGATGCATACTGAATGCGGAACGGCATCAGGTGTCGCTGCTGTTGCCTGTTGGCTACAATTTTTAGGGCTTACAATCAGTTCAACCGGCTCAACTCGCAGTGTGCGCCTCGAGGTATTGATAAAGTTCTTTGGTATTATCAATAGGTATCTCTCCATATAAAAATATATCTTTATCTATTAAGTATATACATATAAAGAATATATATAAATATTTATCAATGAATATGCCGTAGTATCAAGCTTATTATAAATGTTTATGTCGCCACTTTTTAGTTGCACGAACAGCTGTTATAGCAAATTTTTCTAAGAGATTTGATATCTATGGGTTGAAATTGTATCTGTATATATATTGTATATGCGTCGGAAGCTTGTCTCGTGTCAAGTGCAGCCTCTTATTTTTTAATCCTCAGTGATCACTCAAGAAAAGCTGTCTCTTGGTTGTAGATCTTGCTAATAACATTTGTTTTTTTTTTTGCTTGCTTGCTCATTTGAGATAACTATACATTTTTCCCATACATAAGCATCTATATTAAATTCTACAAATTATAATTGGATTGAGCAAAAAATTTGTTTGCACTGGTGTAACATCAAAAATAATTTTGATGGAAGTTTTCTTTCTGTTTGATGTATAAGTTTCTGATAAGCTCTAGTAACCTTTTTCTAATTTACTCCACCGCACAGTGGTTGAGCCCCATACAAAAAGTTTCAATAAATAGAAGGATTCACCCTAGATCAATAAAAATTCAAATCACATACAAAAATATTTTGAAATCCGCCTAAAACCATGCCTACCTACCATATAAGACAAAAAATTTAAAACGCTATTTTTTTTCTGTTATTGTGTTTATATGTTAACCACTCCCTGAAAACTCTTAAATGTATGGGAAGAATAAAAAAATATATTTTATACCACGCCCACCTGCTATATGAAATGTTTTAGTGCATGTGATTTTTAAAATTTCAACTTTCATGAGGCATAGCATTTAAACGGCTGAATGTAGTGGTTTATTTTATTCAAAGATTTTATTTGTTGGGTTTTTATAAAAAAATAAAATAAAAAAAATTATAAAAAAGAGCTGTTTATTTCGTTACTATTAAAAAATAAAAATGGAGTGAACCTCATGCATTTTGCAGCAAATTATTTCTGGTTGTAAGAGTGATACTAGCAAAATCTTACAAGTTTACTTTTACATACTTTTGGGCAGTGTAATAAAACGTGCGCAAGTCGTGTTGCTTATGCCATGTCTACACATAGAGTTCAGTTTGAGTTCGATATGAATTGTGTTTAGTGTGACATTTCTTTATTTACTTTTCTTTGAGACATTTCTCATATTTTTTCGGCACATCCACCATTGTGCCATCAATTCACTTGAGGACAAGCCTGTCAGAGATAATGAGATGGGAAACTTCGTTTCTATTGTGAATTCTATTGATTTCGACAGCTAAAAATGCTGCTTCTCCAATTTTTTATGCAATCAAGTATTGTGTATGTGAGTTCACCTCATATTTGTCAAAAATAGGTACTACACCCAAAAAAGTCTTGCATATTCAAAAGAAAATTGCTTTTAGCTGAGCAAGATTATTGTTAATAATAGTCGATAAAGAACTTTTGTCAATATAGAAATGTCAATATTGTCAATCTAATTTATAGAGTTGCTTTGATAACACTCAAAAATATTTTTGAAAAAAAAAATTGAATTTAAAATAAAAACACTTGTTCTATTTACAAGTGCTGTTGTTAGCAGAAAAACATAATTCAATTTCTTTCAATAACAGCTATATATTTGTTTTAAAAACTCTGTTCTAATTTTTAAATGCATGAATTTGTTTGAACAAAAATTGCAAGCTAGTTTTTCCCTATGTGTACACTAAGGAAAATAACGCATATTAACATTATCCACGCCTGAGTATATATTTCATTTAAATATTTACGTGGATAAATCAAATATTTTCCTTACAACTCGTTTTTTTCCCGTATTTAAATTTTATTTATGCCACACACTGACACACATATTCCATACAGCTGCCAAGCAGTCGCCAAGCAGCAGCATCGCACAGGAACAGAGTGCGATGCTGCTGCAGTTTCTTCGCACCAGCAGTTGCAGGTCTTATAGTTCTCATTTAGTTAATGTTTCAATCGTAATATATCATGGATATTTTGCAAATATGATTTGTGAGTGCGGTGGTGAGTGCGAAGCATGATGAATTCATGTAAGGTGGAGTGACAACTCAGTATTTTCTCAAGAATGTCACTCCACTCTACATGATTTCATCATGCATCGCACTCACCACCGCACTCACAAATCATATTTTCACAAAAAGAAAATAAAATATATCACTAAATGGCGTTTGATATGGACGCAGCTCGTGAGAAATATTCAAATAAATGGTTTTTCAATTTCAATATTTTTATATAAATTTTCCTTTATGGACAAAAATAAGGCAAAGTTTGTATTTTTGTTGTAGGACAATGAAAAGGCGTACGAACTTTTGGTTATGATGATTATATTAGTTTATTATCAGAAAATTTAAAAAAGTGAAAAAGTTGAAAAAATTCAAAATGGCGGCTACAAAATGCACATTTCCGTGGGCCCCTGCGTGCGAAACATGGTGTCCTAACTAAAATTCTGCCGCTTCTTGTGGTGGACTGAAATCAAAAATTGTTGTTATTACTTAAAGATAATGATATTTTCTATGACTGGAACTAAAATTGTTATTATCCATGTAAAATTCATTGAATAATGAACATAAGAACTAAAAGTTCAAATTTTGCTTGTTTTTTTCCATTTCAACAACGTTAAAAAAATATAAATAAATAATTTTTATACATGATGTTAGTTCAGGGCGTACAAAAAAGCATGCACTTCCAAACAGTTCTTAGATAAAGAGAATCGGATCAATAGATCAGGCCTGAGAGTTTTAGTTAGATCGGAAAACGTGGTTTCGAGATAAGCGCGTTTGAAGTTTTTTTAAAAATTTAGTTTGGAAATAACGCGCGTGAGATAGCTGTCTTCAAGACGTTGCCATTCGAAAAATATTCGTCGGATCGAAAAATCCATTTACACACATATTCTACACATATGTGGCTTTCATTTTTTGCAAATTTTTAGTCCAAAATGAGGGAACCCTTCCCTTAAATGCGATAGTTTTATTTTCAAATAGTAAATATTTGAAAGATATTTAAATATATTCGTGCATAATTTTAATACATTTTTTATTGATTCTGTTTACATGTTTTAATATTTTATTTAATTAAAAAAGTATTTAAATAAATTTTAAATATTTACGTAGTCGATTTAAGTAAATGCGTTATTGGTGCAAAAATTACTCGCTTTTTAGATAAATTAAAAAAGTTTTTGGATAAATTTAATTTTTTTTTCCCTTAGTGTACACTGGTGGTTTAGCTGTCGAAAGTGAGATATTCACCAGCGTTCATGTCCATCCAGAGGGGTGAATTCATCAAGAATCCATCGAGAGGGGTGAGTTTGTCATTAAATTTTACTAACACATTTATAATATTTTCATAAGTATTGACTGCATTTTAGCATACGGCTATCTCTTTTTTGCCGAAGTTTCCAATCTATTTATCTCAGCTTCAGGCTTCAGGCTTCAGCCTGCAGCCATTTCTGAGTACACATGCGAGTTCTTACCTTACGCTGCGTTAAGACCTCATCTTCCACACTTGCTCAAGTTCTATTTTTCGTTTTTTTGTCAATTTTTTACAAATAATAAATTGCACAATTGTAGAACAGCTGTTTTTGACATTTCTCACAACAAAATTATACAAGTTGCATTCGAACGTGCCTTTTTATAAGAACATTAGCATACTTTTAGGGATTTCTCAAAATTGAGTTTTGATAAACACAGAAACAAAGTTGAGTTTGGTTGAGTTTAGTTGAGTTTCATCCTGCAAAATTGTACTGGAGAACTTCAAGAGTTTTTTTTGCGTTCAATGGAAAAGCTCAACTTTGTACTGGAAACTCGAATTAAACTATCTGTGTAGACATGGCAATACTAGGGTGTCCCAAATGAAAATTTTTTTTTCGAATTTCATAGTCGCTCAACCTTTGTTTGAAAGTTTATAGGTTAAAGTATTTTTGAGATTTTTTTCAGATTTTTTGGAAGAGGTTTAGAGGTTGCGCTAATCGGATTTTCCCTAAAAATCAGGCTTTTCGGAGATTTTTTGAATTTCAAGCATAAGTTGGTCAAGCATAAGAGATTTTCTAAGTTTTTGAGTCATCATTTTTTTGTTTTTGTCATAAAGACAAATATCCAAACTTTACTTTAATGTACATAAATCAAGAAGTGTTGGCATTTTTTTTTTGACATTTTGGTGTACTATATATTATTTTTTCGTGAAATTGACTAAAATTTTTTAAAAAATGCTTAATAATTTTTAAGAAATTCATCAAATTGAAAAAAAGTAATTATGCGCTTTGAATCATAGTAAAATTTTGAACAATTTAAAAATATTAAAAATCTTGATTTAACTCTTGCCGTTCTGAAGTTATAGCCTTTTAAAGCTTTTTAACCGTTGGTTGAATCATTAAATTGGTTGGTGCATCGACTATGAAATTGCTAAAAATATGCAACGAGTAAACCTGCCCTTTCAAACAGCTGGGAGAAAGGATGCAAGGTGTAAATCTATTGTAATAATGAGCTGGTCTAGTAATTAAAAAACAAACGTTGCAACAAATATACTTCTCCATCATCTTCAAATATCCGTTACCTATCCGGGAAACTTGTTGCCTTAGCCTTTTTTGATGAACGCATAGAAACCAAAATTTCAAGAAATTTGATGCCAATCAAAACTCGCGAAGTTATTAGCTAGTTAGTCCATTTCCCTCTAAGACTGTAGCTCCGACTTTAAAAATTTTAAACGCATTTTTCTCAAAACGCTTTTTAAAAGTCCGTGTTCACTGCCATTTAAAAACAACATTACCTATTATTAAAAACAACATTAACATTACATAAAAAAACCTCCCCCAATAATAAGTTTAAGATTATTTTTACATTAAGGGGGTTTTCCACTTAAAAAATGCCATAATTTTCCGTGAAAATGAACAGTTCTAACTTTAAATGACCACCAAAAATTTTAAAATGAAATGTTGAGAGGATTTGATGACGCTTTCCTCTCTTTTTCCAAAGACGTTTTTGGAAAAGCTTTATCACCGGCTTGTTTGTTGATATTCTCGCATAAAAAAAAAATACAGAATGTTGTTGAAATGATACTTAATAATGTACAAAAGATTTGAATAAATTTGCTCTATCCATATGTTTAAAAGAAACAATTTGCAAAAAAAGTTTTTTACGCTAAAATCTTTACGCCCTAAAGCGTGATTAACTATACAAGCACTTTCAATATTAAATCTTTCAACCTTTAGCCTCAAAATTATATGTGAAAAAAACACTTTCCCACTTCTCACTCAAGATTTATTATTTATTATTTAATCACAATTAATATAACACAGTTAATTAATTAATTAATTTATCACAAGATATCACAAAATCTTTAAAAATAATATAAGTGAAGTTTTTTTTTAATTTAAAAACACAATGTAGCTAGCTACTTTTATCAAATACAAGATAAAAAAAAATATTATATAATTATTAAAATTTTCTAATTTTGGTACAATTAATTACTTGGATCAAGAAAATTCTTCTCTTAATAAGAAAAATAAAAATCAAAGCATTCCAATATTAATGAAATTATTTATTTGGATGAAGTAAATTGTTCTCAAATCAAGAAAATTATCCTAGTTTTCAGCAATTTGTTTACTTGAATTAAGCAAATTTTTATAAATATTAGACTTGAATCTTAAAAAAATATTTATGAGTTGTAAACGAATGTTTCTTGGATTAAACATTTTTTTATTTGAATATTATGTGCTTTAAATTTGCTCTATTCTAGCAAAATAATGCCTGAGTTGAGAAAGTTACGCTTGAGTGTAAACTGATTTGCTATTTGCTTGGTTCAAGCATAGAATGCTTAATTTTTTTCTCTACGTGTATGTTCGTATATTTCGGGTGAAGTATTCGATTTCAAACAATGCCTAAAAGTATACTAAATAAAATTGTTGACATACTAACTCTTATGCTATGTTTATTATAGAGAGAGTTTAGTTTGAGATTAGTTTGAGTTTAACCAAAGCTGTTCACACAGATATGCGTCGGCAGAATTGAGTTTAATTTGACATTTCTTTGTTTACTTATGTGTTTTCATATTTTTCCACCTACACCACAGTGACATAAATTCCATTTGAGGACAAGGCTGCAGCCATCTCTGCGTACACATGCGAGTTCTTCCTAGCGCTGTGCAATTCGGATATTTTCTTTTTTTTTTAATAGTAAATTGCACAACTTTAGAAACAGCTGTTTTTGACATTTCTCATCACAAAATCGTTCAATACTCTGTACGTTCCTTTTCATCGGAACATCAGCATGCTTTTAAGGTATTTCTCAAATTGAGTTTTGATAAACTCAGACAGTAAATTGAGTTTACGTTGAGTTTCATCCGGCATAATTGTACTGGAAACTCCAGAGTTTATTTTGAGTTCAATGGCAAAACTCAACTTTGTAATGGAAACTCATACTCTCTGTGTGAACAAAGCATTAAGGCTGAAACAATACTCGATACGCATTTAATTTTTGCCAAATGTTGTAAAAAGGAGCACAAAACAGCTCACTTTTATTATTTAAAACATTTGAGTTAAAAATCAACAAAAACTATTTCATGTATGAAATATAAGTGCGGCGATGTGATAATATAATTATGTATATAAAGCTAAAAATTGAATTTTCCGTTTTTTGTTAATATCAACTTGCATAAAAAATTATAAAAAGCTACGTAAAAATAAAAAAAAATGCATCAAATAGCTCATGAATTTTGGTATTTTTTTTTTATCCACTTTTCAACCACTGTGCACCGCGGAGTACACAATTTCCAAACAACCTCGTTGGATATAAGAGTAAATATCAAAACATAGTTTTTTGATTATCTAATCGCAGAAACAAATGAAAACATGTTCTATGAAAGTTATTTAATTTAGTTTGTTTTTGATAAGTTTTACACATAAAAGCCCAAGGTTCTAACGTTCGACATCCCAGATTGCTTTTGCAAATTTTAACGATTCTAAATATAAAGGGTTATCTATTTCGGGTTTCGAAAAGTGCAGCCCTGGCATTTGAAAGTTCTCAAATATTCATGTCATCCATCCTGTTCTACGACCTGTTCTACTGTTCTATTACAATATGACCTTTTACCACCGAACAACGCGTTAAAATTTCGATATTCTTGGTTTTTGTTAGATCAAAGTAAAATTTAAATAACAAATTAAAGCAAAATTTTCATACAGTTGCGGCGAATTAATTAACACTGAACTAATGAACACTGGCGAAAATTGCAATGAATCCCATATAATTATTTTTTAAAAGGTGGATGCTTTCATCCCGTTATATTTTAGACTTGAGCTGTACTTTTTAAAATTGCATCAGTCGAATTCATTGTTGTTTGTTTGTTTGCAAATAAAACAGTTTTTACAAAATCATTCGATCGTGCGGCGGTATAATTAAAAGCGATTCATTTTTCAATAAATTTCATTTAATATTTACAGAGGTATTCAATAATTTTTGGTATGTCTAAATCAAATTGTCTTAATTTTTTATAAAAATGGGTAAGAACAAGAGCTGTAATCCTGGCACAAGAGATGCTATTTATAAACTTCACTCAGATGTGCACAAGACCTATGGAGACATTGCAAAAAAATTAAAATGGTCGAAAACTACGGTGTATAATGCTGTACAAGATTTATAGAAATATAAGACTCATGAGTCGGTCTACAGATGCAAACGTTCACGTAAAACAACAGAAGCGGTGGACCGTAGGATGATTGTTCGAGCTGCGAAAGCTAACCCATTTCTAAGCGCTAAGGAAATACAAAGCCTGGTTTTTGGTGAGGACCCCAATGCATTATCTGTACGTTCTATAAGAGAAAGACTAAATGAAAATCAGCTCTTTGGCAGAGCATCAAGGAAAAAGCCATTGCTTCTTAAAAAAAAAAAAAAAACAGACAAAACAGGTTAAATTTTCCAAAGGAGCACAAAGATTGGACGATTTCTCAATGGAAAAAAATACTCTGGAGTGACGAGACTAAGATCAATAGAGTAGGAAATGATGGAAAGCAATACGTCCGACAGCCAAAAAATGCAGAATTTAGTTAAAAATACACAACAGTAAGTTTAAAGCATGGATAAGGAAGTGTGATGCTCTGGGGTTGTATGTCATTTAAAGGAACTGGGGCCTTGTACCGCATAGAAGGCATTATGAACTCAAAGAAGTACATAAGCATTTTAGAAAATGTCATGCTACCATATGCAGAGGAGAATTTGCCAATTACATGTAAATTTATGCAGGACAATGACCCAAAGCATACGGCCAGATCAACTAAATCATGATTTGAACAAAATTCTCTTGATGTTATCAAATGACCATCATGCAGCCCAGATTTGAATCCTATAGAAAAAATCTCTGGAATGAGCTTAAAAGAGAAATTTCAAAAAACAAAACTTAAATGAACTTTATGAAATTGCCCAGCGAGCTTTCAATGAAAGACCAAAAAGATGTCAGGCTTTAATTAACTCTATGCCTAAACGATGTCGAGATGTCATCGCAAACAAAGGTTTTGCAACAAAATATTAGCATATATTTCAATTGAAGTCAATATAATCAAAATTTGTTAAATCGTTCTTAATTAGTTTGCCATCTCATATTTCTAAGGAATATTTAGTTTTGAACATAAACGAAAAGTCATGTGTTAAAGTAAGAAAATATTTTTGTTTATGTTAAGTTAATATCTGATTTATAAATGCATATACAAAAAACACAAATTCTCCTTTTCGTTTTTATAGAAAAGTTCAAAAAGTATTTACTGTCATAACGTTCTTAATTAGTTCGCCGCAACTGTATATGGGACTCTGAAAATCTCCAAGTGATTGTGGAGCAGCGTCGCACAGTGTAACGAGTGCGGACAAAAATAGCTTACGAAAAAAAAGTCATCAATTTATAAATCCAGATATGCAGAATAATAGTTTAGAGTATTAATATTCTTCACATAAGAGGACTTTGCGATATCTTTTCAATTACGGACATGCCACTCTTTAAAAGTTGACTTGAAAAGATGATGAAATTCTTCTTTTTACAATTTGACACTGTATATATCTTAATAAAGCGTAAATTTTAGTATAAAAAATATGCAAAAAAATTAATTTATATACATTTTATGTGTTTTAGCAAAAAATTTTTATTTAAAAGCAAAAATAAAAAAAATTTTGTATAACTAAAGACAGGTTCTAGAAATCTAAAAAACCCAAAACTTTGAAAAGCAATAACAAAAAAAAAAAAGCATATTTGTTTTTTTTTTAGTTTTAATATGTCGAATATGAACACTTTCTCAACATGTTCCTAAAGCTTGGTTTGCCGAAACACAATAATCGGGCATGTTCTGAAATCCGATTCACGTCGGAATCGGATTTACTTTCGATGACATTTGAATGAAAGGTGTTCTGCAATCCGATTCCGATCTTCGAATCCGATATTTGTTTTTTTGGCGGATTGTAGGTGTTCTGTAATCCGATTTATCGGAATTAAACTGAAATCCAATCCGATCAAAATTTTGTTGGCGGATTGTAAATGTTTCGATGATTTTTCATTAAAAAAGCAGTGAAAGTGTTAATTTCCTGAACTGCTGCAATGTTCTAGTTGTGGCATTACTTTTTTAATGTTATTTTTTTTATTTGGCGGCTTTTTAACCATCTTTAAAAATGTGAGTATTTTTATAAATGATACATTTTATTCATATATGTTGCAATTACAAAATTCATAAAGGATATTACAATTCTTCAACAATAATTTTCAAGAAATAATGCAGCAATCACTATAATACTGATATTTATAAAATATTCATTTTATTTCAAATGAACTTTTTATTTTTCTTATGAGCAAGTGTCAGATTTGCTGTCATTTAGTTGATGCGTTCAGAAAGCAGAATGTTCGAATGCTTGTTCGAATCCGATTACATTGATTGCTTTCCGCTCGGAATGTAGAACACATTTTTAAATCGGAATCGGAAATGAAATCCGATTCCGATCCAATTTCGAGGTGGATTTCAGAACATGCCTGAATAAGGACTTTATGCTTACTTTTCTGGAGCATGTTTTAGCGAAAATGAGCAATTTTGTATGAAAAAATAACAACTTTTTCACAAATTTCAAAACACAATAAGATAAAAAAAGCATTTTTTTTTTTAATTTTGGTACGTCTAATATCAACATTTTCTCAATATGTATTCAAAATTTGGTTTGCCGAAATTCAATAATAACGACTTTATGCCCACTTTTTTGGAGCATGTTTTGGCAAAAATGAGCAATTTTATATGAAAAAATAACAAATTTTTCACAAAGTTCAAAACGCAATAAAATAAAAAAAGCATTTTTGTTTTTTTTAAACTTTAATATGTGTAATATCAACACTTCTTAAATATGTTCCCAAAACTTGGTTTGCCGAAACTCAAAAATAAAAACTTTACGCCCACTTTTCTGAAGCATGATTTGTCGAAAATAAGCAATTTTATATGAAAAAATAAAAAAAAATGTTTCTCAAACTTTAAAAAAAAATTAATTTGTTAAATAAAACTTTCAAATAAAACACTATATCAATAAAAAAAGGATAATTGGCAAATTATCTGAATCTTGTTTTCGCTAAAATGCCCTTCATGTTCATACTGGAAAATAAGTTATATAGGAGGTGGGCGTGCTAGTGGGCTGATTTGGTTAATTCTTACACCAGCTATTTATAGTTACAAAATAACTATGTGTAGTAAATTTAAATGATCTGGGGTAATTTTTTGTGTAAATATACCTGATTACCGATTTCAGTTATAAGGGAGGTGGTCATATTAGTGAACCGATTTAGTTCATTTTCACACCAGCTATTTATAACTCTAAACGAATTATGTGTATCAAATTTTATTGATCTAGGGAAATATTTTGGGGAACTATATCATATTACCGATTTCGGTTATATAGGAGGTAGGCGTGCCATTCATTCAATTTGAACGAAATTTTGTGAAAATAATTCTTTCATCGTAAAATCCATTTTTCAATTTCATTATTCTAGGATAACTCCTTCTATTTTTGTCCACTCGCTAGATGGGCTCGTCACACTGTGCGTCGTCTTAACAGAGAGGTAAGTTTTCTGAGCTCCGAGCTTCAGGGGGCCCCGGAAAATTCGAAAAAATTGTGAAAAAAATTGCATGTACACCTAATTCTCTTTTTACACGAATTTGATTTAGCACGAATCAAAAATAGCAATTTTGCTCTCTTTTTACACGAATTTTTTGATTTAACATGACCTAAAAAAGTGCATTTTAAACTTCGCATTACATATTTAATTAAATTCTGATAACAATTTTTTAATATTTTAATTGTACGTTTTAGTTGCCTTTTTTAGATGCCTGTAACCAATCTACTATGCTTTCATATACATAGTAGCTCTTTTTACACGAATTTTCTGGGAACCATTCTATCGTGTAAACATTTTTTCGTAAAAGGGCCCCCAGAGAAAAATTGTTTCCGGCCCCTTAAAACCTTAATTAGCTTTCCGGCCCCTTAAAAGCCATTTCATCCGCAAAAAGTAAATTAAAATGACCGTGTGGTGTGCATTATGGTCTGGTGGTGTCATTGATCTCCGTATTTTTTTCTTCAAAACGATCAACGAGCAGCCGTTATAGTCAATTCTGAGCTGCTATGGCTGCGTGTTAACCGATTTTCTTTTTACCTAAAATCGAAGATAGGAATCTGGACGAAATAGAAATGTTTTAACATGATGGGATCAAAAGCCACATAGCAGTACCAATAAGGGCTTTGTTGTAGCACAAATTTCCAGAACGACTTATTTCGAGATTTAGCGATGCTTTTTTTACGCCTCGTTCTTCGATTTGCTGGAGTGAAATCTGAAAAAACGACACTTTTTTCCGACACCGTTTTTCTTAGAATTGATATTGTTTTTTGCTTGCGTCTATTGCAACAAGAAAATGTTAAATTAAAAGTAATCTCCCGTCAGCTGTAGGAATTGAACCCAGTCCTCTTCACTGATAGTTTAACGCTTTAACCATCGAACCATAACCCTTCGTTGGCAAATATCGCTGATTCAATGTTAAGAATAAACTAACCCAGCGAACACATGAGACAATTTGTCATGGCAATTTCAACACATTTAAACTTTTGTTACCAACACACTCATAACTTTTCAATTGCCAGCATAATTGTTTGCAACAATCACCTTGCAAGTCGGCTTGCAAGAAATTTGACATAGAGTGGCAAAATTTGACGTTTACTTGAGAAAGTGTAAAAAAAAAAAAAAACAAACACCCTGAAACTGAAAGAAATTACACTTTTTGTCATGCAATTGTTATGCCACCTACGTCACTATCGGCAATTGGCTTGATGGCGACAATAATTTGACAACTTATACATATTTTAAAATTGTTATGCCAATTTGTCACGTGTGTTCGCAGCGTAAAGCTATGTTGCAGTAAATCAAAAGAATCTATTTATAGGAATGTGTATTTGCTACATATCCTTCATCTCATACAATAACCATTAACCAATACACAATAACCATTATAGATTGTGTATTGGCTATACAAACAAGAATACTAAAACAAAAATGTTGCTTCTACTTACTACTAGATGTCTATTTATTTATTTATTTATTTATTTACATTAATGGATAATAATCCTTACTGACTACAAAATATTTGGCTACACCACTTAAAGCTAAATAACAATTATTGAATAAAATTATAATACATTGGGATATTTAGAAATATTAAAATTTACCGGTAAAAATTATTTAAAAGTACCTTTATGGCTTGTTTCGTTACCGAAAAATCAATATCAATATAATTAGAGAGCATGTTGAATTCAATTAAGGCTCTATTGAGAGGAGCATTTATTGCATAATTTGTTCTAAGCATTCTTATACAAAAAAGATCAAAATTACGAAGACTTCTTATTGGAATATTAAAATGTATCGGTTCTAAGAGTCGATGACAGTCAACAGTCCCATTAATTAAATCATGGACAAATAGAAGTGATAATATAGTTCTTCTACATTGTAAAGACTTCAAGTTAATGTATAAACATCGAGCAGAGTATGAGGGGATTGGGTCACTGAAGTTTAGAGGCTTGAGAGCATATCGTGTGAAAACTTTTTGAATACGTTCACGACGATTTATATGAGAGCTATAATACGGACTCCAGATAAATGATGCGTATTCCAATTTGGATCTTACAAAAGCAAAGGCAGAGCTATTGCGTCGAACAAATGCAAGCATGGCATAAGATTTATGTAGGACAGAATTAATGGGGCTAACGAATGAAAACCTAGAGTCAAAAATCACACCTAAATCAGATATATTATCAACAGATTTTAAAGTGCAGCAGTGGATAGAATAAGAGGTATTGATAATATTTTGTGATTTTGAAAATGTAGTATGAAAACATTTTATTATGTTTAATGAAAGACGATTTTCAAGACACCAAATAGAGAGATTCGACAACTGTAATTGTAAATCATAAGCGTCAGAGATATTTTTGATGGTAGAATAAATTTTAAGATCATCCGCATACATTAAGTACCTTGCCTTTGAAAAACAGCTACCAATATCATTGACGAACAAGATAAACAGCAGAGGACCAAGAATACTGCCTTGGGGAACACCAGAAGATGCAATAAAAGGTACCGATCTTACATTGTCAATTACGACACAGCAAATTCTGTTTGTCAAATAAGACTTTATCCATTTCAAAAAGATGGAATGAAATCCCAAATCCGATAGTTTCGAAATCAAGATTCCATGGGAGACCTTATCAAAGGCCTTAGAAAAATCGGTATAGATCGTATCTACTTGGAATCCATCATGAAAGGCAGAAATACAATCTTCAGTGAAGGCAGAAATACAATCTTCAGTGAAGATTACAAGATTAGATACGGTTGAGCGATCCGATACAAAACCATGCTGATTCGGGCAGATTAATCTTTTTACTTCAAAATAGATTTTATTTTTAACAATATTTTCAAAGAGTTTTGAGATAGAAGACAATTTTGAGATTGGTCTGTAATTAGCAATATCATTTTTATTCCCACTTTTAAATATTGGGGTGATTAAAGCAATTTTCCAGTCAGAAATGAAAACACCTGAAGAAAGCGATTTATTAAAAATTATTTTTATGGGTTCGACTAACGATAAACATTTTTTCAACAGTAAAGCCGACAGATGTCGTTATAAATTGTAACATATTTAATGATTTTTGTATATTTATACCCTACAACTGAACATAGGGCTTTGAGGGAGGGCCGGAGAGGGTTAATATGTATAATCAACCCCATTATTTTTGCAAAAGGAACATTTTTCCCCTGAGGACCTATCCCTTCCTACCACTCTTTACGTGTGCTCCGATACAAATACGTGAAAGGGGTATATTAATTTTGTCACACCGTTTAAAATGCCCATAAGGAGGCGTGGTATTCTATAAAATATAGAAATGTATACATATTTTTTTAGCTTACTTTGTTATTTTAAAGTTTTAAATTTAAAAATTATTTTTATCGGAAAAAGCCTAAAAAAGTATGCTTCGCTTCTCTCGTGTGTCCAGTGACGCACCTGTTTTTTTTATCTTATCGCTCTTCTCAATAAAAAGCGGTCTTTAAATAAAGAATTTTTTAACATGACGACACACCAACATAAAAACACAAAAAAAAAAACAAAAAACTTAATTCTTTGGAGATTAATTAGATAAAGCATTAAACAGGTGCAGAAAATATTGCTTCGGAGCCAGCGATGTTGTTGATTAAGATTAAGTTGTTGTTTTGTTTTATTGCCCAGTTGTTGTACACAAATATATTGTTTAAAAGGCTTAACAAAAATTAAAAAAAAGTGGAGATCAACATAACCTTTAGAGCACTTGTCACTTCGAGAGATCACATAAAATACTAAATTTTGCTGATACTTCTATACAAAAATATAAAGAAACCCAAAAAAAAAAAAAAAAAACAAAACAAAAAAAAAAAATAAATAAGTATAAACAATCTTGTAAGGTGCACAAAAGCAACGAAATCGATTTAATTTTTAATTATTTAGTTGTTATCATATCTGATCTTTGGCACTTGTATCTCAAACAGTATCATCAGGCAAGTGGAAAATAAATACAAATAAAGCTATGAATTTATAAAAACATCAATTAGTTTTTATTTTTTAAACCATCTTTCTCTTGCCCATATAAATAACTTGCAGAGAGTACATGGCATTGTACGGGCTCATGTTGTAAAAACGCTTTGAAACATGTCTTACTACTTTGCACAAATGTTAGCTTCTCTCAGTTCCTTCGTTGGGGTTCCCTTTTTATTTCCTTTTTGAATATAATCAATGAAAATTATCTCACGCGTATCCCTAAAAACTGACGCCATAACCATCTAAATATGGCACTTTCTTATGTCTTCACCTTCTTTGGAGATTTTTTCCATTTCAGTCCATTGTTTTGACTGTTCCTTCCGGTGTGAAGTAATGGACCCATGTCTCATGAATGGTTATGAATCGACGCAAAAACTCTACTTTATTGCTGTGAAACGAAGACGGCGAAGACAGTTCCTTCTGTAGTGAAGGTCATGGCGACCGTTTTTTGGGATGCGGGTGGGATAATTTTCATTGATTATCTTCAAAAGAGAAAAAAAGGTAACTAACAAAGGAACTAAGAGATGTTATGTGCAAAGTAGTAAGACATTTTTCAAAGCGTTTTTTAAATATGAGCTCATAATATGTGTTTTAATTAATCTTAAGTTATTATTACATATCGCTCATTTCGTGCAAGACTGTCACAACTCAAAATTTGCGAATTTTCAGGAGGCCACTTTAAACATTTGAAAATCATATTTCTTCCATAAATGTAGATGTTTCATTTATATTTTTGCACATTCTGGTAAAATAATATTTTATAAACATTATTCTGAAGTTAAATAGCTTTTATGATAACTATTAGTATTTTAAAAAATATTTTTTTTCACACTGTTAGTTTTATGACGTTATTGCTGCAAAAATGCAAGGAATAAAATGTTATATGCAGTGTTGTGACGGTATTGCTAAAAAAAAAATAAATAATTCAATTGGAATTTTCAATTAACATTTCATTTATTCATTTGACAAAAAAATATGTAATCTTATTAACATAAAAGATAATTAAATAAGATATAATTTCGCATGTATAATGGATTTTTGTTTTTAAATAACATAAATTAAAATTAATTTTTATAACGAATCATAAAAAGTTTTGTAGTATTTAGGTATGATACCCTTATTTATTAAATCTAAGAGATCAATTTTCTTTCTCTCGGTTATACCAGGCTTGGACGAGAAAGCTTGTATAAAATGAATAGCGATAGCGACATCACCTACTACAACAGATTCATAAACTTCGTCTACAACGGAGTTGTTGCTTATGGTATCACTTTCTATTGCAGTGTTGTCGGCTGGTTTATACACTAAGGGAAAAAAATATTAAATTTATCCAAAAACTTTTTTAATTTATCCAAAAAGCGAGTCATTTTTGCACCAATAACGCATTTACTTAAATCGACTACGTAAATATTTAAAATTTATTTAAATACTTTTTTAATTAAATAAAATATTAAAATATTTAAACAGAATTAATAAAAAATATATTAAAATTATGCACGAATATATTTAAATATCTTTCAAATATTTACTATTTGAAAATAAAACAATCGCATTTAAGGAAAATTTATATAAAAATATTGAAATTGAAAAACAATTTATTTGAATATTTCCCACGAGCTGCGTCCAAACGCCATTTAGTGGTATATTTTATTTACGTTTTGTGAAAATATGATTTGTGAGTCCGGTGGTGAGTGCGATGCATGATGAAACCATGTAGAGTGCAGTGACATTTTTGAGAAAATACCGAGTTGTCACTCCACCTTACATGAATTCATCATGCATCGCATTCACCACCGCACTCACAAATCATATTTGCCAAATATCCATGATATATTGCCCTTGAAACATTAACTAAATGAGAACTATAAGACCTGCAACTGCTGGTGCGAAGAAACTGCAGCAGCATCGCACAGGAACAGAGTGCGAAACTGCTGCTGCTTGGTGGCTGCTTGGCAGCTGTATGGAATATGTGTGTCAGTGTGTGGCATAAATGAAATTTAAATACGGAAAAAAAAAACGAGTTGTAAGGAAAATATTTGATTTATCCACGTAAATATTTAAATGAAATATATACTCAGGCGTGTATAATGTTAATATGCGTTATTTCCCTTAGTGTATGTTAAATCTTTCTGAGAGTCGTCTGAATCGAAGTCATAGCAACAAGTAGAATCACTCGAGGTAAAAGAAAGTGAACAAGAAGCTTGTTCTTGGTGTTCCATGAGTTTTTAATATTAGAAGAGCCTTTGAAGAAAAATGAAAAGTTCGCCTATGTATTCATAAAAATTATCAGGAATAACGGCACAATTTAAAATGTGACAAGTTTCTTTAAAATTGTTAACTATATATTAACAGCAAGAATGTGATAACTTCAATTGTTCCAAGTTGTGGTTGAAATTTAAAGAGTTAAGTTTGCTGACAATAACGGTTTAAGTCGAAATGATTTATAAAACAAAAAAAAAATTAGCAACAACAACATAACATCTTGTCTTATTACATTTATATTTATAAAAAATGTACTCAAAAAATCAAACACAAAACATCAAAACCGTCACATTTCGAAATAGGCCACTTTTGTTGTTAAAACCATATGAATTTTAACTCACACTTTATAAATTAAATCGTTATAAGATAAAATACAGCGTTTTTACTAAAAAAATGTTGAACGAATTTAAAGAAGATCACGCACAGACTAAAATGTGACGTTGTTGTAACTAATAAAACTGCCTGAGTGCAAAGAGCAAAAACGACAAAAGTCTCCATAAAACCGTTATTTGAGCGCAAGTCTTTCTGATTTTGGAATATATTACAGAGATTCTTATAACGGATATTCCTGTATACTCAACTCAAAAATCTCAGATTTTGAGTTGTGACAGTCTTGCACGAAATGAGCGATATGTTTTAATTAATCTTCTGTTATCATAACATAGCTTTTAATTAATCTAATGTTATTGTAACATATCTTTTCAATAATTTTATGTTATTATAACATGCTATTTTATGTCCTATCTAAAAATGTATTTCATAGTTAATGCATATAACATATTTTTTCTGAGTGCATTGAAAAAACTAACCCAACAAGCAAGAAAAAGATTTTTCTCCAAACTTGGAAAAAAGTGTTCAACCTCTACTTGATCTCCTATGCATTTCTTCAAGTCAACTGTAACATCTTGGAGTTGAACTGGAAATCGGCTTGAGGTGAGTTAATTTTCAAAGTGGCAATACTTTTATGGTGAAAAATAATTTATGTTTGTACCTGGTAACACTTGGTTGTTTTGGTTATTGTGTTTCGTGTTAATTTGTTAACAATTGTCAAATATAGTGAATTGCAACTATAAGTTTAAGCTTTAAATAAAAAATTATTTATTTTAAAGTTACTGTATGTATATTATTCTTATGTTTAAAATCATTTTTAATAAATGAAATAAAAAATAATTGGAAAGGTTCTCTCTTAAATAAGTATTTATTTTTTTATTTTGGCTTGGAGATCGCTTAGAAGAGGACGTTGGAGCTCAAGTGGAGATTCAGCCTAATCTGAACTGGAGATCGAAGGTCCATTTCTCTGGAGATTATCTTGGATCTCAAGTGGAGCTCAAGTGAAGATCCAGCACTGGAGATTGGAGAAATGAACTGGAGATCCACTGGATGTCACGTCAATCTCCTAGACTAATGCTTATCGGGAAGCAAAACAGCCTTCACCGATTGATATACTAGAGCGAACTGGGATGGTTTTTTGTATGCGTGAGCTGTATATACAAGTAAAAGCACAAAATCTTATCTGCGCATTTGTGCGCATTTTAGCATCAATGTTCTAAAGCAGTGATGTTCACGTAGTACCACGCGTGGTGAGACTCGAGAGCTTTATTCGAGAATCGAAACACGTACATGATCGAATGCACGAAGTTCTCTCAATGAGTTGGCACTAAAACTTCAAGCTGGGTGTTCGCGTCGCTTGGTCGTGTGTTTTGCACTGCAAGAAATGTGTGGGGCATATGAATATGCGTTATTTCCAGAATAATAATAATAATAATGATGTTAGTGACAATGATAATTATAGTGATAAATGTAGTGATAATGTGTGAACACCACTGGTTTAGTACAGTGGTGTTCACACGCATACTACTTCAATTTTCAACTTTTGTGTTTGTGTTAGTAGCTCTCTCACTCTCTGCACTGATAAAAATTGTTGTATAAAAAAATTATTAAATTAAAAAAATTAAATTATTATATTTTCTGTAATTTTGTGCTTTGGTAGTGCAATCTCGCTCTCAGCACTGAAATAAATTTTTGTGCAAGTATCAATAAATATGACTACTCGGCTCGTTTGTTTAATTTTAAGTTTGTATTTAATTTTATGTTCATGTTTTTGATTTGATTTTAAAATTTAAATCAAAATAAATCAACTAAAATTATTAAAAAAACAATTTTTTTAGTAACACCAAATTAATTTTAAATTCAAATCTAAAAAACACAAAAAAAACATGTCTTCGATTCAAATATATAATATAGAACCCATTGTTTACTTTATTCAGAAAATTTTTATTTATTTGCCCATTTATTTTTTCGGTGCATAAGAATCAAGTTCAAAGCATCATGCAGCGTAAACTATACAGCATGAAGTCTCAGCGCCAACTGATTGAAATAACTTCTTGTCGGTGTTTTATATGTGAGACACGAGAGAGAGTTCGAAAACGAGTCTCTAGCACTCGAGCCACTATGCGCCCTACACTGTTCCATGGTATAATAATACAAGGTAGCATTGACAGTTGCTTGGGAAAACATCTCCTGTCAAAAAATATACTCAAAAAGAGAGCGCTCACAATCGGCCATTGAAAACACAAACAATGTTGAAAACGTAGAAGTGAAAAAAACAACAACTTCAGTAGCTGCAGATGCATATGCACAAACAGTTGTTTTTGACAGGAGATGTTTTCTTGTAGAAGAGAAAATAAGCAGTTGTCAATGCTACCTTGTATTATTATACCATGCACTGTTCTAAACACACGCAGAAACCATCTTGTAATTCATCATTTCTGCTGTTGATTCCTGTTTTGGGCGACCTGAATGTTCTTGATCGGCTTGCACGGCCATGTGTGAATTCAGAAAACCAAAAAATTATGGTTGATTTCGGTTGACAAGATTCATCATAGAATTTATCAATTTCACAGTTTTTTTTTTTTTGACTAAAGGGATGGATTGATAAATCCATATAATCCATACCAAATTAATTTTGGCATATACTAGGCATAGAGAATACCCCTAATGCTTTATACAAACTGGAAATTCACTTTTTTCTAGTGTTACATAAAGAATAAAAATTATTTATTTCCAAAAATAAGAATAGACTAGAAATAAAGAACCTAAAAAATTGATGCTTTAAATGATATGGCTTATGAAGTTTTTTGCAATAGTTGGGTCAAATGTCAGAAAATATGAAACTTAAATTAATCTTGAAAATGAGGAATTTTGTTAATTACTAGTTGGTTTCGACTTAGGCTGCAGTTTTCGCCAAAGTTCTTCCAAAATCCACATCAGAACCGTTACTAAGCAGAGACCATTGAAGAAGTGAAGCGTAAAGACGTAGTTAGTTCTGTCGCGAAAGATACCTAAAAAATAAAAACCACTTTAAATAACAAAATCGCTTAAAAAGGAAATTTCTCACCAACTATCGGTCCAACAGCCAGTGAAAATATGCTCGCCATCAGAAAATGCAACCCCCAAGCAGCGGGTAAACGTTTCAGCGAGACATAATCTGGTAAAATTAGAAACCAGAAGATAAAACGAATTGCCCTGCTCATACCCATCCATAAGAAAACGCCCAATATTATATAATAATTGCTTGTTACAGAGAGCACAGCGCGCCCGAGACTCATGCCGACAACTCCGCAAAGGAAATACGTCTTGTTGCTGAAATTCATCTTGGCCGTTATGACAGGTATGAGAAAACGTGTGACAAGATCACTAAAGGCGTTTATGGACATGGTATTGGCAATTTGGTTTTTAGTCAAACCGAAATCAGCTAGGATAAAGGGCGTCAAAATGTAAAAATTAACCTCAGCAAAAAAAACCAACGTCAAGCCAAATGCAAGATTAATAAAGGTTACATCCAGCAAGAGGTACAGATCGAAGATGGTCACAATCTTTTGAAAAACGGAACGCTTCTTGTGTTCCTCTTGAGTTAGTTCAGGTTCTAACTTCTGTGGCAATTCCGACACGTACTGGTTATCGTGATCACGGTTGTTGTCGTGATTTTGTGCGTTCTTTAAATTCGACATGTCCAGACAATCAACTTCGGAGCGTAATACTATCGGCTCTGCTTTATGCTCAATATTGAGCTCTACCAACCCTGTTGCTGCCTGTGGTTGTGACTCTTGATGAATTTGATTATTGCATTTCTTAACGTGCCACTGCACCGGTTGAAAGATCAGCGCACATGCAAATGTATGCAACGAAATTCCGCTGAAGATGAGCATCGAACCATGTACACCATAGAATTGCATCAAGAATGTGGCCAAGTAGGGCAGAACAATGGGACCCAATCCAGCAACACCAAACTGATAGGCAGTGGCTGCGCGACGCCTCTGCTGGAAGTAAGTATTTACAGCCAACGAGGAAGAAGATATTATTAAACCACGACCTAATCCTAAGAGCAAGAAATTTTCTTAAGTTATTTGGAGAAATTCAACTTTTGCAGACAAACCATAAAAAATTGAAAATCCGATTATGAAGAAAATAAACGAATCCGCAAAAATGCATAGAAAGTGACCCAGAGACGTCAGAAATGAGGCCATTAAAGCAACCTGCCGAAAGGAATATCGCCTGAACAACGGACCATTTAGCATACCTGTAATAAGAAAATTGTAAATAATTGCACTAAAAGAAAAGATTTGAAAATTTCCATTGATTTATTTAAATTGTTGAAAAAACTACTGTACTGTCGAATATATCGAAAACTTTATTTCAACTTACCCGATACCGTTGACATTGCTATTTCCATATTTATAATTGTGGTAAGTTCGGAGCTAGTTATACCTAAATCCATCATGCGTTCGCTATATATAATGCCTAAATTTTGCGCCATCGCAAAGGTAACCATCTGCAAGTAAAATATTAATGGCGGATTTAAATATGGAATATGAATGAAGAAACAAATATAATTTTCCTACTCACAACATTAAAACCGCTAGCGATGGCCACCAGCCAACCCCAACCACCATCGGGCGCTACAAAATGATCACCATAATCGCATTTATTGCGGTGTTTCTTTTTAATCTTCTTTTCTTTCTCATCTTTGATGGTGGTTTTAGGAGTAGCAGCTGCATCTTTCTTAAGAGGAACCTTTTTTATAGAGCCGGTTTGGTCGTGATTATTGCTGTTACTTGTCTTGTCCGTCATGACATATATTTAGTGAAATGCTAAAAAGATAAATTTTGTAATAATCCATCAAGTACAAAACAACTTTCACTTTTTTTGGAACAAAATAGATATTAAGAAATTAATTGAAAAAATAATCTGACCATATTGCTTCAGAAAGCTCGAAAAAAAATAAATGGTCCATGTGTACAATAAAAAACCGTTAACAGGAGTTACTCTTTTGACGCAATAGCGGCAACTGCGATTGGAGCTTAACTCCGCCTGTTCACGAGCAGCCTATCCAAAGCCAGGATAAAGGAGGATGGTCGCAGATAACGGGTTCGCCCTATCCTGTGCAAATGAGAAGGGAGTACTCAGAACCTGGAGTTGGTTGCCCAATCTGGGGAGTAGGTGGACCGTTTGACTAGATGAACAGTAGCGTATGCCTACGAAGGAATAGCAATTATTCTTTAAATTTGTTAGCACGGGGATAGTCGATACAATCGTCAGACGTACTATCACAATTTTCAGCGGCACATTGGCATTGTGGTCTCTGGATAATATTAAAAAGACTGGTAAAACGATGGTTTATATAAAGCATATTTTGCTGTATAAGAGGTGTCAGAAGAGGGTACCCCGAGGTGAAAAGTATGTCTTAGTAGCCTCGGTGGAAAGTATATCTTAGTAGCCTCAGTAACCATATGTCACACACAGTCAGAAGTGATGTGGTCTACGCTGTAGCACGTCCAATAGTGGTGACTTTTTCCTTCACAGTCATGAGTGATGAATGCAGATGTGTCGGTATGTGTTGGTGCGTGTCGAGGGCAATTTCCTTTTGCCCGGGAGACTATCGTTGGGCTGGTTCTTCGGAGAGTATCGCTGGCTGTGGTAGTTCAATGTCGCAAACAGGTCTGTGATCGGCGTGGAGTTGCGCTTAATCCACTGGGTAGCAATGCCCATAAATTGTCAGAGATGTTAGATAGGTTTCGATTTCCACCAATAAATGTGGATGGTGAACCAACTAATCATCCATAATTGGTACTGTTGCATTCCAGCATTGGTTGCTATCGATAAAGTATATTTCTTAATTTAAATATACACTCAAGTATGGTGTTTAACCGGTGTTGAAACTACTTTGACAGGGCGTTTGTCGCGTCTGGAGTCATGGAAGTGAAGCCCAGGAGAGGCATGACGGACGTTATTTTCTATTAGCATAGCACTAACGTCCTGAAGATTTATCTTCTGGGCATCAATTCCATGAACCTTGACCCCATTTCCATGTGGCAACGTGGAATTAAGCCTATACGGCAGGTGTCCGCGTACCAATAATAAGGAATTTCAATCTGCGATTGGAGCTCAGTAGTCTTCAGGGATGAGTCTTCTTTCGGGTGCTCAGTACAATTAGACGTGCTTGGTCAAAAAAGGTAATTTTTTTGACCATGCCTTTTAGTTTAGTTTTTTGGAAAACTAATTGTGTTCAAACAGAATTTGGACGCACAACTCATGACCAAAATATGAGTTGTGCGTTGGAGTTGGAGAGAAAAGCAGCAAGGATAAAGCATGGGGCCATACCCTGTCTGGAAATCAAAACCGGAATCCATGGGGCAATCAAGCACGCTACCACACGGCAACCGAGACGCCTAGAGAAAAACTTCTTGCTCGAGTTCGAGCAAAAAATGTACAGAAATAAAAATTAATTAAAGTATTAGAAAAACTTTTTAAAGTTATCAAAATGTCTTTTTATAATGAAGATACTTCTGCACTTTAAAGTTCAACCATTTTTATTTTTAAGTTATTAAATTTACAGTTTCTACTTTTTTTTTTAGCTTGAACCAAGGATTTCAGGTGGAATCTATTAATTTAAAAAAAGTCGATTTTCGAGGTTACAAAATCGGTTGCCATTTTGTTTTTTTTTTTTCGGCGAAAAAAAATTATCCTAGTTCAGGCGATACCTACTTAAACAAGCATTAATTTGGTTTTTGTTTTATTTTTTCCTCAGATGTTCCAGACTGGTGCAGTTCTGGTTTTTTGGCATTTTTTAAAAAATCAAATAACGTAAAAAACCACTTCAAAAATTCTAAAAACTTTTTTTGTATTCTTTTTTTAAATTTGTAACCTATATGCCCCTTTCATGCAGCTCATTTTGATAAAATAAACAACATTTCACAGTAAAATTTCGGTTTCCCAATAAATTCCGACGATGCAGAACTGTCGTAAAAGTTCCGCAAAAAGAACTGTAAATGATGATGTGTTCGGAACGTGGAATGTCAATGTTACGAATTTCGAATACGACGCACATAGGGGTATTTACCTCGAAAACCGCTCAAAAATATTTGCTTGTCCCAATTAAGTGATACGTGACTGAATCAACTCTAGAAGAGTTATAAAGCTTATTTCTGTCAAATTAAGGCATAAATTAAGGGGGTAACGTTTTTAAACTTTTTTTTTGCATTTTTTTTTCTCTGAATAGAGAACCTTTCAAGAATATTCTGTGAAGATTTGAGATGAATCGGAGCAAAACTCACGAAATTACAGCCGTTTAAGCAACTGCCCCTCATACATGACTCAGTGTTAAAGCGAAACTTTAAAGCGTTTTTCCCACAACTCACGTTTTCAAAGTCGGTGCCCCTCATAACATCAAAACTACTGCACCGATCTTTTTGAAGTTTTAAACACTATTTACGAGGTGAGGCTGGAAAGTTCTTTAAAAATTTGTTAATTTTTTTTTTTAATAAATTTAACGATTTTTTTCGCAAAAATCACGTTTTTCACTTCAAAGTGTTCTCAAAAAATGAAAAATGAAAATTTTTAAAAACTGTCCCAGCGTTACCTTTGGAAAGCAATTACCTAACGATGAGCTCGAAATACCGCTCAAAAAATTTTTTTGTCCCAATTAAGGAATACTTGGATGAATCAACTATAAAAGTGTTATAAAGCTTAGTTCTGCCAAATAAAGGCACACTCAGGGAAAAAAATCGTAAAACCAAAGAAAATACACTTTGCCACAAAGACTTTTATTGGTTAGATTGTGTCCAAAGATAAAATATCCTTACGGCAAAGGCACAAAGATTGTTAAATTTCCTTGAAAAATATACTTTATATCAAAGAATTAAATTCTTGTGACAAAGATGTACGTCTTTAAAAAAGTCGATTTCTTTAATACTATCTTTGTATGTCCGCCTTTTTTTCCTATTACTCACCCCTTCTCCGCTCTCCTTCCCACCCCCTCCCCCTTCCCCTTGACCCTTAACCTATACGATTTAATCTAGTGATAATTACAACTTATACATATTAAAACATCAATTGCCTTATATAGTACATATTGCCCACAAAGTAACTGCGAACTATAAGCGTGTGCATTTTTAAGAAAAATATGATTTTGTAGAAAAAATTCTTTAAAGTTATAGACTTTGTCTTTGAAACAACGATGCTTAGCTTCAAGAAAACAAAGAAAATTTGTTGATTTTGCGTACTTGTTTCTTTGTTAACAAATTCTTGTTAACAAAGAATAAAAGTAATAGTAAATAATCGTTATAGTAAATAATTTATCTTTACGGCAAATATTTTTTGATTGATTTAGCTTGAAAGAACTTCAGTCTTTTGTTTCAAAGATGCAGCAGTTGCTTAGTTAAAGAATAAATCATTAGTGCAACGAGCTTTTCTTTGTAGCAAAGATATTTTGGTTACAGTCTTTTAACAACTTTTTTTCTTTGATTTTAAGGCGTTCAATTTTCTCAGTGCATACATTTGAGTAGCGAACGTAAGTTCCTCCGTTTCATTGCTGTCACGTAAGCTCTGCGTTCTTTTTCTTTTGCTTTGTATGCTAATCTCTGTAAAAGGTTTCAATGGCCGGCCACGTCCAGCCAAGGTTGGTATCCCAAAAACTCCCCAAAGCCAAGCTAAATTTTTTCTTAAATATCTATCATTACTCCGTTGAGAACTTACCCATCTTACTTAAAATTCATGTCTATATTAAAATTAACCAGATTTATGGCCGTTTTCTCATCTTACCTTTAAAGTTCACTTTAGTTACCGACCAGATAAATTTATCCTCTCGGTAAATCAAATTTGGTTTTCTCATGTTACCTCTAAATTATTATTTTATTTGTATGAAAATACGGCAAGGCCGTACAAAAAATTGCAGTAGTCCTTACGCTTCTGAAATATTCTTGGCCTAGTATTCTGCACTTCCATATCTTCGAACATGGCATCTAGTGCATTGATTTGAAACACACGCCTATAATTCATGTGGGACTGGAGTCTGACGGACTTACAAAACATGAGACTCGGAGCGGACGGGAGTTCTAGACAACTATATTAGCGAACTGGACGATGACAAGGACAGACCATGTACACAACTGGACGAAGAACAGGACGACTATATCGGTGAACTTGACGATGACAAGGACAGACAATGTACACAACTGGACGAAGTAAACGTGACTAACCGACGCGGAAATGAGCGTGAGTTCAGTTGGCTTAGAGGACTCGACAAAGTTAGTCGCGAATTATTAAATTCATATTAAATTCAGAATTATTAAAAACTGTACTTATTGTCTTTATTAAAACTTGTGCTATCTTTTATTTATTCAAAATTGCATTAATATTTACGAGTATGTGATATGTTTAACCATGTAAATGCATTCATGTTTATATATATATATGTATATGAAATACATAATCTATTTCAAACACAATAAAGTGAAAACACCACAAATGGGGGCTCAACCGAAAAATATTTGAAATTAAACGTACAGTCTAATTTACAGTCTAAGTTGAAATAAAGATAGTTACAAATAGATTAGAGACAAAACAGTGTTAAAAGTTAATGTGAAATTAAGTTGATTAAAACTAAAGAGACAAAACAGTGCTAAAAGTTAATTTGAAATAAAGCTAAGTTTAGCTAAATAACAAGAGACAAAACAGTGCTTAAAGTTTGTTTGAAATAAAGATAGTTACAAATAGATTAGAGACAAAACAGTGTTAAAAGTTAATGTGAAATAAAGTTGATTAAAACTAAAGAGACAAAACAGTGCTAAAAGTTTATTTGAAATAAAGCTAGTTAAAACTAAATAAAGAGGCGAAATAGTGCTAAAAGCTAATTTGAAACAAAGCTAAGCGAACTAAATAACAAAATACAAAGTAGTGCTAAAAGCTAACATAAAATAAAGCTAAATGGAAACAAACTACAAAGAAAACAGTACTATACAAAATAAAAGCAATAAATATAGAACAACGGTACATTCAGAATTTCAGCGTAGTTGCATACACACACACATGTCTACATAAGTATGTACATAAAAGCATCAAATGATCAACGGAATCCTGCTCAGCAACAAGTCAGTTCATCAAAACGAGACTCAGAAGCAGAACTTAAGAATAGAGGAGAACATAGAGAAAGCGAACAAAAGAAGGGGAACACCACAAAGATGTCTGCTGAATTCAAGCAATGCTAGAAAACGAAAGCAAAAGGAGATCAGGAGAAAGCAAGCAAAAGAAGGGGAACATCATAAGAGTTCGGCGAATTTAACCGCTGAGGGAAACGAAGGCAAACATAGAGGAGATCATAGAGAAAGCAAGCAAAAGAAGGGGAACATCATAAGAGTTCGGCGAATTCAAACATTGAGTGAAACGAAGGCAAACATAAAGAAAAGAGGATGTTTGGAACAAGATGAAATCAAAATCTACCTTTTGAACACAGTTGGTGAGAGTATTGTTTGTATTTTCTTAAGTTATTTAACTCAACTATTTTTATCATTTTATTTAACATGTCATCAAACAAAGTTTATAAAATTATTTTAGCGTTTTATGAATTTTATGTATTAGAAAAGGAAAATGAAACGAACGCAAAATTATTGTAAAAGCAAAACAGAAGAGTAAATAAACATAACCTAAATGATTTAATTTTTATTTAAAAGCAAAACTGAATAGTAAATAAGAGTAACCTAAGTTATTTCATTTATATTTAAAACAAGACAAGAGTAAATTAGAGTAACTCATATGATTTGATTATTTGTTTTCCTAAAAACATAATTGAAAAGTAAATAAGTGTAACAAATGATTTTTATTTTATGAAAACGAAATAATTAAAAGCACTTAATTTGTAATTCAAGCGGAAATATTAAATAAAATTGTATAAGATTTAGGTATACAGAATGGACGTGGCTAATATTTTGAAACTGACTGTAGATGAACTTAAGCGAAAATTGTTAGAATTGGGTTTGTTAGCGACAGGACGGAAGAACGACTTACAGGACCGGCTCCTCGAACACTTCGGTCTGTCCAGAGATGGCGAAGACGAAGAGGAATCTGAATATGATGATGCTGAGTTAAGTAACTCCCGTATTGCTAATATGCAGCGCTCCACATTCACATTAAAAGATGTGGAGGATAGTTTGTCACCATTCTTCGGCACAGATTGTCCTGAAATTAATCAGTGGATTATGGAAGTTGAAGACAGCTCAGCGATCGTAGGGTGGAACAGCTTGCAGCAATTTATTTATGCAAAGCAACTTTTAAAAGGAGCAGCAAAGCTTTTTGTTCGTAGCCAGTCAGGCATAAGAGATTGGTCGTCGTTGAAGAAGGCCTTGTTGGAAGAGTTTGGTGAAAAATTATCAGCGGCAGAGATTCATCGCATGCTTAAAAACCGGCGTAAAAATCCATCCGAGTCGTACCGCGAGTATTTGTACACAATGATCGAGATCGGAAAACCTATCAATCTGGACGAAAGGAGCACCATCGAGTATTTTATCGAGGGCATATCGGACTCAAGGGCAAACAAGGCTGTGCTTTATCAATCACGCACCATTGCAGAGTTAAAAGAGCAGCTTAAAGTTTATGAGAAAATATACGGTTCTTACCAGCCATCAAGCAGGTGGAATACGTCGCAGCCAACAGTTTCAACTAGTTTACCTGTGCGTCACCAGTCATCAAACCGGTGGAATGTACAGTCACAAGCAGTTTCAAATAGCTCACCTGTTTCGCGTCAGGAAAACACTAAAAGGCAATGCTTCAACTGCGGAAGTGAATCTCATTTGGCGAGAAGTTGTCCATCAAAGCAGGGGAGATGTTTCAAGTGTAATCAATTAGGTCATCGTGCGTTCCAATGCAAAAGTTCTCTGCCTAATGAAAGGCAATTGAAACAAGAAGATTACAAAGTAAACATGGTTCATGATTTGAATTTTATAGACAACGAACGATATTTCTCAGGCCTAATTTTTAGAGACATTATTATAAATGATTGGAAGTTCCCAGCATTGGTGGATACTGGGTGTAGTCTGTGTCTCATGAGGTATGATACACTAATTATGTTAGGCGATATAGAATTAATTCCAGAAAAGAAGCAATTAAAGGGCATTGGTAAAGGAGAGATTTTTACTTTGGGGAGTTTCCCCATTGAGTTAGAGATTGATGAAGTAAAGTTGGATATTGTGTTCCATGTAGTCAGAGAACGAGATATTCCGTATGATGCCATCATCGGCAATTGTGTTTTGAAGGATGCTGAAATCGTGATGCGGGCAACTGGTGCAGAATTCAGAAGAAGGGTACTCAAAAGTGGTACCGAAGTAAAGGCCTACAGTAATTATAAAATTCCAGTCAATAAATCAATTGGGAGGGAGGTGGAAAGAATTAAAGAAGACAAGCAATGGGAAAAGAATGCCCTATCAGAAGAATTTGGCAGTCTTTGTTTGGCGGCAGAACGAGGAGAGCTTTTAACAAAGCAGGAAATAGATTTATCGCATTTGCAGACCATCAAGCCGGAAGTCGTAACCAAGATGATAGCAGAATATGTGCCCGATAAGAAATACGAATCACCAGTAGAGATGAAGATTCTGCTCAGCGATGAAGTTCCTGTTTGTCAAAGACCTAGAAGGACGTCATATGCAGATCAACGCACTATTGATGAACAAATTGCTCAGTGGCTTCAAGAGGGCATAATACAGCCAAGTACATCGGAATACTCATCACCTATTGTGCTCGTACCGAAAAAAGATGGGACTAAGAGATTATGCTGTGATTATCGGAAAATCAATGAAAAGATAATCAGAGATAACTTTCCGATGCCACTTATCGACGACGTATTGGGTCGGCTTCAAGGTGCGAACGTTTTTACTACGCTGGATCTGATGAATGGATTTTTCCACGTCCCTATAGAACCATCTTCAAGAAAATACACTTCATTCGTGACTCACAGTGGACAATACGAATTTTTGTTTGTTCCGTTTGGTATCTGCAACTCTCCTGCTGTGTTTTCTAGATTTATTTTTGCAGTATTGAGAGAATTGATTCAGGAGGGTGTAGCAGTGGCATATATGGATGACATCATAATTCCCGCCAAGGATGAGGACGAAGGAATTCAGAAGTTGAGACGTGTTCTAGATAAGGCAGCGGCTAGTGGGCTAAGAATCAAATGGCCGAAATGTCAGTTTTTGGCTCGGAAGGTCGATTTTCTTGGATATATAATTGAAAACGGCACGATTAAACCATCAGAGTCAAAAACGCTAGCAGTTAAGAATTTTCCTGTGCCAACTAACAGCAAGGAGATGCAACGATTCCTGGGATTAACTTCATATTTCAGGCGATTCATCAAAGATTATGCCCTTATAGCCAAGCCGTTGACTGATCTTCTCCGACAAGATGTAAAATATCAGCTGAAAGATGAACAGTTAGCAGCAATCCAGCAGCTGAAGTCAGCACTCATAAGTTCTCCAGTGCTCAAACTTTTTAATCCCACGGCATCAACCGAGTTGCATACAGATGCTAGCATGCATGGATACGGGCGGTGCTACTGCAAAGAGATCCGGAAGATCAGCAATTATATCCGATCCAGTATATGAGCAAGAAAACTAGGCCATATGAAGCGAAGTATCATTCGTATGAATTAGAAGTGCTCGCGATAGTTGAAGCTTTAAAAAAGTGGAGAGTATTTGTACTTGGGATCAAAATCAAGATAGTAACTGATTGTAATGCGTTTACTATGACTCTGAAGAAAGAAGATGTACCGGTACGAGTGTCAAGGTGGGCAATGTTCCTTCAAGAATTTGACTACCAGGTGGAACACAGGTCGGGCTCTAAGATGAAACATGTTGATGCTCTTAGTCGTGCTTCATGTCTCCTAGTAGAAGACTCGTTAAAGCATCGAATAAAAGAAGCTCAGATTCAGGATGAATGGACACGCGCAGTACGGCAAGTTTTGAAGAAAGATTCATATGAAGATTATTATGTTCAACACGAAGTTTTGCACAAGAATCCCACCAAGGAACTTGTAGTAATCCCAACGTCGATGGAACAAGAAATCATTATGATTGCCCATCGTCAAGGCCACTTTTCAGTTAAACGGACGTGCGATTTAGTTGAAAGAGACTTCTACATTCCAAACTTAAACTCGAAAGTAGTAACTGCAGTGAAAAGTTGCGTAGAATGCATAGTTATCGAGGCCAAATCCGGTAAGAAAGAAGGGTTCCTCACTCAGATTGATAAGGAGGATTACCCTTTGGGGACATATCATGTGGATCATGTAGGTCCAATGGAGAGTACGAGCAAAGGGTATAATCACTTATTGGTAGTGATCGATGCATTCTCCAAGTTTGTCTGGCTGTACCCAACAAGGACTACCAGTGCAGAATCAGTAGTTGAAAAGTTGAGAAATCAAGCAGCCATTTTTGGAAATCCCAAAAGAATAATTTCTGATAGAGGTGCTGCGTTCACCTCAAATGCTTTTCAAGATTATTGCCGTGATCAAGATATTCAACATCTTCTCATCGCAACAGGTGTGCCAAGAGGAAACGGACAGGTTGAGAGAATTCACAGAGTGGTCGTTCCAATGATTTCTAAGCTGTGCCTGGAAAATCCAACAGCATGGTACAAACATGTTGAGCGAGTGCAACAGATAATAAATAGTACACCACCCAGAAGTACGAAGTTTTCACCATTCCGGATCTTGACGGGACTTGAGATGCGGTTAAAAGGAAACCCGGAATTAAGAGCTTTACTAGAGTCTGAAGCTATCTCTGAACTTCATTCCGAAAGAGACGACATGCGGCAGGAAGCCCGAGACAATATACTTGAGATTCAGGCTGAAAATAAACGAAACTTCAACAAAAAACGTATTCCCGATACTCGATATGAGCTCAACCAGCTGGTCGCCATCAAGCGCACGCAATATGGTTCTGGGTTGAAATTGAAACCTAAGTTCTTTGGCCCATATAAAATTATCGAGAAGCTAAACCACGGGCGCTATGTTGTAGAAAAGGTAGGACAGCATGAAGGTCCAGGGACAACTTCAACTGTGGCTGAATTTATGAAAGAGTGGAACCCATCATTCGGGTCGAATGTGTCGTCAGGAGGGCCGAATGTGGGACTGGAGTCTGACGGACTTACAAAACATGAGACTCGGAGCGGACGGGAGTTCTAGACAACTATATTAGCGAACTGGACGATGACAAGGACAGACCATGTACACAACTGGACGAAGAACAGGACGACTATATCGGTGAACTTGACGATGACAAGGACAGACAATGTACACAACTGGACGAAGTAAACGTGACTAACCGACGCGGAAATGAGCGTGAGTTCAGTTGGCTTAGAGGACTCGACAAAGTTAGTCGCGAATTATTAAATTCATATTAAATTCAGAATTATTAAAAACTGTACTTATTGTCTTTATTAAAACTTGTGCTATCTTTTATTTATTCAAAATTGCATTAATATTTACGAGTATGTGATATGTTTAACCATGTAAATGCATTCATGTTTATATATATATATGTATATGAAATACATAATCTATTTCAAACACAATAAAGTGAAAACACCACATTCATTACGAATATTTATTTTTTTTATTTATTAGAATATTATTGAATTTATTTTGAGGTTGTCAAACAGCTGTTTTGTGTTTACAAAATGGGCAGCACTTAAAATTTTATCTGTGTTATAAAATTTACAACCAGCTTGAACCTCCCGTTAAATTTATCATATCGGTAAGACTAAAGGCAACATGAGAAAACGAAAAACAGCTAAAGGTAACTTTAAAGTGAACTTCAACTAAAATAAACTTTATAGGTAAGATGAGAAAACGGCCCTTAAAGTTAAAACTACCAATAAAAGTAAAGTTGAATTAAGTTAAATACCTTAAATATGCAATTTTAAGCTTAAAATCTTTAACTTTTTCTCCCGTGCAAGACTCTTTATTGAGTAAATTAATAAAGTTAATTTGGTTTAGCTTCATAGTTTTTGTCTTCACACTCATTCATCACATCATACAGATTTCTTCTAGTTACAATGCACAAACCAGACGATCCTTCAAGCAAAAGAAGTTATTTATTTTGAATAATTTTCCTAATTTTTCATCAATCTGGACACACATCAGGGACAATAAAATCTGGGGGGGTATTAATGGGCAGCATTTTCATTTGGTTTTTGCTTTTTGACAACTTCCTTCTTTAGCTATTGTAAAAAATGTTACCCAATAACACCCTATAATATAACAAAAGGTCCATCATACAAAAAAAAAAAAAATAAACAAAAATAAACTGGCCATGTGCATACATTCACAATAAATCCAATATCTATTTAATTAAAGGTTCAATATACCTAAAAAATGCTTTATTTTAATGTACACACCTGCAGCTAAATCCTCGATAGCAAGAAACTTTTCACAATTTTAATGACAACAAAAATCTATTTACTTAGCAGTGGTATTTTCCACGCAAATTAACTGACTGACAATGCAAGTTTACGATCGATGACTTTCAACTGATGCTGTGAAGAAGTGTGAGCATAAAAATTAAAAAAACAAACGGTAAATTATTCCATTGGTATTAGACAAAAGCTAGAAAAAAAAATTTCACTTCTCAACTTTACATTTTGAAAAATTGATTTATGAGCGGTTTTGGAAGGCAAATACTCCTATGTGCGACGTAACGAATCGGATCGTAGAATACAACTTTACGAATCCGAAAGAAAATCACAGCTACAATAGATCTTGAAATAAGGCTGTATATTTTGTTCTAAATCCGAAATGTCGTTCTACTTTGTATAAAAACAAGCTTTATCTGCGTAAGTCGTTGAAAAAATATAAGAAATTATGGGACCTCTTTAAATGTGTACCCAAATCAAATATACCAAATCAGCCAATTAAAAATAAAAATTCCGTTAACTTATATTAAAGATACTAATAAACGTGTCTGATAAGTGAAGGAAACTATTTTTTTTTTTTTTGTTTTATTGTACTTTCTTTGTTTTTCATCTTTACTTTTCATCTGACATTTTTTTTTTTTTTTTATTTTTTGTGGAAATTCGTATAAGATGGAAAACGTCAATTTTGTTTTTTGAAGAAAGTTTTAATGGTTATTTTAAGACACTTGGAACGCTTTTTTATATAAGTTTCAAAATTATCGCCGTTTATTTTGAATTATTTTTTTTTTTCTGTACACTTTGGTTGTTTCTATACACAAAAGGATGGTTAAACTTGGACTTTTTTTTTAAAAAAAATTTAATTATTAATAACTCGAACTGAATTTGCTTTTCTGTTTCTGTTATGGTTTTTCAAAAATATTATACAATTATAATATTTTTTAAACAATTTAATTGCTAACTTTCGTGTTTTGCTGTTCGGTATGAACTATTTGCAATTTGTCACTGTGTCTCGCTGCTGTGTAAACTCTACAAACCTAAGAATTAAAACATCTACTAACACCGTATAAACAGCTGTTAATTTTAACACAGAATTTGGTAGATTTGAAGCTATGTAGGATGTGTATGAAAAACACAAATATTTAAGTAAATTGATGGTTGAAAAGTAAATGAAAAGTAATGAAAAGTAATTAAATGAAAAGTGCTTTGGCAAAATGAGAGTTTAATGATAATTTGCAAAATTTTGGATTGCAGAGCAGACAGATTTAAGAACTAGTAAGAAATGATCTTCGACTGGGCCGAAGTTAAAATACCCCCACGTCCGAACCGAAGTATATTCAAAGTCTTAAGCCGTCAATAAAATGTTTATTTGTAAAAACATTTTCCTTATACATAGTTTTAACAGAAAATATTCGCTTTCATTTTTTATAAAATCACTTTGTATGGGAGGTGGGTGTGGTTTTCACTCGATTTGGTTGAATTTTATACTTACTTTTAAACTGTTATATATCAAAGTTAATATGCAAAATTTTAAGTCTATATATTATTTTTTGTGGAATTTAAAGAGATTTTACCTTTTTGATAAAGTCACTTTGTATGGGAGGTAGGCAAGGTTTTCATCCGATTTGGCTCATTTTCGAACTTGACCTTTATTTTTTAGATAAAAGCTTAAATATTGAATTTCGTGATGATAGCTTTAAAATTACGGCTGTAATCGTGACGACAGACGGACAGACAGACGGACATGTCTAAATTGACTCGGGTGGTGATCAATAATATATATATACTTTTCTATACCTGCCACGCCTCCTTATGGACGTTACAAACGGAGTGACAAAATTAATATACCCCCATTTACGTTTTTTAAACGTGGGGGTATAAAAATAAAAACCAAATATTGAATATTCCCCACGAGCTGCGTCCATCAAATGCCATTTGGTAGCATTTGCACCGGTTGTCATTTGCCTGCACATTTTTATGTTTATTTTCTTCTTTACTTTTTTCGTTCTCTAATTTAGAGCCCGAACAGAACCAAAGCGGCTGTCGGTTGGCGGACCTCTCTCGGAGAAATCCGCTGAGAACACGTCCAGAATAGGAGCGGTTGTCGGTTGTCGGATCGGCGTTGCTTTTCGTTGTGTAAATGCTACGAATTCCACACACACACACAAAACGAAATGTTAGCTCATGGAATGCAACACACACACAAAACAAAATGTCAGCTCATGGTAAAAACTAAGCAAATAGCACTGAACACAGCCTTTTCTTCGCTAAAATATGGCAACACTTACGCCACTCAAAGAGAGATCCGACAGCCGTCGGAGAAAAAATAGAATTGATTCTATTCTGACGTTTTTCCGTCGCGGATTTCTGCGGCCATTTAATTTTTGGCGGCTCATATATTTTCATGTATTTTGTTGCACAGCGCATCCGGCAACCGGCAGCCGCTTTGATTCTGTTCGGGCTCTTATACTACTTTTGACAGTTGTTGCAGTACTATTGCAACAAATGTCAAAATAGTTCAAATTAGAGAAAGAAAAATTAAAAATAAAATAAACATAAAAATGTGCAGGCAAATGACAACCGGTGCAAGACATTCGTGAGAAAATGTCCGGTTGTCACTCTAACCTTACAAAAATTCATTATGCGATCATCAATCGCACTCACAAAGAATCTTGCCCAAACATGCGGCTATACACGGTCGAAAATTTGGGTTTAAATATAAAAACATTAAAACTCTTTTTGAGTTTAAACCTACTTTTTAAACCCTAGGGTTTCTTTTTTAAACTCGTCAAGGTTTACTTTCGGAAGATTCACGAATTTTAAACTCTAGGGTTTAAAAAATAAACTCAAAAAGTTTAAAACTATATGTATTTAGACTTTTCAACTCGAAAGGTTTAAAATTTGGCCTTGAGGTTTATATTTTAAACTCTAAGGTTTAAAAAGTAAACCCATGCGGTTTTAAATGTAAACTCAAGGGTTCTAAAAATAAACTCTCGGTTTGAAATCAAAACCGCGGAGTTTTAAAATTTTAAACCAAAGGGTTTTAATTTAAAGCCTTTTTGGGTTTGGATATATATGAAAACCCTCAAGGTTTTAAATTTAAACCAATATTTTTGACCGTGTATTACCCTTGCAACAATAACTAAATGAGAATTATAAGAACTAAGGTTGCAACTGCAAGAAATAAACTGCAGGAACAGAGTGCGATGCTGTTGCTGCTTGTCGGAATATGCGTGTACGTGTGCGATGCTGTTGCTGCTTGCTTGTATGGAATATGTGTGTACGTGTGTGGTATAAATAAAATTCAAATACGGGAAAAAAACGAGTTGTAAGGAAAACATTGGATTTATCCACGTAAATATTTGAATAAAATTTATACTCAGGCGTGGATAATGCTAATATGCGTTATTTCCCTTAGTGTGTTGTTTCTCTGCCCATACCCGTTCATAAGTTATCATAAGTTCATACGAATCGAGGACTTTTTTTATGTTTTCTGAAATAACATCCTCATTTGGGCGTCCAATGCGCTCTGCAACTCATTTGTGCTGGTACGACCACGTTTAAATTCAACGATCCACTTTTCTACCATTTTTCTCGATGGAGCAGAGTCCGGATAATGTTTATCAAGCCATTGCTTGGTTTCCACTGAATTTTTTTTTAATCAAAAAGCAATGCTTTATAAAAACTCAAAATTCACTTTTTTCCATTTTTTTTTTGTCAATAATAAAAGTTACACACAAAATGCTATATCTCACGAATCAAGAGTCAGATTGTTGTCAAATTTATTTACGAATCTTTTGAAGGCTAGTACTAAATAAAAATCATATGGAAAAATCTATTAACGCCATTTATGTGTCACGTATGGGCTTTTTGAACGGACTGTTACATATGTACAGTAAGGCGCCTCACAAAAAGAAAGTTGTGCGGGTCCCCCCCTTAAAATAAACTTTGGTCTATGTTATGATGATTCCCCAATTATTTTGGCTCTAACGATAGCCGTCAGCTAGCTATAATTGTTCAAAAAACCTCTAAAAATAGCCGTCATCGTTACAGCCGAAATATTTGGGAAATCATCATAACCGGGTATGGGCAGAGAGCGCTCTTAGAGCGTTGAGGGTAAGAATTGAGAGCAAAGGCTTATGTAGCAAAACAAAACGCAACAACAAATCAAAGACAAAAGACAAACACAGAAACAACAAAGAATCTTTAAATGTAGTGGTGCCCATACCCGGTTATGAACGATCGCAAATTGAAGGTGCACGAGCTAGCTGACATTGTAAAGCAGTGGTGTTCATACGCATACTACTACAATTTTTAACTTTTGTACTTGTGTTAGTAGCTCTCTCACTCTCTGCACTGACAAAAATTGTTGTGCAGATATTAAGCAAGAAATGTGTTATAGTTATCATTGTCATCATCATTATCTTTATAAGTATCATTATCATTATCACTATCATTATCATTGTCACTATCATTATCATTATTATTATTATAGTTCTGCAAATAACGCATTTTCATATGCCTCAAACATTACGTGCAGTGCAAAACACACGACCAAGCGATGCGAACAACCCAGCTTGAAGTTTCGGCGCCAACAGCGCTACGTGTTTCAATTCTCGAATAAAGATTTCGAGTCTCACCACGCGTGGTACTACGTGAACATCAAGAATAATATATAATAGATTACGCCATGCGCATGTCCGCTTTCTTTTTTGTGACGTCAGCTGTGAGAAAGAAGAAAATGTCAAACTGACTAAAAAAAAAAACGTAGAACAAATTTTTTATAGGGGGATTACATTTGAAAACCTTCTAATTTTCTTATGCAATGTTCACGTCACTTTCACGCGTGACGCAGGCTGCGCAGTAGATTTTCATTTCTGCGCACTGCTGGCGAAATCTATTATATTTTATTCTTGAGTGAACATCACTGTTGTAAAGATATCAGATGGTAGTGTTTTTACCATATTACAGGAACATTTGCCGCGTGAGCTCACAGTCGACCAAAAACAACAACGAATTGATGCTTCAGAGGAGTGTTTGGCGCTGTTAAACCGCAATAAAACCAAATTCTATCGTCGATATGTGACAATGGATGAAACATGGCTACACTTTTACACACTAGTATCCAAAAGGCAGTCAGCTGAGTGGACAGTAGTCAACGAACCGGCTCCAAAGCGAGCAAAGACCCCACAGTCGGCCTGTAAGATGATGGCGTCTGTATATTGGGATGCAAAAGAAATAATATTCATCGACTATCTACAAGAAGGAACCACCATCAACAGCGACTATTACTGTGCACTTTTGGATCGATTGAAGGCTGAAATCGCGAAGAAAGGGCCACATTTGCAAAAGAAAACAGCATTGCTTCACCAAGACAATGCACCGTGTCACAAATCAATGAAAAATATGGCAAAATTGAATGAATTGGGCTTCGAATTGTTTACCCACCCACCGTATTCTCCAGATTTAGCCCCCAGCGACTGTTTCCTGTTTTCAGATCTCAAGAGAATGCTTGCTGCAAAGAAATTCAAGTGCAATGATGAAGTAATCGCTAAAATTGAGGCCTATTTTGACGAGAACTAGAAATCGTACTATAAAAGTGGTATCGAAAAGTTAGAAAAACGCTATACTCGTTTTTTTCTTACTTATCCTACGGACTTATTGAATGACCTGTTATGCTTTCCAAAATTATCTGTAATTCATTCAAATTTAATTAATTAACAACAAACTTTACTTTATGTTCAACATCGAACCGGACTGTGCGAATGAAACAAAAGTTGTCAACAGTATTATGAGGTAGGGCTGACTCGAAGAGGAATGAAGTAGAAAGCAGAGAAAAGGGAGTTAGTTGTCAAAATCAGCTGTTGATCTCGAGTTTCTATATGTTCATGTTTCGCAGTTGATTTTAGGTTAAACTTTTTAAAGGCTATTTTGCAATCTTACTACTTCTTCCACGTTGTATGGTTTTTATTACAAAGTTTTTATAATATTTTCACTCAAATTAACACGAACTTAACACACGTGTCCGCACTGTTGAAAACATAATATTTTTATTTCATTTGACGTTTCTTCGAATATCGTCATTTTGACAAGTAGTCCACTTTTTCATTTTCCACTCTTTTTTTTTTTTTGAAGGTTGGTAACACATAGGCTTGGGCTCTGTTAATTTTAACGTGATATGTCACGTAGTTTCTTTCTTATTGTTTCTTTCTTGTAATTTCCTAAGTTGAGCAAAAAGTGTGTTTGAAATTTTGGTTTACCAAAGGAATTTCTTGTCCGGATACATTGAAAATGTTGCAGAAAACCTATAGGGAGTCTGCTCGCTGTAAGAATTGCTTAAAGAGGGTCGTACATCAGTTGACAACTTGCCTCATCCTTCTCGTCCAGCAACACCAATAAACGATGAAAATGTCAAAAAAGTAAGGGAAATTTTGCTCCAAAATCTTCGTGTGACCCTCAGAGAATTAGTTGCCGAGCTTGATATATCGACTAGATCGGCGCACACCATTTTACATTATGTTTGACCGATACGGACATTCAGTGCATCATTACTGATGACGATACTTGGTTGCACGAGTATGACACCGAAACAGATCAACAATCTGCTGAGTGGCGCTATCCAGATGAGCCGAAACCCATGAACCAAAAACCACAACAAAGTCGTTTAAAAATTAAGGCAATGTTGACTGTTCTGTTCGATTCTCAAGGTGTGCTGTGCTCGGAATTCCTTCCACAAGGTCAATCGGTCAACGCCCAATATTATTTGAGTGTTTTCGGCGAAAGAGGCCAAATTATGGCAGGACACAGGCGCGGATCCAGGGGGCGGTTTTGGGGGTTCAAACCCCCCCCGAAATTCTAAAATAACCTGTATTTAAATGTGATGTACTGATGTTTATTATGTGGGCTAAGAGTACTAAAAAGAAAAAAATTGGTTTTTATAATTTACTTTAAATATTCACACCCCTATGCTGTAAATGTTTGTAGCTGTTTCTACACGTATTGCTAAAATACTGAATTCTGTTCCAGTTTTTGTTTGTTTTTGCGATATTGCGCCTGTAGTTGTAAACAGTCACACATACAATCTTAACCTGAAATCACAAAAACACCGCATTTTTTGGATAAAATATATCCAAGAGAAAAATTCCGGTTTTTGTAGTTCGACGTAAAATTCCTTTTTATACAGTAATGGAGAAAAATTCCGGTTTTTGTAGTTTTTATTTATTTTGATGTTGGTTTTATGTTGGCCTTTAAGATTTGTATTCGAGTCAAATAAACAGAGAAATAACTTTTATTATTATAATTATCTTCACCGCAGCGTCAGCTTGTGGTATTTAACACAAAAAATAATCCTGAGCACCACACAATCATATGGAGTGAATATGGAGTGAATATGGAGTGAAAGGTGGATGGCTATTTTTTTCGTAGCAAAGTTTTTTCCAATAAGTGGAACAATTTTTTCACATATTGCAGCAAAACACAAATTATAACCTTCTTTTGAAAAACTAGAGGCTCGAAATAGATTTTAGACTAACGGTTTCTCCCCAAGCCTGCGATTTTTTGAAAAAAAAATTATCCCGCTCTAATGTATATAAAGGGTGGTTAAATTTTAAGGGCCGACTTTGAATATAAACCACACCTAAATGTCAACTTTTTTTCTGCATTTCATTTGACATTTCTCAATTTCAGACTAACTCAATTTTAACCGTTAAAGTTATTCAGGCTTATTATGAAAATGAGCTTTCAAATCAAAATGCATATCGAGCACTTCGTGATTTTTTCGGTCAATTTAATCGTCCAAATGTGCGTACAATCCGAAAAATCGTGCAAAAATTTGAACAAACCAGGTCTGTAGGAGATGTGGAAACACCAGTGCATGCTCGTACTGCAGATAATATTGCTGCTGTTCGCGATAGTGTGGCTGAAGAGCAGTCCACCTCAACTCGTCGTCGTGCCCAACAATTGCACCTCTCACGTTCGTCGTTGATGAACATTATGCATAAAGACTTGTATTTACACGGTCAGAATGGTGGCAAGAAATGGCAACAGTGGATGATCAATTTTCGAAGAAAATCATCTTCAGTGATGAGGCACATTTTCACCTCAGTGGATTCGTCAATAAGCAGAATTACCGCATTTGGGCGAATGATAATCCAAGAGTGATTGTCGAAAAACCAATGCACCCACAAAAAGTGACTGTTTGGTGCGGTTTATGGGCTGGCGGCATCATCGGGCCGTATTTTTTTCCAAAATGAGGCTGGTCAGGCAGTTACTGTGAATGGTGTTCGGTAGCGTGAGATGATAACGAACTTTTTATGGCCCGAATTGGAAGATATGGATGTGGACGATATGTGGTTTCAACAGAACGGTGTCACTTGCTACACAGCTAACGAAACAATGGCTCTTTTGCGCGACAAATTCAATGGCCGTGTTATCTGACGTGGTGGTGATGTCATTTGGCCACCAATCATGTGATTTGACACCGTTGGACTTCTTTCTTTGGGGTTATTTGAAAGAAAAGGTGTACGTCGATAAGCCAGCAACAATTCAAAAGCTAAAGGATGAGATAATTCGGCGGCGGGGTGCAATAAGGCCAACGGAAATAAGGCCGAATTCGGCCTTATTTCCATTTGAAAAAGAAATTAAGCCAATTTGGCCTTATTTCCCTTTAAAAGGAAGCAATATTAAAACGCCATCAAATAAGTTTTTTAGATTTATTTAATGAAAAATTAAAGATATAAAGTATTGGAATAATTGTACTTTAGGGCCCATGCTCCTTTTTTCTTTTTTTTTCTAAATGTGCATTTGGAGCTCCTAATGCACATGCTGCAAAAAAAGGTCGGTCTCAAATGGTTTAGGAGATACAAATCGTGAAAGTTTGGAAAATGTACACGCTTCTTTTTTTTTGTTTTTTAAATGTGTATGGAACTTCTTAATCTAATGCTGTAAAAAAAATAGGTAGGTCTCAAATGGTTTAGGAGATAAAAATCGTGAAAGTCTGAAAAATTTACATATTTTTTTATTAAGACTAGGATATCTTATTCTAATAATAGAAATATATATCCGTTTAAAGCGAAAAATATGATCGTTTAAATGCTAAAGAACATACATCTTTTTGTAAGTGGTCGAGAAAAAAATGTTAAATATAAACGTAAAAGTTATGAATGAACATTTATAAAATATGCGCGATTTTTACTAAAATTTTTAATGAAGCTTCAATATTATAAAGAATGAGCGCCGCAGGTCTATAATAAATCACCGCGATTTTAAATAAAAATTTTTTGCCTGCGGCGCTCATTCCTTATAATATTAAAACTTCTTCACCTTCACTATTGAACTACTACTAATAAATTTTTCGCGTTGATACGAAAACAAGCACATTGAGGTTGACAATGGCAACTGTTCTCTTGCAAATTGAGTACCTACGCTGAGTCCAGTAACTTTTCAAACAACAGACTACAGGGTGCGTACTTTTTATTAAAAATAATTATAAAAAATAATCCTTAGTTTGCAAAAATTATATTTCGGCCTTATTACCATTTAGCTAAATTTTTTTTAGGCTTTATTTCCTTTTCCAATGGAAATAAAACCAAATTCACAATTTCGGCCTTATTTCTCTTTGAAAAGGAAATAAAGCCAATTCGGCCTTATTGCCGTTGGCCTTATTGCACCCCGCCAATTCGGCACATTAACGGCATAGAACCTCACTTATGCCTCGGCGTCATCGAAAATTTGGACCATCGGATGGAGGTGTGCCGCCGAGGTCGCGGCGGCCATTTAGCCGATATTTTGTTCCATGCATAATTGAACCATACCAATATTATCATAATAAAAAGAAACGACAATAATTTCCTTAATAATTTGTGTTTTATTCAAAGTCCACATCGGCCTTTAAAATTTAACTACCCTTTATATATATAACGTACATAAATATTTTTGAAACCCCCCCCGAAATATATTCCTGGAACCGCCCCTGGCAGGACAATTGATGGTTTTTACACCACGATAATGCACCGGCTCACTTCACGCATTGTGAACGATTGTTTGACCAAAAACAATGTCAACTTCGTTCAACAAGCACCATATTCGTCAGATATGGCCCCGAGAGACTTCTTCCTATTCCCCAAACTCAAATTGTCGCTTTGTGGAAAATATTTTTAACCGATTAATGTCAACAAAGAGAATTCGCAGAGGGAGCTTAAGGCCATTCCGAAATCGGCCTACCTAAAATGCTTTCAAGAATGGAAAAAACGTAGGCATATGTGTGTCTGTATCACCTCTGTATCGTGATTATTTCGAAGGTGATAAATAAATATTGAGGAATAATTAACCGTTGTTGTTTTATTTGCACAGTCCGGTTTAATTTTATACAGATGAGGTTTTCTGTAAAAAAGATTCCCTATTTTTATTTGAAATACAAATTCCAGTGTTTATTGGAAATTTACAAAATGTCAATAATTTCTGGCATATTTTTTTTTTTTTTTTTACTTTTTCAAAGTTTGTTAATTAAATTTTCCCTGCACTAGTTGTCTTCATACCACGTTGATATTTTCGCCAAAGTACTTCCAAAATCCATGTGAAAACCGCTAAAAAACAGAGTCCATTGAGGAAATTGACCGCAAAGGCATAGTTCGTATTGTCCCTAATAACACCTGAACAAAAGAAATCACTAATGAATGATAAATTTCTTTGAAAATAAAAAAGCTAAAAACTGTGCTCACCAATCAGTGGCCCTACGGTCATAGTAAATAAGCTCGACATCATCAGTTGCAACCCCGAAGCGGCGGGTAAACGTTTCAGCGGCACGTAGCCTGGTAATATCAGTGACCAAAAGACAATGCGGAAAGCCTTATTCAGACCCATCCACAAGAAAACACCCAACATGATGTAAAAATTGCGTGTGACAGTGAGTACAATGCGACCAATACTCATGCCGATGACACCACAGATGAAATACGTCTTGTTGCTGCAGCTCAACTTGGCCGTGATAGCAGGTATGAGAAAACGTATAGCCAGATCACTCAAGCCCAATATGGACATGGCAATGGCGATTTGATTATTCGCAAAACCGAAATCAGAAAGAATGAAAGGTGTTAAAATGCCAAAATTTGTCTCCACAAAAGATACCAATGTCAAGCCAATCGCTAGATTAATGTAGGTTATATCTAGTAAAAGATCCAAATCAAAGAAGGTTATGATCTTCTGATAGAAAGGACGCTTCTTGCGTTCCTCTTGAGGTGGATCATTTTCTAACTTTTGCGGTTGCTCTAATGGATGTTGGCGACAGCGATCTTCGCAGGGTTGGTGCTTCCCGAATGCTGCTGGTTCGGCTGGCGGCTTCACTTCAAGCTCTTGCTGATTTGTTGTTGCCTGTTGTTGTGACTCTTCGATATGTTCGTCTTTGGACTTTTTGACATGCCACTGAACCGGTTGAAAGATCAGCGAACATGCAAAAGTATGCAGCGAAATGCCACTAAAGATTAGTTCCGTGCTATGTACACCGAAAAACTGCACCAGGAAAGTGGCTAAGTAGGGCAGGCAAATGGGACCCAGGCCAGCAACACCAAACTGATAGGCGGTAGCTGTGCGGCGCCTTTGCTTGAAATATGTATTAACAGCCAGTGAGGAAGCAGAAACGATGATCCCTCGACCTAAGCCTAAAGGAGAAGAAGTTTTCTTTTTGGATGTTTGTAGATTGAGGAATTTCTGTCCTACCATAAGTAATAGAAAAGGAGCACACATAGAAAAGAAACGAATTTGCAAATATGGATAAAAATAGACCAAGAAAGATGAGAAATGAGCCCATCAAAGCAATTTGTCGAAAAGTGTATCGTCTGAACAGTGGGCCATTTACCAGACCTGCAAGTAAGAAAAGACGGATGAGAATGTATGTTATCTTGGTTGGCGGACTGAAATAATTTTGTTTTTAATCTTTGTTTTGAAAAAAACAATAAGCTTAATTTTAAATAATCTCTACCTACCCGATAACATTGACATCGCCATTTCGATATTAATGATTGTAGTCAATTGGGCGCTGGTGATGCCTAAGTTTATCAAGCGTACACGGTATATTATGCCAAAATTTTGAGTCGATGCAAAGGTGACCAGCTGTAATGAAATAGTATGACATTTATTTAAAGCAGTTAAATTTAATTATTTAAATTTCATTACTCACAATATTGACACCACTGGCAATGGCCACCTGCCAACCCCAACCACCATCGGGTGGTACAAAATTTTCACCGTGATCGGTTTTATCACGATGCTTTTTCTTGATTTTCCCATTTTTTATGTTGGTTACTGTGTTGAATTTTGGGTTTTCTTGGTGTTCTTTCGGTTTTCGTAGATTTAAGAAGTTGATTTTATTATGTACATTGCTGTTATTAAAGTTAAGGCTATGCTGGTTGTTCTCATTGCTCGCAACACGATTGTTAATGTTAAAATTATTATGACTTAAATCCTCATTATTGTAGAATGTAAATTTTCCGTTTTCCATCTGAGATTCCGTCAAAGGTTCTGAAAGTAACATCTTTTTTTATTGTAACAAACTAAAAATGAAATTGGTTCTTATAGCATGAAGCATCAATTGTCGAAGCAAATATGTAAAATATTTAAAAAAAAATCAGCATTTTGAGTTTATTTCACTATTTCTACTGTTTTATGCTATGTTCATACAGAGATTTTAGTTTGAGTTTCCAGTACAAAGTTGAGTTTTATCATTTAACTCAAGATAAACTCTTGGGTTTCCAGCATGGTATAATTATACAAGGTTGCATTGACAGTTGCTTGGGAAACCATCTCCTTACAAAAAATATACTCAAAAAAAGAGCGCTCACAATCCGTCATTGAAAACACAAACAATGTTGAAAACGTTGAAGTGAAAAAAAACAACAACCACAGCAGCTGCATTTACACAAAAGGCTGTTTTTGACAGGAGATGTTTTCTTATAGAAGAGAAAATAAGCTACCATGTATTATTATACCATGGGTTTCCAGTACAATTTTGTGGTTTCAAACTCAACTAAAAAAATCAACTTCTTTCTGTGTTTATCAAAACTCAATTTGAGAAATGCCTAAAAGTATGCTAAGGTTCATATAAAAAGGTACATTTAGATGCAACTTTTTAGATGACGAGGTACGTTGATCAATTTTGCGGTGAAAAATGTCATAAACAGCGGTTCTAAAATTGTGCAGTTTACTATTTGCAAAAAATGAACAAAAAAGCGAAGAAAAGAACTTGGGCAAGTGTAGCAGATGAGGCCTTCATATCAGAATGGAAAAATTTCGATTTGCGTAGCGCAAGGAAGAACTCGCATGTGTACGCAGAGATGGCTGCAGCTTTTTTCTCAAGTGAAATTGATGTCACGGTGGTGGATGTGCCGAAATAAGATGAGAACCCAAAAGTAATGACAAAGAAATGTCACACTAAACTCAATTCTGCCGACGCATCTCTGTGTGAACAGCTTTAGTTGAACTCAAACTAAACTCTATGTGTGAGCATAGCATCAGATAAATACAAATTCAAACATAATTATCGCTGCTCAGTTGGAAACTTGTTTTTATGCAGCGTTGTTGCTGTCCTTAATTTTTTTCCTTAATCATAACTATAAGACGCCTTGAATTATTTTCTATATATGTAAGTTTGATGAAATTTTCCATTTGAAGCCATTTTAATCAGAGCAAAAGAACACTCGAAAAAGTCCAAAAAAGGCCTATGACCTTATTGGACAATACAAGACAGGAAAAGCAACTGCCTAGGGGCGCTAAAAAATGAAACTTAATACCATTTTCAATGTTATGTTATGTTACGATATGTTATGTTATGTTATGTTATGTTATGTTATGTCATGTTATATTATGTTATGTTCTGTTTTATAATGTTATGTTATATTATGATATGTTGTTTTTTGGTACCAAACCATACCAATGTTTCATTAGGAAGGCAATGTGATAAGTCAGAGACTTTGAACTAAAAGTATTTTCAATTTTTTTTTTTTTTTAGCAAAAATCATTTTTTTTCTCAACTCTCTCCTTTTAGATCGATACATGTAGTTCAGCGTTTTTCCAATTTTTTTATTCTTTCCAAATAATAGGGCTTATCAAGGTCCTCAAAATAGACTTTTGTTTCAGTTCTTCAGGGTTTGGATATAGAAAATAGTAGCAAGAGGTAAAATCTGGAGAATATGGTGGATCGGGTAACAGATTTTAACCATGGCCATCGGGTAACAGACATCTGAGCCGTTGCGTTTTCATGGTGGAAGAGCAATTTCTTTCTTCCTTAATTGCGATCGATTTTACTTTAAATCAATGTCAAATCTGTCCAACAGCTGTGAATAATATTCGTCGATGATAGCTTTACACTTTTCAATGCAATCGATGTGAATGACCTTGTTGACCTACGGACCTATTTTGGCCTTCTTTGGGTCACGTTCACTCGGAGAAGTCCACTGCTTTCACTGTTTCTTGATCTCTAGGGTATTGTGATATATCCATGTTTTGTCTACGGTTACGAAACGGCATAAAAACTATCGAATTGCGGTTGAGCATCGCCAAGGTTGCTCAGAAGGTTGCGTTTATGAGCTTTTTCGTGATTTTCATGTCCAAATATTCATGTTTAATGAGCCCATTCAGTTGAGATGTATACTGCCTCAGCCACCTCATGTTCTTTCACTTTCCGATCGTCTTATATCATTTCATGAATTTAATCGACGATTTCTGGTGTGACGATCTCTTTTGGGCGACCTGAGCATTCAGTGTCACTTGACCTCGAAATTCAGTAAACCATTTCTTAACCATTGAAATTTATGGTACAGAGTCAACATAGTTTTTATCAAGACTTTAGGTTTTGGTGATGTTTTTTGATGAATATAAGAAATTCAATTTTTTGCATTTTCTTCTCGAGGTTCTGTGCTTTCAATGGCTGTCAAGCACAAACTTAATGATTGCTTAATATTTGAAAGTAGTCTATAAACAGATGGTAGTTGACAGTAGCAGTGTTGCATTTACAGCTATTAAAAAGTCACTGACTTCTCAAATTGCCCTCGTATGTTATGTTATGATGTGTAATGTTGTGCTCTTTTATGTTATCACAATGGGAATGTTATATTATGTTATGTTATGCTATGTTATGTTATGTTATGTTAGGTTATGTTATGTTATGTTATGCTGTGTTATGTTATATTATGTTATATTATGTTATGTTATGTTATGTTATGTTATGTTATATAATGTTATATTATGTTACGTATATTTTGTCATATGTTATGTTATGTTATATTATATTATTTTATGTTATGTTATGGTATGTTATATTATGTTATGTTATGTTATATTATGTTATGTGTTGTTATGGTATGTAATGTTATGTTATGTTATGTTATATTATGTTATGTTATGATATGTTGTTATGTTATGTTATGTTATGTTATGTTGTGTTATATTATGTTATATTTTGTTATATTATGTTACGTACATTTTGTCATATAATGTTATGTTATGTTATGTTATGTTATATTATATTATTTTATGTTATGTTATGTAATGTTATGGTATGTTATGTTATATTATGTTATGTGTTGTTATGGCATGTAATGTTATGTTATGTTATGTTATGTTAAATTATATTATGTTATGTTATGTTGTTATGTTATGTTATGTTATGTTGTGTTATATTATGTTATGTAATGCTTTGTAATGTTATGTTATGTTATGTTATGTTATGTTATGTTTTGTAACATTATATCATGTCTTATGTTATGTTATAACATGTAAGCACTTTCCGAATTTTTTGCTTTTGACAATTTGTTCGTTTTGGAATGACAATGAAATAGGTCAACTGATTAACTGATGTCTATATACAACCGTTTTTCTGTACAACTTGAGAATAAAGTTCATAGTCTACTTATGTCATTTGATTGACACCAACCGAACCCAAAAATATGCAATTTGAATATTTTTTTTTTCACAGAATTTTTTTTTAGGTTCGAGCGGTACCCACGCTTCTAATGAAGTGATCCCATTATGAAATTTTGCTTTATCGTTGACAGTTTTTCTGGATTATCATGGTAGACCTAAAAACCAACTTTTCGAAGCCACCCTCTTGTGACGCCAGGAGGAACCAAAAGTGGCCAAAATTTATTTTTAAATGTACAGAAAAGCTTTTTTGAAAAAATATGTGACCCGGTCTACGAAAAGGGACCTTCGGTGTGAAAATATCATTTTTCACTTTTTTGGCGATTCGGATAGACTAATGTGTGCTCTTTCTAATGGCGCAAAGCAGAAGTTTCCAACTCGTAAAGAACTCGTATTAATTGACTAAGAAATACAAAGACGCCATTCAGTGTGCGACAATTAAACGTTTACAAACAGCTGTTTTCTCGAAAACTTGTTTTTACACCGAAGGTCCCTTTTCGTAGACCGGGTCACATATAATCCTTTTTTCACAATATTAAATTTAAAAGCCTTCCTTTTTTACGATTGAGAAAGTAAAGGTCACCTTTAGCGAACTCAGGTCGGCTTAAAATGTACCCTACATTCATCCTTTTGATTTAAAAATAAAAATATATTTTCATTCGAATTTGTTTTTTTTTTGTTTTTTTTTTATCTAGATCTGTGTCGTCAAAGTGCTCCTCTCAAACAAAGTGTCAAATATTTATTGCTCCACACATATTTTCAATTTTTCTGAACATCCTTTTTTTTAAACTCCTACGGATCATGATACAATTACAAGGTAGGGGCATATTGGAGACATACGTTAGTTAGATGTCAAAATCAACTGTTGATTTTGAGTTTTGCTAATTGTTGTTGGCACTTACAGCTTTGTTGTTGTTATATTTCACATTTGAGCAGGAATTTTTAAATGAGCCTACCTTGTTATTGTATCATGCTACGGATATACGTTTTACTTAGATGCGTCACTATTGGTAATAAAAAAAAACAGTAAGCTTTATGCTTTCACACGAATTTTACACCAATTATCTCAATAATGTGGAGATGTGTCAACACTTGTTCGCTAACATCCGCGTTTCGATGTTCAGTGCACACTGTTTGCAAGCCCTTTCGCTGTTACTTTCTTAACTTTAAATAGCTAAAAAAATCAATATAAAAATGGGATGTTTTTAGCTCTGTGGAATTCGTAGAATACATGCAATAACACGTAACCAACGCAGCTACTCGAATAACGTAAATCTAGATAAAATTTAAATTTTACAATCTGAAAAAGCGTTCGCAAATCAATAAAAAATTAATACACTTTTCAATCAAATAACTTTCAGAATTGAGATGAACTCCAAACAAATTTTGGGAACAGCCACAATTTAGCGAGAGATCAGTATCATAGAAATAAGTTCACCACTAGAACTAAGTCTGTAAAGAATATGTATCTGTTGCCAAAATTTTTCAAATTTTAATCTGAAAAGTTGTTCCGATAGTTCTTCAAAGATTTCAGGTATTCACTGAATGGCTTACCTTATTTTGAGTCGTTTATAGAAAGCTGCATAAACATAAGAATTTCACCTGAGACACGTCTTAACCCCTTTCGTGTTAACCCCTTTCGATGCTATAAAGATATATATAAAGATATATACAATATTTTTACAAATAATGATATTTTTTCCAATTTTTTTGTGATTTCTTTGTTAGGTCGCGTACTTCTGGCACTACCCTCGTATATATTTGAACAAGGTTTCTACTAAAAGCCTGTTCTCTATTGCAAATCTTACCAAACATAAAGAATTAGCTATTTTCATCTCAAATTACTTTTGTGTAAAAAATTATAAACGTTTTCTTCACAATTCTCAAATACAACTGCAGCTGTATATCAGCCATTCCAAATTAAACGCATCAAAAAAACGTAAATTACGGGTTGACCACCTCCGATTTTGCTCAAACTTTCAGAATAGAATCTTCTCATGAAATAAAAACACTGATTTGAGTAAAAAAATTTTAAATATTTTTTTTCAAGTTTTTACGTAACATTCAAATTTGGTCTAAATGGGAGAAAAAGTGAAATTGCCTTACTCTTGAAAAATCATATATTCAACAAAACTCACTCGATTTTCACGTTTGAGCTATTTTCAAAGAGACAATAAACAGTTGTTTTTTATAAAAAAATAAAAACTAAAAGTTTATTTTTTTAGTTTTTGAACTTCAAGTTCAAATTTTGGAAGTCATAAAAATAGGGGTTTCCCCACTTTAAAAATTGAAAATGATTATTCCCTTTCCATCTGCTTAAAATCATGAGGGTGTAATTTTTCTTTTTATTTTAATAACTTATTTAATATTTTTTAAAAGACCACCTACCATACTACCAGAGCTGCCAGGTGACGGGATTTTTCCCCTTTTTCGGGATTTTTCGTACAAAACGGGGAGGCGGGGAAAACGTTGATAAAAACGGGGAAAATTAAAAATAAAATAGCGAGTGAAAAAATATATCGGTTATCAGAAAAACCAACTACAATTTTTTATTTTAATTACATCCATTTTTTGTTTGCCATTTTTTACAAAGCTGAATGTGTCATATATGGATATAATAGATATAATAGATATAAACTTTGTTTAATGCGAAAGGAGTACATTAATGTAGTCATAATAGTATTTTTGATGTAGACTTAAACGATTTCGATACTTTTTTAAGGAGCTATATAAAGGGCCACTCATAGATAGTAAAAATGAAAAATAAAACTTTAAGCTTAAAAATATTTTCACACGTTATTTCGGACCAATCCGAGTGGAATGATTTCGACCAAGAATATAGATCGTTAAGAAATATGAATTTTTCATATATCATCAGAAATTATCCAAGAATTCTGGAAAGAAGTTATATTTTACATTGATTCAGATATTTTAAAAAAAAAAAAATAGTGTCGTTTATTTTTTGCTTTCTTATAGCGGGGCAAGTGCAGAAAGTGCTTTTTTCAGCTATTAATTTAAATAAAACAAAAATAAGGAACTTTCTTGACAATACCTCTCAATGGAGAACTCTCCGGAGTAAATCTTTAATGAAATATAAAAATTGCTTTGCAATTGAAATAAATTCAGAATTTTTAACTTTTTATAATAGAAATAATACACATACTCTTGTTTACTTGGTTTGATAATATGTATATTTGAAATAATTTCTAACAATTTTTTATAATCTCAAAAACGTAACATTCGAGTCAAAATAGAATATCGCTTAAAATTTTTATTTTTTATTTTTATTTTTCTTATAGATACGTACGTTTTTCCTGTTTGTATTTATTTTAGTTTTAGCAAAGTGAATTAATGAACTTATTATTTCTTTAAATTGCTATTTATTAAACAATTTAAAAACCGGGGAAAAAACGGGGAAACTCGAAGTTAAAAACGGGGGAAAAAATTCATTTGTATGCAAAAACAGGGATTTTTTTTCGCTGAAACCTGGCAGCACTGCATACTACTTCCATACAACCCTACATTCCACGTATACGCTTTCTCTTGTCGTGTCATAAAGTCATCGGCTCTTAGTAATAGAAACGTTAAAACTCACTTCTAAACTCAAATTTAGTTAGGTAATTCGAAGCTGCTTTTTAGGTTTCATAGTAATAAAAGAAATCTAACAAAAGTCGACTTCAGTTCTTATACTGTGAACTGATCTTAAATTTCATTTCTGAACGTACCCTTTGTTCTGTTTGCTTTTGACAGCTGATTTTATTTATATTTATATTTTATTTATATTCCTTAAGCTCTAAATCATTTATTATTTCTAGATCCATAAATATTCTTTCATCGTCCATATTCACTGCAATAATTTCAAATGTCACTTTAAAATTGACTTAGAAGCCGGCGAGCCACAACTAGATGTTTTCTAAAAGTCGATTGATTTAAATTTAAAATAATTTCAAATAAATTATACTATACAAGTAGACTACCGTTGTTCTTTTAAATTACACATTAACCATTTAAAATGTACTGCTGCAATCCACTAAAGAAGCAATCCCATTTAAAACATGGAGAAAAACCAAAATTTATCGGAGAAGATAAGTGTCGGAGAAGATAATTTCATTAGGTGAAAAATTAAATATACGTTTTTCCCTAGCTGATATGATCTGCCCATCGTGTAGATTGGAAATCTATGCCGAAGCAAAAAAATTGCGCTTACAAATGTTAAACTGATTTACGAACCATATAAAAAAGTTTTGCAATACGGATTCATATCGTGATCTTATGACGAAAATGATTTGTTCTACACCTACCGAGGAATGTCACTTAAATCTGTGTTCAAAGTGTCCAGGTGACACAATTTTACAAAACTATCTCTTAGATGTCACAGACAGACAGACAGACAGACAGACAGACTCTATCTCTATCTCTATCTCTATCTCTATCTCTATCTCTATCTCTATCTCTATCTCTATCTCTATCTCTATCTTTATCTCTATCTCTATCTCTATCTCTATCTCTATCTCTATCTCTATCTCTATCTCTATCTCTATCTCTATCTCTATCTCTATCTCTATCTCTATCTCTATCTCTATCTCTATCTCTATCTCTATCTCTATATCTATCTCTATCTCTACGTTGTTAGATAGATGTTACGTAAAAACTTGAAAAAAAATGTAAAAATTTTTTTACTCAAATCAGTGTTTTTATTTCATGAGAAGATTCAATTCTGGAAGTTTGAGCAACATCGGAGGTGGTCAACCCGTATGAGTGATACGTTAAAAATGGAATGGCTGATATCTATTGTAGTATGAAAAAGAGGGCCTGAAATCTTCACAATTGCCATCATTTGTATAATAAATGAAAGCGCCATAATTTTATATCAAGTCGATTTTAAATAAAGAAGTATCTTATGTTATCTAATGGATTGAATTTTTTACTTATTTATTATTTGACATTAGCACTTGCTTGATGAATACTACTTGAGTGAAGAGTGCAAAAGATCAGATATGACCAAAAACTGTACAGAAAGTGTCATCTAGTAATTTCTTTTTAAATCATAGGTTACTTTGGCACTGGCAGCAGTTTCCCGCTCGAAATCTTGACAAAAAGTCAATTTCATACCTCCACGAAAAGAAATAAGTCGTTTTACGCTTCAACAATGTTAGGAAATATTTTAAACTTATTTCCAAAGTAAGTGTAGTGTAGACCAAACAGTACGTTATTTGAAAATAAGTTTTTGCCGAAATGAAGCACCCACCGCGTCTGCTGTACGCAAGTTTGTGCAAAAAGTTCGTGAGACTGGTATGCTAGTCGACAACACTCATGGTCCCCATCGTCATATGGTACGCACAGACGAGAATGTAGCTGCTGTAGCTGAGAGTGTGAGACGCAATTCACGAACATCAACTCGCCATCGATCTGAACAACTCAACATTTCATGCATTAGTCTGAGGAGAATTCTGCATAAAGATCTCGGATTATTCTTTTACAAGGTCCAATTGACTCAGCAATTCAAGGCGCACGACCATCCGCTTCGTTATCGCTTCGCAGTTTGGACCATAGAGCATCTTGAATTGGACTATGATTTTGGGCGAAAAATCATATTTTCTGACGAGGCGCATTTTGATTTCGGCGGCTACGTTTAAAAAAAATTGTCGCATCTGGGGCTTGGAAAACCCGCACGATATTTTCGAGAAGCCGATGCATCTACAGAGAGTGACAGCTTGGTGCAGATTGTGGAGTAGTGGCATCATTAAAACATTTTTCTTCGAAAATAAGGCTGGAAACAACGTTTCGGTCAACGGTAGGCGCTACAGAGCCATGTTAATCGACTTTTTTTTTACTGAAATTGGAGACATAAATTTGGACAACCGCTGGTTCATGCAGGATGGCGCACCATGCCACAAAGCCCATGCCACAATCGATCTTTTGCGCACTAAATTCCCATATCGTGTTATCAGCCGCCTCGGAGCTACGATTTGACCCTTTTGGACTTTTGTTTTGTATGGAACCGTGTAGGACCGATGTTATACCAACAATACGGAAACAATTCAAGCACTTAAGGCAAATATCATCCAAGTAATCCGTGAGCTACTTGGAAAATTGGAGTAACAGAATGCACTACTGCAGAGCCAGCTGAGGCAGGCACTTGAACGACGTTGGATTCCATAATTAATGGGAATATTTTCTCTTACTAATAAAGCCATAATACATGGGATAAATTTAATTTTGTTCATTTTATTGCATTCTAAAAAAAACTTTATTAAACTTGTATCACCCTGTATATACGTTGCAATTTATATATATTCAATTTTTATGTTTTATTATATATTTGTATATATTATAAACTCCATAGAGATACCATCAACATCAGTAGCATTTGATTTGATTTTTTTTTTTTGCATACAACTTGATGCATAAATTGAAATTTGAAATTTTACTCTATCTTCTTATTCAGTAGTAAAGAAGGCCGCAAAAATAGATGTGGGGATTGGAATAACATAATCATGCAACATTTTAGTATCGGTTCGACACATTTCGATTTCTTTGTTATATTCATCTAAGCACTTAAGATAGCTCCTTAGCTGTTTTTAAGGTAGAGTAGGATTCAATGTTGACATAAAGAACATATTTTTCGAGAGTTTGATAGAATTAGTAGCTAACTTCTTAGCTATTTTATATTTCTCCCAATTCAGTGAAGTAGAATTACGTTTCCATTTTTAGAGTGACAGTTTGACAGATTGTGTAAGCCAAGGAAGACTACGTTTGGCTACGAGACATGTGCACAAGGGAACATGCTTATCAAACAGATTGCTTAAATTATTCATGAAGAAATTTAACTTTTCATCGACTGAATTAAAAAAACCAACAGTCTGGCCAATTTATTTGAGGCAAGCTGTTAAATAATGATGAGTTATCAATCGACATGTTGTCAATGTACTGAAAAGAGGTTTGAGAGGCAAAAAATTCACTTTATTAACTGTGATGATTTAAAAAAAAAACTAAAGTAAAAATTTAACTAAATTCACTCATGCACAAATCTAGACGGACCACCTTTAAAATACATTGTTATGCTGCACAAGACTTAACAGCGCTTTAGTATTAATGTTATGAGTAAAAAATATAAATAGCAAAGCATACTTATAGGGGGCAGATTATTTTCTCTGTTAGTTTTTGAAAGCTTACTTTGAAATTTTAAACCAATTGCTTTCAACGCAAATTTTCGTTAAAAAAAAGAGATAACTATTAAATATCAAACAAGAATTTGACTTGATCAAAATTTTCAATGCCAATGGAAATGTGATGCATTGTTCTATTAAGTTCAATACGAGGGCTGCTGTTTATATTTCTGTTCTTGGAAACTGACGTTTCCATTGGAAAATTGACATTGTTGAAAATAGTCTTTTTCAGAACATTTTGCCATTTCAGCGCGATTAGTGTTGTTTAAAGTAACTTGAAAAGTTCATCCTGCTAAATAATGAAATTAACTCGTAAACATTTTCGTGCGATTATTTTTCACATCTTTCAATGTGGCCTATTAAGATAAGAATGTATCGATGAACGAACATAATTCTTTATGCGGCGATAAAGTACCATTCTACATCATTGTAAAAAACTGGCATAAAGAATTCAATCGTTGCCGACGTTCGCCCCAGGACAAATTTCGCGAATGTCAACTAAAATCGGTTGCTTTGCTAGAAAACATCGATGCTGTATGTGAACTGATAAAACAAGATGGACATGTGACATACCCAGAGATTGACACACAAATTCAGACATTTCATCTTGAACGCGACTATTTGACAAAAAATAAAATTCATACAGTTCCGCAAGCTTCGTATTCACCCGACATGGCTTCTTGTGATGTTTTTCTATAGCTATGACTAAAGTTACCATTTCGCGGATAGCGGTTTGAGACGATTGAGGTGAGAATTCGTAGAAGGAGCTGAAGGCTATTCCAAAATCACCCTATGAAAAGTGTTTTCAAGATTGATGGAAGAGTTGGAATATGTGTATTGCCTGCAATGAAGACTACTTTGAAGGAAATGAAATAAATATATATGAATAATTGAAGTGTTTTCGTTTTATTGAAGAATTCCAGGTATTTTTTGATCAGACGTTATAAGACCGAAACAAAGCTCGAAAACGAAACAAATGTTTGCCAGTTTCATCGGTATTACCGGTCATGTGCTGGGCCGTTCTAACAGTAACGTCAGAGTAACGTGGGACGGTCAATTCTGAATGATACATGACCATTTTTTTGCCAAAAGTTATCGGAGAAATTGGGAAAAATTCGAGGCAGAGCTGAATTATTCTGCGTCATGACAATGCGAGATCTTGTTGACCAGCTAAAAAGTCGAATAGATGGGTCATCCTCCTTACAGTCCTGATTTGCCATCCAATGACTTTTTTTCATTCCCGGAAATAAAAAAAAAACTTCGTCGGCAACGATTTTCTACACCCGAAGAAGCGGTTGTTGCATTCAAAACGTTTCTTTTGGAGTTACCTTATTCGGAGTAGAAGAAGTGCTTCCAAAATTGCTCCAAACACATGCAAAAGTTTATAAACCTTCATGGAAAATATTTTGAAAAACAATTTTCGAACGGAAATATTTACGTTTTTGTGGATAAATTTAACGTGACCTTTTTAATTCAATTATTGGAGCGAGCGAGCGAAGCTCCCATGGAACAACTTGCATGAAGAATGTTTAAAGGAGCAGAACTCTGAAATGGGTTGACCGATTTTAATATTTCTTTTTCTAAACTGTTCTTCTGAACTTAAATTAGGTGCCTGCGAAGCCGAAATTTGGAAATTCTGTTTAGTTTAGAAATTTATTGAAAAAAATATTTCAATATCTTTCTTTGTTGATACATATTCGCTTAATTCAGTTTGCTGCTTGCCTGCTTCTGTATGTATCCGTCGTTCGCTTCGCTCGCTCGCTATAAATAACCGAACAGCATGGAACAACAACAACAACAAAAACGTTAAGGCGAATGTTGTTCGCTGCAACAGCTGTTTATTACTAACTAAAATAAATAACTGCTATGCTGAAGTTTGTAAATGGATGCAAATACATTAAAACTAAATTGTTTTATGTTTTTATTTTCATGTGTTGGTAAACCCTGTAAAATAAAAGAAATTTGCAATTTTTTTAATTTTTTATTATATGGTGACTGGTAGGCTTATTAGCTTTCATTGCTTCCCCTAAGAATGTGCTGATTTTAACACCAACTCATCAAACCATTATCATATTCTATCAATTCATGACTATAACTTATGGTGTTTTCGTTTCTACCAAAAAATGTTACCTTTTCATTGCCCTCTTCTTTTTTCGTTTTCGATTGTTATATTAGTGCAAACGGGTGAAAATCAGCTGATTGCTTTAAACGAAAATATTATGAAATGCGTGTGTTAGACAAGGTTAAATATATGCATTCATAATTTGACACTTAAATAATATTTTTAATAAAGCAAATTTTTTATTTTTGGCGCACACAAATATATCAGCTGATTGAGTAAGCAGCGTAGTATTTTGTGTTCAAAACCTGCACTTTTTGAGGGTTGAGTACAACACTTGAAAAATGTACTGTGGTAGGGCAACATTTTTTTGTAGAAACGAAAACACCAATAGATTTAAATTCAAATAATTAACAAAAAAAACCAATAAATGTTATAAAATCGTCTTTAGCAGCTTTAATAAAATTAATTTTTTCGACAATATTTGGAAATAATTCTAAGCCACCATTCCTATCCATGTTGCGATCAATATCACGATATTCTAATTTGTAGGTCCTAGGATCTAGGATATTGTGATATTGATGGCGACATGGATTGAAATATCGACTTAGAAATATTTCTAAATATTGTCAACATTTAGTTCATTAAAACTGCACTAGACGATTTCGTATATTCAGAAGCATCAAGAGGGAGCACTCAGCATTTGAATAGAGATGAAAGTCGAGTCTTGGTTTTTGTTCACATTGCTTTAAACAACAATTTAACATAACAATTATACTAAATTAAATAAGGAAAGTGTTCGTAATGAACCAGATAATGAGGCAAATTAGACAGAACAACAAACTTTCAGGGAATGTTCATTAAGAGTATCATTAGAAGAACTGTCTATAAATCAAATTTTTAATCAACAATCAGCGTTCATCTTTTTTTTACACTGGACCCCCGGTAATCCGGCCCCTGACTAATTCGGCACCCCCTGTAATCCAATACGTCCATTATTATTGAATATTTTTTTGACAATCTTCGCTAATGTAGATAATGCATTATTGAACAGGTTACTTACTTGTACTTGTATTGATTGATATATATTATGATTTTATTCATAATTTTTGATTATTTTAGTATGTACATTTATTTGTACACAATTATTTCCTAATGTAAAGTTATTATTTTTTGTAAGTTCTATAGCATTAATAACGTCAATTTTATAATAAAACGTAAGCTTTCTATTGTATTGTTTAATTTACTTAATTTGACACACATAATGGAGCATGATTTGTACTTCAGAGTATAACATATATAACCATATCATTTTTTTTTAAGCTTTGAACCAAGGTTTTTAGGTGTAATACCTATTCAGTCAAGTCTGCTTTGGTTCGAAATGGGGTGGTAGATTAGTGTGAGCGAAGGGACAATCAATTCAATTCAAGTAATAAGGCAATCTCATTCACAAACTACGACTCAAGTCGTAAATATTGATGAGTTTTCAATTTCAGCTGATTACTTAATGAATGAAAATTGCAAACGCGAAAGGTCTAAGCGTAGGATCATGGCCTAGCTGGGATTCGAACCCGGGACCTCTGGGGTGGCAGTTGATCACGTTTGACGCACATTTACCGCATTTGTGACATTAATGTTACCATTTGTTACTTTGTGGCCAAATTGTATGTAAACGGTAAACTTCCGGTACATTTTTAGACACATTTTTGAAAATGTTTAACGTGAATAATCACAAAAAGCGCTGAAATTGAAGAATACAACATTAAGAAGCTGAAAAATGTTGGCAATGCTGTGACAATCATCAATGCTTTACGCACCCACGAGCGTTGTCAGACTCTTTCGACGATGCAAGAGGCTTAAGCCAAAAATTGAGACTTAAATTAATGAGTCAAAATCTTTTCCTATTGGTAGAACTGTGCAATGGGCCATAGGTGAGGTTGTTGAAATTTTCTATAACAATTGCGAAAGTGGCCGATTTATAGAGGAATTTCCTTTGTGCATTATGATCAAGTTTCCAAATTATTCTGGACCAAAATACAACAATTTAAATGTTTTACTTATTTCTTCCGTAGTAGTATCATTCAAAAAAGGATAAACAATTTTACTCGCAAGAAATTTTCACTACAACTTGCGTATGCCTTTAATATTAAAAATCGCAAGGATTAATTCTCAATCAAGCAGTTTTCGATATTAGAGAAAGGAAATTTACGTTATATTCCTTATGATAGGCTATTCCTTATGATAAGAAAATAAATAAAAAGACAGGATTGGTTCACAAACACCGAATACAATAAAATATTGTATTTCAACTAAAATATATTAACATTTTTTTGTAATTGAATGTTTGAGATCTGGTAATTTTATTGACAAAAAGTAGAATCCTCATTTAATTGAAATAAAAAAACCTATTTAATATCTTTGCTTATATAGTTTTTACAAAAATCTATTGGAGCTAGCAACTCAACTAAATTGCCTCCACAACGTACAAATTTATGTGGCTAGCTAGCAAACGCGTAAGTGTTTGCTAAGCGACTGCTACGACCTAGTATTGCTACTTTTTGTTGAGCTCGAGGCCAAGTATGTTAATGAAGAAAATAACTAACAACAACAATATTATTTATTTATTTTTCATTATTAGGATAGAAATATAAGTAGTAACCCTCGTATGTATGTTTTCATAGGAAATAATTAATTTTATATCTACATATGAACTATTATGTATTTTGTGAAATATGACTTCGGACTGTCAAATTTAAGGATTTGTATTTTTAGGCATTCTTTAAAACAAGCGGGTTAGAGTAGCGATACCCAGCGCCAAACTCTTCCTACTCTTTACAACTTCAATACCTATTATTTGTTTTAATTCGCCGAATTCAATTTACAAAGCGAAATTACAAAAGATTTTTATTGCTTTGTTATTGTATAAACGCACTATCTATCGAGGCTATATCGCATGTCATTGTTTTTGTGTTTTCTATAGTTTGAACTTGTGCGTGATCGCGGGCGCTGCCAGCATGATGCGTCTTATTGTTATTAAGTCCTTTTCGTGGTTGGTTAATGCAGGGACCGCGAACAATTCATGTTTCTTAATTTTTGCTTAATGCTTTGTTGTGGATGTTTGTTTTTTATAGAAATTGTAGTTGCATTCTTTAACTAATTTTTGTGGGCATCGCTGGTTTGGAGGATTCATGAATTTCTCTAGCTCTGCTATTTCAAGTTAGTTGATGCTATTTATATTGAAAACCACATATTTTGAGATATTTCACATATATTTAAAATTTCTATTTTTAAAGAAGCGAATTTTTACAATCTTACAAGAATACTGGAAAAATCTCTTTCAAGGTAACAAACAACTAAATTCTCGCTCAATACAACTTATTTTTGACGTAAATTATATCTCATTATATCACAGTAGCGATCGATAACAATGAAAAAAATTTTTCAAAATAAAGCTTCCCGTTTCGCTTTAATTTAAAAAATTTGAATGCATCTCTTTTGCATTTTGCAACAAATTAATAATTGGAGCATAATCGCGAATAACGTTGTAAACGACAAAATTGTATTTTTTGACTAGAGTTAAAAAACGATTTAAGCATTGTAGGCGTTTATTTTTGCTCTTTTTGTTATACACTCTGATTTAATAAAACTTTACTATACATAAAATATAAAAAAAAAATTAAATAAAATATGTAACTACTTCTGAATTTACCGTTTAAGTTTTTACAGTGGAATAACGTTTTATAGCCAAAACTGAATGGATGATGAAACGTTTTTCCACTGAACATAGCATATTGACTTATGGTGCTTAAAACGTTTTTCCACTATTAAAAACTCACTGTTTTTATATAGTACTCGTATAAGAGAGTAATTTTAACGGGTATCCGCGAAAAAACGCTTTTAAAAAATGTCGTTTACAACGTTATTCGCGATTATGCTTCAATTATTGCGTAAGCGATGATAGCAATTTTAAAATATACTTGAGTATACTTTTAGGCATGATGAAAAACCTGCTATAAATCTTCATATCCGTAGTTCATGCTGTAGCTTTTTATGCGTATAAACCAGTGATGGGCACACACATACTATCACATACTTTGCTTGTGTGTGAAGCAGAGAAAAACGAAGATCAAGTTGACGGTTGCCAGTTTTACACCGAAAAAAACATTCAACTGTCGAAAAGAAAAGATTTTGGTTGCTTCTTTAGTATATAATTTTATTTAAACTTTTTTATAAACATATTCACTTATACAAATAATACAAAAAATATACAGAAAATAAAAAATATACATATGTATAAACAAAATAAGCTAACGTCGGGATAAGGGAATATTTTCGCAAAGCCTCAAAGTTTCATTGCATTTTTCACCAAAACATTTTAAAATATCTGATGTTAAATTTAAAAAAAAAATACCGTCGTCAAATGGGCGGCAATGCTTTGCCAAAGCCAAGGCTACTGTATATGATGCTTTTTTTAGAGACAAATTGTTATTTTCATTCAATGGATGCCTTTCCTGATGATCACTATGAGCCTCATCTACCATAGAATTGGCAGGTAGCCCACCTTTATCAACCATAAATATTAAAAAAAAGTTTGCTTTAAACTCTTAAATTTTTGTTGTTCGTTCACCCCTCGTTAACTTAGTAAAATTTTCATGGCTATAGAAAAAATGTCTTCTTAAACAAAACATATTATTGCGACTCATAATGCGATAACAAATCATGCATTGCAAGTCACCATCATCGTTTTCCATAAAAAAGAAATCATTTTCCCACTCTTCAGGGGACATTTTTCTCTCTGTATTTTAAAAAATTGCGCAGCGAAGTCTTAACTTAGCAAGTGATGAATATCAACTGAATTGCTTTGCTTAGCGAAAATGAAAACAAAGCAACAGCCGAACGCACACGATCGAAAGCCACACGAAGGAGCTTATAGAGTACTTGTGTCGACGTCGCGCAAGCAGCATTTTGTTTGAAAACACGCGTGTTTGATAATTTAAATTGTGCCCTTCGCTGGTATAAACGCATGCTTATCTTTCAGAAAGATTTTCATCTTTTTTTATAGTTTTTTGTAGCAAAAAAAAAATATAAAAATTCGGTTGTGTGCTTCAAATGGTCAATAACACAGTGCAATAGCCACACACTGTAAGTAAGTCACACTATTGAGCAAAGTGTTTAGCTTAACAAGCCATGCCTGAAAGTATACTAAGGAAAATTGCTAAAGTACCTACTAAGCCTTGAGACTGAGCCACTCGATTTTTTGAAGTGAAACTTCTTAGGCGGCGCTTCGAAATTTGAATGTAATATTGAGGAGTGAAATTTCAAGGTCAATTTACTTCATTTCGTTACACGATAGAGAAGAAAGATATGTTTTACAGTAGAGAGAATGAGAGAGATATACATTGTATAAAAAACTTAAAAAATTTGCTTGTCACCGTTGAGGATCGAACTTGTGAACTAACGATTGCAAAGACAACGCTTTATCCAACGAGCTAAACTCTTCATATATAAATTTGCTCTATATACCAATTAATCAAACTACTTTTGCTGTAGATGCTCAGCGGGAAAATAAAAAGCGTTCCTAGAAATTTATGCGCATTTTTGGTATGCTTTGAAGATGTGCTTTTCAGAGTTGTGGAGCTCATATTTTTATACACATTCTGTTCATAATAACAGCAGTGGGAAAATAGCACAGCAGTAAGACATTTGATTGTAATCCGAGAGGTGCGAGTTCAATCCTTGCATATGAAAAAATGTTCTCGATTTTTTTTTTTGTTTTTTTTTAAAAAGCTTTTTAACTATTTCGACTTATAACCGCCAAAATATCTTAAGCGCCAAAAAGAAAATTTTACAGGAGGAATTTTACAGGTTTTTTAATTATCTTTGCTATTAATTTTATCTTTTATCTCTTATCTCTTTGCTATTAATTTTATTTTAATAATTTTATCTCTTATATTGATTAATTTCTTTTAGGAATTTCATCTTAAGCGACACTTTGCTGTCATGAAAAATGTAAACAAACATGTATTGTGTACTTAAGCTAAAATTGCTTTTGGTTTAAATTCATAATCTAATTTCGTACACCTATGAAATTTTGACAGACGATGTAAACCATCGCAAGTTATCGATTTTCATCAAAAAACATAAATCGGATATTATGTCGCTTAAGATATTTTGGCGGTTATGAGTCGATTTGTTTGTTAAGAAGCGCTTTCATCCTAGCATATCCAATATAAATTTTAATATGAATTTGGTTTACTTAAAAAGCACTTCAGATGTGTGAAGCGCTATGGCAGAAGCGCTTGTTTAGGGCTTTTGAAACGCTTCGATTACCACTGGGTGGCAAAAGCCGCAGATTGTGTGCTGATTGCGTTCTATGTGTGGTAGACAGGGGGGTTGCCATGACTCGGGTAGAAGAGAGAAAGATTCAGCGAAGCAGAAGTGAATAAGAGAGTTGCCCTGAGCGCATTATGATTTTCGCAAAGTAAACTCTCATACTAGGGCTGCCATGCCAATATTTTTTTAGAATACCAACGTTGGTATCTTTAATTCAATATATTAATATAACCTCTATGAATTTTGCTCATATTACACATATTATATTATTATTCATAATATTGCGATATAAAATTATATAAAAACCCAAATTCATGAAGCATATGCTGTCGCCCATGACGCTAACTTGACACTGTGCGCAAGAAAAGTTGGAATAAGTTCTTTCAATAGATAACTATTTTATACATATTGTAGTTATATAATTTTATATCGAAATATTATTAGTAATAGTAAGTTTGATATAAGTAATACTAATACGTACATATGTTGAACTAAAAATATATCAAGTTGTATTCTGTATTCACATCTATATGTAAATACCACGCAAATTGGTTATCAAATTAATTGCTTTTCGGCCATAGGTCCATACCAATGAATATTAAATATACAGAATATTTTTTTTTAAAAACTTTTTATTTAATTTCTTTTGCTTAAAAAGTTCTCTCTTTGCCTTTAAGGTTCGATTATGCAATCGTAAAGTAACGCAACGTAACGTAACGTAGAGTTCTATCTTATGAAAAATAAGTGTAAGTGGTTAGTGAAATCGTAACGTAACCTAGCGCAGCGATGGGTTCTATTCCAGATAGAACTCTACGCCACGTTACGTTGCGTAGCTTTACGATTGCATAATCGAGCCTTTACACTAAAATGGTTCTTATTCTAGAAGAGAAAAAGAGTATACAAAGAAGAAGTTTCACTTCTTTACTGTATACACGGTATACTGTATCTTTTTTACACAAAACGCATTTAGTTATGGACCGACTTCAAAAAGGAGGAGGTTCTCAAGTTCGTTGTTTCTCCGTTTTTTTTTTTTTTTAAATGTATGTGCATCGATAACTCCTAAAGCACTTGCCCGATTTTCCAAATTTTTTGTTAACAGATAGATACCATTAACGCGGAGGTCCTTTTTAAAAAAATGGCCGATATTCGACAAAGAGGCGTGGCACTGTTAGAAAAACACAGTATTTCAGTTAGTATTGACACTAGGGTACTGAAATTTAGTACATGGGAAGGTAGAGTTATTAAAAATTACGGTCAAGAAAGTGGACGTTATTCACCAATGGGGTGTGGCAATATTATAAAAACTCTGTATATCGAATAATGCTGACACTGGAGTACTAAAATTGAGTACATGGAAAGGCAAAGTTATTAAAAATTACGGCCAAGAAAGTGGGCGTTATTCGCCAATGGGGTGAGGCAATATTAAAAAAACTCTGTTTTGTCGAATAATATTGACACTAGGGAACTGAAATTTAGTACATGGGTAGGCACAGTTACTACAAATTACGGTCAAAAAAGTGGGTGTTATTCAACAAAGGGGTGTGGCAAAAAAATACTATATCTCAGATAATATTGACACTAACGTACTAATATTTTGTAGGCAGGTAGGTGGGTAGATATAATCATTACAAAAGTGGGCGGGATTGTACATAGGGTGTGTCACTTTAAAGAAAGTAGTATATATCGGTTAATATTGATACTTGGAAACTGAAATTTGGCACAGGGCTAGGTAGAATCATTATAAAGTACGATCAATAAAGTAAATTGTAAAGAGACAGAAATGGAAAATACCCAACAAAATTTTAGGAATTAATAAAACAAATTTTGTATGAACAAATTTTAATGTTTGAAATTTTCCTCAAAAATACTATGACATAAATATTCTTTAAAAATGAAAAAATAATAACTTTTTAACAAAAAAAAACCGACTTCAAAATCACTATAAAGTAAAAAATAATTGTAAATAACTTTTCCCATTAATTTCTTGGTAATTTTATTTATTTTATTTTATTTATATGATTATATTATAATATAAGAAATCTTATAGTTTCCATTTTTACTATTTTGTTTTATTATCATCAATATATTAATTGCTTTTTGAACATAAAAGCTTTGAAGTCGGCGCTAATCTTTGACACACAATCATGATCTTTTACCATCCCTGCACTATTTTATACTTTTTTATTTTATGTTATGCTGCCTTGGTGACACTGTAGTAATTTTAAAAGCTTTGTACATATAAACATTCTCACTATACTCATTTGGGTGAGCTTGTAAAGCTCATATTGAATATGACATAGTGTGTAACAGCTTAAAAATAAAAAATTTAATAATGACCATAGAAGGTCATAAATTTTAATATTTTTTTACACTTTTGAATCATTGTGCGCGTAAGCGATGGTCATTTATTTAAAAATGGCAAAATCAAAGTGAGCACAAGTTATTATAGAGTTGCCAGATCTGACCACCATTTGATAGTTTAATACTTATCGAAAAAAAGAAACTCTAAAAAAAACACCCCTTACATACAGCTAAGGTCAAAATAATAGTAGTGGACCTATCGCAAAAAAAAAAGTAAACAAAAATACATGTATTTGTTATTTTATTTTGTTTTATCGAAGCGAGTTATTGTCTTAACAAGATATTAAGAAAAATTCTTTAGAAATCAAATCATATTAGTAAGAAATAACTTAAAAATAGTAAATATTCTTAAATAAAGACGGTCAAAAAAGTAGTAGTAAGGCTTACTTCAATAAAAAAATATAAAACTAAGCTTATGTTTTTCATACATATAAGACAATGGTGAAAAAAATATGATTTCAAGAAATTGGTATTTGGTTGCGTAACCTTTGTTCGCAATTGCTGCGGCACATCGATTCATAGAGTTGACCAGATTTTTGTATCTTTTTTGAGGAATTGAATTCCAAGCACGCTGTACCTCGTCCCAAAGCTAAGAGTTATTTGTAGACTTGAATTGAGTCACTGCTATCTTCACATCACACCACAAATTCTCAATTGGGTTGAGATCTGGTGACTGCGGCGGCCATACCATGACCTTAACCTCGTTAGTCTGAAACCACTGTTATGCGACTTTGCTTGTGTGCTTTGGGTCATTGTCCTGCTGGAAGACCTAAGGTAATGGCATTTCTTCGCTAACGTATGGGAGCATAACCTCCTGCATGATTTGCACATATTATTTGATCGATCTGGTATATTGGTCCAACTCCGTAAAATGAAAAGCACATCCATGTCATAATGTTGGATCACCATGTTAAATGTTTTGTTTTTTTTTTTGTAAATTTTGGATTATAATCGAAGTTTGGTGGTCGTCTGACATATTTGCGTGACCCCTTGCTACCATAAAGCACGATCTTCGACTCATCTAACCATCATGATCCTTTGTTAGTAAGAGCACTTTTATTGGACTACGAGTTGGCAGGTTATGTTCTTGCAAGCGTTGGCGGGCTGTTTTAATGCTAGCCTCTACATTGAGCTCATCTTTTATTTCAGTAGCAGCTGCAAATGGGTGCTTCTTCGAATAACTCACTACTCGCTCAATTAATTTCGATGTTATTGCAGGATGCCGTCCACGATTTTCTAGTTGTGGTTGATATTTTAACCCTCTAATGCATAATTTTTATTTTGCAAATTAAAAATAATTCTTAAATGATTTTCCTCCTCAGCAAACCACTTCGAACGGATAGGATGTCCTAGAGCTACCATTCTCCTTTTTTTAGTGCCGGGCATTCGCAGAGGAAGTGCTAAACATTTTCTTCTACTTCTCTGCAAAAATCATTAGATATTAGTCCTAACTGAAGAGCATGCGTTCCTGTTAGATAGTGACCCGTGAGGGTTCCTTCTATTTTAGACAGGTTTACCCTGCTTAACTCAAGCAGTGAGTTCATGAGCTTTAAGTCTTCCAGGTCTTAAGTTGTTCCATGTTACTTTAATTATTTCGGCATCTTTATTCCATTAAACTGTCCAACTGAATGGTTATTGCCTGATTCATGTGTTCAAAGACTTTTTGGGCGGCAAAGCGACGTACTGTCTACGTTCTCATTTTCAGAACGTTTTTCTCTAGCTGCAGGTGTGCTGGGTGTGGTCAGTGTTAAACCCAAATTGAAAATACTTATATTTATTTCTTCACTCTCAACCTTATCCCATTTCCGCTTGGTCTCATTGTTCTCTTCTTTCATTAATACTTCTTCTTCTTCAACATCTACCATATTCAAAAATTCCTCTATTTCTTTCTGTCATACTTGATAAATTATTTCATCGTATTCCTTTCCAACCCTTAATTTTTCCTAGATAAAATTTAAAAAAAAAAATAATAATTTACAAAACAGTTTTTAAATGCTTAATGCATACCGACACCTTTAGGCACAATAACTTTAAATGCTTACTTTTAACTCATTTAATAAAAATTTTACATTCCTAGTGACAATACTTCATAGCTTATATTCCGAAAAACTTACCAGATTTTTTTTTTTTTTTTTTGGAACTATTAATTCACTTTTTTTAATGAAATAAATACTTTAAAATCAACCCTGTTTACAAAACAAATTTTTACGTGCGCACCGCTCACTTTTACAAAGACAACTGATAATAATTACACAATGCGCTAAGCTAGAAAAAATTTGCCATTACAAAAAAAATGTAATGTCAAAAAATGTTACCCGAAGTGCACAGAATATATCAGTTTGATTTCTGAATTTGAAAAAAATGATTTCAGTTCAAGATTTGAATACAAACGAAAGTGTGCCTAAAGGTATTGTTATGCAGTAGAGGGTTAAGGCATTACATATTATCATCATCGCAGAGTAACTTAGATTTTGAACTTCTGCATACGTTTTTCTTTCCGAAATTAATTTCTTAATAAGATCACTTTGATAAGCCCTACAGAGCTTATCTCGTCCCATTGCTGGACAAAATAAAAGTAACTTTTATGAAAGACTTAAAGACTTAACGAAATAAAAAGAAAATTGCAATATTTACTTGTTTGCAAACTTTTATTGCTAATAATTTATGTAAATTGAATTCTTTCACGTGATCTCTGCAAGCACTACTATATTTTTTTGGCAGACTAAAAAATTAATACTTTTGAAAAATTTTAAATTATGACAACAACAAAAAACTCATATAAACATAACGGGACCAATTTGCACATGCTGTCTCTATGTAACGGGATCTAACAAAGAAGACATAAAAAAAGAAATCAAATTAACAAAATACGACGGTTCATACTCATTGAATAATATCACTACTATTATTTTGACCGCAACTGTAAATTTTCAAAAATGTTAAAAATTACATTTTGTGTTAATTTTCAAGTTTATTATATACAGTGATGTGCGATGAAATAGAGTCACGGACTTGCTGATGATATTACTTAATTAAAATTTTTTTGTCACAACTTGTGAAGCAATTGTAGTTTAAAACCCACTTCTCCCATGAATATTATACAGTTGTTTTTGAGTACAATTGCGCGTTTATTTTTCGCAAATCTGTGAAACTGTGATATTGCTGCGTTTAAAGGTGTGCGTTAAAATAGAGCCAACCAATACAATTACAAATTTTTTAATTTAAAAAGATATTTTTTAATAAAATTTTACTACACAACGTCAGTAAGAGTTCTCAGTTTAATGATTTTAAAATAAATTTTAGAGTTTAAAAAAAATTAGGTCTAAAAATGGGAACAGCCAAGCACTGTAGTCCTGAAAACCGAAAAATTATTAAAAATTTACGTAAACAAGTTAAAAGCTAAAGGGAAATAGCCAGTATAGTTGACTGCTCAAAGAGAATGATTGAGAACGCATTAACGCATTTTACACAAAAAACAGAAACCAGAGGGAAACAACTCAAAATAAGTACCAGTGTGTAAAGACGAATCCTACGTCATATAAAAACAGATCCATTTGTGACCACTTCCGCTCTCAAAAAACAATATTCCTTGGACGTGGATACTTCAACGATTCGAAAACTTTGAATAAAAAACGTATTGAAGGCTAAAGTTGCTCAGAAGATACCATTCCTGACCAAAGTTAATGTCCACAAGCGATACCAATTCGCAAAGGATCATTTCAAAAAATTTCACCAAGGGCCACTTCCCCTACAAAACGTCCTTTGTATTTTGAATTTTGAATTTTGAATTTTGAATTTTGAATTTTGATTTTTGAATTTTGAATTTTGAATTTGAAATTTGAAATTTTAAATTTTTAATTTTTAATTTTTAATTTTTAATTTTTAATTTTTAATTTTGTATTTTTAATTTTGAATTCTTAATTTTGAATTTTGAATTTTGAATTTTGAATTTTGAATTTTGCATTTTTAATTTTGAATTTTGAATTTTGAATTTTGAATTTTGAATTTTGAATTTTGAATTTTGAATTTTGAATTTTGAATTTTGAATTTTGAATTTTGAATTTTGAATCTTGAATCTTGAATCTTGAATTTTTAATTTTTAATTTTTAATTCTTAATTTTTAATTTTTAATTCTTAATTTTTAATTTTTAATTTTTAATTTTTAATTTTTAATTTTTAATTTTTAAATTTTAAATTTTAATTTTTAATTTTGAATTTTGAATTTTGAAATTTGAATTTTGAATTTTGAATTTTGAATTTTGAATTTTGAATTTTTAATTTTGAATTTTGAATTTTGAATTTGAAATTTTTAATTTTTAATTTTTAATTTTTAATTTTTAATTTTTAATTTTTAATTTTTAATTTTTGATTTTTAATTTTTAATTTTTAATTTTTAATTTTTAATTTTTAATTTTTAATTTTTAATTTTTAATTTTTAATTTTTAATTTTTAATTTTTAATTTTTAATTTTTAATTTTTAATTTTTAATTTTTCATTTTTCATTTTTAATTTTTAATTTTGAATTTTGAATTTTGAATTTTGAATTTTGAATTTTGAATTTTGAATTTTGAATTTTGAATTTTGAATTTTGAATTTTGAATTTTTAATTTTTAATTCTTAATTTTTAATTTTTAATTTTTGATTTTTAATTTTTTGTTTTGAATTTTTAATTTTGAATTTTTAATTTTGAATTTTTAATTTTTAATTCTTAATTTTTAATTTTAAATTTTTACTTTTTAATTTTTTTTTTTATTTTTTTTTTTCATTTTGAATTTGTAATTTTTAATTTTTAATTTTTATTTTTATTTTTTCATTTTGAATTTTAAATTTTTATTTTTATTTTTTTATTTTTTCATTTTGAACTTTGAATTTTGATTTTGAATTTTGAATTTTTAATTCTAAATCAAATGGAATTTTTTGTTTTAAATGAATTTAAGACTGTGGCAACATTGGTCGTTGCTGCTTATTTACAAAATAAAAAATACCGACACCAACAACAACAACAACTTCTTATATACATTTGTAAATATTTTGTCTGGCTTATGCTTGTTGTTGTAAATTAATTGATTTTTACACATGGAACAACCATCTGATAGAACAGCTGTTGGACGCTATTGCAATTGTTGCTCTCTACTGACAACAAAAAAACCAGTCTTACTCACAACAACAACAACAACAACAACAACAACAACATGAACCACAATATAATCATCATTGCTGAATATATGACTTGGTTCTAGACAGGAAACAGGTTTTGTTGACTTGTATTAATGAGCGATATGGTGAGCGTAGAGCATAGCAAAGAGAGCAGATAGCAAAAGCGCTAAATTTTACATATTGAGTTAAGTGCTCTGCGGAAATATATATATTTTTAAAATTAAATTGTTTATAAGAAGAGCACTTTTATCTTTACTTTTTAAATTTAAAATTTTACTTAAAACTCATTTTTAAATTACAGTGTTGCCACAGTTTTCATACGCTGAAACAGCAGAAATGGCAGCATTTATTTATTGCTCAAAGCCTTCGTACTCACTTACTATCTGTCATTCTTCCGCTCTCCTAATGAGCGCCAGTAACGCTCACAAAACATTTGCTTAATCAATTTGTTAACATAATAAATAAATAAAACCATCGTAAAACAGAACTCGAAGTTATCGAATCGACTCCGTTCTTTTGCGCAACAAGAGAGAAAGAGAGAGGGAGAGAGAGCGAATTGTTTTCTGTTTGAATTAAAATTAAATTTTCAGTTCTTAGTTTGACGTTAACTGAGCGGCATTATTTGTTAAAGTGCAGAAGTTTTTAAATTTTTGTTTGAATTTTTTGGGGTAATACTTTTGAAGTGGTTTTATTTTTTGTTGATTTTGTTTTTTTTTTTTTTTGTTTTTCTGTCGGCATGTGTTGAGAGCACAAAAAGCTAAATTCGTGTGCGAAATTGAACCAGTTCAAATTCAGCGGAGCAACGGCTTAAACATAAAGCGGCGCGGCTTAGATACTTAAAAAGAAATAAATTTTATTTTTATTTAAATTTTATAGAAAAAAAATAAACAGAAAAAAATATTTAATAAATCTATAAGAAAAGTGAACAAGAAATATAATATTTTACAAATTTTAAATTACATGCAGTGCGCTGAGAAATTCTGGAACAAGATAGACAGACGTCTTCGGTGTCGCACGTGAACATTTATTTGCTGTCGCCTTGTCTTACACGCTGCAGTCGCGTGAGCATTATTCTCGTGTGAAACTATTTTTTTTTTGTTCTTAATATTAAAAAAACGAAATATTTAATTTAATAATTAATGGAAGTTGGAATTCCCCAATTTTTTGGTGCTGAAAAGTTTTTACAAATTTCATTCAAAACTTGCCACATCTCAACGAACATCCGTAGCAGTCACACTCAATGGAAAATTTTCCGCTTATAAATTGCAAAATATTCCCAAATCAAAAGATTTCATCAACAACATTCGAACAGCATCACATCGCAGCGCAACAAAGCAAGGCTGCGATCGCCATAACTATATCGGAAGTGTTACAGTCTAAACGCAGCCAAGACCTTTTGCTTAATTTTAATTTATGATAAACAAAATTTAAGCGAAATTTAATTAAATTGATCCATTTCCGATTTCCTCGAAAGTGTTACATATTCTTTACCTTTCTACATAAATAATAAAAAAACATATTAAAATAGTTTGAAACCCACCGTTACTTACACGAGCACAAAAATTTACACAAAAAAAAAACAAAAAAAAAATTACAGTTTTAAAAAAAAAACAAATTTAAATAACCATGAAACAACAAAGGAAAAAAGTAGCACCCGATGGCGGCTGGGGCTGGGTTGCTTGCTTTGGAGTCAGTTTGGTCAATGTGAGTATTCAATGGAAAATTCATTTAAATAATGCCTCATTTAAGATTGTAATTGTCGTGAATAAATTGGAAAATAGTTTAACTGCTTTTTGCCCAATTTTGATAATTTCACAAAAAAAAATTTTTTTTCTTTAAATTGGTTTTTCTTTTGAAATTAAGAAATTGAAAAGTCAGTGAAGTATGACGTTCGACTTTAACACAATGGCTACGCAGCAGTATTTACACTATGCAACAAAAATTGCGAACCACAGTATTTTTTTTTTTTTATGAAACTGGATTTGATAATTTGATTGTCTGACTGCAATTCTTAAAGGGGGAAATGGTGTGAGATAAAAAAAAAGCATATTTTTTCAGGGTATGTTATTTATTAATATTTTTACAAATTTTGAACATTATTAAGCATTTTTTCAGAAATATTCTGTCATATATTCATGGAAAAATATTGAAAATTAACTGCAGTGGTAGTGGTGTGAACCGAGACACCTCAAAAAAGTTTCATTTTCATTTTCATTTATTAATCAATGAAATAGTTTCCTTACTGACTAGATATTTAGTATACATGCATATGAGAAGTAATAATATGTTAAACATTAATAAATTGAGGCTAATTGATTGTACATGATTGTTTTAGATACTGAGAAATCCATAAAATACTCAGATGATAAATTACACAAGTTTACAAATTCCGGTCAACTTTTGGAGCTGATTCGATGAGAACAAATCTTAACGTTATTTGAGGCGCTGAATTCGAATCCGGTTTTTGTTTTTCAAGATTGGTTCTAGTTTTCGAGTTCTTGCATGTTGGCTGCACTGCACTGTAATAACGACAATCAGCTGTTGGCATTGCTAAAAACGTCATTTCAATTGTAATCTTTAAGTTATTTTTTGTTTCAAAACCTGTGAAAATGGAAAGAAAGAAGTGCAAAGTTGATTCTAAGTGTTTTTGTTATGTTTGCGGATGTTATATTATCGGGAAAAGTGGAAAAAATATATCAAAAGCGCTGAGAGATGGATATTCGTATTATTTTGGTTTCTCTGTGAAAAACACTCATAAGCCGTGGGTACCGAAATTATTTTGTAAAGCGTGTAGCACAAAACTGTACAAGTGGTCACTTGGTTTTACGAAATTTTGTTGCTTTTTGTGTCTGTGGGATAGCCGTGCAACTGATCAACATTATGTGAAATATGATTGGCCACGTCGAACTAGTTATGAACCAGGAAAACAAAACGTCTCTTTTACATCACTTGTGAATCCACAGAACATTTTCCTGCCACCTCTCCACATAAAACTTGGCCTTATCAAAAACCTTGTCAAAGCACTCAATCCTGAAGGACCGGCTTTTAATTACTTAACCAAGGTGTTTCCCAAATTGTCATACGCTAAAATCAAAGAGGGAATATTTGTCGGACCTGATATTCGAAAATTAATGGCCGACGACAATTTTATAGCAGTTTTAACGCCTAATGAAGCAGCAGCATGGGCATAATTTCAAGATGTTGTTCACAACTTTCTTGGTAACCGCAAGTCCCCGGATTTCAAGGAAATAATCGACAGTTTGTTGCAAAATTATCGCAAGATTGGAGCTCGAATGTCTCTCAAAATGCATTTCCTCCATTCCCATCTCGACTTTTTCCCTGAAAACTTAGGTGATACGAGCAACGAGCAAGGAGAGCGACTACACCAAGATTTGGCGAAAATAGAAAGACGCTATCAAGGATTTTGGGACGAGGGCATGATGAGCGACTACTGTTGGACTATACTGCGTGAAACAGATCCCAAGCAATACAAACGAATCAGTTTGAAGACTCTTCATTTCTAAATAATCACTTTTTATTGAATAAAAAAAAAAATTTTAATCTCTCGTTTTGTTATCTTACACGAAATGGTGTGTATCCGCATGCAACAGTTATTTAGACATGGACTCATACGATTCTTTAACGTTAACTGCTTTTCATAACCTTTGTGCAACAAAACAGCTTTCAAGCTTAACCTGCTGCTGTCGATATATAACCGCCAATCATTTGGAAGCTAAAAGTGGGTTAATTCACTAAATCTTCTGCAGCTTTGTCATTTTTGCACCAATCTGGGTCTTGTTCGGCGCAAAATGTTCGTATTGACATAAACTAATGTCCTATGTAATAAAACAGCAAAATTTTCAATTGTTTTGTGTAAAACAAATTAGTTGAAAAGAGCAAAATTTCAAAATATCATCAAATTTTTCATGAATTTTGAAATTGTGTCCACTGTAACACTGTCATTTCTTGACTAATCTTCACAAACGACCCATGGTTATTTTAGCAATTTTATTATCTTTCAATAAAAAATAATAATCACATCAACCGACGAATATTTTTGAAGATATTTGCATTTAAGTGACATCATCTTTTTAAAAACGCAAATAACGGTAATTATGCAATATCTCGAAAACTAGAACCAATCTGGAAAAACGGAACCCAGATTCAAATTCTGCGCCTCAAATAGCTTTAGGAATAACTTGTAGTTGCTCAGCTCCAAAACCGTGTATACTTGTGTTATTAAACTCTCGCAACGTTCTAACAATTGGAGAATTGGAAGCATCATTTGTTCTATGCAGTCCTATATTAAAGGGTGTACTATTTCTTAATATTCTTGACGTTACATTAAAGTTTATTTGATCCAGAAGATATGAACAATCCGTGTTGCCAGAAATAATATTAAAAAAAAAAAATCAGGGATAGAATTTTTCTTAGATTTTCTAAAGTTTTCAAGTTAATTAACTTACAACGAACTTCATATGAGGGATATGAATCTGCAAAACAAAAAGAGCGAAGTGCAATTTTGAGAAATCTACGCTACGTTCTAAACGATTCACGTGTGTATTGTAAAACGGATTCCAAATAAAACTAGCATATTCTAGCTTGGATCTCACCAGACTTGTAAAAAGTATTTTAAGCGTATATGGATCTGTAAATTCATGGCTATTGCGTTTGATATATGCTAATAGAGAATAAATTTTAGTAATTATATAATTTAGATGATGTATAAAAGTAAAACTTGAGTCAAATATTACACCAAGATCTTTAATTAAAGTGACTGATTTCAAATTATGATTATTTAAACTGTATCGATTTTGTACTGTAAAACATTTATTTTTATTTAAAGATGAATGATTTTTAAAACACCATTCATACAGATTATTTATATCATCCTGCAAAGCAATTATATCATTGATGTTAGCAAATCGTAAAAAGATTTTCAAATCATCAGCAAACATCAAAAACTTTGAGTTTATAAAACAGGAACTAACGTAATTTATAAATATTATAAAGAAAAATGGTCCTAGAATGCTCCCTTGAGGAACCCCTGAAGGAAGCTATAAACGGCTCAGACAAGGATCCCTCAATAGATACCTGGCATATTCTATTGCTTAGGTATGACTTAACCCAAGATACAAAGTTTGCATGGAATCCTAAATGCAAGAATTTTCTCAGTAAAATATGACGCGAGACCCTATCAAACGCTTTCGAAAAATCGTTATAGATAGTGTCAACTGTAAAGCTCTTTTCAAATGCAGATATGCAATAGTCTGTAAATGTCACCAGGTTTGTAACTGTGGATCGATTTTCCATGCAGTAGTCAGGATAACTTTTGATTGCTTCATCTGAAATTAAAAAAAAAACCCAAAAAAATATCTTTAGTACACAAGTTTATCTTTTTTTTTAATATTTGCTAAAGGCGCAATCAAAAAACTTTGATTATTATCAAAAACTAATCTCTTTGTTAAATTAAAAAATAAGTGGTTAATGAAAGTTCAAAAATCCTTCGTACAAAGCCGAGAATTTCCTATAAAAAAGAAGTGTGCAAAGTTAAGGCGAAATCCGTCCAGAGGTTTTCGATAAATTTTGACTAACGACTTAAAAAAAAAGTTGCCGCACCAAGCGCAGTGACGCTCAGAAGAGACCGCCGCCTAGAGACTCAAACGTCTAACAGGTCCTTCAATAAGTCCGTAGGATTAGTAAGAAAAGAACAAAATTTTGATAAAACTCGATTATATTATTCAATATAGTTGCCTTCGAGAGCGATACAAAGAGTATAGCGATTTTCCAACTTTTCAATGTCACTTTTACAGTAAGATTTCTCTTTCTCGTCAAAATAGGCCTCAGTTTCAGCGATTACTTCATCATTGGACTTGAATTTCTTTCCAGCAAGCATTCTCTTGAGATCTGAAAACAGGTAAAATTTGCTGGGGGCTAAATCTGGGAATACAGTGGGTGCGTAAGCAATTCGAAGCCCAATTCATTCAATTTTGCCATCCTGTTCATCGATTTGTGACACGGTGCATTGTCTTGGTGAAACAACACTTTTTTCTTTTGCAAATGTGACCGTTTCTTTGCTATTTCAGCCTTCAATCGATGCAAAAGTGCACAGTAATAGTCGCTGTTGATGGTGGTTCTTTCTTGGAGATAGTCGATGAATATTATTCCTCTCGCATCCCAAAATACAGACGCCATTACCTTACGGGCCACCTGGTGGGTCTTTTCTCGCTTTGTATTCGGTTCGTCGACTGCTGTCCACTCAGCTGGCTGTCTTTTGGATTCTCGTGTGTAATAGTGAAGCCATGTTTTTTATCCATTGTCGCATATCGACGATAGAATTCGAGACTGCTCGGTCGAGTCGAGTCTGCTCGGTTTGTTCTGCAAAGAACTTTTGTTGTTGCAGCAACCTGTTGCTTCATGAATTATTTGGCATAAAGCTCAAAACGCCTTCTATGGTTTAATACCAACAAAATGTTGGAACCTAGATGGACAAGTGATAAAGAAGTAAACAAAAAGCGCTACAACAAATTCTTTGCAGAATCAATGCAGTCAACTTTTTGAAATTTTGCGACTAGCAAAAGAGTAGAAAAACACTGCTTTGATAAAGTGAATAGCGCTTCTATAATTCCGCTTTGGTTTTATTACTGTTCCGCTTATTAGCTTTTCAAAGTTAGTGGACTGCTAAAACCACAGAGACTACTGATGAGTCGGAGTTGCGAAAAAAAATATATGTTTTTTTAAGAATTATAAAATTAAAGAATTCTATTTTATCGCGGATTTTAACAGTACCAAACACTCCTCTGAAGCATCAATTTGTTGTTGTTTTGGTCGACTGTGAGCTCACGCGACACCCACTTTGCACAGAGCTTTCGCATTCCCAAATTTTCGTGTAAAATGTAAAAAACGCTACCATCTGATATTTTTACAATGTCAGCTTGCGCGTGCACCTTCAATTTGCGATCGTTCATAACCAATTTGTGGGTTTTTTTTTAAATTTTCTGGAATAACAGCCTCATTTGGGCGTCCACTGCGCTCTGCATTATTTGTGCTGGTACGACGACGTTTAATTTCAGCAATCCACTTTTCTACCATTTGTCTCGATGGAACAGAGTCCGGATAATGTTTATCAAGCCATTGTTTGTTTTCCACTGTATTTTTGTTGTTTTTTTTTCATCAAAAAGCAATGCTTTATCAAAACTAGAAATTTACTTTTTCCATTTTTTTTTTTTCAATAACAAAAGTTGCATAACTCACGAATCAATAGTCAGATGGTTGTCAAATTTATACACGTATCGTTTGAAGGTTAGTACTAAATAAAAAATCATATTTAAAAAGCTAGTAACGCCATCTATGTGTTATCCTATTGACTTTTAAAACAGACTGTTATAAACCAAAAAGTTTTGCTTCAAATGAATTCAAATTTTCGGATCTTCGCAAAATCGCAAAAAAAACAAATTAAAAATGACCCAATTTTTTTTCCATACTAATTTAGGTGATTTTTCATATGAAAAAAACACGCAATCAAATTGGGCGATTTCGGATTTTCGATGGGTAAAATTTCATTTGTTGCTTTTGGGCGAAATTTCACTTTTCGTTTTAGGATGATTTTTCGTTTTTTTTTTTTTTGGTAATCTTTCGTTTTTAATATTTGATAAAAAACGTCAATCAATTCTAAAGGATAACGGTTTTTAAAGTAAAAGCAGCGGTTCTTCTTTTGTTTTTCTGTTATTTGCATAATTTGCTTGAGTGTGATGCCGTAATTACCGCTCTACTGCCGTGCAAACATTTGAAATACTGTCACGAGTGCGTTTTGAAACTATAGGAATCTGCAAAGTTCAGCAGATGGCTCCAACAAATACTGCCCATATCGTAGAATGGCAGTAAACAATTTTTTTTTTATAAGAAAACACATCGACTATAGAACCTTAATTTTCTTTAAATAATGGACAATTTTTATTTGTATTCTATAACATATTCTTGAAGAATAAGATTTTCAATTTCTTTTTTAAAAAAAACAAAACTTCTGACATGTTTTGATGTTCTGCTTGTTTTTTTCTTTTTTGGTCAATTTTTCTTGTTGTTTTTGGTCTAGCCGGATCGCTTGCGCTACCCGTCGCACAATGGGGTATTTTATGCCAAAAGTGACGATTAATTGAAAAAAAAAAGTTCAAGGTACATAGTGATGTTAGGTACCCGATGAAAGAAGATAAAATTCTTCATCATAAGGTGAAAGAATAGTTGAAAAATATTCTACCGTTTACCCGCAATGTAGTTTGAAAGTCATCATTTTTTTTCTCTTTGAGTGTGCACAGTGACAAACGTGCTTATTCGAAATTTTTTAAGTTTTTTTTTGTGTATTATTTTTTAAAAATTACAAAAAATTACGATGGAACCTTCTTGTTCAGGTATTTAAGCAATACAAAATTAAATTTTTTTTATGAAATAGTGTTTATATATATACTAATTTATTTATTTTAATTTAACCTTAAAAAGTTTCATTTTTCAATATGTTAATAGAGATATAGTTGTGTGTTGAGTGGAATTAAGGAAAACTGTTTTGATTATCGTAAGCTATGAACATTCAAGCTATATTCTATAAAAAAAAAAATTGCGTCAATGCTGCGCACTTTCGCGGTATTTCGATTTTGTTACTTTAACTTACATGCAACGAATTTACGATTTTATTTCGAAAAATTAAAACAAACGAAATAAAGTACAAAATAATTGTAAATACTAAACAGATTTTGCTGTTTTTTGTTTTTTTTTTGTTTTGTTTTTGTTGTTTACCAGTACTCTTCTTCACTTTGGTTTTTGTTATCCGCTATATTTTACCCTACATTATGGAAAGCGGCATATGCAGTGCACCTTTCCACAATTAAGGTAGATAGTTGATGTTTCTTTCAAACACCGGCTTTTTATATATAAAAAGAAGCAGCTGAATGTGCTAAGCTATTAAATTAAATTATATTTGTTCGATTTTAACACTTATTTTCTGATTTTGATATTAGTAAGACATAAATTGTTTGCCCTGCAGTTTGCAGGGTACATGTGAAATCAACATCATTGTTTATGTTTATTAACTATTGTTATTGCAATCCTTTGTTTTTGTATAAAATGTCGTTCAAAGTTTGTTTTGTGCAATTTCTAGTAATAACGAAAATGATGTTCTATATACTATGTAATTCGGTAAAAGGTACATAGCTAATGATTACATTTTGAAGCCGCCATTAAGAGTTTTAAATTTTTTACTTCGGATTCATGATCACCGACCCCACAAACCCCAGTATAAAAATTTATACCTCCAATAAACGTTTTTTGCAGAACATAGCTTGTTTATGGCCGCCATTTTGAAGCCGCCATTTTTAATTTCAAATTTTTGACTGCATATTTTTAATCAGCGACCCCACAAAACCCTGTATACAACATTTTACCTCCTTTAAACGTTTTTTCTAGAAGTTAGCTTGTTCATGGCCGCCATTTTGAATTTCAAATTTTTGCCTTCAGATTCGTAATCAGCGACCCCACAAACGCCTGTATACAAAATTTTACTTCCATTAAACGTTTTTTGTAGAAGTTAGCTTGTTCATGGCCGCCATTTTAAAGCCGCCATTTTGAATTTCATATTTTTGACTTCAGATTCGTGATCAGCGACCCCAAAAACCCCCAAAGTACAATTTTTGTCTCGATAAGTGGCCCCTGTCAATTAATCGTCACTTTTGACATAAAATACCCCACTGTGCGTCGCCTCGGCCTGTCCCGTCCCCCACCCCACCGCAGTAATTTTATTCTATTCGAAATTTTTTTCTATTTGCTTATCAAAGAAACTTGTTGTTTTGAAAAAGAATATGTATTTTTCCCTTGTACGAAATGTTTTTTATAGATTTTTAAGCATAAGATTATTAAAAATTAAAATTAATTAAACTTTTAAATTTAAATGATTGAATTAAAATGGACTTAAAAAAGATACAGTAGTTTCGACTATGTCGTAACACAAGACGTAGAATTATTCAATTCGCTTTTGATGACAACTTTTTTAAAAAATATTTAGCAAAATATTTATTCCATACACCTGAGCATATGACCTTTAAAAGAGTGCCGGAAATGGTTAATATGTATGACGGACCCCCATTATTTTTGCAAAAGGGACATTTTTGCCTTGGACACCTATTCCTTCCGATCACTCCTTAGGGGGGCTCCCATACAAATTGTATGGTTTTTGTATATTTATTCCATACACCTGAACATATGACCTTTAAGAGAGTGCCGGAGATGGTTAATATGTATCACCGACCCCCACTACTTTTGCAAAAGGAACATTTTTGCCTTTGACACCTATTCCCTCCGACCACTCCTTAGGGGGGCTCCCATACAAATTTTATGGTTTTGTCGATAAAACCGGAAACTGTCGATAAATAGGTAGCAAACTTAAGCAAAGAAAAACATCAAATGTTTGCTTTATATTTCATGTCATTGTGTAAAATTTATATAAGTTAGAGAGTTCAAACATGAATTTTTCTCCCAGTGAGGATCAAGCAGACCAAAAAGTTCTAACATCAACATTGTACGATCAGTACTTTAGGCACACCAAAGGCTCAAATTGTGATATAAATACCGAAACCTGATCACTATCAACAACCCTACTTACCTCCGAGAATGACGTATTCGTGATCATGATTACAGCCGTAATTTTAAAGCTATCATCACAAAATTCAATATTTATGCTTTTATCTAAAAAATAATGGTCAAGTTCGAGAATAAGCCAAATCGAATCAAAACCACGCCTACCTTCCATACAAAGTGACTTTATCAAAACGGTAAAATCTCTTAGAATTCCACAAAAATTAATATACGGACGTGAAATTTTGCATGTGGGCTTTGATATTTAATATACACTCTGAGTATGAAATTCAACCAAATCAAATGAAAACCACGCCTACCTCCCATACAAAGTGACTTTATCAAAAAGGTAAAATCTCTCTAAAATCCACAAAAATTAATAAATGAACTTGAAAATTTGCATATAATCTTTGATATATAACGTGTACTATGTGTCTGAAATTCAACCAAATTGAGTGAAAACCACGCCCACCTCCCATACAAAGTGACTTCATCAAAAAACAAAAGCCAATATTTTCTGTTAAACCAATATAGAAAACTTTTTTACAGATAAGCTTTATTGATTGCTTAAGTCTTTGAATATAATTTGGTTCGGCCGTGGGGATATTTTATCTTCGGCCCAGTCGAAGATCATTTCTTACTAGTTTTGGGTGTATTTTCATTTTCATTTTTGCAAATATTGTTAGACTTTTTTTCGTTAATTTTTCGGGTTAATTTGTAATTTAAAAATTTTTTTTAGCATGTTTTATTGAGCACTTTCGACATTGATATTCAGATTGTTCTTTTCGAAAACGAAAAATTTAAAGTTCCTATATAGTCTGGTGCTGACATAAGAATATGATCTTTAAATAAAAACCCAAAAACCTGGTATGCCATGCTGCACTCATGTCAAAAAATATTTTAACTTACTCACTTACTTTTTTAAAAAAATATAAAAATATATAAATAAATGCATCAAAAGTCTATATCACCCTATTTTTATTCACAACTTTATATGACTAAAGAAACCACAGAATAATCAATTTTGAAGAATTCTTAATCCTTTAAAAGTTTTTTTCTTTAATATGATTAATTTATTTGTCATCAATAAATGACAATCGATGAAAAATAATGCCATAACTTTATCAAAAAATTAATGAGCTTTGCCTTAAAGAAATGATGTTGATAAATCGTAAAAACAGAGACATTTGTTTTTTTTTATATATATATATCGTCATATGAAATCAAAAAAGGCGTAAGTTACCAAAAATCCAAAATTGACTTTTTGATTGATTATGAAGCACCGTATCAAAATACACGTTCATGTAAAATTTTACACTCCTACTACTAAAAACGACGTTTTTATATACAAAATTCAATAAGCTTTTCAGTGCAAGCTCAAAGCAAAGCCCAAGCATTTTTTGCTTCTCCTGCAAAATTTTTCAAATGTAACTTACGGCTTTTTTGATTTCATATGACGATATATATATTATTTTTCTCTTAAAAATTTATATCTTACAAAGATTAAAAATATTTGTAAAAACCCAATATATGTAAATATGATATAAACTATAGTTTACCCGGATTATTACAACACACAAGGGCAATTTGAGAAGTCAGTGACTATTTCCACGAATTTTCCACGTAGTAACTTTAAACACAACACTGGTCCTGTCAAGGACCAAACTACCATCTGTTAAAGGATTACGGTCAAATTTTGAGCAAGCTGCCTCATTTATGTTTGACACCCATTGAAAACAGACAATTTCGTGAATTTCGATGAAAATGGAAAAAGGTGACTTTCATCCATTATTGTTTGCGTAAATAACCATCACCGAAATCAAGGAAAGGCTTGATAAATACTATGAGGACTCTGCACCATCAATTTCAATGTTTAAGAAGTGGTTTACTGAATTCCATTGTGGTCGTACCAGCACAAGTGACGCTCAACGTTCAAGTCGCCCAAAAAAGATCGTCACGCCAGAAATCGTCAATAAAATCCATAGCTGTTAAATTGCGATTACGATTAGTAATCAATTAGATTATTTTTTAAAAAGAATTGTAATGATTATATAATCCTTTAGCAAGAATTTTATGATTAGTAATTGATTACGATTACAAATAATCAAAAAATAATAACGATTACTAGAGATTACGCAAAATAATCAAAAATAATCAAAAGTAATCAAAAAAATAATTCGATTACTTTTAAAGATTATCTTTGATTCTTTTTTGATTATTTTAAGAATTTCAGTCTAACGGAATATTTTGTGAAAGTGATGATGAAATTGACACAACTGGTTTTTCACAGGACACCGTTAAACCCGATTAGTGATCCCAACAGACCAACTCTTCTGCTACTTGCATGACAATTCAAGTGGTGAAATGATTTGGCAAAAGTATGGCTTGTTGAAGGAAGCATTTCTTTCATTCAATGCTCCTTTAATGCCCTCAGCGCCAGTTGAGAGACAATTTTTTTTTTGTGCCTGCATAGTAAGCACTCCAAGACGCCAATCATTGTCTGATTTTTCTTTTGAAAAATTAGTTCTTATGAATGCAAATAGTAATTTAGAGCAAAAAGGTTTTATTTTTGTTTCGTTTATGTTGTACTATAATACATTATTGTTCTCGTTCTTGTTTTTTGTCAATCTTTTGACGTAGAATACGACATTCTCGGAGGTAAGTAGGGTGGTTGATAGTGATCAGGTGTCGGTATTTATATAACTTTTTGAGCCTTTGGTGGGCCTAAAGTACTGATCGTACAATGTTGATGTTAGCACTTGTTGGTCTGCTTGTCTGCTTGTCCTCAATGCGACAAAAATTCATGTTCGAACTCTCTAACTTACATAAATAAACAATTACATGAAATATAAAGCCAACATTTGATGTTTTTGTTTGCTTAAACTTGCTACCTATATATCGACAGTTTCCGGTTTTATCGACAAAACCATAAAATTTGTATGGAAGCCCCTCGGTCGGAGGGAATAGGTGTCAAAGGCAAAAATGTTCCTTTTGCAAAAGTAATGGGGGTCGGTCTTACATATTAACCCTCTCCGGCACTCTCTTAAAGGTCATATGCTCAGGTGTATGGCATAAATATACAAAAACCATAAAATTTGTATAGGAGCCCCCCTAAGGAGTGTTCGGAGGGAATAGGTGTCAAAGGCAAAAATGTTCCTTATGCAAAAGTAATGGGGGTCGGTGATACATATTAACCCTCTCCGGCACTCTTTTAAAGGTTATATGCTCAGGTGTATGGAATAAATAAACAAAAACCATAAAATTTGTATGGGAGCCCCTCTAAGGATTGGTCGGAGAGAATAGGTGTCAAAGGCAAAATATTCCTTTTGCAAAAGTAATGGGGGTCAGTCATACCTATGAACCCTTTCCGGCACTCTCTTAAAGGTCATATGCTCAGGTGTATGGAATAAATATACAAAAACCATAATATTTGTAAGGGAGCCCCCCTAAGGAGTGGTCGGAGGGAATAGGTGTCAAAGGCAAAAATGTTCCTTTTGCAAAAGTAATGGGGGTTCGGTCATACATATTAACCCTCTCCGGTACTCTTTTAAAGGTCATATGCTCAGGTGTATGGAATAAATATTTTGCTAAATAGTTTTTAAAAAAGATGTCATCAAAAGCGAATTGAATAATTCTACGTCTTGTGTTACGACATAGTCGAAACTACTGTATCTTTTTTTTATAATGAAATACATAACTTTGTTTTTTTTTTATAAAATTTAACAAAATTTTTTGTACCTAAGGCTGAAATTCTTAAAATAATCAAAAAAGAATCATAAATAATCTCGAAAACTAATCGGATTATTTTTTTGATTACTTTTGATTCTTTTTGATTATTTTGCGTAATCTCAAGTAATCGTTATTATTTTTGATTATTTGTAATCGTAATCATGTGATTACGATTACAAACAGAAAAGAATCGTACTTAATCAACTATTTTACCTTTTTGAAAAAAAAGAAACGAATAAGTAATGATTACAGTCAAAGCAGTGGACTTTTTCGAGTCAACGTAGACCAAAAAAATCCAAAGTGGGTCTGAAGGTCAACAAGGCCATAAAAAATCCATAAATTAGGCTACGAACTGCTTCCCCATACACCATATTCTCCAGATTTAGCCCCCTGCGACTATTTTCTATTTCGAAATCTGAAATGGATCGGCGGTAAGAGATTTGAGTAGAATGATGAGGTCATCACTGAAACAAATTCCTATTTTGAGGACCTTGATAAAACCAATTATTTGGAAAGAGTAAAAACAAATTGGTAAAACGCTGAACTTAATGTTTCGATATAAAAGGCTAAAGACTACGTTGAGAAATAAAATGCTTTTTTGCCAGAAATAAAATTTATTCGAAAAGTTACTGACTTATCAAATTGCCCTCGTACAATTCGGTCATTCAGGGTAGATATAAGGCTATGTTGCTCAAAAACTATAAAATTTAAAAATTCTCGAAATTCGATAGTTCGGCGAAATATTGCATCCACCATTAATGTCCAAAATATGGCACATTGATGAAATAGTTTCTCACTTTCAATTCCTTCAAACATTTTCCACTCTCGCAAGACTCCCATTAGGCGGTATTTTGTCATTGCTTAAATTCCCCTTCAATGATGAGCGATTCATCACTTGAGGGCCTTTGTTCGCATTATTTTTTTTTTCAAATATACGACAACAATGACAACATTCTAAAAAAAACAGAAAAAAAAAACAATAAAGGAGCATTTCAACAAAAGCTGATGACGTTGACGATAAATACTCTCTTGTTTTTTTTTTAACTGTTAGTTCGTTTTTATTGTTGTCTCCTCGGGGCTTCCTGTTGTTGCCGATGACGATGATTATGACGATGACGATGACGATGACGATGACGATGACGATGACGATGACGATGACGATGATGATGACGATGACGATGATGATGACGATGACGATGCTGATGGTGATGGTGATGGTGATGGTGATGATGATGATGATGATGATGAGGATGATGAGGATGATGGTGATAATGATGTTGCCGATGACGTTGCCGATGACGTTGATGATGATGATGGATGATGGATGATGGATGATGGATGATGGATGATGTATGATGGATGATGGATGATGGATGATGGATGATGGATGATGGATGATGGATGATGGATGATGGATGATGGATGATGGATGATGGATGATGGATGATGGATGATGGATGATGGATGATGGATGATGGATGATGGATGATGGATGATGGATGATGGATGATGGATGATGGATGATGGATGATGGATGATGGATGATGGATGATGGATGATGGATGATGGATGATGGATGATGGATGATGGATGATGGATGATGGATGATGGATGATGGATGATGGATGATGGATGATGGATGATGGATGATGGATGATGGATGATGGATGATGGATGATGGATGATGGATGATGGATGATGGATGATGGATGATGGATGATGGATGATGGATGATGGATGATGGATGATGGATGATGGATGATGGATGATGATGATGATGATGATGATGATGATGATGATAATGATGATGATGATGATGATGATGATAATTATTATGATGTTCCTGATGACGTTGATATGCATTGGAGACGTGATTCCATGTGATATGAATTTGTTTGTATTGTGTAGCCAGTCCATACCAACACTACCGACAACCAAAACAACAACAACCACGACAAAAAGAACAACAACCATAACAAAAAGAGCAACATAAACAAAAGAGCATTTACATTATATCCATGGAAGGTACACATAGCAGAAAATGACTAAAAACAGAACACACAAAAACAAATCAAATAACAAAACAAAAACAAAAAAGTGCCCCTTTCCTATATTACTAAAAATATATATGTATGTACTATATGATATATTACAAAAAAATGAACCAACATCGAACAGACGAGGAAGAACAGAACAAGGAAAAATCAATCTTTTGAAAAGGCATAAAAAAAAAATTTGACGTTAATACTCGAACTTTTTATCAGCATTACCTACTCATGTTCGAATTTGCTATTGTTTCTTGTTGTTTTCGTTTTTGTTGTTGTTGTTATTGTTTTTTGCTGTCGTCAACTTAAGCACCTAATACAACAAAATGTATGGAAAGCATTTCAACGATAACGCCTCAGAACACTATATTTTCCCGATAATAGCTGCCACTTCATTGTTATGTTAGCCATGTTTAACCATAAAATCACTTTCATTGTTTAAATATATTGACATAGTTATATTTTGAACGGGTATTTGTGTCTTTTGCTATGTAGTTTGAGCAAATAAAATATTTGAGTGTATACAATATCCTTGAAGTTTCGTTTAGCTTTACCAACAATCATTTCATCATAATCTATTGATTAAATTGAGTTTATTTTCGAGTTATATGTTTTTGCTAATCTCGTTTCTTCAAACATTTCTGTAAAAACGGATTAAGTAGCACATGTATTAGTACCTTACACCCAAAAAAATCCATGCGTAAAATACACGAATTGTAGCGTATATACAATGAAATATTTCGTGGTTTTAGTCTACGAAAGTCTTTTGTAAATAAAACTAAAAAATTTCGTGCATATTACGAAAATTTTGTTAAAATTTACGAATTTTTTCATGAAATTATATGAAAATTTCGTAAATTTTTGTAAAATTTTTGTTAAAATGTACGAATTTTCTCTTGAAATTTTACAGAAAATTCGTAATATTTGGACCCAAGTTGCTGTTCTCACCGCGTGGCGACTAGATATCATGGGGGTGATGGCTGCGCATCCTCTAGTGACTGCGGAGTATGAGTGCATCCGCACTATGTGCTTACTCTACGACTGGATGCGCAAGACAATTTCTTACTGCTGAACAAAGGTAGCTCGGAGCAATCGCGAGTACTTGCTAGCAAAAAGCGTTGTACTTACTGTAAAAAACGTACTTGTTCAATGTAACGCTGCAAATGTGTGATTTGTGACCTACGTTACATTTCACTTAGAACTTTGTTTTTTATTACGAAAATATTTCGGTAAATATACGAAAGTTTCGTTAAAAAAAAAATTGAGTTAAAAAATATAATAACGAAATTTTCGTAATATAAATGAAAGTTTCTTGTATATTACGAAATTAGTTTTTACGAAATTTTTTTTCGTAAAATAAAGCAGAGATTATTTTGAGTGTAGTAGCATTAACGCTGTAAGTAATACGTAGTAACATATGTATGTTGTTGACATTCATTGTTCAGAATTTGAGTTCAATTTTTGTTTGTTTCCAAGAAATGCTGCGATTAGCGATGTACTTAAAAAAATATTAAAATTTTTCTTTACTTTTGCTTATTTTCAAGATAAAGCTTCATTAAAATGATAACGTCAAGAGTGTTGTTCTCTTATGAAAAAGCTGTACAAATAAATACATCTCAAATGTGTTCAATGTCAAAAGACATTTTGAAAATTTAATATCATTTAATTCAAATTTAAATTCAACCAAAAGTAGAAAATGGATCATAAAAAAGTTACGTGTTTTTGACGTGACAACGTTACGTTTTGCCGCGTAGCTTTCAAAAAAAGTTGAAATGGCATTTTCTAAAATGCATCGTCGTAGCATGGAATTGTTACTCAGTAATGATAGATGTTGACACGACGGTGAAGGTTAATTTTTGACTTTCTGACAAAAATTAAAAAAAAAACAAAACAAATAAAGATGTCATTGTGACGCAGAGGGAGCCGCAAAAACAAAGAAACTGCAAATTTGTTACATGGGATTATTACTCACTACGAGGGTAGTCCCAAAAGTAACCGACCTAACAAAGAAAACACAAAATAAAATTTGAAAAAAAATATCTTTATATCTCTACATAGTCTCCATTAAGCTCGATACACTTTTCCCAGCGGTGTTGAATAGCTTCGATATCTTTTTTGTAGTGAGAACCATTACCATTTGTAGTGAGTTAATAGAATAGCCATCAGCCTCTTCATTGGTGGAAAATCATTCATTGGATTTTAGAAAAAATTAGAAGAAAATAATCTGAGGGGCTAAATATTGCGAAAAGGAGGCGTGAGGAAGCAATTCGAACTTTAACTCACCGATTTTTGCTATCGCGAAAAGGAATGTGTGAACTGGTGCATGTCTGGATGAAAACAAACTTTCTTTCCAGCCAAATGGCGCCATTTTTTCTTGATTTTGATTGTTTTTCCTTTCTGAAGATAATAAATAAAAATTATCCCACACTCAACCTTAAAAAACTGATGCCATGACCTTGCCTGCAGATGGAACTGTCTTCGCTTTTGGAGCCGATTCTTCCTTTCCAGCGCATTTTTTTTTTTTTACTGTTCCTTCGTCTCTGGTGTGAAGTAATGGACGCATGTTTCATCCATGGTTAGGAATCGACGCAAAAGCTTTGATTTATTGCTGCGAAACTTTTTTTTTTTATATATTTTGTATGTATGAGAATAGGTCGTAAAGTATTTTTCACCCTCCTACCCCCACCCATCATTTTTTGATCGTGATTTTAGTACATTTAAATGAACAATCTCCGAAACCACACAACCGATTTCATTAAAACTTTGTGAATGTGTATGGTTAGTTTCGGTTTGATATATAGGATAGTTTTCGACCCGATATGTTGAGCTTTTGTTAAGTTTTACGCAATAATATTGATATTAATGAAATTTTGTTTGAAAATTCTCCTGAATACGGAATAGAAAATAGCTGCTTTAATTTAAAAAACGTCCAAAAGAGGGCGCTTTTTGCAAAAAGCAAAGCAATATCTGTCTGATGGCTATTGACTCCAAAAATGTTGGGTCGATTGATCTAAAATTTTGGAAGTAGATTTTTTTCAAGTACGAGATGGTTTGGAGGATAAATATCGATATACCCACTTTTTGGTCGTGTTAGACGGTTCTGGTCGTGTTTGACTAAAATTTGGTACATCAGTTTGCTTGGTTACTGTCGGTAATTGTACCAATTATGCGCGTGGTGGTTATAGATCCTGAGTTTTACATATTTTTATAGAGAAACTTGGAATGTAGGTGCTATGGGTCCAAGAGGCAGTCATTATAAGCAATGTTGCCACTCCTACTTTTACCGTTTATTTATATATAAAAATATCAAAAAATCAATTTTGGACGGGACGATGTTTGCCAGCTACGCTAGTAGATCTATAAAAAAATCAAAACGAAAAATGTAATGATTCGCGTTCTTGCCATATGAGTCTGCCTAGGCCCTCATACATTTTGTTTGGAAAACTAAGCAATTTGAATATAACCTATAGGTATATGTTTGCTTATAAATTAAAGGTTGAAAAACATCCTTCCAATGATGGTACTTTGACCACACTACGACTTCTGGTTTTGAGGAGATATGCAAAAAAATAAGTTAATTTTGATAAACTATAGAAAAAAGGTTCACCGGGTCAACCTCATTTCCTACAGGTTCATATTTGGTATCAAACATTTTCAACCTGTTGGTTTCAAACACCTTTCCAACGATACTTTGACACTCTACGACCTCTAGTTTAGGATATATAATAAAGCTGACATCAAAGTGTGTCTTTTTAAAATCGGCGAATTTCCTTAAATAAATGTACGGTTAGATTCTATTAAGTTTATATTAAACGATCATTGTATTCTAATGTCATCTTATATAAAAATTCTCATTCTTCCTGTTTTTTTTTTTAATATTCCAAAATTTCGTTCTCACTGCTTTTACCTGCGCAGGTAATTCAACAAATGTCAAACCTCTGAGAACAAAAAAGAAACTATTGAAAATATATATGTACCCCCATGCAGGGCCATAGCCAGAATTTTCGCTTGGGCAGCGAAAGTTTTGATGACAAAACTGTATAGAAAGTGTTTATACTCAGTGTTAAACATCTTCATATATCGGTTATATTCAACGCCAATCTAGCAATTTCCAAATTATTTTAACCCATTAACGCCCATAGCAAAACGGCGGTATGTTTTTATGATTTTTTATTATAAATGTAATTAAATAGAGTAAAAGTAAGTTATAAAACAAAAATATTAAAAATAAAATGGAAGAAAAACTAGAAAATCACCTGTACACGGGTGGGTACAACGGGCGGATCAGGTACGAAATTTTAATAACGAAGTGTAAGACTTTGTCATTGAAAAATTTCTCAAACAGCCTTGAAGTGCTAAAAGTTTCAAGGAAATCTGATATGTATTGTTGCCTTTCTTGGATTACTTGTGTAATTTTATGAGCTTTCGAATAAATATGTAATATTTTTCTCCAAGCAGGAGTTTGAGCTCATCGTTTTTAGCTCGCTCTGGGGGGGTGGAACATGGGTAGAAAGGGGTTCATCTTCGCTAACATTCCGCTTCGACTCTTCATCGAAACGTTGACGTCGTAATAATTTAACCATACCTGGTATATCGCGTGGAAATACCGAAGAAACCAAATCATCTTCTGCACCTTCTTCCTTGACACTTACAACAGCAGGATCAGGTGGAACTACGATCAAGTCAAGCTCCATGTCGTCATCTTTTGCAGTCATAATGGATTCTGCAGCTTCTTCTAGCAACAGGTAGTCATTGTGGCACGATAATCGGTAATTTCGGGACATCTTCAATAAACCACCACTTGCCAAATAAAAAATTATTGGTAACCAATTCGCCCAGTACACAAGCGTGTACACTAACATTGCTGAACACTTTTTGCTATATAATATTACAAAATTTGATATTATTTTATCTTATTCTTATAAATAACAACATAAACTTACCTTGAAATGGAAAATTTAATAAATTTCGGGAAAAATTTATAAAATGTGGTAAAAGCAATGACCGGCATAAGTTACTTTGAGAATAACATAAAAAAAATGCACAAATGGACATTTATTTTCGCCAATTTTGTTCTATTTTATAACTACTAGTGACATTAAGTTTCAATTTTAATAAACAATTCGATTAGAAATTTATAGTTGCGTTTACGATTAATATTTAAGCGGGCGCGTGTACAGCGGGCGCTAATGAGTTAAAATATATTTTAATATTTTTTGCATATTGAAGAAATAAAATCGCACTCCATCTTCAAAACAGGCACAACTCAAAATTTATTCCTTTGAAAAACAAACTGGTTTTTGGCTTCTCCTGAAAATTTTGAAATTTTGAGTTGTGTCTGTTTTGAAGATGGAGTGCGAATTGTTCTCTGTATATTTTTAGCTGAGAATAGTTTATAAAAATTTTAAAAATCTGAGTATATTTATTCTGATACTTTTTTAAGCGTTTTCCTTGTTTTTAAGGTAATAAGGTAAATAAGTAATACTAAACTTATTTTTTGCTTGTGAAGTATATTTTATATACTATCAAGAGGTAACTTATATAATTTGAGTTAGAGTTAGACAGAGTTATGCCATGTCTACCCAGAGAGCTAAATTTTTAAGTTAATCACAGCTGTTCACACAGAGATGCGTCGGCAGAATTGTGTTTAATATGGCATTTCTTCGTTTACTTTTCTGTTCTCATATTTTTCGGTACATCCATCATCGTGACATCAATTCCACTTGAGGACAAAGCTGCAGCCATTTCTCCGCACACAAGCGAGTTCTTCCTTGCGCTGCACAATTTGGAATTTTAATCGACCCATACTAATATGAAGACCTCATCTTCTACACTTGCCCAAGTTCTTTTCTTTGCTTTTTTGTTAATTTTTTGCAAATAGTAAAATTTGCACAATTTTAGAACAGCTGTTTTTGACATTTCTCACCACAAAATTGTGCAAACTACATCTGAACGTGCCTTTTTATAAGAACATTAGCACACTTTTAGGGATTTCTCAAATTGAGTTTTAATAAACACAGAAACAAAGTTGAGTTTAGTTGAGTTTTATGTTGAGTTTTAAATTGTACTGGTGAACTCAACAGTTTATTTTGCGTTCAGTGGCAAAACTCAACTTTGTACTGGAAACTCAAACTAAACTCTCTGTTTAGACATGGCATTTGATATTTGTTTTGCATTTTGAAAAAAAAGACATACATTTTTTTCAATTTTTTTCCACTTTTTGGAAAATGTCTCCAATTGAGACAAATAAAAAAATAAGAAATTTTTTCGTGAAATAAGGAAAACAAACAATCACCGAAGAATTATTCTTCATCAAGACAATGCGAGCTCCCACATATCAGCTCAAACAAAGGCGTATTCGATATCTCAAAACAGAATTAATGGGTCATCCGCCATACAGTCTTGATTTGGCAACCAATGACTTCTTTTTGTTCCCGTATATCAAGGACAAACTGCGTGGACAACGATTTTCGACGCTAGAAGAAGCCGTTTATGCGTTCAAAAACTTTGTTTTGGAGGTGTTTCAAGCTGAATGGGATAATTGTTATAATAAATTGTTCAAACTCATCCAAAAATGCATTAATCATAAAGGAGTATATTTCGATAAATAATAAAGAAAAAAATTCAGTCTTTATATTTATTTCTGAAATACATGTTGAAACCTATGTGTGATTTAGGAAATATTAGGTTCATGATACTAATTTTCAATGAATAAATCCTCATATCTGAAAAGCAGACTTGGTTAATATTGATACCAATGGACAGGTAATTGGTGCACTTTTTAAATGATATATGACTCATTGTGGCACAATTACGGTTTTGGACATTGGAAAGTAGTACTATGAACATGGAACCTAACATTTTTATCCTAATTGTGCCACATTGAGTCATATATCGTTGGAAAGGTGCATCAATAACTAGTCTAGTGGTATGCATAATAATCCAAGTTTGTATTTCTGGTATTCGTATATGTTTTCATTCAAAGTTAGTACCATGGACCTACAACACTTCACTACAAAAATTTCCAACGACGAATTTCCAATGAAACATGAAAGAATTTCTTTGCATTTTTTTTTAATTTAGTAAATATTTTTTTTTATAAAATAAAGGTATGAATTTAACTTCTTACGTATAAGAAATATTGGTTTGTGTCTTTGCTTAGTTAAAATTTTTTTTTGTTTTTTGTTTTGAATTATTAAATATTAAATGTATGAGAATTGTGCCGTTAAAAGATTCATTGGGTTTTTTCCATCTCAGCTTGTGTGGATATAGACTCTCAAAACTTGTTATGTTCAAATGATTTTTCCAATTAAGAATATGAAATCGTTACTTGCTTCTTATAATTATAAATTCCGAACACGTTTTTTAAGACACTAGTCAGCTTTTTATACTTTTCTAAAGTTCTTTATAATGAAATGCATTTTTTATACTTATTTTAACCTATGGGAGATGAGGAGGGGGTATTTAAACCCCGAACGCTTGTAGTTTATTAAACTCTTTAGTTTTCTTAACTTTTGTAAATTGAAGCTTTTGTAAAAAATTATGTCCAAAATGTGCCCAATATCCGGCAGTCCTCCTACTTCCGTTACTCTTTTCACAAACATACTTAATTTCTCTATTTATTTGGTAAAGTCTGGTTAAAAAGCAATAAAAGCCATCTGTATGGTAATGAATTAAAAATTTGTTTAAACATACATAACCACATAAATAAGTTTATCTAACTTAGCTCATTTAAGCTCTTAATACTAGTTTTTCTGTCACACTTCGCGATAGCACGTGCCAAAATTTTAATTTGTTTTCGTTTTTTTCTTTTAATTTTCAATTAGCATGAACTTATTTTCATAACATTTTTAAAAATTAAATGATTTTAGTTAATTATGTAGTTCATCTTAAATGATTATATGCAAAGCATAAAAAAAATCACTTAAAATTAACAACAACTGCATAATTCTTGTTAGGCTTATCTTATAAATGTCAGCAGTGCGAGGAAATAAATGAATACTTTGCTATTTCGAAATATTTTCAATATTCCAACATTCCCCTTGACTATGACTCTACGAACATTTTCATGCGACGTGTTACGTAACTAAGACAGTTCTTAATGCTTTTCTTTATCCTGGGCTTTGTATTGTTTTGCCACAAAAGTTAGTATGTATTTTTAATTCTACTCTTGGGAGAATTCACCCAACTTAAATAACCACCCACGAATTCCTGCTCAAAAGTATGTATACAGAATAATGACTTCTGGCTGACATTGAGCCAAAGTCGGCGATGACTGAATGACTGACTGAATGCAGGCAATATGGCTGAAAGTGACTCAAATGTGAATGTCAATCAGGGTTGCCAAAATTGTTTTCCACGATTCCATGAAATTCCTAGATTTTGGGAAAAAACCCCCCCTTTTATGGAAATACTAAAAAAATGATTTTTTAGCTTTTTTTCTGGGAAAAAAGTGTTATTTGGGAAAATACAAGACTAACAACCATATTCATAAAAATATTTTATATATAAAAAGATTCATATTAAAAACTTTTTTAGTGTACTCGAATGTCTTTTAAAATTTTGTTATTCATAAACTTGTTTATGATTCTTTGGAGGTTACAGAAAGGTTCACTCATGTCTTTTAAAAAGCCTCATGCTCAGGTACGAGAGCCAAATTTTAACAGCAATCGTCCTTGCTCATGTACGCGAGTGAAATAATTCAGGCTCATGAGACAGTTCATGAGCCGTTCATGGCATTGAACGGAAAGAATTTAAAGAGGGCATGCTAGAACTCTTAGATGAGTTACCGGTATTTCCATGGGTTTTTTGGACTTATTCGTCTCATTTTCGTTTCTTCACTTTTTGACAATTATGTCTCACGGGCGTTTTATAAGGTGGACCATATTTATTTAAGTGGGTTCTATCAACACGGTTAAACTTCGGAACTAAGAATCAATTTACTTGGTCAAATATCGTTTTTTTTTTTTTTATCATTATTTCAACTTTTTTTAACTTTGTGGACTTTTTAGGCAATTATCGACGACGCGCGCAACTAGTTAAATGATTGGAACTTTACTGGTTTTTTGGACTTCTGAACGAAAAGCTATAATTATATATGGTTTTTTTTTTTTTGTATGGAGCAAGTTGAATCATTGCCACCTTTTTTGAATTTTGTAGACTTCTTGACAAAATTGTGTGTCAAATGTCAACAGAAGCATAAAATGTGTCAATGGCTCAACTTATTCCATATAGAAGGGTTACTACATATATCTAGGAAAGAAATATAAAGACCAAATTTTATGCATTAAAAAAAAAAGACAACAAATTTTTTCAATCTTTGACACGGTACCACTTGAGACGTAGAAAATAAGTGAGACACTCAAATACGTTTTTAAGGATGACCAGACATAGCCCCAAAGCTGAAAATCCCAAATTGAGAATTAGGGATTCTGTCCCCTTATTTTGCATACATAATCTCAAAAATTAGATTTGGGATTATGACCACTTATTAAACAGTCATAAAAACAAATCGGGGTTCTGGGACCGCTTGGGATTATGTCCACTTTTAAAATGTCATAATCACAAATAGTTTTAATAAATACTTATATAATAAAATAATGCACAGTATGACCGTTTGGCTATACGAAATAACTCCTAAACAAAATAACTTCTTATTGACAAAATTAAATAATTGGAAATCCTAAATAATCCTAGTGAAAAACTCCTATCGAAGAATAAAATAACTCCTAATCCAAAAAATTCAATAACTCCCAAATTTTAGAAGTTATTGTTGGTTAGAAGTTAAAATATATTGGTTATGATATAACTCTTAATCAAAAATTAAATTAATCCTAAAATGAAAATGAAATAACTACAAAAAAGAAAAACTGACTTTTTTGTTCCCGCACATCAAGGTCAAACTGCGTGCACCACATTTTTGACGTCAGAAAAAGCCCTTGATGCTTTAAAGAACTTTGTTTTGGAGATGTCTCAAGCTGATTGGGATAAATATTATGACAAATGGTTCGAACGTATGCAGAAAAACAATTAAAAAATCGGTCTTTATATTTATTTCGAAATATATGGAGCAACGTACGTATTATTCAAGTAGAATCTATTTGATGTAAAATATAGTTTATTGTCCAAGAAGTCTACACAAATCATAAAAGTTGACAGTTGATAAAATATTGCAATTTTAGTTCTTAAATTGTGGACAACTTTATTTCTTTTTAAGCAGCGAATTCGTTTATTTAATTAGAGAAGAGAAGTTCTCAGAATAAGAGCATGTGGAGTCAGTAGCGTAAGGATTTTGTTTCGCTTAAAAACAAAAAGTCGAATGTAAAAGTCGACTATCGACTTTTTTGCATATTAAAAAGTCGATTGCAACAAGTCGAAAATGATCAAGCAAAAGTCGATTTTCGACTTATTTCGACTTCGACTTGCACATCCCTATGCACAGCCTTCAGTCTTGCTGTGTGTGGCTCACGAACTGTCTCATGAGCACCAAACGTCTCCGCTGCGCGCTATCATCATTACGTACGTTTTGACGGTCGTGTTTGTGAATTTGATAACTTCAGTGATTTGTTTTTTTATTTGTCACGATTTCGTCAACCTTTTTGTTATTCAAATATCCAAAGGTTTGTTGAAAAAAATTTAGTTTTTTAGTAGCCTCGGAAGTCGAGTAGTAAGCGTGATTGACTGCTAGCCCAGAGGTTCCTGGTTCGAATCCCGGCTAGGCCATGGTCCTACGCTTTAACCATTTTTGATTTCTTTTCTCATTTTCAATCAACTTAAATTGCAAACTCATGAATATTTATGATTTGAAGTCGTAGTTGAAAGTAGAGAAATTTGTGGATCAGATTAACCTTAGAATTATATGAGGTAAGTCATAACAATTGTCTCAGCAAATTCATATGTATCTACGGCTGTCTACGGTTTCTACGGTTTTAAGCGTGGAAGGTTAGAACATCCAACACATATTTCGCTTGATTGTACCTTCCTTCCTATTAATCTATCACCTCATTTCGAACCAAGGCAAACTTGATGAAACTCTCCTGAAAAACTTTTGAGCACGTTAAAAAAAAAAAATAAATACTTACAAAATATGTGTTAATTCCCCAATACTATCATCCGTTGCCCGACTCCCGCTTTAGACTGAATTCCCCACAAATCGAGGAATTCCCCGTCACTTGGCATCCCTCACGTTAGCAAAAAAAAAAGTCAACAAAAACCATGACAAAGAAATTAAATCAGGCACGCAAATCAATACTATATCTTCAGGATTTCTTGTCAGTCAGTTGGGTCAACAGTGAAAATGTGGGAGGGGGTGGTGGGTGGTGATAACTGACAGTATGCATTGGGACACAACAAAAGCTCAAGAAGTAAGCAAATAAAATAAAACCTCAAATAGAAGATTTTAAAAATAGTTTTCATGTTTGTGGGTAGATGGCGGAATGTAGCGGCGAAGGCGGCGTGTGCAAGTATTTACAGACAATACAGACGATTAACTGGCCAAGTAAATGAAAATTTAATGAGCAAATATAATGCAGTCAGTCCCATAGCGGCGTATATATATATATAAAATAAATGCATGTTGTCATGCACAAACTCGCAAACAAAGATTTTAAAATGTGTTTCAAGAGAAAAGCAAAAGGAAACATTTCTTTAAAGAAAGAAAGAAAGTGAAACACAGAAATTGAAAATTTAAAAATATACCACTATGAATGCATCCAAAAATTAATAATAAATAATAATTTTTTTGTTCATAATTATTTTTCTTTAACTTCATACTAAAAAAATATCGAGAAATTTGAATTTAAATTGTTTGGGGATTCCGATAGGAACAAATGTTTTTATTTGTAAGTTGGCACTGCTGTCACTGACATCTGTTTTGACACCAAATTACGCGTCAAAATATTCGTTAGTGTTTGAGATACGCGTCCTTTTGTAAATAGCCTACAATTATTTTTTTGTTTCGGTTTCTATCTCTTCTATCAATACAAAACGGTGTCCACAGAGCGATCTCTTGAGTTTAGCTAATAGCTAGACGAGTCATATGGTGCTAACTCACGCGAATACGGTGATTGCGGAACGATGTGGGTCGAGTTTTTGGCGAAATGATCACGAATCTCGAGTGCGTTTTCGGCACCAATCGAGATTTCACTTTTCTGAGGCCTAAATGGTCACTCAAAATGGTTTTCACTGATCCTTCCGATATTCCAACAAGGTCAGTAAAGTCTCGGACTATCAATCGACAATTTTGTAGCACAAATTATTTGATTTTGCTGTCGTGTAGCTCACCAGCTGATGTTGATGGTGTGCCTCGTTTTCAATGCTTTTTCGACCCTCTTTGAAAATTTCATGTACCACTCATAAACTCTTGTTTTCGATAGAGCTTACTCACCGAAGGCCTTCTGCAACATTTTCAATGTTTCGGCTGCAGAAATTTTATTCCGCACACAAAATTTTATTGAACTTCGTTGTTGAATACTTTCAGACATAATAAAAAAACGAAAAATTCACTTTTTGCTATTTACAAAAGGACGCGTATCTTAGACACTAATCAATATTTTGACGTGTAATTTGGCACAGATGTCAGTGAAAGTAGTGCTAGCCTAAAAATAAAAACAATTGTCCCTATCGGAGTCCCCAAAACAATTTTAATTCAAATTTCCCGGTATTTTGTTCCCACAGTATACAACCTTTAACATTTGAACAATTCCATTCGAAAATTGGATATTTCCTAACATAAACGTACTCACCCAGCGACTGCAAATCGCTTGTTCATTGAGTGTGGTCGTCGTTCTTTCCAAGAAGAATTTCGTGAAGGTCGTCCAAGAACTGCTTGCTGTGGCAGATAACATCGATGCTGTGTGTGATTTGTTGGAAGAAGACTGGTATGTGACATACCGTGGGATGGAGTCATTATTGAGAATTATTGGGACTAGCATACATCGAGAAAGAAAACAATAGTAAAATCACCTAAGTCGGCTTCGGTCAAGTGGCTGCCTCGTCTGATTTCGCAGTCAGTAACTCCAATTTTCCAAGACCTTGTTGATCATTTCGGGCTGTAGCTCACGGATTGCTTGGATGATATTGGCCTTAAGTACTTGAATCGTTTCGGGATTGTTGACATAATATCGGCCCTTCACGATTCCCAACAAAAAAAAAGTCCAAAGGGGTCAAATCGCCGCTCCGAAGCGACCAATTCCCATCGCCAAGACGGCTGATAACACGATTTGGGAATTTGGTGCGCAAAAGATTGATTGTGGCATGGCGCGTCATGCTGTATGAACCAGAGGGCGTCCAAATTCATGTCTCCAATTTCAGTACGAAAAAAGTTGGTTAACACGGCTCTGTAACGCCCATCGTTGACCGAAATGTTGTTCCTAGACTATATTTTCGAAGAAAAATGCTCCAACGATGCCACCACTCCACAATCCCGACCAAACTGTCACTCTCTGTGAATGTATCGGCTTCTCGACAATAACGTCCGGTTTTTCCGAGACCCAGATGCGACAATATTGTTGTTAATGTAGCCGCCGAGATGAAAAGCCGTCTCGTCAGAAAAGGTGATTTTTCACCCAAAACCGTTGTCCAATTCAAGCTCGTCTATGACCCAAACTGCGATGCTATAATGAAGTGGATGGTGGAGCGCCTTTAATTACTGAGACAATTGAACCTTGAAGGCGAATAATCTGAGGTCGTTGTGCAGAATTCTCCTGAAGCAAGTGCGTGAAATGTTGAGCTGTTGAGATCGATGGCGAGTTGATGTTCGTGAATTGAGTCTCACACTCTCGGCTACAGCCGGCACAATCTCGTCTGTGCGCACCGTTCGACGACGGGGACCATAAGTGTTGTCCATTAGCATACCAGTCTCACGAACTTTCTGCACAAACTTGTGTACAGCAGACACGGTGGGTATTTCATTTCGGCCAAAACTTCTTTTCAAATAACGCACTGTTTGGGCTATACAGCACTTACTTTGGAAATAAGTTTCCAATATTTCCCAAAATTGTTAAGACTTAATGCGACTCACTTCTTTCTGCAGAGGTATGATACTGACTTTATGCCAAGATTTCGAGCGGGAAACAGCTGTCAGTGTCAAAATAACCACAGCGTAAAAAAAGAACTGGCAACTACACTAAGGGAAATAACGCATATTAACATTATCCACGCCTGAGTATATATATCATTTAAATATTTACGTGGATAAATCAAATATTTTCCTTACAACTCGTTTTTTCCCGTATTTAAATTTTATTTATGCCACACACTGACACACATATTACATACAGCTGCCAAGCAGCAGCAGCATCGCACTCTGCTCCTGCAGTTTATTTCTTGCAGTTGCAGGTTTCTTATAGTTCTCATTTAGTTAATGTTGCAAGGGTAATATAGCCTGGATGTTTGGCAAAGATTCTTTGTGAGTGCGATGGGTGATCGCATAACATAATGTAAGGTTAGAGTGACAGCCGGACATTTTCTGACAAATGTCTTGCACCGGTTGTCATTTGCCTCCATAGTTTGCTTTTAATTTTCTTTTTACATTTTCTTTCTCTAATCCAAATTTTTTTTTGACATTTGGCATTTGTTGCCATAATACTGCACTAACTGTCAAAAATAGTATGAATTAGTGAACGAAAAAAATAAAAAGAAAATAAAATATGCAGCAAATGGTATTTGTTGGACGCAGCTCATGAAAAATATTTTAAATGTATGTATGTATATATTCACAATATTTTTTTATAAATTTTTTCTATAAGCGACAGTTTTATTTTCAAATAGTAAATATTTGAAAGATATTTAAAAAAGTTCGTGCCTAATTTTAATATATTTTTTATTAATTCTGTTTAAATATTTCAATATTTTATTTAATCAAAAAAGTAGTTAAATAACTTTTAAATATTTACGTAGTCGATTTAAGCAAATGCGTTATTGGTGCAAAAATGACTCGCTTTTTGGATAAATTAAAAAAGTTTTTGGATAAATTTAATATTTTTTTTCCTTAGTGTACTAGTCGGCATCTTGCGAACGAATAGTCAACTATCCTGGCAAAGTCAAAACTAATTGATGTCGTCTTATGGAAAGTGGTATCAAAAGCTACACTCAGAAAAGTTGTTCGTTTCGCAATAAACTTAAAAAAATAAGAGGCTTAGCTGGTGTAAACGTATAAAAATTGCACCACAGCAGATTGGGAGCGGATTATTTTCAGCAACAAATCCCATTTCGAACTAGTAAATATAAGAAATCAAGCAGCAAACCAAAAATTTAAAAATTTTCAAATCAAATCGAGCATCAAACCAAAAGTAAAAAAAATATTGAAATGAATATTTTTCAGGTATTTTTGCAACCTTAATTATTCCACGCTATTATTTCAAAATATGTTTTATTTTATAATTTCAATAAACGTATTACAATTCGTATTCTTTAGACAAATGGCAACAAATTTCAAATCTTTTGAAAATTTCCACCACTTTGAGTCAACAAGTTAAAAAGTAAGCAATTATTCTAAATTCAATAAAAACGATCGACATTAAAATCTTTTCAAATTTTTGTAGTGTTATTGACCATAAATAAAATCCAGTACTATTAGTTATACGAGTATTCACTAGATTTATTAGCATCTCTTTAGGAACAAAAAAATTGTTCAAAAAAACATACAGTCACATATTTAATTGCTTTAGAAATTAAAATTGTTTTTTTCCACAAAAAATGAATCGATTTATTTTTTTTTCCATGACAAAACTCTTAGACTTTGGACTGTGCCGTAAATCTGCTGATGACTGCTTGGAAAAAGTTTATAGATACATGCTTAAAAATATTTATTAAAAAAAAACTAAGAAAAGAAAACATGAATATTATTCATCAGTCATCATAAATAGTACTGTCGTTGCGGGTATTTCGTAAATATTTACGCAACTGTGGCAAAAATTAGTAAAACCGAAAAGAAGCAACATACGAGCAAATAGCATAAGTAAATAAACAAAATTTTCGATGACGCGTAAAACACAGTCGGTCGATTTTGATACGTGCTCTAGACATTTTTGCAAGATATAAATTGTTGTTTTGTTTTTTTTTTGTTTTTTTTTTAATAAAGGAATAGCTGAACATAAAAACAAACAAACTGTTGAACATCATATCACAATGTAATTTATAATCAACAACACTTATATTCGCCTAATATGCCTTCTTGACACGTTTAGCAATTCTGATTTAATACTTTTTTATCGCTCGATAATAAACCGCAAACAACACTTCCTTAATAACGGTAGTCAAGAGCCATATTTGACAAAATCACTAAACGAGAGCCATCTTGACGCACAGGGAAGCTGGGCTAATGCCCTGGGCCCCGCGTTCCAAAGGGCCCTCATGTCAAACAGCTGGTTTTCATTTATCTGAGTGAAACCCATATGAACGTTTAAGTGCAAATGGATATTTAATAAGTTAATTGATGAGTTCGTGTAACAGCCAACGAAATAGCTATCTAGTCAGCTGTGTGATGATTCTATAGGTACATATGTATAGTATTCTTTCTTTCAACTAGGAGTGTCACTTTAAATTAAAAAAATAAAAACGTAATATTTTTGGGAAAAGAGCTGATAATTTTATTTTTATCCAAAGTACAAACTTTGAGGTTAGTAATGGAATAGAATATCTGCGAAAGGTCCACCGTGACTGTTCTTGCATATGGCCATTCTTTTGATGAAATTTTTCATCACATTTTCGCATAATTGCGGATGTATCTCGCAAAGAACAGCTCTGACATTGTCTTTGAGTTCTTGAATATTGGCCGAAGCATTAGCGTAGACTTTATCTTTAACGTAGTCCCAAATAAAATAGTCTAATGATGTTACGTCACATTATCTTGGCGAACAATCAAAGTCTCTATTTCGAGGAATCACACGTCCAGGAAAATTTTTCACGCAATATAGTCATTGTATCACCAGTTGTATGGCATGTCACGCCGTCTTGCTGAAAAAAAACGTCATCCAAGTCCATATCATCAATTTGAAGGCCAAAAAAGTTAGTCAACATTATGCACTGAAAACGCAATCGATTCACTGAAACGGTCGCACCAGCTTCATTTTCAAAAAAATATGACCCAATAACACCGCCTGAATGGAGAGGTTGTTCGACTACTTCTCTTGGGTTTTCGGAGCCCCAGATGCGACAGTTTTGCATATTCACAGATGAAATTGAGCCTTATCACTCAGAATAATTTTGTTTGAGAAATCATTGTCTTGTTCATGCGTTTCCAGCACGTCATTTTCCAAGGCTTCTATTCTTGTGTCAACTGCACCTTATAAGCTTGTAGGCCAAGATCTTTATGCAAAATACGGTACAAAGTGGCTGTGGATAGACCCCATTCCGGTGATCGTCTCGAAATGGACAAACCTATGTTTTCAGCCACACTCTCAGCTAGAGTTGCGATATATTCAGTTGACCTAGCCGAACGAGCACGAGTTGGGTCTTTACATCGCTAAGTTGAACAAATGGTGGGAAATTCAAAACGACACCTTTTGTTGAACTACTCTATAGTTGTCGTTGTTGTAGATTGATTCTTCCTAAACATACTCAAACTCAACAATATGGAATTTCCATTTTTATTCAAAGACGCCATAGGAAACGTTTGTGTTTTGTTCTTAAATTCTTTGAGAGTCCCTAATTTCACACCTTAATTCAAGATGATTACGGAGAACAAAACAGCCTGGAAGGCTCAATACTTCGTTAAAGTCGTCGAACTCTTCGATGAATATCCAAAATGTTTCATTGTCGGAGCGGACAATGTAGGCTCCAAGCAGATGCAAAACATCCGTACTTCGCTACGTGGATTGGGTGTAGTCCTTATGGGCAAGAACACCATGATGCGTAAGGCTATCCGTGGGGATTTGGAAAACAACGCTCAGCTTGAAAAACTTTTGTCTTACATCAAGGGTAATGTTGGTTTCGTATTCACCAAGGGCGATTTGGCTGAGGTACGAGACAAGCTTTTGGAATCGAAAAAGCGTGCTCCAGCACGTAATGGTGCAATTGCTCCATTGCCAGTTATTATTCCAGCGCAAAACACTGGCTTAGGTCCCGAGAAGACTTCTTTCTTCCAAGCCTTGTCCATACCAACCAAGATTTTGAAGGGTACACTGAGAAAACTGAACGCCTTAAAATCAAAGAAAAAAAGTTGTTAAAAGACTGTAACCAAAATATCTTTGCTACAAAGAAAAGATCGTTGCACTAATGATTTATTCTTTAACAAAGCAACTGCTGCATCTTTGAAACAAAAGACTGAAGTTCTTTGAAGCTAAATCAATCAAAAAATATTTGCCGTAAAGATAAATTATTTACTGTAACGATTTAATTCTTTGTTAACAAGAATTTGTTAACAAAGAAAAAAGTACGCAAAATCAACAAATTGTCTTTGTTTTCTTGAAGCTAAGCATCGTTGTTTCAAAGACAAAGTCTATAACTTTTAAGAATTTTTTATACAAAATCATATTTTTCTTAAAAATACACACACTTATAGTTCGCAGTTACTTTGTGGGCAATATGTACTATATAAGGCAATTGATGTATTAATATGCATAAGTTGTAATTAGCACTAGATTAAATCGTATAGGTTAATGGTCAAGGGGAAGGGGAGGGGGTGGGAAGGAGAGTGGAGAAGGGGTGAGTAATAGAAAAAAAAGGCGGACATACAAAGATAGTATTAAAGAAATCGACTTTTTTAAAGACGTACATCTTTGTCACAAGAATTTAAGTCTTTGATATAAAGTATATTTTTCATGGGAATTTAACAATCTTTGTGTCTTTGCCGTAAGGATGTTTTATCTTTGGGCACAATCTAACCAATAAAAGTTTTTGTGGCAAAGTGTATTTTCTTTGGTTTTATGATTTTTTTCCCTGAGTGTACAATTGAAATCATCAACGATGTACCAATCTTAAAGCCTGGCGATAAAGTAGGTGCTTCTGAAGCCACTTTGCTAAACATGTTGATCATCTCGCCGTTCTCATATGGTTTGCTGATCAATCAAGTCTACGACTCTGGTTCCATCTTCTCGCCTGAGATCTTGGACATCAAGCCCGAAGACTTGCGTGCCAAATTCTAAGCTGGTGTTGCTAACTTGGCTTCACTGTGTTTGCAAATTGGTTATCCAACCATCGCATCGGCACAACACAGCATTGCAAGCGGTTTCAAGAATTTGTTGGCTATCGCGGCTATCACCGAAGTCAAGTTCAAGGAAGCTACAACTATTAAGGAGTACATCAAGGACCCAGTTTGCTGCCGCTGCTACTTCTGCTACACCAGCCGCTGCTGCCTCAGCTGAAGATAGGAAGGCTGCTGCCAAGGAGGAATCCGAAAAGGAAGAAGATGACGATATGGGTTTCGGTCTTTTTGATTAAATCTAGTAAGAGCTGCGTTCGATTCGCCAGCCTATACTTAATTTATGTCTCTTATTTCAGAATTTGTATGTGAAAACAACAACAAAGTCTCAGCTAGTTCATGATACAATTATACAAGGTAGGAGTGACAACTTACTTTTTTCTCACCAGTTCCTTGCACCGATTGTCAATTGCATGTATATTTTGTTTTCTATTTTCTTTTCTTCTTTTTTCGTTCTCTAATTTATACTACTTTTGACAGTTAGCGCAAGACGAAAGAACTGTCACTCCTACCTTGTATAATTGTATCATGAGCTAGTTGAGTATAGAGTAAGTCAATTATCAGTTGAGTTGAGTAACGTTGCGTTGCCAAGTTCTTATTTTTTAGTTGGTTTGTGTACAGATTAAGTAAAATGTAATAGATTCTGTTAAAATGTGATGTGAGTACAAAAACAAAATTAATTTCCTTTAAAGGGGGAGATACCTCATAATTTCGGAAAAATTTCTAATGTTTTTTCGAATTTTTCTTTAAAACAAGTTTTAAGTCATTTATATTGGTTAGTGACCCAAAGAAACAGCGTGACGTTAATAGGGTTAAAAAAAATTATAAGCTGCTTGTAATGACGATATTCGCACAAATCCTTTGCATGGCTACAACATTATTGAAATCTTCGAAGTTTTTACTGCACTATCAGAATTTTAATTTGTTCTGTATGCAAGCACAAAATAAGTTTTGGTGAGTCAGGATCGAGAGGCGTAGGTTTCAAAATTTCAGCTAACATTGCTGCTGGAATATTTAGTGAAGGCTACACTTCCATCCTGAAACTTATGAACGAGCTGGGAATAATTATTGGTACCTATTGCAAAATTGTCGCAAGAAATAAGTGGAAAAATTTTGACAGCTGCAGGAGATACTCTGCAGAGCCACCATTTACTAAAAATATAAGAAAATATAAAATTATCCAATTATGTTATAAACTTGAAAAAAATTTATTAAAACAAAACTAGTTCCACCCTGTCTAAAGGTATCTCCCCCCTTAGGCAGTTGCTTCGGTTTCAATTTATTTTATTCGCAGACTTCATGTGGTCTGTCAAAACAAAAGTGTTGCCAACTATTCAGTAAGTAACAGCTAAGTGAGTAGCTTCGTAATTGAGTTGAGCAGTGGCGAATCGAACGCAGCTAATATCTGTGATTTGAAATCTTAGGAGTATACATAGCTAATCGGTAAATATTTTAGGCGGCCTCGGTAGTCGAGTTGGTAGCGTGCTCGACTGTCACCCCAGAGGTCCCGGGTTCGGTTCCCAGCCAGGCCATGGTCCTTCGCTTTAAAACCTTTCTAAAATTTTCTATCCTCATTTCTAACCAACTGAAATTCAAAATGCATCAATATTTACGACTTGAAGTTGTAGTTGATGGTAGAGAAGTTTGTGGATGAGATTGCCTTATAGCTTGAATTGACTGAGGTAAAGGCATAACACTTGCCTCTGATTCTATACGTGATTCACTTGATTGCCCTTTCCTTCCCACTAATCTATCACCCCATTTCGAACCAAGGCAGATTTGACTGAATAGGCATTCCACCTGAAATCCTTGGCTCAAAGCTAAAAAAAAAAATAAGGAAAAAGACAAGGATTGGAAAACTAGTAGTTTTTGATTTTTTGATAATGATTTAGATATAGACACACTGAATACAATGTTTATGACAAGATTGGGAGTTGGACATACTTATGACAAATTTTAAAACTAAGACTATGAAAGGAGTTGGTACCCAAATAAGGAAATAGACTAGAACAAAATAAAGGTCAGGAATTTGTTAGATTAAAACAAAAATTGATTAAAATAGTCTAGACAACAGAAAGTTGTTTCAATTGAAATAAATTTTACTGGTCGGTCGTCACCTTTCTGCAGAAAATGGCAAACTCCAGAGTGTAAATAATGTCATGTAACGCTTTTTGAGAACATACACAATAGCTGTACGGAGTTGGTATAAAAATACCCTTTAGGGGAAGTATTCATACTAATTACATAATGATTATTTGGTAATGGGAAGTAGCTCCTAGCTGGACTACAACACACAGAAATAAGACTTTATTTAACATGGTCTTGTCATAGGCGGTAATGTGTGGTGCTCGTAAGCGAGGATGTAAGGAGTTGATCATGACTGTTCAACGATCATTGTTATGAGGCATTTTCATTGACATTATTTATTTAGAAACTCTAAGCGAATGCGTTTGACATGATCTTACAGGGTAACTACTTACGGAGCTAGTTATGGCAGCAATGACTTCTTATTTCCCCACTGGGTAGTAGGTCCAGTTCTCGATTATTTTTGTACAAACTTTAATAAGACGTACAACACAATTTGATCATAGATCAATTGATCATTTGACAGAAGTTCGGTCAAAGTCCTTTCAATCCAAAGGGCTTTTTTATAAGAATAAGGATTATCATGAGGAAAAGTTTGGGAAAAAAAGAAGAGATACAAATGAGGACAAGAATAAAGATGCACTGTCACGGCAAAACCTACGGGTGTGTCCATGATACAGACAACTCCTGTTTAAGCCCAATTCCATATATTTAAAGATCGCAACATATTGTGAATTTTTTTTTTCTCAAAACCGTTACCTAGTGAAGTTTGAAAATTTATATTCAATCTAAAAACAGTAAGGGTTCAGAATTCAGTCACATTTGACTGTTTGACATAAAGTGAAATTGAATAAAATCTTCTAAAAATAACAAGTTTCTGGCAATTTGTGGAGCAGAAATATTTTCAACACCTCGTTTCTTTTCACTCAAAATCTTAATCAGAATTTTTGGATATTGCTTTGTGAACAGGCTTTTAAAAAAATCCCATAACCCTTCCATTAATAAATGATCAAGTAGTTTTCACACATTGCTCATGTTAAAGTGTTTATTTTTTTCCCCCTGAGAAGTAGGTATAAATTTTACTTTTGAAAAATTATTTTAAAGTGAAACTTTAAGATTAATACAAGTCAACCCGGACAAAACGTAGGCAATTTCAATGCGGGGACATTTGAACCAATATTATTTCCGACAATTTTTTAACATTTTTGTTTTTTTTTTTTTAATTTCATCGAGAATTTCTTTGAGGCTATATTACTTCTAAAGTAATCTTTGTTTAGACTAACGTTACATACAATAGTGGCCTATAGAAACCATAAATACCCGTTTTAAGCCTTCCGTTTTCGTCAAGTTCTTCTTATGCTCTCTAATGCTAACTTTTCTTAATCAAATGGTCGAAATAATTCCATTGTTTACTTAAGGGGCCCATAATTCTCTATGCTCAAGAATATGGTCAGCAACGGCCATGCACTTAAATGAACAAACGTTTTTTTGTTTTTTTTTTTTCTCTCATAAGTATAAAAAAAAACAAAACAATCACGTGACGTTCACGAGCGTTGCCGCAAAATTTTATTACTTTTTACGCTGAGCCACCCCAAAAGACAATAATTTTTTATGCCATAGCAAATAAGCAGAACATTTTCGCAAATATTTATAAATATAATAACTTCAATTTCCGCCTGACTGCCTGCCTTGTTTCTGTTTGAAGAAAGTTCCATAAAAATTATCGCAAAATCTAAGACGGCATCACACGACCATCCGGTTCGATACTAATAATAATGAATAAGTATTCCGAAGAGAACTCGGACGTTGCTAAGCTAGAACTTGACATGTATGGTAATGTAATGATTGTGCCTTTTTTCGTGATGGAAAATCGCAACGAATAAAGTTTTCGTAAATAGTTTACGTATAACTCAATGGCGACGCATGAGTTCGCAGCAACGTCATTGAAGATAAGCCAGCTTAGATAAGCAATACTAACAATTAACCAAATATTGCAATCAACAACAATAAAAAAATAATCAATTTACTTATTTGTATTAGAATCACGAATTTTATTTAGCACCAAATAGTTTTGAAATGATTTTGATGTAGGTATGAGGGTGTTTTCACTATCTGTTGAAAGAGTTACTACTCAAGAAAGCTCTAACCTCGAAAGATTCTCTATTAATTTACTTACTCAAGCTTGAAATTAAAAATGTGGTCGGAAGGCACATTTCGTTATTTGTACATATCAAAATCTTAAAAGAGAGTCAGAGAAAATTTATACAAAATTTGGAAAAAGTCTTTTTGTATCGTTAAAAGTTTTTCTCTAGAAAAGCTCTTATTTTATTTCATCAGAAAAATCTCTTACTCAATCCTAAAAACCACAAATTAATCTTTTGTAAAAATTCGAATGAATTTGTAATTTTTGTGTCTTATCTCTCAGAAAGATGTGAGGTTTGGGAGAAACCCCAGAAACCTTTATAATTCAAATTCCGTTTATATAAAAAAGTAAGGAATTGAAGTTAAATTTCCACGTCAATGTATATTTATGCAATTGCATGGCTTAGAATTTTAATTTGAACAGAAAAATAAGTTATATATAAATTCTAAGATGTTTTTCTTTTAAAAAAAGTAGTAGTACTCTCTTGGACATTCATTCTTTTACAAACCGCATGGATTTGGAGAAAAAAGTTGGATTTCTTGAAATTTGATAAAAATTCCTACATCTTTGAACAAATTTAATTTATTTCAGGATTTTGCAGAAAAAAATTTTTTATTCAATATATCCACATCAGAATATTTGACAATTTGATGGAATTTTTCGATCCTCTTATGATTAAAATTAATTTTCTCCACTTATACTGATCCGATTGATGTACTTTTATTTTCTTTTTCACTCTGTTGAGTTAGCTTACAGATTTTATAAAAAAAAAATTTCTTATATCAAAATAATAAGAACAAATTAAAATTTAATTTTTTAATGTATTTTTACATACCTCTGAACCAACTAAAATTGATTTTTATTAATACCATTTTATTCGTTATTCTATTATCTACAAAAATCACTTTACGAAAACATGGCTACTCTTTTAGATCGGAAAATATGAACTATTTAAGAGCGAAAGTCACTCAGCGCACTCCACGTTCGTCAGAGATCTCAAACGGCCTCACCCTTTTCACGACACGTTTCGACTCGTTGCACGCCGGCGCTTCAACTTCTTAGGCGCTGCATGAAAAAAAATTCATCCGATTCTAAAATGTCGAGTTAAATAAGGTGTGCAATTTGTAAGAGAATTACCCACGGGCTCTTCACGCCAGAAATCTTCGATAAAATCCTTGGAATTAGACGATTGGAGAAGAAAAGTTCGTGAACTGGCTGAGGCTGTAGGCATCAGAGATCTGCATGAGACCATTCGTCATTTTTGTCACTCGAATAACATTCATCGTCAGCCACAATCGCACACAAAAATAAATGCACTCGAGTTCGTAAACAACGATTGGTTCTAAGCACAGTTTGTAACGATTGCGAATCAATACAAAGGCAGCATCCAGACAATACAGACATTCGGATGCTTCGCTTGAAACTCGAGTGTTTGCTGTTGCATGAATTTTTCATAAAACCATAAAATTTTAATGGGAGCCGCCGTAAGAAGTGGTCGGAAGGGATAGATCCCTAAGGGAAAAATCTTCCTTTTTCAAAGGAAGTAATGGGCGTAAATCCGGAGAGGAAGTAATCCTCTCCGGCACTCTCTTAAAGCCCCCCTGTTCAGGTGTAGGGAATAAATATACAAAAATTATTAAATTTGTATAGAAGTCCGCCTTAAGACGGGTCGGAGGAGATAGGTAACAAGGGAAAAATTTTACTTTTGCAATGGTAGGGGTAAAAAAGTAATGGAGGTTATAGATATTAAACCTCTTCGGTCCTCCCTTAAATCCCCCTGTTCTAGTGTAGGCATTAAATATACAAAAATCATTAAATTTGTTTAGAAGCCCCCCTAAGGAGTGGTCGGAGGGGATAGGTCCCCACAGAAAATGTTTTTTTTTATAAAAGTAATAGGGGTCGATCATACATATTAACCCTCTCCGGCCCTCCCTTAAAGCTCCCTGTTCAGGTGTAGGGAATAAATACACAAAAATCATTAAAATTTCATGGGAGTCTCCAAGGGAAAAGTCTTACTTTTTCAAAAGTAATGTGGGTCGGTTATACATATAAAACCTCTCCGGTCCTCACTTAATGCCTCCCTGTTCAGGTGTAGGAAATAAATATACAAATAATCATAAAATTTGTATGGGAGCCCCCATAAAGAGTGGTCGGAGGGAATAGGTCCTCAAAGAAAAACTATTTCTTTTATAAAAGTAATAGGGGTTGGTCATACATATTAACCCTCTCGAGCCCTCCTCCGTAGTACGAAAACCTAGTGTGACCCGAAAAAACTGACTTCATATTCGATTACAACGACTTCAAAAATATTAAACTAAGTCGTCAAACCACCACGGGGGTTTTTTTTTTTTGATAATTGTTGAACAGTGTATTTAACATTCTTTCCTTGGTGCGAATGGTAGGTCCATGGAAGCATGGATTTTCATTGCTGTTGGCGACTGTTGCTCATATCTTGCTTCGTTGGGTATTCTTGATTCGTAGGGATTCGGAATCGCAAGCACTCGTACTCTTTGCCATTCGTTCCACAGCGATTTGTGCATGTTTTCTCGTATTAATATTAATGCAAAAGGCACATTCGTAGCTCGTACATTGACAAGCCATTCCAAACGCCATTTGAATGCATTCAAGTTGTTCTCTGGTAGGCATTTCAACTAAGCGGTTACATCACATTTTAAATGAATATTTGGAATGAATTAAATGAAAAAAACTGTCCGCGCTATGGGTGCCGCGATTGCTTACACTCGACCAAAAGCGCAGACATGTGAGTACTTAAAAGGATAGTTTGTCAATGTTCAACCGCAATCCGAAGGAGTTTTTGCGCCGTTTCGTAACCGTAGACACAACACACCAGAGATGAAGGAACAGTCAAAGCAGTGGAATTCTCCGGGACAACGTGTACCAAAAAAGGCCACGGTCTATCGGTCAACAAGGTCATTCAGATCGATTACCTTGAAACGATGGTCGGCGAATATTATTCACAGTTGTTAGTCATATTTGACACTGATTTGAAGCAAAAACGACAGCGTTTCGCAAAGAAAAAAGTGCTCTTTTACAATGCACCGGCGGACACGTCTGTATTCGCTACAGCAAAAATCTCTAAATTGGGCTACGAACCCTATACACCATATTGTCGAGATTAAGCAGCGGAGATTAGTCGCAGGGGACCTAAACCTAAACCTAAACCTAAACCCAAACCTAAAATGGATCGGCGGTAAAAGATTTGAGTCGAATGCAGAGGTCATCACTAAAACAAATGGCTATTTTGAGAACATTGATAAAACCAATTATTTGAAAGGAGTAACAAAAATTAAAAAAAAAAGCTCTGAACAAAATGTTTCGATCTAAAAGAAGACTATGTTTAGAAATAAAACTCTTTTTTCCGAAAAGAAAATATAATTTATTCAAAAAGCCACTGACTTATCAAATTGACCTCGTACTACGCCGAGTTAAATGATTCCTTATCTTATCTTATATTTCTAGTAGATTTTATGCTTTTATTCAATGCGGCTTACAACAGCTTTTATCTTAAACACAATTGCTCTTTTGGCGTCATATTGATAGATTCTCTTAAACATTTTGTCGCAAATAACACCAAAGGAAACAATTTACTTTTACATACTCTTCTTTCATATAAACCACGCCTCTTTATGGGCTTTATAAACGAGTTAAAGGAAAATCTCGGTATTCGGGGAGATTATAAAGAGATTAGGTTGTTATAATACAGCTCGGTAAAAAAAATTTAAACCGTTATCGAAGAGTCACTTCTTTAGCAAATGACTTTGGCTGCAAGCAAACAACGCTTTAAAATAAGTCGATAACCTTTTCTTAAATGCCATTGCTTGATAGACGCATGACCAGCGTTTTAATTAATGTACCAAGCTCATAAAATATGCTATTGACAACATGTCTCAATAGAACATTTGCGGTGAGTAAAAATTTTTAAAAGGTCACTTTTAATAAGATATGGGTTAAACTTGAACTATATGTACACTGAAAAAAAAAACATTAGCTTAAAATTTAACATAATGTATTAAAAAAATATGTTCATAATTTGCCTTTTTTCATATGTTTTTCAAAAGTTTTAAACAATTTTACTCTAACTTTCTCGATATTTGTTACAAGCTATTTTTAAACACAAACTTCGTCAAATTAATAATAATTGTTGTCAATTTTAAACATTTTTTTTTCAGTGTATGTATTGGCATTAAAAAATCATTGAATTGTATTGAAGCTTTTAATAAACACATGCTTCTCAAACTAAAAACAGCTGACATATATTTTAATTTAAATCAAATCACCGTTCGAATCGTGTTTTATTTTATTTTTTTTTCTTTTTTTTTTTTGTTTTGTTTTCTTTATCCTATTAAATAACACCACATTTATTTATATATGTATATGGTTTTTTCTTGCTTAATCTTCTATGTACATATTTAAAGCTTCTTCCGCTTTGTCTACCCTCGCTTGTTTTCTTTAAGTATTTTAAGTAAAACAATCACGTTCATTACGGTTTTTTTTTATTCATTTATGCGAATTTCAAATGCGAAAAAAGAATTGTGAAATTTACGGATACAGATTATTTTAACTTGAGGAAATTGTATCTATATAGTATCTACTACAAAATATCAAATGAACTTCAGCTACAGCTGAGCTGTTTGTAATGGTGGCTACTATGTGGAAATTAAAAACAAAAAAATAAAGTGTTCAGATTGAAATATTTCTAATCAATCAATTTATTATCTGTGCCAAATTAATTTTTTTCACATGAAATGCTCATTAATTGCATCCCATCGAATGCGTGACTTGTTGCAGATACAAAAATATCGCACAGATACAAATGCCGCACGGCATGTACTACATTTGTGCTCACCATGCGAGGCATTTTTGTTATTTTAATTTATTTCTTATAATTTTATTGCTCGATTTAGCAAGGCTCGTTTACAGCGTCGTATTAAATAGAAAAATAATAATAATAATAAAGAGCAGCAGTGGCGTCCGAGAGCCTTGTCATGCATTGCATTTTTTTTTTTTTCTTTTTATTGCTATTTTATTATTCTTCCTTCTTTTTACTTGTTGATATTTATGCATTTACAAAACGTAACGGAAAAAAAAAGAAAAAGAACCAAGAAAAACTGCAACGTGGGCGTTGAACCCCTAAAGCTCCCCAAAGGCCACCGCTGCATAAAGGCCTAACGAAAAATGATAATATTAAAAGTGAAAGCTTTTCTTCTTCTTCTTCCTTTATTTTTCTTTGTGCTCTTCCCCACTCTGCTCACTCACTTGCCTGTTGCTTGCTGAGCAGCAGATACGTTTTCAAAGTCAGCTGTAGCCAGCTATGTATGTGGCTCAAAGCACATCGTGTGAATGGTTTTTTTGCATTGTTGTTGCAATTTTATTACACTTTTTATTGTTATTTGTTTTTGTTTTTGTTTTCTTTATTGCAATGCACACATTTTTTGGCATCGGTTTGTTTCCGTTGTTTGCTCCAAATTTTGTGCAACGTAATTGCAACAGATGGATTCAGTGGATGCCGGATAACGATGGTGAAGTTAAAATGTTGAAAATTTAATTTCCTTCACACACAGGATGACCTTTTCCAACAGCCAGAATATTTTCAGGAAAATGTCACTCTGTGTAAAACTGAACAATATTCTGAGATTCTGAGTAGTAATTAGGAGAGTAAGTAAAGCTTTAAAGTTCATTAAGTTAACTTTATAACTGATAACACTGTGGAACAAAATTTCAACTTTTGACTTAATATCCGAGATTTTCGACGGCTTAAGGCAAAATTAAACGCGGAGATCACGTAGCTATGGTAGAATAAAGCTGGAAGTTTATTCACTGCATTTGCATATGCGTCCGTATACTCGCTGGCGCAATTTACGCAAGAAAATTGTGGCAGAGTTCAATGATTGCATTTTACGTTCAGAGTAAGCAGGACTTCAAAATTGTAAAATATATAATATGTTTTTAATTTGAAATTTTTACCGTATTTTCACACAAATATGTAAAATGTCTTCATTTATAATCAAACAAATCTTAAATCCTGAGTACAAAAAAGTTCTTTTGAGAAATTTTTAATTTTTAAGATTTATTTACAAGAGCCATCCCTAAAAGTAATGCGCTTCTGACTCGTTTCTTTAATTTCTTTTCTCTGTTCGTTATAAGTAACGAGCTATCAACAAATGCAATTTACGCAAGAAAAGTTGAAATATTTTCTACTTTTCTTGCGTAAATTGCATTTTTCCAACGTTACGCACGTAGGCATTCGTTGGTTTTAAACTCTCTCTCTCTCTCTCTCATAAGCTTTCACACATTTCTATTGCATCGCGTTCAGCGAGTGGATGGACGCATATGCAAATGCAGTGAATGAACTTCCAGCTTAAAGAAAGTTAATAAATAAATAGTCTCGCTGGTGAAAATCCTCTCTCGCTCTGAGTCGAAACTGTCAACATCAACACAAACAATTTTCTAGCCCGAACACAATACGCGCGACGAGCGGCAAGCGGCAATTGTCACTTTTCATTTACGTGTATTTCTTATGGGACGTATTTTGGAGACTTGTCGCTCAACATTGTCGCCCGAGGTTGCCGTTGGCTTCAATTCAATTTTAATTTGACAGGCAGCAAGAGCAAGTTTGTTATTACTGGTCACATTCAGCAAACTGAACTGTTGTGAAATTTATGGCAGCGATGCCTTAGTGATGGATGTTTTGCTTGAACTGTATTCAGAGCTGTAAAATCTGCATTCATATTCAGAATTTTAAGTACAACTGAATAACGAACGATTGTGGCGTCCGTGGCGTAAAGTGTGGTTAAAGTGCATAAGTCCTTTTTCTTATGCTTGCTTATGTTTTTACCGGTTTTGCGACGTGCGAACGAGAACGATCGTGCCTTTTAAAAAATGTCTGCTGGTTTTTCTTAAAAGCATGGCTCAATCGCCTTAATTGTATCAAATACAGAGCATGAGCTTGGATCCACGGTTGGTGTTGATAGTTGAATGAGCTTGATCCATGATATTCTTTGCTTGGAATATTCGCAATAGATCTTATTTTCATCGCCCATGTCAATTCGATGCAAAATTCCCATTCTTTTCTATCGATGAAGTAACTGTTCCCAGGCGAAAGTCTGAATTCGTATGAGATCCAATTTCTTTACATTTGGATCATTCCCACGGTTTTAAAGCGGCTTCCTACCCGTTAATAAGCCAACTTTCAACTATTCAGACAGTTCTTGAAATGTTTGACATGGGTCTTTCAAGTCGTAATCATCTCTTTGATAACGTGCAAAACTTATCTGACACATTCTCTCTGCTAGAGCATGGTCATCATAAAGTTCTTGTAAAGTACGATGAAATTTGACAGCACTTTCGATTAAGTTCAAAATGTTGTTATAAATGCTTCAACCAAATGACATTCATTAATATATGATTAAAGGGAACAATCGTAAGAATGTACTATCTACGCAGTCTGTTGTAAAGTTCTTATTTATTCCAACACCCAATATATGAAGGCATGTTGTGTTTTTCGATTGATTTTGAGCGCTGCTTGCCCAACTCTTTAATGGATACTTCAAGTCCATTTGAATTAAAATGCAAAACACACTCTATATAACCCAACTCTGAAGATCATGGATCATCACATCAAATGTATCATACCATTACCAGTATACCACACCCATTATACTAATCATACAAAAACCATTTTATCATCCATCACCTGACACCCTTTATACCATATCCATTATACCATGCCCATCATACGATACCCATCATAGCATACACACCATACTAATCTCATCATACCTCATACATTTATTTTATGACACCCATTATACTAATCATACAATACCCATTTTACCATCCATCACATGACACCCACCATACCATATCCATTATACCATGTCCATCACACCATACCCACCATATTACTCTCATCATACCACATACATTTATTTTTTGATACCTACCTACAGTACCGTGCATAACCCAGCAAATGATTAGGAATATAACTTCAAAGCTCCGTAAAATTATTAATACGCAACCAAATTCAATAAAACTTTTACCATTTTATTCGTTACTTCATTCTAACAAAAAATTTTACAAAATAACTTAAAAAAGAAATATGAAAAAGAGATTAAGAAGGAAACTTAAGATAAACTTCATATGCTCAGTTTTGCACGTTTCGCATTCATACAAAATACTAATTTTTTCAGTATTTTGTCCACATTCCTTTATTTTTAATGACGCTTTTAACCCGTTTTGGCATACTTTCAACCAGATTTTCAATGAAGTTGTGAGGAATTTGGTTCCACTCATGTTGCACACGACGCTATAGTTCATCCATATTCTCAGGAGCCCTTTGATATTTTCCCAGCCTCCTTTTCATTATCGACCACAAATTCTCAATTGGATTGAGATCGGGCGATTGCGCAGGCCACTCCGTTACCCGAAAATTTTGCTGGGATAGCCATTTCTTCACTATTTTAGCGGTGTGTTTTGGATCCCCGTCCTGTTGGAAAATTACTTCCGTTTCGGCGTAGGCGCTCAAATCTACAAAACCTGGCAAATTGGTCTGCAAAATATTCAGGTAGCATCCCTTTTTCATGATGCCAGTTATTTTAACAAGTGGACCAATATTCCACCATGTAAAGCAACCCCACACCATCAAACTGCCTCCTCCATGCTTTACAGTTTGCTTCACATGATACCTTTGGATGCTTTCTTTAGGTCTGAGCTAGTAATAGGTTATCCCATCGGACTGAAAACGATTAATCTTCACTTCATCCGACCAAATTACGCGTTTCCAGTCCTCAGCGCTCCAATCTTTGTGGCTTTTGCAGAAGGCTAGACGTGTTTTTTTATTTTTTGTCGATAATGCCGGTTTTTCCTTTTTGGTTGCTGATTCCAAGCCGATTCTTTTCAAAGCTCTACTCGCGGCCAATTCACTGACTGTCTTATTTAATGCGTCTGCAGCTTTCTTTGATGTCGTCGAACTGTTTTTTCGCATTTCCCGTGCCATTATACGTGCATCTGAGTCTGACAGCAGCTTAGGTCGTCCTCCAAAATTTGGCGCACGTTCAACATTTCATCGCTTGTGGACATTAGCTACTGTGCGTTGGCTTACATTTAATTTTTCAGCTTTAATTTTTGAGGAATCTCCACTTTCAGTCAATGCCACGATGCTATTTTCTAATTCATTACTTATTTTCCTCATACTTTTAGTTCAGTTTAAAACACTTTTCTACAACAAACATCAAAAGTAAAAAGCGATCAAAGTTCATGTGTAACATACAAAAGCAATAACGGTAAATATTTTCTCATTTGTTCAGTGTAACAGTGCTTCTAACTATATGTATGCGAAACGTGCAAAACTGAGCATATGGAGTTTCTCTTAAGTTTCATTCTTATTCTCTTTTTCATAATTCTTTTTTAGGTTATTTTGTAAACATTTTTTATGAGAATTAAGTAACGAATAAAATGCTAAATGTTTTATTGAATTTGGTTGCGTATTAATACTTTTACAGAGCTTTGAAGTTATATTTCTAAACATTTCCTCGGTTATGCACGGTACTGTATATAGTTATCAAAATGCCATATCCGTTGCATCCTATTCTTTACATCATAACCATCATACCTCATTCAAAATAATATACCAATTATACTATATCCATCATATCCAAAACACTATACCTTTCCTGCCATAGCCATCATACTATAACCGTCTTACCACAACTATTATATTTAACCATATTCATCATACTTAACCAATTACACAATACCACCCCTCTTACAATATTCGTCACGTCATGCTCATCGTACTATATCCATAATAATCGGTAATACCACATTCATATTATCATTTTTTTTCTTTCCCAAAAAAAAATTGTACTGAAAAAACCTTTTAAATTTCCTTTTATTACTTTTTACATAAATATTTAAAATATTTTACAATTAATTAAAAAAAATAAATTATTAATATTAATTATATTTCGAAGGTGCGAATAATTAAACACAAAATTTCAAATTTTCATTTTTATTTTAGATAAAAAATCTTTTCTATGATAGATTAGGTAAATTTACATCGACTATATTATTGACTATAAACAATTAAGTGAATTTAGTACTAACACCCAACTATAGTCATTTAATTCCAAACTTAGGCCCCTATTAGGTACGACAACTCAACTTAAGTTGAGTGTGTAATTTGTAAATTTGTATTGTCTATTACACATTTGAGGTACATACGTGTCTATCGACTGACAAGTATGTATCTCAGAGATGTGTATGTATTTTTTGTGGTATTAGGTTTAACAATGCAACTCTGTGTCGAGAGTAAAAACTGTCAAAAACTTACATCTGCTTTGAGCTAGTTGTATAGCGCCTTTTTCATACAAACTTTTTATTTGTTTATTATTTTTTGTTAATTGAGTGAAAATGGATAAAAATACGTAAGTAAAATAAAGTATAAATACATATGTTATGTATATGCATATATTATTTTCCATATCATGTATATATTATTTTAGTAGAAATAGCGCATTTTATGCGCTTACTTTGAGAATGCGCTTTTCAGAGTTCAGAGTTGTGGAGCTCATATTTTTATACACATTTTGTTATGCGCTTCTTAAATGCAACTAAAAAATCGTTTAAAAAGCTCTTTTATGTGTTAGTCCAAGGAGCGCTGTGTTAAAAAAAAAAAACAAAAATAGATAAAAGCAAAGCGAGACAATTTTATTCTTTGTCACATGCGAGGATTGAACTCAGACTGCTGGCATTATAGCAAAATGTCTTGCCACTCTATTACTCTATACTATTATTTCCTTGCTTTATTACTTGTGAACAAAATACATATACACAAAAATTGATTCATTTCAACGAAAGTGTCAAAATTTCGGTGTAATCATGCTCCAATAGAAACAGCAATTTTACACCACAGCTCAACTGAAAATGTATGTTATGCGTAATATGGCAAAAAAGTTCAGTTGAGGTGTCTTAAGTCACGTCAACTTAAGTTGAGTTGTCGTACCTAATAGGGGCCTTAACTTTTCAAATTGAACTTTTTTCATTACAATTTCAAAATGATACACATTTAAAATTCAACCTTTTTTTTAAATTAAAATGTAAAAATCTGAGTTTTAAGTTTACAATAAGTCATTGCTTTGTGAACAACCTGTTCTGTTAAAGCTCATGCAAATCGTTATAGAGAACCATAACTATTGGTGACTGTACTCTCCCACTCCGATTGTCTTGTCCCACTCCGAACTCTGACTCGTTTTTAATATTAAAGAAACAAATACATTTTTTTATTATTTACAGATATGTTTGGATTGTTAATCATTTTAATCGTGTCTGACTTGAACTTTTTGGGCAACTGCTGTGTTAATATATTGTCAAAATAAACAATCTTGAAAAATTGTTAATTGACTTTTTACGAACCTGTTTAGATGCCAGGTTTTAAACAGTTTTTTACAATGATTTTATTCTCAATGTTTAAAGAAATTTCTTTTTAAATGTTATCTAAGATTTTTCAAACTTCGCTTCAGATAATTTTTTTTAAATGAAAACTGCACAAATTGTCATGTGTATTGTCCGTTTATTGATTACTTATGTTAAAATTCGCAAAAAATGTAATTCGCAGAAGTTGCATTTTGCTGGCAACTGTAATAAAAGCTTTGTTATAAGACTCAACATGTTGGGAAACCACCTGAAATACTTATCAATTCACCGCGATAAAATTAAGAACATGAGTTGCCATCGCTCAACTTCCGCCATTTTATTTTTTTTTATATAAATAATGTTCATTCTTCATGTATTTGATTAAGTATGTTTTATACAGTCGTCATATTCTACTCATATTTCACGTATTTGTACAGCTGAAGAATAAATGACTTTTATTTCTGTCGGCCTGACACCCAGTTAATTTCCGCCGCATTAGCGTGAATATCTTTGTTTTATATTTAATTGCGACTGTCAATTCCCTTGTTTGAGTGTCACCGAGTGTCCAGACATGTGGGTTTGAACTTCAAACTGGTATTATTACTAACGACTTTTCACATTCATTATATGTCAAGCCCACATCTGTCGCCATTCAAATGAATATTTAAACTTATTATTGTGTAAGTCATTTACGAAGAGTCATAACATTACAACATAACATAATAATGAGTATTGCAATCATTTCATTAAAAGCTTAATTGTCTAGAACTTTATTAATTTCCACATCTTCACATGTATCTACACTTCATGTTAACTTAATATCATTGATGATGTTTAGATGATATGAGGCAGAAACCCTTAATTTAACCATAACTCTTTTGAAATTTTGCCAAAACAAGTTGCCCTACATATTAAATTTTCTTACACGTACATCTTCAATTGAAACACATCTGCCTCGTTAAGAAACACATTTTAAGACTTGATAAACTCGTTTGTTACAAGCTTTTACTTATTTGACAATTCTTGTTTAAAATTTTTACACAAGAAAACGTGGGTATTTCACTAGAGAATATTATAAATTTAAACAGACAACAAGTCTGTCAACTTCAATGTTACTCAAGACCGGTATATTTCTCATTCACTACAGAACGTGTTTTGAAAGCAACGCACTTTGTTCTATGTTCAGTTGTTCTGAAAAACGATACCTCATTTCTGCGGTTACACTGTACTGCAATTTTAAATTTTTGCAAATTATAGACTTCTTTCAATGAATCAAAGAAAGGTTCATTGCATACTTTAAGGGCTCTCTAAAGTTTTTCAAGCAATGAGTTTTAAGAGAAGTTTAAGTTTAATTTTTAAGTAACTCTTTATTTAAGGAAATTTTTTGTTTTTTAATAATTATATAACTTTTGAAAAATATTTTGTGGATCTTTGTATAACAAATATTAGTTAACATAGCAGGAATCAGTAGTTTAGTGAATCACCTAAAATATGCGTGTACCACGATTTTTCCGAACTCGGTCGTATAAAAACAAAATTAAGTAATAATATAGGTTCCGCTAATACTATTTTTTAATATTTTATTTTTTATATTTTTACATTAATACATTAATTTTTGTGTAATTAATCAAGGTTTCGATAGTTTGATGACGTCACTTTGTATGGGAGGTAGGCGTGTTTTTCATATGATTTTAAAAAATTTCAAACTTTGAGTGCGTATTTGGAATCAAGATGCATGTGTACAATTTCTAGCGTATGTATTAATTATTTTGGAATTTGTAGTTTTTACCATTTTGATGACGTCACTTTTTATGAGAAGTTGGGAGTGGTTTTCATTAGATTTTTGACAAACGGGGCATTTCATGTGAAGCGAACAACGAAAAAATTGAAATTCGTTCATATTGGGCATATTTGTACTTGTAAGGGATATGAACGTGTTCACATAATATTTTTTTGATTTGAGGTTTAGCTGCTAAGGTATGGGATTCTATAGAATTCACCAGATTGACGGAAGGGTTTTTTGAAATTTTATTTTCATACTGAAAATAATTATTATAAAATAAAAAAAAATAAATAACTGGCCATTTCAGCCCTTGAAAGGACTTTGACCTAGCTTCTTATGATCAATTGTGTTGTGCGTGTTATTAAGTTTGTACACAATTGACCGAGAACCGGACCTACATGCTTAACGCCGACTCCGAACGGCGATGAACGGAATGTTCTCGTTCTCAAGAAGCTTTACATGGCATTTTGATTACTCTCTGAGGTTTGCCATTGTCTGCAGAGAGGTGGCGGCCGTACAGAGAAATTATTTTAATTCAAATAATTTTCTGTCGCTGCTGGGGTTCGAACCTGGGTCTCCAGGTTCTTTGACATAGCGGCCACGCACTTTAACCAACTACGCCACAATTATAATATAAAGAATGTAATTTTTTTATAGGAAATTTACTGCTCTTTTTGATTTTCTAATCAGTTTTTAAAATCTAATTTTTTTCCAGTTTTAAACCGGCAGTAAGTATTTCAAATATTTTTTTTAACAACTTTGACCATTTTAATTTTAATTTTTTAACGGTAAAATAAAGTCTAACATTTAAAAATTTTATCATAAAAATTTCAGAATGGGATCTAAATTAGTTTAAGAGATAAATCAATTACGTACATGTCGCTCTGAGCGTGATACCTGTCGCTTCTTAAAGCTCATCTGTGAAAAATCCAATTTGATTTTTTGTTCCATATAATGAAAACTGTTTGTTTTTCCATAATTTTTATAGAACCAAATATAAATTTCTTTTAATTTTTTGAAAAATTTGTTTACAAAAAGTATTTTTCCTACACTAAGGGAAATAACACATATTAGCATTATCCACGCCTGAGTATAAATTTTATTTAAATATTTACGTGGATAAATCAAATGTTTTCCTTACAACTCGTTTTTTCCCGTATTTGAATTTTATTTATACCACACACGTACACACATATTCCATACAAACAAGCAGCATCAGCATCGCACACGTACACACATATTCCTACAAGCAGCAACAGCATCGCACTCTTTTCCTGCAGTTTATTTCTTGCAGTTGCAACCTTGGTTCTTATGATTCTCATTTAGTTATTGTTGCAAGGGTAATATAGCCGCATGTTTGGCCAGGATTCCTTGTGAGTGCGATTGATGACCGCAAAATAAATTTTTGTAAGGTTAGAGTGACAACCGGACATTTTCTCACTAATGTCTTGCACCGATTGTCATTTGCCTGCATATTTTTATGTTAATTTTATTTTTAATTTTTCTTTCTCTAATTTATACTATTTTGACATTTGTTGCAATAATATTGCAACAACTGTCAAAAGTAGTATAAGTTAGAGAACGAAAAAAGAAAATAAAATATGCTACCAAATGGCATTTGATGGACGCAGCTCGTGGGAAATATTCAAATATGTTGTTTTTTAATTCCAATATTTTTTAAATTTTCTTTAAATGCGATAGTTTTATTTTCAAATAGTAAATACTTGAAAGGATATTTAAAAAAAAAAAACGTGCATAATTTTAATATATTTTTTTTATTAATTCTGTTGAAATATTTTAATATTTTATTTAATTGAAAAAGTATTTAAATAAATTTTAAATATTTACGTAGTCGATTTAAGCAAATGCGTTATTGGTGCAAAAATGACTCGCTTTTTGGATAAATTAAAAAAGTTTTTGGATAAATTTAATATTTTTTTCCCTTAGTGTAGACCAGCGAAGGGCACAATTTAAATTATCAAACACGCGTGTTTTGAAACAAAATGCTGCTTGCGCGACGTCGACACAAGTACTCTATAAGCTCCTTCGTGTGGCTTTCGATCGTGTGCGTTCGGCTGTTGCTTTGTTTTCATTTTCGCTAAGCAAATCAATTCAGTTGATATTCAGCACTTGCTGAGTTAAGACTTCGCTGCGCAATTTTTTAAAATACAGAGAGAAAAATGTCCCCTGAAGAGTGGGAAAATGATTTCTTTTTTATGGAAAACGATGATGGTGACTTGCAAGGCATGATTTGTTATCGCATTATGAGTCGCAATAATATGTTTTGTTTAAGAAGACATTTTTTCTCTAGCCATGAAAATTTTACTAAGTTAACGGGGGGTGAACGAACAACAAAAATTTTAGAGTTAAAAGCAAAATTTTTTTTAATATTTATGGTTGATAAAGGTGAGCCACCTGCCAATTCAATGGTAGATGAGGCTCATAGTGATCATCAGGAAAGGCATCCATTGAATGAAAATAACAATTTGTCTCTAAAAAAAGCATTATATACCGTAGCCTTGGCTTTGGCAAAGCATTGCCGATCATTTGACGACGGTATTTTTTTTTAATTTAACATCAGATGTCTTAAAATGTTTTGGTGAAGAATGCAATGAAATTTTGAGGCTTTGCGAAAATATTCCCTTATCCCGACGTTAGCTTATTTTGTTTATACATATGTATATTTTTTATTTTCTGTATATTTTTTGTATTATTTGTATAAGTGAATATGTTTATAAAAAAGTTTAAATAAAATTATATACTAAAGAAGCAACCAAAATCTTTTCTTTTCGACAGTTGAATGTTTTTTTCAGTGTAAAACTGGCAACCGTCAACTTGATCTTCGTTTTTCTCTGCTTCACACACAAGCAAAGTATGTGATAGTATGTGTGTGCCCATCACTGGTGTAGACGTTAAAAAACAAAGAATCTACAGCAATAAAATTGTCTAAAAGTCATAAGTAGATAAGAACTAAACTAATAGTAACTAAACTAATGTAAAAGCGTTCTCTCTGTCAAAATAAACTTCCGGGTAACTTTGTCTGCATATTGGCAGCATAAGTAGGACCCTACTAGCTTGATCACAATGAAAAGTCACGCAAGACTACTGATGAGTTGGTGTAGCGACCAACGAAACAGTCTGTCTAGTATGCTGTGTGATTTGCTCTATACAGAGCCGTTGTTGTTGTTGTTGGTTGTTGCTTCATTGTGTTTATGTTGCCTTGTTGTCAACATTCTTGGCCTAAAGCTCGAATTTGTTTTCAATATAAAGTACTGATTTGAAAGGATTATAGAATCCACCAATAATTTTTTTTTTTTTTACTGATTACAACGATACCAATTTTTTAGGTGGCAATTGCTGATCAAGAATATGTATATACTTTTCTATATAAACATATTTTTCTTATAGAAATGTATATATGTATGTATATTTTAAGGCCTTCTTATGAGCGTTACAAACGGAGTGACAAAGTCAATATACCCCTTAGGGCTCGTTCATAAACTACGTTACCATATTTTTCGTGTTTTTACCCCCCTCCCCCTCCGTTACTTTTCGTAGTACACTTCAAAACCCCCCCCCCCCCCCCTAAATTGGTAACGTAGTTTATGATCGAGCCCTTACATTGTAAGCGTGGGGTAAAACAAGCCAAATAAGGTGTCGATTTTCAATGTTTCGAATTCGACCAGTTGGGAGTCATGTGATAATGATATCAAATAAAGAATATTTATTGAAAAAAGTTGTGAGAAAATTAGCAGAAACGAGTTTGCTAATGAATTTTTGATTTATTATCACTTGATAATTGATTTGGATTCTATATATTTTCCTTTTAAAATATATACTTTTGATTTTTATATTTTTGCGCTCATTCGATGCACTGTGCGATGACAGCATGTAACAGGATAGTTTATAAGTTACAGCCGGTTAGCTCTGCTGACAGCAAACTCATCGTGTACTATATTCGTCTAACTCGTGTCAATCAATATTTAAACATAGCGATTAATTTGTATATGTTTTATAACTCACACTCCTTATATACTGAACACTATGATACTCCGAGTATAAGCCAGGCGCTTGACGTTATTTATTAGCTGACAACTGTTGACTTAATGACGTCATAATGAATAGAAACTTGGTAATTAAAAAAAAAAAAAAAAACAATGTGCTCGCTATTTATATACAACTATATATTTAAACATATAAGGCTTTAATTATAGTCTTGAAAACAAAATTAACCCTCTAATGCCTGATTTTTTCGTACGAAACGCTCACTTTTACAATTAACATACAACTGACAATAATTACAAAATGCGCTAAGCTAGAAAAAATTTCCGTTAAAAAAAATGTTACCCGAAGTGCATTGAACCAATATATAATCTATGATTATGACTATGACTTCTGAATTTTGAAAAAAAGGTTTTTAGTTCTAGATTGCAATACAAACGGAAGTGTGTCTAAAGGCATTGTTATGCAGTAGAGGGTTAAAGCGGTATTTAATTTATTACAAGCCAGCTTGCGATGATCATTAAAGCTAGCTTCAATTTTTTTTAAGCTTAAAAAATATTTATAAGCAATTAAAGTCAAGTCAGTTTATAGAGGAAGGGGAACTCAGGTTCAGGGAAACTTGGCCCACAGCTGACTAATGAAACTCGTGCTGAACATGTGATCAAAGCGTGCAAGCGTTCAGCTTAAGTGTGGACCACAACAGAATAAAAGCGTTTATTTGGTGTTGAACTGGCAAACTGCCGTATTGTCTGAATGACTGACTGACGGAACGAACCCAGCTGAGAATGGTATGAGGAGCTCAGAAGCTGCTGATGGAGCAGAAGTTGTTGTTTTTGTTGTCGTGCTTTTTGCGCTCTTTTGGTTTTTGTTTTAAGTTTGGCTCAGTACCTTATTTACTTGCTTTCGTAAAGGTCAAGAGCCGTGAAGATTTTTTTTTTGTTGCAACTTTTTTTTTTTATTAATCGTGGTTGTTTTTTCTGCTGCTGCTGTTGTTGGTGTCATGTTGTGACTGCGGGCGATTGCTCGCTCCAATCGTGGGTATCACGTGATTCGGTATCTATTAGTGTTCATAATATTAACCCGTTTGGGCCTTAAGAGTGGCAAAGATACTAATTTTTCCGTCAATGTATTTGACATGGTAAGCCTTGGGAAAAAAAAAAAATATTAAGAGGCATGTGTCCTATTTCTTCGAAGCCTTAGGTTAGGTTAGGTTGACACGGCTGTCTCTTATGATACACACTTAGACCAATTAGGCCCGTTTTGGTACCAGGGGTAAGTTATTTTCCGCACTATCTGAACCACTTGGAGCTATTTATAAAGCTGAGTATTCGGTAGACCGAAGATTTTGAGAGCTCGTCTAGGTCACTGAGGAACCAGTTACCTAGGAAAATGTGGCGCTTTCTGGCCAGCTCTGGGTATGAGCAGAGAATATGTATTGTGGATTCTACCTCCTCCTCATCTCTGCAGCTTCTGCAGAAGTCGTTATGGAGGATTTTTAGTCTTCGGACATGGTTTCCAATTAGGCAGTGTCCTGTTAGAACGTCTATGACAATATTTATTTGGTCCCTTTTAAGGTTCCTTTGGGTTTTTTTAAGTTCAGGGTAGGCCAAACTTGATGTGCCGTATGACATGTGCTACCCGTAGAGCACCTAATGTTGGTACTTTCAAGGGATAGTTCATTTATGATACCAAAGCTTCCTTTCCGATTTCGTGACCATATTTTGATTCGAGTGCACTACTTTCCAAAATGGCGTCTTTATTAACACAAAGTACTAACATTTTGGAATTATTTCAAACTTCCATATTTGTTTTTTGAGGAAACATTATTGAAAGGCAAAAAACTATTCGGAGACATATTCTTAACCAGTTAGTCAACTTAGACCTCATATTCTTAACCAGTAAGCTGAAGAACCACCTAGAGAACAATTTCTGGCCCAAAAAATAATTTTCTGTAACATTTTTGACTTTATTACAAAAGTGTTCACAATAAACATGAAAATATGACCATTTTGGGTTATCCATTTTAAATTCTGAAATTTTTGCTAAAGGATCTTTAAGTACAGACTCGCAGGACACCGAATTACTTATTTTTTACCGCTTTCAATAATATCTTCCAAAAAAAAAAAAAAACAAAAATATGAATTTAAAAAACTTACTCCAAAATGTTGGTTCTTTTCGGTAATAAAACCATCATTTTGCAAAATGGTGAACTCAAATCACGAAAATGGTAACGAAATTGGAAAAAGAACCATTAAAAGAAGTGAGCGAAGAAGGGTAGTTCGGAGTCGAGATCCGCTCAGATGAAAATCGAATTCGCTGATCAAATTATTGGTTACACGAAGCATCTTGGTTATAAGTTCGCTGCATCCATAGTTGGTGCGAAGTTAAAAGTTAAGGTGGAAGAGGGGTATAGACCTAAGGTTGCGTGCATTGGTATTAAATGATATTAAGTGGAGCAGTGATCGGCAGTTAATGGTTCCGCATACTAGTTCATGAATGAAGAGTACATCGGCAACATCCCTTCGTTTTTCAAAAGTTTGCATGTTAATCAACTTCAGACGTTCGGCATAAGCAGGTAAGTTGATGCTGTCAGAGCCGGGAAGACCAAGGGCGAATTGAATAAATCTTCGTTGAACGACTTCGGTTTACATTGAATGGGTGTTGTAGATGAGAGATCAAACTGGACTGGCGTATTCGAGGATGGGTCTAACAAAGGGAAGGTAGAGAGCATTTGTGACGTAAGGATTGTAGAACTCCCTGGACCAGTGTTTCACGAAACCAAGTGCGGAGTTGGCGTTACTAATGATATTATCAATGTGAGACCTAAAGTTAAGTTCCTTGTAGCAAAAAACACCCAAGTCCCGTAAATATATACATAGTTTACAGAGGGAACTGGCTTGCCAAGTATATAATAAGTTTATCATGTCAAATACATTGACAAAAAAGATGAAAATCATGCCGCTTTGGGCCAAAATGGGTTAAGTAGTGTTGCCAAGTTAAAGCAATTTTACCTTTTTTTTTCTTGTTTTAATCAAAATTGTTGTACCGCTTCATAGAAATACATACATATGCGTAATGTATATAAGTATTTATATAATAAATGAACAAAATCTCACTTTTGCCTTTAAGAAATGTTACGAATTCAAAGCTAGACAAAAAACAAACGCACATGCGCTGTGTTACCAACCGCACATGTAACCCCGCTTCGCTGCCCCAATAGGAACAATTGTTGATTCGAGTGAATGACTTAATGATTTTGATTCAGCTCTTTATCGATCGATTTATTATTGATCACGTGATGCTTATGTGATAAAATTTCCATGCTGCTATGTGTCTATCTCCTCTGCTACTTTGTCTGCTACATGTGATTTCTCTTATCTTTCTACTTCTTTTTCCTCTTCTTCTTCGTCATCACGTCACTTCTAACTGAACTGGTTTTAATTGAATACATTGACTTTTCATTGCATTACTTCAATTGTTTTTATTGAAAAATTGCATTTTTTTTTTTTATTCTATTATTTAATGAAAATGAATTGAGTACAATTTTTCCCCATACTTTGCAATTCAATTCAAACTCGAGGGCAGATAGAAATTTTTTCAATATACAACTATTTTGAAATTTTCGGACAGAAAATAATTTCATTGATTGGCTCATGATTTTAATTTGTTTTCGCCAAAGCTTTTCAAAAAAATGTTATTAAATATTTTTTCAAATAAAATAAATTTTATTAAATGAAACACTTATGCTTGGTTTCCAATAAGTCATTCAATATGAAAAACAACTTTACAACCTAAAATTCAACATAAATTATAACTTGAATGCAATTGTTTTAAAAAAAAACATGTGATTTCATATGAGCTGTTCTTGTTCTCCTTCATTGTCTTACGAAGAAAAAATGGCAACACGTTGGCCTTTTTCATTTGACTGACAACAACTCATGGTTATAGTCTATATTATAGAATAAAGAAGGTATTATCGCGACTGAAAATCATCTTTCACTCTGCGTCGAAACTGTCAAAAATCAATACAAATTATTTTATACATGGTTGAATTAATAAGGTTGTCGCAAGGTTGAGAGCGAGTGCCCAAAAATATCAAATCGAAGTTGACAGCTCATACAAAATCTGAAAGCGAAAATTGATAACATGTAAAGCCGAAGAAGTTGTCTTTGTTGTTTTTTATTGATTTTGACAATTGTGGGTACTGAGAAGAGAGTACGTTCAGCCCTGAGACAACCTTATTAATTCAGTCATGATTTTATGCATCTATTCGCTGTTGTTCGTTGCTCGGTGAGTTTTTGATAATTTTGACTAAGGGCTTTCAGCCGCGACATCAACAAAAAAACGGAAATTTTTATTAAATTTTATAAGAGTTTTCCATTAAGGACTTGACAACTTTTTTTTTTAAATAAAACGCAAACCATTTGAGATATTTAAAAAACTTTATCATCTGCTTGAAGTACAATGAAAACATTTATGAATAAAACTCGATTTCGTTCATATGGCCACCGCGGGCACGCGGTTCGATGACTCGGCCACACATTTCGGCCGAAACGGCCGCTATTTCGCGTTCAATGTTGGCTCTGAACTCTTCCAACGTTGTCGGCTTGTTGACTTAGACCAATGACTTGACATAGCCCCAAAGAAAATAGTCTAGAGGCGTTAAATCGCACGAACGAAACGCCTAATCGACTGGCCCATATCTTGAGATAACACGCTCATCAAACTTACTCTTCAATAAATCGATTGTAATGTGTTCTGTGTGGCTTATGGCACCATCCTGTTAGAACCACATGTCGTCCAAGTCCATATCTGCCAATTCGGGCCAAAAATAATCCGTAATCATGGCGTGATAACCATGGCCATTCACAGTAACGTTTCGATCGTCTTCGTCGACGAAAAAATATGGTCCAATGACGCCGACGGCATGCAAACCGCACCAAACAGTTATTTTTTGTGGATAAAGTGGTGATTCATGAAGCACATGTGGATTTTCACCCGACCAATAACGCATATTTTGCTTATTGTCAAACCCATTGAGCCAAAAATGAGCTTCGTCACTGAAGATGATTTTGCGATGAAATTCATCATCTGGCGCATATTTTCTAGAGCCAAATCGACGAACGTACGTCGCTTCAAATGGTCCATCGGCTTCAATTCTTGAGTCAGCTTGATCTTGTATGGGTATAAACCAATATCGCAAAATTTGCCATAAAGTGGTCTGGACGATGCCCAATTCTTGAGAACGCCGTGGAATTGACTGTTTTGTATCGTTTGCTACGGTACGGTAACATCACACAACGAATATGTAGACTCAAATTTTTGCACTTAACTTGTTATTGTCTGTCTACTAGGGCGAGAATTACGACCGAAAATTGCAGTTAACACTCTTAAAGTTGCGATCACCGACTCCGAACTTCGGTAGTAAGTTTGTATAATTTGCAGACGTTGTTCGTTCGTGTACTTTACCATGATGAAAATGTTCAGCTTACCGAATAAATTGACAGTGACAGTTTGATGATTAGTAGAAGGGTGCGTCCAGATATTTAATTCAAAGTTGTCAAGTCCCTATTGGAAAACCCCGTATTTTTCACGGAGAAACAAAATTCAATTCAACTACCTAGTTTGTCTTCCATGATAAGGATAAAACTGTCAAACGATGGTCAGATCTGGCAACTCAATTATCATTTGGACTCAATTTGGTATGCCATGTTGTGAAATGATCATCGTTTACGCCGTACATTCAGTCAATGGGCTAAAAAGTAACTACAAGTCAACCCACTGTTTTAACGCAATTTTTTGTTCAGTGGTGAGGCCCATTCCGGCTCAAACGTCATGTCAACAAGAAAAATTGCCTCATTTGGAGTGCAGAAAATCCACAAGAAATTCTCGATTCAGCTTTGGGCCGGTGGCATCATTGGTCCTTACTTCTTTGAAAATGCGGCCGGCGAGATCGTTACCGTCAACGGCGAGCACTGCATAGCCATGATTGTCGACTGACTACTACGTGTCCGAATTAAATGGATTGTTTATTGAAGATATGTTTTTCCAAAAGGATGGCGCAAACTGATCTTAATATTTATAAAGATGGCCAAAATAGAAAAAAATGAAGGTGTGAAAAATGTAAAAATTACTAAGCACGATTTTAGTTGAGATGGTTACTATGGGAGGTGGGCGTAGTCGTTGGAAGATTACGCCCAATTTTAAGGCATGCTTTTTTCTTTCAAAAATACTTTGCACCAAATTTTTTGCTGAACGCCCATTTTTCCATATTTGGACCAGCTTATTTTAAATATCAGACCACTATTTACATAGTATAAAGGGTTATTTTTGACGCTCTCAGGCTATAAAGAGCGTCAAAAATAGACTAACTGAAGAAAGCATTTGGCGAACACGCTATTTCTGAAAATTGACCAATCAATTGGCCACCAAGATCGTGCGAGTCCGTCACATTTGAGTAAACTGCGGCGGCCAAATGCCCGAAATCATATTTACGAGAATAATTTGATAAGTCAGTGACTTTTTAAATAAAAGGGTTTTTTTCGACAAAAAGACGTTTATTTCTCGATCTAAATATTTCGAGTTTTATTGATTGATCGATTTTAATTTGTTTTTATTCCTTCCAAATAATAGGTTTTATCAAGAACCTCAACACATGGGTTTTTTTTCAGTGATGACCTCTTCATTCAACCCAAATCTCTTATCGCCGAGCCATTTTTTCTTGTTTGGTTTGGTTTGGAAATAGGAAATAGTCGCAGGAGGCTAAATCTGGAGTATATGGTAGATGAGGCAATAGTTTGTAGTCCAATTTATGGATTTTTGCCATAGCGACTATAAACATATGCGCCGGTTCATTGTAATGGTGGAAGAGCACTTTTTTTTCATCAAATGCGATCATTTTTGCTTTAAGCCAATGTCAAGTCGGTCCAACAGGTGTGAATAATATTCGCCAAATTGTTTATATATTCGGTGATCGCTTTACCCATTTCAAGGCTGTGAACTACCTTGTTGCCCTACAGATCCACCTTGGTCTTCTTTGTTGCACGTTTACTCGGAGAACTCTACTGATTTGACTGTTCCTTGATCTTTGGTGTGTTGTGATGTATCCATGTCTCGTCTACGGTATCGAAACGGTGCAAAAACTCCTTCCAATCGCTGTTGAACATCGCCAAACACTCCTTTGAAGTAGCCACACGCCTGCACTTATGGTCGAGTGTAAGCAATCGCGGAAACAATCGCGCGGATAGCTTTTTCATATCCAAATATTCATGTAAAATGTGATATACCGGCTCAGTTGAGAAGCTTACCATACAGCCTTAGCTACCTCACGCATTTTTATTCTACGATTGTCTCCGATTCGATGGATTTTATCGACGATTTCTGGTTTGATGGAAATCGTCGTTTAGGCGACCTGAACGTTCAGCATCACTTGTGCTGGTGCGATCACAACGGAATTCAGTAAACCATTGAAATAATGTTGCCATTTGGGACCATTGAAATGAGTCCCCATAGTATTTATTAAGTCTTTCTTTGGTTTCGGTGATGTTTTTTTTTACTCAAAAAAACAATGCATAATGAGGAAACGAAATTCACTTTGTTCCATTTTCGTCAAAACTCACGAAGTTGTTTGCTTTCAATGGCTGTCAAACACAAACTAAATGACGCAGCCGTTAAAGTTACTACGAGGGAAATTCAAAACGTCACTGACTTCTCAAATTGCCCTCGTAAACACTAATGTTATAAAAATATATTTTTAATAAAGACAAATTTACAGTTTGAAATTTTGTAATTTTAATATATTATTTCAATCCAAAGTTCTACACCCCTATTTCTGCACCCTGCACGGTGATTATTTACATCGTCAAGAATGAAAAATACTGCCTCAAAAAGCTATTACTTTTTCAAAAAAATACATCTTTCTTATTTTTTCTTTTGTCTCATAAAACAAGCAACTTTAAATGAAAAAATAAGTTGTTTGAATCAATTAATTTTGTTAAACTATAAAAAGTTTTAACGATAAGAAACCATAAGTCTTCATTAATTCTCGTTATTAAGCCTGGAGCCTTTGATAAGCATGAAATTGTTAAACCGGCTTCATATGAATTATTGTTAAATGAAAAGTAGCTAGTGTTTTCAGAACTTATTAACACTAACGAGGTAATTTGGCGTGAAATGATTTATTACTTAAGTTTCTATTGATTTTTGACAAATGACATTTGAAGTAATGTTTTCAAAAGAAATTTTAAAAAAAGTACAGCTATGTTCAAAAGAGTAGCAAGTTGTAAATCAACAACATCGCTGGGTAAGTTTTTAGAGATATTATTTCTACATCGAGTAAAACTTTTAATAAATAAAAGTAAAGAAAGAGTTTTATTTAATTACACTGTGCGACAATTTAAGGGTCAATTGGAATAACCTCAAATATCTAAATGGTTTCTAATAACGGATGGTCTATATATTATGCGCTCATACTCCGTTTTATCGGATTAGGTCAAATAAGAGAGAAACTCAAGGTCGAATTTCACCTTAAGGTCACAAATTTTTTTTTACAACTCTTAAACTAAATTCAAATTCTATGTAGTAACTGCATCTTAATATTTGCAATGGATGATTCTTTACATTTTGAGACCAGTTTTTGCTCAAAAAGTTACGTAAAGGGTTTAATATTTTCTTCGAAAACAGTGCTTTTTAAAAAAAAATAAAATTTTCCATAGTTCAGTTACTATGTATTTGTCTTCAAAAACCGTCAGATTTTGCTGAATTTTTGCATACACCTTAAGTAAAATAAAATAACCCACCTGTGAATAGATCACAACAATTACATGTGTGCATCCAAAGATATTCGAATTCAAAGATTACAAACGGTGGTAACTTCGTTAATGTAAGCCCTAGCGTAAAATCATTCAAATGAAACTTATAGACCCAATTATTTTCTTCAAAACTGTCCTTAACATTTTAACCGAAAGAGTTACCGTTTTAAAGATATGCACGTAAATGTGTTATTACAACATATATGAAAAATTAAAACGGTTAAAATAAAATTTGTTTTTATTTGTATTTCTTCTCAAGTTTTAATTTTTCATATATGTTGTAATTACACACTTACGCGCATATCTTTAAAACGGTAACTCTATCGGTTAAAATATTAAGGACAGTTTTGAAGAAAATTATTGGGTCTATAAGTTTCATTTGAATGATTTTACGCTAGGGCTTACATTAACGAAGTTACCACCGTTGGTAATCTTTGAATCCGAATATCTTTGGATGCACACATGTAATTGTTGTGATCTTTTTACAGGTGGGTTATTTTATTTTACTTAAGATGTATGCAAAAATTCAGCAAAATCTGATTGTTTTTGAAGACAAATACATAGTAACTGAACTATTGAAAATTTTATTTTTTTTAAAAAAAGCCCTGTTTTCAAAGAAAATATTAAACCCCTTACGTAACTTTTTGAGCAAAAAATGGTCTCAAAATGTAAAGAACCATCCATTACAAATATTTAGATGCAGGTACTACATAGAATTTCAATTTAGTTTAAGAGTAATAAGAAAAAATTTGTGACTTAAAGGTGAAGTTTGACCTTGAATTTCTCTCTTATTTGACCTAATCCGATAAAACTGAGTATGAGGGCATAATATTTAGACCATCCACTATTAGAAACCATTGAGATATTTGAAGTTATTTTTTCGTAACGCACTGTGTTATTAATTTTATGGGTAAGAAGTGAATGGGAAAATAAAACAGTGAAGAAAATTTATAAATTCGTTCAAGTCGTTTTCATAAAAATATCTTAAAATAGCTTTAAAACGTTCAATTGTTTAAAAGCTGTTTTAATGTTAAAAAGTCTTTTCAAATTTTGTTATTTAAGAACATACTTTTATTAAAATTGAAACGCTTTCGATTTGAAAAAAAATCTGCCTGTAAAAAATCTGTAGGTAAAAAATGAGGTTCTTCCCCCAAAATAGTACGCTGGATTTATACGGCAGTTGTCCGCCCCATACTTGTATGCGGTTCACTGGTATGGTGGAGGGTCCTTGACAAGGTAACTGCACTTCAGAAATTTGCAAAGATTCAAGGAAGTGCATGTCTCTGTATTACTGGTGCATTATCCACAACCCCAACTAATGCTCTTAATGTCATACTTCACCTTCCTCCTCAAGATATCTTTGCCAGAGAGTGTGCTAACTCAGCAGCCCTCAGACTAAGAGAATCTGAAAATTGGATAGGTAACAGCTGCGGTTACACGGTAATTCTGAGCTTGTCGGTCCCCGACAAAACAGATTACTGTGTACCTTGTTTAAATCTTGAAAAGAACTATGAAGTTCTCATCCCTTCACTGCTAGAGTGGGCTAGCAAAAACCCCCTTAAAATAAACGAAATAAAAATCTTTACAGACGAAGGAATTACAGGGAAAGGAATTTACTCCCAAGAAATGAAATGACTCCCAATATGAAACCGCTAAGATTTTAGGTCAAAGAGACCTTAGGGGAAAGAATATTTACATATTCTCAGATAGTCAAGCTGCGCTCAAAGTGCTGAACTCGCATATTGATAACTCTAAAACTCTCACTGAGTGCCGCAGATATCTTAACGAGATGGCAAGGTTATTCAGGATCCACCTCATATGGGTACCCGGTCATAGGGATATCGAGGGCAATGATCTGACTGACGAATTGGCAAGGAAGGGTACGACCTCGAACACCCTCTTAAATGAGAATTTCATTGGTATACCCATGTCCTCCTATAAACTCCAATGCAAGAACTATTCATTGCGTCTTGCACAAGTAGGTTGGGAACACCTTGACACATGAAGGGTAGCTAAGCTAACGTGGCCTCTGTACGACTTAAAACGCACCAAATCACTACTTGAATTAAGCAGGGTAAGCCTTTCAAAAATAGTAGGAATCCTCACGGTCACTGTCTAATCGGAACACATGCTCTTCGATTGGGACTTACATCAATGATTTCTGCAGAAGCTGCAAATGCGAAGAAGAGGTAGAAAATGTCCAGCATTTCCTCTGCGAATGTCCGGCGCTAAGTAAAAGGGGATTGGAAACTCTAGGCCATCCCTTCTTAAATGGACTTACCGAGGTCTAATGCATGGAAATCAGGCATATAATAAAATTCATAAACCGTTCGAACTGGTTTGTTGGGGAGAGATATCTCTCATAGGTCAAAAGAGATTATGTGGAATCACAACGGGCCTGCACTGGCCTAAGTGTACGAGTCGTCTGCCGACTCAGCCAGCAAAACATAACCTAACCTAACCTACGTCAAGTCCTTAATCTACGCTAACAAGCCGACCAGACATATTGAAACGGGTCATCAAAAATTAAATCGACTGCTTTAAACACTTCCAGCGAACCAAAGGCGGCCATTTAAGCGATGTGCTATTCCAAACATAATGGCATGAATGTAGCTTCAAAATAAGACAAGCATCAGTTTGATATCTCACACCGCTCTTGTTTTATGTACATTTCTCTTTCTATTTTTCTTATTTGGTCACCTAAAAAAAAAATAAATTTAAAAAAGACGTTGTATAATATACAAGGAAGGCGCGTGGCAAAGAACAGCAAGACAGAATTGTTATAATAATACCAAATCCCGTTGAGGGGCAAAAAGGGATAGCAAATTTTTTTATTGATTTTGGCATTTCTGACTCGAAGCGAAAGAGAATTTTCAGCGACGAGCCTATTCTGTTCTTACCATGATAGAAGTACCATTATATAGACTTATTTCTTAAAATTGGATTTAAATTTTTTTAGTTCTACTCCGATGATCTGCGAAGAAAACGTTGCTAGAATAATAACGTTACTATCATCACTTTTATTTTTTTTTTTATTGTTTGTCTGGTCAATAGCGAGTTGCAGCACGTGCTTAATGTGTGAATAACATGCAATGTCAGTATTGCAAATCGGACTAACCAACGATAATGATTTATGATTTTATTAGTCTTGACGATGTCACACTTTGTAGAAAAGACCTGCTTTCTGATAAGTGATGCACTTCATCAAGTATTTCTATTCCCATCGCTTTTCCATGCTACTATATTTCAGTGAAATAAGTTAAACACTTGACTTGTACGATAACTTTTTTTTATCAGTTATTCAACGATGAAATGATTATTAAAAAAAAAATTAAGTTAAAACGATTAAAGAAAATATCAAATGTTTAAAAGATTATTTAGAACGCATTTTATTATACAAAAAAAAAAAAAAAAAAAAAAAATTATCTGGTCTTTGCCTGAATAAACAATATCTACGAAATGGTATAAAAATTATAAAAAGTGTTAAAAAATTAATCACATTTCATAAGATTGTGAATTTTCGATTTTACGATATAAAATTCAGAGTTAATTGCAAAGAAATTATTAAAAAATATTTTGCAACAATATAAACAGTTTTTATTTTATTGTCAGCAATATGATTTATTGAACAAACACAGGTTTCGAGATACAATTTTTACTAACATGACGTCACTTTTTTTTATGAGCCACTAAAAATCTTTTAAATAGCAAAAATGCAATTAAAAGTATTTGTTAGTTTTTACTCCAAGCAGAAGTCTTTATTTAAACTTATTGAATATGACTTTTGAAGTTATAAAATTTTAATTGAAACGCATTTTTATTCAATTTTATTGTGAAAAAGAGGAAATGTGATATCTGAAAAAACATTTACGTCATTAAAGATAAGCAGGAACTATTTTAGCACATATATAAGCTCAAGGTCAAAGAGTGGAAAGGAGCTGAAACTAAAAATTTTCATTCACAATTTCGTATTCACAAAATGTAATGTTTTTCATAAAAATTCTTAGTTTTAACCCAAGAGATAAAACTTAAAATACAGAATAGAAATGTAACAATAAATTCGTTTAAGCAAAAAAGAACTTACTACAAACCAGATTGAATAAAATGATTGACATAACTAATTGATATAAATGATTGACTGTGTTCAAGGTTGTTGTTGAATTGATTTATTTGCTTTTTCATCGTATTTATCATAGGTACTTGAGTTATTTGAACTAATCGATTAGACGGTGTGATCGATTCAAAGTTTATAAAATGTACATAGACCGAGGAGATGTAGAGAGCCCATTTTACGTTACAAAGTTCGTTCGATGAATTTGAGAAAATGTGTCTCAATATTTTGTGATTGGGCCTAGAAAACTAAATGCAATGTATATTTTGAAATTCAATGGTAAATGGACGAAATCGCAAGGACGGAAAATTACTAAGTTTTTCTTATTTATACAAGATTTTGGGGAGGGGGGGGGTCAGAAAATCAAATTTAGTGTTAATTTTCAAAATTTGTTTCTTACTTGCAAACTTAAAAGTTTCTTAATTGTAGAAGTTCTTAGATCCAAGAGGTTTTTTGTTCCCGAAGTGTTTATTTTAAAATTTTTAGATCAACAGAGAACACTTTAGAACAAAAACTCATATAGAACATATAGATAATTGTACGCACTTTAACGTCCAAAAATATTAAAAATAAACTGACCATTTAAGTCCTTGAAAGTCTTTGACCGCGCTTTTTAAGATCAATTGTATTGTGTGTCTTTTATTAAATGTTTGTACTCAAATGAGCGAGAACTGAACGTACAAGTTGTTATGTCGACTCCGAAGGGCTAATGTTCATGTTCTCAAGAAGCTTTACAAGGCCTTTGGCGGTTCTTCAGAACAATTAATATGTATCGGGTGGGATTCGAACCTAAATAGTAATAACTTTAAATGCAACTCAAGTCCTATCGAATGCCATCTGTAAATAGACAACTGTCATATTTTGAGCTAGCTGTGTCATTTTGTTTGTGTTTGACACTCCTTGAAAGCAGACAACCTCGTGAATGTCGACGAAAATGAAAAAATGTAATTTCTTGTACTCATCAAGCTATAGTTTTTGCGTAAAAGCGTGGCGGACCTACATACGGGCTTTAGTTCCCCTTGGAAATTTTTTTGTAGGAAAAAACATAAAAAAAGCTTAAGAAGCCGCTTCAGACCCCCCGCCCCATACAAAACTGTAGTTTCAGCCCCCCTCTGGCGAATTCTAGATCCACCACAGCGTAAAAACCATCGCGGAATACAAGAAAAGGCTTGATAAATACTATAGGGACTCTTCACCATCCATTTTAATAGTTGAGAAGTAGTTTACTGATATCTATTGTGGTCGTACCAGCACTAGTAGCGCTAACGTTTAGGTCGCCCAAAAGAGATCGTCACGCCACAAATCGTCGATAAAATCCATGGAATGATATTGGACGATTCGAGAATGAAAGTGCGTGAGGTGACTGAGGCTGTAGGCATCTCAACTGAGTGGATTCAACACATTTTGCATGAATATTTGAACATGAAAAAGTTGTCCTCGCGATGGGTGCCGCGATTGCTTACACTTGACCATAATCGCAGCCGTGTGACCACTTCAAAGGAGTATTTTGCAGTGTTTAATCGCAATCTTAAAGAGTTCTTGCGCCGTTTCGTTACCGTAGACAAAACATGGATACATCAAAACACACCAGTGAACAAGCAACAGAGCAGAGGTCTTCTCCGATTGAACGTGCACCAAATAAGGCCAAAGTAGGACTTTCGGTCAACAAGGTCATTCACATCGATTACTTTGAAAGGGTAAAACGATCATCTGCGAAGCCGTTGGATAAATTTTACAATCATTTGAAGAAATAACGACCGCATTTGGCGAAGAAAAAAGAAGTGCGCACCGGCGCACACTTCTGTAGTCGCCATGGGAAAAATCCATAAACTGGGCTACGAACTGCTACCCCCATCCACCATATTCTCCAAATTTTGCCCCCTGCGACTATTTCCTATTTCCAAACCTAAAATAATGAATCGAAGGCAAGAGATTAAGGTCGAATGAAGATGTCTTCACTGAACCAAACGCCTATTTTGAGCACATTGAGAAAACCTTTAATTTGGAAGGAATAAAAAATTTGGAAAAACGCTAGACTAAATGTATACATCATGTTGAGATATAAAACGCTTTTTGTCGGGACTTATTCTGTAGTAAAGAGGAACTAATCCTCTAATCAATATGCAGAATTTTTTTAGCTAAATAGTAATACTTTAGATTCGAACACTCTAAAATATGTACTATTACATTTACAATAGGGGTATTCACACCGAACTCGTTAGTTTGATATTTGGTCAGTTTTTACTTCATTAAATTTGTTAACTGTGAACACACCCTTTTGTTTAATCTCGTTAGCCTGGTAATTTTAGTTGAATAACAGCTGATTTTGCTGTTCGTAAATTACAATTGCTGAAAATTTATAAGTAAAAAGTGGAGAAGAAAATTAATTTATTTATGAAATACTTACTTTTCAACAAACAACCCTTTTACTTTTATCAAAACAAAGTGCACGTAATAAAATAACAAGTAACAACTAACAAACTAACGAATCCGGTGTGAATACCCCTAATATTTTGCGTAAAGCTGTGAAGAAGTTTAGTTAAAGACATTACGTAACTACTTCTATTAACGCTCGTTATGAAAGTTTATAAGACCCAGAACTATTTATTATTTTAAAGAAGCTATTTGGAAATTTTCAAGTACATTTCCATGAATTTGTAAATCGCTTATCCGAAATTTTAAATAAAACTTTATCGAAACAAAAAAAAAAAAAAATATAGCTATATCAGAGACCTTACCCATGTTATTAGCGTCTTGATCAGAGTGCTATTTATGCTAATGGTTTACGCTTATCAATTAAAATTATCACTTTTTGCATAATAAAGGTTAAGTTTCGGTAACAGTTACATAAAGCTTCCATAAAGCTTCCGTAAACAAATTATTAAGTTTTTAAGGAGCTTAGAAACTTAAGAAACTGTAAAAATCCGTTATTTTGGTAAAGATTCTAAAAGAATTTTATGGAAATTTTGATCGCCTTGTTTTTAAGCGAAACCAGATTCCATTATTATTTTTGATGCTCTTTAGAAGATAGTCGTATAACGTCCCATAAATCCTGAAAACTTGTTTGGCCCATATTACACGGTGCTCGTTTGCTCGGCGTGCAAATAATTTTGTTGTTGTTTCCAATGCAAAACTGTCAAAAATCAGTGAGAGTATGAGAGGATGAACACTTTGTAGACCGAGCAAAAATTAACATATTTTAGAAACGAGTGAGCACCAGTGTTGCTGGGTGGTGAAATTAAAGGTTTGGGCGTTTAAGTAGCTAAAAAAGTACGTTTTGTGATGAAAAGTGCTACTATTGTACTATAATAGTATGAAGAAAATAGTTGTAGGAAACCCTTGTTGGAATAAAGTGTAGGAGAAAAAGCAAGGAACTGAATGGCCCATGTTACACGGTGCTCGTTTGCTCGGCTTGCAAATAATTTTGTTGTTGTTTCCAATGCAAAACTGTCAAAAACCAGTGAGACTGTGAGAGGATGAACACTTTGTAGACCGAGCAAAATATGTTCATTTTTGCTCGGTGTACATGGAAGCGAGCACCGTGCAACAGTGTTGCTGTGTGATGAAATTAAAGATTTGGGCGTTTAAGTAGCTGAAAAGTACATTTTGTGAAGAAAAGTGCTACTATTGTACTATAACAGTATGAAGGAAATAGTTGTAGTAAACCCTTGTTGGAATAAAGTGCGGGACAAGGTATAATTAATTAGGTAGGTGTGACAGTTTTTAATCAAATTGTCAAAAATCATACAAAACAAAGAAAACAAAAAAAAAAAACAAACACATTCATTTGATTTTGACAATCCATGAACGATCTCGTGAGAAAATAGCCTGTTGTCAAACCTACCTGTATAATTGTATCATGGTGTAGGAGAAAAAGCAAGGAACTGAATGAAATGTCAAAACTAGCTCGGCGTGCATATTTTTGTCGTGTGACCTACCAACGTGCAAATTGAGAAAAGAGAATAAAAGTGTTCATTGCACGCCGAGCAATCGAGCATCGTGTAACATGGGCCAATGAAATGTCAGCTCGGCGAGCATATTTCTGTCGTGTGACTTACCAACGTGCAAATTGAGAAAAGAGAATAAAAGTGTTCATTGCATGCCGAGCAAACGAGCACCGTGTAATATGGGCCTTTACGATAGCTTATTTGACACTTCGAATCAAACTTTTTCCCATTTTCAATATTTTTGTTGAAACTTATTTTTTATGAATCACTAAGTTAATAATGAATACAAAATAAGAAAGGTGCTCTTCCTCATTTTTTTAACATTTTTTTTTATATAACAACATCACTTAAAAATAATCAACTAACGGAATTATCTTTCAAGACCAATCAAATAGCACGTTTTCGCTTCAAAAAACATGAAAATATTAACAAATGCCTCAAAATGTACTTCAACAAAATATAGACATTAAATGTTACAAACAACAAACAGCGGTATTTTTCTACTTAATATTTATTTAAAATATTAATGCTAACTGGTCGAAATACATTTTAAATACAAAATTAAACATTATTTGTTTAAATTTAAATAATATTATTTATTCGCCTTTTCACGCCTTGAACTTCGTTTATTTCAAACTCAAGTCATGCGGTCATGAAGATGTGCGAAATAAATAAAAAAAAACGCATTTCTATAGTAACCAAATAAATACAAAATATATTAAAGATAAACAAGATTAATCAAATATCTTAAACAACAGCCAATTTTCGTTAGCTTCCCGTACAGTTATCTTGTTGCTAGGCAATTTGTTACTAAACGCTTGCAAATTGAAGCTTAACGAAAGTATTTAAAAAGTTACAAATATTTGCTAAAAGCCAATAAAAATACACATTTATTGCAATTATTGAAAATAAGTGTTTGGTAGATGTTAATTGGTTCAAAAAGAAGCTGATCTAAAACCAAAGTAGCAAAAAGAGCACGTTTGCAAAGTGGCGTAGCTTGGTGATTGCACGCGCTAAACACGCCGGTTCATTTGTTTGCCGACCGGTTTATTTAAGCGTATTTGTTGATAACATAAACAGTTCGGCTTTTGTTGTTGTTGTTTTTGTTGTTTTTGATGTCCAAATTATAAATAAATAGTTTCATTAGCATTTCCTGTTGATTGACAATGTATAAAATATTCCTAAAAATTATTTGTTATTTGCAAACAGTTTGTGAAATGTATTTTTTTTCTTTAAGTCATTAGCACAATCCAAATATTTTTGCATAGAATTAGCAAATTTTAATTATTTATTTGTTTTTATTTGTCGTGCGTTAAAGAAAAAAACCCAAAACAAACAATCAAGCAACTTTTAAAAAAATTAGGTTACATCTTAATTTCGAATTTTGTGAAATCTCTTTGTATCATCTTGAGTGTTTATGACAGATTTTTGATTTGATGTTCTTACGTAAGTTGGGAGTTACATTAATTCTCTGTTGCCAACGGGTATTCTACACGTGCTTGATATTAAATTGGGTCGTACAAGCTTCTCTGCGGAGACAAAAAGAGTAACAACTACAATAAAGCTGTCTGTTTTTCATAAGAGTTTAATTCGGAGAATTTGATATTTCCTAGAATAAAATTATGTTTATTGTGAGTTTAATATGAAGAAGAAACTATAGCAGTCTCTAAAATCAATAAAGTTTTTGAGTTAAAAATGGTTAAATATTCAAGAAAATTGTACCCAAGCATATATTAAGAAGTATTGTGTAATGCTTAAAAAAACTAAAAAACAAACACAAAATGTTGCTCATCGTTGTTTTTGACAAAAAATCAAATAAAACAAAAAACAATTAATAATATCACTGCAATAAAATCACATGTAATAAAGTACACTGCCAGTACAATGTGCTGAACACTGAACGAGTGCGTTTTGTGCTATTGTTTTTTGCAGGAGTTCTTTGGTCTTGGCTCATCGCAAAGACAAAATTAAGATAGAAAAAAATTTGTATGAAGGGCCATACAGGCCACTACGTGGACATGATTGCCTCAGAAAGTAAATAATGCCATGTAAAGGTTGTTGTGAAAATGCACAGTAGCCGTTCGGAGTCGGCATAAAACTAGTGGTCAGGTTCTCGATCAATTGTGTCCAAACATTTAATAACACGTACAACACAATTTGATCATAAAAAGTTCGGTCAAAGTCCTTTCAGATGCTGAAAATGGCCATTTTATTATTATTATTATACCCCATGCTATAAAAAAACTAGATTAAATAACTTTTTAAAAAAAGCTCTAAGGATTACTTATTGATTTTTTTATCTTGAAACTTGTTCCTAATTTTTCTATCTTGCTACCGTTCAAAATAGTATAGAATTCGAAAGTTCGTTTAGCCCCTTGTGATATCGTAAGTTGCTTCCAAATGTGGGCCAACCAAAAAAACAATCAGATTTTTTAATACCACTTGATTATATTTTTTTATTTTATTTTATAGTAAATTGCCAATCAAAACTTCAGTTCTTGTTTTTGTATTTTATAAAAAAATGTACATTGTTAGAATAATTTATTGATTAGTAAAATAATCTGAAACATGAAATAACGTTACCGAACTGTTATCGATGAGATTTTTGTTTTCGCCAAGTATGATTAAATGCTATGGAGAGATAAAGATATTTTCAAAGAAAAATAATTGAGAGTTTTATAAAAGTATACAATTTCAATCTATACAGTTTTTTTATAAATCGCCATTCGTATTTATGTTCTAGTCTTTGTCCAATTCCATGCTCAAATCTTTGTCTTATTCCTGGTCCTTATCCTTGCCCTTATCCCTTTTTCTAATCTTGTTCTAATCCTTATAAAAAGCCTTGTCCTAATATGTTTCCTTATTTTAATCTTAGCTTATTTTTTATTTTTGCTTTTGCAAAGGCCTTAAGGCTTCTTTAGGGGGATAGAGAGACCTCATGACACCGTGTTTTTGAATTTTTTTATTTTTTTTTCTATTTTTATCATATGACCGAAACCTCAGTTTTACTACCGTTCCATGAAAATTAACGTAGCGCCTATGGTCACGGAGTTTTTATTCCATGCAACGTTTTATCATTGTTGTTGCATTTTTACTGCATTACGCATTTGCCTCCGTGGTGTCGTGGCTCCAAATATTTTTTCATTCATTTCATTTTCATTTTGAGATCATATAAAAATTGTTTTGCTACCGTAAAATGAATTTATTCGCAGCACTTCTACTCACTGAGTAATAATTCCATACAACAATCTGATGACCTGATTTATAAAATTTATTGTGGCGCATATACCCACTGAGTAATAATTTAATGCAACACCGTTGCATGATAGCTCCATTTTAAATCTTGAAGCCGTTCTCTCTGCGTGTAGCCTTGTGTATACGAGGTAGTGTTGTCAAATATTCGACAAAATGTAAGAACAGGTTTCTCGAATAACCCGAAAATGAACATTTTTTAAAAACCGGATTTCCGAATACTTAAAAAAAATAACCGGCTCAAACCGGTTAACCGGTTTTTAATAAAATATATTTTTAAATTTAATAAAAAATTTAGAAGAAAATAAAAGGCATCGTAAATATTTTTCTTTTATATACACTAAGGGAAATAACGCATATTAACATTATCCACGCCTGAGTATAAATTTTATTTAAATATTTACGCGGATAAATCAAATATTTTCCTTACAACTCGTTTTTTTCCCCGTATTTAAATTTTATTTATACCACACACCTACACACGTATTCCATACAGCTGAAATAGCCGACAAGCAGCAACAGCATCGCACTCTGTTCCTGCAGTTTATTTCTTGCAGTTTCAGGTTTCTTATAGTTCTCGTTTAGTTTTTGTTGCAAGGATAATATAGCCTGCATGTATGGCCAATATGCTTTGTGAGTGCGATGGGTGGTCGCTTGATGAAATGATGAAGGATGGAGTGACAACTCGATATTTTTATGACTCGGTTGTCATTTACCTGCGTATTTTGCTTCTTATAAACTCTAATTCTTATTGAATTTAAATATGTTGTTTTTTAAATTCAATATTTTCATATAAATTTTCTTTAAATACGATAGTTTTATTTTCAAATATTTAATATTTGAAAGATATTTTAAAAAATTCGTGCTTAATAAATTTTATTTAATAAAAAAAAAATATTTAAACAAATTTTAAAAATTTTTGGATAAATTAAAAAAGTTTTTGGATAAATTTAATATTTTTTCTCTTAGTGTATATATAGTCCATTTAAATAAAGATTTTATAAAGCGTATTTATTAGTACAGTAAGACAAAAATAAAAATAGTAATTTAAATCCATATATGTATGAAAAAAGTAAGGACTTGCAAGGAACATACAATAAAAAGAAATTAATCCATTAATATTAAAAAAATAAGTACACAGCTTAACATTTCGTTTCACGTTTAAAATAATATTTGAGGAATAAAATTAAATTTAAATGCTTTGGTGACAATCTATTTCTATGTTTTGTTTTAATTGAAGTTGAAACGGAAAATACTCTTTCACTTATTGTAGATGTTGCACAAATAGTTAGTAAAGCTGTTTAATAGCTCGAACACAATATGCGCGACGAACGGCGAGCAGCACGTCTCCAATCTGTCGTTGTAGAGAAATGTTGAGCGACTTGATTATAATACACGCGACGGCAGCAAACTTCAGCAGCAAGCATAGTACACAAAAAACAATGGCTGCTTTCAGCCGACTCACCAGTTGCCGTTTGGAATAACAACACAGAGCTGAAAAAGAAATCCATTCAATTCGATTTTATTTTCAAAACGGTGAATAAGTGAATAACGAAATAAGAATCCATCTATATTTTTTTACCCATGGATAAATTGAAAATTCTGAAATTATTTGTAAAGTGCGTTATTTGTGTATAGCATTCATATAAATAAAAAATTTATTCATTATTCCTAACAACAAATTGTTAGAAATATTCAATTGAAATTAATAACACGGTGTAACAGTGAAAATAAACTCGGCTCGAGACATAGTAGAGGTTGTAGGTCAAGTTGAACATAAAATAACTGCATACTTAGTTTTGTGAATATACCCTCAAAATCGGGATTTGTGGTCAAAAAACCGATTTCAGGTAGGTGCATGTATAGTTTGTTATGTAACTCCGTTATATCTAGCTCAATTTTAAAAATTTAAACATTGATAAAAAGAAGAAAAATATACCCTTAATTTAATATACAGACCGTTTTTTTACAAAAAGAATTGACAAAGTTACAGGTAAAATCATTTGAAAATTTCTCATTTCTTTTTAATTTTTTCAACTTTAACAACGTTTTGTTAACAAATTTTGTTCTTTGGCACTATTAGTTTTAGTAGGATTCTAAAAGCCTGTTAAATTTTGCGTTCAATAAGCTATCATTTACTTCAATTGGCTGAAATACAAATGCACTATCGAATTTTTAGTATTCGTAAAAAAATACAAAAAATTTTATTTTTTTTTTTTTTTCTAAAAATGTTTATTTGACCTTTTTCGTTTATATATATTATAATCGATTTCACGTTTTAGGGACCAGCAGTAGTCTGCCAGCATGTTTATGGAATTTTTTCCCTAAAAGCCGGTTTCTATAGCTTCCATCTCCTGGTGGAACCTTTCTCCTTGTTCATCACTAAACTGCCCAAGGCTATTCGGGAAAAAGTTTATATGGGAGTGTAAAAAATGTATTTTGATTGACATATTGCAGCCCATTTTTTCGTAGGCACTTAAAAATTCATTTACAACATCTAAGTAATTTCGACTCTTCTTCTTGCCGAGGAAATAAATGCATAACGAAATAAAACTATTCCAAGCTCTTTTTCTCAACTGGATTTAATTTAGAAACGAAATCAGTGTCCTAGAAAATTTTCCAAATTCGTGGGCCCACAAATAAACCTTAGAATAACCGAAATTAATAAATAACTTTTATAAAAGATTTGAACGTGCAGGATACTTTCTTTGATTTTGGCCTCACTTAACCTAGGAAACGCTGCAATCAGATTTTTTTTTTTTAGCTTTGAACCAAGGATTTCAGGTGGAATACCTATTCAGTCAAGTCTGCCTTGGTTCGAGGTGGAATACCTATTCAGTCAAGTCTGCCTTGGTTCGAAAATGAGATGATAGATTAGTGGGAAGAAAAGGGCAATCAAGTGAAACACGTGTAGGATGTTCTAAGCATGGTGGAACATCCTTATATTTATTAGTCGCACGACTATCCCATTCGCAAATAATGCAAGGATACTTGGTATATCCACCTTGCATTCCAAACAGTATTGTTAGAGCCTTTAAGTCGGCGACATACATATATCAGAATTAAACATATCAAGAATCACACAAAAAGTTTTTAAATAAATCATACTCTTGCAAGATCCCTCAATAAACAAACGCCATTCATTCGGAGCGTGTTTGTGGTTGAAAACTGCAAATAGTTCCGTCACATCCGGGCAATACACCAGCTTTATGATAATATATTTAAACGAAAAAGGTCAAAAAAACATTTTTAGAAAACAAAAAAAATTTTTTGTATTTTTTTACGAATACTAAGAATTCGATAGTGCTTTTGTATTTCAGCCAATTGAAGTAAATGATAGCTTGTTGAACGCAAAATTTAACAGGCTTTCAGAATCCTACTAAAACTAATAGTGCCACAAAACAAAATTTGTTAACAAAACGTTGTTGAAGTTGAAAAAATTAAAAAAAAATGAGAAATTTTCAAATGATTTTGCCTGTAATTTTGTCAATTCTTTTTGTAAAAAAACGGTCTGTATATTAAATTAAGGGTATATTTTTCTTCTTTTTATCAATGTTTAAATTTTTAAAATTGAGCTAGATATAACGGAGTTACATAACAAAATATATATGCACCTACCTGAAATCGGTTTTTTGACCACAAATCCCGATTTTGAGGGTATATTCAAAAAACTAAGTATGCAGTTATCTTATTTTCAACCAGGCCTACTACCTCTTCTATGTCTTGACGCAAGTTTTTTGATTTGTTTTCATTTTGTAACACCGTGTAATTAATCAAGTTTTTAAAATTAAATGTGAGTTAAAATTTTATTTACAAATCAATTTTGCATTTTTTATGGATTCTTATGTCGTTATTCAGTTCTACTTAAAATTCTGAATATGAATGCAGATTTTACAGCTCTGAATACAATTCAAGCAAAACATCCCTCACTAAGGGATAGCTACCATAAATTTCACAAGAGTTCAGTTTGCTGAATGCGACCAGTGATAACCAATGTAAGCAATGGCGGAAACTTGCTTTTATTGCCTGTCAAATTAAAATTAAATTGAAGCCGACGGCAACGTCGTGCAACAATATTGAGCGACAAGTCTCCAAAATACGTCCCATAAGAAATACATGTAAAAAAAAAGTGACAATTGGCGCTTGCCGTTCGTCGCGCGTATTGTGTTCGGGCTATAAGTGTTGCACTTTAGTAGATGTATTTAATAGACAAAATAGTGCTGCCACCACGAAGATTTTTCTATAAATAAACTTTTATTTTGTAAATAATTTTATACGCTGGAAATTAACAAAAAAAAAATTGAATAGTTAAGAATTTTAAGTATTCGAGTATTCGAAAATGTCGAATAACCCGACCAGAAAAACCCGGTTTTTCGAGTTATTCGAAATGCACAATTTAAAAAAAAACCGAAACCGAAAAATTAATAAAAACCCGGTTTCTCGAATAACCCGAAACCGGAATTGACAACACTAATAGGAGGGCCCATTGTGTTTTTTACGGAAAAGTAAGTATTTTTTGTTCGTACATTTTTGCAATTATTCTGGTTTTATTAAAGTTAGAGTATTGAGAGTTGTATCGTTTCAATTAAAGTTGGTAGAATATATCTGTATGATTAGTTTTAATTCTCTTTTATTATTATTCTTACTGAGAACTATTTTATACCTAGAAGGAAGGTTGGGACAGTTGAAACATTTTTTGTGGGTACGGTTGAAACAGTTTACTTTTTAACTTTCTTGTTTCTTGGATGCCAAGTGTACACCAAAGGAAGACTACTAGAGATAAGGCCTAATTATCAACGTACAAACAAACCAATGAAGATGTAAAAGCCGGATCTTCTTTAAGAACAGCCACTGTTCCCTACTGAGGTTTGTACGTAAACGAGATGCGAGTGGTGGCGATGAAAATCAAGAAATTTAAACAGGAAAAAGAGAGTAACTATAAAGGATGTCATGAAATTCTACTTAATATAAGCCTTTGAAGTCTGATTAAAAATAATGTTAGATTATAAGTATCGTGAAAGACTTGAATATTAATAAAAAAATATTTGTGCCATTAACAGCTCTATTCTAACAAAGTCACAAAAGCCACCTCAGTATCAATTGATACAGAAGTCACAATTGATACAAATTCCTATTCTGAGCACTTTTAAAAAGCTCTTTTTGTATCAATTGTAATCAAAATAGTGACAACCAGCTAAGAAGCTCACAAGCAAAAAATTCATACAAATAAAATTTTATACAAAACAATAATAACAAAAAGAAGGGAATATCTTAAGAAGACGGCTTCTAGGACACCGAAATCATTTTGCAAATTCATTTCGACTGCCGAATACAGTGTGTTTGGAATTTAATTGGGGAACTCCAACCACATGATGAGCGAAGGTCGTCCATACCATTTGCCTTGAGGTTTTTGGCAACTATTTATTTTTATGCTAATGGCTCTTATCTTAACTATGTCGGCAATCATTTTTCGACTTCCATGAGCCAATCATCGGTATCGTGGTCAATTCAGCATATCTCACAGCTCATTGTTACACAAAAATGTATCGACATTTATTTTCCAGTGACAACTGATGAGCAAGTTGATATAAAAAGAAGGTGACCAATTCAAAAAGCTTTACAACATGATGATGTGGTGAATTTTTAAAGCTTTTTGCTTGTGACAGTTCAACCTGAATACGAATCAATAGAGACCGAATCAAAATTATCACAATATTACAGTATCAATTGATTGCGACGATTATGCCAGAATAGAGCTGTAAGAGTCGTAAAATGTTATTAGACAATGAATAAAAAATGTTCATTTAATACTTACTTATCTGACCCTTACAACCGTTGGTCAGTTTTGACCTCGTATAAGAAATTGTGCCAGCCATTTTTGTTTTGCACTTGCTGGCACCAGTTGGAAACACCAAGCGCAGTCAGGTTATCCAACACTTGATTCTTCCAACGAAGATGTGGGCGTCTTCTTCTGCGTTGATTACCACTGGGCACCCAATCAAATGTTTTTTTCGCTAGAGTGTCGTTTTTCATCCTTTTAACATGACCTAGCCAGCGGAACCGCTCGATTTTAATACGCTTAACTATGTTATGTCGATGTCAGCGTACAGCTAGTGGTTCCATCGAATTTGGTACTCGCCATTGACGCAGATTGAACCGAAAATCTTACGAAGCATCTTTTTCTCGAAAGCGCCCAAAGTCTTTTCATCGGAACTGCTCAACGTCCAGGTTTGCACGTTGCAAATAATAGGACGAGCATTATAAGTGACTTTTAGAGCGTGAGTTTTGTTCGTCGAGAGAGGGCTCTGCTTCTCAATTGCCTACTCAGCCCAAAGCAACACCTGTTAGCAAGAGTTATCCTTTCATTTTATTTCAATACTGACATCGTTGAAAAAATTTATTCATTTCATTTATTATATTCTACATTACTTGCATGTGTTTCAATTGACCCCAGGCACTGTTTCAACCGACCCTGACATTGGGACGGTTGAAAGAAATTGAATTTTTTTTTTTACATATAAAATGCACTACAGTGATCTCAAATCAGATTGCCCATTAGTAGAAAGATATTTGGTCTTTTATTTAATATTGTTTCGATATCGCTCGTTTAACTAATCCCGTTGCAAAGGCACCACACTGAGAGAATAACAGCTTCGATGCATTTTGAAAAAATGCCTTTTTCAAGTTTTTTGGAAACCTGCGTGGTAAAATGTAATGTTATCACGTAAAAGAAATCCGGATGAGGGTTAAAAATTAAACACTGAAAAGGACTTTAAATAAGCTTTCCATAATTAATTGTGGTGGGTTTTGTTTTTATTATTTGTGCACAAATGACCAACAATTGTATCTTCAAGTTTTTTGCTGACTCCCAAGGGCTTAAAATCTCAATAAACTTTGCAATACAATTCTTAATCTTTGCTGTTTACCTTGTATTCAGAGGTGATGGCCAGTCAGAAAAATATTAATATATATGCTTTCGATAACAATTCTGCATCAGCTGAATCGGATTGGAATTTCCAGGATCGTAAGACACAATTTTTAACACATCTTAGAGCATTCAAAAGATTGTTTTGTCTTAATGTTCAAAACCAATGGCAGGAAATTAGTAAGGTTTAAGTCATTTTGAGCTGGTTTCATACCTGCTCAGTTACTTCGATGTCTCTTAATATGAAATAGCTGCCCAAACTGATAGCATTGCTCCACTCAAAGAGGATATGTGACAATCGACTTAAATCCAAAAAATGTTGTTCCTATTACAACAACCTACAATTTTAGAACATAGATTATTTTGTTTAACATGTTGTATAAAGGTGCCTCATAATTAAAAACATGTTGAAAAACCATTCAACCATCAAATAATTTCAACCACATTTGAGTATGAAGTACATTTATCTACGCTCCATTGATTTCCTAAAAATTTTATTTGGAGCAATTAGAGAAAATAATTTATTGATTCTACTTTGCTTTGTTTTATTGATGAACAAGCCATACGAGCATGTATTTCAAGTTCAATAACACAATTTATTCAGAAACACAATTTTTATTTGCGTCTTTTATGGGATTTTAAAGTGAATATAAATAGCCCAAAATCAACAAAAAAAAAAAGAAAAAGCCAGATGAGCAAAATCAGTTGAATATGTGTTTCAACTGATGGTTCTGGTTTTTAACATGTCCAAATTTTAAGTTATTGTTGGAACCAAATGCGGAATTTAAATTATTGTTTTTTTTTTCTATTTAGCACTCAGCTAATCATTGCTTATCTTATCTTTTCTTACAGTTGGCGACGCGCTCGATTGAACCCAGTTTTGGTCTTCTTTTTGGTGATTTACTGCGTGATCTCGATGTTGGCACCACTGGAGCGGCTGTGATTATCAGTGCCTTGGATGTATCGATGAACTTCTCTGGACTCTTTGTGGGCCCGCTTCTGAAAGAATTTTCGTACCGCAAGGTGGCCATTGCCGGCTCTCTACTGTGTGGACTTGGGTTGGCGCTTACTTCGCCAGCTGCTAGCATGGCTCACATACTGGGTACGTTCAGTGTAGTGAATGGCATAGGTGTGGGTCTCTCAACTTCGGCCGCCTTCGTGGCGCTCAATCACTACTTTAAGTACAAACGTGGTCAGGCCGTGGGACTTGCCATGGCAGGCACAGCAGTGGGTATGTTGATCATGCCACAGCTGGTACGCGTATTGCTCGAAGGATTTGGTTTTCGTGGTGCGGTGCTTATGCTGGCTGGTGTTGCGCTAAATGCCACTGTCGGTTCCGTGCTGCTGCAACCTGCGAAGTGGCACATGAAGGACGAGGTTATCGATGAGGAACTGCAGCCCGTGACGGTACCCGAGTTTCATGTAATCAAAGAGGACGGCAGCGAAGAGGATGCTTTGCCTGAGCTGAACACTTTGCTCTTCAATAAACATCATCAGCAACATATGCGCAAGAATTTCTCTGAGGTTGCGATGAGCACAATGCACGGCTCGCGCATGGGTCTGCCACAGCGCCCCACTTTTCCACGTATTATGTCGCTGGCGGGAGTGCAGTCAGCAGCTAATGGTTACCCATCCACTCAGGATATAAACACCGAACTACGTTATCGCAAGCACTCTGTTACCTCGAATCTCTCGTACATGGACTTCACAGGCTCCATTCTTCAGGTGCACATGAATGTCGGCGATGATGAGTTTGAACGCAATGATCGTGAGCTGAAGCGCGTCAACACCGCCACTGGCGGCATGTCGAACGGTCATCGTGATTCGTTCATCAAAATGAAACCCACACAAACGGATAAGGACGCGGACAAGGAGGGTACGGATGATAGGAATAAGGAGGTTGAGAAGAAACCCGGTTTCTGGCGTCGCTTTGCTGATCTCATGGATGTCGATCTGTTGAAGGATAAAAAATTCCTAAACATTCTCTTCGGGCTCTCAATCTTCTATGTAGCGGAAATGAACTTTAAGATGGTAACGCCGTTCTTCTTCGATGACTTGGGCTATGAAAAGAAGGATGTCGCCTTTTGTCTTTCCATCACTGCCATTACGGATATTGCGGCGCGAATTGTACTGCCACCGCTCTTCGATCGTACAACCATAAAGAAGCGTACCGTGTTTTTGGTATCGATCATCTTTGTGGCCATCACGAGATCAAGTAAGTTGAAAAGCATCGATCTGAAAGGAGAAAACAAAAATGTATGTTACTTCCAACATTTCTATTAAGAGTAAAAAAAAATACCATATGTGCATCAATAAGCCCGATGTGTGCCATCATGTGCACATTTACCTTGTACCGTTTTAGTAAAAAAGAATTATTGTAATTTTGTGATTTTTATGAGTTGCGGCTTTTTTCAGAAATTCGAAAATTGTGCTGTAATGTGTTCAAGTTGTGCTGTAATATGCCGTAGAGAGATTTTAAAATTCATTTGTCGTACAACGGTACAACGGATAAATTTTTTAAAATGCATCGGCGTTGCATGGGCTTGTTCCTCGCTGAGTATAGGAACTATCATGAAAGAAATTGTAAGACAGTAAGCATTAGTCATTAGTCACAGTAGTCATTAAGTTAATTATTTGACTTTTTTAAAATAAGAAAAAAATTAAAGGTATTATCCGCAGTCGGAGTGAGCTGCTTAAGCAACGAAACTGAAAATTTTTAACATGGAACTATAACGTTCAATGTAAAGGTACTACGATAAAAATATTAAACACTAGTAGTTTTTAGGCCTCATGACGAAAATAAGCAAAAAATTCAAGACGTCATGAAGCCGCGGAGCGACCCGCTACAAGATCAAAAATGCAACAATCATGCAGAGACGTTGCATGGAATTATTATAAGATGAGTATATACGGCAAGGTAAAAGTAATAAAACAGAAACGAGGGATTTTGACTTGTCCTTATGACAAAAATACAAAAATATATCATGCCGTCTTCAGGTCGCGTATGTTGCAACTTTTGCAACAAACATGCAATATTGTTGCATGGAATTATTAATCCGTTGCTAGGGGTGCTATAATAAATTTATTTTGCTACAGCAAAGATTGGTACTTCTGCATTTTGACGAAAACAAAAAATATTTAATCCTGATACTAAAGAGGCAACCACTTAATGCAATAAAAATGCAAGAATTACAAAGAATTAAAACAAGGATTAGGAAAAATACAAAAAAAAAGGGATAAGGATAAAGATTTAGACACACTTAAAACAATATAGGCGTCCGTGGCGTAGTTAGTTAAAGTGCGTGGCCGCTATGTCAATGAACCCGGAGACCCAGGTTCGAACCCCAGCAGCGACAGAAAATTATTTGAATTAAAATTGTTTTTCTGTACGGCCGCCACCTCTCTGCAGACAATGGCAAACCTCAGAGAGCAATCAAAATGCCATGTAAAGCTTCTTGAGAATAAGAACATTTCGTTCATCGCCGTTCGGAGTCGGCGTTAAGCCTGTAGGTCCATTTCTCGGTCAATTTTGTACAAACTTAATAACACGCACAACACAATTGATCCTAAGAAGCTAGGTCAAAGTCCTTTCAAGGGCTGAAATGGCCAGTTATTTATTTATTTTTTATTTTTAAAACAATAAAGGAAAAGGACAAGGACAAGGATTGGGATAAGGACAAGATTTCGGACAAAGATTGAAAAGAAGTGGGACAAGAATAAGGAAAGGAATTCGAACAACGATAAGGTCAGCAATTTGGACACGGATCAATAAAACAATTTAGCCAAGGAGTAGGACAATTTTAGGACATAGGTATATAAGAATATAGATTAAGATGAGGACAGGTTTGGGAAAAATGAAAAGTATAGGGGCAAAAATACGCACAATGATAAAGATTCGCTGTCTCATCAAAACAAACGGGTGTGTCCACGATACAGCCAACTATTTTTTCTTCATTTTGTAAGAATGATTGTATAGGGTGTTTTTTGAAGAGGTTGAGAACTTAAAGTAATAATACAAGACATATTGTTAAGACATAAGAAATTTTTTTATAATTATTATAATCTGGTAGATAATTTCATGGCATTTATTTTTAAATATGATTTCCGGCATATGTCCTCCTCGGCTATGAGTTACATAGTCCATTCGATTAGTCCAATTTTTCATTACTTTTTCCAATAAATCTGGACGTATGGCCTCAATGGTGGCTTGAATATTGGCTTACAATGCTTCAAGAGTTGCTGGTCTGTCGGCATAAACCAATGACTTAACATAGCCCCATAAAAAGTAATCGAGAGGCGTTAATTCGCACGAACGAGGGAGCCAGAAGTGACCTTTTCTGGAAATAAAGTTTGAAAATTGATTTTGCAATAAATTGATGGTTAAGCGCGCTGTATGGCAAGTTGTGCCGTTTTGTTGGAACGAAATGTCGTCGATGTTTAGCTGATAAATTTTTGGAAACAAAAAATCAGTCAGCATGGCTCGATAGCGCTCACTATTCCCCGTAACGGCAGCTCCTTTCTCATTTCGAAAGAAATTCTCAACTGCCAAACCATAGACAACAACCATCTCATGCCGCTAAAAAACCACCCTATATTTTTAAAAAAACTAGCCTTGCTTAATTCAAGTTCAACACTCAATTTGTACCGAAACCTGCAAAAGTTTTTGTAGAACTTACTTCTTAGTGTCATTGTAACATTCAATAGAATTAGTAAAAATATAAATTTTAATCAATCATTTTTGAAAAAAAACCACGTGTTTTTTACAAAAATTTGGAAAAATATGCTTAAGTTCTTGAATTAAACATTATGAAATATTGCGTTTATTACGCTTTTGTTCAAACTTAATCCTATTATTAGTTTTCGTATCGAATTTAACGCATATTGCAGCACAAACTAAGCACATTTAAGATCAACTTCCAAGTGTCGAAAGAAAGACATACATAAGAGAGACATACTTTAAAAAATCATGTCTTAAAAAATCATGAATAACTTTTTTATAGTGCAACTAAAAGCACACATCGTGCACATCATAGCACATGGTTATTTTTTTAACAATAAACGGAAAATGGTGGAGGTACCTTTTTGCCTACAAGTATGACAAAATTTTATAATAATTATGTACCACTTCTTTCAGTTATGGCGGAACAAACCGACTGGACGCAATTGATGATCTGGCTATCGATCTGTGGCTTCTTCCGTGGCTCCGCACTGAGTAATTTTACCCTGACCGTGTCCGAGTTCTGCTCATTGGAAAAACTTCCTTCAGCCTTTGGCTGGCACTTGGTGGGTAAGGCTGTATTTGTCATAGCCTTTGGACCCTTAATCGGTAAGATTAAATTATTTGCTATGTCATCTCTAAAGCTGCAACCTAAAATTCTTCCTCAAATTCTTTTGCAGGTTTGATTCGTGACGTCACCGGGAGTTATCCCATCTGCATTCATGCCCAATCGGTTTGCATCTTTCTCTGTACCATTGCCTGGGGCATCGAGTATCTCATTGAATACATACAAACGAAAAGGGCTCCAAAACCAGAGCCGGAAATCACTGAAATCAAGCAGTAACAATCCAATCATCAGCAACATTTAAATTAAAGTTTCAAAATTAATCAATAGTTGCCACAATACTTAAAAAAGTATCACAAAACAAACGTAAACTTTTATACGATGAATGAAACTACATCATAACTTAAGGCAATAACTTAAAAGGCAACCGCTATTTTTTTTTTTAATTAATTTAAGTCAACTGAACTTGTATGTGATAGTTCAAAGATAAGCTTATATAACTGAAGAAATTTGAAGATTTGTCAAACATAGTTAAGTAAATCTATAAGATTGATATTAAAACTAATCTTAATGTTAAGAGCAGAGAAAAGTTAAATGGTTTCAGCTCTACTACCCAGAACTTCCACAAATACCTTATATACATTATATATATATATATATATATACTATAGTATATGTTTAAAATGCCAAGTACTTTAAAATATTGCAACTGTAACCACCAATGTAAGAAAAAAAAAACAAAAAGCGCAGAAATTTAAACATTGTTGAAAGTATTAGCTAGGTACTTAAAATTAGTCTTAAGTTTATTTTTAGTAAACATTTTAGTAAGTGCCTGATTTTGAAATCGTTAAGTTGTTATTCTAATACGCTATAGTTGATAAAATAACAATATAAATATTTTTAAATAGATGCCCATTTAAAATTGACCAAAACTAGAGTGTTTAGGTGCGCAGAAGTTCTTTCTATATTCGTAATACTACTTTTTATATGTTACAGAATTTCAACAAATTTATTTAAACCGTTTAAAGTCGTAACTTCATGTTTAGTTCTTAAGTAGTCAAAAAATTTCAAATTGTATTGAATTAATTTTTTAATGTACTTTTGTAAACTCTAAACAGTACTTACATTACTTATGATTTTTATGTTTTAAGTAAGTTTTAGATTTGTTCGAAGTAGTTTATAAATTTAATTTTAATTTAACCTTAACCTTACATGAACTGCATGAACAAATTTATATAATAATAATAATAATGAAAACAATATCAAAGAAAAATTTTTGCTTTTTCATTGGGAGATAGCTTTTTTTCTAATTTATCATGCTTGAAATCCATCATCGAATTCGCGATATTTGCCATGTTTCGCGAAGAAATGTCTTTTATGCCCTTAAATTAGTTAAGTGGTTTACATAAGGTCTGTTCCCGTACTTTTGTAGCAAAAACTTGCAAGTTGCAAAATTCAAGAGAGTAAGCAAAAAACTTGTCTCTGAGCAGTAAAAATGCTAAAAGTACGGGAACACTTTTAAGTAAAAACTTGCAACTTTTGATCAAACATATGTTAGGCCATGGTGTAATTAACAAGGTGATCGTGAATTTTTAGCTTATCTCAAAAAAATGTTACCCTCTCTTGTCAAAAACAGCTGTTCGTAAATTTCAAGCAAAAGTTGCAAACAATCTATTACAATTTTTTATTGAGTGCAAGCGATTTGACACTTTTCCGCAGCTTGTCTCTTTTTTTCTTACTTTCTCAACATTTTTTGACAACCGTAGGGAAATTAGTAAACGTCACGATCACCTTGTTAATTACACCATGTGTTAGGCAAACATTTGGCTAATTCAACGAAAAAATATTTTTGAAGATTTCGACAATGTCTGATAAATTAACTGGACTAATTGATTTAATATATATTCTATATGTGCCTGGCAAACAATTAATTTGAATATTTTCTTTTTATTTTCCATTTTTAGAGCAAATTTTTACTTGATGCACTTGCCCGCCTGTTTTTTTTTTTTATTATAGCGCAAATTTTGACATTTCTGTCAACACATGACAACTTGTAAGTTTTTACCATGGTATAATAATACAAGGTAGCATTGACAGTTGCTTTGGAAAACATCTTCTGTCAAAAAATATACTCAAAAAAAGAGCGCTCACAATCCGCCATTGAAAACACAAACAATGTTCAAAACGTTGAAGTGAAAAAAAAAAACAACAACCACAGCAGCGCAGATGCAAATATACAAAAAGCTGTTTTTGACAGGAGATGTTTTCTTGTAGAAGAGAAAATAAGCGGTATTCAATGCTACCTTGTATTATTATACCATGAGTTTTTACTACACGAAATTTGTGTAGCAGAAACTTGCAACTTATCGCACGGAGGGGAAATGTTTTACTCTCTCATTGTCGCTCTCTTTTGCAAGTTTTTGGTGTACGGGAACGCAATTTAGTAAAAACTTGTGCAAGTTTTCGAAAGTTTTCACAAACTTGCAAGTACGGGAATAGACCTATAATTTTAAGACATATGGTCAATAAAGCCAAAAAAGGGATATTCTTCTCAGAAAATTTGGAAAAATAAAAATCGCGGAAAATGGCGATTTCAAGTTTTTTTTGGTTCAAAACCTTAAAAAGAACTGTTTACTCCAAGGGTTCCACTGGAATTGCATTTTTCGAGGTTCCGGGTCGACTTTCACGTTTTTCAGGCATTACAGAGGGCACACATTTATTTTGTTTATTTTAAGAAGTTCATTATGATAAGAGATACATCTGATCACCCAGTGGCGGATCTAGGATTCGCCAAAGGCGGGGCTGAAACTACACGGCTTAAACGTCTTTTTGGATTTTTTTTAATTTTTTCCCATACAAAAAATTCTCCAAGGGGGCAAGAGGGGCTAAAGCCCTTTCAGCCCGTATGTAGAGCCGCCACTGTGCTCACCTAAAGCAATTTGAATATTCGCGCCGGTTCATTGTGTTGAGGTCCGAGCGTCAGGAGAGTGGCAATAGGGGTCACGGACTGCTCCAATTAAATTGTATGCAACGTGATAAGTAAATGTGGTTTTTAAGGTTATAAACAACAAATGGTATGGCGCTACTTTTCCTCTCCTCTCGGCTTTTTCCCTCAATTTCACGAGTTTTATTAGTTTTTTTTTGCGCCACGGGTCAATGTTCCTCGCACCATTATCATGCTAAACAAGAAAGAAATGAAAACTGGTAAAATTAACATTATTATTATTATTATTACTATTATTATTGTTGGGATATGCACTGCGACCTTAATATCTATTGTGCCCCTTCATGGAGTTAAAGAACCTCTTTTAGTCTAATCTCTGTGATAAATGCTAGTATATGTCCTATATTTCTTGATTTTAATGAGTTATCTGGTTTTATGTGATAACCCAGATATTTCTGTCGCATTTGAACAAGTGCAGGACACTGTCCTAGGACGTGCATCGCAGATTCTTCGTCCTCCATGAAAAACTACGCATTCCCAGTCATCACTAAGCATTCCCAGTTTTGTAAGGTGATAGTTCAACCTACAATGACCTGTTGGCAGTACTGTGATGATTCTTAGATCATTCTTTGTTAAATTTACATTAATCAGGGGACAAATGGTGCTTGATCTCTGTTTGTTCGCGCACGAGTTAATGAAAACATTTTTCCGATTACGTTGAAAGGAAAACGTTGAAGAAAGTTGATTTTTCCCTGGCGCGTCCTATAATTCTTTCTTTTTCTCGAGCGTTTTTCATATACGGAGGGGACACTTTCAGATATGCACTGTTTACAAGAGGCAGAAAGGACGCCGCCGTTTTACAAATATTCAAATCCGAATGCGCTGATTGGTTATTCTGAATTAAAAATTTATTGGCACACGCATCATTATTAATTGTATTTTGTGGCTTGAGGCTTTTTACGTCTAGGAATTTAATATTTGATTAAATTTTCAAGGACAATCTATTAAATTTCTCCAGTATATTCTCCAATCCATTAAAAAGTAAATTGCAAATCTAGTTATTATGGAATACCACTTACTTACAAAATATTACTGAGAATGTCGTTTAAGTTTGCACAGTAGATAATTTTAACTAAATTTAACATCATCTCGAAAAATACTTGCGACCACTTTAAGTAAAAGCTACAATTGTCATGATGCAATATGAATTACAACTTAATTTAGAGGAGGAGTGTCAGTGATCATAAAGATATTTAGATGACTTTTGCAAAAACATTCCACAACAACAATTGGATGAAAATAGTTCAAGACATTAGATCGCAACATGTTAATCATCGAGAGAATTGTTTGTACACTAGTTCTAGATAAAAAGGAAAAAAAACCAAGGCAAATGCTATGGGCAAAAAAAAATAGTGGCTTCGATGGTATCACACAAATACCTATAATAAAGATAAGCAAATATAATAGATGGCGGTGCTATCATGCTCCAACTTATCTAATCACTTTTACTACTTTGTCCATCGTTTGACTACAATTGTGATGCTGTAAGGAAAATTGAAACATCAGTCAAGTTCTTCTATTGAGTTCGATGGTAACACATCGGTATTGACTGTTTTTTCCACAAGCTTTTGGATATAAATATGACCGTGTCTAGCAGATTGGAACCTCCCGATGGTGGCTGGGGCATTTTGGTGTGCATCGGCATGGCAATGCCATTTGTAAGTTTGATAATCAGATAATTTAAAAACTTTTCTCTCATGATGCTCTCAATCAGATCAGCGGCTTTGGTGCCTTGCCATCGTTTGGGTTAGTTTTTGGAGATTTCCTCAAAAATATTGGAGCTGAAACTAGCGCCATTGCCTTTATTATCAGCGCCTTCTTTAGTGCCTTCAGCTTTGCTGGGCTCTTTTCAGGCTCGCTCTTCAAACGTTTCACTGTGCGTACTGTGGGCCTCATAGGTGGCACCCTATATTTTGTAGGCTCAATTATACAAATTTTTGTTACATCCACCATTGGATTGCTTTTTGCCTTTAGCTTGATACAAGGCTGTGGTTTTGGACTCATTGTTCCCACCTCGTACACAACCTTCAATAGTTATTTTGTGAAGAAGCGCGTTATGTGGATGAGTTTTGCACAGTCGCTGATTGGAGTGGGCACCATGTTCTATCCGGTGCTGATGCAAAAGCTTCTCGAATGGTATGGTTTTCGTGGCTGTCTACTCGTTCTAGCTGCTATTAATGGTCATGCTTTTCTGGGCATGTTGTTGATGCAACCCGTACAGTGGCACATGCGGTTGGTGCCAATAACAGATCAGGAATTGAGTGAGTTACCAGCAGTACCAGCGGTGGCAGTGACTACAGATGCTGCTGTCGAAGATGAGCATCATTTGTCACCACTAATGTACAGTCGTCATGGTTCGCTTAAACTGTCCAAGGAGGAAATCGAAATACTGAAAAGCCGCACCTCAAGCATTACCAGTCTTGGTAATTGGACCGGACCGATTGTGGTTAGCGATGCTTCACCGGAAATGACTCATGTACCCACCTCCAGACGCCAGTCGGTAATCAGTTCAGTTAAAGGTAACGCTGAGTTGAAAAAAACAAAGTGGCAAATGCTAGTAGACTTCCTCGATTTGACGCTGCTCAAGCAGCCAGTTTATTTGAACATAGTGCTGGGTATTTCTTTTGCTCTGTACTCGGATACTGCGTTCTTTACGCTACAACCCTTGTATTTGTTTGAGCTGGAATTTGATAAGGTTTGCATAAGTTGTCAATGTTCACACCGAGTGCAAGGATAAGTAGTTGTCTTTTTTTTTTTGCAGCCCACTACAGCCAATATTATTGCTATAGGAGCTGCTGCCGATTTGGCTTCACGCATATTTCTGGCTATCTCCGCGGTATTTATTCAGATGCCATCACGTTATATTTATTTGGCGGGCTCATTCTTTACGGTTCTATCAAGATTTGGTATGTTTAAAAGATTACAAAAAAAAAAATCACTTAAACTTGTTTTCAGCTTTTTTGCATGTCTTCGACTTCCAAGGAATGGCTATTATAACGGCTGTCATGGGATTCCTACGCACTTGGATACATGTACCTCTGCCCCTGGTGTTCGCAGAGTACCTGCCAAAGGAACGGTAAACTTTGAAATGCAATTATATAAGAAATTAATAACAATTTACTTATACAATTCCACAGCTTTGCTAGCGGTTATGGTCTCTTTATGTTCATGCAAGGCAACATAATGTTCATCATTGGCCCAGCAGTCGGTTATTTGCGTGACCGGACGCAGAACTATGCACTTACATTCCACTGCCTAAATTTCTTTATGGCTCTGTGTGCAGTGCCCTGGTTGCTGGAAATTATTTGCTTAAAGTTTAAGCGGAAAGACAAGATCGGCGGTAATTCCAAAGAGCCAACAAATGAAACTATTTTAGTACAACAAACAGATATTTGAACAAAATTATGTCTTAAATAAATTAACAATCAATATTATTTGTATTTCTCTTAATTAACTCTTCGTTTGTATTTAAAAACTTCAATTTCTATAGTTATAAACCAACTTCCGTTTTCTGAACACTTTTAGCATCATTGGCATTGGTGTGAGCCTGCGCTAATTTGGCTGACCGTCGTTCATATTAAACACAGCTTAACAGCAGCTGAACGAACCACAACTACAGTCTAGAGTTGCCGCTTTTTGAAATTTTAGGGAAATCGTTTGTTTTTTGTGAAAGTGTCTTTTTTTCGTTTTGATTAAAATTCAGAGCGACAAACTTTAAAATATTTTTCAATTTGTCCAAACAATAATTAAGTCTTAACGGTTTTCTTAACAAGTAAAAACAATCAATTAATGTGAAATAAGAAACAGGAATATATGACAAATCCATGTTGTTAACAATTTACATGACAGGAATGCATAATAAAATCTGACGCATAATAAGGAATGCACAACAAAATACTTAGGGCTCCTTCATAAACTACGTTACCGATTTTCAACTTTTTTACCCCTCCAAATTTCATTTCATTTCATTTTAAAATCCCTCCCCACCCCCATAAAGTAACGTAGTATATGATATAAAAAAATTAATTGATTGAAAAATATTCGAAAATATATTATATATATAATAAAATATAATATATTCTATAATATAAAAAATAAATAAATAACTGGCCATTTCAGCCCTTGAAAGGACTTTGACCTAGCTTCTTATGATCAATTGTGTTGTGCGTGTTATTAAGTTTGTACACAATTGACCGAGAAATGGACCTACAGGCTTAACGCCGACTCCGAACGGCGATGAACGGAATGTTCTTATTCTCAAGAAGCTTTACATGGCATTTTTATTACTCTCTGAGGTTTGCCATTGTCTGCAGAGAGGTGACGGCCGTACAGAAAAATTATTTTAATTCAAATAATTTTCTGTCGCTGCTGGGATTCGAACCTGGGTCTCCAGGTTCTTTGAAATAGCGGCCACGCACTTTAACCAACTACGCCACGGACGCCACAATATTCTATATTCTATAATATATTATAATTATTAAAAATTGACTAGCTCTTGGTAGGTGTGCTATCATGACAAGATAAATTTTTAAAAAAATGTTTAGAATCCATTATTTTCATCGATAAAAACTATTCCATCTTCAATCCAAGAGACGATGCTATCAATCACTGGAATTCAATAAGCTGGAAACTTTGTGGAATCTTCGAAATAGAATTATTCAACGGATTCTATGTCGACCCATTCAAGTGTATCCTCAAGTGTTTCAAGTGTTTTTTATGCAAACAAATTCGCCTGGTTTTTGAGAGAATACCCGTAAAGGCTGCACCTGTGCAGCAACAAGTGCAGTGTTTCTATAAGTATGCTTCTTTAAAATTGTTTTATTTAAATAGAATGTACTTTTTTTACCAATTTATTTTAAATTGAATAAAACTCACTTATGAGAATTCATTGATGTTTTTGAAACGAAATACAAGCCGCAATACAAATATAGGACACTATCTTGAACTGATTTCAGAATTTCAATTTTTTGAATTTTTTTTTATTTTTGTTCACGTTACTATAGGTGAGACCCCCCTCCCCGCCCCCTATCGTTACTTATCGTAGTACATTTGAAAACCCCTCCATCCCGCTAAATTGGTAACGTAGCTTATGAACGACTCCTTATGACTTGGTTGCTGTTTAAACTATAAGTTTGTCAACTGAAACATAGAAAAACTTTTACTCCTTAAAATTAATAATGGCAAAATATTTACACTGAAATTGATAGTATTGATAAAAATGATAATTGAATTAAACGACCACAATTATTTCCCATAGTTCGTCAAGAAATAGCCCTTGGAAAAAAGTTCAGCCATGAGGGAATGATAATGCCATGACCTTTTCTTAAGAGTAACCTTTAAGTTAAGTTCAAAGCAGTATAACTCTGCATTTCCCCCGCTTTTGCTCCTATCATTGACCTCGCGGCTTGGGTATCCAATCTTAAGGCCCAAAATTACCGTAGCTTTATCATTCTCGCTAGGAAAAATCAACTTTGGAACATGGTATAATAATACAAGGTAGTATTGACAGTTGCTTGGGAAACCAGCATCTGTCAAAAAAAAGTCAAGAAAGAGAGCATTCAATTATTGCTTATGTTTTCGACATTGTTTATGTTTCAGAGCTTGCAAATAAGCACACATTTGATAACAAAATATTGCATATTTTATTTTATTAATCGAGAGTTATTATTACTAGAACGAAGATAATTTGTAAACTTAATGTTATTAAGTGCAAAATAAAAAAAATGTTGAAAAGGTTTAAGTGCAGCAATCTCAGCAGCTGCAGATGCATGTGGACGAAATTAAAGAAGTTTTCAATTAAAATCTAAACACCACGGCTAGAAAACGTTAAACACATATCACATATAATTTTTTCACAACTTTCATTATTAGGTGTGTTTTTTTGGCATCGCTATATACGCTTGTCCAAAAAAACGCTCATCGGCGCTTAATATTTTGCTTAACTTTTTTCTTAAAAACTTGGCAGCATTGCGTGTTACTGTCAAATATTGGGTGATATAATAATGGGTGATCCAAGTAGAGAGACTTTTTTCAATAGTCTAAAGTTTATGCGGACAATCCCGCTTCCATCTGAGACGTAGCCGCGGCCAACATTTGCTAAACATTGTCTTGAAAAAATAAATGCTAAAAAATGTTCTTTCAAATGATAATACATATTCCTCATTAAAATTGAATTTTCCGTGTTTTTTTCTTTAAAAAGGTAGGGAGCTTCGAAACGGATCACACTTTATTTTTTTTTTTTTTTTTTTGTTTAAAAAAATAAATGCACAAATTTCTACTGTTTAATACTTTTCGATACCAAACGTATTTACAGTTTCTTTGTAATCTCGGGAACAGCATTAAAAAGGTCAGCAACCAGACCAATTTCATCGACTAAAAAGATTGGCACTTCGGCATCCTTTAGTTGCTCCACACAATAGTTTTGGAGTCTTTCATACCAGCCAGATGTTAAATAGCGCCAGAGATTCCGACAGCAAAGTATAGGTCCGAAGCTACAATTTAGCCCGTCTGTCCGATTTGCATGTCGTTGGGCACGAAACCAGCATCGACAGCAGCACGTGAAGCACCGACAGCAGCGAAAAAACTTGTCTGATAAATCGTACAGCATCTTGAAGTTGTCTCCCGATTTGAGGCCACGACCACCCGATATAATCACCTTGGCACTAGCTAGCTCAGGGCGATCAGACTTTGTGAGCTGGGACGAAACGTTCTCGCTTAGACTTGACTTGAAATCACCAGTGGGCACCTGTTCGATGGCACCGCTACCGCCGTCCGCAGAGACAGCTTCAAAATTCGTGCCACGTACGGTGATAACCTTCACTGGATCCTTGGACTTGAGCGTCAGTATCGCATTTCCAGCGTAGATGGTGCGCACAAACGTATCCTCCGACTTGACATCGATAATCTCTGAAATAGGCGAAACATCGAGTTAGGCGGCCTTGCCAAGTGCCGTCGCACCTACTAAGATGTGCGTGAATTTGTATTGATTTTGGGCAGCCAGCACCAAAGGTGTTAGCGACTCGGAGGTGAAACCTTTGAAGGCATCATTCTCAGCCATGAGAACTTTTGCAACACCAGACACCTTAGAAACAGCTTCGGAAACTTGTCCGCATTTGGTGCCTGCTACCAGCAGTTACGTCGCCTCCGATTTTCTTTGCTGCCGAGATTGTATTCAGCGTTACAGGATTCAAAACCTCATTGTTGTGTTCAGCCACGACGAGGGTGCTTTTGCAACGATGCAAAACGCTGCTGCGCAAAAGGGTTCGGGTGCTGGCGCTGAACATATTTTTATGCTTAATTTTTTTATGCTTTATTTGTTTTTCTGATATAGACCATGGTGTAATTAACAAGGTGGTAGTGAATTTTTAACCTCTCTCACAAAAATGAACTCTGGATCAGTCAAAAACAGCTGATTGCATATTTTAAGCAAAACCATAGCAAAATAAAGTTTGTGATATTTGTTTTGGCTGGTTACTGTCTGTTTTTAATTATTTTGATTTTAATTGCTTTTTACACTGTTTTTTTAATTATTTTGATGAAAATCCGACGAAACTACTTATAATTTTAATTTATTACATATTGACTAGAACTACCACAAGCAAGCAAACAAAACAAATAATGATTTGACACTTACCAACAGGTCCTCTCTTTATGTCACAATTTTTTGACAGATTCAGCAAAATTGAGTGTGGGGTGAAACATTCACTACCACCTTATTAATTACATCATGATATAGACTTTTTTTCTATCACCGGTCTGACGTAAACATGGTTGTTTTCCAAAAAGTGCTGCCAATAAATTATGTAAAATACCACTTTCTTGATCTGGCAATAATAATGGTATTCATGCAAATGGGCAAAGCCCTTATATATGGTATAAACAAGATAACTTTAAATGCACAATCGGTTTTAGGGGACGTTCACACAATCTACCTGATAAAAATAACTAATTGCCCTAAATATAACTTTGCCGCTTTGCATGAATACCATTAATGTTTCTATCGGCGACTATGAGCTAAGCGGCTATAATTATCCTGTCTTAGCTAAGCAATTTTTTGTATGAAAAATTTTGTTAAGCGTATATAGCGATGCCAAAAAAACGCACCTATTTTATAATTGTTTATGTAACGTACATATTTTGTGGAATTTATATATTTTTACATTCATACATTTTACAGATGCTGGTTTCCTTGTTACTGAGAAAATTAATACTTATCAATGCTACCTGTATAATTGTATCATGCTTCGGAATTGAAATCAGGAAAAGTTGTGTTGGCAGCCCTATTTTGAATTTTGCTTTTCTCCCTCATACTCCATTCTTTGAAAGCTGTCGATTTTTGTCAACAATACAATTTTCTACTTTTGACACCTGATTAAACGCAAAATTTTTCTGCTGCCTTTGACGTCGTGTCCCAATTAGAGTTTTCGCTATATATTTTCTACATCCAAAGCATTCATTGTTTAGTTCTGCTAATAATTTGAATATTTTTGTTTGTCTTTCTTTGGCCATGGTTTTTCAGCAATTCAAAATGTTGCTACTCAGCATTGTGGGTGTTTTTCGACGAGCCTTATGTTGCTTCTCGCGCCGCAGAAAACCAAGTTTTTCGGAACCGCTCGATGCGCTACAGAGCGTTAGTGTGGTGGACAATAACAACTTTGGCAACAACAGGCGAGACCAGCAAAAAGTAAGTGGTACACAGAGCTTGGCATGGAAGTCAAACTTTCTAATATAATTCATAGCATCCCGATCGAGATTGGAATTCTTGGGATGACAGTCCACGCACAGTTGAGGAACACATTGAGCAATACAGGCAGCGCATAGCTAAGCCGCCTACTCCACAGAAAGAAGAACAAGAACCGGACTTCTTTAGCGTACGTAGCAAGTAGCAAAGTGTTGTTGATTAGTAATAATTTTTTCGTTTGTTTTTTTTTTTAATATGTTGAACAACTTATAGGAGCTAGCACCTGTCATACAGCCACAACCCAAATACTATTTGGGTAGCGATAACACAGAAAAAACTGACTTTTCTAGACTGAAGGCCACCTCCGATGTTCCCATAGCTATTAATGTAAGTGACACGTTCTGAAATGTGTACTTGTTATTATGTTTATTTTTATAGGCTGATCTTGAAGACTGGGCCGACGAAGATCCCGGTGGCTGGGAAGAATTAGATTCTGACAAAACTAAGCAAATGATACGCGAAAAACGTCGTGAAATGCGCAACCAACGTCAGAAATCAGCGAAACATAATGGAATTGAACAGCAAAGTCCTACTCATGAATTCGGCATAAGTGCCACACGTTTGCATGTTGTTACTGGCAATCAAACGTTATAGAATACAAACCGCCGCCTTTGCTTGATCAAGCAATCAGAACTACATTTTATTTAGTTTTAAGCTATAAGCAAATCTGACCTCAAGTTTAGGCAAAAAGAATGCAAAGTATGCAGATGAGTGAGTTTTAAATTATTTTTATTATATTGAATTTAAAAACAAAAAACAATATTGGGTTTAAGCTTTAATGTACATATATTGAAGAAAATATTTCTTAAACTTTATTAACACAAAGTTTGAAAAGTGTTATGCTCTGGATTTGTATAAAATTTCCTTATTGGTCGCCCTAACTACTTAAGATGGGTGCTAAATTTTTTTTTATTGCCACTCATACTGTTTTAGTTTTTTCTCAAATCTCAGTGTTAGACATATATATTTTATGCAAAATATTTTCTGTTTTTACGATTTTGTGAAGAATCCTTTGCTTAAAAAGAATGATTTGAAAAAATGCTTATATTTTATTCCATTTTAGCACGATTTTCTTTATTAAGCATCTCTTGTATATTTAGTAAATTCTTTATAACTGTTTTTAACATAAGCCATATAAATTGTTTTAACATAATTCTAAATTACTTAAAAATATAAAAGAGATTGTCATGCATATTTCTTTACTAAAGTGTATGGGGATGATGATTTACACTATACTGCCGTCATAAGGAAGAGTGCGGCATCTACATATTTCAATATTCTGAGATAAACGACTTAAGTAATTTATCAAAAATTCACTGACTAGGGTTTGGATGGTTATAAATATTTAGTTCTTCAGCATAGTAATATCCAGTTTTTTTTTCAACATTAATGATATTTTACCGATTTTATTAAAAGTGCAAAAACACTGGAACAGACAGTGTAGATGCCGCTTTTTTTCTTGAATGATTGCTTTAATTTGTGAAGATATGACACTTCAGTTTAAAATATTTAGCAATTGAGCAAAAAATTCGTAATTTTACTTTTGATGAAAGCAATATGTTTAAGAAAAAGCAATAAAACTGATTTTGATTTTCATGGTAAATGCCGCACTCTTCCTTATGACGGCAGTATAGCAATTGAGCATTGCAAGTATTCTATGGTAATGGATTTGGTTATGTATTAATCCGTTACAGACACAAAGAAAACAGTTTTCGATGATATTCAATTGATTGGATATTAAGTAACGCGCACTTATCTATACAAGAAGACATTTCAATGCGCCAATTGATGCTTTAACTAACTTAGTAACAACATGGTCGAAAACTCTGACTCGTTTTCCTCTTTATTTTTGCCCTACTCTAATCGATGTCTTTATCTTGTCTGATGTTTCAATGGATTTTTTATTTGTTTCAATAGAAAAAACTTTCAAATATGGACCCTTTTTAATGATGAAAATTTTGTTGATATCTTTCAAATATCTTTTTAACGAAACAAATTTCTTACAAATCGGCATTTTCTTCCAGAATAATAAAATGTTTAAATCAGGGACGTGTTTAAATTGATCATAAGAAGCTAGGTCAAAGTCCTTTCAAGGGCTGAAATGGCCAGTTATTAATTAATTAATTATTAAATCAGGGACCGTAACGGTTATTCCTTTTTACCAAAAAAATCAGAAAGTAATAGTTATTTTCTGTTTTGTAATTTTTTATACAAAATTTAACTGGTACTTTCTGCCGTTTATGTTAAAACAAGACAAGATATAAAGATTATTTTTTTTTCCAGGAAAAATATCCAGCACTTTGTTATATTGTGAAAACTATGGATGCTAGGACCATGGAATTTGGTATATGGGGGCGTAGCACTAAGACACATGCATATTTTGGAAATTTGGGTGAACCACGCCCCTTTTTAGGAAAAATTACAATATCATGACCACAATGCACAATGCTTATGCAATTTGGCATGTTGGGGCTTAGCATGAAGATCTATTTTTTTGTGAAAAGGTGGGTGAACCACGCCTCTTTTTAGGAAAAATTCCGGAATTGACTTCTTGTTTTCTAGAAGCTTGTAAAATGAAATTTGGAATACATGCTTGTTTCACGACGACGCTGATAGAAAGAGATAGGGGTAGACTTAAAAGAAATGCAATACAAAATTTGCATAAAAAATAAAACAACAATAATGCGGCTCACACGTTTTACCCTAAACCGACACATAATTTGTAACCTAATTGCCCCCTAAACTATTTTAAGTTATTGTCTTGATTTAATTTAAAAACAATTGTATTCAGCAAACATTTTTACATGTAGACGCACTAAGTTTATTACTAAATACATATATGGAAAAATTGCCCCCACATACCAAATTGCATAATCATTGAGTGCCATGATCATGAAATATTGTAATTATCCTTAAAACGGGGCGTGGTCCACCCATCTTTTCCAAACCAATTAATCTTAATACTTATCCCCCGCATACCAAATTTCATAATTATTGCGTATCGTGGTCATTAGATATTTTTATTTTTCCTAAAAAGAGGCGTGGTCTACCCACTTTTTCCTAAAGCATAGAACTTCATGCTTAGCCCCCACATACTAAATTCCAAAATCATTGAGTGTGGTAATCATGATATATTGTAATTATCCTTAAAGGGGGCGTGGTCCGCCCACATTTCCAAAATAAATACATAAATAAATACATACAAAATAAATAAATGTCTTAATGCTACGCCCCCATATACCAAATTTCAAGGTCCTAGCATCCATAGTTTTCACAATATAACAAACTGCTGGATATTTTTGCTCGAAAAAATAACCAGCTGAAAATAATCGTTATTTCCTGTCAAAAAAAAATAAACGGCAGAAAGTACCAGTTAAATGTTGCCTTTTATTCTTAAAGTCAAAAACTTTACAGCCAAGCCTGCAGTTTTTGAGATCAGCAAGAGAACATAATAGTTATTTACGGTCCCTGGTTTAAATATCATTGGAACAATTGAAGATGAGTGAAAATGGATTTTTTTTCACTTTTTTGTTTGAAAATGTGTATTTGGAGCTAAAAAAGCTAATGGTGAAAAAAATTCTCTTCGCTCTCAAGTGGTTTAGAAGTTACAGTGCTTGTAAGTTGAGAAAATGGACCTCAAAAACTTTTAAGTCCTATAACTTCTAAACCACTTGAGAGCGGCGAAAATTTTGATCCAGATTTGAGCTTGGAAGGGGTATTATACATATATTCCACAAAAAAAATTAAAATTTTCAGTTTTCGTTCATCTTCAATTATGCCATATCATTTTTTACAAAAATAGTAGAAGTTCAGAACCAAATAAGAAGTATCATTTTGTTCTAAGGAGTAGTAGTTTGGGGTCTATCTTAATTTCATTACGCTTATCGATTATGTGAACTGCGATTATTGCCATCAATTATTTTATAGCAATTATTTTTTTTCGTAATTTTTTATATAAATTATCTCACTCCCTATGTCCGTCCGTCTTCTTAGATATTTTACTCCCCGCATTTCATGCATCGCATCTCCGTTTGACATAATTTTGTATTGTCATGGTTGAATTAATTAGGTTGTCTCGGGGCCGATCGTACTCTCTTCTCAGTATCCACAATTGTCAAAATCAATGAAAAGCAACAACAAGAACTTCATCGGTTTTACATGTTATCCATGGTATAATAATGCATGGCATGGTATGATAATACAAGGTGGCATTGAATACTGCTTGTTTTCTTGTAGGAGAGAAAAAAAACAAAAACAGCTGTTTGTGAAAAAGCATGGTATAATAATATAAGGTAGTATTGACAGTTGCTTGGGCATCGACCATCTGTCAAAAAAAATGTCTAGAAAGAGAGCGTTCAATTATTTCTTATGTTTTCGCCATTGTTTATGTTTCAGCGCTTGCAAATAACCAATTTTCTTACAAAATATTGCCTATTTTATTTAATCAATAGTGAATTATTATTACTACAACGAAGATAACTTGTGAACTTTGTGTTATTAAGTGCAAACATAAGAAAAAATGTTGAAAACGTTCAAATGTAGCAACCTCAGCAGCTGCAGATGCATATGGACGAAATTAAAGAAGTTTCCAATTATTATAAAAACACCACGGCTGGAAAACGTTAAACACATATCACACATAATTTTTTCACAACTTTCATTATTATAATTGTGTATTTAACGCACATATTTTGCGGAATTTATTTATTTTTACATTCGTTTAATTCTTGTTGAACGAACAACTGTTTTTGACAAATGGTCGTTGCCTTGTTGCTGAGAAAATCTATACTTGTCAATGCTACCTGTATAATTGTATCATGGTGAAAAAGCATCTGCAGCTGCTGAGGTTGTTGTTTTTTTTCAGTTCAACGTTTTCAACATTAGGTCTGTTCCCGTACTATAAAGTTCTAGTCCAATTTACCATTTTCACACGCTTTAGTCCGAGAAACGTTCCAGTACTCGAAAAAATGGTAAAAGAGAGTGCAATCGAGAGATTAAAAAATGTCCCCTCCCTGTCAAAAGCTGAAAGTTTTAGTCCGAGAAATTTCTTCTGGCAAAAATGGTAAAAGTGTCAAACGGCTTAAAATCGTATGTTTACATGTTAGCAAAGAAAGTACAGATTCTCAAAACTTCTTCGAAATAAATAAAAACTATTGGAATGGAAACCAGATATATGGTAAATTGTGTAACAACTACATATAAATGTTAATTAAAGAATTAATTTAAATATTATCTAAAAATCTTTAGCATGTCATCTTCACTCTCGATGCTCCATATTAAACAAACGATTTTATTTGACAGTTTACACAATTTTAGTCCGAAAAGCGTTCCCGTACTTTCTTGTGTTTTTCTCTATTTTTGAGAGATTTTTCCTTACTCTCACGTTTTTGACAGTTTATCCATTTTTAGTCCAAAAAGTACGGGAACAGACCTATTGTTTGTGTTTTGAATGTCCGATTGTGACCGCTCTCTTTTTGAGTATATTTTTTGACAGGAAATGGTTTCCAAAGCAACTGCCAATGCTACCTTAGTCTGTTCCCGTACTTTTTGGCCTAAAAATGGTAGAAGTGTCAAAAACGTAAGAGTAAGGAAAAATCTCTCAAAAATATTGAAAAAAAAAAAAAGTGCGGGAACGCTTTTTGGATTAAAATCGTGTAAACTGTCAAATAAAATCGTTTGTTTGATGTGAAGCATTGGCAGTGCAGACGATATGCTAAAGATTTTGAACAATATAAAAATTAATTCTCAAATAAACATTTATATTTAGTATTTACACAATTTACCATGTTTTTGGTTTCCATTCCAACAGTTTTTTATTTATTTCAAAGAACTAGTATTGCCTGTGGTCGAAATTCGACCAACCAATATCGATTTTTCTCTTGTTTTTTTTTTGTTTTTTTTTTTAAAAAAAGCTTGGCAAAGTTTAAAAGAAGATGGCTTTATCGTAGACGCATCAGTAAATTTTGACGTGACAGTGTATCTTTATCTTTGTCATTATCCTTGAATTCGTTCCAAAACTTATCTTTATTCATATTCTTATTTTTATATGTGTTCTAATAATTGACCTACTTCCGGTCCAAATTCTTGTTTTAATCCATGTCCAAAGCTCTGACCTTAGTCTTGTTCAAATCCTTTCCTAATCCTTGTCCCACTTCTTTTCTAAATCTTTATACTAATTGTACTTATCTTTGTTCTATTTCTTGTCATTATACTTTTCCCAATCTTGCCCCAAATATTGTTTTGGATGTGTCTCAATCTTCCTTGTCCTTGTCGAAGTAATCTTCCCAATTCTTGGCAGAACTCTTGTCCTAATACTTGTCCAATTCTATACTCTAATCTTTGTCCTACTCCTTATCTTATTTCTGATCCTAATCTTTGTCCACATCTTTGTTCTTATCCTTTTTCTAATCCTTATTTTAATTTTAATTTAATTTTTTTTTGCTTTTACATTTAGTGCATTCCGGTTACTTTAATCAAGGGGTTCCCTGAAAGACACTGATTCAATTCATTTTTTATTGTTGTAAAATTAAATTTTTCTTAACACTATAATTTTTGTTTTATCATATTTGTCGTGCCTCATATACACTCCAAGTAATAATTCTATGCAACGCCGTTGAATGATTGATGAATTTAGGTTCTTGCAGCGGCTCTCTCCGCAGTATCGGAACGGTATAAATATTTTGGAATTTCTTTCGCTTAAGGAAGACAGAGAGATTCAAAATACAGCCCTGAGTATGAGAATGCATACATTTATTTTAAAATGTAATAATCACATAATATATTAAATTTTTTTTGTTATTTTTATTATTCGGCATATCTGTGGCACAGTACCTTTCGAATGATGTTAGTTTCATTCCCTTTTTTTTATTATAAATATTAAAAAAGTGTACCACTACATTCGATGTTTGCGTATTAATAAATAGATAATATATAAAGTAGATAAGGAAATGGCTTAAAACATAGATTTGTGTATATAACTTTTGAGTGGTTTGAAATATATGAAAAATTTTTTCACAGAAATTATTTTTTAAGCTATAGAACTTTGTAAAAAATACAAAAACAACATTTTGAAAATTGTAATTTTCATCAAAAAAATCATAGGGGGTAGCCCATGATTTTCAATGATAGAAACACTTAATTAAATAATGTGTCAAAATGAAGCAATTTTTGCAAATAAATGATATGGTATATGAAAGAGTGTGAGAGAAGAAAATAGAAAAACAAAAATAAAATTACAAAAAAAGAATGTCTGGTCTAATTTTTAAGCAAAAATTTAATATTTTAGAGTTTTTTTGAAAACAACATAAGAAATTGAATTAGTGAGATAACGGTAAATCTTTTCTTATTTCTCAAAATTTATTTAATTAAGCTTTCAGACAAAGAAAATTTAGGGAAAATCGATTGAAAAATGGCTGAGATATTTGCATGCAAAATCAAAATTTGAAATATCAATTGTTTTTTTCTCATTCTGAGGCAATGACATTGCTTTAAGAAATGCATTGCATGGAAAAAATCTAGAGGTTTCAAAATATCGCAATACTTTTGATGTCCTAATAACGGGAAATTTTTTTAACATACTATTCGTGGAAAATATTAGCAAAAAAGTTTTCGTATTCCGTTATTTTTCTCAACCAACGAATTTTCATACAAAAAACGTTGTACTGAAAACATCTATAGTTTTCGAGATATCACAATAATTTTGATGTCAAAATAACGGAAATTTTTCGAAATTTACTATTTGTAAGCAATTTTACCATCACAATATATATTGACACTTGTTACATGAAAAAGTGCTTGTTGTAGGGTAACCGTAAACGATGGTGAAAAATATTAAATTTTTTTTTGCACATCTTATGAATGTCTAAATTTCTTTCTTATATCATGTTTTTCCATCTCTTATAGTTTAGCTTTTATTTAATAAATGCTCTTTTTCCGCTCATATTTGAGGTCAAAGGTCACTAATCTTATATTCAATCATATTGTGTAGCCAGCTTTTCATCTGATACCACATTCTTCATTCTACCTCTTCCCAGTTCTGAGATCCCTAACTAAAATTGATATAAACTTTCAACGTTAATATTTCGGGTCAAAGGTCATCAATTAAAAATCTAACATAATTCGGCACATCTATGGTGCAGTACCTTTCGAATGATATACGTTTCATTGTCCTTATTCTAAAATAAATATTGAAAAAGTGTACGACAACATTTAATGTTTGCGTATTAATATATAAGATTTTTACTGTTTTGCAATTTCTTTCCTAACATGTCAACATATGATTTTAAGCAGTTTGACACTTTTACCATTTTTGCCAGAAGAAAGTTCTCGGACTAAAACTTGCAGCTTTTGACAGGGAGGGGAAATTTTTTACTCTCCCGATTGCACTCTCTTTTACCATTTTTTCGAGTACAACAACGCTTCTCGGACTAAAACAGGGCTGGGCATTCTAACACAGTCACATATTATTATGTCTTGTTAGTATTGGTGCTCTCTCGAATTGCGCACACTGAGCAAAATAGTTGTCCCAATTATCTAGATTTGTAAGTTTTTCTTTTTTATTTTATGTTTTTATTTTTAGTCATCGGTATTGTTCATTATTTTTTCTATTAATTAATTAATTAATACAAGTAATATGAATGAATAATGTAAAGAATCTAAAAAGATAATATGAATGAGTTATATTAAACCTTAATATATACGAATAATTATTTTAATATAAAATCATAATATATATGAATAATTTAAATTGATAACGAAAAATATGTAAGTAAATAATAAGGAATTAAATAAAATAAGTAAACAATTAATCAAAAAATCAAGTATTAAAAAATTAATAAGGAATGTGAATGAACAATGCAAAATGTTTTAATAGCTTATAAGTATTAATTATATGAAACCTTAATATATACGAATATAAAATTCTACAAAATAAAAAAAGACATGCATAAGTATTATAAATCTACAATAAGTTGATTTTTCACGAGTGTACATATAATTTGCAGCGCAAAACGACATAGGTCCTAACAGCATCACCGTCAGCGAACGACTGAATTATATTCTTTTCTGTTGTGAGCTTTATGTACATGTGAAAAGTTACGCTCACAGAGAGCTCAGTGAGCTATGGAGCGCCCTGCGCTGGACTAAAACCTTTAAAAATGGTAAATTGGACTAAAACTTTAGAGTACAGGAACAGGACTCTTGTAATTATTAGGTCTATTTCCGTACTCTACACTGTGTTAGATTTGTGCAACGGCTTCTAGCAAGTTTAAAGCAAAAAATAGCTGTTTTTGAATGCAGACGTGTCAAACGTAAATTGCGAAATTAAAATTTTATTTTTTAATGCAAAACTGAACAATTACTTCATTTTTATTTATTATTATTTATTTAATGTACGTAAATTTCTTTTTAGGCACACAATTTGTGAATTTATTTATCGCAAAACATAAACAATTATGAAATGTAATTTGACATTTGCTTCTCCTTATTGATGCTTTTTCTTCTTGATGCTTGTTCTTACTTTACTCGAAGACTTGAGTTCTAGAAGTCTCTGTGCACTTTGTGTGCTCGAGAGAGCGATTTTATGCTTGTTCTTCTTCTCCCAATTTAAGCACAGAAAGTACGGAACCATAGTATAATTAATCAGGTAGGTGTGACAGTTTTCAATCGAACATGAATTGTCAAAAATCATACAAAACAAAGCAAACAAAAAAACAAAAAAAAAACAAACATATTCATTTGATTTTGACAATCCATTAACGATCTCGTGAGAAAATAGCCTGTTGTCAAACCTACCTGTATAATTGTATCATGGTACGGAACCAGAAAATAGTGTCCCACAAGTTACACAGTGTGAGTACGGAAACAGACCTATTATACCGTGCATGTTATCCATGGTGGAATAATTAGGTCTGTTCCCGTACTTTTTGGGCTAAAAATGGAAAACTGTCAAAAACGTGAGAGTAAGGAAAAATTTCTCAAAAATATTGAAAAACATAAAAAAGTACTGAAACGCTTTTTGGACTAAAATTGTGTAAACTGTCAAATAAAATCGTTTGTTTATATGTGGAGCATTGGCAGCGCAGACGACATGCTAAAGATTTTGAAAAATATAAAAATTAATTCGCAAATAAACATTTATATTTAGTTTTTACACAATTTACCATGTTTTTAGTTTCCATTCCAACAGTTTTTTATTTATTTCAAAGAACTTTTATTGTTTTGCAATTTCTTTGCTAACATGTAAACATATGAGGTCTGTTCCCGTACTTGCAAGTTTGTGAAAACTTTCGAGAACTTGCACAAGTTTTTACTAAATAGCGTTCCCGTACACCAAAAACTTGCAAAAGAGAGCGACAATGAGAGAGTAAAACATTTCCCCTCCTTGCGATAAGTTGCAAGTTCTGCTACACAAATTTCGTGTAGTAAAAACTTGCAAGTTGTCATGTGTTGGCAGAAATATCAAAATTTTCGCTAGAATAAAAAAAAAACAGATGGACAAGTGCATCAAGTATAAATTTGAGCTTAAAATGGAAAATAAAAACACAAATATTCAAGTTAATTGTTCGCCAGGTACATATAGCTATATATTTAATCAATTAGTGCAGCTAATTTATCAGACATTTACTATGTTTCCATGGCGAGTTAACTCGGGGTTTACTCGGGGTTAACTCGCTATGGAAACGCGAGTTGAGTTGAGTTTCGTTAAATCCACGAAACTCCACGAAACTTGTAAGATTTAACTGGGTTCTATCTGTCAAAGTGAATGCTGCCATTTAGTATCTATTTCGCTAGTAAAACAATAACAAAAATGCAAATGAAATTGACAAGTTCGACTCAACTCGATGCTGTGCATGGAAACACTATCGAGTTAGCGACGCCATTTTCTTAACTCGACGAAAACCCTAACCCCGAGTTAACTCGCCATGGAAACATAGTAATTGTCGAACTCTTCAAAAATATTTTTTCGTTTCATTAGCGAAATGTTCGTCCAACATATGTTTGATCAAAAGTTGCAAGTTTTTACTAAAAAGCGTTCCCGTACTTTTTAGTATTTTTATTGCTCGGAGACAATTTTTCTGCTTACTCTCTTGAATTTTGCAACTTGCAAGTTTTTACTAAAAGAGTACGGGAACAGACCTATGATTTTAAGCAGTTTGACACTTTTACCATTTTTGCCAGAAGAAATTTCTCGGACTAAAACTTGCAGCTTTTGACAGGGAGGGGAAATTTTTTACTCTCTCGATTGCACTCTCTTTTACCATTTTTTCGAGTACGGGAACGCTTCTCGGACTAAAACCTGTAAAAATGGTAAATTGGACTAAAACCATGGTATAATAATACATGGTAGCATTGACAACTGCTTATTTTCTCTTCAACAGGAAAACATAAATTGTCAAAAACAGCTTTTTGTGGAAATACATCAGCAGCTGCTGTGGTTGTTGTTTTTTTCACTTCAACGTTTTCAACATTGCTTGTGTTTTCAATGGCGGATTGTGAGCGCTCTCTTTTTGAGTATATTTTTTGACAGTATATGATTTCCCAAGCAACTGTCAATGCTACCATGTATTATTATACCATGGACTAAAACTTTAGAGTACGGGAACAGACCTATTATAAGGTGTTCTCATCCCATAACATTTTTCAATATATTTTTTTTAAATGCTGCCTTATTTTGACAATCTGAAGGGTTTCATATAAACGTTTTGTATAAAAATGTCAAAATAATGCAGCCTATTTTTCTGATATTCCGAATATTCAAGTAACTTCAAGTTACTGGACAAAACTTGGTTTTTGCATTGTTTATAAGTGATTTGGATTGATTTGGAGTGATTTGGAATCATAATTTCTAAATGACTGGGCTGGTTTTTTCATTTCGGACGACTTTATTCTAATAAATATATTTTGAGCTCATTACAGAATATTTCTTGATATTTAATAAGATACCGAATGTTTTCTGTCTGATGTAGGGCATCCATCTATCGGTTGAGAGTCTCGATGCAAAGATCAAGTAACCACTACGCTAAATAAGATGAGAAGAACTAATGTTATATCCGGAAAGGAGTTTCGCAAAATTACCGAAGCAGATTGAAAAGCTTCTGTTGCTATATCCGCTTTAATAAATATGATTGACGTTATATTCAAAATTGGGTTTGGTAAAATAGTTGAAACAATTTGAAAATTTTCAGACATTACAACGAAGAATAAGAATGGCCATCGACTTTATCAACTATATAATTAACGAATGATCTACTTACCTATAGAAAAACAAGCAGAAAAACGTGTTAAATGTGACCAGTTAACTTGACTAATTTACTTCCTTTTTGCGGTTTTAAAAAATGCAACAGTTTGAATAAAGTCTTGGCAACAGTCTGTTGCTACAAATTTTTCTTCTTTGTCTAACGCTTCAGTGCATTTTAGGAAAAAAGTTTATTCAACAACAACATATTTGTGACCGTCTTAAGCAATCTATATAAATATTCCAGCTATGGGTTAATGTTGGTCAGTTCATTTATTATATCGGGACAATCAGTCGAAAAGAATAGCTGCGATGGTAAGCTGGATATCATCAATTTTTAATTTATTTAACAAAATATTTCTTTAAATTTAAAGGCTTTGCATAATGTGTGCATTATTATAATCAACATGTTGATTTCCGCAAATGCATTATCATTCTATGATGGTAGTTTCTATCCAAAAATGAATATCTGGGATTCGCTACGTCCTGGCGTACTCTTACATGCACTGGATCAGGTAACAGTCAATGAGCAACATATCGATGCACCAGTGCCACTTGCCTCGCCATCATCAACACCAACACCATTGCAACTACCACGCACAGGTTTAGCGACAAAAATACAACGTCGAGTTTCGAGCAGTGCTGAAAATCAATACTCAAACGAGGATCATCTGAATGCAGATCATAGCAACGAATATGATTATGACAAAGCATACGATCAGTTTGTGCAGCACTATTTTAACTCGGCCAGAAGCGCTGAGCTCGATGAAGACAGTGCCAGTGTTGAATCGCATGAATCACCCTACAGTAGAGACAATGAGGAGCACTCGGAGCCCTTGTCAGCGGCGGCATCAAAGAAGACATCAACAGAAAAATGCAAAAAAGTGCATCGAAATCGTCAAGAATGTGTGATATGCAAGAATCTCAAAAATAACGAAAAGTCCGAAACATGCTCATATTCAACGGAATCGGAACCACAAACATATGCTTATAACGAGAAGAAAAGCTACAAGAAACAGAAAAAATCCAGTGACGAAAGTGATGAAAGTACTGACAGTGATGAGGACGAGGAGGATGAGGAGAAACAACCGAGCGAAATTGTACCTAAGAGCAAGAAATCCAAAATCAAAGCTACTCGTCAGGGAAGCTCCAGTAAAGCAGCAAAATCAAATACAGATCAACACAAAATAAAGGGCTTAAAAAAACGCAAGGATACGAGTTCTTGCATAAAAAAAGTACATAGACATAAAATTTGCTATAACTGTTATAATCCAGATGGTAAGCAACTGAGCAGGTGCTATGCCAAGTCAGCTGACGGCGCTGGCAATCGTACACGTACAGAGCAACAAGTTCAGAAATCCGAGAAGAAAATCTACAAACGCATGGTTAGCTATTCCTATGCCAATGGTAAGGAATATGATGATGCTAAGAGCAAAGAGTCCCTCAATAGAGCGGACAATTCAACGCATGCAGACACATCGCCTAGAGTTAAGCGTAAAACTATTTTTTAAATTTTAAGCAACAAGACTAGGGCGAAATATACCATTTTAGCAAAAAAGTTATCCTTTTCGTCATTTAGCGTCATGTATAAAAAAAAAATATTTGTGTCAATCGTATAAATTTGTTTTAAGAAAAAATCCCTAAAGTCATCCGCCGGTTATAAGGTTTAATTATTCCCGATTTTAAAGAAAGTCATATTATTGACATTAATAGTGTGACCATTTACTCGGGACATGACCCGGAATTTTGGCAACTGTCCCGGTGTTCCCAAATCGGACTAAATGTCCCAAAAGTGTGCGAGAAATTTTTTGTTCATCAGTTCGGTTATTTGACAAAATTTATAACGGCTAAAAAATTCCGGAATGGAATAAGGCAAGACACCATTTGATATGCGCTGGGTGGAGTGGTTCAAACATATTGCGACAAAAAACGCGCCTTACAAGCTTTAAGGAGATATAGTCCAATGTATTTATCGTTTTTTCGATACATCGGCTTCAGTCGAACGAGACGTTTCGACCTTAAACCAAATTTGGACGAAGGAAAACATAATATTCTGCTTAAAAAAACGCCAGAAATGTTGAAAAAGGTTGCGATAAAAATCACAACAAACAAAGAATACGATTGAACAAATGGACGAAGAAGAAGCAATCCTTAGCCATCGTTCATTTTTATTTTAAAAGATTTTAACTCGAAAAATAAAAGCAGTCAAACAAAATAAAATAAACTTTATCTATTTTTTATTTAAATTTTTGCGATTTTTTTATTCCTTAATTATTCCGAAACGTCCCCGTTTTCACTGAATAATGTCTCCGAATTTGAAACAATGTCCCCGAAATTTTGGCCGAATGTTCCCAAATACCACAAAAGATGGTCACACTTGTCATGAACCCATAACACCGAAAACCCCGAAGCGCTACAAAACTAGTGTCATATATTCAACAAAATTTATAAACGGCTCTTTCCAATAACTAGAAAATAAAGAATTATTTCGAACAATGTAAATCACAAAACTTTTAAAAAAAACTTAAATTAAAAACTGAACCCGTTTTCAATCTCATTTAAACATTCCTTTTTAAACTTATTTTTACCCAGGGCAAGAGTTGATCGTCAAGTTCTTAATATTTTCTCCAAAAATCAAATGATAAAATAAGGTGACAAATAAGGAGGATAAGGGGAGCAAATAGTCAAGTCTGTCCTCAAGCCTTTTCTTCTAAATATTATACATCTCTCACTCACAATCTCATAACTAGACCATCATGTCTTGATCAGTGTAAAACACGACCATGAAAAAGAGTAATGGCGTTTTTTTTTTTCTAGGCAAAAAATTCTGCCCTCTGAGAGTGCAGAATATTTTACATTTTGGCCTGAACTCAAAAAATGTTGACCTGTGCTTAGTCGAGAAAAGATCAGAAAAATGCAACATTGTATTATTAGGGGGTATATTAATTTTGTCACTCCGTTTGTAACGCCCATAAGGCGTAGTAGGTATAGAAAAATATATATATTCTTGATCAGCATCACCACCCGAGTCGATTTAGCCATGTCCGTCTGTCTGTGATCACGATTACAGCCGTAATGTTCAAGCTATCATCACGAAATTATATATATAAGCTTTTATATAAAAAATAAAGGTCAAGTTCGAAAATGAGCCAAATCGGATGAAAACCACGCCTACCTCCCACACAAAGTAACTTTATCAAAACGGTAAAATCACTTAGAATTCCACAAACATTAATGTATGGACTTGAAATTTTGCATATGAGTTTTGATATTTAATATATAATCTAAGTATGAAATTCAACCAAATCAAATGAAAACCACGCCTACCTCCCATACAAAGTGACTTTATAAAAAAGCTAAATTCTCTATAAATTCCAAAAAAAATAATATACGGACTTGAAATTTTGCATATACACTTTGATATATAACATGTTTTCTGTGTATGAAATTTAACGAAATCGAGTGAAAACCACGCCTATCTCCCATACAAAGTTATTTTATCAAAAAACAAAAGAGAATATTTTCTGTTGAAACTATGACGAAAATGTTTATACAAATAAACATTTTATTGATTGCTTAACGCTTTGAATATACTTTGGTTCGGTCGTGGGGGTATTTTAACTTCGGCCCAGTCGAAGATCATTTCTTACTAGTTTTCAAGGATGTGTTGGCTGTACTGTTGCTTACTTTTGAGAACAATTTTTATAATATTTTTTTTGTCATCCGTGAAAAAGCTCATACTTTAATGAAATTTCAATGATAACGTTTGTTATTTTCCTAACATGTCACTGTTTTTGTTCATTCAGTTGGTAGCATTTAAGGGCAGAATTTAAAACCGTCGATCTTGAGAGTGCAAAAATTCTGAATTTTTTCTACTTTCGAGGTCAACATTTTCGAGAAAAGAACACGATTTAATTTACAGGTCAGAATTTTATTCGAGAAAAGAACACATAAAGGGCAGAGTTCTCAAAGAGGGCAATTAAATGCAGAATTTTTTTGAGAAAAAAAAACGTCATAAGAATGAAAGAAGTATGGATCATAACAAAAAATTAGAATGAAATTTATTATGACGGAAATATTTCAGTTGGTTCGATTAAATCCGTTCGATTAAATTCGAGTATATGAGGTTTGATCGATACATTTAAAAAATATGTGTTTTTGACAAAGTGGCAGACAATCAAAGTTAATGGTTCGACTTTTACTAAAAAAAACTATCTATTCCGGGCCTATATCGTAGCTCCTCCACCGACGATGGAACTTCTAATAGCATGTTTCCACGGCACCCTGAACAACGTAATTCGGCTCTCATTCGTAATTCGAGGCTGAATTATGTTCCGAATTAACTAATTCGCCCTACAACATTTGACAAGCTAAATTACCTCATTCGAAGTTGATTCAGTTTGAATTAACATCCGAATCAAGTAGAAATCGGTTTTATCTCTAATTTTTATCGAAAATTAATCGAAAACAGCAATAGAAGAAAGACAAACAAAACAAAAAGTCAAATTCAGCTATCAAAGTGAGTATTGCTTTCAGCTCTACATAGTTTCAGCTGTCAAACTGAATTAAGATTTCTTCGTGGGAACAGGCTATTTCACATTCTTAATTCGTAAGCCAAAATACTTGATTCAGAGTGCCGTGGAAACATGCTATAAAAATGCAATTTGCTGTTGCCTTCTCATAATTCTTCTCTCATGATTCATAAGTGCTCCAGAGAGAGGACCGAGAGCGGTAGGCGGCAGACTAGGCAGTCGTCAACGGATTCTTCTCTTTCAACGCTCATATCTCAATTTTGTTCGGATCGACTTGAAATTTTAAGGACGCATAACTTCGAAGATAGGTTTACTTACAAAATTTGCAATAATAAAAAATCGATGAAAAATTAAGTTAAAAGTTGGAGTAACCCCTTAATGTGTTTATGTTTGACCATGATAAGTTTGTTTAAACTCAGTGAAATTTTACACCGTAATGAGGACCCAAATCATCTCAATAACTCAAACTAGGACCCAAAACTTGGTAAGTTTATCAAAAAAATGTACAACCACAACTATAATATTGTGTTAGTATTGACTTCAGTTTGACATAAATTATGCATAGTGCTATATCTTTCACAGCGAAGTTTCCAATCTCGTTATCTCTGTTTCTATCTCATTATATTTGTTTCAAAATGAGCCTACCTTGCTATTTATTGATCATAGCATATTCTGGAAGTCCAATTATCGACACCAAAATGCCTTTTTTATGCATTATTATCTGGTATGGAACCACTATATTTAAAGCTCTGTGTTGTTTCTGTATTTGTCTTTTGACTTTGCTTTGCGTTTTGTGTTGCTACATGAGCCTTTACTCTCAATGCTCCGTAACTTTCTCCGTGACCATAGCTGATTATGATACATTTTATATAGTGTACCTATATTAATTGTTGAGCTTTTTTAGTGTTTTAATGCCAATTCTTCAATCAATCTGAGAGAGTTCTGCGAGGAAATGAAACAAAAGGCAGTATTTTTTTATTCTTACAAAAGAATATTTATTTTACACAATAATTATATATTTTTCTTATACACTGCAAGAATTGATTTTTGTTTTTTTTTTTTGTTTTTGTTTTAAAAGTTACTTTTACACATTTCATTACACAAATACAAATAATTATAAAATATAAAACTTATTACAAAATACAAAAAAACAAAATCAATAAAAAAAGTCATAATAAAGTACAATAAATATTAACTTAGTTTAAAATCAAGAACGCAAGATAAAATTTGTCACTGATATTGTAAAATTTTGTTTTTTTTTTACTACCACTACAAGTAATTATACAAAATATTTAAGCTTAAGAACTAAATTGAAACGCACATTTATTTGATTGCTTATAAGGGCAAAAAAAAATTTAAAGATTTGTATTTTAGTTTAAGTCGTCAAGAATTTTATGTAAAATAATTGCACTATTATTTCGCTGCTTGTTGTTTTTTATTTTTTCTTTATACTTGGTTACAATGGCACTTTTTTGTTGATATATATTTAATTTGTTCTGTTTCAAGCTATGTAAGCAAATTTAAAAAAAGAATATTTTTGTTTGATAAAATTTAATACAATTGAAATTTTTAACTGTGGATGGATTTGGTTAGTTGTATTGATTTAAATAATTTCAAAAAATATCGTAGTTCTTCAGGCGTTCCTTCAGTGAGTGAGAAGCCTGTTGTTCGAAACCAAATCTTAACTAAACTCGTGTACAGTGCCGTGTTTTGTTCTAGTTCAAGGTAGAAAAAAAACTTTATAACGTTTTTTTTTTTTTGAGAAAAAAATATCGAGAAAATCTCCCCGATTCAACTCATAATATTTTTATCTACTTCGCTACTCTTTCAAATTTGTTATCCCCTTAAGAAAAATGTTAAATATTTTTAATTGCCTTTATAAAACTTGCAATCAATCATATCTGTTTAAATAAAAGCAATTTAATTATAAATTTTTTGTTTTTTTATATGTAAGCATTAGTAGTAATATTTAATTTGTTTTTATAAAAGTAGTAAAATTATAGTTAATTTAATATAAAGTATTTGTTTTGTATATCATAATTACAGCACCCTAAAAAAAATACCGAATCCATCTCATGTTTGCGCTCATAATTCTAGCAGAGAACTAGCGATAGAATAAAATACAATTTTACAAAAAATATTTATTAAAAAGAATAAAACAAAAATACAAAAACCGTCTCGACAAGTTCATTCACAAAAACGGTTTCCTTAGCTAATCATTATAAAGGATTTACCCCTATTTTTCGGAACTTTAGCTAACTACGTGATATGCTAGAGAAAATGATTTGGAGAAAAAAATCGAACCAATTCGGGAACATTTTGTAAACAAGATAATTTTATTAATTTTGACACAAGATAATTTTTTAAGATTTTCGCTTGAAACCTTTATTTATAAAATAAGGTTTTCCTGCCTAATTTTGTAAGCAATATTATTTTAAACAAATATTTAACACAGAAAACTATTTGGGTTCACTTTTCTTACATTGGAAACGTTTCTAGATTAAATAATAAATTAAAAGTTAACATATTTTAAACACATATTTTTAATAAAAATCTGTTTTTTCAGGGAGTTAATTAGATATTTGTGTATGTAGGTGTGTTTGTATTTTATTTAGGTAGTATTGCTTAATTCCACGGCGTTAACTTGCTTTTTTTGTGTGTGTATGTGCTTAGTTTTGTAAAGTTTTTGTTGTTGTTGTTGTGATTTTGCTGTTGAGCTGAGTGGGTGAAGAATGATGGGTGGTTTTATATTAATTACTGTTGATGTTATTCTGATTTTGTACGCTATCCATGTTGGGTATATAGTCGAGCGCCATCATGCAGGCAAAGACGGTCATTACCATTTTTGGCTTAACTTCTGTGATATCTTCGGGTAACGCATAGACACGTGCGCCGATCTTACGTGCCATAGAGATGGCATACTTGGCATTGGCTAGATTATCCTGTAATTAAAAATAAATATTTTAACACACGAACTCATAAACGAACCATATGCAAAATCTTACCTCTTCTGTTCCTGTTGTTCGTACAAGCTCATAGTTGATGCTGCCTTCCTTGATGGCATCGATAAGATCGATTACAATTTTGCCATTGGCAATCGCAGGATCGTTGAAGTTCTTTAAGCTAGATTCCTTGCCAGCTTCGGAGAGCTTGTTGTTCACCCACTGCACGATTTCCTTCTCTATGATGGGGTTGCCAGTGTTGGCCAGGCGCGATAGTATCGACAGAGTATAGGCGCGCATAATTTGCCAAATCAAAGCTGCAGAGAGAGAAAGAAACGGAGTTAATTTTTTTTAATATTGCAACATTATTTTGAAATCAATTGGATTAATCAACTAGTTCATTTCAAATCAATTTGAGCTAGTTTTAAAATTTGCAAACGACATTCTAAGCAGATCGTAAGGTATGGATAGACCTTTAGGTAAAAGTAAAGTTATAGTTAAAGTTAAAGGCAAAGGTAAAGGCAAAGGTAAAGGTAAAGGTAAAGGTAAAGGTAAAGGTAAAGGTAAAGGTAAAGGTAAAGGTAAAGGTAAAGGTAAAGGTAAAGGTAAAGGTAAAGGTAAAGGTAAAGGTAAAGGTAAAGGTAAAGGTAAAGGTAAAGGTAAAGGTAAAGGTAAAGGTAAAGGTAAAGGTAATGGTAAAGGTAAAGGTAAAGGTAAAGGTAAAGGTAAAGGTAAAGGTAAAGGTAAAGGTAAAGGTAAAGGTAAAGGTAAAGGTAAAGGTAAAGGTAAAGGTAAAGGTAAAGGTAAAGTTAAAGGTAAAGGTAAATTTAAAGGCAAATGTAAAGGAATGCTTTAGAAGTAGAATTATGCTCAGACATTTTGCCAGCCAATGAACAATTCTAAATATACTGATCGATCCAGTGTGTGGCACCGGGTATATTTTAGCTAGTTTTATACAAGATTTCAAATCAAAACCATCTCAATGACAAGTTATATACATATGTTAGAATGTATCAAAAAGCAGAAGTTTTGAACAATTCAATAAGGAATAGTTGAGATAATATAAAGGAAAAAAATTATTAGGGACTAGCTATCTTTTCGTTTGAAGTCAATCCGCAAAACTCATCAGTTTCAATACTTTAAAAGGATATTTTAGTATTAGCTTATTTAAGAACTAGTTGAGAACTATTTGAAATTTTCTTACTTACTATTTGAAATCTATTGAGAACTATTTGAACTATTTGAAATCTTTCTTAGAATAGAGACTTACCTAACGTCAAGGTAGCATTGCCATCATTAAGGTCCTGTCCAGCGATGCCCACTAGTGAGAACTTTAGCTGTTTGCCCAAATCCACGGCGTAGTTGCAATTTTCCAGTTTTTCCATAAACTTTCTCAGCGGTGTGAAACGCTTGTGCACACGATTCCAGCTAACGATGCCGGGCTTAATGATATCGAAGAGTTGGAAGATGACTAGGCCATCAGCCAAATCAGAATACAGCCAATTGACATGCGGCGATACACCCATAGAGTTCATCCAGTTGCGATAGGCTGTTGATGGTGAAAGAGAAAAAAAAAAATTAAAAACACGTCGACCAACAATTTCATAAAAACCTACTCTTCTCTTCTCTGGTCTCCTCGATGGCTTCTAAGCCCTCAATCTGCTCCGGCTTATCTAGACCCGGATGATTATTGAACAGATTAGCAACAAAGGCCAAATTCAATTTGTAGACCCCGTTGACAACGTCCTGTGGTGTCAAGAAGCTGCGACAATTCAATTTGGCCGCTTGTTGTAACATGATCTCAGCACGTGATGTCAAATCGTTCTCGCGCAGCGCATCCAGATTGATATCGGCATCATTACCAGAAATTTGTTTCAGCAGATGCGAGTATATTTCCGAATCGACAATGTCCGACTGGAAGTTGGTGCAACGACGTGAAATGCCAGCGCGTTCCAAATGATGATTGACCCAACGCAAGAGTATAGCTTCGGGTGACAACTTCATCAGATCTTCAAGTCGCTCGTTGTCGAAGAGTAAGCCAGCCAGTCCTGGACAGCTGTCCAGCGTAATGTGACTGAAGAGACCAATGCGAATAATCTGCCACAACAGACCCAACACCAAGTGAGGTTTGCCTTTGGCCAAATCGTGGGCATCAATGTTCACAATATTGCAACCAATGGCCTGTGAGGAGACCAGCGCCAGCGTTAAATTCTCGAATTCCCTGTAGACGGTGAGGTTTTTCTTGTTGATGGCGCGTTCATCGATCGTATCGGGGCAGGAATGATTGATGATTTTGCACAGCAAGATGCCATCCTTGATGGAGGGATACAGATGTTTGCCCTCCGAGTCGATGGGTAGCAAATGTTTTAAATCCTGATCATGTCCCAAATTCGAATTGATCCAATCGGAGAATGCCAGCTGTTCCTCTAGACGCACCGAATGTGTAGTGCCCTCGGAAGAAATGCTCGACATGCCGCCGAGTGTTTCAAGGTTTTCTTTTTTCGAAACAACTGTCTTGAATGTGCTCGCTACATCCTTGGACTTTAGATCTAAACAGAGGTTTTCGAATTCTTCTAAATTCAGTTTGCCTTGATGTGCGGTTCTTTGCTTGTTTTGGAATTCGGAAATCATTTCACGCACTTGATAGCCGGGTAGCTTGAAGCCGACTTGATCGAGGGCCTCTTTCAGTTCAGTGAGATCGATGAAGCCATCTTTGTTGGCATCAATCTACAATAAAAAAAAATAATAAAAGTAATGTTAGTAAAGTGCATTGCGTAGATGGAATAATTTATGAAATAATGAAATAATTTATTTTATTTAATAATAATTTATATAGAAGATTATATTCGTTTTGAAAAAAAAAACCAAAAAAATGAGGAAATCGAGGTAATCGAGGTTTTGGTTTCAAAAATAATAAACAATGCTTCAGATTTAAGCCGGACTGCTAAGTTTCTCAACCTTCTAATTCTCCTTCAAATGAGTAATACGAGTAAAATAATCTCAAATATCTTGAAAATATGTTGAGAATCTTAAGGGGGGCATTAGGTCCTCCACTCGTTACTGCTCATTAAATAATAATTGTAAATTAATATGCGGTGTTAGTAAGCAAAAAAAAATGTTAATTGAAAAATATGTTTAGAAAATGAACAAATGTTAATAGAGTCTGACTCAGCGTAACAAACAATAAGCAAAACAGTTAAAAGCAATTGAAAAACGTTTGAACCCACGCATTTTGTTGCCGCTTTTAAAGTGTTAATAGCAAATAAACAAAAATGATAAGCTGAAAAATAAATGTTAAAAACCAACAACAAATAATGTTGCTCATATACGGCTCAATGGAAGTTTAGTGTTTTTTCGTAATGTTTGCATTAATTATCGTTTTTTTCTTTGTAAAGCGAAGAAGCGATCTTTATATATGCCGCAACAACAGGCAAATATGCTAACAGGGAGGGCAGGGAGGTTGAAAAGTTGTTAGAATCGGGTGATTGCAAATGTTGTCAAGTCAAATATGGACAATGGAAAACAAAGCTACATATTTATATGTTAAAAAGACAGTCTTGGAGAGTGTTTATTAGGGTGATTCACAGATTCACGTGCTTGAAGAGGATTCAATTTGGATACATGATTTTACATTTTGATTTTTGCAAAATTGTCAAAATGAAATAGAGTTGTAAAGCGTGTGTTATTGTAATATTTGTTGATTAAAAGATATTTTTGGATAACTTGTAGTAATAACGTATGGTGAATAAGATCGAGACACGTTTTTCGCAGTAAAAATATAAATTTCTTGAAACTAGCAACAACAACTTTTAATGCAATAATGTATGTTTCGTCATTTCATTTTAATTAATATTTAAATCACTATTTAATTTGCTACTTTTGTTTAATACTATTATTTGTGCACAGCAACACTTGGTGCACAAAAAATTGCTGAATAAAAATTAATGCTGAATTGCAATGTATTAGGTTTAAGATGAGGATGAAATAAATGAAATGAACACTTGAAATTTATACACGATAGACGGGAGTTTGAATTCTAAGCGTTGCGGCATATAACACATAAAACACACAACATAACAAGTTTACTTTACTTAAACATTAAAAAATACAAATTATAACACACTTTAAAACAAAGGAAAAACAGTAACATAAACAATCAAACATTAATCTAATTTAAAACGAATTAGAATTCGTAAAAACTATTACGATTTTTCATGGCGCCCGAGCAGGGACTTGTTATTTAAAGTGTTGAGTGGTTGTGTCGTGAGTTAGCGAGTGTTAAGCGCGGAATTTATAAATGAAAAACTAAAAAATATTTCATATAAAAGGTTATAAATTAAAAAAAAAAAAAAAAAAAAAAAAAAAAAAATACATATATATACATAAAGTGCCGGTCATCGACATTTTTCCGCCATAACCGTTGCCATACTGTGCTGCTGGCCTACGCTGCCGTTTGCTGCTCTGCTACTGTTGCTGCTGGTTGCTGCTCTGCTACCGCTGCTGCTGTTTGCTGCTCTGCTACTGTCGTTGCTGCTGGTCTGCTCATATTCTGCTGCTGCCGTCAGCTGTTGCTTCATCGTTGCTGCCAAATTATCGCTGCCCTAATGGTCTGCAGTTGCTGCAAGTGCAAAAGGGAAGTAAAACAGGTACATAAATGCAATTAATTCAAAAAAAGTGCAAAAGATTAACTGCTAAAACTAGCAAGGCGAAATCGCTTTAATTTATAGCCGGTATATTATCAAGTACCGAGACTTTAATTGCAGATATACAAAACGAAATTTTATATTAAAAATCGTTTTGAGCACAATTAATTGCATTTCCCTTTAAAATTTACACATACATATGTACATATATAAATTTATTATAAATAAGACGTGAAACAACAAAGTGCGTGGCGCAGATTTTAATAGCCATAACAAAAAAAAAGTACCAAACGCATAAAATTATTGAAATAAATTCAAGTCAGTGGTTAAATTCGCCATTATTAGCGCCAGAAATCCCGAACGTTTGCAATCGGTTTTATTTATAAAAGTTCCGTCGGTAATGAAGCCAATTTTGATAAAAAATTGAGAATTCGTGTTTTAGTGTAAAATCGAATTTAATACGCGTTCCGTCGGCAATTGAAACCAATTTTAATAAAAAACTGAGTGAAAGTAAAGTGCAACATATACAAATAATATAAGCCAAAGAAGTGAGTGCATTTTTCTTTTCGGTCAAGTATACACACTGCGTTCTATACACACACATACATGCATTGACTCTCTTCCTTGGAATTGTACTTTTCACTCAAAGCGAATAGTGTTGCCACCTAGTTCAAAAGTTCATGGGATTTTCTCTCCGTTTTTCCGGCATAATAATATATTTAAATTTTAAGCGAATTTTACTTAATACAACAATTATATAATAATAGCTACACTTAGAAAATTTTCTTATTTCAAAATAAATATTTTCTAAAGGTTATTTCTTTTCGGCATAATAACGTACTGCAATTTTAGCGTACATTTAATAAATTAATAGTAGCAAGATTATTAGCTACACTGAGAAAATTATACTCAGTTTTTTAAAAAATAAATATTTTTGTGGATTTTTCGAATTTGTTCCGGCACCCCTCCGTGTAATTTAAACAAATAACTGTGTGAGGCTTTTAATACCAATATTAAAAGTTATCAGTGCGAATAATTTCGGTAAACTTCACTTACCGAAGATTTTAAACATATTCTAACCATTGAGCTTAGAATAGTTAATTAACAACAAATAATTTAATTTTGGTCGCAAATTTATTGCAAATTGCGTTTGTGTTAATTAATTTTTCGGAAAATTCGCAGATATGGCTCCAAAGCGTCAAAATTCTCCACACAATGATGGGTCGGAACAGTTACTCAAACAGAGAGACACTGTAATGGCAAACATTCTTAGAATGAAACAGGCCTTACAAGAGAAAACCATTTCTTTCAACCCTCTCGAATTAGAATGTCGCTTGGACATTCTTAATTCATACATTGAGCAAGCGATGACTCTTCAAAGACGGATAGAGTCAATCGATGCCACCGATGACTTTCGCTCAAGTCTTGAAGACGCATGTGTTTCCACAAAATCCTTATTTTTGCAAATACTAAGCAAACATAGGAAGTCTAGTGTTCCAGAAACCTCGTTTGGATGTGGTCAACATCAATCTAGACTTCCTAACATGCGTCTTCCCAAATTTAGCGGAAAATATTCGGATTACAAGAATTTCATAAGCCTTTTCGAAAATCTTGTGGATAATGATCACACATTGACAGACATTGAGAAATTCAATCATCTGCTCTCATGCTTATCCGATGAAGCTCTGGGTACAGTAAAGGCCTTTCAAGTTACGGAGAGAAATTATCCGAAGGCTCTAGCTAGTCTGAAAAAAGTTTATGACAACAATTGTCTTATATTTTTCGACAGCATTTCAAAGCTCTTTGATCTTCCAGAGATCAACAAGCCATCGGCTTCTGGCTTACGTACCATTATCGACACTGTATCGGCGATTTACGACTCCCTATTGTCAATAGGAGATGACAAGAATATCACAAATGCTATTCTTATCCATTTAGTAATGTCGAAGGTCGATCCAATCACGAAATCCAAATGGGAAGAACAGCTTGATTATGATAAGCTTCCCTTATGGAGTGATTGTGAAAATGCTCTAAATAAGCGATACCATCATATTTCTGCTGATGAGGCTTCCACATCCAAGTCTAGAGTTAGCAAACCAAAGCAGGATAATAGCTCAAAAAGAAATTTTAAATCTTCGTTTGCTTGCAATAGGTCAACTACTGAGCATGATGGAAAGTGCTTGTTTTGCAAGTCGAAAGATCACGCCATAAGTTCTTGTCCTCCGTTTTCTGCGCTTCCTGTGTCGCAACGATTTGATTTCATCAAATCGGTGCCAGCATGCATAAATTGCCTAAAAAAGGGGCATCCAGTATCCAGATGCAAGGCAATGCGTTGTCGAGTGTGCAATAGATCACATAACTCGTTATTGCATCAGTATGCTACTGGCCTTCCAACTCCAAGTTCTAATTCTGATCAACCATCTACTTCTCGAGCCTTTGTTAATCATAGCTCGGCAAGCGACGATCAAGTTATCCTAGCCACAGCAGTGGTTAGTATAAAAAGCAAAACTGGCGAGTATCAATTAGCCAGAACGTTGCTTGATTCCGGTTCTCAAATTAATTTTATGACCGAGGAACTTGCGCAAAGGTTGCAATTACGAAAGGAAGAAAGGACTTTGAATTTGATCGGAATTGGTAAGACAAATTCCACAGTAAATCAAAAACTTAGTGCTACTGTGAGATCACGCGTAAACTCTCACGAGTTTTCCACTGATTTTTGGGTAATGCGATCGATATCTACCTACCAACCAGATCATAAAGTCTCTACAAGCAACTGGAATATTCCTTCTAATATCGAACTTGCGGATCCATACTTTTTCAAGCCGCAAAAAATAGACCTCCTGCTGGGTGCTGAAACTTTCTTTGAGCTTCTTTCAGTCGGACAAATAAAGCAAAGTCCAGATCTTCCAACACTGCAAAAAACCTTACTTGGTTGGATAGTGTCAGGCAGATACAAAAATAAAGAAAGCTGTAAGCCTCAAGTTTGCAATTTAACTAGTCTTCAAGAAGAAGAAAGCTGCTCACTTGACTCTTTAGTCAAAAAATTCTGGGAATTAGAAGAAATTCCCAAGGAGTCGACAGTTGTTAAGTATACAACTGAGCAAAAGCTTTGCGAAAATAAATTTCTCGAGACTGTAAAACGTACGACGTCTGGTCGTTTCAAGGTATCATTGCCTTTCAAGTCTGATCCCAGCTCACTTGGTATATCATTTAATACAGCGAAAAGACGTTTCTTATCATTAGAACGAAAGCTGTCAAAAGATTCTAAGCTCCGAGATCTGTATATGGACTTCATGAAAGAGTACCTTGACTTAGGTCATATGACTCTGACTAAAAATACGTTTTCAAGTAGTCCACACTATTTTATACCGCACCAATGCGTCTTAAGACCACAGAGTACGTCTACAAAACTGCGAGTAGTGTTTGACGCTTCTTGTCGAACATCAACCCAGTTGTCATTAAATGACATTCTAATGGTTGGACCGACGATTCAAGAAGAATTGTTTTCAACTTTGATCCGCTTTCGGATGCACAAATACGCAATTACTGCTGACATCACGAAAATGTACCGTCAAGTCCAAATTGACGAGGCAGATAGGAAATATCAACTAATTCTCTGGAGGGAAAATTCAGCAAATGAGTTGCAAATATACCAACTCAATACCGTAACGTATGGTACCTCATCTGCACCATTTCTGGCTACACGCTGCTTGAATTTCTTAAGTGATCAGTTCAGAGATTCACATCCAGTTGGATCAAAGACTATTCACAACGATTTTTATGTAGATGACTTGCTCACTGGAGCTGACAGCTTTGAAGATCTCGATACAATTCGAAGGCAAGTCACTCAAATTCTTGATTCAGCAGGATTCCAGCTCGCGAAGTGGTTTTCAAACCACGCGTCCTATGAGAGTGCTGAAAAATTAGAAAAATCATTACAGTTCAACGACTCCGACTCCACAAAGGCGCTAGGGATACATTGGGTTCCGAAGAATGATACCTTTAAGTTTCATTTGGAAGAAAACTTTCACGATTTGCGAGCAACAAAAAGAAACATATTGTCAGTTTCAGCTCGTCTTTTCGATCCTCTCGGACTTCTATGCCCAATTGTAACCAAAGCAAAAATCTTATTGCAAGAACTTTGGCTTCAAAAACTCGATTGGGACGAGTCAATCCCTATGCGCCTTGATACCAGTTGGGAAAGCTTCAAACGCAATTTGACTCAACTACATTCAATAACAATTCCGCGTTACGTATATACGCATCCCAACTCCGAGTGTCAAATTCATGGCTTCGCTGATGCTTCAGTCAGAGCTTACGGATGTTGTATCTATGTTCGAAGCCATGATTCAACGGGCATTCATTCTGAACTTTTGACTGCAAAGTCAAAGGTTGCTCCGCTCAAAACGAAATCGTTACCAAGGCTCGAGCTCTGTGCAGCGCATTTGTTGGCTAAACTCTGGATGCGAGTAAAGTCATTGCTTAATTGTGGAGTCGAGAAGGTATATTTCTGGACAGATTCAGAAATTACATTGCATTGGATAAAAACTCATCCAAGCTCTCTGACAACATTTGTTGCAAATCGAGTATCCGAAATACAAGAATGGTCGAATGAAGTTTCTTGGCGACATGTGCCGTCAAAGCAAAATCCTGCAGACATAGTCTCCAGAGGATGTAATGTTGACGAGTTAAACGACTCAATATGGTTTAATGGTCCATTATATCTGCTTCAAAATGATGGCACTTGGCCGGCAAATCATCATTTTGATTTGTCGCCAGACAAAAACAACTTAGAAAAGAAAAAGATCAAATCGGTGCTACTTGCAGTTGAGGAAACTGAAGATAGAATCTTAAAACTAATTTCTAGCCAGTCGTGTTATACCAGATTACTGAGGATATTCACTTACATGTTCCGTTTTTGCAATAGGTCAAAAAGAAACGAGAATAAATCACTTACTCCAACTGCAAGGGAATTAAATTGGGCTTTTCTGAAAATCATCGAAACTATTCAAAGGCATGAATTTTCAGACATACTCCATAAGCTGAAAAGGTCACAGCTGTTGCCGCCCAGTTATCAAAAATTAACTCCATTCATTCACGAGATGGAACACGAAAGCCAGTCATTTTATCTACTTCGTGTTGGCGGTCGTCTTCTAAACGCACCAATTCAATACGACTCCAAATTTCCACTGCTTATGCCGAAAAAATCGCACTTTGTTGAAATATACCTACGGTATCTGCACATAAGTAATTGTCATGCTGGTCCAAAGGCGTTAGTAGCACTTCTCCGCCAAAAAATTTGGCTTATTAATGCACAAGAAGCTTGCAGTAAAACCGTAAGAACCTGCATCCATTGTTTTCGATACAAGCCAAAGTTGCTTACTCAAATAATGGGAAATTTGCCGTCTGATCGCGTGAGCGCACTGCGCCCGTTTTTAATAAGCGGTGTAGATTACTGCGGTCCGATATACACCACGCTTAAAATTCGCGGCAGACCACCAGTAAAGACTTACATTGCAGTGTTTGTTTGTTTCACGTCGAAAGCTGTCCATTTAGAACTAGTCACAGATTTGTCTTCTGATTGCTTTATTCTTTCTTTTAAAAGGTTCATCGGACGGCGCGGTCTTCCCCAGAAGCTGTATTGCGACAATGCGACGAACTTCGTGGGAGCCAGTCGGAAGCTGCGAGAGCTCCAAGAGGCGTTCGAGAAGGAGAAAGCCAGGCTCGTCTCATACGCCGCAGGACAGGGAACCGACTTTGTCTTCATACCTCCCAGAGCGCCACACTTCGGAGGTGTATGGGAAGCAGCTGTCAAGTCTGCCAAGCACCTGCTATTGAGGACAATGGGCAGCGCGCTGCTCACCAACGAAGAGCTGCAGACAGTGCTAACCGAAGTCGAGGCAGTACTCAACTCTCGACCAATCGCGCCAATGAGCCAAGATCCGAACGACGTCGAAGCCCTAACCCCAGCTCATCTGCTAATAGGGGGTTCTCTGCGCACGCTGCCGCCCGAATCCGCGCTCGCCGTACCCGACAACAAGCTGGCATATTTGCAGAGATGGCGGATATTATGCGAGCTCAAACGCAGGTTTTGGCGATGTTGGTCGAGAGAGTACGTGCTCAGCCTGCAGTCCCGCAACAAATGGATGGTCGAGCAGCCCAACCTCGCAATTGGACAATTGGTCGTGGTGCACGAGGAGCACGTCCCTCCACAGCAATGGCTTCTCGGCAGAGTAGAAGCCGTAACCACAGGACAAGACGGCAAGGTTCGTGTTGCGGACATAAGAACCAGTGCCGGAAGCTATAAACGTCCGATACACAAGCTAGCTGTCTTGCCAGGACAACAATCTTGAAGCTACCAAGACCCTTCAACGCGGCCGGTGTTTCGTCATTTCATTTTAATTAATATTTAAATCACTATTTAATTTGCTACTTTTGTTTAATACTATTATTTGTGCACAGCAACACTTGGTGCACAAAAAATTGCTGAATAAAAATTAATGCTGAATTGCAATGTATTAGGTTTAAGATGAGGATGAAATAAATGAAATGAACACTTGAAATTTATACACGATAGACGGGAGTTTGAATTCTAAGCGTTGCGGCATATAACACATAAAACACACAACATAACAAGTTTACTTTACTTAAACATTAAAAAATACAAATTATAACACACTTTAAAACAAAGGAAAAACAGTAACATAAACAATCAAACATTAATCTAATTTAAAACGAATTAGAATTCGTAAAAACTATTACGATTTTTCAATGTACATGTCATTGATCACATGGCATAAAAAAATTCGCATAATATTTCCATTTTTACGTGAAAATGTCATTGAGCGAGTTGGAGCGTCTAAGAATCATTTGTAAGTTTTGTGAATAAGTCCCAATAAGAGCAAAAATGAAATTTTCCACCATTTCAAAGACATGGGATATAAAAAATCAACTATATATAAGACAATTTAACTATTTAGAAATAAAAACAAAATAGAAAGAAAAACGGGTTCCGGTAAAAAGTTTGTTTTACAAGACAGCAAAGTTCGTGCTCAACTGAAAGCCGATACAGTGGGTCAGACTGCAAAATCTTACCGGCAGTTGGGAAGAAAATATGATGTGGACAAAAATACTATAAAAAATATTTTAGATCTATGGAATTACAAATTAAAAAGAGATAAAGCAAGCCAGCAGCTATGGACAAGAAAATACAAATTATAAAATATAGTTTGAGAGCGCGCTTTCTGAAAAATACTTTGCAACAACTGCTTCTTACATCTGTGTGATGGATGATCAGAGTTATTTCACTGTGGAAGCGAACGAATGGATGCCAAATCATTATTTCGAGTCTAACAATTACAAAGCACCAGACGAAGTCAAATATATCCAGAAAACAAAGTTTCCAGGAAAAGTTTTATTGTGGTTGGCAACCAGCGAGCGTGGTATCAGTGAAGCGATTTTTTTTCATAGGTGATTTAGCAGTCTCTGCTCAAACTTATACAGAAAAATGTATGCCTGCACTTCAAAATTTCATCAAAAAATATCATTGTCGCGATAAAATAGTTTACTGGCCAAATTTAGCATCGTCGCATTATGCAAAGGCAACCTTACACGATTTGGAGAAGCGTGGTATTGAATTTGTACCCAAGGATTATAACCCACCAAATGTTCCACAACTGTGACCAAATGAAACTTTTTGGTCGAATTTGAAGGGAAGTGTGTACAGCAAGGGATATACAGCAAAAAATACAGGCTGGCTAATAAATAAAATCAGAAAGGAGCTCAGGAATATAGACAAAACTGGACTTCAGGAGTCAATCAGGACACTGCCTCAAAAAATACGAAAAACGAACCGTTACGGAGTAAATATGTTTTTGTAAATTTAGTTAACATTTCAAAATATTAAAATAAATCTTTACTAATACTTTCAAAACTTTTTATATATTTTTTTGTTAAACGACACAATTATCCAGATTTTATTCACCATACGTTAGTACAACTATAGAGGTTATTTTAAAAATTTCTTATTTAATATTTTAATTAACTGTATTTTTGTTGAAATAAAAAGTTTGTAGTAAGATATTTAAAAAAAAACTGGTTTGATCTCTGACTGGGTCGAAGTTAAATTCTTCAAAGTCAAATTCTTAAGCAGCCAATAAAATGTTTATCAAAAAACAAAAAAAAACCATTTGATTTATTGTCCTTGGAAGAAATAATATAAACAAAAGACTTATAACGAACATACCAATACTATTTTCTTAAAATCTACCAATTTTTTATTGCAAACTAGTTTAGCTTTAATATTTTGTTGTGGTCCACGGTTTTTTAGAACTTCAATGCACCAGTTTAGCACAAATTGAGGTATCAATAGCATCCTGCACTTTTTCCACAATTCTTCTTTGTTTTTGGATTTATAGCCAGCTATTTTCTTCCTAACTCTTCTTGAGAACGAGAACATTCCGTTCATCGCCGTTCGGAGTCGGCGTTAAACATGTAGGTCCAGTTCTCGGTCAATTGTGTACAAACTTAATAACACGCACAACACAATTGATCATAAGAAGCTAGGTCAAAGTCCTTTCAAGGGCTGAAATGGCCAGTTATTTCTTTTTTTTATTTTATTTTCTTCCTAAAGATCCCCCAATTGGATTGAGGACTCGCGACTGCGATACCATTCTAATAAATTAATGCTATTGTCCAGGAAGCATTTTTTTGTCAGTTGCGAAGAGGGTTTGGGATTGTTATCTCGCAAAACCTCATATTTTAACAGCATTTCTTCATCGGCAAATGGCAACAGTATGCTATTTAATATATTTACATAGTCTGTGGCCCACATTTAACCTTAAATCCAATATATTAGACCAACCCCCGACGAGAAAAAATAACCCCATAGCATTATGCTACCACCACCATGTTTAATAATTTTAACTGTGTGCTTCGGGCATCTTACATTCGGTATTCTATCGGATCCGAACAAATTTATCATTATTTTGTCTGGCAACAGCATGTTTTTCCAATTTTTTTTCGTATCAGATGCGTATGACATTGTTGCGAATGTTTTTTTTTTCCTCAAGTATGGCACTTTTATTGCGGAATGTACTTTCAAATAATTATTTATTTATCTATTCCTTATTGTGTGACTAGTTAGGGGTTGTTCATAAATTACGTGACTGATTTTCAACTTTTTTTTTTGTCCCCATCCACCTCCAGAGGACTCTTCGTAGTGCATTTTAAAACCCCTCCCCTCCCCCCTTATAGTAACGTAGTATATTTCATAGTTGAATAAATAAGGTTGTCTCGTGGCTGATCGTACTCTCTTTTCAGTACCCATAATTGTCAAAATCAATGAAAAGCAACAACAACAACTTCAACGGCTTTTCATGCTATTCATTTTCGTTTTCAGATTTTGTATGAGATGTCAACTTCGATTTGACATTTATGGGAACTCGCTCTCACCCATGCGACAACCTTATTTATTCAACCATGGTATATTTAATTTTAAAAAATTAATTGTTTCAAAATATTTGAAAATATATTTAAAAAATATTATTATCTTGACTAGCTCTTAGTATGTGTGCTATCATGACTAGATAAATTTAAGGAAAATTTCTAAAAATTAATTATTTTCATCGATAAAAACTATTCCATCTTCAATCCAAGAGTCGATGCTCTCCATCACTGGAACTGAAGAAGCTGGAAACTTTGGGGAATCCTTCAATGGATTCCATGTCGACCCATTCACCGAAATCAACGAAAATAATATGAACGAGCAAAATAGCAGAAACAACTGCCGAAAAGCCGAAAGAAAAATAATGCCTTTACTACATTTGTCAATAGTTAACCGTCAATTTAGACGGTCAAACCGGAAGATGTAAATGAAAATGTTTTGAAATGATGGGGTGTATTAATTATAAATTTTAAAAAAATAAACTGACCATTTCAGCCTTTGAAAGGACTTTGACCGAACTTCTTATGATCAAATTGTGTTGGGCGTGTTATTAAATGTTTGAACACAATTGATCGAGAACTGGACCTACTAGTTTTATGCCGACTCCGAACGGCTAATGTACATGTTCTCAAGAAGCTTTACATGGCATTATTTACTCTCTGGGATTTTGCATTGTCTGCAGAGAGGTGATGGCCGAACAGAAAAAGTAATTCAATTGAAAAAACTTATTGTGTCAGATGGAATTGAACCAAGGTTCTCTGGCGTATGGGTCACGCACTCTACCCACTACGCCACGGCCACCGGGGTGTATTAATTAATTAATTTAAATTTTTTGAGTTTTTTTCATTTTTAGTCACGTTACGATATCTGAGACGCCTTCCCTCCCCCATCCTTACTTATCGTAGTACATTTTAAAACAACTCCCTCCGCCCCTAAATTGGTAACGTAATTTATGAACGACCTGTTATTAAGAACGACCTGCACCTTACTGGTGCATTTAACTGTTTTATGAGTTCTCCTGATGAAAGAAATGAATTTTTTGTAGTTAGTCATTCCAATATTACGTCAAACTTTGCATAGATTCCTCGTTTTCTCCCTCGTTTTTCCTTTTTCTGTTCAAAATTAAAAGCAGAAAATATTTTTTTTTTAAACTTCAAAAACTCTGCAATTTTACACTTTATTTTGTCTTAATTTCTTAATTTTCGGATGAATTGGCGCTCAACATCTGTGCAATGCAATCTGCTTCCCATTCTGAACGAAAAAGATGCGAAAGTTAGAATATCACAAAAAATTATAATTTTTTTTTTTTTAATACTTGCTTAACACTTTCTAAACGACATTTGAATACAATTGTTTAATACTTGTATATTCAATATTTTTAACAAAAGTAGAATGCGTTTTTTTTTTCCAATACAAAATCGAGTTTACTGCTTTAAGGTGGCAAATCCAATTACAATCTTTAATATCGATTTTTCTCAACAAATTTTTTATAAAGATATCTTTAATAATAAGGAAGTAATAGCTCGTTTTCGTAGAGCTTACTTCTTTAATAATAAGGAAGTAATAGCTCGTTTTCGTAGAGCAGTGGTTCCCAAAGTGTGTTCCGTAAAACTCTGGGGTTCCACGAAAAAATTTAGGGGTTCCGCTTGACAAATTTAGTTTCATTAAAAAAAAAATAAATAAAAAATGGTGTTTAATATATTCACATTTTCGTCGGAAAGTGTAAAGCTGGGTTCGTTTATGCTTAAAAATAAGCAACTCGTGAATTCAAGCAAGTTTTCGTGCTTATTAAATATGTTGCTCTGAGTTCTAAGCAACAATATTGCCTCAAACTTGTTACCTTGCCAGTTGTATGCCTTGGCTTACAACTTCAGAGCATCTAGCCGGCTGAAAAATTAAGCAACTCTAAAATTGAGCTGCTTACGCGGCAAGCATCAGATACGTGCTGATACTTACAAGCAGAAACATAAAAACATGCTAATATTGCGTTGCAGTAAAACAAAACAAAGCCACGAAAATAAAGAAGACAAAAGTATAGAAACGATATTCATTGATAGATTCTTCATAACTTTTCTTTTTTTTTCTACGTTCACAAATATCAGATGTTACTTCTATGGGCATAAAGTACCTTACTCCCCAAAAAAATTTATTTTTCCGATAGGGAAAAATGTTTTTATTTTTAAGTTGGTTAATGTCACTGATATCTATGCCAAATTACTCTTCAAAATATTCATTAGTGTTCGAGATACGCATCCTTTTGTAAATAGCCTTCAATTACTTCTTCGTTCGGTTTCTTTCTTTCTTATCGATTCAAAACGGTGTCCACCTAGTGGTCTCTTGAGTTTAGGGAAAATCCAAACGTCACATAGTCTGACGAATGCGGTGATTGCGGAGCGATATGGGTCGAGTTTTTGGGGAAATGATCACGAATTAGGAGTGCGTTTTTGCCTCCAATCGAGATTTCACTTTTCTGAGACCCAAATGGTCAGTCAAAATGGTTTTCACTCGGTCAGTAAGGTCTCGGATTGTCAATCGACGATTTTGGAGCACAAATTGATTTTGTTGACGTGAAGTTCATCAGTTCATGTTGATGGTCGTCCTGGCCGTGCCTCGCCTTCAAAGCTTTCTCGACCCTCTCGAACATTTTGTACCACTCATAAATTCTTGTTTTCGATAGATCTTGCTCACCGAAAGGCTTCCGTAACATTTTCAAGGTTTCGGCAGCAGAAATATCATTTCGCACACAAAATTTAACGGAACTGCGATGTTGAATATTTTCAGACATTATAAAAAAACGAAAAATTAACTTTTAGCTATTTAGAAAAGGATGCGTATCACAAACACTTATGAATATTTTGACATGTGATTTGGCACAGATGTCAGTGACAAAAGGTTCTTTAGTGATTCAGGGTTCCGCGATAGTTGGCAAACAATTTTAGGGTTTCACGACCAACATACTTTGGGAACCACTGTCGTAGAGTAAACGAGATACTGCTTTACACGTATAATAGAGCATTGTATGCGGTCCCCTCTTTGTGAAGGGTGACTTTCCATAATATACCATAATTCCATAATATATAAAGTGAAGAGATATTTTATGAACCTGACATGGATAACTAAATAGTAAGTTACAATTTTCTTCAAGTTTTCATTCATCAAAACTTTTAATGCATTTTTCTGGAAACTACGTTTTTTGAGTTTGTGTAGTTTCTAGCTCAAACAAAAATAAAGATAGCTTCCAAAAATTTTGGGTGCAGTTTTATAATATAATTCTCTTGCATATTGATTCTTTTACACACGAAGGAAAATTTATCAATACCAAGTTTGAATTAACGGAACTTATTGCAATAGCCCTTTTATATTTTGGTAAGAAAATTAGTTTTCGAAAAATTGAAAAATGTTTATTTAAAAATTAGAACATACGAAAATTAACCCAAAATGGCAGGACAACAAAATTGTTATCCACAGTACTTTTCAGATCATTTTCTGCACAGACGATTCCACTAAACTCGGTTCTTACTCTGATCATAGATGAGAACGTAAAATGAAAAATGTATAATTTTATGAGGAGTCTTAACAGCACAAATCTATCAATATTTGAAGCGCGTGTGTAAGTGTTGTCTGATGTCAAAATAACACCAATACTTCGAAGAGAAGCATAAAGATCGCCCACCCACCCAGTCTATGATTGCTGGGTTCCATTATTTTTATCATTAATCTTAGCAGAGATTCAATTGATGTGAATGTAGCTGAGAAATATTTAAAAGAAAATAAAAACAAATATGTTTATGACTGCTGGTATATTAAAAAAGTTTTACTTGTTGACTTGGATGTGGTAAATGATTAATTTTTCAGGAAGAGAAAAAAAAAGAGAATTTATATCCATCATAAAACTCCGATCAATGACGCTGGTCTTAAACTCAAATATATAATGATTGCAGTTCGAGTGTGAAAAATATTCTGCTAGTAATAAAAGCATGTTGTGGCCACTAGAAAAGCAACACTTTGTTCACATGTATGTTATACGGATTGTACTGAGAATTCCGATGTTTGTTTTTATTTTTTTTTTTTATATTTATATGGTTTTGATAAGATATATGATATACACGATAAGATTACAAAATAAAAAAAAAATATATATATAGACCTAACATTAATGCTGTTGATAGACGAACAAATTTGTGATGAAAGTGGGAAATATTGCAAACATTTTGAAGGGAAGGGAAAAATGTTGGCGTTAATATACTGAGTGTCCCAAAAGTCACTGACATTTGTATTCGGACACTACTTTTTTATGACAAGCGTAGAGAAATCTATGACAGCTGTCAACTGTACGTATGGAGGTTTAGTGGAATGAAGAAATGACGCTTTGCACGGACGACCCATGCGTACAAATTATGAAACTTTAGTACAAAAATAGTGAAAAAAGAGCTGGTGGTGTCAACGGGCCATTATTCTTCGAAAATTCAGCTGGAACCACAGTTAGTGTGATGGTGCCAGATATCGCAACATGCTGACCAATTTTGGCAGAATGTCAGGAAAAATTTCATGTAAAGGGCTCTCATTTCATGAAAAGGCGACCGTTTGAGCGATATTATGTTCCATCAATTATTATAAAGTTAAAATGTCAGTTTCTTTCGGGACATCTTTTAGTTGGTAAAGTTAGAAAAAAAGTGAGCGATAAGAAGAGATCGTAAGATCGTATGACAAATACGAGTATCAAAACATAATAACATAATTTTCAATTTCTACGATAAAATTTTAAAGAATAATAAGAGAGAGCGAGAGAGAGAGAAAGAAAATAGATTGAGGGAGAGAGGAAGATGAAGAGATAGAGAGAGGTATAGAGTTTAAAGAAATAATTAATGATTGTTTTAAAAGCTATTTCACAGTGAAAGAAACGGAAAAGAGAAGAAAAAATATGCCTGAAGGAGTGAAAAGATTTCTCGATAACTAATAAAGACTTCTAACTCATTGTCAAATATTTTAAGCATTACTTTCTTCGATTATTGAGCTTACCCAATCACGTCTTGTTCTTCTAGTAACGTTCAAGGTGATGTGATTTTAGGCACTTTTTGAGCTTCATTATTGAATGGAGACATGAAAAGTATCCCAATCAAAACTATGTATTTTGCTATTTTTAAGTATGCGCTTTTGATTTCGATTAAAATTCCATTTCCATCAATCCAAAAAAAAAAAAAAAAATTAAATATGGTAGATTTTAAGGGGTTATCCAGTCACGAAGTTAAAAGCTTTTATTTTATTTTTGCAATGTACCTTAATTTACATTAATTCGACGAATATTCGCGAAGTTACACGCCCAATTGTAAAGTCGTCCAGAAGCGTTTTTCTCTGAGAGCAAAACTTCAAACGCAATTTTCTCAAAATTATGATTTTGAAGTCGGCGGTTAAGATTTCATGGAAACAGCTGAGCCGATAATTTTTTGCCTCGTTTTTCATTCTTTAGTTCAAAATTAAAAGCAGAATGCATTTTTTAACACTTCCATAACTCTACAATTTCACACTTTATTTTGTCTTAATTTCTTAATTTTCTTCACTCCGCTTCCACACATAATCACAAAAAATTATTAATTTTTTTAATACTTGCTTAACACTTTCTGTCTTTGTATATTCAATATTATTAACAAAAGTAGAATGCGTTTTTTTCCAATACAAAATCGAGTTTACAGCTTTAAGGTGGCAAATCCCATTACAATCTTTAAAAAATCGATTTTTTTTATTTAGATTTTTCGCTTCAAAAACATCTCAAGAATGTGGGAAAAATTTTATAAAGATATCTTTAATAATAAGGAAGTAATAGCCCGTTTTCGTAGAGTAAACGAAGTACTGCTTGAGACGTATAATAGAGCATTGTATGCGGTCCCCTCTTTGTGCTATTATACGCTAATTCCAGCTGCTAAAACCGGTATTTTAGAGAAGGGTGACATTCCATAATATATCATAATTCCATAATATATAAAGTGAAGAGATATTTTATGATCCTGGCATGTATAACTAAATAATTAGTTACAATTTTCTTCAAGTGTTCATTCATTAAAACTTCAAATACTCTTCTTTAAAATTTTCTTTCGCATAATTGGGGCTCTATTTTGGCGTTGGCAACTTCAATATTCGCATTGAGAGTTGGAGCTGACTACGGATGGTCAGCATAGACTTCCAAGGCGAAGTCGTTTCGACATCTTGCTCATCTGAGCCAGTATCTTGAAATTTTTTGATTGCGCGTTGCGCTCAAAAGTTTTCAAAAAGGAAAATTTTCTCGAATTTTGCGGTAAATTTCCCGCGTTTATAAATGATAAATGTTAAAATTTAACAACTTTCAAGCAACCAGCTCGGTTAAATTATACGTCTTTGCTACCCCACACGTCTAAAAGTTGTATTTTAGATGGGTTTTAAATCAGAGAAGAGATCGTTTTAACATAAATAAAAGCAACAACAATAATTGTCACCGATGTATTTTGTTCGAATGAATTGGGAAGAGAGCTTAAATGACCTCATATTTTGAAAAAACAGATAAAAATCATGAAGTCGAGGCCATTTATTAAAAGAAAAAATAACTGCCATTTGCCCACTTTTTTTTCTACTCACATAAAAGTAATCGATAAGTTTGCAAAGATAACACACCGCCGCGATAAATTAAAAAAAAACTAACGCAATGTGATATGTCAGAGCAAAACACATATAGAAAAAAACCAAGAATTTGCAAGAAATATAGAGCAAAATATGTACTCGATAATAAATACGAGTACATTTTATCTACTGTTGGCGTCAAAAAATGATTGTGGTTTCAATCGATGGAGCATGGAATTTGAAGAAGAATTAATTGATATTTTGATATGTACTGCATATTATTAAGTTTATAGATGGATATAATAATTAAAAAAAAAAGCACCTCAACACAACTCAATTCAATTCAAATGAAAGTCAATGATCTTGGCTCAAAGTGTTAATTTTTTCTAATGGACGTAAGACCAGTAGCGCTGTTCACGTCATGGTTGTGTGAATGTGGTTTGTGTCATGTAAAACCTATGGAAATAGGAGAAGGTGATATTGAGGTGGTGTTACTGACATTAAATGACAACTGTTGACTCTATAAATAACTGTCAGTGAGCGAAATTTCATATAAGAAAACTTATGTAAAAAAAAAAACTTGAGCGATAAAACAATTTAACTACTCATATGGCCTACTTCTCTTATTATTAATCCTAATCAGTTTTTCAATCCAATGCATGGAATTATTACTCGGTGCTAATATGCGCCACGGTAAGTGTTATGAAACAGAAATTAAAGATTTATACTTGGCCTTACGATAAAAATATATTATGACGACGTCAAGTTGAGTAGGTAGCAGCTAATGCAACACAAATAAAATATTGTTGCATAGAATTATTACTTGCCCTGCAAAGGTGATCCGTCAAATTTTATTTCACGTCAAAAAAGTCGGTTCTGTGACTATAGCGAAAACAAAACAAAAATGTTTGGACACCACTTAGGCAACCGCTCAATGTACTGAAAATGTAACAGCAATGAAAAAACGTTGCATGGAATTGTCAACTGGTGAACCGACAGTAAAGCAGAGGTTTTCGATTAATAAAAATAAAAATGTAAAAAATTGATGGTGATGGGATAAAAATGTAAAAAATTTAAATGCTTTTCAGGAGAGCCCTTTCGTGACCTAAATGCAACAACTACTGATTAGGAATAGAAAAAGGAAAAGGACAAATATTAAGAACAGGAATAAAAAAAGGAGAAAGACAAATGTGAAGACAAAGATTAGAGCAAGGAATTGGACAAGGACTAGGACAAGATTTCAGATAAAGATTCTGAAAAGGACTACGACAAGGATTGGGACAAGAATAAAGGCAAGGATTTTGACACATCTAAAATAATACTTAGAACAAGATTGAATAGAAAACGGAATTGGAGGAATTAAGGTCAAGATTTAACTGGTCGGAATTAGTTTTCGTTAAAAGAACAGTAATACACAATATGCAAGATTATGAAGGAAAAATAAAATTTATTAATTCTTTTTAAGACTAGATATATGTATGTAACATATGTTTAATTTAATGTTAAAATTATATTTTATAGTTCGTCATCGTGTTGTAGCTTTTAAAGCAGAATCCAATATGAAGCATACAACTGGAATGGTAAAAAAAAGCTTTAATGGCTAAGAGCAGATATACAAATGGAACGGTAAAAACACTTTGGTGGCTGAGAGCAGACATACAGTCGCAAAAAGTTAAGACAAAGATTGGGAAAGAAAGTAGTACAAGGATTAGGAAATGGATTCGACCAAGAATAAGGTCGGTGGTTAAGTTTGGAATTATGTAAATCAACAGTTTGGACAATAAACAGCTCGCTTATTATGACAAATATAAAAGTATATAAGACAAATATAAATAGATAAGGATGACAAGTTTGAGAACAAGCGAAGAAATGGGGACAAGAATAAGGACAATGATAAAGACGTCTGTCACGTCAAGACCTACGGGTATGACCACGATAAAGCCCATTTCTTGTTTTTCTCAAAAATGTTTGTTTTTGCATTTGGAGTTTTTTTTTTAATTTTAAAGCGAAATGAGCAGTTTTAGTTTTGATCATAACCGAGTTTAGAAATAGTTTTTTGTTCACAGATGAATCATAACCGGGTATGGGCACCACTACATTTAAAGATTCTGTGTTTGTCTTTGATTTGTTATTGCGTTTTGTGTTGCTACATAAGACTTTGCTCACAATTCATGCTCCCAACGCTCCCAGAGCGCTCTCTGCCCATAGCTGATCATAACTGATATTATTTTCTGTTAAGAAGTGAATACGTTTGGAATATTTGTATAATATTACAAATAAAATAATTAAAATGAAAACTTTTCCGAACGATTCACTTTTTTGTTTTTTTTTTATCGAATAAGAAATTGTTGGAGACAATAACTAGTTTACAAAAGAATTGTGGATTATACTTCCTTATCTAGTTGGCCAGTCAATGTCCCAGTTTTTTATATTACACGTTCAGGGAATTTTCGTTGCAAAAACTGCGTTGATCGATTTGCAGTGCGACATGGAGAACCGTCTTGTTAAAACCAGTAACTGTCCAGACCTTTCTAACACATTTGTGGTCAGACATTTTCGCCTTCTCTGAAGAAAAATGTCCCATTAATGGTTTTGGCGCTAACGCCAGCCCAAACCGCCACTTTTTGGTCAAGCAATGGTGTGTAATGGATCTCGTGTGGATTCTCCGTTCCACAACAGCGGCAATTTTGCTTGTTAACGGCGCCAGAGAGTTTGAAATGGGCCTCATCGGTCATCAAAATTTGATACCATAAATCAGGTTTATTATCAACATTCAAGCGACTGTTTCGCCATATTACAAGCGACGTGGCCGACGGTCTAAAAAAAATAAATAAATAACTGGCCATTTCAGCCCTTGAAAGGACTTTGACCTAGCTTCTTATGATCAATTGTGTTGTGCGTGTTATTAAGTTTGTACACAATTGACCGAGAAATGGACCTACATGCTTAACGCCGACTCCGAACGGCGATGAACGGAATGTTCTTATTCTCAAGAAGCTTTACATGGCATTTTGATTACTCTCTGAGGTTTGCCATTGTCTGCAGAGAGGTGGCGGCCGTACAGAAAAATTATTTTAATTCAAATAATTTTCTGTCTGGCTGGGGTTCGAACCTCGGTCTCCAAGGTTCTTTGACATAGCGGCCACGCACTTTAACCAACTACGCCACGGACGCCACGGTCTATCGGCAATATATTTTGAGTCAATTACACTTTATACGGAAACAAATGCAGATCATCCTTCAAAATGCGCCGCAAAGTGGTTCCACTGACGCTCAAAATGTGCTGAGCGCGGTGACGATACGATACATGAGGGTTATCGGCAACACTCTCTCTCTCTTATCGCTTCAATCAGTTAATTTAAACGTCTTGGGTGTTGATGAACGACATGTGAATGCGACACCAAACGATGAATAGTGTTGTCAGACGGTGTTTGTTGTCCACGATATTTTCGACGATATGCACGTTGAGTTAACACTACTGAACGACTATTTTCAATGTTCCGTCTCTATTTGGGCGCGTTGTTTCGGTTTGAAGCGATTCATGTTTAAAATTGTACTGAATTGGCGTTTCTAAATCTGTCTACTCAAGTTATTTAACTGATAAATGTCAAAGTTATTAAATGTTAAAATAGCGACTTAATGACGCAAATATTAAGGATAATAAAAAAATTCCAACGAAGCTTGAAAATGGAGATAAAAATTTCACGATCTATACTTCTATAAATGTCGCGTTACCAAAATTTTTATTAATTTTTTTTTTAATTTTTAAGTTTTGGGAAAAAACTGATAAAATGTGTATATTGGCCACCAAAAGGGTAAAAAATGTTTTAAAAGAATAATGTGTAGCTTAGGTTTTCTTATAGAACGCTAGAACGGCTTCCTTGGTTAAATAAAATATTAAATAGCAATTATATTCTGAATTTTGAAATGTATAAAATATATTATTCATATATTACGTGGATCAGGGGCGGTTCCAGGAATATATTTCGGGGGGGCTTTCAAAAATATTTATGTACGTTATATATATAAAGGGTAGTTAAATTTTAAAGGCCGATGTTGATTTTGAATAAAACACAAATTATTAAGGAAATTATTGTCGTTTCTTTTTATTATGATAATATTGGTATGGTTCAATTATGCATGGAACAAAATATCGGCTAAATGGCCGCCGCGACCTCGGCGGCACACCACCATCCGATGGTCCAAATTTTCGATGACGCCGAGGCATAAGTGAGGTTCTATGCCGTTAATGTGCCGAATTGGCGGGTTGCAATAAGGCCAGCGGCAATAAGGCTGAATTGGCTTTATTTCCTTTTCAAAGAGAAATAATGCCGAAATTCTGAATTTGGTTTTATTTCCATTTGAAAAGGAAATAAACCCTAAAAAAAATTTAGCAAAATGGTAATAAGGCCGAAAAATAATTTTTGCAAACTAAGGATTATTTTTTATAATTATTTTTAATAAAAAGTACGCTCCCTGTAGTCTGTTGTTTGAAAAGTTACTGGACTCAGCGTAGGTACTCAATTTGCAAGAGAACAGTTGCCATTGTCAACCTCAATGTGCTTGTTTTCGTATCAACGCGAAAAATTTATTAGTAGTAGTTCAATAGTGAAGGTGAAGAAGTTTTAATATTATATGGAATGAGCGCCGCAGGCAAAAAATTTTTATTAAAAATCGCGGCGATTTATTATAAACCTGCGGCGCTCATTCTTTATAATATTAAATCTTCATTAAAAATTTTAGTAAAAATCGCGCATATTTTATAAATTTTCATTCATAACTTTTACGTTTATATTTTACATTTTTTTCTCGACCACTTACAAAAAGATGTATGTTCTTTAGCATTTAAACGATCATATTTTTCGCTTTAAACGGATATATATTTCTTTTATTAGAATAAGATATCCTAGTCTTCTCAATAAAAAAATATGTAAATTTTACAGACTTTCACGATTTTTATCTCCTAAACCATTTGAGACCTACCTATTTTTTTTTTTGCAGCATTAGATTTAGAAGTTCCATACACATTTAAAAAACAAAAAAAAAAAAAAGAAGCGTGTACCTAGAGTGTAATTATTCCAAAATATGTACATTTTTTAAACTTTCACGATTTTTATCTCTTAAACCATTTGAGACCGACCTTTTTTTGCAGCATGTGCATTAGGAGCTCCAAATGCACATTTAGAAAAAAAAGAAAAAAGGAGCATGGGCCCTGAAGTACAATTATTCCAATACTTTATATCTTTAATTTTTCATTAAATAAAACTAAAAAACTTATTTGATGGCGTTTTAATATTGGTTCCTTTTAAAGGGAAATAAGGCCAAATTGGCTTAATTTCTTTTTCAAATAGAATAAATAAAATTGCCGTTGGCCTTATTGCACCCCGCCGCCGAATTATCTCATCCTTTAGCTTTTGATTTGTTGCTGGCTTATCGACGTACACCTTTTCTTTCAAATAACCCCAAAGAAAGAAGTCCAACGGTGTCAAATCACATGATTGGTGGCCAAATGACATCGCCACCACGTGAGATAACACGGCCATTGAATTTGTCGCGCAAAAGAGCCATTGTTTCGTTAGCTGTGTGGCAAGTGGCACCGTTATGTTGAAACCACATATCGTCCACATCCATATCTTCCAATTCGGGCCATAAAAAGTTCGTTATCATCTCACGCTACCGAACACCATTCACAGTAACTGCCTGACCAGCCTCATTTTGGAAAAAAATACGGCCCGATGATGCCGCCAGCCCATAAACCGCACCAAACAGTCACTCTTTGTGGGTGCATTGGTTTTTCGACAATCACTCTTGGATTATCATTCGCCCAAGTGCGGTAATTCTGCTTATTGAGGAATCCACTGAGGTGAAAATGTGCCTCATCACTGAAGATGATTTTCTTCGAAAATTGATCATCCACTGTTGGCATTTCTTTCCACCATTCTGACCGTGTAAATGCAAGTCTTTATGCATAATGTTCATCAACGACGAACGTGAGAGGTGCAATTGTTGGGCACGACGACGAGTTGAGGTGGACGGCTCTTCAGCCACACTATCGCGAACAGCAGCAATATTTTCTGCAGTACGAGCATGCACTGGTGTTTTCACATCTCCTACAGACCTGGTTTGTTCAAATTTTTGCACGATTTTTCCGATTGTACGCACATTTGGACGATTAAATTGACCGAAAAAATCACGAAGTGCTCGATATGCATTTTGATTTGAAAGCTCATTTTCATAATAAGCCTGAATAACTTTAACGGTTCAAATTGAGTTAGTCTGAAATTGAGAAATGTCAAATGAAATGCAGAAAAAAGTTGACATTTAGGTGTGGTTTATATTCAACATCGGCCCTTAAAATTTAACCACCCTTTATATACATTAGAGCGGGATAATTTTTTTTTCAAAAAATCGTAGGCGTGGGAAGAAACCGTTAGTCTAAAATCTATTTCGAGCCTCTGGTTTTTCAAAAGAAGGTTATAATTTGTGTTTTGCTGCAATATGTGAAAAAATTATTCCACTTATTGGAAAAAACTTTGCTACGAAAAAAATAGCCATCCACATTTCACTCCATATTCACTCCATATTCACTCCATATGATTGTGTGGTGCTCAGGATTATTTTTTTGTGTTAAATACCACAAGCTGACGCTGGGGTTAAGATAATTCTAATAATAAAAGTTATTTCTCTGTTTATTTGACTCGAATACAAATCTTAAAAACCAATATAAAACCAACATCAAAATATATAAAAACTACAAAAACCAGAATTTTTCTCCATTACTGTATAAAAAGGAATTTTACGTCACACTACAAAAACCGGAATTTTTCTCCATTACTGTATAAAAAGTAATTTTACGTCTACACTTCCGATACTATCGAAACTGTGGGTTTTTAAATTAAAACTGTGCGGTGTTTGGATATATTTTATCCAAAAAATGCGGTGTTTTTGTGATTTCAGGTTAAGATTGTATGTGTGACTGTTTACAGCTACAGGCGCAATATCGCAAAAATAATCAAAAACTGGAACAGAATTCAGTATTTTAGCAATACGTGTAGAAACAGCTACAAACGTTTACACCATAGGGGTGTGAATATTTAAAGTAAATTATTAAAAACTAATTTTTTTTCTTTTTGGTACTCTTAGCCCACATAATAAACATTTAAATACAGGTTCTTTTAGAATTTCGGGGGGGTTTAAACCCCCAAAACCCCCCCCCCCCTGGATCCGCGCCTGACGTGGATGTAGATCAACTAAAAGAGTTAAAGATTGTTTAAGAAGAAGAGTTTTGAGAACTTTCTTTTTCCCGATAGAAGGCAAGAACAGCTTTCTCAGTTAAAAATTCACAGCAATTTAACGATTTTATTCAGAATTCAAGATTCTATTTTACATGAATACCCTTTCCCCCTCTCATCCACTAAACTTTCATTGCATTTCGAGTAAAGGCAGAATTCCTTGCAAAATAGTTACAGGTGTTAATCATAATTAAATGCAAAAATTAAGATAAAATTCAGATAACAAATAAGTACACTTGTTGAAAACACATTTCTCATATTCAATTCGATTTCCAACTAGAAACAATACTCAAAATTATTTTCTGAAGAATGTCGATAAATTTATATAATATTTTATAGCCATCTTTTATATCCTCCTTACAATTTAACAACTATAAAGTTAAGCTATCGATATAAAATTAATTTTTATATCGTTAGCTTAAATACATATCTCTTTATTCATATCGATAACACTCAATAAAGTTTCTTCGGTACAAAGTCCATTTCAGTCTAAGCGAGTCAACTTACAATTGGTAGCAATTCATCCAAGCTTTGCTGGTATTCCGAAAGGATTTGATGATGTTCCAAATCCAAAATGTCTGCCATATTTCTCAGTTAATAAAATTATTAATATTAAAAAAAAAACAACAATGATTCGTTAGCTTAAAACGACTTTATCCAACTAATGACGTCACAGAATTAAGTAGCTTAAATCACCACCGCACTACGTTAAGCCAAGAAACAAACCGTCGATAACGTTCGTTGCGTAGAGTAAGAAATTCGATAAACGACTGAGCGAAAAAACCGACTGATTGATTTCCTTGCATTCAAGGTATGGCAAAAACAATCAGCAGTTATCAGCAGACTAGAGCAGAGGTAAAAATTGCGATAAGAACCAGCAGAATTTATTATCAGCGGCTGAAATAGTCGAATGAAATATTGCCAGGCATGACATACGAGAAACATAACATAACTCAAATATTTGATAAGACAGCAATCAAACGTATGTTCAATAATAATGAAACGATCGCCAGTTATCGAAAGAAATTGAGTTTATTTGGCAGTATTAGTCATAAGGTTGAAAGCATTTTTAGAAAACATCATGTGTGACACTACAATTCATATTCAGTTCATATTCGTGATAAACGAATTGGTTGAAGTCAGAGCTATTTCAAGATTCTGAACCACGAACAAGAGCTACTGAAGGGTCGAACATTAAAATAATCGTTATTTACAGTAATTTACACTTCAAAGACACAAATGGCACAAGTTGTTATTAAAATTGATAAGAAAGACACTGGCTGGCATGACTGTCTCGGTGGAGGAAGCTTTTTTTAATTGCCAAAGTAAACCAAACAATTTGGTTAACGAAAGATCGTAATCAAAACAACGGGTTATAATCTGTTAAGTAATTGATAGTTGATAGTTGAAGTCACAACTCGGCAAAATCAAAGAGAACCTAGAGATGGATGGATAAAATTAACCCAATGAACCGCAAGCGAGGGTTTGGTGAAAAATGAATTAAATCAATTCTAAAGTTAAAAGTAAGTAAAGTTAACTCATTGAACCGCAATCGAGTGTTTGGTAAAAGTGAGAGATTTGCGAAATTTTGAGTTAAATTTTTGTTTTTGAACTTATGTAAGAGTTTCCTAACGCTGTGTTAAATATAAAAAAATTAATTGAATACTTCAGCCCTTAAAAGGATTTTGTCCAAGATCCTTGTGAGTATCATTAAAATTTTGGTACACAATTCATCGGGAAGTAGACATTCTAGTTTTATGCAGACTCGAACGTCAAATTTAAAAATAATTTAAAATGCATAATTTACTCTCTGAGGCGTGCCATTGCATGTGGAGAGATGACAGCCGATCAGAAAATTTAACAAAAAATTATTATACGTCAGTAAACGCTGATGTAAGCCCTTACGACAAAAATATACCGAAAACTTATAACGCTCCAAGATCGAAAAAGGAGCTATCATGCAACGGTGTTGCATGGAATTATTACTAGGTGCATATATGTAGTACGGTAAATGTTATAAGAGAGAAATGAAGCATTTATACTTGGCCTTACGACAAAAATAAAAAAAAATAAATTATAACGTTATTAGATCGCGTAGGTAGCAGCATATGATTTTGTAACAAAAAAAAAAAACTATTATTAATAGATAGATCTCCAGTATCCTTTTGTTTTTTTGAGTTCCTGAATGCGATTGGGCATACTGAATGTATATGCCCAATCACTTCACAAACTCTGGTGGTATTGCCTCCTATACTTCCTTGGTTCGCTGCCACAGCTCATTCATTCCTTTGGGCGGACTAGGATACTTAGCAAGATTTGATTTGACGTGACTCCACAAATTCTCAACTGGATTCATGTCTAGAGATTGTAGAGGTCGTTTTAAATAACATAATTTTTGCCTTTTATCCAGTCTTTGACAATATGTACTGTGTGCCTTGGATCATTGTTTTGCTGAAGTTACTTTTTCATGTGTCGGACGTGGGCAGAGTGCAGTGGGCAGAGTGCGTCAACCATGTGCCAGAGAACCCTGGTTCAATTTCCATCTGACACAGAAAGTTTTTTCAATGGAATTAATTTTTCTGTTCGGCCATCACCTCTCTGCAGACAATGGCAAACCTCAGAGAGTAAGTAATGCCATTGAAAGCTTCTTGAGAACATGCACATTAGCCGTTCGGAGTCGGCATAAAACTAGTAGGTTCAGTTCTCGAGCAATTGTGTACAAACATTTAAAAACACGCACAACACAATTTGATCATTAGAAGTTCGATCAAAGTCCTGAAATGACCAGTTTATTATTTTATTATTATTATTAATCATAAAACTAGGACGATTGCGCCTTAGTTTTGACATCATAATCATAAACTCATATTTCTAAGACTCAAAAAATCCATGGATAAAATTTTCAGTTTTTGTTTAGTTAACTAAAAAGTACGTGGGCGACCGAGCTATGCTGAGATTCCCACAAAATCTCCCCCATCGCACTCACGAAGCATTGCACCTTCGCTAAACATCTAGGCTATATAATTTTAATTTCAAAAACTAAACGAGAACTATAACAAACCGGGAGTACTCAACGACAAGCAGGAATCTTAACTCTAATTAAAACTTAATTGATAAACTGCAAGAACAGAGTGCGATGTTGTTGCTGCTTGTCGATTATTTCAGTGGTGAAACTCACTTTTGAGAGGTCTTTTTCAATTTGCTTAAAAGCAAGAAAATTAGTTTAAAAAAAAGTGAAAATGTTTTTTTTTTCTTTTTTCGTTGTTCGAATTAAAAAGACTCCCTACTAAAAGCTAATTTATATTTTTTTATTTAGAATGTTTGTCTTTGTTTTAAATATAAATTAAAATCAGATCAATATTAACAAATGCCAACAGTGAAGTTTCACTCAAAAAAAAAAAAAAAAAAAAAAAAAAATCATTGCACACATCCGAAACTGAACTCAGACAGAACCTCTAACTACTGAGCTACCAATACCATATCTGACTTAGAAGAATGAACATAATATATTCAGCATGAAAATAAGGATATTTATTAAATGAGTGAAAACTCGGAAAAACGAACTTTCCCAGAGATAAGACATAGCTGGATCGATTTTTCATCCCGCTCTTCATCTACATTGTAAATTTCATCGAAATCGTTAGCGCCGTTTTCGAGAACTCATTTATTTCATTTCACTTCCTCTTCATATACACGCAAAAACAAAAATTACGTTTATTACCAGTTTGCCGCAAACGAACTTACTTTGTCGTGTTTGAACTCGTTATTTATGACTCGCTGTGATAATAATAGTCAGTTGCGAGAAACGCGTTATTTAGTTGCAGGGAATTAACTTTGAATGTCATAAACGCGAGCGCTTTGCAGCAATCGAAAAATTTGTTTTTCACAACTGAAAATTTATTTGTTTTTCCCTTCGTTGTATAAACACAACGCTTATAACGGGTGATTTTTTAAGTGCCTGATAACTTTTTTTTAAAAAAAAACGCATAAAATTTGCAAAATCTCATCGGTTCTTTATTTGAAACGTTAGATTGGTCCATGACATTTACTTTTTGAAGATAATTTCATTTAAATGTTGACCGCGGCTGCGTCTTAGGTGGTCCATTCGGAAAGTCCAATTTTGGGCAACTTTTATCGACAAATTTTGTTCAGCGATGAGGCTCATTTCTGGTTGAATGGCTACGTAAATAAGCAAAATTGCCGCATTTGGAGTGAAGAGCAACCAGAAGCCGTTCAAGAACTGGCCATGCATCCCGAAAAATGCACTGTTTGGTGTGGTTTGTACGCTGGTGGAATCATTGGACCGTATTTTTTCAAAGATGCTGTTGGACGCAACGTTACGGTGAATGGTGATCGCTATCGTTCGATGCTAACAAACTTTTTGTTGCCAAAAATGGAAGAACTGAACTTGGTTGACATGTGGTTTCAACAAGATGGCGCTACATGCCACACATCTCGCGATTCTATGGCCATTTTGAGGGAAAACTTCGGAGAACAATTAATCTCAAGAAATGGACCGGTAAGTTGGCCACCAAGATCATGCGATTTGACGCCTTTAGACTATTTTTTGTGGGGTTACGTCAAGTCTAAAGTCTACAGAAATAAGCCAGCAACTATTCCAGCTTTGGAAGACAACATTTCCGAAGAAATTCGGGCTATTCCGGCCGAAATGCTCGAAAAAGTTGCCCAAAATTGGACTTTCCGAATGGACCACCTAAGACGCAGCCGCGGTCAACATTTAAATGAAATTATCTTCAAAAAGTAAATGTCATGGACCAATCTAACGTTTCAAATAAAGAACCGATGAGATTTTGCAAATTTTATGCGTTTTTTTTAAAAAAAAAGTTATCAGGCACTTAAAAAATCACTCTTTAGTTAAGAGTTACTTTTTGGACAAATTGTTACTATATAAGCAAATTTTTAATTTGCTTAATACGCGGACGGAGATAGCAACAGAGGTGCGATGAGTGCAAAGATGGACGGACATAGGGAGAAAAATAATTAATATAATAAATAATAATTACCGAAATAGTTTGCGGTTTAATTATATCAAATATATTCTCAAGTTGATGACAACTGAATATTCGTTTGCGGCAAATACAACTCGCAAACGATGGTAGTTGGTGAATTTTTCAGTTGCGGTTAACGAAAAATTTCTTTGCGGGAACCTCCCATAAAGCAATCAGATTCGCAATGTTCCAACCAGGTAAGTACCTATTACCTCTGCACTCCGAATGCAGAGCCTTTCAATGCAAAATACAGAGTAAAATGTTTTTGTGTGTGATATGAGTACCGTTATCTGATAAAAATATACAATTTAAGCCAGTAAGGTCACATTATTTTAAATTTTTTGATTTTATTTAAAATATTTCAAAAGTAATCTCTCTCTAGAAAAGATTAAAATATAATACTTACAAATTATTATTAAATTATACCGCATCTACAACAATGCTCATAAAAATCATTGAAATGCGGTATTATTATTTAAAACTACTTTTTTAATTACTTCATACATACACACATATCTGTAAGAGATAGTTTTCTTTTAATGTGAAAAGAAAACAAAAGATACAGACAGACAACAACATAAACTGGAACGTTTAATTTGTATAACAATTCGTAAGCAAATTAGAAAGGAAATTAAAGAAATGAAGTTTTATGCATGAATAGATCGACTACAAACTTTGAGGAATGTAGGCTAAATACTAGAGCTTTTTTATGGAGTTTAACGCTTTATTTTGGTTGGATATAACTTACGCTGAATAGATACTATTAAGAGTTTCAACTAAATTCTTACAAAAATAACACACTGAAAACAAATTATAATAGAACGTTCAAATTTATTTTCATAAATAATAAAACAATATGAGGCACATTAACTTTGAAGCGACAAAGAAAATTGGCCGAATCAAGTAGTTATTCAACAGATTATTCACGTGAGTTTAGAGCCAATAAAATCAAGCTTATTGATATAATAATTCATTAAGAGTGTGTGAATGATTTGCAAAAGTGGCAACGAAATTAATAACTAAAAGAAGCCAAGCGATAAGCGAGAATGGCCAAAATATGAAAAGCAGTTAGCGCGGATAATGATAATAAATCAAATAATCGATTAAAATGTTAAAAAAAAACATGTGCGCTCATTACATTAACAGTGTTGCAAAATGAAAGAAAACTAGTATGAAATGATCTTCGCCGAAGTTAAAATACACCCACGGCTGAACCAAAGTAAATTCAAAGTCTGAAGGTACCAATAAAATGTTTTGTATGGGAAGTAGGTGTGGTTTTCACCCGATTTCGTTAAATTTCAAACTCAGAGGTTAAATATCCAAGTTCATATGCAAAATTTCAAGTCCATATATTAATTTTTGAGAAAAATTTAAAGAGATTTTACCTATTTGATAAAGTCACTTTGTATAGGAGGTAGGGGTGGTTTTCATCCGATTTGGCTCATTTTTGAACTTTTTTTCGATACAAGCTAAAATATCGACGGACAGACGAATGGACATGGCTAAATCAATTCGGGTCGTGATTCGATCAAGAGTATAGTATATACTTATCTATACCTTATGGTCGTTAGAAACGGAGTGACAAAATCAATATACTCCTTTTACGTTTTTTAAACGTGGGGTATAAAAATGTATAATCCAACAAAATAAAATTCCATATTTCTGGCGTAATTGAAAACCCCAAACTTTTGATCGATATATGGGAATATTTTCCAAAGCTATGAAAGTGGAGAGGCGGCCGTGGCCAAGTTGAAATTAATTTTTCTGATCGTCACCTCTCTGGCAAACCTCAGGGAGTAAATTATGCCATGTAAAGCTTCTTGAGAACATGCACATTAGCCGTTCGGAGTCGGCATAAAACTAGTAGGTCCAGTTCTCGATCAATTGTGTACAAACATTTAATAACACTCCCAACACAATTTAATGATAAGAAGTTCAGTCCTTCCAAGGGCTAAAATGGCCAATTTATTTTTTATTTTCTTATAAGAGTGGAGAGTCACATAATATGTTGGTCACAGATGTGAAACAGAACATTTCATTAGGTCCCAAATAAGACTTATAAAATCAACTCAACACTTACTATATGAAACGCCCGCCCATGCCCTCATTTGTGGAAAAGTAACCTCGATAATATTTCACATCTAACAACGATAAGCCTCAGCGGCTTCGGTAGTCAAGTAGGTAGCGTGCTCGACTGCCACCCCAAAGGTCTCGGGTTCGAATCCCGACCAGGCTAGGATCCTACGCTTTAACCTAACCTTAACATTTGCAATTTTCTATTCTCATTTCTAATCCACTAAAATTGAAAACTCATGAATATTTACGACTAGAAGTTGTAATTGGTGGTAGAGAAGTTTGTGGATGATAGTTTCCTTATAACTTGAATTGACTGAGGTTAAGGCATAACACTTGCCTCAGATTCAAATTCACATATTTCTACGCTTTTTGCCACGATTAGAACATCCTACACATGTTTCACTTGATTGATACATCCCTCCCACTAATCTATCACCTCATTTCGAACCAAGGCAGACTTGACGGAATAGGTATTACACCTGAAATCATTGGTTCAAAGCTAAAAAAAAAAAAAAAATATTTTTCGGGAATAAGTAAAAAAGCCAATTTTTTCTATTATTTTTCGAAATATTTTTTCTTTATGATTAATGATCAATACGTTTTTGCATGCGTTCGAACGATTTGTCATAACATTTATATCATTCCACATGAGACACTTCCAAACGTAGCCTTTGAACGCATTAACGGCTTCTGGCGTCAAAAATCGTTTGTGCGGGAACAAACAGAAGTCATTTGGTGTGAAACCAAGTCTGTACGGCATTAATTTTATGCATTGAGCGCTAAAAAATGCCCCAAGCCCGCATTGTATTGATGAAGAATAATTCTTCGGCGCTTATTGTTTTCCTTTTTTCACGGAATGTTTCTAATTTTTTAAAAATTTGTAGTCCTTTTTTTTCAATTAAAAAAAAAATGCGGTCTTTATATTTATTCCCGAAATATATGTAGTAACCTTCGTAAATGACGTTCGACATCAGAGAGCCCAGAAACGATCCAATGCGAGGCTCTGCCGGAAACATTGTACGTCATAGTATCTTCTTATGTATCGTAGTGTGAACTTTTTCGTTGAAATATGTACTTTGCTATGTGTAGTATCGTTGCATTCCAAAATCCCCGATCGCTACCATAATCTCGCTTCAATCAGCCGAGTTGACTATATTAACTACATTTAACGTTGCCACCAGACAGTACCGCTATGTACCACTTCTCCAACTTACTATAGCTTCCAGCGCGATATCTAAACTAACTTATACTACATCAGTCATTGAATGATTGAATGAAACGCTTATTTTAGGTGACTGCCCAGAACTCATTCAAAAATTTTACCTATTGTGTTGAGCAGTGACCTTACGATAGGTCCCTTGGTATCGCCAAACTGGTTCTGGTTTGCGGTCTCCGTCTCGTCTTTAAGCACCGTGTCGAACTTTTAACTGTTTCAACTGTTGGTTGTTCTGAGTATTTTAACGGTTTATATGAGGTACTGAATTAGTACCTCACCCTTCTCTGTGCGCCTCCAAGTAAGTTTTCCTGTTTTATTCTCAGAATGATGTTACTATATGAAAGCTCGCATACTTACGATTGGGACAAGTCTTACTAGCTCTTGTGTTGGTTTTTTGCTTCTTTTAACCTTGCCGATAACCTTGGTTAAAGGCCTATCCTTATTCCTTGCCTGTAGTTATTGTTTTTGCGGAAAGGACAATGTCAATGGGAGAGTAAGGCTTGGGTGTGCCTTCTTGGTTAGTCAACTATTGCACTCTAATCTCCTTTGGTGGCATTGATCGAGAAAGTGCTACGCTCATTTAGGGGTTTTCTTGGAGACATTCGAAAAATCGGATCCATCTGGCAATCATCGTAGGATCTCGGTTAATAGTTAATTCTTTCTTAGAAGAAAGAATAACCCTTTCTTTTTCGTGGTGGGCGTTGGTTTTGGTGTTTACGTATAGAACTCGGCCAGACCATCGATTCAAGAATTCAATTAACCCAACTTCCCGGGAACGGAATTACTTCCTCTGGCACACGTAGCTACTTCCATAAATAAAAAAATAAATAACTGGTCATTTCAGCCCTTGAAAGGTCTTTGACCTAGCTTCTTATGATCAATTGTGTTGTGCGTGTTATTAAGTTTGTACACAATTGACCGAGAACAGGACCTACAGGTTTAACGCCGACTCCGAACGGTGATGAATGAAATGTTCTTGTTTTCAAGAAGCTTTACATGGCATTTTGATTACTCTCTGAGGTTTGCAATTGTCTGCAGAGAGGTGGCGGCCGTACAGAAAAATCATTTTAATTCAAATAATTTTCTGTCGCTGCTGGGATTCGAACCCGGGTCTCCAGGTTCGTTGACATAGAGGCCATGCACTTTAACCAACTACACCACGGACGCCACGGCTACTTCCATAGGTGTCTTTATTACGGAATCTCTCAGCTGCAGTTACGTCTGCATCCATCCTGATCTGCCTTGGTAGGTGATCGCTGGATCTTTGAAACCACCTTAAAGTGGTTCTTGGTGGAGTTGTTGCTGCTCGTAGATCGAATTGATCCAGCGGCCGAGTGGGCCACCGCTACAGCAGTGTTGGATGAGATATGTGTGTTAAGGCCTTCAGAATCCTTGACTAGACCACGGGAGAGCCTACAGGTACCTAGGGTATGGGTATATTTTTTTTTTATGGTATGGTATAGGTATGGCATGGGTATGGTATGGTATGGTATGGTATGGTATGGGTATGGGTATGGTATGGTATGGGTATGGTATGGGTATGGTATGGGTATGGTATGGGTATGGTATGGGTATGGTATGGGTATGGTATGGGTATGGTATGGGTATGGTATGGGTATGGTATGGGTATGGTATGGATATGGTATGGGTATGGTATGGGTATGGTATGGTATGGTATGGGTATGGGTATGGTATGGTATGGGTATGGTATGGGTATGGTATGGGTATGGTATGGGTATGGTATGGGTATGGTATGGGTATGGTATGGGTATGGTATGGGTATGGTATGGGTATGGTATGGGTATGGTATGGGTATGGTATGGGTATGGTATGGGTATGGTATGGGTATGGTATGGGTATGGTATGGGTATGGTATGGGTATGGTATGGGTATGGTATGGGTATGGTATGGGTATGGTATGGGTATGGTATGGGTATGGTATGGGTATGGTATGGGTATGGTATGGGTATGGTATGGGTATGGTATGGGTATGGTATGGGTATGGTATGGGTATGGTATGGGTATGGTATGGGTATGGTATGGGTATGGTATGGGTATGGTATGGGTATGGTATGGGTATGGTATGGGTATGGTATGGGTATGGTATGGGTATGGTATGGGTATGGTATGGGTATGGTATGGGTATGGTATGGGTATGGTATGGGTATGTTATGGGTATAGTATGGTAATGGTATGGGTATGGTATGGGTATGGGTATGAAATGGGTATGATATGGGTATGGTATGGGTATGGTATGGGTATGGTATGGGTAGGTATGGGTATGGTATGGTATGGGTATGAATATAGACATTCTATGGATATGAATATAGTCATTCTATGGATATGAATATAGACATTCTATGGATATGAATATAGGCATTCTATGGATATGAATATAGACATTCTATGGATATGAATATAGACATTATATGGATATGGATATAAGCATTTTTTAGGTATGGATATAGACATTGCTTGGATATGGATAAAGGCATTTTATGGGTATGTACTTATGTTTTATGAATATAGGAATGGTAATACTACTGCAACAACATAAGCCATAATCAGTCGGATAGTGATGAATGACATTATTCTTAATGGAATTTGTGTTACTCTTTGTTATATTTCAACTGTTCATTTTAATAAACCCTCAACTTACTAGCACATAGTTAGTTAAGAGCAACAATGGGAGTTAGTTAGTTAAGAGCAACAAAAGTTAATGAAAATTTCATAGAAATTTAGCAAAACTCATAAAAAGTTATTTAAAATGATTAAATTGTGCTTGCGCAACGGTTTTTATTTTAATTTTTATTTAAAATTCATTAACAGCAACATCAAGTGACATAATGGTAACTTCCTAACAATAACAATTAACGACTGCTTTGGTTAGTGGCTTGCCAATTTAAAGATACAAACACAGCCTTTTTTATTGCAAAATTGTTGTAATTGATTTATGGTTAGATGCATTGTTTGCTGAAGGCTTGCAGCGACGAACGTCACTTACAGACATATTTTTAGTCATTTAAAAATCTGCTTAAAGCAGCACGCAACTAATGCACAGTTGGATGGAGCTGTCATTCGAGCTGTCATTCGAGCTGTCATTTTGTCAGCAACCAGTCAAAAATTGTACGGTAGATCTTTGCGACCATCAAAAATTATAATAGATCTGTGTTGGTTGATCTTGCAATTCTATCCACTGAGCCACAAGTGAAGGTTTGAGAAAAGAGAGAGAAGATAATTTACGAAGATAATTTTATTTTCTGTGAAAAGATAAGTCATTAATGATGCTGTTTTTCAAAAGAATTTAAAAAAGATATTGTAAATAATTATTTTTCTTTCTGTTCGTAAAAAAATTCGAAAATGATTCATAAATGATACCATCATGATAACTTTTTTGAATAATATTTATAAGTACGTTATGCTGATTGATTTTAACAACTGAAATGGGCGAATGATTGTGTTAAAGAAGACACGAATTTAATCAAGAAACGAATGAAATTAATATAGTTTTCAATTCACAAGAATTTCAACTTTAAGGATTAACTATTTCAGAATTCAAAACGAAAAAAAAGTAGCAAATCACTGAGTCGTATTGACCGGGTGAACCGTCAACTTACAAAAATGCATTAAACGACATAAAACAAATACAATTTCATAGGAGCGGGCATCAACATCACGCTCACAGCGAAGTTGACTCGGCTCATATTTGGCATGAAAGCTAATGTCTTTCTATGGCAAATGATCTCAATTATGACTAATTATGTTTTGCTGAAGTTTCACTCTTTAACTAATCAAATGTCACTTTCGATTTTTAATGCACGTTCGATTTTTATAACGGAAGCTCTGTAGAAGAGGAATAAAAAAGCATAAAAAATAAAAATATTTTAATTAAAATTTGTACCAATCTATTGCAGATGATTTCAAATTTAAAACCGAACGTAAAAGATTTCTCTCCACACTTCAGAAAAATTTGAAGTGGAATGAGATAACTTTTAATGCAGTAGAAATTAAAGCAAAACTAAATCAGGTTTCCGTGATTTCGAATAAAATCAAGCGTAAATGCGCAACAGAAGAGATTACAACAACAACAACAAAGAGTGTTAAACCGATAGCAGATATTTTCCAGCTGCAGAGTGCATTCATCCGTCTTGCTGACGACGGTTCAGACTCGCATCAATGTCACGGTGCGCTGTAGGTCGAAGCTCTACAGCAGCAAACAACATCGGCAACACTGACAGACAGACAGCGCAAAAGCCGGGACCCAGTTGGAAAATTTCATTGTTCAATTAGCAGATGAACAGCACAACATCACTAAGAGCAATAAAAAAAAATTAAGAATGGAGAGAAAAAAAAAATTGGACAACAATATGGGTGAGAGACAAAAAAATAGCAGCTAAGAAGTTGTAGAAAATCCAGTTGTACCGCTAAGTAAAAGTTCAAAAGTTGATTTAAACGTTGTTGTTGTTGTTCTTGTTAATGTTCATGCGGCTGTTGTTACCATAGTTTATGTGGGCCACATTTGACCGCCATAACCACAAAATTTAGAGAATAAGTGAAAGATATCGTTTGCGTGACGATCAACAAGAAGTGACTGGAAAAACTTGTGAAAATTTTTTACACAGTGACATTGTGCCGGTCTTGCACGAAGTGATACACATCGTATGTTGTTATTGGCATTTTGGCAAAAATATTATTAACAACAAAAAAGTTGAAGTCTAGAAAAAAGATCGACTGTCCAATTGTTGGTTTTAAAATTTGTGTAAGACTTTTATATCAAATAAAGGTTATTGAGATGAATTGCAGGATGTGTAGAAGTCCAAGAAGTTTTGGAAACGACTGTACGTTTATTTAATTTTCAATCCATTTAATTTCTTTAACTTGAGGGGTTAAATAGGCCCCCCAGTCAAGAGACCAACAAGTTTTTATATTTATATACATTAGAGTGGGTCGGCTTCCATAAAAAAAAAAAATATAAAACCTATTGCGTGTATACTCTTAAAACCGAACTTTTTTGGTTGAAAATAAAGCTTTATTTTAATAAATTAATGAATTTAATTGTTACTCAAAATGTTGTCCACCGCTTGCGGTCACTTTTTTCACCTTTCTGGTAGCAAATGAATTCCGCGTCGGAGAAAGGCTTCGTCCTTTAAGGTCAAGAATGAATCAAGTCAATTTTTGATACCTTGCTCACAAGTAAAGCGTATTCCAGTGAGGAAGTTTTGAATCGAACGATATAAATGGTAGTCGGATGGCGCCAAGTCAGGTTAATATGGCGGGTGAGGTAAAACTTCCCAGCCACTATTCTCCAGGTAATTTTTGACCGGTATAGCAACGTGTGGTCAAGCATTGTCATGATGGAAAATTACAGACTCGTGCCTGGTCGTATATTCTGACCGTTTTTCTGCCGATGCTCTCTTCAAACTTTTTAATTGTTGTCGGTAAAGCTGTCTCATAATGGTTTGACCGAATTTCAGCAACTCGTAGTGGATGGGTCCCTTCTGACTCCACCAATTACTGAGCATTACCTTAGAGCCGTGTATATTCGGCTTTGACATCGATGCTCCTGGTTGGCCGGGCTTTACATACGATTTCTTGAGCTTCGGGTTATCATAATGTATCCATTTTTCGTTGCCAGTAATAATTCTATACAAAAACTACTTTCTTTTCAGACATGCAAAATCGCCTTTCGACATATCTTGGCTTCAGTTCGTGTGGCACCCAATTTTCTACCTTCTGGATAAACCCTAACGCTTTCAAACGCCTGGAAATAGTTGCCTGTGATTTTGCGAGCTTATCTTGAGTTTGGTACTAGTCATTAATGAAGAGGGCCTCTAAGTCTGCGTCTTCAAATTTTTTCTCTTGACCAGGGTGCTCTCTTTGTCCATGATATCGAAATCGCTACTTTCGAAGCGTTTATAACTTTCAAAACACTGTGTTCTAGATAGAGAATTGTCGCCATAAACATCCACGAACAATGACTTTCAGCAAAAGTTTTATTTTCTTCCCGCAAATTCTGTTTTTTTTTTGCCAGTTTTCGAAGTTTTCCATGAGTAAAAAACTGATGCGCACACAATGTTAGCAAATTGTTTTTGTGGCTTTCACACCTAATCGACGGTACTTTAAAATGACATATATGTGATTGGAGTGTTGCAGAGAATGTGTTAGTGGGGGCCATCTGTTGTAAAAGTTAGGTTTTCAATGCACCGAATATTTCAAAGCTGTCCAATAGAGAGGATTCCCGAAACAAAACAAAAAGTTTTTTGTTTTTCGACCACTGGAAAAACAGCCGAAATGGTATTTTTTCCATAACTTAAGCCTAACATGTCCAATCTTAAAAAGTAATATGTCATTGAAAAGGGCTTAACGTGGACTACTAGAGAGTACTGTAGGTTTCCATTCCGCAATCGTAGCCAGCATATCTACGTAGACTTTGAAATTCTAGTGGTATGCTATCACATGATCCAGGCAGGCAATTCACTGGTCCCAAGCGTGAAATTATTAACTGTTCACCGGATTGTTCTCGCAATAAAGCCATTGTTTTACAGGCTGTCTGGTGGCAAGTATTATGGCTTTACCACAGTCAATTCTAGTTATAAGGCAGTACCATCCAAAAACTGCTCTACTATCAACTCCAACTTTTTAGTCGTAAATATTGATGAGTTTTCTATTTTAGTTGATTAGAAATGAGGAAAGAAATTAAGAAATGTTAAATCGTAGGCCCATGGCTTGACTGGGGGATTCGAACCTGGAACCTCTGTGGTGACAGTCAAGTTCAATACCACCATCTTTAGGTGTACCATCAGATAGCGGTAAACCGCTGTGATCGAATTTAGAAGATGCACATGAGTTGAGGCTATGCCTAAAAGTATAATACGATCTAGGTTAACCTTCACACAGGGTGCATCGAAGTAGATAAGAACTCAGTTACTAATATCTCTGTCAAAAATAATTCCGGGTAATTTTCTGGGCATAATTGGCAGTATAAGAAGCCTAAGTAGCTTGAGTGGATCACAGTGAAAAGTCATGCAAAGACTACTGATGAGTTGGTGTAGCGGCCAACGAAATAGTCTGTATAGTCAAGCTGTGTGATTTGCTCTATACAGAGCCGTTGTTGTTGTTGTTGGTTGTTGCCTTCTTTGTCTTCATGTTGTCTTGTTGTCAACATACTTGGCCTAAAGCTCAAATTTGTTTTCAATATAAAAAAGTAAGAAAGTAAAGTTTAAAAAAACAGTACAAATTTCGATCAAATTTTTATTTTGTTATGTTTGGATTTTGCCATTACACGTGGGATACAATATCATTCAAATTTCCTCCGTGGGAGTTATTTCAGAACTCACTCCTTTTAAGGTAATTTCCGATGGTTTTTGTGCACAACTTGGGCACAAGGTCGGCCATGACTTGACTTATGAGGATCTCGGAGGCCAATTGACATCGCCAAATCTCGAAGTAAGTCTTCCTGGAAATTTCTGGAACAAACCCCTAATTGGCGCTATTCACGTTTCCACGTAGTGCTAAATGGGTGTCATCGCCAAAGCAAATTTGCTTCGAAAAAGCATTTTAACAAGAATAATTTACTTGTAAAATGGCAAACCTTTAACTTTACAAAAACCAGTTTGGGTGACATGAACATTTGGCAGCTGCTAAATACCAGGGCTGCACTTTCCAAAACCCGAAATGGAGAAACCTTTAGATAAGAAAAGCATACAACTTGACAAAAAATACACGAAATTTACTGTTTGTTGATCAATTAAATTCATTTTTTTAAAAATTTATTTTGAAATAAGTTTTGAAGTTTTGAAAATTAAATTTTTGTTGTTTTTTTTTAATTGTTTTAAATAGCAAAATATTGATGTTCTTGTATACATGGTGAAATAATTACACAGTGCGACAAAATGAAACGAAGTTGAAATACCTGGGAGATAATGCTATTTTTCTGATAGGCCTTGTTGAGTTAAAGAATGTTCTCTACTTGAAATTTGCCGGACACCCCCAAAATCTTGACTTATGGTCAAAAAACCGATTTTACCTACCTTTGCCCACTTATTGGCGTATAACTCACCTTATTGCCAATCGATTTTAAAAATATAACCGGATTCTAAAAGATAATATTTAAACCTTTTTAACGATATGTATACTGCTTGGGACAACTTGAGAAAGCTGTGTGTATTTACTCTGCAAATGCAACTTTTTTTAAATTTTTTTGACTTTTTTCAACTTTGACGATTTTTCTATACACTAAATTATATTGAGATCACACCAGTCCTGTACAGATTCATAGAAAACATTTATTAGAAATTTTAACGTAATTTAGTTTTTAAAAATTGGTCAGCAATTGACAAAGTTATTCAACTTTTCATGAAAAGAGATTTTTTTCCAAATATACATTTTCGGTATGACAACTCAAAAATGTTTGCTTGATCTTTTTTTTTTTAAGTCGGCATCATTAGTTTCGCGTTGTAATGATCAGCAATACTCCGAAATCATTTTAATTTTATTTTTTCCTTCAAATTTTTAAAATCGGTTAGCAATCAGGTAAGTTATACGCCAATAAGTGGACAAAGGTATGCAAAATCGGTTTTTTGACCGTGAGTTCAGATTTTGGGGGTGTCAGGCAAATTTCAAGTATAGAAAACTCGACAAGACCTACAAGAAAAATTGCATTATCTCCCAGGTATTTTGGACTGTCGCACAGTGTTATAAGATGTTATCATCCTATGACATTTTTCAGTATATTTTTCGACATGCAACCTTTTTTTCACAATTTGAAGGGTTTAATATAAACGTATATGTATGAAAATGTCAAAATAAGGCAGCCTATTTTTTTCTGATATTCCGGATGAGAACATGTTATATTTATTCCACCATGCTTGTAAAGAGTGATTTTTTAAGTGCCTGATAACTTTTTTTTTAAAAAAAACGCATAAAATTTGCAAAATCTCATCGGTTCTTTATTTGAAACGTTAGATTGGTCCATGACATTTACTTTTTGAAGATAATTTCATTTAAATGTTGACCGCGGCTGCGTCTTAGGTGGTCCATTCGGAAAGTCCAATTTTGGGCAACTTTTTCGAGCATTTCGGCCGGAATAGCCCGAATTTCTTCGGAAATGTTGTCTTCCAAAGCTGGAATAGTTGCTGGCTTATTTCTGTAGACTTTAGACTTGACGTAGCCCCACAAAAAATAGTCTAAAGGCGTCAAATCGCATGATCTTGGTGGCCAACTTACCGGTCCATTTCTTGAGATTAATTGTTCTCCGAAGTTTTCCCTCAAAATGGCCATAGAATCGCGAGATGTGTGGCATGTAGCGCCATCTTGTTGAAACCACATGTCAACCAAGTTCAGTTCTTCCATTTTTGGCAACAAAAAGTTTGTTAGCATCGAACGATAGCGATCACCATTCACCGTAACGTTGCGTCCAACAGCATCTTTGAAAAAATACGGTCCAATGATTCCACCAGCGTACAAACCACACCAAACAGTGCATTTTTCGGGATGCATGGCCAGTTCTTGAACGGCTTCTGGTTGCTCTTCACTCCAAATGCGGCAATTTTGCTTATTTACGTAGCCATTCAACCAGAAATGAGCCTCATCGCTGAACAAAATTTGTCGATAAAAAAGCGGATTTTCTGCCAACTTTTTTTGGTAATAAAATTCAATGATTTGCAAGCGTTGCTCGTTAGTAAGTCTATTCATGATGAAATGTCAAAGCATACTGAGCATCTTTCTCTTTGACACCATGTCTGAAATCCTACGTGATCTGTCAAATACTAATGCATGAAAATCATAACCTCAAAAAAATCACCCTTTATATTGAGAATAGAATATAAATGTATACTGTGAAAATTGAAGATAATGGCTCAAAGAATGTGTTACGAAAATATTTTTTTTCAACCCAATTCGAACTTGAGTGCAAAAATTTGGAGTACGCCTTACTACTCAAAAGCCTGACTTGAGTATATTTCCAACAGTAGTAGTTGTTAATGTTTTTTCTTTAATAAACATTATAATTAAAAATACAATTTTCAAATAGAAAAAAATTATAATTCAATTTTGCTTATATTAGCCACAAACACGCTAGTTTAAACGCATAAAAGCGGCTTTTTAACTTAATTTTCTCATAACATTGAAATTAATTGTGGGGAAAAATGTTTTGGAGCCGCAACAAAATATGTGCAGATTTTTATAGGAAAGTTGAGCGTGGAGCGTAGTGAGGGGGAGAAGCGGAATTTGGCTATAATGCTTGTTGGGGTAAGTTAGAGAAAAAGCGTTGAAAGACTCATCAGTATTCATAATTGTTTTCGTTGAATAAAGTTGAAGTGGTTATACAAACAAAAACAAAAAAAAAAAACAAAAGAAAAAAAAAGATAAACTCAATTTCAGAGAGAAAAAAATGCGAGACATGGTCATGAAAAGGAATAAAAGAAGTATTTGTTAAGAAAATATGCAGATATTACTGAGTAGTTAGTTGCTAATGAAGTGAATGTCAAAATAACCAAGAATTTCAGGTGTTATACCTTTTAGTCAAGTTTGCCATGAATCGAAAATGGGGTAAGAGATTATTGAGAAAGGGAGAATAATCAAGTGAAACATGTGCAGAATGTTCGAATTGTGGCGGGTAGCCGTTGAAACATTTGAATTAGAATCTGAGGCAAGTGTTAGGTCTTTGCCTCAGTCGATTCAAGTTATTAGACAGTCCTATCCACAAACCACCAACTACAACCACCAACTACAACCACCAACTCAAACTTATCAACCACCAACTACAACTTTTAATCGTAACTATTGGTGAATTTTCAATTTCAGTTGATTAGAAATGGGGCAAGATATGCAGAAATATTAAAGAGCAAGACCATGGCCCTGAGCGGGATTCGAACCCAGTACTTTTGGGATGGCAGTCAAGCGTGCTACCTACTTGTTTACCCAGGCCACCTAAATTTCACAAATGACATCACACCAATTCATCGACCCGGGACTTTTGGAGTGGACTTGGCGCTACCAACTTGACTACCGAGACCGCCTAAATTTCACAAATAACACCGCACCAGTTCATCAACCCGGGACTTTTGAGTTGACAGTCAAGTGCGCTACCAACTTAACTATCGTTGACGCCTAAATTTCACAAATAACACCCCACCAGTTCATCAACCCGCGACTTTTGGGTAGACAATCAAGCGCGCTACCATCTTGACTATCGAGGCTGCCTAAATTCCACAAGTAACATTCCACCAATTCACCAACCCGGAAATTTTGGGATGGCAGTCAAGCGCGCTACCTATTTTTTTACCGAGGCCAACTAACTTTCATAAATAACATCCCATCAATTTATCAACCCGGGATTTTTGGAGTGGCAGTCAAGAGCGCAATAATGATTGGCTATCCTACTCCCGATCTCTTACTTATTACAATAAGGAGATCAAGAAGGCTAAAAAGGACTCGTTCAGGAACTTCTGTGGATCCATCAAAGATGTTCCAACGAGTTGTCGCCTTCAGAAGATCTTATCAAGTGTCAGACCACAATCCCTAGGTAGTCTATCACATGGGAACGGTGTTCAGACAAAAACAAAGAAAGAGACCCTAGAACTCCTTCTCAATACTCACTTCCCGGGCTCCGTCATTCAAAACGGTCCCCACCTAAACCAATCTTACAACTACGAACAGACAAATCTGCCAAGTAGAGAAGATTGGAGAATCAGCAAACAGATCTGCAATACTTCAGCAGTTAATTGGGCCATAAATTCCTTCAAACCCTTCAAATCTGCTAGTGGAGATGGTATTTTTCCAGCTCTTCTACAACAAGGTTCAGAACATCTGATACCACTACTATCAAAACAATTCAGCTGCAGCCTAGCCTATGGCCATATACCTGGAGCATGGAGAAAAGTGATAGTAAAATACCTTCCTAAGGCTGGCAAAGGCTCAGAGAGTAATCCAAAATCTTTCAGACCCATCAGCCTTATGTCCTTCATACTGAAAAGCATGGAGAAAATAATTGACAAATACATCAGGGAGAATGCCCTGTCAATATACCCCCTATTGTATTGTCGCTTTCCTTGACGTCGAAGGAGCCTTCAATAATACGTCATACGAGTCCACTAGAAGGGCACTTAATAACCTTGACATGCCAACAATCATAGGCAGGTGGATTATGACGACACTCAATAGCAGAGTTATCCAGACCTGCCTGGATAACACTTCCCTCAAAGCAACTACAACCAGGGGATGCCCGCAAGGAGGCGTCCTATCACCTCTGCTTTGGTCACTAATTGTAGATAGTCTCCTAGTTGAACTCAAAGAAACAGGGATAGAGGCGGTTGGGTATGCTGATGACGTAGCAGTCATCATACGGGGGAGCTTTGAAAACACAGTGTCTGATGTTCTACAAGCAGCACTGAACACAGTACAGAGATGGTGCAATAACGAAGGCCTCTCCGTAAACCCAAAAAAGACAGTCATTGTTCCTTTTACAAAACGACGCAAGCTCAATCTTACTTGCCCGGTACTTTTTGGGGAAAAAGTAGATTTTTCCAACTCAGCAAAATACCTGGGAGTGATCCTGGACAGCAAACTGTCCTGGAACCTCCACATAGACCGCATCATCAGCAGATCAACAGCCTCATTATGGACCTGCAGAAGAATTTGCGGCAAAAACTGGGGGTTAAGCCCTAAGATGATGTACAATCTCTACACTTTGATCGTCAGACCAGCACTAACATACGCGTCTGTAGTATGGTGGTCGAAAACGCTAGAAGGATCAACCATCAAGCGGTTAGGACGAGTTCAAAGATGTGCAGGGATATGTATGACAGGCTGCATAAGATCTACGCAAACAGCAGCCCTCAATGTCATCTTAGGGCTCACCCCAATCCACATACACATCCAGATGGAGGCGATGCTCAGCCTTCACAGACTTTTCCATCTGGGTTACACTGTCCCAAACCATCCCTTAAAGGGACACCTAACCTTAATCACAACCCTAAAGCGAGAAAAGGAGTTCTGCATGCCATTAGATGACATGCTTCCCAAAAGCCGCTTTAACAAAAACTTCATCGTAGTTATCCCCAGATCCAACTGGGAACACGAGAAACTAAACCCGTCCGAAAACGACCTTGTGTGGTACACAGATGGCTCCAAAATGGAGAAAGGCACGGGAGCAGGGGTCTTTGGAGAACACTCCAATGAGAGCCACTTCTTCAGTGCAGGTCTATTTACCACAATCTTTCAAGCGGAAATCCTTGCCATTAACAGATGCACCAAAATTGTACAAATAACACCCCACCAATTCATCAATCTGGAACTTTTAGAGAGACAGTCAAGTGCGCTACCAGCTTGACTATCGAGGCCGCATATGACACCCAATCAATCCACCAACCCGGTACTTTTGGGGTGGCAGTCGAGCGCGCTACCTACTTGTTTACTGAGGCTGCCTACATTCAACAAATAACACCAATCCACCAACTCGGAACTTTAGGAGTGGTAGTTAAGTTGGTAGCGCTCTAGCGAGGCCGCCTAAATTCATCAGATAACTCCCCATCAATTAGATTAAGTTACATAGCTTATAATTTAACTTCTCCATTTAGGTTCGCAGGCTACTAAGTTCAATGACTGCTGTAGACATATTAAGAAGCTTCTAGCATGCAAACACCTAATAAATCTAACGCCAGACTTTAGCTGCTTTTAGTGCTAAATAAATAGTGCTCGGCAGCTATAAAATTCCACCAAACTTCAGACATAATAAAACTCAGAAATTCTCTCAATAATTTCTCAATTCCGTGAAACAAAAATACACAGACGCACGCATTCATAAACAAATATCGATAATGGCGTGAACTTCCTTTTCCTGTTCGTCTTCAAATGGTTTGTTTTGTTTACAACAACAATATTTAGTAAGAAGTCGATGGGTTGGCATGGATTTGCAAAATGTCTGTTTAGTATTCCGAACAGCAAGAAGGTGTGGACATTAATTTACATTTTTTTTTCTCTTTTTTAGATTTTCTGTCGTAACTTGGGAGGGAAGTAACAACAAAGTAGCAGACGTTATACTAAAATGTGTGTAGATACCGAACGACTAATGGTTATGGTTGTCTTAGAAAATGATGAATATGTTCACAAATGTTCGAGACATTTGCCTGATTATGACCACAAAAACGCTTAAAAAACAAAATACAAAAGCAAGCCGAGCCGTCACAACAAGCAGCACAGACCATTTCTTTCTATTTAGTTACAATCTAAGAACATTTTTTAAATTTTATTTAATTTAAATCCCAAGTAGTTGGATTCCCCAACGAGGGTGATTCATTGTAATATGAGTAAGTTTAACTGGAACATGCTGCATGATTGTGGTTCTTATGTAAACTAACACCAATATTTCTCAATTTTAAAATAATTCACAAAATAATATGTAAAATTATGCAAAAATAAGTAATTCATGACTCATTTCTTGTGGTTGATGACTGCTGTCAGCCAGTAGGACTGTGAGTATGTAAACATCCAGTGCATAAAGGGAAACTCCCATTGCAATGCATTTAATGGGAACAGCATTAAGTTATCAAAGAAACCTTAAAATAGTACAGTATCGGCAATATACAAGTTTTTACACTCCGCAAAAGGGGTAAGAAAAATCTGAGGAAGTTTGAGGGAAATTAATGAAGTTTTGAGGTAAATAATAAAGGTTTTTGGAATATAAGAACTTTAAGGATTCATGCAAGTACTAAAACAAAATGAATTTTTTATGCATTAATCTAATTTAATAAAATTAAATCATTTCAGGAGCGAAGCTTAATGGGTTGAAAAACTATGACTGTGTAATCATTGCCATGTTTTTCTTATTCATATCTATCAGGTTGATCAGTTGATTATGTTAATATCTTAATTTCTTTGCAGTTAGAAGTTTGTGGGGGGAATTGCTTTACAACTCGAATTGACTGAGGGAAACACTTGCCTCATATTTAAATTCACATGTTTCTACGGCTATCCGCCACTCCTAGAACATCCTACACATGCTTTACTGAATTGCACCTTCCTACCGCCCACTAATCTATCAACCCATTATGAACCCAGTCAGACATAGGTATTACACCGGAATTTATAAGTTAAAAGTTTAAAATAAATACGAAATTATAATAATATTTTTCGCTTATGCCGACATTATATTTATTTATTTATTTATATTGAAAATAAATTTTTGAGCTCTAGGCCAATCATGTTGACAACAAGACAACATGAAAAACAAAGAAGGCAACAACCAACAACAACAACAACGGCTCTGTATAGAGAAAATCACACAACTTGACTATACAGACTGTTTCATTGGCCGCTACACCAACTCATCAGTAGCCTTTGTATGACTTGACACTGTGATCCACTCAAGCTACTTAGGTTCTACTTATACTGCTAATTAATATTAAGATTAAAAATATTTATTTATTTTTAAGTTTTTTTATTTATTTTATAAATTATATTTTAATTTTATTTTGTAATAGTATTTGAATTTTTTTTAATTTGATTTGTCTTCTTTTAATATTATTATTTCACAAATTTTTTTGTTCAACAATTTATATATTTTTTATTATTATTTTTCAAAAATTTATAATTCTTTTTATATTTTTTTTTATTATTTTATTTACCAATTTTTTTTTAACAATTTATATTTTTTTAAATTTCTACCAATAATTTTTTTTTAATAAAAGTAAATTAAATTAAAATTAAAAGTAAATTAAAAATATAAAATTTTGTACTTTTTATTTATTGTTAAGTTATTCTTAATTTTATTATTAAATCTTATTTTTATTTGAAGTTTTAATTTTTAATTTTCTTTTTTTAAATTTATTTAGTTTTTATTTATCGGCCGTGGCGCAGTCTGGCGTATGAGTCACGTACTCTACCCTGGTTCAATTCCATCTTACACAGAAAGTTTTTTTCAATTGAACTAATTTTTCTGTTCGCCCGTCACCTCTCTGCAGACAATGGCAAACCTCAGAGAGTAAATAATGCCATGTAAAGCTTCTTGAGAACATGCTCAATAGCCGTTCGGAGTCGGCATAAAACTAGTAGGTTCAGTTCTTGATCAATTGTGTCCAAACATTTAATAACACGCACAACACAATTTGATCATAAGAAGTTCGGTCAAGGTCCTTTCAAGAGCTGAAAGGGCCAGTTTATTATTTTTTTTATATAATTTTAATTTATTTAATTGTCTCCTTTTAATACTATTAATTTACAATTTTTTTATTTTTCAATATATTTTTTTTTTATTTTTTCCAATTTTTTTTCAAACAATTCATATTCTCTTTTTTAATTTCTATCCATACTATTTTTAATATTTTTACTTGTGCATTTTTTATACACTGTTTAGTTTTTCTTATTTTTTTAGTAATCATTTTTGATTTTTAGTTTTCATTTTTTGTATAATTTATTAATTTTTCGTCTTTTAATATTATTTCAGAATTTTTTACAATTTGTATTATTTTTATTTACCATTTTGTTTTTTTTTTTATTCAACAATTATCTTTTTTTTTTTGTTTTTTTTTTTGCTATTTGTATTTTTTTCCATTTTTTTTTTTTTCTATCAATACTATTTTTTATATTTGAAATTTTATATTTCTTATTTATTGTTTAGTTATTCTTATTTTCTTAGTTTTCATTTTTCATTTTTAGTTTTAATTTTTATATATTTTTAATATTTATATATTTTTAATTTTTATATATTTTAAATTTATTAATTTGTCTACTTTTGACATTACTATTTCACATTTTTTTTTTTTTTTTTTTTTTGTTATTTTCCATGTTTTTTTTTCAACAATTTTTATTTTTCCTTTTTTATTATGTGTATTTTTCAACAATTTATATTTATTTTTTTATTTTTTGTTTTTTTTTAGTATTTGTATTTTTCAATTTTTTTTTTTCAAAGAATTTATATTTGTTTTAATTTCTATCAATATTACTTTTTTCATTTTTAATTTTGTATTTTTTATTTGTTGTTTAGTTAACCCTCGCAGCTGACGTCGTAGTCTGACAGACACCGAAAATCAAAACTTCGTGTGTACAAATGTAAAATTCGAAGATGAAAAACCCGTTTTTCTTTTTTAAAAAACATATTTTATTTTAATTTTATTCTTATGTTAGCCTTTTAATTATTTGCTGTTATATGGAAAGAGGTCAATAAAATTACAGTCAGAAACATCATCATAGGAAATCAGTTTAAAAGTGAGGTCTGCTTGACCCCACGTCAGGTATATTGTTAAATTCGGATCAGTTGCAGAGGGTTAATCTTATTTTTTAGTTTTCCTTTCCATTTTTAGTTTTAATTTTAAATTTTTATTTTTTCATTTGTACCGGTTTTCTTAATTTTATCCAATTTAAATAATTTTATTTAACTTATGTCTTTTAATTTTCAGTATTTTAAAGTTTTATTTTTATATTTTTTCATTCTAAATTATTTAATTTGTTCTTTTTTCTTTTTAAATTTTTCTTTTTCACTTTTCGTTTTATTTCTTTTATTTCTATTTTGTTTTTTATTTGGTTTTATTTTTTTCGTGTTTATTTATTTTTAAATTTCTATTTATTATAATTGTTATGACTTTTTATACTTTTATAAATTTAAATTTTTTTTACGTTTCTTTTTTAATATATTTTAATTTTTTTCGTTTTATATTATATTTTTTATCTTCTTTTAATATAACTATATAATTATAATTATTTTCACATTTTTTGTAAACTTTTTTTTAATTTTTGTTTTGATTCCGTCATGAGTTTTTATATTTTGAATTTGTATTTGAATTTTTTCATTATTAGTTTATTTTAATTTAATTTATTTTAAGTTTACATTTTCATTTTTAGTTTAAATTTTTAATTTTAAGTTTTTTAATTTATTTTTTTATTTTTATATTAATTCAATTTATTCAATTTAAACGTTTTCGTTTTAGTTTTTCAATTTTTTAGCATTTCTCAGTTTATATCCTTTTTTCATTCTTTTTTCAAATTTTTTCAATTATTTAATTTGTTCTTCTTTTATTTTTGAATTTTTCTTTTTTGTTTTTGCTTTTTCACTTTCTTTTTATTTCTTTTATTTTACTGTTTTGTATTTATGTTTTTGAAAAGTCATCAATATTTAAGACTTGAAGTTGTATTTTGTTATTTTGTTTATAAGAAAATATAATTTCTTAATTATTCTTGTTAATTTTTTTTTATTAAACTTTTAAAAATTTTTATTCTTTATATTTTGAATTTGTGTTTAATTCGCTATTTTTTTATTTTTTGTCATTTTTAGTTTTAATTTTCATTATTTGCAGTTATAATTTTATTTAATATTTTGAATTTTTTATATTTTAATTTTGTTTTTAGTTTTGGCCCTTTTTTAAGTTTTTAAATTTTTTGTCAGTTTTTAATTTTAATTTGATTTTTTTTTGTAATTTAAATTTATTTTTTTTTTTAATTTTTATTTTATTGTTTTGTTTTTCTTATTTTTTATTTTTTGTTGGTTTTTATAATTTGTTCTCATATTTGTTTTTTTTTATTTTTAATTAGTTTTATTCTTAGTTATTCCAGTTTTATTTTTGAATTTTTTTTATAATTTTCATTTTTGTTACTGTTTTTATTTTCCTTATTTTTTAAGTTTTTCCTTTTTCTGCATTGTTATTTTTTTTTTTTCTCAATTCGTTTTCTTTTTTACAATTTTTAACTAATTCCTTTTCTTTTTTATTTTTATTCTTATCGTTTTATTCTTTTTTACTTGTTATAAATTTTTGTAAATATTTTTCATTTATTACGATATCATAAATATTTTCGACATTATTATTTAAGTTTAATTATATTTCCAGTTTTTATTTTCTTCTTTATTTTTTAAGTATTTTTATTATTTTTTTAATATCATTTCTTGTTTATTTTTCATACATTTTGCATTAATTAAAATTTTTAAATTTAGTTTTTCTGTTTATAAAATGATAAATATTTAATTTGACTTTTATAAAGATTTTTTTTTTTAAGAAGGACAATCAAGTGAAATACGTGTAGGATGTTCTTAGCATGTAGGATGTTCAATCTGCGGCAAGTATTATGTCTTATAATATGCCTAGTTATAAGGAAACTTATCCATAAACTTCTTAACTACCAACTACAACTTCAAGTCGTAAATATTGAGGATTTTTTTCAATTTCAGTTGATTAGAAATGAGGTCAGAAAATGCAAAACAGTAAAGCGTAGGACCATAGCCTGCCCGAGATTCGAACCCGGGACCACCAGGGTGGCAGTCGAGCACGCTATCAACTCAACAACTGAGGCTGCAATAGCATTGATTGCAAACTCGGGCAAACTGTGTTCAAGGGCTGAAATGAATAATTATTTTTTTTCCTTATTTTATTTATTCAATTCTTTTACATTCACTTGATATGACTCAAAAAGTAAGTATAATTAGAAATTGTCAAAAACCTTCATATTATTAAACTTTTATTTGTCATTACATAAATTTGCGAGTCACTCAAAATAAGTCCAATTGAGATTGGAAAAAGTATTGCTATCATTTCAGATGTTTGACTCCATTTAATGGATTCAAAGTTGGTTGTACTGTTGCAATAGTCAGTTAAATTCGAAAGACTTGCAATATCGAATACTTTTGTGAGAATACTTAGCAATTCGGATTGTAACTACATGACATTTGCATTTTTAATATACTATATGTCTATGTGTGTGCGAAGCAAAAGGTAGTTAAAAATAAAATATTCAACTCGCGTGCATTTGGGAGCCGCCTACTAAGGAGTTGTCGTGGCTGAAGCAACCCCCATTCGTTCAAATCGCTTTTCACTCCAACGCTGCTAAGCAGGCCGATAAGTTGCAACCTAACACAGTGACCTAATAAGTAAAATAGCTGTACGAGCTCAGGATGTTGAAATAAGGATTTAGTTGCTGTTAAATTGAAAAGTATACTCAACATTTTTAGCTTCATGTCAAAACAAACAACATGAACTAACTTTTAAAATGTTGACATGTTCAACATGACTGAAATGCTTTCCTATACAAATAAAACATAGGTATCTAGGCCAATTTAAAAGATACATAGTTACCCAAATTGTAATCCAATAAATTAAAATAAAAAAAACAAAAAAAAATAATAAAAACTTGTTTATTCTTAAGTTTAATGACTGACGGTCAAAAACAACATCAGCCGCTCATGCTCAGCCTGAACATCAAACATAATTCGAAAAGACAGTAAAATACTTCAGCTGTACGAACTAATTAAAAAAAAAACCTAAGAAGTCAACCGGCGTTGCTCGCTGTCATCTTCGACACGCGCCAGTCTTGTTTATAATTAATTCGCTTGAAGACACTAATGGAATGATTTCACTGTGATCTGTGGTGGCCATTAAAATGGGTTCGTAAAAATATATTTAGCCAACAAGGTTTAGTTGAACTTTGATGTACAGTGTCGGACAAAACTTACTGAACAAATCCTACATTTTTAAGTTCTTCTCTGTGTAAAGAGAAAAATAGTGTTCTTGGCAAAAATTTCTCTCCGATAGAATGCTTGATTCCGCTCTCGATTAAAACAGAGACACAGTAAGATTTACCCACTCTTACAGTATTAAAATAAGTAAAATAATATCGAATGGCCTGTCATGATGCGACAAAACAAACCGAACAAAGCAGGTTTTAGTAAAAACAAAGAGAAGAATAACCGTTATGTTTAATGTGCAAAACTATTATACTTAAAACATCATATTTTATATTGTTTGTTCAAATAAAGTTCAAATTAATTTCATATTATCTTAAATAGAAACATAATTTCAAGGTAAGTTTCAATAAGAGAAATAATAAGAATTTGTGCTAATTTTAAATGATCTTAGTGAGAATAAGCAGCATGGCCAAGACAAAACACAGTGATGTAGTTAAAAATAACGTCATTAGAGATTTTGAAAGTGGAATGGCCCACAAAGATATTTGTAAAAAGTATAATATGGCAAAATCAACTTTAAGTTACATTATAAAAAAGTTTAAATCATCAGGAACAGTACAAGCAATTCACTCTGGAGGCCGACCAAGATGTACCACTACCAAGGATGACACCCGAATAGTTAGGGAATTTAAAAAGGATCCCACCAAATCTGCTTCAAGTGTTCTTAAGTCCTTAAACTATAAGATAAGCACACGTACAATTCAGAGAAGAGCAGTAGAAGCTGGATTAAAATCATATAGAGCTGTCAAAAAACCTTTTATATCTAAAAAAAATAAAAGAGCACGCCTAAAATTTGCACGGGAGCATCTCAACTGGACTCGAAACCAATGGAACAGAGTCTTGTTTTCAGACGAATCGAAGTTCAACATGATAAATTCGGATGGAATGAGAAGAGTTCGCCGGCCCCCTAATCAACGCTTGCATCCTCGATACTGTCAAGGTACTGTTAAGCATGGAGGGGGGCATGTGATGGTGTGGGGTTGCTTTTCGGGACAAAGCTTAGGACCTTTACATAAAATCGACGGTATAATGAATAAGATGTACCAAAATATTCTTCAGGAAGTAATGTTGCCACATGCCAGAGAGGAAATGATGACTTCTTGGACATTCCAACATGACAACGACCCGAAACACACCTCAAAGGTTGTGAAAAGTTGGTTACAGCAGCAAGAGATCGCTGTTATGGAATGGCCCGCACAATCCCCCGACCTTAATCCCATAGAAAATTTATGGGAAATAGTAAACCAAAAGATCAATCGGGAAGGGGTCGGGGGAAGCCCAGAGAGACTCTTCAGTGCAATCCAGCAAGCTTGGTCAGCAATACCAATGAAAATAATAGAGAATCTTATAAATTCAATGCCTAAAAGGTGCGCAGACGTTATCAAAAATAAAGGTTTCGCCACTAAATATTAAGATAAAATTTTTGTTCAGTTAGTTTTGTCGCGCTAATTGTTGACTTTCAAGTTTATTTCATATTGTAATTAGCTTTAAGGTATGAATTATGAGAAATATATTTGCGTTATTAAAAAAACGGCTTTGAAACTTGGAATTGGAATAACCATTTTCCTTAAAAGCAACACATTTTCTTTTTAATGCCAGAAATAGTAAGTATGGGACTTTTGTTCAGTTAGTTTTGGCCGACACTGTACAAGCTAGTTAACGCATGTGTTAAAAACATAGCTTTATGGGGCTAAAGAAATTGTTCAGTCATGCTGCAATTATTTAATACATTTCAATATTCAGCCTGAACAGTGCAACTATTAAATCATTGCATTGTCTTGCTATGCAACGAGCAAGAAAAGCATGACATCATTTTATATCTCCAACGCAGCAATGGAACCTTTTAATCCGGAGAATAGCCAAGCCAATTCATTTGAAAATGTTTACAGTTGTTTTCTGTCCACACAGCTCCGAGACTAACAGCCTGCTTGAATGTTTTGTCTAGCAATGCGATTTATTTTTAAATTCAATATTATTTACACCGTTGTCATGTTTATAATTATGAATAACTAGCTTCGCGTTATACACACTACTACAAAAGTTGCAGACATCGAGTGAGAAGTCGACTTAACCCTTCACCACTGATATGTAAGTTTGTAACACCAACACTGACATACGAGTGGCAGTCTTCAATCTACAGTATATGCTCTGTGACATGCAGCTACCTATGTTGTTCTTTTGTATTTATTTTAGATATAAAGGGTGTTTTTTAATTCCCTATAAATTTTCTAATATGGATCACAGATGTTGCGGCAGGCCGTCAGATAAGTCTGTGTTGACAGAACGGCGACCTTGAAGGTCGAGTAGGTAGCGTGCTCGACTGCCACCCCAGATTTCCAGGGTTCGAATCCTGACCAGGCCATGGTCTTACGCTTTAACCATTCCCATTTTGCAATTTTCTATCTTCATTTCTGATCAACTGATCTTGAAAATTCATCAATATTTACGACTTGAAGTTGTAGTTGGTAGTGAGAAGCTTGTGGATGAGACTTATGACTTTAATTGACTGAGGTAAAGGCCTAACACTTGCCTCATATTCAAATCTACGACTTTCCGACACGATCCTTCACATGTTTCTCTTGATTGTCCCTTCCCTTGCACTAAAATTATTATCACTCCATTTCGAACCAAGGCAGACTTGACTAAATAGGTATTACACCTGAAATCTTTGGATCAAAACTTAAAAACAAAAATACCCCTGAGCAACGTATCCAAATATTGGCATTTTACATTTAAAATAACCATTCGGTTAAGCTAACTTTTCGTAAATTGTTGCCAATTTACAGTCTACGTCATCGGCCAACTAAAGGAACTATTCGTGCCATTAGTGAAAAGTTTTATTCCACATATTCTCTACTCGACAAACAGCACACGGGCAAATCGTGTCACAGTTTGGTGCGGATTGCACTCAGAAGGCATCTTCGGTTATTATTTTTTCAAAAAGGAGAGCGGAGCCAACGTGAGGGTCAATGGACGTGGAAATTTTTGAGATCTGGTTGCAGCCTATACGTTGCCACACATTATCTCAATACGCACTGGATTTAGCAAGACAGCGCAAGGAGCCACCGAAACAATCAATTTGCTGAAAGAGACGTTTATTGAGCGAATTTTGTCACGCTCTGCACCTATCGAGTGCCTGTCACGATCATGAGATTTGACGCCTTTTGATTATTACTAATGTGTGTACGTTAAGTCATTGGTCTAATTATGTCAATAAGTCGGTACACTAAGGGAAATAATGCATATTAACATTATCCACGCCGGAGTATCAATTTTATTTAAATATTTACGTGGATGAATCAAATATTTTCCTTCCAACTCGTTTTTTTCCCGTATTTGAATTTTATTTATACCACTCACGTACACACATATTCCAACAAGCAAGCAGCAACAGCATCGCACACGTACACACTAATCCGACAAGCAGCAACAGCATCGCGCTCTCTTCCTGCAGTTTATTTCTTGCATTTGCAGTTCTTATAGTTCTCATTTAGTTATTGTTGCCAGAGTAATATAGTATGCATGTTTGGCAATGAAATTAAATGATGTAGGGTGGAGTGACAACTTGATATTAACTCACAAATATCTTGTACCGGTTGTCATTTACCTACATATTTTGCTTATAATTTTCTGTCACTTTTTCTTCTTCTAGTTTATGACATTTTTGACTTTTGGTGCCCTAATATTTTACCAACTGTCAAAAATAGTATAACAGTGAAATATAGAATTGCGAAACAGAATAAATAATACAGGCAAATGACATTTGATGGACGCAATATGAAGAAAATATTTAAATATGTTTTTTTTAAATTCAATATTTTTATTTAAATTTTCTTTAAATGCGATAGTTTATTTTCAAATAGTAAATATTTGAAAGATATTTTAAAAAATTCGTGCATAATTTTAATAAATTTTTTTATTAATTCTGTTTAAATATTTAAATATTTAATTTAATTAAAAAAGTATTCAAATAAATTTTAAATATTTACGTAGTCGATTTATTCAAATGCGTTATTGGTGCAAAAATGACTCGCTTTTTGGATAAATTAAAAAAGTTTTTGGATAAATTTAATATTTTTTTCCCTTAGTGTAACAATTGAGCAACTTGATGATGAAATTCGGCCAGAACTTCCAAAAGTGACGAAAATTGGGGCGAAGCGCCCGTATTTGTGGAAAAGTAATTCATGGCTTTTGAATCACGATAATGTACTTGCTTAGACTTCATTGCTTGTTCGTGATTTTTTTAGCAACAACAAAAAAAAAAAAACAAAAAGCACTGAACCTCCTTATTTGCCAGACATGGCCCCGTCAGACTAATTTCTATTCCCAAAAACCAAAAGAACCTTCAAGGGAAGTTGTATTGCAAGCACATGAGATTAAAAGTGAACCGCTGAAAGAGCTCAAGACCATCCCAAAGAACGAGATCCAAGTGATTGGGTGGGTGTAGAAGAAACGCGAACATAAGTGCATAATATCTAATGGGGACTACTTTGAAGGGGGTAACATTATTGTTGATGAATAAATAAATTTTGTTTTAAAATATAAAAATTCCCGTTACTTTTGGAACACACCTCTATTCTAGACTGCTTAATAATTCTAATGCTCTTTTAAGGTCCAATTAAGAAAATTTTTTGACAAAATTAATTTTTATTATTCAAAATACTACTCATTTAGCTCGATACACTTAATTCAGCGATCTTTCAATATTTCGATACCTTTTCGAATAGGACGGTTTGTCCAACTCTTCAAAATAATCTTCAGCATCCAGTTCAACTTCTTCATTTTTTGTAAATTTTTTCCAGTGAGTCATCTCTTAAAATTGGAAAAAATATAATAGTCACTGGGGACTATATCTGGAGAACTTGATGGATGGTGAAGCATTTCAAAGCGTAATTCATTGAGTTTTTCCATTGCTTTTAATAACTTGAGGTTAAAAAAAGAAAATAAAGTATGAATGAATAAATGATTCAGACCACATTCGTACATCAGTGGTTAAGGGTTAAGGCAGCCTAGGCCTGCATGATTGCATCCAGCTCAATTCGATGATGTTGATTGTTGTTGTTCTTAGTAGGTTCAACTGACCGTGCTGCACTCTGTTTGAATGAATGTTGTGCTTAAGCATTACCACAAATTCCTATGCGTTGAGAAAAATGTCTGTTATTTTATCACTGCGTTGTAATTTAAAACTAGCAATCTTTCGATAACGTTAAAACCAAGAAAATAGCAAATCATAAGATAAGCTTGTCAACAATGTTGTTCCTTACTCACTAACCTGATGGTCTTTCGTTCAACAACGTGTTATTTACCAATTGGATTTTTTTTTTTATGTTTTTTTTCTGTGTTCAATAAGTGACTGAGAATGGCATAAAATTTGAGAAGTTTCAAAAGAACAAAAGTTATATATTATGTTGAAGTCAAAAAGACCATAAGCATAACACGGACAAAGAGGAATAAATTTATTATTGAATTTATTGAATTCTGTGACAATAAATTTGTGGAAACTAAAATACGATAGTTAACGTCGGAAGTTACATGAGTTACGAGTTAGGCTTGGGTAGTTCATGAATTAACTAGTTCAATTGAACGATTCCCACTCATGAACTGTGTGAACTAGTTCACTGTTTCTCGTTCTTTTAGTTCTTTTAGTTCATTTTAGTTCAATTGATATTGCAGCGAGTACGAACAAAACGAACGAGGGCAAGAATAACTAAATTTACCATGCTATGGTTTGAGTCCTTGGTTTGAGACACTTTTTGTTTATGCACTAATACAAATGGTGAATTTGATGGATATCACATATTCATACCAAGTTTGTTTCATTTTGTATACCTGGACATGAACGAGTAAACGAAATGAACTAAAAGACCTAACGCATGATACAATTACCAGGTAGTATTATTCGCTAAAAATCAGCTGTGGAAAAACTGTCAATATGGGCATATAGTGTCAAAATATAGCGAGTAGGTGCAAACAATGTTGCTTATTGTATTATTGACAGTGAAAATAGCGCGATTTTTGTAACAATTTTTGATATATTTGCAATGAAAACTTTTTTAGCGCGTTGAGCACTTTTTGGTAAAGCGTAAAACAATAGAATCGCGATATCATCATTTTGCTTACATAAAGAACGAATTTGTTTTTATATATTTCAAGCGTGATACATACATACATATAAGAGCTTTTGCGCTATGGCGGAAGCTACCAACACAGTTGTACTTACTTTTATATTATACAACTGTGTACAACTATATACTAACGTTTCTAACAATTTGTTGGGTTTTGTTGTTATTGTTGATGCAGTCTTCAAATAATTTTTAAAATTTACATGAGGGAGTGTTAATAAAATAAAGATGAATACTCCAATTTAATCATTTCATTATATTTGTATTAAATATAAAAAACAAAGCAAAACCTAAACAGAGATTTAATTTCGTCATTAATCATTTCCTTCTAAATATTCAAAATGATTGGTTTAAGTATAAAAAACAAAAAAATCCCCTTTTACTCCTTGCTGTGATTGCAATACTTCTATTTGACACTATATGCCCAAAGCAACGAGTAAAAGTAGCGATTAATGCTACCTGGTAATTGTATCATGACCTAACGAACTTAAAGAACGAACGAACTAAAAGAACTAACGAACTAAGAGAACAAACGAAGTAAAACATGCAACGAACAAAAAGAACGAACGAACTAAAAGAACTAAATGAACGAACTAGTTCATTACATACGATTGAACTAAAAAGAGCGATCTTTGTGGTGAACTAAAATGCCCAAGCCTATTACGAGTCATGAGAACATCGCATCAATGATTGTACTATATCTAATCGTCCCCACTATTCTACCAGAAACTAGATCTAAATTAAGTTATTTTTAAAAAAATTGTCCTAAGTACAATCCGTCATCTTCATCGAAATGAAAATTGAGCCAGGTAAACTCGTTTTTTAATGAAAGCATCGTTTCATTTTCTCTTCGTGACCCTGGATAAGGCTACTAAGACCAAAGGTTGCAAATGTGTCTTACTGTATTTGTAAGCAATTTCATTAAATGTCCCTCCTTGCGATTTGTGAAGTGTTAACGAGCAGGCTCGTTTTAGTGGAAAATGGGTTTTTATAACATTCATCGTTTTATTTCGATCGAGAGGAACTGTTGCGGATCTACGATTGATATGAACAGCAGTTCTACAAATTTTACTACTTTGTTCTACTTATATTAAATCATATGCTGCTGCTCTTACCGACTGGGATAATACGCTAAAAAAGTGAAAACTTTTAATTAATTCATTACTTTCTATTACAAGACCACCAATTTGTAGTTAGTAAAACCTAATGCACTGAACACATTGACGACTACACGACTTTACGACGCGACGTGAAGAAAGAGTCAACAATCTGGAAATATTAAAAGATTGTTTCATTCACTCATGCACAAGCCCTTATATTTGCACTTTTGTCGCTCGTCAAATTAGAAATAATTCTATACCGACGTCAGCAACATTTCTATGTCGCCACGACATTTTCACCACATTCACCTCCATAAGAAAAGCATGTAAAAAAAATTTGGCAGACATTTCGTAATGTTGTTGTCGTCGTCAATGTGTTCAGTGAATAAATGACTTAAATGAGGCTTTAGAAAACTCAACTTTTCCACCACAGCATAGCATTCCACCACATGACGCTTTTACTTTTTGTTAACATCCACCACATAATGCTTTCACTTTTTGTTAACAATCCACCACATAACGCATTTACTTTTTGTTAATACACGATTTCACAACTGCGTGAAGTTAAATTCGTAAATCCGAAGATAACTTAACAAAGACACGATCCAATAGTTCTTATCTGAATGAAGTTAAATTCATACTTTTTGCAAAGTAACAATTTAACTTTGGATACGAATTTAATACTTACTACAGTACGAATTGAGTTTCACTTGTAAGAAATCCCTTTGAAATCGAAATGGAAACACAAAAAAGTTGAAAAATTTATGAAAAATTTGAACAAATATTTAATTTAAATAAAAAATACAAAGAAATTATTTAATGTGTAAACTTCGAAAATTTGACAATAGAAATTCTTGAAATTTAGTGAAGTGTTGTTGGTCTATGGTACTACTTTTCGATAACCCTTTGTGGGGCGGTTCTATATTCTCTCTTTCAAATGCCCATATTTTGAACCCTAGGCCATGACTAAGGCTGCGAACATAGTAGACGCGAGTTGCTGATCCGAGCCGATTGAAACTCAAAAACGCATTCGGGTAAAAGAGATGCATGACTTGCGTACTGTATTGCTCTTATATGTTTTTCGGCTCGGCTCAGCAACTCGCGTTCACTATGTTCGCAGCCTAACATGAACAATGGATGTTGTTGGTTCCTTATGAGTTCCTTCAACTATGTAAACAAGAATTTTGGGACTATTGTTTGCTGGGAATTTGTTATTAACAATTAAAGACGAAAAAATTTACTTTTTTCAGAAAAAAATCGGTCTCCTGAAATTTTGGCAATGAGCAATATGATTTAATTAACTAGCTATATATTTTTGGGGTCGCTGATTACGAATCCACTGTCAAAAATTAGTTCACTGTGACAGTTTTTGGCAGCTGTCAACTGTCAACGTATTTTTCCACTTTACTTTCTAGGCATTTAAATTCCTATAGCAGATAAATGCCTTTTTATTTAAAGCAGATAAAGATTTTTATTCTATAACTAGCCTTTTCCCGGCGCGCGTTGCTGCACCCTGCAACTATATGGGAACATAATAGGTGTATTCAAAACTTTTCTTAGACTCATATTTTGACACCACTGTCATTTTCCACTGCCCGTTACAGTTTCCCAGCAGCAGGAGATCACCAAATAGTAACTCCATTTTGAGTTTGTTTGTAAGTATTGCTACTTTTACTTTCAAAGCTAAAAGCCACCCTCTTATATAATGCTCATCCCAGTTTTCTAGTAGATAGACATTACCCAGTTTTAGTACAGTTGCCGACAGTGAGCATACAAACTTAATTACAAAAATGTAGCCCAATCGACGGAAACCGTAGGAAATATAGCATTTTTATTAATTTGTGGGCGGTAAAAGGGGGTGTGACAGAAATTTAAGCCATCTTGTACTTGAAAAAAATGTGCTGCCAAAATTTCAGCTCTATCGGCTAAGTAATTTTGAAGTTTCCAGCCATCACACAGACAGCGTTTTGCTTTTTGTATATATATTTTGGATAAAGATTATTGGTTATAACTTTTGTTTGGTTAGAGATAATAAGATAATTTTTTCTAATAAATTAATTTCTTAGCTTTTATATTTTTACAAAAATATAAAAACACAATATTGGAAAAAAAAATTTTGTTCGAAAAAATCAAGGGATAGGCCTTGCTTTTTGAATCACAAAAATGATTTTTAATTTTTTCGTAAAATTGAAATAACTTTTGCTTATAGATGTTATAACTTTTAAATAGAGTTGACAATTTGTGAATTTGAATTTAAATTAGTTTTACAACAAAAACAAATTTGGAGCCTTTTTTTGAGGATAAATCCTAAATTTTAGACCTTTTTTGAAAAAAAAAATTTAATATATATATACTCAACTAACGGTATTTTTGCAATAAGGTTTTCATAGTACTTTGATGAAGCTTTAAGACAAAAAAAAATTTAACCAAATGTATACAAATGCAGCGGAGATATTTGAATCGAAAGTCACAAAGTTAAATTTCTGAATGTTTTTTTCTCATTATTAAGCAACGATGTTGCATTAAATATATCGTTGTGGTAAAATTTTTCATAGTTTTCAAGATATGTTCATGTTTTTGATGTCAAAATAACGGAAATTTTTTTAATTTTACTAAATTTAAAAAATATTTAATATTTTGTAAATATCTGAATATGTAACCTAAGAAAACAACTAAAAATATGCGATTTTGTAAAAAATTTGTACTACAGCATCATCTGGTGTCCAAGGTGGGTCAAAGAAGATAGTGCTGAAAAACTCATCGTACCTTAAAACTACTATGTACCAATTTTTATTCTAATCGCATGAGCGGTTTGGGAGTTTTAGGTGGTTTTTTAAAAAATTTGTACTATAGCGCCCTCTGGTGTTCAAGATAGGTCAAAAACGATAGCAGCAGAACACTCAACGTACATGAAACTCACTGTATACCACTTTTCATTCTAATCGCATTAGCAGTTTATGGGTTTTAGGCAGTTTTGTAAAAAATTTGTACTACAGCGCCCTCTGGTGTTCAAGGTGGATCAAAATTGATAGCCCACAAACACGCACCGTACCAAAAAACTTCTATACACAAATTTTCATGCTAATCGGATGAGTAGTTTAGGAGTCTATTGCGGCCTTACAAACATAAGCTCCTTTTTTATATATATAGATACGTGACTTGACAGTTAATAGCTGTCAAAACTCATCACCGATGTTGAAATCTTGTTCACCAACCTTGGAAACCGGTCAAACGACGCCCAACTTGTATTTTCACTACATTCTGGTCATTTTAACAGTTTTTTGACAGCTGTCAACCGTTTAAAAATTGTACCCACAACATCAGTGGTCTTAAATCTTCCTGGAACAGCCAATGAAAGCCTTTTTTCCAATTTTCATTGGAAATGATTTTCGAAATCAGCGACCCCGAAAACCTAAAGTGACTACTTTTCCATTTTATGTTCTTCCCAAAAATGTGCCCCTCAAAGAGTTAACAAAACTCTCAAATCTGCAAAGTAGACTTGATATAATATTCATAGCAATTTACAGGTTTTAAATTCTTCATAAAATTTTCGTAAATTCGTAGTGTCATTGGTTAAATGCGTTACAAAAGGTAAATTCGTACTTTACAAAAAGTACTATTTTAACTTCGTACAGATAAGAAATATTGGTTTGTGTCTTTGCTAAGTTATCTTCGAATTTTCGAATTGACCTTCACAGTTTTAAAAGAATATGAATAAATTTTCAAATTTTGGATTCAACATTGCATTCGTCAATTATGGCAAAAGCCATATCGCTTCGAAAAACGATAAAATCTTCCTTTCATAAATCACAAATTTTGTTAAGTGTGTTGCGACGTACTACACTAAGAGAAAAAAAAATATTAAATTTATCCAAAAACTTTTTTAATTTATCCAAAAAGCGAGTAATTTTTGCACCAATCGATATAGTCAAAAGATATTTGCATAAATCGACTACGTAAATATTGAAAATTTATTTAAATACTTTTTTATAAAAATATTAAAATATTTAAACAAAATTAATAAAAAATATATTAAAATTATGCACGAATTTTTTAAAAATCTTTCAAATATTTACTATTTGAAAACAAAACTATAGAAAAAGTCCCGGTTTACACACGTCAATAGTTGACGATCAAGTCTGGTGTTCGAGGGTGCGGGAATCGTAACAAAAGGGAAAGAAAAAAATTTACCGTACCGGCAATTCTTGGGCAATTCGTTTTGTGTTCGTTCGTTGTCCCGCTACTTTTTTTATTCGTTTTGCGCATCATTGGCGTCGTTTCATTTCTATAAGATGAAATGAAACGGCAGTATACACATATAATTGACCGTCAACTCTTAACGAGTGTAAACTCAAGTGTGAAGTTTAAAAGGGAATATGAAAAAGTTGACCGTCAACTATTGACGTGTGTAAACCGGGACAAAGTAGCATAGTCTAATTTATACTACTTTTATTATAGCACCAAATGTCAAAAATAGTATAAACTAGAGAACAAAAAAGTAGGAAAGAAAATAAAAAGCAAAATATTCATGCAAATGACAATCTGTGCAAGAAATTCGTGAGAAACTATTGAGTTATCACCTCATCCTGCATAATTGCATCATGCGTTCACCCATCGCAATCACAAAGCATATTGGCCAAACATGCAAGCTATATGACCCTCGCAACAAAAAGCAAACGAGAACTATAAGAAACCGAAAGCAAGAATCTTACTTCTAAAAACTTCGTTGATAACTGCAGGAACAGAGCGCGATGTTGTTGCTGCTTGCCTGCTATTTCAGCTGTATGGAATAGGTGTGTAGGTGTGTGGTATAAATAAAATTTAAATACGGGAAAAAAACGAGATGTAAGGAATTTATACTCAGGCGTGGATAATGTTAATATGCGTTATTTCCCTTAGCGTATAAGCGAAAATTCAACCAAAAGTAAATTACATCTAAATAATAATCGAATAAAGATAAACTACTATCATGTTGCTAGAATAGCGCGCTATAAATCAACTTTCGAAAAAAAAAATAAAACAATAAAAACATTATTACAGCGGGTATCGCAATCCGTAAGACACTTCAGATTAATTGAATTATAAACACCAACAGTACGTGACCGTTTCCGCTGAAACAAATTTTTTACCAATTTCTCAAAACTACTATAAAGCTGTTGGTATGGATGTGATATGAACTGGCATTTTGCATGCGGGAAAAATTAACATGTTTTTCCCTCGATTTACACTTGAGCACTCAAACTACAAATAAGGAGTTTACAACTTAAGTAATTTTTTTTTAATTTCTTTCTAAAAACATCTTTCTTCTTCGAAAGAACATGTTTGCAACACACACTTCATTAGAGAATCAGCCTGGTTCTATCATAAATTTAATGAACATTCATTTGCGAAGCAACTGTTTAAGATGCACAGTAATAAAGTAAAAACAAAAAAATATACAATTACTCACACACACACACACACACATTCGCATTCATGTAGTTGTACGCATTTTTAATTAATAAATACAAACCAGATTTTATACAGCCGATAGATTTTCCGACTCGCACATCTTGTTTACTCTTTGCAACATGCAAACCCCAACCAACTCATGAATGCAACATAATTGCCGCGTTTCTTCTACATCTTTAATTTTTGTTTTTTTTTTTTTTTTGTTTGTTTTGTGTTCTATAAAGTCGTAAACCTCGTATTACGAGTTTTCAGAATGCTCGAATAAGAAGATTCCAATGCATTGTGAAATCGTCCATGCAACAAACAGCAACAGCAACAGCAGTTTTCAGATATTCAGCTGTTAGGCAAACGAGTTGAACTCATAAAAAACATAGAGCAAAGGTCAAACACTAAGTGGATAATAAATATAATAAGAATAATTCGAGCAGAAAAGGCAGTACAAAGCATTGCGTTGTCTCGCTTGCAGAGCTGATTGGGATACAAGCAAAAACAATGTTTCTTCAGATCGATGCATATCAAATATTGTACAGACCAATCCAGCGAAACTCTTTTATTGAGAACTCAGAAATAAAATTCTATATATTCCATATTTATTACATGCTCTGACTAATCGTCTCAGTCACTCAATCTAGAATCCTCTTAGAACAGCGGGTTCTCTATTAAAAAGGTTAAATATTGACATTGATACAAGCTATACAATCAAAACCGGACAACAATAGATTCTTTGCATACGTAATGTTACTCTGCATAACTGTCTTAACTAAGCTATATAAGTAAGTAGTGGTGGATATACATATTTTTGGTCCGAAAGTGATGTCACTCCAGTGTTGACAGCAAGTGTTTGTCAAAGAAAAACACAACAACGCATCAAGTAAAGCGTTATAAATTACTAAATGGCATGCCGTGTAAATGTGTGTATGTGTCAAAGAATTCCTGAAGCCATAAATCTATATTAGGTATACCGCCAGAGATGGCAGCATTAAGCAAAAATGTTGTGCTTTTGCAAAGTTGTAACAATACTAGTACTGAAGAGGAGAAAAAAATAACCAAAATTGTTACTGAGGTGAACGGAAATCATTACAGGGAATAGTTTGAAGATAAGCCCGGCTTTTCTTGAGAATTTGTCTTTAAAGTTCGTAGATACCCTGCAGTGTAACCAACTAGTTAAAAACCAGTCTGCATACTAGTTGAAAACTGAACAGTACTAGTTCAAGATCGTATTTTTTTTATATACCCAACTGGTATTTTTAACATGGCGATGTCATACGAAATATCAATTGTCCTATTCTAAGCACATGAAAACTAGTTTACAACTAGTATGTTATTGTTACTTAAATTCTAGTTTGTTGTGACTAGTTGTAAACAAATCATATATTGCATAAATTTGAACTTTGAACGGCTTTAACTAGCTGGTCAAGTGGTTACTTTTGACATTATTTAAACTAGTTTCACTTGGTTAGTTTCACAACTAGTTTATTGCGATTTAACATTAACTAGTTGTGTTTCAACTACTTTTGTAACTAGTAAATTGTGACAAAATATGAACTAGTTTGCTTTGAACTAGTATAAAAACTGCTCATGATTTACTGCTGATTAGTCTTACACTGCAGGGTAGTGATTAAGGAATTCTCAACCCTTTCACTCAGACTTTTTGACTCGAGTGAATTAGTAACTCATCACAATTTTGGTTTTTGCTATTTATATTTCTGACCTCGGCAACTGCAAGTGGCATTATTTACCATCTGACGTTTCCATTAGAAACTTGACATTGTTGAATATAACCTTCTTCAGAACCATTCCATTTGAGCGCAATTTGTGTCCCTTAAAGCAACTTAAAAAATTCTTCTCGGGCAAAAAATATAGGTAACTCGTGAACATTTTTGTGCGATTATTTTTCATAACTTTCGACGTGGATTATCAAGACGAGAATGCATAGATGAAGTTAATTCATTATACGGCGATACTGGTTATAACAAGTTTTAATCGTGACCTACGTTCGCTCCAGAACGAATTTCATGAAGGTCGCTCAAAATCGGTTGCGATGCCAGAAAACATCGATGCTGCATGTGAACTGATAAAGCAAAATCGTCATGTGTAGTACCGTGAGATTGAGGCATCTTTGAGTATCAGGATGACAAGCTATAATAAGATATGCATGATAATTTGGTCTAAAAAAAGGTTTGTTTGAATTGGATCCCCCATAAACTGACAAACGATCAAAAAAAGGCTCGTGACGATTGGTGCAAAGATATGTTGAAAAAATACGATCAGAGCACATCAAAGGCTGTGTATTAAGATGGGTCATCTCATATGGAAAAAAAAATATTTCAAAAGACCCCCCTTATTTGAAAGCTTATGTTTAGGGGTTTTTGGTAGCATACACATTTAATTTTTAGGTCGACCCAAAATCTGCCCCAAATGGTATTTTTTATATAACTTCATCAGTTACTAACCGATCGTAAAACTGATGAATCTTTATGACATTTAGTATGAAGATTCTCCTGACTTAAGATTTAAAGATAGGCTATCAGAAGTTTCAAAAACTTTCGATAGAGGGCGTTTCAAGTAATAAAATAAATGTGACTCGATAATGCCTGATCGAAAGGACCGATTTTAAAAAAATTTTGTATAAAAAACGAAACCAAACGAAGCTGAACCGAAGACTAACGAACAAACACGGAGATGAACGAAGTCATTTCGAATGCAAACGAAAATGAACCGAAAACAAAATAACCCAAAACGAAACCAAACTAGACCGAAAATTAAATTCGCTGCAACTTTTTTTCCTACGAATGAAATCAAAAAGATTCTTCATAAAAGTTCAATGATTTTTTACGAACTTTTATTTTCTTAAAACAAACATTAATGTTTTGGGGTTACTGAGGAAATAAGACGAAAAGTTGAAATATCTAGTTAAAGATGGAACCGGAGGTAAAAATGTTGTTAAGACAAATTGTTTTTCTTATTGAAATATATCCAATGACATACTTTTTTTACAATCGGTAAAAACTGATGAAGTTATACAAAAAAGACCATTTGGGGCAGATTTTGAGTCCACCTTAAAAAAAAACGTTTATGCTACCAAAATCCCCTTAACATAAACTTTCAAATGAGGGGCGTTCTTTTGAAATTTTTTTGGTTACCCACCTTGCTGTGTATAACATCTACGCAGGTTGCCTTTTAAGTCTTACGAAAAAAAGTATTCAAAGTATTTTTCAAGATGATCATCCAATTTACCAAAAAAATTGGAAAATTGAATTGTGATGAACCAGTTTTCGAAACAATTTCGCCACTCTGAAGGTACCTGGTTGGTACCTCTGAAACCATGTTTTGCGATGTGTTGCGAAGGCGCAAGAATTAAAAGGCAGCCCCCGTACACAGGTAACGAATCATGGATTTATGTATGTATGTATAGGAATCATAGATTTATGCATGTATGTATAAGAATCATAGATTTATGTATACGAATCATGAGCCCAAAACTAAACAGCAATCGACTGTTTGGGGCTTCCCAACATATCGAAGCAAATAGTGGCCTGTTTCTTCGACATCACCAGTCATGTGGCGACAGTGGAGTTAGAGTAAAGTAGGTCAGTCAATTCTGAATAGTACACGACCATTTATAGGAGATATTCGGAAAAAGTCCAAGAAGAGACGAATTATTTTGCATCACGACAATGCGATCTCTTACACATCTGCTCAAAGATGGCAATAACGGGATCTGATGATATTACCAAAAAATTTTAGATATCCGTGTTGTGTTTACTCTAATGATTTTCTGGAAAAGTTTTATCTATAATTTTTTAAGTCTTTATTGCGTGCTTCTGCGCCTCTTCACTTAACTGGCCAGTTGGAAGCAAAATTTTCTCAATTACTTGATGTCTGTGCATTAATATTTTGTGGACTATGGAGAGCATAGGAGGGAGGGAGGGTATGGAGGGACCATGGTGTAATAATAATAAGGCGTTAGTGAATTTTTGACAACACCAAGAATAGCTTTCTTTCTGTCAAAAAACTGAGAGCGAAAGAGAGGAGCCGCTGATAGTTGTCAAATTGTGTTATTTGTTTGAGTTGCTAGATGATGATGTGTTATAGTTTTTATAGGTTATTGTGGGAATTAAGTTTAAATAAATATTTAATTCAATTAATTCTGCCGTGTTGTGTTGACAAAAAGTTATTGCAGTTGTCTTCGCCCATTTGCCAAGTTCGCCATTGAATGGTTTTGTAATTTTATCAAAAACGTGCGCTGGAAGGTGCCACCGACATGAAGCTTTGGCCAGCATGCAAATTGTCTTACATTCACATCGACTGCTTCAAGAAAATATCGAATGCCATGAAAGAATGTTCAATACCTCAACTGATAATAGCCATCAAAAGAAGTGGACATGACATTGAGCTTCGACCGACTGCACGTTAGCTGATTTATTTTCATTCCAATTCACCATCAGCTGTTTTTGACAGAAGCGGGGCGAAAAAATTTATCATTTTGAGAGAGAAGTGTCAAATTCACTAACACCTTATTATTATTACACCATGGGAGGGACCATTTGTATTTTTGAACAAATATTTGTGCAGTTTCTAAAGCGAAATCTCTATAATTATCAATATTTATTTTGAAACCATTAGCTAGAGCTTGCACAATTGTTTAAAATCTTTTTATTATACCAACATCAACACCCGTTATCTTCGAAGATATGTCTTGGTCATCAAAAAATCGCCTGGCAGTGTTCTCATCATTGCTACTGTCGAAACCATGCTTTGGCTTATCTACATTTAAACCGATTCTGTGTTTAAAGCTTTGCTGAATTTTTCTTTTGGTTTCTTCTATTATTGATTTATTTATTAAGTTTATATCCTAAATACAGTACATATACAAAAAATGACAAAAATAACTTTATATGCGCAGATCCTTCGGATCGTACAGACATGTGTCCCAAGTTTCATGAAATTGTCTCATCTCCTTCCCTCAGTCCTGGGTTCAAGGACAACATACAGATGGACACACAGACATGACTAGACAGGTTAAGGAGGTAACGCTGATTAAGAATATATATACTTTTCTTTGCCGACAACGCCTCCTCCGGATTTTACAAATGTTTGCAATAAGTAAATAAATTGTTCAGATATGAGGTCGTCTCCTAATTAAAAATGTATAACTCAAAATGGCGCAAATTTGCACAATTTTTCTTTGTTGTTGCTATAAGTTAAAACTATGTAGAATATTAAAACCGTTAAACAAGCACCCGGACTATCCCGGAAAGCTACTATGTGTTTAACGATTAATATTTTTTTAAATTAAATTGTAACATCTATCAGGAACTTATAAGTAATGATATAACTTTTTTATATCTTTAGTTATTAAAATAAATAATATGCCAAAAGTTTATTAATGTGATGGTAAAGATGTCTTGATAAATTCAAGCTAGTGGCGTTAAGCAAAATGTAGAAAAATGAACTTGAAAACACTTTTAAAATCACTTATATTATTGTCACCATGAGAATTTCATAGAACGTATAAGTTTCAATTAAAATTGCAACTCAGTGCGTGGTCACAGCGCTCGAATTCCAACGGTACTTTGTAGTCAGCTTCACGCTATGTATACAACAATTGTTCAGTGTTGCCCACTGTAATTTTTTTATTTTAGTATTTTCGCCACATTTTATTAGAATAGGGCCCAATGTGCACCGTATAGCTTTGATTTGGAACCCAAAGAGTTTTTCTTATTCCCTTAAATTAAAAAAAATATATACGTGGTCAAAGATTTTCGATACCCGAAGAAGTATTTAAAAAGTTTATTTTGGAATTACCTTAATCGGAGTGGAAAAAATGCCTTAAAAATTGGTTCAAGCGAATGCAAAAGTGTAATGATCTTTATGGAGAATATTTTAAAAAACAAGAAAACCAATTTCGATCATTAATATTTGTTTTTTTATTATTAGGCCAGAAATATAAATAGCAACTCACGTATTAGGCAAATCTTAATATATAAAAGACAGCGTGCTGCCTAATACCGCTCAAAATGTAATTATTCCTAACTATTACAGTGCTTTTTAAATTTTCACCCTAAAAGTATGCACAGAAATTTATTTTTGCAAATTTTATAATTTGCCCGTTATTTAAAGTAAGCCCGAAGGACGGGCATACATATCAATAAAAAAATTTAAAAAAAATATTCATTTCTACGTTTTAAAGAACAAAAAAAACAAAAAATAATAATCGAGAGCTTAACATAAACGCTTTTGGTCAGTGTTAAGTGCAAAAATTATTATTTTGTATTAAATTTATACACTCTAATACGAGGGCAATTCGAAAAGTCCCTGAAAAATAATTTAAATTCTCAAAATAACCTCCTTCTTCTTACTTATGCACTTAAACGATACACTTCGTCCAACGTTTGTCTAATTTTTCAATTCCTTTCGATTAATACAATCTTTCAAAATAGAGGAGGAGTTTGTTACAGAAATGACTACTCGTCATTTAGACCAATCTCTTTTTACCGAGCCATTTCTCCAAATTTGGAAAGAGATAAGTCGCAGGGGACTAGATATGGAGAATAACGTATGAAGAATGCGAACCAATACATTAAATCGCTTTGTTATTATTGTTAAATCGCTGTAGTCAGCTTAGTCATGGTACCACCAACTGGACTCTTGTGTGTTCATATGATTTTAGAAAAACTCCAAAAAATTTGGGATATATCTTTCAAGATTTCGAGCGGAAAACAGCTGTCAGTGTCAAAATAACCTTTGATTTAAAAATAAACCACTAGATGGCACACCCTGTATATACATATTTTTTTTTTTTAATCAATTACTAGCCGGTCAGAGAGGATTAAGAGTAATAATTGAAAAATTATTGAACTTTATTACCTACGTTAAATAGCTGTAATTTCTTTGAGTTTTTTGTGCAGTAACAGCATCAGCTGACGTTGACTCCAAGTGAACAACTGAAAGTTGAAAACTTTCATTTTTCATCAAAGTCATTATTTAAGCTTCATTGACAATAATTTGCAAAATTATCAATTTCCAGTCGTTGTTTTTTTTTTTCTTTTTTCATCATAAAATTAAAAGAGTGGAAACAAAAAAAAAGTACTTAAATCAAGCTTAATGTATGGCACAGGTTTTTGAACTTGCTTGCCTAGTTAGTAAATTTATTTCTATGGCTGCTATGGTCAGTTAGTTGTTTTTGACAGTTGGTTGTATTTTTGTTATTTTTTTATTTTTAATGTAATTTATTTATTACAATCTTTAATTTTTCATTTCATTCTGCGTTACCACCAACTTTACACGTCATGCCAATTGGGTTTTGTAGTGGGCGTGCTGGAAACAATCGACAGTTACACTTCGCTAAAGTTTTTATTGCTTTCTGAAGTGGGAGTAAAAGATTTACGCACTATTTCGCTGCTACTTTCTTGTTGTCTTTGTCAAAAGTCGTAAATCATGTGTGAACATTTTTTTTTATTATAAAACTTTCCACGCATTTTTATTACTTCACTTACTTAAAATCGTGTTGGTCTTATGACTTGAAGAACCTGAAAATGTTTTCTTGTGATTTGGTTTTGTGGGAATAGTGTGATGTCAATAGCATTAACGGTACTTTCACATTGCCGATTATGGTGACGAATTATTTAAAGTCAAAACTCTACCTACTTAAATGTTTCGAAGACTTCAAAAAGAACTTATTCTGTACGTGGGGGAAGATCACAAAAATGTTGTATTTCTCATCCCTATAGGAAAGTTTGTAGCGAGAGTATCTAAGCGCCATAAATTCTTGGTTCGAAATGGTCTCAAGAAACAGCCAAACTGGAAATTTTCCCATAACTTTTTTATTTAATAACAGATCGCTTAGTGCAAGACATCGTTGTTAAGATCCCAACTTTTTCATTTTTCTGTGTTCCCAAGTCGATGTCAAAGTAATTTCCTTAAAAAAGAAATCGTAGTGTTGTTAGTTAAATTCGTATCCAAAGTTAAATTTGTACTTTGCAAAAAAGTACGAATGAACTTCGTACGGAGAAGAAATATTGGTTTGTGTCTTTGCTAAGTTATCTTCGGATTAACGAATTTAACTTTGGGCAGTTGAAGAAACATAGATACATAAAAACACACCAGAGAACTAACTTGCTGATATCCTTCTACTAAAAAAACTGGGACGGTCATTGGACCTGGGGGTGTGCTCAGCCCAAACAAGCCAAAGTTTTGATATCGAATAGCTTTGGAAGTAAAAGTCACAGAATATTGAAACGGAACAGAATGGAGTTACTATTTGGTAGTTTTCTGCTACTTGAAAACTGTAAAGTGCTGTGAACGTGGTGTCAATCTAAGGATCTAATATAAATTTTTCTATATATAGTTGCGGTCAAAATAATAGCAGCGCAATTATTCAACCTTCAACGTTTGTTGCTTGTATTTTCTAACGCGGACTTATTTTTAACCGACTTCAAAAAGGAGGAGGTTCTCAAGCTCGTTGGTTTGTCCGCTTTTTTTTTTTTTTTTTTTTTTAAATGTTTGTACATCGATAACTTCTAAAGCACTTGCCCAATTTCCGTAATTTTTTGTCAACAGATAGATATCATGAACGCGGAGGTCCTTTTTTAAAAAAGTGGGCGATATTCGACAAACGGGCGTGTCAATATTAGAAAAACACTGTATTTCAGTTAATATTGACACTAAAAAAAAAAAATAAATAACTGGCCATTTCAGCCCTTGAAAGGACTTTGACCTAGCTTCTTATGATCAATTGTGTTGTGTGTGTTATTAAGTTTGTACACAATTGACCGAGAACCGGACCTACATGCTTAACGCCGACTCCGAACGGCGATGAACGGAAGTTCTCGTTCTCAAGAAGCTTTACATGGCATTTTGATTACTCTCTGAGGTTTGCCATTGTCTGCAGAGAGGTGGCGACCGTACAGAAAAATTATTTTAATTCAAATAATTTTCTGTCAGTGCTGGGGTTCGAACCTGGGTCTCCAGGTTCGTTGACATAGCGGCCACACACTTTAACCAACTACGCCACGGACGCCACACAAGTTATAATATTTATATTGACACTATTGTACTGAAATTTACAGTTCAAATACTGGAGTAGGCAGCACTATTACAAATTACGGTCAATAAAGTGGGCGGTTTTTGACAAAGGGGTGTGGTCATATTAGAAAAACACTGTATCTCGAATAGTATTGACACTACGGTACTGAAATTTAGAACAGGAGTTGACACAATTTTAAAAATAACTGTAAAGAAAGTGGGCGTTATTCGACAAAGGGGTGTGGCAATATTAGAAACACATTATATATCGAATATTATTGACACTAGAGTGCTGAAATTTAGCACATGGGTAGTCATAGTTATTACAAACTACAGTCAATAAAGTGGGCGTTATTTGACAAAGGGGTGTGGTCATATTAGAAAAAAACTGTATCTCGAATAATATTGACCCTAGGGTACTGAAATTTAGTACATGGGTAGGCACAGTTACTAAAAATTACGGTAAAAAAAGTGGGCGCTATTCAACAAAGGGGTGTGGCAATATTATTAAAATACTTTATCTCAGTCGATACTGACAATAGGTTGCTGAAATTTAAAACATGGGTAGGCATAGTTATTACAAACTACAGTCAATAAAGTGGGCGTTATTTGACAAAGGGGTGTGGTCATATTATAAAAACACTGTATCTCGAATAATATTGTTACTAGGGTACTGAAATTTAATACATGTGTAGGCACACTTAGTAAAAATTACGGTAAAAGGCGTTATTCAACAAAGGTGTGTGGCAATATTATTAAAATACTATATCTCAGTTAATATTGACACTAGGGTACTAATATTGCGTATTCAGGTAGGTGAGTAGGTAGAATCAGTACAAAAGTGGGAGGGATTGTACATAGGGTGTGGCACTTTAAGGAAATTATTATATATCGGTCAATATTGATACTTGGGAACTGAAATTTAGCACAGGGCTAGGTAAAATCATTATAAAGTACTGTTAATAAAGTGGACGGGATTAGAGAAAGGGCGTGGCACTTTAATAAAAATTGTAAAGAGACAGAAATGGATGATACCCAAAAAATTTTCAGGAATTAATCAAACAAATTTCTTAAGAACAAAGTGTCATTTTTGAAATTTTACTCAAGAATACTACTACATAAAATTTTTCATATTCTCTAAAAAGGAAGAAATAAAAACTTTTTAACAAAAAAAAAAAAAAAACGACGTCAAAATCACTACAAAGTAAAAAATAATTTTAAATAACTTTTCCCATTAATTTCTTGATCAAATTTTAACAGTTATTTATATGTATTATAATATTGGTAATCTTATCGTTTTCATTTTTTGTATTTTGTTTTATTATCATCAATATAATTATTAATTGCTTTATGAACATAAAAGCTGTAAAGTCGGCGCTTATCTTACTAAGTCGAAATCTTTTTATTTTAATTTTTTCTAATTTGTTTTATAATCATAAAAATATTACTAACTTTATGAATATAAAAGTTATTTAAAATTATTTTTTACTTTGTAGTGATTTTGACGTCGGTTTTTTTTTTTTTTTGTTAAAAAGTTTTTTTAATTCAACTTCTGTATTTACCGTTATGGTATGTGAGAACAAAACTAAATGTAATAATTTTCGTATAGTTGTTGCACGTGTTGAAGTTATAATGTATACTTTGAAACAGTCGATACATTGATATAGTCAAAACGAGGTAAAAAGTCTGATGTGTCACAAACAACCTAGCGGATGTTAAAAAATGTTTGCACCAGAAATCCCTCAGTGCCAGCCACAGAAATAAGAGACAGTGTTTGTCCATCTGTTAGTGTGGAAACCGTTCGCAGAGTATTACGCGGAAACAACCGATATGCCCGAAGTCCAAGAAAGGTACCACTATTAGGGTATGCAAAACCGATTCGAATTATTCGAAGTTTCGGTTTTTTTTTAAATTATTCGAAACGGTTTTTTTAAAAATCGCAATTTTCGAATAATTCGAAAACCGGTTTTTTTGGCTCGAATTATTAGACTGCTCGAATAGTTAAGAAATATATAAATCCACAATTGAAAATTGTAAAATTTTACGTTTTTACATTTCACTAACGTTTCTAACATTTCTTATCTCTGGCTTCTATTTAATTTTGCTTTATTTAAGCTCGTTTAAGTATATGCTTTCATTGCTTTCATTCCTTTTATTGGTCATTTCTTTTTGCTTTCTTCTGTTAAAACAGCATTTACAAGCGGCTGGCGTATTTAATGTATGTTAAACATGATTTTTAGTTTATAATGCATTCTTTTTTAAAAAATATATTGAATTATCAACAGCTTGACATGAACTCAGAAGTCTGGAAGTATTTAAAAAAATATAGGAAATTCAACAAGGCTTATTGTACGAAATGCCAAAAAAATCTAAAAGCATTAAGTACAAATATAGAAATAATCATTAAAAGATATAAAACATGTGTTAAAAAGATTGAAAGAAAAACTCGAAACAGAATTCTACCCAGTGAATTAAAACTACCATTTTGGAATTTATTTATGAACCATTTCGGGTAGAAACGTTCAATTTCGGCACTCATAAATGAAACTTTTTTGTATCATTCTTCGAACTAAAATGTCTCTCAAAAATTAACCTTTTTTGTTCGGAAATGAGTTAAAAAATAATCATCAATTTTACTTACTTTACTTTACTTTTTTGTTCGGAATTACTTAAAAAAGAACCATAGAAAACTAAATGAGTTTTTTATTTCGAAAAAGAAGTTCAGGTTTTATTTTTGGGAAAAATTTTCACGAATTTAATCTTCTACAGCAAGCACTTTTAATCAACAAAATAAAAAATCAAAAATTAAAAAAAAAATTCTACCCAAACACTTTCGAAAAACTCTAACCTTACACAAAACCTTCGCTTATAGTTCAGTGGGTAGTACTGCATAAGTACATTTATTTAATTTATTAAAAAATAGTTGCTATTTTTGTTAAATAAAAACTACATAGATATATGTAAGTACAAAAAGTAAAACATTTATATAATTTGAAAAAAAAAAACCGGTTTTCCCGGTTTTTTTCTGGTCGAATAATTCGAAAACCGGTTTTGTAAAAATTGTACTATTCGAAACCGGTTTTTTTATAATGTCGAATATTTGCATACCCTAACCACTATTGAAAAAATACATGTCACATTGAATATCCAGCCGAAAATGGAGAAACATACTATGGTCGGATGGGACAAAAATTGTATTATATGTGGTACTATATCCCAATATAATTATTGTGGTACTGGATCCCAACAGTATGTGAGACCTCCACAGAATAAAGAATATGATCCCCGATACACAACTAAAACGATCAAACATGACGGATCAAAATGGACATATTGGATCCGAAATACAATTGATGCCACCCAATACGTTGAAATACTCCAAAATATTATACTTCCATATGCGGAATATGAAATACCTCTAAAATCGATATTTCAACAGGACAATGATCCGAAGCATACCAGATTAGCAAAAAGGTGCATGCAATATAACAATATCGACCTTATGGAATGGACTGCGCAGTCGCCGGATCTCAATCCAATTGAAAATTTATGGTGCGATATAAAAAAGGAGGTGGCCATAGCAAAGCCCAAGAATAATAATGATCTATGGAGTTAATACTCCTACTGTATTATTACTAGCTAAAAATTAAACATCGTTGGGAAGCAGTGTTACGCAAAAAAAGGTTGTGCAACAAAGTATTCAATTTTAGGAATAATGTACTTTACTTGATTGTTAAAAGTAATGTTTCATACAATTATTTTAAATGAATTAATTTTAAGTTTTACTTACAACTGCTATTTTTTTTTTATCGATCTCCTTTCGGAAACGAAAAATACGAAACGTTTTTCAAAACAATATCTTAAAAATACAAAATGTTTTGGTTTTATTAGAAGTTGGATAATAAATGGTAATGGTAATATCTTAAAACTGAAGAGAAAACATTACGAGATTTAAAAAAAGCTTGTATTTCCTCAGTTGAAATACTTCATATTATTGTGCTGCTATTTTTTTGACCGCAGCTGTACTTGTTATTGCCCAATATACTATAGTTGCCGGGTGTAGCAACGCGCGCCGAGCATCGCTAGTTTTTAATATATTTCTACAACACAAATCATTTGGCTAAACCCACTGAATCCGTTTTAGACATCTTTCGAATATGGGAAATCCTGTCCTTGAGCAAATAGTCAAAAACAAAAATGTTCACACATCTATATACAGGGTGTTTTTTTTAGGGGTTTGTTTTTCGAATAGAGATAAAACTGGCATTTTGTGGTCAAATCTGGCAACTCTAATGTCATTTATGTTCAGTTTGGTTTGCCATTTCATCATGAACAGGTTGACAAAAGAACAACGCTTGCAAATCGTGCAAATTTATTTCGAAAATATTGGTTCAGTTCGCGAAGTTTACATCGCAAAATTTTGTTCAGTGATGAGGCTCATTTTTGGTTGAATGGCTACGTCAACAAGCAAAATTGTCGCATTTGGAGTGAAGAGAATCCACATGAGAATCTTGAGACGCCATTACATCCACAAAAACTGACTGTTTGGTGTGCTCTATGGGCTGGTGGAGTCAATGGGCCATACTTCTTTCGAAATAATGCTGGAGAGTCAGTTACCGTTAATGGAGACCGGTATAGAGCCATGATAACCGACTATTTTGTTCCCGAATTGGATGGCATGAATGTGGATGAGTTGTGGTTCCAACAAGACGGCGCTACATGCCACACAGCGCACGTCACAATCGATTTATTGAAGGAAACATTCGATGAGCGCATAATTTCGCGGAATGGACCTGTCAATTGGCCACCAAGATCGTGTGATTTGACACCATTGGATTATTTTCTTTGGGGATATGTGAAGTCGTTCGTCTACGCCAACAAACCAGAAACGTTAGGCGACTTGGAGGCCAACATTCGTGGCGTTATTGCCGACATACGGCCCCATATGCTCGAAAAAGTGGTTGAAAATTGGACCTGTAGAATTGACTTTATTCGAGCCAGCCGCGGCGGCCACATGCCCGAAATCATATTTAAACATTAATGGCATAAAATTATATTTCCAATAAAGCCAAATTGATGGACATTAAAACGATTTTCTTGTGTTTTATTTCAATTCGAAGTTCTATACCTCTAAAAAAAACACCCTTTATATAAAAATAAATTACTTTGTGTATGAAATTTATGATCTCTGTAATGCGTGAACCGATTTCGTTTCTGGCCAATTTCCCATGAAAGGTGACGTCAATACGAAGGTTTTTATGTATAAACGGTCTTTGTATGTGCATTGGTTCATGAATTATAGGCATTTAAGTGAACTTATACAACAATACAAGTGTGAACAAATACAGGTGCGCACATATGGTGTATATGGGGAAATATTTGCAAGGGAATTTGAAAATAAATGGAATATTGAAATAATTTGGCAAGCCTCACTTTAGTTTGCATTTGCGCGAAAAATATAGGCATAGTAAAAATTTTCCATACCCCTTTTTTTCCATACCCCCTTTTACCGCCCACTAATCAATAAAAATGCTATATTTAAGGCGGTTTTGGCCGTATTAGACTAAATTTTGGTAAATAAGTTCGTATGCTTTCTGTCGGCAACTATACTAAAACTGGGCGTGGTCTAACTATATATATACGCCCAATTTTTAGCAATCATTATTATTCCTAAGTTGTACATATTTTGATAGTGAAACTTGATATGTAGATGCTATGGGCCCAAGAGGCAGTTACTATATATTTGAGCGAACATTAGACAAGGGGGAATTTGGCCACACAGGCAATATTTATGATATCGAATTGCTTTAGAACTAAATGTCGTATAACAATGAAGATCTTTCTACTGAAAACATGGCTCAGGCATTTGAAAACGGGGCGTGGCTCCACCCATATAAGCCAAATTTACGATACAGAATAGCTATAGAAGTAAAAGTCACAGAACATTGAAACTCAGAATGTAGATACCATTTGGTGATGTCCTTCTACTAGAAAAGGCGACATGCATTGGACAAGGAGGTGTCTCAACCCATACAAGCCAAATTTATGACACAGAAAAGCTATGGAAGTAACAGACAAAGAACATAGAAGTAAGAATGAAGTTACTACTTGGTAATATCCTGCAACTGGGAAATGAAAAATGCAAAAAACTTACAATAGAGAACGCTGCTATAGACTCCAAAACTACTGAGCCGATTGAGCTCAAATTTGCGCAGTAACTATGGAGTACCGGAGGGAGGTAAAAAAAAATTGAAAATGGGTCACGTAATGTATGAACGACCCCTATGTTTCGAGTACGAGATGGTTTAGAAATAATAACGCTGAAGGCATTGCAACATTTTCCGGTACAACATAAGGTGCAGCAAAGCGCACCGGGAAAAAACTACACTAAGGGAAATAATGCATATTAACATTATCCACGCCAGAGTATCAATTTTATTTAAATATTTACGTGGATAAATCAAATATTTTCCCTACAACTCGTTTTTTTCCCGTATTTGAATTTTATTTATACCACACACGTACACACATATTCCATACAAGCAAGCAGCAACAGCATCGCACACGTACACACATATTTCGACAAGCAGCAACAGCATCGCACTCTGTTCTCTTGCAGTTGCAACCTTAGTTCTTATAATTCTCATTTCGTTTTTGTTGCAAGAGTTGTATAACAGGGATATTTGGCCGTACGTATCAGCGATTGCGTGCTGAAATAATGCAAATATGTAGGGTGGAGTGACAACTCGACATTTTCCCACGAATGTGTCGTACCGATTGTCATTTGCCTGCATATTTTGCTTTATTATTGCCATTAGCATGGTTACTTTATTTTCTTTTTTCGTTCTTTAGTTTTATACTATTTTTGACATATGGTGTCATAATATTGCACCGACTGTCAAAAATAATATAATATTAAGGAACGAAAAAAGAAAATAAAGTAACCATGCTAATGCATTAATGGACGCAGCTTGTGAAAAATATTTGAATATATTGTTTTTTAATTTCAATATTTTTTATATAAATTTCCTTTAGATGTGATAGTTTTATTTTCAAATAGTAAATTTTTAAAAGATATTTAAAAAATTCGTGCATAATTTTAATATATTTTTTTATTATTTCTGTTTAAATATTTTAATATTTTATTTAATTAAAAAAGTTTTTAAATGAATTTTAAATATTTACGTAGTCGATTTATGCAAATGCGTTATTGGTGCAAAAATTACTCGCTTTTTGGATAAATTAAAAAAGTTTTTGGATAAATTTAGTATTTTTTCCCCTTAGTGTAGTTATTATACAAAAAAGAAATATTTATAAAAATATTGTTTTGACTATAAATTTCTCTAATCTTCACTTTCGTCCAATGATTATGTATCGATCATTAATAACGATCATCCTATGGAATTGTGATAACTTCTTTGATATTTTTTACTTGAAAAATTAGAAGTGTTTCCTCTTCAAGCGGCTTAGATTTCACGGTATCGACTTACAACAATATTGCATATAAGTGTTTATTTAACGGAATACCTACGAGTATTAATCACTTGGCAACACATCGGACACCCAATATTTATTCGAACTTAAGATTTATATTGAAAGTAAAGAGAAAAAAATCGGATAAAAAACAAAACCAACAAACAAAATAATACAAAAACTGGCAGCAGCACCCCGCACACTGCCAAACAAAGAAATTCACTCATTATCTTTCGAGACGAAGTGGCTTTTTCTACACATTAACTAGAGCCAGCCAGACCATGCGACAGGCTTAAAAGTAGAAGCGGTAACTTTCGTAAAGTAGGTTCACGTCATAGCAACAGCAACAAGAGCACAAAAAACAAAAAAACAAAGCAACAACAACCGGAATATAAAAACTACATGATAGTGACCTCATTTTTATTGGTGTCTTAAAAAGCTTGCTTCTTAAGAGTTTAGAGTGTGCATGTTTGCCAAGTTGTACCGGGCGCTTTTTTTTCCACTCATGTAAAGCTATTTTCAGGCCGCCTAAAACAACTCTTTATTTTCAATATTTTTTTTGTGACATACTTACTCGTAAATATTTGGGTTTATTTTTCCCATTTTAATTTGAGAACAAAGATAGTTTTTTATGCTGTCGCGTGCTGTTCATGTTTTTTTGTATTATTTTGGGTTTTGTTTTTTTTTTTTTGTTTTTTTTAGTGTTACCGTCAATCATCTGGAACATTTTATGTTTCTCACCTTTGTCGGTATTGCCGGCGCTCACACGTTATGAGACTTTTATGACAATTGTTTTGTTTAAAAATTTTAAAATTAATGGCCTAAGTTTATGAGTTATGCACAATACTGGCGCTTAGTTGCAGTTGCTTCAGATAATTTTTTTTTTTAATACTTTAAAAGCAATTTCCATGCATCTCAACTGTCGCTGGTGGTTTTTGTTGTCTACAATCATTTGCATGTGTTGGAATATATTATGTCGAAATGTCAGCGTCACGAAAACCGCAACTTTTTATGTAAACCTATTTGTCACCGTGACTCATAAAATATGCAACGACACAGTTTATTACAAAATCGGATTTTACCGCCTCGTCGACGCCCTCCTTAACTATCTTTTAGGGCACTCTATGTACAACTTTGATTGCCTTTATTATTATCTTCGTTGAGTTCCTGTATTGCATTTGAGTTTTCTTGGAAATATTGTCGTAACAAATTTACAAACACCCGCATTGGTTGGCTGTCATTCAATTCAGTTTCAATTTCAATGTACAGCCAACTGCAAATTTTCACGATCTACCAGAAAACGTGATAAGTTTTTAAAGTTGTTAGTTGTTAGCTGTTGCTTGTTTGTTTGTTGTTTGTTTGTTGGTGGCCGTAGTTTTTGCCGTAGACGACTGACCAACATCAACTTTCGAGATCTCGATCTTGTTTCGAGCTTGTTGATAACTTGTGCAAAACCTTTCGAAACATATCTTGAGTTGAAGCAATAACAATAACAGCTGTTTTATTGCACTCCGCACAATTGAATGAAGGCGTGCAAAGCCTGGCTAAATAGTTGCTGTTTTGAATGAAATGCTGTTTGTCGATGATGAGATTACGACGAATAGCACTCTGTGTATGGAATGTGGAGTAAGAAATGCGCTGTGTATTAGATTGCGCAACATCTGTGGTGATGACTAAAGGTTTATGTAAGCCCTCCTACAAGGGCAGTTCGAATTGAATTGGCCTGAATGCTGCTTATTTCCGTATTTTTGTTGTTAACTTTGACTGCAGTTATCTGTGTAAAGCAGCTCCTGTTTGAAAGTTCTTTGGGTAGAAAAATAAAAGCGGACAAAAGATTAAGATTATTTGGGGAATCTATGTTCTAAACGTATGATTTTAATGTTTAATTTTAAACAAGTTTGCATGTCTCAGAAAGTCTTTTCAGGCTGAGTTTCAATAAATAATCATGCTGCAAGAAAATGACTGCTAATATCCAACATTTTTAATTTTTTTATTAATTTTTTGTATAATTATTTTTATTTTTCAGTTATTTTTATTGCTTTTTTATTTAATTTATTCATTAAAGTATTAATTTTAGTTTTTCTGTTTTTTTATTTATTTTTGTTTTTTGTTTTTATTTAAGTTAATTATTCATTTCATACTATTTTTATTTTTAATCTTTTTTATTTAAATTTCTTTTTTATTTAGTTGTCTTATTTTATTTAAGTACTGCACTTATTTATTCTTAGTTTGATGTTTGGTTCTATAATTTAATTTATTTTTACTTTTATAATTATTTTTACTCTTTCATTTTTGTTTTTTAATTTTTTATTTATTTATTTTTTTTATTGTTTTGTTTTACTTATTTTTTTTTTGTCCTTTTTATTTATGTGCAGTTTTTATTTATTTGTAGTTTTTATTTATTTTTAGTTTTTATCTATTTTTAGTTATTATTTATATTTAGTTTTTATCTATTTTTGTTTTTATTTATTTTTTATATATTTTTATTTATTTTTTATATATTTTTATTTATTTTTTATATATTTTTATTTATTTTTAATATTTATTTATTTTTATTTTTAATTTATTTTTGTTTTATTTTTTATCTATTTGTATTTTTTAATTATTTTTGTTTTATTTTTTATCTATTTGTATTTTTTAATTATTTTTATTATTTCTATTTTTATTTATTTTTTAATTATTTTTTAAAAATTTTTATTTTTTATTTAATTTTATTTTTATTTTTTGTTTATTTTTATTTATATTTAGTTTTTATTTATTTTTAGTTTTTATATTTTTTATTTTTACTTTTTATTTTTTTATCTTTAGTTTTTATATATTTATTTATTTTAATTTTTTTATTTTTTAATATTTTTTGTGTATTTCATTTCTTTTTTATTTTATTTCTTGATTAATTTTAATTCTTATTTATTTTTTATTTATTTTTATTTTTATATATTTTAAGTTTTATTTTTATTTTCATTTTGAAAATGTTTTTACTTATTTTTTACTTGACTTTTGTATTTATTTTTAGTTTTTATCTATGTTTATTTATTATTTATTTATTTTATTTTATTTTTATCTTAGAATTTCTTGAATCTTTTATTATTTTTATTTATTGCTTTATTTTTAGTTATTTTTTCATAGTTTTTATTTTTTTATTTATGTTCATGTTTTATTTATTTTTAGTTTTTATTTTTATTTATTTTTAGTTTTTATTTTTTTATTTATTTAATATTTACTTATATTTTATTTTCTTATCTATTTGTATTTCTTTAGTTTTTTATTATTTTTATTTTTTAATCATTTTTATTTTTTATTTATTTTTATTTATTTGATTTTTTATTCATTTTTACTTTCTATTTTTTTTTATATAGTTTTATTTTTTATTTCTATTTTTTTGTTATTTTTTATTACTTTTATTTTTAAATTATTTAATTTCCTACTAATTTTTATTTTGTGATTTATTTCATTGCTTAATTGTGATATTTTTATTTTTATTTATTCTTTATCTATAAATGCTTTTATTTTTTTTTTTTAATTATTTACTAATTCTTTTATTTTATATATATATATTTATTTTATGTTTCAAGACGTATTACAATAAACATATACAGTGTCGGACAAAACATATTGGACTGCATGCGCTCTGTATTGTTATTTGTTATTCGCTTTAAATATGCGTTGTATCCATCTCAAATACATAGAAGAAGATAGTACATAGTTTCTCATTAACTAAACAATAACATTTTTTTTTTTTTTTGAGAGCGCACATTATTTCATGATCATACTTAAACCATATCCAAAACTCACGCGACAAAACATATTGGACTCATCACTTTGTTGTTGAATAAATAATCAAATATAACCGTTATCTTTTGATAAAAGAGAGTGCATCCATTAATTGATGAGAGTGGGTGCATTTACAGTTATTCTTGTCCAAAATTCAAATATTTTTCATTATCCAAATGTTTTTATAGCGCGACGGTGAAAATTAAGAATCGTTTACATATTTTTTTAAAATTATCGAAAATGGCAAGAACAGAGTACAATGCTCAGTTCAAAAATCTAATTTTAAGAGACTTTGGAAACGGTTTATCCCAAAAAGATATTTCTAAGAAATATTCTATGCCGAAATCTAGTGTAAGTTTTATAATAAAAAAATATAATGCTTCGGGAAGTGTTGAAACGGTTCACAGTGGAGGGCGTCCAAGTTGCACAACACACAAGGAAGATGCCAGAATAGTCAGGGAATTTAAAAAGTATCCTGATAAATCTGCTCCACGTGTTTTGGAGACCCTTAATTTCCACATAAGCACAAGAACAGTGCAAAGAAGAGCTTGCGCAGCTGGACTTAAAAGTTTTCGTGTGGCGAAAAAGCCTTTTATATCGGAGAAAAATCGAAAGTGCCGCATAAAGTTCGCGCAAGATCATTTGGATTGGACAGTGCAGAAGTGGAATACTGTTTTATTTTCGGATGAATCCAAATTTAATTTGAAAGATTCAGATGGAATGAAGAGAGTTCGCAGACCAAAGAACAAACGTTTAGATCCACGATATTGTAAAGGTACTGTTAAGCATGGAGGTGGATGTGTAATGGTGTGGGGTTGCTTTTCTGGTAAAAGCTTAGGACCCTTACACAAAATCGACGGAATAATGGATAGGTTCATGTACAAAGATATACTCCAAAATGTGATACTTCCCTATGCAGAATGGAATATGCCACTGTCTTGGCAGTTCCAACAAGACAACGACCCAAAACACTCGTCCAAGTATGTAAAAGACTGGTTTGTGGAGGAAGGTATCGACGTCATGAAGTGGCCAGCACAATCCCCAGATCTCAACCCGATTGAGAACTTGTGGGAAATTGTGAATAGGAAAATAAATAGAGAGGGTGTACATGGAGACAAAAATAAATTATTTGAAGCAATAAAAGACGCTTGGTCAGCTGTTCCTCAAAACATCATGGATAACCTTATTACGTCCATGCCAAGAAGATGTAGAGATGTTATTAAAAACAGGGGCTATGCTACAAAATAATGAATTTTAATAATAATCCAATATGTTTTGTCGCGTGAGTTTTTGACATATTGTTTCATTAATTTTTTTTTATTTAAAAAACATGAAGAAAATAAATATATTTTGTTTGTTTTTTGAACTATAAACTTAATTTTTTTTTTTACAATTGTTTTTAGATGAGTTCGATCTTTGCTTTTAAAGAATTTTTGAAAAAGAATATAAGCAGATGTTCAGTCCAATATGTTTTGTCCGACACTGTACGTTTGAAAAGTGGTTTGCGTACATACTCATTTTAAATTTACATTCGTTTTTATAATTCACAGTAAATTTATATGATATTACAGTAACTAAAACATACTTTACTTACTTATCTGGCGCTTACAACCGTAAGTCGGTTTTGGCCTCGTATAAGAAATTGCGCCAGCCATTTCTGTTCTGCGCTTGCTGGCGCCAGTTGGAAACACCAAGTGTAGTCAGGTTATCCACCACCTGATCCTTCCAACGAAGATGTGGGCGTCCTCTTCTGCGTTGACCACCACCGGGCACCGAATCGAATATTTTTTTCGCTGGAGCGTCGTTTGGCCGTTCCTCACAAGGCAACGCGTGAGGGTCAAGGGGCGATCTTCACATGGCAACGTGTCTGACTGCCTCAACCTGGTGAGGCCAGCATTATCCATGTCGAACCCGTCTCAAGTCGACTCAAACCTCTGCGTGGTGTCCTCTAGAAACGGCAAACTGGCAACCGTTAGTTTGACGGCTAATCTGAGCGGCGGGCTCCCCCTGCCTTTAAAGGGTTGTGCGTTGGGTTTGAAGCCCACCACGTAAAAACAAATTTCAATGAAAACGATAAGAAACTAAAACATAAGGCCACGATATATTAGTATTCCTCAAGATCATGTAAAGAATTACCGACTTCCATAAGAAAATTAAATACTTTGAAAAGATTACATGGGCTAAGCGGGGGTTTAATGAGAAAATTTTTGGGATAATTAGCAGATAGGTATAGATTCAGTGGTAAAACTTTTAATGGTTATCAATATAAGGATAAATACTTGAGGGATATTTATCCTTATCTATATAAGATAGGATAAGGACTTACTTACAAAAATAAATTATTTGTAGTTTTTTGACTTTATTATTTTTGATGAAAAAAACTTCAAAGAAAATTGTTGGCTTAAACTTAAACAATAGATAGATATAGAAATAAAGAAATCAAAACCCAAATTTGGCATTTATAGCTGAAATGAAATTTTGACTGGCGAAAAACAGTTAAAAATTTTTTTTGAATAAAAAAATCGATCTTTTCTTAAATTTTGTTTTGGTTTCCTATAAATATTCTTTAAATTCTCTTTTCATTACCTATAAATTTTTTGACATTTTGATCATATTTATTTTTATATTTTATTTTGAAAATTTTTTATTTTATTTTTTAACTTCTTTTTTAACCTTTTTTTATTTGAACACTATACTTTTTTTATTATATTTTATAATTTATTTTTATATTTAAATTATATATTTTTGTATTTAAATTTTTTATTTTATTTTGAAAATTTTTTATTTAATTTTTTAACTTCCATTTTTTATTTGAACATTGTATTTTCTTATTTAATTACAATTATATATAATTTTAACATTTTTTTTTTTAAATTTTTATTTAATTTCTTTCATGTTACAATATTTTTAGAATTTTGTTTTATATTTTTCAGTTTTTTTTTTTGTTTCTTTTTTAAAAATTTTTTATTTGATTTTATATATTTTATTTTTTAAATTTTTTATTAATTTTTTGTTTTAATTTTTTCGCAATATTTCACTTCTTTATTAATTTTTTTTATTTTTTTTCTATTTTTTTTTTTAATTTTTTTTTTTAAAGTTGAATTTCGTTGCTGATTTTTAAATTATTTTTTATTTTACTTCATTTCAACACTTTAATATTTACTTTTTTAAAAAGTTTTCTATTTAATTTTATTGAATTAATATTTTTGTATAAAATTTAACATATTTTTAAAATGAGAAAAATATTTTTCAAATTTGAACAGTTCTTTTGCTTTTATTTAAGTGCTATTTAAATTTTTTTTTATTTTTTTATTCTTTTTTTTATTATGTTTTTATCCCCTTTTTGCTTAAATTTAATTTTTTTATTATTTGTTACATTTAAATTTTATATTTTCTTATTTTTTATACATTTTTTATTATTAAGTGTGTCTTTGAAAACTTATTTTTACTTCTATTTGGATTATAAATTAATTTTGTTCCAATACACAAAAAAAAAAAAAAAAAAAAAAATTAAAAGCCTAAAAAATTCAAATTTTTTTTTATTTTTTAAGCTTTTCGACTTATTTTTTTAATTTTTTTTTTTTTTTTGGTATATTTATTTTTTTTTTTATTTTAATTTTTAATGTTTTCCCTAAATTTTATGCGTTACTTGAATTTTAAATTTATTTGATTTTTTAATGCGAGAAGTTAAATTCGTAAATTCGAAGATAACTTAGCAAGGACACAAACCAATACTTCTTATCCGTACGATGTTTCAAAAAAGTAAAAGTTTATGGTACTACTTTTCAAAACTTTCCAATGGCCAAAATTCTTACTGTTCCAAAATGGGTCATCGTTAAAAAGGAAAGGTACATGAAATTACCCACTGGACAGTATTCATTATATTTCTAGTTTGTATTTCGGGTATTAGAATTTTTTTCAATCAAAGTTACCATGGTACCATGAACCATGGACCATGGACTTATAACAGTACCATGAACTACATTTCAAGAATTTCTGTCAACGAAGTTTACACATGAAACAATATTTTTGCATTTTTTTTAATTTAATAATATTTGTTAAATCTTTCATAAATTTTTCAACTTTTCAGTGTTTCCCAATCGATGTCAAAGTGATTTCTTTACAAATTTAGTTTTGTTGGTTAAAATCATATCCAAAGTTAAATTCGTACTTTGCAACGTTTTATTTTCTACGTATAATGAGAACCTCCTCCTTTTTGAAGTCGTTTAATAATTCCATCATGCCAAAATAACGGTAATTTTATAAAATTCTCATAAAATATGATAACAAGTTTGAAAAAATCAACCATTTTGTAATGTTGCATAAAAAATGCAAAGCATAGGCTAATATTTCAAAGATAGAAAAATAAATTCCATCTCATTTTTGTAAATCTTTTAATGTGACAGCATCATTTCTTTTTTGTTCTGCTACGGAGATATTCAAAGTGTTGCTGCGACCACAATGACCTCAGGGCCTTCAATTGCTCCGTCTACCCCATCCAGTTTGAAATTATTTCGCATTAAATCACATTAAATTAAACAGCGTTGCGCTTAATGGAGGAAATTTATTTCAATTCCTGTTTGTTGTGTTAAGATTTGAGCAGGAGAAGACGGAGCAGAAAAGAGTGATGATGACAAAAAAAAAAAATAATAATAATATATGAACTTTCACTGTTGGCGCGCAGCTGCAACAACAGTATGGCAAAGATGCTAAAATAGCCAACATGGAGTAAACAAAACAATTTCCATGCATCAACTTATTTCATCTTCATTAGGCGTTTGCCAATTAAATGCTTCGACAGCTTATATACTACAAGGCTAGTTCACACAAATACACACATACAACCGTCCTTTATTGGTAGCTTGTAATGAGTTGGCAAACATTTTCAATTAAATCGAAATAAATCGATTTTAAGATTTTTATTTACTTATTTAAGGAGACGATGACCAGGTGTGAATCACTGTGAATCATTGGCAATTTATTGAACTTTGTTTACGCGATGATGATGAGCATAACACTATTTCTAGTGAATCGCACTTTGGCTGGAACTAAAGTTTTAAGTGGGAAAAGGAAAAAAATATTTATATTCATATTTATAAAATAGCACAGAGTACAAAAGTAAATATTATTCTCTAAGTTTCCAATGTAAACATGACGGTAGCTTCTATTAAATTTCGTTTAAAAATACATTTGCACTGTTTGAATTAATGCCGCCACTTTGTTGGAGTTTTAAAAAGGTTTTAAAATTTTAAGCTTTTTAAACTGAAATTAAACTGAAATGCTTGGGTACAATCTTGAAGGCGGTCCAAGTCGTAAGGAAGTCATTAAAAATAAAAAAGTAGTGCTTGGCATTGCTTTTTATTTGAAAAACAGGTTGGTCAGGTCACTGGTTGTTAGTTGTAAAATTTAATTGTTTTTTTTTTCGAATGCTATTTCTATTTTTCAACTACTGAACGTGGCTTTTCTCCTCTTTCATTTTCGATATTTTAAGAGTTACAGAAATTACTTTTTGTTTTAGTAAAAATTTGTGGTTAAACATTTTTTTTAACACGTTTTTAGGAAACAAATATTTCGATATTTTCAATGAAAACTATTGACGGGTAGATCTCTTTTGAAGACCCTTTGACCAGTCAACCAAATATTACTTGAGTAGATAGATTTTTGAAACGTCAATGCAGTGAAATTTTAACAATAACTCGCTTCACACCGAAACAACGTGCCGGAATAGTGACACTGTACATTGAAAATAGTCGTTCAGTTGTATTCTGTCGAAAATATCCTGGCCAACAAGAACCGTCTGATAACGCTATTCGTCGTTTGGTGTCGAATTTTTTTCTGAGCATAGTGCAGTGGGAGATCGTTCACATGCCGTTCATCAACGCCAAAGACGTTCCAATGAACTGGTTGAAGCGATAAGAGAGAGTATTGCCGAGAACCCACATGTATCGTATCGTCACCACGCTCAGCATTTTAGGCGTCACTGGAACCACTTTGCGGCGCATTTTGAAGGATTTTGAAGCTCCCTTCAAGCTTAAAACCTAAGAAATTTAAAAGCTAAAAGTTTCTAAATGAAATTGTTGCAGTTCGATCGGAAGCCTTTTTTTCAGCTATATTCACTGTAGCTATAAATGTGGAGCGGAGTGTAAATCGAGCCGTTACCAAAACTAAACAATAAGAATAAAATTCTATTTTGTTCATTGTTTAACAAAATGTTGAACATAAACTAGTGTAAAAAGTACAATTATAACCTCATTATAGAAAAATGTGTTAAGCTGAAAACCGGAAAAAATTCTTAAAACATTTTAAGACTCAAAACCACTAACTTCGCATAGCATCAGCAACAATGAGTAACCAAGCATTTTTTGCGGCTTGCCAATTCAATGTCAATTCGGGCAATTTGAATGGCAATTCAGCAAATACTTCGAGCAGTCCAACGAAATCATGTCAAAACTCAGCGAATCTGACAACTTGGCGCAAACTAAAGAGAAACCTGTTGACGATGGCGTGCTTGTCAATTCAAATGGGCCATTACGACATTGACGCAAAAAAAAACTATGGCAAACATCAACAAAAACTGGAACAACAGACCAAAATTTACAGCATGAATTCGAACGCTTTAAGGTGTATTTCTATTTTCGGCAAAAAGCCGCTTATTAGTCATAAATTGTGATGTTGACTTCATTTGCTGCCACGATGACTTGAGTGATTTCTGTTAGAATGCTACAGGCAATGCTTAAGTAGAAGAGAACCATTAATAACTTAACTAATGAAGTAACTTATTTAGTTATGAAGTTATGTAGTGAGTGATGCGTTATCTATGCGGCTCGCTTACTTTAGTTTATTGATGAGACGCCACGCAAGTGCGCTGGTGACACACTTCAACGTTTTTTCTGAGTGGTTGGTGAACAGCACTTCTGATCTTCTCCGTTTATGGCTTATCATTGAATAGATTAGTGCAGATTTTTTTTTTATAAATCAACAGCTGTTTGTTAGCTTGCATGTCTGCGAAGAAGCCACGCTCTAAGGTTATTGTTGCTGCTTTTGTTGATAATTGCAAAGTGCGACATACAAAACAATTAAGTTTTTGTCGTTGATGTTGTCATTGTAGCTAAGCAGCAATGCTCAGCTTTAATGCAAATTACTTGACGTTGCATTAATTTTACTCTGAATGCTTATTTGAATTCCGAAAGCGTTCTTTTGCTCAACAAAAGTGAGTTCGAATTTTTTGCATAACCAGCTCATGTTGAGAATTTCAATGACTCAGTTTATTTGTTCAGTTTATTTGCTTTATTTGTATTTTTATTTTTTTTTTCGTTATTTATATTCAGCGCCACTTTTGATTGCATTTGGTTTGTGCAAGAAAATCAGTAACGAGCCTGATTTACTTATATTTTTTATGTATGAATATACCAACTCAGTTATATTGCTTTATTTCAAGCCGAGACCCAGCTGGTTGAATGATCTTGAATGGCTTATCATTTGTTTGTAGATCACATCGTTTATTTATACAATTCTTTAAATATTTAGTCGAGATTTTTTGCGCATCTGGTAAGCAGATTGCTGACGGATACTTGGAGTAGCTATGTAGAGAGTATGATTATACATATATTTTAATGCTGCATCCGAGTTCTTTTTCAAGCATTCAAATCTATGAAGAAAAACACATTAATTCTAATCGGATACAAATAAGATGAACACCTGTATAGAAATTTAGTGCCATGTATACCGTTCACCGAACAATGCTGCTGCGGGTAAACAAAAATGTACCAAAAGTTTGGAAAACAAAAATTCAGTCGGAAATATTATACCATGGGATGAAAAGAAGATCAAAACCAGGAGTATCATTATATCATACAATTTGGGCTTTAGAGAATTTTCGAACTTACGAATCAGGTCAGTACATAAAAGAGTATAAATATCATTCGGAGTAAAATAAACAATATTTTTTGATTCGGATATTTGGAACATTTAAGCATAAATAAAAAACAACATTTTAAAAATCATAAATTTTATTATGGAAGCATAAACAAGGTAAGACTGCTGTGAGCCAAGAGTCAGAATTGTCAAAAAAAAATAAAAAAACATTGAACAACCATGGCAGAATAACAGAGGTAGGCGCATTTCGGACTCCGCTCTCTTCCTCATACCCAAAATTGTCTTTCAACAGTAATTTGAAAATTAAAAAAAAAAAAAAATAAACGCTTTCAGATTTTCTATGAGCAGTCAATTTCGTTTTGACAGTTGCGGCAGTCTGCCTCTCTGAAATGGTTCTACATTGTTTTCATTGTACCATGTGAACAACGAGCAACAGCAAAAAAAGGAAAAATATTTGTATAGATTTTGACAGTTTTGACACAGAGCGAGAGACGATTTTCAGCTGCGAGAATACCATCCATTCTATTGAAACGTTTTTGTGGACTTTTTTATAAGAAAAGGAAAAGAAAAAATTTCTTTAAAAAAAAAATACATCAGGCAACTCTATTATAAACTAACGCCAAAAGAACGCTTTTTCAATGGGGTGAAAATTGGCTGACGCTAACTTACTACTTTATCGCAATATTCTCACTGGTGGTGAGGCTTATGTTTAGATCAATGGTTATGTTAATAAGCAAAATTGTCACGTTGGGAGTGCAGAATTTCCAAAAAGGGATTCTCGAGGCATCTTATATAAAAAAAAAATTCATTGATTCGTGCTCTTTAGGGGCAGTTGGAATCATTTGTCCTTACTTCTTTAAAAATGAGGCTGGCAAGAGCTTTACCGTCAACGGCGAGCGCTATAGAGAAATGATTGCCGATTATTTCGTAGCTCAATTGATGGGACATGTTTATTGAAGACATGATTTTCCAACAGGACGGCGACACATGCCATGCAGTGCATCAAGCAATAAGCTGAGAGAAGGAAACATTCCGCGAACGCATTATTTCTCGAAATGACTCAGTCAATTAGCCACCAAAATCTTTCGATTTAACACCATTGCACCAGTTTCTCTGGAGTTATGTGAAGGCATTAGTTAAATAGAATAAAACAGCAACTATGAACAACTATGGAAATTTTACTTCTAAAATGCGCCAGTTCCGAGCCAGCGGCTACGGCCACATGAACGCAATCATATTTAAATACTAATAGCATAAAAAGATCATTCTAATAAAGCCAATTTTCAGTTTAAATAATGTTATCTCGGTATTTTATATCGATTCGAAATTCTTGAGGGTTACTCTCAAAACCAAAAAAAAAAAGCAAAAAACACCCTCTACCTTAGAATTTTAACCTCAATGAAAATTTTTTAAATATTTGATAATTAACCAGTTTTATTTTTGAGAGCCTTTTTTTAAATATTGACTAGCTGCGGCTTGCAAGTGGGAGCTACAGAAAAAAAATCTTGAGCTAAAAAAAATTCTTGAGCTAAGAGGAGCCATAAAAGGAGACAATCGCGAGCGAACTTATTCGTGTTGTTTTGTTTTTTTCTACATTTCTAACTATATTATTTTAATATGCTCTGTGTGCCATAGTTTTGCCATTTAAAATAAATTTTGCATAAATTAATTCTGATAATTTTTTTTCAATTTAAATTTTTCATTTGTTAAGTGAGTTCAAATTTTTAGTTGGAATTTATATGAGATCCTGAGTCATCTATCAATCTTAAAAAAAATGTTCATTCCAGAGAATGTTCAGTTATTGAGATTCATTAAAAAATCGTTCGTTCTAACATATAAACGCTCAATTATGTATTATTTCATGAATTTTCTATTTTATGTAAATATTCATATATTATGGGGCCAAGTATTTAGTACCGAAATTTTGCGAAAAAAAAAAATGTGGTCACCTAATGTATGAAACAACTACACACTCGTAAATTGCTAAGCTTCTTTGACCGATGCACACCAGTACATCAGCTTAACGCTGGTATGTTCAACAAAACCTTGTTTAATACATAAAACCATTCACCCTTTAAATTCCACACAAATCGACCCACAGAAATTCACTCAAGTGCTGCGCACTTCAAATCAAGTAATTTAAGTGTTCTGTACGCTGAGCTGAACTCAACTCTCCAGTGCCACTCTTTATCGCTATTTATTGCCATGGACGCCATGGAAGCCATTGAACGTTGAACTTGTTAGTGGGATGCTGCAGCAGCAGCGCACGACGGCGCACTCAGTTCATTGTCAGTGGCACTGAAGAGAAGCCCCCCGCGAATGTTGCTTATATTATTTAATGTATTTTTTTTTTTTTTAACATGTTTTGTATCTTTCTACTTTTGCCGATGGCGTGTTGTTGCAAAGACATCACAATACATCACATCAAAAGTAACGAAAACTGGTAGACATGAAAACATTGATTTTCCAGTCATCTCGTGGTGCTCTTCACTGCGTGCTTTCGTGTGCAGCAGCAGCAGCAGCCGCAAAAACAGCCTTGCTTGCATGCGGCTTGGAGTTAGTTTGGTGAAGGCTCTAAATGCCGGTTGGCAAACTGCTACCCATGTGGCCAGAGAGGGCGACTAACAGACTACCGCTCGCAGAGCCCAGCCCGTTTTCAACCCTACTTCGGTTTCACTTTTTATTCAATGCTACTTGCAGGTTTCTTTTTTTTATTTTGTTGCAACGTCTCACCAAGGGTGTGACGTCTGGATCTTAGGAAGTGTGCTGTATTTTATTGGATTAATAGCGTTTCTTATGCGGATGCAACCCAAATTGAATTTGTGGTGGCGTCAGCTTCGCCATAAATGTTGTATTTAATCTAATAATTATGCGACTATTTCTTTGCTTGCCTTCTTCCAGTGCCACTCCCATCCATGGCTGCCAAGTTCATCAAGATATCGCGCAATCCCACCCCGACCCAAAAGCAAAGCAGTTAAGCCCGTTGTGACTCATCTGCATGGCATTCATCAATCCGCCCTGAATTCGCGGCTCAGAACCAGTTTCTCCGGCTCAAAGTTTTCGCATTCATTTTAAAGATTAAATTTTAGTTGTTTACAAAAACTGTAGGAGCAAAAACTTACTTCTATAAATTTCTCCTGAATCTCGGCTTTTTCATCTGCAGATAACGTTTTGGTGAATTTATTAAGAGCTGCCATATTTTTTGTTTTTATTAATAATTTTTATTCTTTTTTTTATTAAAACTTTATAATATATTATCAACAAATTTACAAGTACACAAAATACACAAAGGTTTCGCAAATATCTTCGTAACCTTTTTTTCTTAAACTTCTCCCTTTACTGCGCTTATTTCGTACTTATTTTTACACTTCCGCAGTTTTGGCACTTTTACACTTATAAACTCTTTATTTTTGTATCCAACACTTTTTCTAGTATATCTTTAAATTTGCTTATTAAACAATACAAATTAAGTTAATTCCGCACAATATTTATAGCTTCTTTTGTTTTTTTCCTTTTTTGTTCTTTTTGACACGACGTCGACGTTTGAATGACAACAGAGCGTATTGCGAGCGCACAGTTTTGATGGCGATGGCGATGATGATGACTGTCAGCGAACGAATGAGAACTGAAATTGACGGCTGCCAGGTTTGAGCACGACTTCGAAAAAATTTAAATAATAAAATTCGCTTTGAGCGTGCGCGAGAAGTTGGCAACACTTTTTTTAGAGAAACAACAACAATGTGCATGGACCAGAGTTGCACACAACGTACGTTTTGCTATTTGCATTACAGAATTATTTTATTTACAAAGTTGGGAAGATTACGATTTCTGGGGCGCCGCGATTTGATAATGAGTTTATAAAGTACTTTCAATAAAAATAAGAATGGCTGAAGGAAAAATCGATTTATCGATTTGTTTTCGAGTTATCAAATTTTTAAGATCATTTTTTTTTATAAGATCTCCGAAGAAAACTAGCATTATTTTTCTTAGTATATAACTTATATTAATGATTGAAGTACCAAATTGCAGATAATACAATAAGCTTTCAGGCAAATTTTAAATTAATGAAATACGTTAAGTATTTCAGATTTTATAGATGTTTGTATGTAAAAGAAATTTTTTTACATAAAACCGTTATTTTCTTTAAAATAACTGTTATTACTATGGATTGAAGACAATATACTATTAAAGCTTGGAAATTTATCTTTCATTTGGTGTATAAAACTTAAGATTTACTTGAACTTTTATCGTGGTTTTTCTATGATGTAATGATTTGCCCTTGCACGGAATGCTATAAAAAATAGGGTAGATTACGATTGCTGGAACGCCACGATTCGACACTGGATTCGAGAAGTTCTTTTAATAAAAATAAGAATGGCTGAAGGAAAAAATCGATTTATCGATTTGTTTCCATGTTATCGATTTTTTAAGATATTTTTTTTAATATGTTTTGAGAAAACTGGCTATAGTTTTATTAGTATACAAGTATTATTAATATTTAAGGTATCATTTTAAAGAAAATATAATATGCTTTCAGAACAATTTTAAATTAACCAAATCCACTGAGTGTTTTATATTTTATAGCTGTTTTAATGTAAAAGTAAAATATTTTCTTACATAAAACCGTTAGTTTCTTTAAAATAAACGTTATTACTATGAATTATAGAGAATAAATTATTAAAATTTAAAAATGTTCTTTCTTTTGGTATATAATTGTAAGATTTATTTGATTTTTTATGGTTTTTTATGATAGGCTTCTTCAGAAATAGTTTTGTATATAATATGTATAAAAATATATTATATATAATGTTAATTTAAAAAAAACATAAACTTTGGTATACCAAATGAAAGATAAAACTATAGACTTTAGAAATAAAATATATTTTTAGCACCTTATTAATATAAAATTTTGAGAAAATAGTGGTTTTGTTTGTAGTAAAAAGTAAACATAATATAAAATTGCTTATAAAATTCAGTATAATGTTTAAATATTATTTATTTGTAATTTTTCTGAAAGATATTTTAATTGTCTTTTAAATGACGTGTCAATCTTTTCGATCTATTGGATAATGGTGAAGATAAAGATATTTTTTGAAGAGACTTTTTAGCAAGACAAAAATTTTTAAAAATCGATAACTAGTTGAGTTATCGATGTTTTGTTTGGCCAATAATATTTTTTTGCTGATATGAACAAAGGGACACTTTCAAATCACGGCGCCCCAGAAATCGTAACCTGCCACAAAGTTAATATATTTTCATACTAGTTTTTTTTTATTTAGAATTTGTATAATATATAAAGTTTATATTATAAACTTACTAACGATTTTTTTAAGAGAACATCGTTTTCATGAAAACAATTTTTTATCTTAGCTATATCATTTTTATTCTCACCAGTTTGAAATTGTTGGCAGAAAAAGTATATATTTTTTTTAAGACGGATTTCGAAAGCAGAATTCATTTTTAATCTTAGCTCCTTTCTGGTTCAATTGAGAACCATTTAACTCTCATCGACTCGCCACAGTGGTTGAAAGAATAATTTATCAATTTATTAGTTTCAAAATTATCGAAAAGTTTGAGTACCAATTGCTTTCTATCAGTCAGAAAAAGATTCAATAAAGAATTAATATTTTTACTGAAACTTACAAAATATATTATTTTTATCATATATAATATTGTGAAAATTTTAACTAGTAAACAAATTGCATCATTTTAAAAATGTGTAATAATCTACTCCCACAGTTTTATCCAGAAATAAAACATACGATTTTTATTTTTAAATACATTTTTATTTTTCTTCGAGTTAAGCCACCACGTTTTATTTTAATTTATTTTAAGAAAACTATCTTTTTGGCATAGAGAAATTTTTTACTAAAGGATAAAGCAAAATTTTCAGGTTGGCAAATTTTCAAGTGACAGAGTAAACAATGATGGTAGTCACGTTTTTTTAGCTTTGAACCAAGGATTTTAGGTGGGATATCTATTCAGTCAAGTCTGCCTTGGTTCGAAAATGGGGTGACACTGCTTCCTTATCTATTTAGTTTTTATTTTAAAAGATAAAATTATTTCAAAGCAACATGATTATTTAGTACTTTTCTCTTCAGAGCAACCCTGACATGAACGCAGAAAACAGTGCTGCCAAGTTATGTTATTATGAATCGAAAATGTTTGAATATAAACATTGCGTTCATGGTGTAATAAACAAGGTTGTAGCAAATATTCTGCTTATCTCAAAAAAATGTAGCTCTCGTTTCATTCACGCTATTTTAGGACATAAACTAAGTTATTTTTAGGACATAAGGTATGTTCAATTATATTGCAGCCCGACTTGCTCTGAACAATGGTACAATAACAAGGTAGGCTCATTTTAAAATGGCAGTTCAAATGTGAAATTTTATAACAACAAAGGTATAAGTACCACAAACATTAAACGATAAAAGCAGCAACAATTAGCAAAAATAAAAATCAACAGCTGACTTTGATATCAAGATCACGTTTTCTCATATATGAGCTTACCTTGTTATGAACATGATAGAGTTCTGATCGCCAAAAGCATTCATTTAACTCAAGAAAAATTTTCTGATGTAAATCTATGGTTGAATTAATAAGGTTGCCTCGGGCCTAATCACACTCTCTTCTCATTTCACACAATTTTCAAAATCCATGAAAAGGATCAACAACAACTTCATCGGCTTTACATGTTATCAAATTTGGCTTAGAGATTTTGTTTGGGTTGTCAACTTCGATTTGACATTCATGGGCACTAGCTCTCACCCTTGCAAAAACCTTATTAATTCAACCATGCTTTAGACAAACGGAAATGCAAATGCATTAAGTCATTTCTCAGCTTAACCCGACGTCTCCACAGGCAATAATTCATTGCTTTCCATGTGTCAAATTTTATTGCTGGCAATGAAAAAAATTTCTATGGTGTGCATTTCATGTTAAGCAATAATCATTCTGTAATGTCGTCAAAAAACATAGTTCGCTGCGCTCGAGCGCTTGACTCGCTTGGAAATGCCATGCAAGATTTTTTTAAATCTAATCTCTTATAATTTGGACTACTGTAGTTTCATAAACACTCAAAATGTCTGTATAAATTTATTATATTATAAATAACAGCTGTGCACCACTCCATTTTATTGATGTTTTCACTTCCACGCTTGCAGAACTATGAAAATTTCCTCTCATACTGCAGAAGTGACAGTTCTAATGTCAAATCTATTGCGGCAATACATGGAAAGCAATATTGCTAGCCATGAATTGCCAACCATGGCAATTGAGTGGTGTCGATTAGCAATAATTGCCAATTGACAGATGGAAAGCAATAAATTATTGTCTGTGGAAACGCCCTGTAAGGTAATAAACTCTCATCAACGAAAGCAATATAGATTTTCATTGCATTTTTGACGTGTCTCTAGATCACAATTGTTTGTAAATCAAATCCAACATAGTTTTTGGACTGAAATACTACTGATCATGAATATTTATGCGAGTTTGGGATAGTTTGTAAAACGATTATTTAGGAATGTTGGTAAATAGCATGTTCACATTGAGTTAAAATTAAGTAATTTCGAGCTTTTGTGTAATTTGGTCTGAAATGATATAATTTAAATGGTAATTTCCCATACAATTAGTTAATTTCGGAATTACCTCAAACAAGCTAATTTCGTTGAAATTACTCACGAAATTAGGCAAATATTTGCTTGCAACCCTGAAATCTGAAAATTGTGTTAAGAACCTTTTTTGACACAATAAGAATCTTGTTATCAAAAAGATTTTTTTTTTATTTGTTTTTTTCATATGATTTATCATTTATTACAGAATCTACACATTTCTCTGTATCTTCAAGCTCATTAAAATAAAATAGGACAACTCTCGAAATTTCCTCTGGATTCATGCTGCTGTATTGTGTTCAAAAATTATACATGATAATAATTAATTGACAAAAAAAAATTAAACGTCAAACAAAATTATCAAAACCCAGTGTGAAAACTTTTCTACAATATCGAAATTATCTCACGAAATTACTGAATTTTAGCTCAATGTGAACATGCTATTAATCCAAATTTAATTAAAATTTAGAGTGAGTGCACACACCATTTGAAATCAAAGACATTCACCATTATATATGAACTGCGTTGCCAACGCTTCAAATAACATCATGTTGTCATTCTTCTTCCCCACAACTTTCGTTTTCTTGTTAGCTGTCAAATTTTTATCAATTCCGTTTTAGCTGATCCAGCGGCCATGTTTATGTTTTCTTATTTTGTGGCTTAATTCGTGGACTGCTCTGCATGATTCGCTGCCAGCGTTATTGTTTTTGCTGTGACTGTAATTCTGCTAGTATATTTTCCTGGACGAAATCAAGTCAACAAATTTCAAGGTTGAACATTGTCTCCAATATTTGAGAATTGGAATTGGTTCCAATATTTGAGGATTGGCACACCTAGCCTTAGTAAAATTATAGGCATATCAACAACGTTATCAAAGTCCAAAAGTGGCCACAAAATTCAACACAAGCCGCAGTTTGAAAACTTGTCGAATTCCTTTTTGTGTTGCGTTTATTGTTACGTTTGTGTGTTTCTTGTGCTGTCATCATTATCACATCACGTATCACGTTCATACATCATTTGTGTTTTGTGCTTTGTTTCGTTTGCAACGCATTTTGTTGTAAAATTTGGGCAAATAATTTTGAAGTAAAAATTACTAAGATTTGTTCACAAAGAAAGTTCTATGAAAAACGGTGTTAAATAGCCTAATTTCAGCGGCTGGTATTTGGATAAAGTTGACAGAAATAAAACCACAAGTCGTTATAAAAACAAACGGTGGAAAATTGTGCTTAAAAGCAAGTTATTCTTGCTGATGCAGCAGTGAAAAAATTAAAAAAAAAATAAAGAAAAAATTAAACGTTCGAAAACGAACGAACGCAGCGAAAGCGATTCACCAAAATTACCAAACTTACTGTTGCTGCAGTGAAGTTATATCAAATCTGCTTAAAAATTAGTGAAATTGTTTCAACGTCGTCGTTGCTTCATACGATGAACAACGGTGGCTTCAGCACCGGTGAGGAGGATTCGAGGGGCGGTCATACAGATCAAACGTGTTGCCTCATCGATGATAACGAGCGTTGTCGCAATCCTGCCGGCTACGCATCCTACAGTAAACGTATACAAAAAACTGTATCACAAAAACGTTTAAAGTTGAGCAGCGATCCCACGGTAAGATAAACTAAATGGCACTGAAAACAAAAAAAATAATAAAAAATATCGCTTTATTTCTGCTCAACAGGCGCAACACATTTATATCTGTGATTACCACAAGGGACGCATACAATCTGCGCGCACCAAGCGTCGCCGAAAAGATTCGGAAGAAGACAGTAATGAAACGGACACCGACCTGCCCGAAGTGCCGGATCTCTACCAGCTGCAGGTGAATACGCTGCGTCGCTACAAGCGTCACTACAAGGTCCAGACTAGGCCCGGCATGAAGCGCGCTCAGTTGGCTGATGTAAGTACATTTCACAAAAAAAGAAAAAAAAAAAAAAAACCCGAAAAACTAAATGCATCGGCTTTTTGTCTGTATGCATCGTTCTTTTGTAATTATATGCAACACTTGTAGTGCAATGACCTAAATTTTTTTTTGCTCTCAACCAAAAAATGGGTCATCCTCGTTTCATAATGAACTTGTGAATAAATTGGTTGAACCTTTAAAATTCAGCTTGAACAAAACTTGATGTCTCAACAAGTCTATTTCAAGTATTGCAATACTTTGACAAAGTCATACATCTGACCTGTAACAACTTCTGCAGATGGAGCACCTAAAAGTGCAAATTGAATATTAGAAGAGAAGTGTTTTTTAGAATTCTATAAGTTGTAAATGAGTAGCTTGCCATAGGGATTTTTCCTGATAGGTGGAAAGTTCGAGCCTATTGTTGTTCCTATAGAAAAAAATAACAAATACTGAAAATACCTGTTCACATGCCTGTTAACATGCACACAACTGAGTGTATGATATAAGAAAAGATAGTACAAGAGTATTAAGAGAAGTATATGGAAGACTACAATTTAATTTCCGAAACGTAGAAAAGATTTAGTAGACAACCTAGAGCTAAAGAGCTAAAGGAACAATAGTTGCGTAGCAGTTTTTCTTAATACGCAGAGAGCCCACAATCGAAAATTTATCGATTTCGAAAATTGATCGAAAAATACTTATAAATAAGTAATAAAGATGCGGAATAATAGAAGCATAACAAGACTGGCTTATAAACTACCTCACTTCTAGGCGACAGCAATCTAGAATAGGAGAATATATGTCAGACTCTTCGCCAATAGTTTATGGTGGCAAGGAATTCGGTCGATGAGTATAATAGTAGCTTAAATTTTCACTTAGTGTTGGAAAGTATTCAAAAATGGAATGAATGCTCCTTTACCCCTGGCGTTAAGCTTATATATCCGGTGGCCATAAAAATTGATATCTTATGCAGTGCGAAGCGTTTTATCCTCAGCTTGGTCTGCTATCATAATTATTTTGTGCATCCTAGAATTTTTTGTAGACTAGCGTTATCCTAGAATGTCGCCCAAAGTTTGAGTTTGATCAACTTTTTTATTTATTTATTTATTTATTTATTCAGTCTACTGATTTCAAATCTTACAGACTATAGCACAAGTTTATTTAAATGCTAAAACAGTTAATTAAAAAGAATGAATAAGTTTAATCTAAAACGATTTTCATCTACATTGAAGTTTAGAATGGGAGAAATATTGTTACATAACCGTAAGCATCTTGCGACAGGTTCATTATATGCATAATTAGTTGCGTGTGTAGATTCAAAAAATAATCGGTTAGTTCTTAAATTTCTTGGTGGAACATATATTTTAAAAAGCTCAGAAAGTTGAGGACAAAGAATTTTTCCACTAATTAGTTTGTAGACAAACATAATGGAGAAAAACGATATTCTATCCTCTAATGATTGCAAACCAAGTAGCTTCCGCCTCGCTATATAGGGAGGTATTTCATCTAACCTGTGAATTTTAGAGAAAGTATATTTAGTAAAAATTTTTTGAATTCTTTCGATACGATTTGACGTAATATTATAATATGGAATCCATATAACTGCGCAGTAATCAAGTCTACTACGGACAAGAGATATGTACAAAGCTTTGAGAGATAAGTAATCACTAAAATCCGACGTATTTCTTTTTATAAAACCTATCATTGAATACGCCTTAGCAGTAATAAAATCAATATGGGAACTAAATTTTAATTTAGTATCAAATATTACTCCTAAATCTTTAATTTCATTCTTACGATTTAAAAAATTATTGCTAATCTCATAATCGAAAATAACAGGAATAGACTTCATAGTAAACGAAATAACATTACATTTATTAATATTTAGAAATAAGTTGTTCCCAGCACACCAATTATGCAAATTTGTTACATCGTTTTGAATTTTTATGCAGTCAGATATATTAGAAACTTGAGCAAAAATTTTGACATCATCTGCAAACATAAGACATTGTGAATGTTTTATAAACTTCGGCAGATCATTAATAAAGATTAAAAACAGCAAGGGTCCACAATGTGAACCTTGAGGTACCCCGGAAGTAGCATTAATTAGCAAATTTGATCGAAATGCATCTATTTGGACAAATAATTTCCGATCATATAGATAGCTACTAAAAAATTTTAAGAGCGATTTCTTAATCCCAAACTTTTTAAGCTTATGCAGCAAAATAGCGTGATCAATCCTATCAAAAGCTTTCGTAAAATCGGTGTATATAACATCTAACTGAGAATGCTGTTCCATTGCTTTTGAGATGTGATTTGTGGCCAACATTAAGTTAGAACAAGTAGACCTGCCCGGTAAAAACCCATGTTGACAATCGCGTATGACATTTTTAACGTGAAGGTATAATTTTTCTTTAATTATGTGGTCAAATATTTTAGCAAGTACGCATTGCTTAACGATTGCGCGGTAGTTAATAACATCGCAACGATTTCCAGATTTGAAAATAGGTTCTATTACACATATCTTCCAAATATCTAAAAAAGTTCCTGTTTTTAGACAGGCCTTATACAGAATGAAAAGAGGCTGAATAATAGTTTTGGAGCAACGCTTAAAGAAAATCGGTGGAAAGCCGTCTATTACACTTTTGGAAGAGTTTTTCAAATCTGAAATTGCTGCTTCAATATCAGCTTCAACTAAGTCAAAATTTTCTATACTTTGAATATTAGGAGAATCAAAATCAAGAAATCTATTTGTATGATTATGTGTTTCAAACACTTTTTGAAAATATTGTGTAAATAAGTTACAGCTATCTGAAATACTATTAGACTGTATACCTTCATATTCCATAGAACACGGAAATCCATTTGTTTTTCGTTTATCATTAATAAACTGCCAAAAAAATGAAGGATTTGATTTTAGATTGGATTCCACATTTAAAATATATTGCTTATACAGAAATTTATGGAGGAAATCAAATTCTTTTCTAGTACGGATAAAAAATGATTTATCAGCCTCACATTTTGTTTGTTTAAATTTTTTAAAAGCTTTGTTTTTAATATTTTTAAGATTTGTTAATCTGTTATTAAACCATGGTAGTTTTCTTCCTTCCGATCGACGAGTTACAGGAATGAACTTTGATATGCCATAAAAAAATTTGTTTGAAATAAAAGAATAGATATTATTAAGATTTGTTTCCAGGGTTAGCAACGACCAATCAATAGAATCAAGAAAATCATTTAAAGCTGAAAAATTTCCTTTAGCAAAGTTAAATCTTTCAAGTGATTCGAGTACATACTTTTCTATCAAAATCATAAAATGTAAAATTAAAAACCAACGCTTTGTGATGTACACTATTATTTGAAATTTGATGAAGACAAAGTTCACAAGATGCTTTCAATTCATCAGTAGCAAAAATTAAGTCCAAAATTCGACCAATATCATTTTTGAAACCATTAAACTGATGAAAATTATGTGAAAGAAAAAAGCTTGTAACAATTGAATCAATTTCTGTTACAATATTGCTAGGTAGATGCGTTTTGTTATTAGTAATCCATGCAATATTACCTAGGTTAAAATCTCCTAATACAATAATTTGTTGCTTATGAGTTATGTTATTAGCTATGAATTCAATATTATTTAAATGGTTTTGATAAATATCTAAAAAACTGTTGGGTGGAATATATGATACAAAGCAATAAACTGAATGGCTATCTAAAAATTCAATGTTCACACAAATTTGTTCTATGTTATTATCTTCGCATTGAAGAGAAACATTTCGACTTTTTAGATCACTTCTGACCGCTAGCAAAACACCGCCACCTCTTTCTCTTCCAGTGGCATTATAAATAAATTATTTTTTCTATAAGTTGCCATTAATTTTGGAAAATGAAAATTTCATTTTCCTTTAAATTTATTTAATAGTTTCCCAGCAAACACAAGTCAACGGTTTGAGAATTTTTTTTTTTTTTTTCAAATCATTTTCAAATCGAGAATAAATGTTTGAATTAATATTTGAGTTCGATTTAATGTTGATTTGAGAATAACTGCTTTTCTGAACAGTTTGAAAATCACATTTGAAACCGGTTTGAGATCAACGTTTGATATCAATTTGAGAATAAACCCATTTCTCAATTTAAGAATAAAGTCAACTTTTTATTGAGAATGCTATCACTCTCAAATCAATCTGAAATCGACATTAAAAGTTTGACATTTGGAAAATACATTTGATAACAAATCATTCTCAAACCTCAATGTTTGCTGGGTTGCTTATGTGTCTTAAAATATTATCCTACACTAGAGTCCGAATGAAGTCTTTTTTACCTAAGTTTTTAATCAGTTCTGAATCTATTTCGTTCTCATTTGCAAGTCCTTCTCCTGGTCAATTTAAAATAGCTTTGAAATCTCTTTTGTAGTCACTTTGGAATCACCTATAAGTATATTTAGAGTCACTCCGAGTCGTTTTTAAACCTAATTCTTGTTACTTTCGTGTCGGATTTAAGTCATATTTCGCATAAATTAAAATAGAACTTGTGTTAATTATTTCAATAAATATATTAAAAATTAATTCATTAATATTACATTTTCAATAAAAAATGCATTTCCATTCATTTACATAATTATTAAAAAACAACATATCGCAGGAGAAGCAAAAACCAGTTTGTTTTTCAAAGGAATGCAAACAAAACAAGGTGACGAAACGACTTTTTTTTTTAATTAAAGAGTAAAAATATGAGCGGAAAATTTTGATTTTGATAGTTGATAGTTGAGGTTATCACTACGAATAGTTTAACATTGAAAAGTAAAAATTTGTAAATTTCGAGTTATGCCTGTTTTGAAGATGGAGTGCGATATATTTATTCATTTAACCCTCATCGGTAACTCAGACCCATAACCCTAAAAGGTTTCTTAAGTATGCGCGCGCTTACATACAGAAAACTTTAAAAAGAAATAAAAATATCACAAATTTTATGAATAAAATTTAAGGACTATTTATTCTTTTTATGAATAAAGTTAAATATATATAAAAAAAAATTGATATTCAGGACAAAAATTGGAAATATTTCGAAAATAGTAGAAATCTTGTCGATTTGGCAAGTATAAGATAATTTTAAGATATTTAATTGGCACAATTCAAGCATGCATTGAATTTGTGATCTGTACAGATGAATTTCTTGCATTTATCACATCTTGTTGCAAACACATTAGGATTGTTTTTGCTAGTACAAATGTAACATCGACCAAGTTTCCGTGTTGGTGACGCATGCTGCATTGGATGAATTGGAACACTTGCGCGACATTTGTTGAGATTATTGGTGTTTCGGGTTGTGCCACTCTTGGACCACGTATTCGCTTCGCGATGAATGGTTTAACCATAGCGTCTCTAAGCTCTATCAAGAACAGTCTACGACGAATATTCCTGTTACTGTTTTTGATTGAAATTGAAGTGAAATTAACGTACGCATTAACTCCAATTTTATCAAGTAAATTGCAAAACAATGCCATAGGCCATCGATTGACCTTTCGATAAGTGCCAACTATTTGATCAAGCGTATCTACACCGCCTTTATTTGTGTAAAAACAGGCTTTTTCCGCATATTTCTCAAAACTGGTGGAATCTCAGTTCGATTCTGCCGAATTGTTCCGATAATGGTCATTTGCCGTTTGTGTAACTCCTCAGCTAATTGATATGTGGTGCAGAAATTATCACAAGTGACATTTCTATCTGAAAGGCCTTCACATAAATCGAGCACAAATCTTTGGCCTTGGTTTCTCTCAGGTGCAGCATTTCTAGCACGCCCCACATACACCTGAGCAGTGTGGACGTAATAAGATTCCGAATCACATAGAACCCACATTTTTATTCCATATTTTGCCGGCTTAGATGAAATGTACTGACGGAAGCTGACTCGACCGCGAAATACATACTATAATGCATGTAAGAATAGACATGTATGCGTGCACATACTACCCAGTGGGCAAAAGCAGAGCTTCGAAGCGCTACTTGCAGGCCTTCATATGGATTTTGAAGACCTTCCGCACTCATATCCAAGCCCATTAACTTTTTTATATAAAACGAGAAAATTTTCTAGGCCTTCCTCTCTCGCGACTCTTTTGGCTTGCCAGAAGCTCTTTTTTTGAGAATGCATGTTAAAAGACCTTCTTTATGAGGGCTTATAAAAGCACTCTCAAGTTAACTGCCGTGCAAAAAATATGCAGTAAACTGTCTTTGTTTTGCAATTTCTATTTTGAAGTGAAACTTTCTTAGGTCACTTTACTTCATTTCGTCACACGATAGAGAAGAAAGATATGTTTGATAGTAGAGAGAATGAGAGAAATATATATAGTGTATATATATGACTGAAAAAACTTCTTTGTCACCGCTGAGCGTCGAACCTGCGACCTCAAGATTTCAAAAACAACGCCGTATCTATAGAGCTAAATTCTCCATACACGAATGTACTCTACATACCAATTAATCAAATTGCTGTAGATGCCCAGCGGAAAAATAATTTCAGAGTTGTGGACCTCATATTTTTATATACATTTTGTTCACAAGTTATCAAATAGTGAAATAACAGAGCGGTAAAACGTTTGACTATAACGCCAGCGGTCCGAGTTCAATGCTCGCATGTGACAAAAAATAGAATTTGCTCGCTTTGTTTTTATTTATGTTTTTTATAGGAGAGCGCTGTGCTTTCCTTGGGCTAACACTTTATGATATGTTTCACTTCTTTTATGTTTTGCGTTGCACAAAAATATTGAATTTAAACAAAAACATCGTGCTAATTATTATATATTAAGCCATTAAAATACAAAATCTATTAAAAATCTATTAAAAATAATATTATCTTCAATCTTTTTCATTTTTCGTTACTAGACAATAATGAAACACTTCAAAACGATACCCATCAAAGAGAAGGAAATCATCACCTACTTTGTGTACATGGTCAAATCGAATACGAATAAACTGGACCAGAAGAACGGTATTGGAAATGATACAACTTGAGCATTGTGTGCGCAGTTTTTGCTTGGTGCTTGGAATCCTCTGCTTCCGAATCCTAACTGCGTCTAAATAATTTCTAAGATTATGCTTTAAGTTAATTGATTCTCGTGCAACGTTGCTGTGCTTGCGTTCAATTTATTTTCTAAGTTAAATACACTCTACAAATACCGCACACACACACACACACTCACCATCTCCAACATTTATACCCTCTACAACAACTCACCCACTCACATCTAAGAACCATCCTGTTAAAACTATTGTAAATCTATTTCCAAGAATAATGAATGAAGTTTTTTTTTTGTAAATTTTTCATTTACAAATTTGTAAACTTTTATTGTGCAAAAAGCTTAAGCAACATAAAATAGAAGAAATAAAGTAATAAAAACGTTCACTGTTTATTTTTAAAACACATGCTCTTTTAATAAAAACTATTTTCTTAAGAGAAAATGCAAGAATTTTTATATATTTAAAAATAATTTTTAATTTTAAGACAATTCAATTGTAATTATGTAGAGAAATATGATTAACAAAAACAATGCAATATTAAAACTAGTGCATAAACTGAATAATGGAAAAAGAAAATATTGTTTTTGTTCTCGAAGTTATAAGAGGTTCCCTTGTTATGATCACAATGAAAGCAAAGTGAGGAATAATAAAACGAAGTTAAGTTTGTAGAAAAATTCGATTGAAATTGAAATTTAAAGACTACAAAACCATTTGCACATCCTCCTCGCTATCGCTATCGGCTGTTGCATCTGCATTAAAAACAAAAATAAAATTCATCAAACTTGAGCTAACCTTAAGCTACTCACGTTGTAAATTTCTTTGGCTCAGCAGCAGAGGTTCTTTGCGTTTCTGCTTGCTTATGGGCTGATTGGAGCGTGCATTTGCATGTTGCATCGCACTCTCGACCTGATGCGCTAAGTTCTCATCGCCGTCTTCATCCTCTTCAATAGATTTATCTGAATCCATGTTTACCACATTTTCGTCGTCCTCATCATCATCATCTTCGGGCACCCACTTTATAGTGGATTTTTGCGAATTTAAAACGCCCGTTTGGGCATCCAAAGAAAAAACTAGAAAAATCAAAAAAATTAGAAAACTAAACAAAATTGAGTTAAAAAAAAACTAACCTTTGTGTTTTGTTGTTGATGGTTTTCCATCATCTTCGCCTTCGGAATCACTTGCACCCTCTTGCTTAAAGTCATAGCATTGTTGCAGCTGTTCGTGTAAATTTTGGAAGCTAAAATGTCGCAGTTTTAGGGACAAGCGATCTTCTGCCATGGCAGTGATCTTGTGTAGACGCATGCATTCGGTGAAGCTGACGTATTGACCCGCCTCGCGCGCTGCTGCATCTGTCTCCAGCAACTCTTTGACGCGATCCACCACAAGCTTAGCTTGCTTGCCAGCGGTTTTGGCGCATTGCAATAACAATAGCGAGCTGGTTAATGTGGTGCCTCCTAGATTAAGACAACATAGTTCGCGAAAAGAGTTTATTCCAAATATCATTTGTGACTCTGCGCAACGCTCCTCCATAGCTGTGGGATCAGTTACTGCAATTTTTCTACGCAAAAAAAAGAATTCAATTATATTACGCTCCATCAAAGTGCGGTTAGTCTCTTCAACATACCCATCATCGAATGTACAGAATGTTACGCACACTGGATAGTGATGCAAAACCATGGGTATAGGTTCCTTTTCTGCCGCTGTATGTATCTTGACCTCATCCTTATCTATGCTCACATCAGGGCGTTTGAAATGTGCCAACGCACATAGCGTCGCAATTGAACAACAGTCTGTAAATGTATTCGAATTAAATTATTTATTACGTATTTTTCTCACACTCACCAATCAGGTTGCCTTCATGATTAACCACATTGAGATCGATGCGCAATATCCATACCCGATCTTCAGCGGTAACGCACAGCGATTCCAAGTCTACACAGCGTGAATCTTTGAAAGTTCGCTCTAGCGTTCGGTTTATTTGTACGGTCAAGTCTGAATTACGTCCCGCTTCGAAGTGTGGCGCTGCCATAGGTCCCAACTCAACATTTATATACATCATGCCTTCGTTGGGGCGCGTTGCTTTTGGCAGTCCTAGTTCACAGGAGACTTGCGCCAGCACTTTCGTTTCACCCAATGAGACGAATACGCTGCCCCAATCAGCACCAAAATTAATTTTCATCGCACGGAACTCATCGTTTTTGCGTCCATCCAAGCGCTATAGCGAAGAAAATGAATAGTCAATACTTGGCAAACTTGTTTGATTCAGAAATAAGGCTCACCTGATTCTGTTTAATAGTTTGGGCAATGAAGCTTCTTTCACATGTGGATAGCGGTGTTTCCCTCATTGTTTTGGTGTTATTTAATTAAGTTTTAATTAAATTATATTCGACAAATTTCAATCATTAATTTGATGATATTTACAAAAGTAAGGTTAGTTTTGTGTTTTGTTTACTTCATGTGAACTGTCAGCTTAGGCAATGTTACTTCGAGACTCGTTTTCGATATAAGCTATGTTTAATATTTCAAAGTGTTTAGTTGATAGCATTGTGCCAAATGCGAAATTTTACTCAGGTGATACAATTTCACATAATGATTGTTAAAAATTAACGCTGTCGATAATTTAACCCTGCAGTAGTCGCGCGGACTACATATGTAATCCAGTCATGCAAAATTATGAATTTCACAATTGTCTGCAATCGATATTCATTGATTTTACGTGCTATAAGAATTATGTTTATGTTGATTTTTAAATAAATATAAATAAAATAAAGTAATAATAAAAATTAAAACAAATAACTAAGCATTTTCAAATTGTCATCTCTTATTTTAAACTTTAAAAAACGGATTACATATGTAATCCGCGCGACCACTCTCGTCACATTTAGGTACGCGACTACTGCAGGGTTAATAAGATATGGTCATAGGAAAATGATTGATTTCACAAAAAAATTTTATAGCGCAAAAAAAAAAATGGCAAGAATTAGTCAAAGCATAATTATGATTTTTTGATTTTTTTTTTAAATCGAATTTAACCATTTTGTTGGAAAATAAACAAAAAATGTTGAAAAATTCGCGTATATTCTTTGAGTAATCTTTAGTTTATTATTATTTTTTTTGAGAGATGAGTTTTTTAGTGCAAAAAATTTAGATTTTTTTTCAATTGTTTCACTAAAAATATGAGCATTATGGAAAAGTAATTATGGAAAAGCATTTTTACCAAAGTAAAAACAAAAAAAATAAAAATCAAAATCATGGTCTCGGCGATTTTATGAAATCTCACAAACATAACCAACAAAGAAATTAACTTTTGACACTTTTTCGGAAAACCGCAGAAATAATCAATTTTTTTTACATCTTAAGACAAAATACATGTAAAATTCTGAAAGAGTTTACTCCCATTTTGTATTAGAATTCTTTAATTGAATCGTCATGCTTAAGAAGAGAATTAATTAAAAAATCAAATTTTGGATAAACATTCAAGGTCTGACTCTAGGAACTGGTTTTTATTTCCATATTAAAACTGCCGTGTTGAGCAAAGCTTGGAAATATTTTAGAGTACAAAATGTTATTTTGATATTTTTTGGTCTTTATTGCCTTCTTAAACCTGACGATTCAATTAAAGTTTGTGTATGCCAGTCCTCGTTTTATGCGTTAATGGGTTAAGCCAAGAACATGTAACAAATTTCTTTACACAAGATTATACGAGTACAAAACCAAATTAAAATAATTTTTTTATTTAGATAAAACTCACTTTTGTAACGTAAATCATTTTTCTGAATTGTAAAGGCTAGTATTCCAATTTATATCAGATTTTATGAATATGAACCTCGATTTATCGCTTTTAATTTCATAAACGGCTTATTTTCAAGTGCAATATATCAATACTATATCGTTTTATATTAATCACGCCCATTTATAGTACAAGTATTTAGTCGATCTACTTCATGTTAGACCTTCTTTGTGTAAAATGGTTAAAACTGAACGTAACAAATTTAATTATTCTCGCATAATTAAGTATCGTAATATAACCTTTTTTAGAAACCAAATTTCTGAACTTTTTCTTCGTCAAAAAAAGGTTGAGGTTTTGTAAGAAGTGTATTCAAAAGAAAATTATGTATTATAAAATTATTGTTGAGATCAACTTTTCTACAAGTATCATTCTGTCCAAATCGGATATTTGCATCATTTGCATTGTGTTTGCAATGTGTGCACTTTTTATGATTTTCATGATTTTCTTTTTATGCAATTTTTGTGAACATACCATTATTGATTTAAGAGACGTACGAGACGTATTTTTGGTAACGAGAAAGGACAAATATAACAGTGTTTATTTGTTTTCTTAAGAGGGACTCAAACTCGAAATGCTCAGCTAGAGGGGTCGGTCGATATGATAACCTGAAAAATTAGAAAAGTCATATATCTTAAAAATCAAACTAAAAAGCAAAATCAAAAGCAAGTTGGCTGTATCTTGGACACACCTGTAGGTTTTGACGTGACAGCATATTTTCATTCTTGTTCTTATTTTATTTCCTTTCCTTTACTTTGATCTACAAATTGTCTCATCGTTTTCCTTAATCAAACTCTTGATTTAATACATGTCCAAATTTTTAACTTTACCTTTGTTCGAACCCCTTACCTAATCCTTGTCCTACTTCTTTTCGGCTTTTTTGGAAACCTGCGCGGTAAAACGTAACGTTGTTACGTCAAAAGGTTGCAGTTGAGTTTATAACAGAATCGATAAATTTCTTTAAAAAATAAAAATCAAAGAAAGGTTCTTAACATTTTTTTATTAATTCATAAATCGTTACGTCTAAGATATGTTTGAATTTTGCCATCTTACGGAGGAAGGTGTCGCATGCGGAACTTAGACACATATCCCTAGGTTATGAAAAGAAACAAAAAAAAAAAAAAAACAACGTGTGACCCATGTCAAATATAGACAAGTGTCACAAACAGTTAAGTATTTACGAAAAGTAAGAGTATAACTCAAATGTGATGATTATGCATACTTTTGCAACAGTTTAGCAACAGGTTAGATAACATTATTGTTATCATAACATATCCCATATCATTATTGAAAAGAAGAGACTTTAGGGTCTGAGGAAGGTCATGCATAGAGGTTAAATTTTTAATATGTCCCAAAAAAGAACACAAAAAAAACCAAAAACAATAACAGAAATAGAAATACAATTAATCCAAGAACTGTGCCAGATAGTCAATTGCAAAAATATTTTATTATTTGTTAACACACATGTTTATAATTTCCATTGACGCAGAGAACTAAATATAATGTAAAATTTTAAGAAAAGCAATAAAGAGGAAGTCAAACAAATATTTATTTTTAGGCAAGCGGTTGAAAGGAAAAATTGAGTATTTTGCGGCCAAAGCGCTTTAAGACAAAAATATCAAGTCTTAATATTGTTAAAATATAAAATTTATTTTCGTTAATGTTTTAATACACTTTCCCATAAAAACTTTTCATCAAAAATCATAAATCAACAGAATTTAAACTTAGTTAAGAATCATTATTTGAAAAGACATTTTTTAATATGTCCACAAACAAGGAATGAAAAATTGAAGAACGCGACTTAGATCACTTTCCCAAGCAACAAAAAAAAAATAGTAAAACTAACGCCTACGCACGTCAGTAAAGTGTGAAATTCTTTTTGTCACTTTATAAACGGGAAAAAATTCAAAATCTTAACAGATACCACTTGTTCGAGCTAAAAATGAATGGAAATTTATACAGTACAAAAATAAAGTAATACTTGAAGGCTTTTGTAATTTTCTTGGGATGTATATAAAATTATTTGGGATGTATTTTCCCAACCGAGTGAAAAAGTTAAGCCGCATATAAAGTTAATTAAAGTTGTCTTAATTCTCTTCTATATGAGCACGTAATGTTTGATTGTGGCACCGTTTACGATACGAAATAAGACCAATTGTATGTGGAGAAAGAAAAGCCGAGGGGAAATTATTGGAAAAACTTAAAACCACTCATTAGTGCTACAACAGCTTATAGAACGCAACACTGTTATCAAATTATATAAAAAAGGATGTAGGGGTATTCACGACATGATGTATTTGGTTTTGCATGGTGTGTTTGTGATAAATTTGGTATTTGTAGTCAATTTATGACATTCACCATTCAACAAAATACATTAGGGGTATTCACGATGTAGTGTATTTGCCCTTGTATTGTGTATTTTTGATAAATTTGATATTTGTAGTAAATTTTTTTAAATTTTTAAATTTAATTTTCAGCCTCCTTCACAATAAAATTAATAATTTTTGTCTTTCCAAACAAAAGTACATGCAAAAATCAGCTGATTTTAAAAATACAAGACTTTATTGCAGGTTTGTTCACAATAATTTGTAAATATTGTAAATTTTGTAAAAAATTATCACAAACAGACCACACCGTGAATGCCCCCATTGAGTTTTAAATGCAAAGCTTAATCAATCCCTAACCACTATTACTAGGGCGTTTAACATGGTATAATAATACAAGGTAGCATTGACAACTGCTTACTTTCTCTTCTACAAGAAAACATCTCCTGTCAAAAACAGCCATGCATCTGCAGCTAAGGTTGTTGTTTTTTTTCACTTCAATGTTTTCAACATTGTTTGTGTTTTCAATGGTCGATTCTGAACGCTCTCTTCTTGAGTATATTTTTTGACAGGAGATGTTTTCCCAAGCAACTGTCAATGCTACCTTATATTATTATACCATGGGCGTTTAATATGATGCCGGTCTCCAAGTGACGAGAGCACCACTCTTCAATTGTGTGACTTTTTGACGGGTGGCAACCTTAACATGAACACACCATGATCTGTCAATAGCTATTACGTAACTAGTTACGTTACAGTGATTTAAATTAAACAAATTTTGATATTGTTATAAAAATGGATAAATAAGAATTTCGTGCCTTGATTAAGCATTACTTTTTGCGTAACAAAAGTGCGAAAAAAACAAAGGAAAAGCTCGGTAAATATTATGGTGAATCTACTTCTTGGTATTTGAACGTAAAATAATGGATTGCAGAGTTCAAAAGGATTGAATCAGCACAAAAGACGTAGACGGCGGAGTTGTACTAAAAACAGTGACTGCTGGAAAAATCCATGATTTCGTATTGGAAAATCCAAAAGTAAAAGTGCGGGAGATAGTTACAGCCGTAACATTTGATGGGTGCCGCGTACGTTAACAATCAATAAGTAACATGAATGTGTTCGCACTTACCAACAATGTTTGGACATGTTTAAACAAAATTCGACTGTTTTTTTGCATAAAATAATGACCATGGATGAAACATGGATCCACCACTATACATAGTACTCTCATATGTTTTGGTACACGACTGAACATGCTCCCTGTGAGTGAACTACCCAGCAAGACAGGACTGACAAATCTCAAATACAACCACACAATTTTGGTATCAACTAACACATTCACATAATACTATCCCATCAAGACACGTTTGCAAAACAAGGAAAAAGTTAGATGGGTGCCAGACAGAGATGTCAGACCACATGGATAGGAAAAAGTTATCAGTTTTTGCCAACCGCAACAACAATATGCACGCACCGACTGACCGTACTGACAAAAAAACTGACATTTTTCTATCAGCGCTGAGCGTCAGTTGACGCGTGACGCGTCAGTTGAAAATCGTGTTGTTATAACTGGTCTAAAAAAATGTGGCTTGGAAAGAGGCGATATCTTTCGGACCTTACGAGCACTTGGAGTCGCTCGTAATTTTGTGTTTCGTACTGTGAAGTTATTTGAGGATACTGGTGGAATAATCGATCATCCAAAATCCAGCCGTCCACGTGTTTTAAGAACACCACGAGCCATCAAGGCGGTTAAGTCTGGAATCAAGTGAAAACCGCTGCTAAAAGCAGAAAATCTTGTCGCGGGAGATAAATATCTCGGCGCAATCAATCTCTTGCATTCTTAAATATGACTTCGGGCTTAGAACATACAAAAGACTCACCGGACACCTTCTCACGGTAGCGTTAAAGGAACAACATAAGCGAAAGTCAAAAGCCTTACTTCTCAAGCACACGGATAATTCCCACAGACGAATTCTGTTTACTGACGAACAAATTTTCACCGTGGAGTAATCGTTTAATAAACATAATGGTAGAGGGTATGCTCTATACCCACGTCACGCAGCAAAACCTGTTCCAAAAATTCAGAGAGGTCACCTGCCAGCTTCTGTGATGGTTTGGTGAGGAGTCACTTATGCTGGGTCACCAAACTCCATTTTTGCGAAAAAGGAGTCAAAACTTCGGCGAAAGTGTATGAATCCGATGCTTTGGAATTGTTTGTGAAGCCTCTTAATACGACATTATTCCAAAACTAGCCATGGAACTTTCAACAAGATTATGCTGGTTATCGAAAAGCGAATATCGAATGTCAAATTATAACTGTTTTTGTAAATTGTATACAGGTGGTGGACAACAAATCGCAGTTCGAAAAACTGGTATCATTCATGGAGGCAAATCCTCTAATTGCAAAGGGTATTTGTTCCAAAGTTCAGGCGGCAAAAAAATGGGAAGAATTCACGCTGGAGTTCAATTGTTTTGGACCACCAGTTAGAACAACAACAAAATGGATTAAGGTTAGCTTCATTATTATATGATATCTGTAGAAACAGATCTGAGCTCTTCCTTTTACAGGTGTGGGCTGTCATGAAGTCAAAAATAAACAAAACAAAAAAATATCCCAAAACCAAACCGAATAACGAGCAATTGCCTCCTTCGACAGTCAAAAGCTCTGTAAAAATCTGTAAACAAATTTTCTAATGTTGTGGATGTCAAAACTTCTCTGAAAGGACTCACTTACGTGGTGGAATTCATTTCCAAAGGATTGGAAGCATCCCTCAATCGTTTTCTACTTCTAGCCAGTTCCGTCAAAATTCCATCCTCTTCTGACGAATCGTTGAACCATAATTCCGTTGTCATAACTATTTTGCTCTTATTTTCCTGCAATTAATTTTTAAACAAATCGTGGTTAGTTTTCAAAATCATAATCAGCTGATAGAAATAGATTTTAGTGAAAAAGACAAATGAGTGAAATTCACAATGGCGCTATTCTTAATCGAAAGCAGGTTATGATACCAAATGCAAATTCTTTTAATCAAGCCATTCGACTACAGTCGAAGATCTAAATTGATGGGCCTAAATTGATTCAAGAGTGGCTCAAAAACAATTTACCGGACTGCATTTCCACGGATCAGTGGCCAGTGGGTAGCCCAGACCTGAATCCATTCGATTACAAATTGTGGTCCGTGTTAGAGGGTATGGCTTGCTCTACTCGACCCCCAAATATAGAGTCTAAAGCGACCTCTTGTCCTAGCAGTGGAGAAAGTTCCTATGCATATCGTGCGTGCTGTGATCGATGACTGGCCGGATCGACTTCACTCGTGCTGGAGAGCAAATAGTGGCCATTTCGAATAAGTTGTTCTACAATTTGTAGCTATTGAATTACTCAATAAATAACAAAAATAATTTTGAAAAAATCTTTTGTTTTCATTTTATGAGCAAAACACCCCTGTACCAATATATGAGAGTACTAAGTATATCATTGGCTATGAAGCTTACATTTGGAAACGATCGTCTCTTACGAAATAACGATGCTTGACCATGACAATCCATGTGAAAGATGGGTCATGGATCTTTCACAAGAAACAAAGTAAATCATCATATCGTATACGGTTAACCTAGGTCTGGTATTGGTTTCAGCCTTGTGTGCCTACGAATGTGATTTTCGCTTCAATTGAATTTATTACGTCTTTGTTTAGGAAACATTGTGACCCAGTTATTATTGCGAAAGTTCCCGTGAGCGTTTTATTTTTAAATTATTTTGCAACCCAAAATAATGTTAAAATAGACAGACAGATTTGATAAATTAAGAAAAATAGTAAAAACAATTCGCAACATAGTGTCCACAAAATCTATGTAGACGCTGTCGATAGAGGTGGACGTTGAGCCGCTTGCCAAATCCTTCACACTGCCAAATACTTTCGAGACTTTCAGATTTGTTATTTTTATGGCTAAGAATGTCAGAAGCCACACTTTTATTTGTGGCAACCAAGAAAAAAGAAAAAAAAAAGCGAGAACATGGAATTATTTGAAATGCAAGTTGGACATTCGGATTCCGGATTTCGGAATTCATTAAATGTTAAAAAAATTAGAACAGAAATCTACAAAAAAACCATCAGTTGCGCTTTTCTTAGTTTTCTAAAAATGTTTAAAATAAATAATTGATTTTATTTTGATCATACATACATAACTACTTATTTTCATATATATACATATCTATATCTATATTCATTTTATCTATAGCTAACCAGCTACAACTTTACCAACAACAAGAATTGTCTTAGATACAATTTTTCTGCTCTGCCATCAAAAAATATGTATTTTTTAAATTTAAAAATGAAATAAAAAGAAAATTTGGCATAAAAACTATTTTTGGGAATTATGTAGGTGGAAAAGATATTGTTGCGGTATTAGTGTGAATGTTGGCTGATTTTGGTGGTTATGCTGATGGTGTTGGTAGTGTTGTCTGTGGGTTTGTTGCCTCGGACGTGCACATATCAAGATGCTGTTTAGCGAGTAATCGTACTCATGTATATATATATAAATATATGTATATATATATTAAGGATGTACTGGAATCTCATTTATTCTCAACGGAATGCCACACCAGGCAATGCCAGAAAGCATTTCAGCACTCTGTAGGTTGTTGTATTTAATGCAATTTTTTATTTTCGTCATTGTGTGGGAGTGTGTTGAATACACTTTGTAGCCATGCGTAGATAACACGATCATGTTCAAATGTATTTATTTAAATTGAAATAAATTAATTATATAATTATAGCTTTTATAAAATTGAAAGAACTCAACACATGTTCAAAATGTTTTATTATGCGAGTAAGTATTTATAAGGAGTGAATTTTACTCAGATGAAAACTTCAAAAAGAAACTATGCTGAACAATCACCTATTTTGGTTAGATCCTTCAATCGAATTATAGTTTAATGGAGTTTCGAAAATGTATCTCAATGAACGTGTTCGATAGCGTTTGACCCTTTTGCTTTTCGGGAGGTTCGGTATGCCTCAGGCTGTTTCAACAGTTTCTCTGGTTGAATCTGCGGCAATGAGGCACAAAGTTGCCATGAAAGTTTATAACCTACCACTAAACTCTTGGAATAAGCACCTTCTAATAAGGAGAAAGCTAGGCATAGAAAAGCTGCAATCAAAACGGACAGCCGATGATTTCATTACTCGATTCTCACTCCTGCTTCAAGAAAACACTCCTCCGTTTGACGATATTTTCCACTGCTTACGGCTGAAGATGTAGTGTATGGCTACCACCGCGGTCGCCGAAACCCGTACTGTCGCAATGCCACTGCAGAGAAAGACGCCGTCTACAAAACCATCTTGTAGTTAGTTGTAACGCGTGCTGCTAAGGATAGATACAAAGAATAAAGAAAGGAAGAGAGACGTATTTTCAGGCAGAAAAAAGAGAGTCAGAAAAGCGTGAAAAATTGATTGCGAGAAAATTGAGATGCATGGTGATTAAAATAAGGTCAGAATATTTTTCAAAAATTAAAACGCCTGGCCGATGGTTTTTAGATAGGAGCTTCTTCTTGCAAGTGACAAATACCCATAGTACACTGATGATGTGGAGGGAATACTTCTCTAGGCTTTTAAGTGGCGATTCTGACAACAATCCCGCCAATAGAATTGATAGCCCGGAAACCCCATAGTACATACCCATAGTACATACCCCAAATACCCATAGTACACTCATGATGTGGAGGGAATACTTCTCTAGGCTTTTAAGTGGCGATTCTGACAACTATCCCGCCAATAGAATTGATATCCCGGAAACCCCAATTGCGGACGACTGCATTGAAGTTCCACTGCCCGACTATAATGAAGTCTTAAAAGCTATAGCTCGGTTTATAAACATCACAGCCGCAGGTGCCGATGCATACCGCTGAGCTCTTCTGGAATGGAGGCGAAGCTCTATTTAAATGCAATCACGAGCTTCTATTCAGAAAACAGTTGGAAGCATGCATACCAAACGATTGGAACCTCAGTGTGTTTTGTCCAATCCACTAGAAAGGCGATCCCACCATTTTCGCCAACTACCATGGGATCAGCGTTCTTATTATCGCATACAAGGTCCGATAGAGAGTATTATGTCCAACACTGAAGCCTATCGTAAATCAGCTGATTAGACCTTTTCAGTCTGACTTCAGACCTGGCAAATCTACTATCGATCAGATATTTACGCTACGACAAATCTTGTAGAAACAAATCGACACACACCAGCTTTTCGTCGATTACAAAGCCGCCAGCGACAGTCCAATTAGGAACCATTTATACTCCACCATGTTTGAATTTGGTATTTTTGCAAAACTCATCCATCTTTGTAGAATAACACTGAGCAACTCCAGCAGCATACATAGTTAAAATCGGGAAGGATCTATTCTCTCCATAAATAGATAAGGAATCAACCCCACTTATGGAACTTTTTCAAGCCAATAATGGAGAAAATCATCCGAGTTGCTTATCAGCGAGACAGTGGCATAATATATTACATGCGTAAAATGCTGCTGGAATATGCTGATGATATTGATATCATTGGTCATAATACATACGCCCGAAGTCAGTGCATTCTCCAGACTAGCGAAAAAGTGGTGTCGAATTGGTCTTGCCGTGAACAAACAAATAAGACCAAATACCTAGTGTCAACAAACAAACAGTCTCAGTTACTTGAAACAACGTCACTGTTGACAATACCTCCTTAGAGGTTGTTTAGGACTTTACCTGCCTGCGATATAGCATAAACCCCTCCAATGATGTCACCATTGAGATTGAACTAAGGACAACTCTTGCCAGCAGGTATGACTTTGGGCTGAATAGGCAATTGGGAAGCAGAGCCCTCTCACGATAAATAAATCTCACTAATCATGCCCGCCTTATTATATCTATGCATCACAAGCCTGGACGTTGAGCAGTTCTGATGATAAGATTTTGGGAGCCTCTTTAGATCTTCGTACACATCTGCTTTAATTGCGAGTAGTACGAAATTCTATGGAACCACTAACTGTATTAGCTGTACGCCTACAACGACATAGTTAAGGGCATACAAATCAAGTGGCTTGATCGAATGAAATACGATGCTCCAGAGAAAAAATATTCGATTCAGTACCCGGTCGCAGTTAACACAGAAGAAGAAGGACCACATCTCCGTTTAAAGGATCAAGTTTTGGACATGCTGCCGAAGTTTGGTGTGTCCAACTGATGCCAAAAGCTTATAGCATAAATAGTTTGTACAAATTCTCATAGCCGATCGACGGTGTGGCGATCGTGGCCGAGTGCGTTAATAAATGCGTGAACCACTCGATAACAATTCGAGACCAGGTTCGAGCCCTAGCTGACACAGAAAATTTTTCAAATGAAATTATTTTTTTCTGATATGTTGGCAAAACTCGTAGATCCATTTCTCGATTATTTGTGATAAAAACATTTAATAACTCGCACAGCATAATTTGAAATGGCCAATTCATATTTTTTTTTTATTGATAGTTGTGGGCGCCAGATATATTAAGTATCCAAGTAGAGTTCCAAAATGTTTACACGAGCATAAAAGGCAATTTCATAATAAAGAAGCTCTTATCGGATAAGGAGATCAGTCGGCTGGAAACTAAACTAAACTTCTTTTAGTTTCGATGGGTTCTAGTTTGATTTTGACATCGAAATATTTGCAAAAGTATCAAATGGTTGTTACTATTGGTTGGTCTGTACTTTGTTTTGCTCTTATATAAGTTTTTACGCAGACAATCTATTAACAACCAGTTGAATCTGTGGATAACAAGATTACCTCAGACAGCTTGGTCAATAAAACTACTTTTCTTTAATTTTTCCCGAGTCCTTGACGAACAATGCATTGTCACACCCACTCTTCAACAACAATATCAATAGGAACAATATCTCTTATAGTACTTTTGGGTTGAAAGAAATCGAAAAAAGTTGTTTGGCTTATAGCATAAAATATCTGTCATTTAATGTGATCCAAAGAGTTATCTTAAGTTGGTAAAAAAAATGTTTCTTAAACTTTTATTATTCAATTATAAATCTATTTCAAGAAGTTCAATTCGCCACTGCACAACTCTGCTTATGATGGTATCGTATGATAATAAGAAGCATGATGGGTGATAACAAGATAGTAAACCTCTGCACGACTGCAATCGTTTTTTCTACAACAGTAGATCCAACAGTGCAGAGTTCAGAGCTTAACAGAACTGTGTTAGTCAAGCAGAGCGTATCCAAGTCATTTCATGACAACAAACGAGAACTGCAGAGAACTCGTCAGCTTCAAAGCAAACCATGTTCGCCGTTTGCTTTAACAGAGCATAATGTTGTTCGTTTTATTAAAACAGAACAATTGATAACAGCGAAAAATGCATCAATCACATCTAACGCAACAGAACCTTGGCGAAGTAATTATTTCTACCATTGATAAATAACAATTTTATTTTTATGAATTCGGTGCCTGGGCGAACACTAGGTAACAATTGGTCGCTGAATCCGATGTCAGAATTTCAAAACTATGATATTTTAACAATAGGGTTGCCACCTAAGGCCGTGTGCTATTCGGAAACTTTTCACTCGGATGATGAAATTTTGACAGTCTGAAAGAGAATATTTGGCACTTGTGAGGTGAATATGATTGTCAAAAATTCATGTAGCCCCAGGGGCTAGTATAATTTTTGACAATCGGAAAGAGAATTTTTGACACAAGCAAAAATGAAAAAAAAAACACTTGTGAGTTTGTGAATCGTAAAGCAGTTAAAAATTTTGTGTTTCCGACAGCATAGCAACCAGAATCCCTAATTTTCAATATATATCAACAATTTCGCAAATTAAATTAAATTCTTGTGCTAACGCACTACCAAAATCTAAAACGTCAACATTTCTAGTTGTCAAAATTTCATCGTCCTTTTGGCACAGCAAAAATTACAATTTTATTTCAACAGACAGAAATTGTATTCAACTCAGTAAATTCTCTCCTACCACGAGTGAAAAGTTTCCGAATAGCACACGGCCTAATAATGTTTTTTTTCAAGAGTTTTAAACATTATCTGACAGTTTTAGGGGTCGCTGATTTCGAATCTGATGTTAATCAGGATTTTAAAATTTAAGGTGGCTGACAGGGTTGCCCCCTATTTTTTTTATTTTTGCGAGTTCGGTGCTGGGGCGAACAAAAAAAAAAAAAATTCGCTGAATCCAAATCCGTTGTCAGAATTTCAAAATTATGAAATTCTACGTACGTGACGGTATGATGGGTATGGCACGATGGTGAGGTGTGGCTGATATGATATGTGGAATGCTGGTAGGAAGGGTACGAAACGGTGTAATTGATTGTCATGATAGATATTGTATAATGAGTTTGGTATGATGGGTATGTTGAGATGGTTATAATGTGTGATGTGTGACATGGTGTGAAAGGTATGGTATGATGTGTATGTTGTGATGCATAGGCTATGATGGACATTCTGTGATGGGTATGGTATGATAGATATGATATAATAGAATTGGTATTATGTGTACAGAATGTTGGGTATCGTATAATGGTGCGATACAAAGGGTTTTAACTGCTGGTGTGGTATGATGTGTGTGTTATAAAAGGACTGATACGATGAATATTGTATAATGGATATGGTATGATGGATGTAATGAAATGGAGTGACTGCGTATGGTATAAAGGATATATGTTATGATGTCTATGGTATGACCTATGGTCTTAAGTCAGGTTCGACAACTCCCATGAATTCCTTGAATTCGCGGCTGGACGTTAAGTTGAATGGCAGCCGTCGGCATGCCACTAACTTCGTTCATGCTTTTTCCGTTACCATACAAATGCTCTTTTCTGATGAACTCAGAGAGTGATTTAACAATACATATTTCTTAGTCGTATCACCGCAGAAACACAAAAAACTGTTTTTTAAAAATGCACAATTTTAAAAGTTCATAAATAGGTCAAAATGAAGGTTCTTTTAAGATCAAGCATCTAAAGGTTTGTTCCTTTCTTCATGCTGGCGTTTTCTTTGTAGAACTTTTGCAAAAATATAACGGAGTCTTGAGATGTGCATGAAATATACTTCATATCCATGTGCCCACAAAACTCACTCGCATACATTGCAAATCGCTGATTGAGGATCTGCACTTCTAGTAAAATAGCTCCACATCCAGGATCTCACTTTTTTGTTTTTGTTTATATGTTTATATAATTATAAAACGAAGTTCAAGTGCAGTTTTTCACACAGGCGCAACAAATTTTGAAATTGTCTTGAGTAAAAACTTCGAAGCTTCGAATTTTTTTGATATGTAATATCTTAGCGATCGGTTTCCAGCATGTGGGAGCTATGTCGTGAAATGCGACGGATATCCGTAACAGGAAGTCGGGGAAGCAAGCGCCATTTAATTTTTCACACAATTAATTGCAGAGCTTCCAACATTGTTCACAGAGTGCCTTTTAGGTTCGAATAGCTGCTACACAAACCACAAATATGTGTTTTAAACACAAGCCACATTGATATCTGTTTTAAATCACAGTAAACTGAACGAAGCCACAATTTCTCTTCAATTTTATTCAACTACAGCGCATGCTACTATTTAGTTTAGGCACAAACCTGTGTAGCCTTCATGTAAAAGAAAAATAATAACCTTATTTTTTCCAACATCCAAAGTAAAAGATAACAAGACCAAACAGTTGTTTTTGGCATACACGGTTAATATTTTAAATATATATAAATCTAATTTGATTAAAATAATTTTGTGATTTGCAGAGATGGGTAAATCCAGAGCAGAGTATATGCGAGACTACCGGCAGAAAAAAAGTGAGGAAAAAGTTAAAGTTGGAAAGGGAAAGCAAAAAAAAAAAAAAAAATTGAGAACAATTTAAATCAGCGTAACAGGGACTTGCGGAATGTTTTTAAAACTTTTCAGATGATTTTAATCACTATACATTTTTTTAACCAGGGTTATTACCAGGGCAGACAATGCAAACCTCAGAGAGTAAAAACTGCAATGGAAAGCTTCTGGAGAACATAAGCCGTTCGTAGTCGGCATAAAGCTTGTAGGTCTAGATCTCGATCAATTGTGTTCAAACCATGGTATAATAATACAAGGTAGCATTGACAACTGCTTATTTTCTCTTCTACAAGAAAACATCTTCTGTCAAAAACAGCTTTTTGTGTAAATGCATCTGCAGCTGCTGTGGTTGTTGTTTTTTTCACTTCTACATTTTCAACATTGTTTGTGTTTTCAATGGCGGATTGTGAGCGCTCTTTTGTTGAGTATATTTTTAGACAGGAGATGTTTTCCCAAGCAACTGTCAATGCTACCTTGTATTATTATACCATGTGTTCAAACATTTCGCAAAAAGCACAACACAATTGATCATAAGAAGCTCGGTCAAAATCCTTTCAAGGGCTGAAACGGCCATTTGTTTTTTTTTTTTTTATTACCAAGTGAGGTGTCATATGTTACATATCATATGCGACTACTGTAAGGGTCGATCGTTTTTTTTTTACTGCCAATTATGTTGAACGAATAATGAAGTTTCAAAACTTCGTAACTTCGAAGTTTTGAAATGAAGCTTAGAAATTCAAAGCTTTGAACTTCAAAGCTTCGAATACTTCGAAGTTTTTAAACTTATCGAAGTATAAGCCCTAGTTGAAACCATTAACTGTCTAAACCTTTTTGTCCAAACATATTTTTGGACAGACATAATGAGCAAACATACACCTTCTCTGGAGAAAAATGGTATGCAATGGTGTTTCATGGATCTCGTGTCGATTCTCCATTCCCCAAAAGCAACAATTATGCTTGTTAATGGCGCCAGTATAACAAAAATGTGCAAAATGGGCCTCGTCGGTCATAAAAATTTGTTTCCATAAATCAGATTCGTGCTACTGTTTCGCCGTATTCACAGTGCTGGTTGACGCTCTGTTGGCAAAATACTTTGAATTAATTGCACTTTATACAGAAACAAATGCAAAGCATTCCACGCAAAGTGGTTCCACTGATGCCAAAATGCTGAGTTGTCGTTGACGGCACGATACCAAGCTACGAATAGTGTTGTCAGGCGGTGCTTTTTGGACACGACATTTTCGACAATATGGATGTTAATTTAAGACAACTGAACGACTAATTTCAATGTACAGCGTCACTTTTTTGGAGCGTTGTTTCGGTGTGAAGCGACTCATCATAAAATTGCACTGATTTGACTTTTCAAAAAACTGCCTACTCAAGTCAATCAGCTGATAAATGTCAAAGTTATTCAATGTTTACATACCGATATAAAATATGACTCATCATTTCCATGTATAAAAACGGATCTTAGGAGGACAAATAAATTCAATATGTAATTTAGGTAACTAAGCAAATTGAATCTTCTTTTATGATTTTCCGAAAATGATAATTTAAGAGTTTGGGGTTATTAAAAAAAAGACAGGTGCGTCACTGGACACACGAGAGAAGCGAAGCATTTTCGCAAATTCATAGATTTGATAATTTAATAGCGTTTTTTCGATTAAAATAATTTTTAAATTCAAAACTTTAAAATAACAAAGTATATATATCATATATATTAACCCTCTTCGGTCCTCCCTTAAAGCCCCCTGTTCAGTTGTAGGGAATAAATATACAAAAATCATTAATTTTGTTACAATTTAATCAACTTACAGGTTGTTTATTTTTAATGATATTTATAACGGCCTTTAGTAGGAAGTAGAAACAACATCTAATACACAATCCTATAGTAATCTTAAATAGATTATAGTGATCTGCTGAAACATAGCTTTAGCTAATGTTTATCACTGAATCAACATTATTATGAAAGAAAGGGTTTTAGCGTAATGGTTAGAGGAAAGTGACCAACAACGTTATCAACAACGAACTGTGAGTTGTGGGTTCAATTCCTGCAGCGGGCAAGAAATTATTTTTAATTTAACATTTTCTGGTTCAATTGATGCAAGCAAAAAACAATATCAATTCTAAGAAAAAAGGTGTCGGAAAAAAGTGTCGTTTTTTCTGATTTCACTCTAGCAAATCGTAGAACGAGGTGTAAAAAGCTTCGCTTCAAAAAAAAAAACAATAAATCGTAATGAGCGCATCTGATCAACAAGCTGAGTCGCCATTTCAATCTTATTAATTAATCTCTTTAAAAATTAGCTTTTGAAGAACTTTGAATATCCAGTTCAAAGCATTCATGAACCAAAATTTGGATCAATTTTGAAATCATAAAAAATAAAAAAAACCTAAAACTATTGCAATATTTGCGACTCAAAAATATTGAATAGTTCACCAGAAGGACTTTTAAGAAAGCTCTTATGAAAAATATCTGAAAATATCAGACGAATTTTCTCCAACTTTACTTAAATGACATATTTACTCAGCTCAGCAACAACAGGTGTGAAAAAATGAATGAACTAGGAAAAGAAAGAATTATATATAAAATCGGAAATGGATATAAAATGCAAAAATTGCAAATTAATATACTCAAAAATAAATTAAGAAAAAAAAAATAAACAAAAAGATGTAAAGCAAATTATCTTTTTGGCCAACAGCCCAAAACTCAAACACATACAAACAAACTATACGATATACAAAGATGTTTTCTGCTCCAAAGCAGTGGAAACTTGGTTGAGCAGCTGCATGAAAAAATATTTTCGTACAAAATATTTTATTAAGCAACTTTTTGCGATTTTGTTGCTGTGGTTGTTGTTGTTGTTGTTGTATTTTTTGTATTGTTATTTTGTTAAACGATACCTCAAATGCAACAACAGCTTTGGCAACAACAAAAACGATACATACCACACCTACAGGAGCTACAAACTCAACCATATGAACTTTTAAGAAAACCCCATTAGCGACGAGCACAAAAGAAATAAACCGTCAACAAACGCGGGGAATATGGGGCGATCTATTGAGCATCCTCAGTCTCAATCACGTCCGGCTTCTCATACGCCTGGCCCACAGCTTTATTTTTATGAAAGTTTATATTTCACATGAGTTGCTTATGATAGCATCACAAACAGGCACAATCCGGCACAATACCCCGCAGACCTACACCTGAAACGACCTAGAGAGTTGGGAGAATCTACCACTCTCACTCTAGCTCACTTCAGCGAAGGCGGAAAATGCTTTCCTCAACGATCCATCAAGCTATTCCATTCACACTGCGAGCCAAGAAAATATTCCAACTAGAACGTACAGCAACTATTTGGTTGACGTTGGTATTGGTGCCGTGTGCATGTGTGTTAGTGGGGAAAATTTGAAAATTTCGTTTTCCGAAAAATCTTTAACATTACGTGTTGTTTCTTGTTTGATCGTCAGTCAGTTTAGTCGAACCGCAGCATTCGCTCCAACGACGTCAGCTGCTCGGACACTAGTAGAGAGTTCTCAATTGTTTCTTTTCCCTAAGTAAGTTTGGCAAAAGAAAAACCGACCAAATGCAATTTAAAATAAAAACTTCAAATAAAAACTGAGAAATAGCGATGAAAATAATCCTTATAATCAAATTTTTGATAAAAAATAAAAAAAAAAAACGCCACCATAACTTGTTGGATAAAATAGTGTTGAAGATCAGCACGTAGCCACTGCCTGTTGGACTATAAATAGCAAAAAAATTATCAAAAAAAAAAAAACTAAAAAAAAAATTGAGCTTATATAAGCCCTACCCAGGATAAAATGGAATTATTTCCCGTTTTAACTAAAGGACATCTGTCAAAATGTGGATTAAAATTGCAGCATATAACTTAAAATGTGTCAACTATGGGTTTAAGTGCTTCAACAGTGGGCGTAATTCAAATAAAAATCATTTCTAAATTTTCATAAAATCTAGTGCAAAAAACTAACAGTTAAAAAACAAATGAAAATAATTAAAAATAAAAAGACAAAAAACAAAAAAAAAATTAAGAGGACATACTGAAAATTCTTTAGTTTTGTGCTATAAATAGCCACCCCCATAAGCTCAGTGTGTTACATGGTATAGAATGTCGGCCCAAAGACATAGAGAAACGAACAGCGCGTCGTCGAATGTAGAGAAGTAAAAAAAAAAGAAAATATTGAAAATTTAAAAATAAATTTTGCTTCTTTTCTTCTACCTTGGCGTCTCAATGTTGAGGATATATAAAGCTAATTGCGTAAAAGTGAGCGCGTACTTTTGTGTGATACTGTGCTAGTGTGAGGCAGAGAGAGAGAGAAAGAGCGAGTGAGTGAGTGCGTGAGACTGAGTGTATATATATGTTGGTGAGAGTACGTTTGTGCTAGATTTGGATTTGTGATCCTCGCAACATATTTTGGAGTAGCAGAAGTTAATAAAATCACACAACATTTTATGGATATGGCAGAAAAAATCTGCGCAAAAAGCAGTTTATTAAAATTATGATATCTAACACAGACACACCCACACACACATACGCATACAAACTTCCACACTTGAAAGAAACATGCACCACCCACTCACTCTCGCAAATACTCACTCACATACGCAAACACTTGAACCCATTCTGAGCACTCAATATTTTCTATACCTTTTTTCACTCACACACTTTTGGTTTGAATTTTTTTTTTTCAGTGTCTTAAAGCTAACTGATCTCTAAAGAAGAGAGCACTACACAGCGAAAAATATATGTCATATTTGTTTAGTTTTGATTTATTGCAATAAATTTGTCAGCTCTTTACCTGACGATTACGACTGACACACTTTTTCTTTCAATGAAGCTTCATTAACACAAAGTGGTACTAATTGAACCTTGGCTTGTATGCCAAAGGGTTAAAATTGAAAAACTCCCAAAATTCCTTGTCAATATCTTCCAGAATTTATTATATAATTGGATGAATCACAGTGAGGCTAGGGTTTTGAGATCGCTTAGTTCATTATAGCGGGTCCACATAAAACATAAGTGGGTATGAAAAGAGGGGTTTAAGGGGGGTTGATATTTGGAAATGCACTGAAAATGAGACTCAAGTGCCTAAGTTGGGTTTGAGAATCAATAATGAGCATGGGTAGGAACCCCAAAACAGAATCAGTCGCCAAAAACCGCTGATTATAATGTTCTCATTAAATTGTCCATTAAATTGTGCCTTAAAAGCTTTAAGACGGGTCTTTTTTTCATACTTTAATTCGACTAAACTCAATTATTAAACTAAATTTCAAATCATTCAATCAACTCAACTTCAATAACTCAAGTCATTTTCATTAAATTTATTAATTTGTTTGATATTTACAACTAGTTTTGTCACTTGAAAGAAAATATTTTATTCAATGGCGTTTTTCTCCCTCTCGAGCTTTTTAAGTACGCATTGAGTGTTCACTTTAATTGTATAGAGATGGAATAGCATTATGACCTATTAATCAAGTTTCACCTTTAGCCTTAACACAATAATAAATTTCTAATATCAAAGGTTACTCTTACACCTGAAGTATTTAAACAAATTATTTCAGTGTATTTGTGCCAAGGTAAAAAAAGCTTTACTCACAATGAGCTTCTCACTCCCCATGCAAACATTTGTTAACTCACACTTATTTCAACACATGCTTTTTGTAATAGTGCTCTTCACTCATTCACTCATTTCTCCACTGTTGTTTACACTGTTAAACACTGTGTGATAGAAATTCAATACTTTTGTGCTATTTTTAAAATTTCATGAAAACTTGAATACCTCCCATTTTGGCTGCCATATTGTCGGCACACTGCTGTTGTATGCGCTAATTCTCTCTCCCTATCTCTCCCTCTCTCTCTCTTTCCATCTCTCCTTACAGCTCAAGCACTCAGAGAAAAACATAAGCAAACATTATTGTTCCAACTAGTTATGTTCTATGGTATCTAGGAACAAATGTATATATTCTATGGCGAAAAATTCCGACACATATAATTTTGCAAATTTTTTTCTCAATTTTTCTATCTGAAGCAGCGATGTTGTGTCTTATGAGAAGATTTTGAAAAAAAAAAATATCGAAATCAATGAAGTCTATTTTTAGAAAATGATGCGTAATGATAGAGATATACATAACATTAGCATATGTATGTCTGGCTTAGTTTTGTGTATGTGTGTATAATTCATCAAGACTCTTCTGTATTTAAAAGTATTTTGCTTTTGCGTCATATTTTAAGCAAAATTCTAGGAATTTTGAGTCTTATGACGGTGTATATTATATAGATTCGATAGCCTTGCTAAAGCGGTATTTTTCCAGCAAAGAATCAAATAGTGGTCTTTATTTAAAATTCATAAAAATAGCTTTGCCAATATTGTGAGAGTGTGTTTTGAATTTATTCAGAGCAAATTGGAAAAATTTTATTACAATTTGAAAATTGTAATAAAATTTACCAATTATAGAAAATTTGCACTCATGGGAATTAAAATATTGGGTATATTAACGGTCATTAATTGATTATAAATGAACTTGTCATAAATTGTTTGGTTTTTAATTGATATTCATTAACATCTTGTCAAGATTTGAGGGAACTGTGAGGGTCTCGACTATCTCGAGTACTATATTAGCTTAGATTCGATGTTGGGAAATATCAATGCTTAGCTAACTGAGTAAATCCAGATCGCGGTAAAGCGGTAGGAGAAATTTTAATTGAAGTTATACTTAGGATGTCATGTCGTCTTAGTACATGACCAATTTCCATTTTTTGCTTAAAGCTTTTGATTAATGATATATGTTTCTAAACATAGAAATTGGTATAAAAATGGTCTAAATGGAAAAGTCTATCCAGACTTACCATGCCCTCCACTTGGATATAAATATGAATCAAAGTAAAACCAAAAGAAATACACAACCCTGCAGCTCTTACTACTAGTTGTAGTCGCTTAACTATTCTTTCAGGGATTTCGACCACCATACCGTTGAATTGGCAACCGTGGCTGAATGCGTAAATGTGCATTCACTGTTCGATACTAATTCCAAGAGTGAGGTCCATGGTCCGAATACGACCTGATCAGAGAATTTTTTCAATTGAATAAATTTTTTTCATCGGTTGTCACCTCTCTAGAGATAATGGCCTCAGAGAGTAAATGATTTGTAAAGCTCTATAGGAACATGAAAATTAGTAGTCCGGAGTTGGCATGATACGTGCAGACCTAGTTTTCGATAATTGGTGTACAAACATTTAATAATACTCACAACAAAATATAACAATATGACAATAAGAAGCTCGGTCCAAGTCTTTTCTAGAGCAGAAATCGTCAATTCGTTTCTTTTTTTCGTGTTACTGAGGCATCTTATTATTAAATTTTTCATTTTCTTTGCGAAATTGTCTTCTTCAGAAGACAAAACCATGCAAGTGGGGTTGATGATCGATGGGTATGGGTATGAACGATTATTGCAAACTTAGCCTGATCCACCGCATTGAAACTTCGGCCCTGAATAAGCCCCTGTAGCCGTGATAATACATTACTCCGCGGGGCAGCAAAGCAGCACTAAGCTTAATACTAATTGACTTATATTGGTGCTCTATAGGCATAACAGTCATTGAATTGTTACACAACTCTACTTAATTTATTTTGTGAATGCTTAACTCTTAGCAGATCATCGGAAAATAACCACTGACCAATTATCTCCGTTTCTTAGTAGAAGATCAATCAAATTTTGCCGAGCCATTGTTTCGATGAGGCTGCAAAGCATCAATGGGGCATTCCAAAAGGACGTTCTACTCTACATTCAAGTCTAGCTGAGATTTCTTCTTTTGGGCGGTTGTAAAGCACTCTAACGAAGATCTTACGTGTTGTGTCGAGCAGACATAAGAGACGTTAAGTGGAAGGATCCTCTTTGTTTCTAAAAAGCTTTGTTACTTCCACTTTCTGTTTGTTTTTTATTATCTTTGAACCAATGATTTCAGGTGTTATATCTATTCAATTTGACTTGGTTCGAGAATGGGGTGATAGATTAGTGGGAAAGAAGAGTCAATCAAGTGAAACATGTGTAGAATGTCTTAAGCTGTATACTTATAAACATGTGAATTTGAATCTGAGACAAGTTTTATACCTTTACCTCAGTCAATTCAAGTTATTAGACAATCCCATCCACAAACTTTTGTACCACCAACTACAACTACTACAACACCTAAGTCGTGTACGTTGATACATTTTTCAAGTTATGTTGATTAGAAATTAGGAAAGTAATGAAGAAAGATAAGACGTGGCTGGGATTCGAACCCGGACTAGCAGTCAAGCAAGCTAACTCTCGACAGCAAAAACCTCACAGGTTTTTCTAACATTGTAGCACCTTTTTCTGACTGGATAGCAGTGTTTGCACGTCATCGGCAATTTTGGCGGTCCACTGGCCGATTGGTATATTGCGGTACTGGCTTGGTCGCGCAGTAGCATTGACTTGCAATTTCACCTGAGCTGAAGCCTTCTTTGCTATATCCTGCGCTGGAAAATTAACCCTTTAATGCATAGTGTGCCATATACGGCACAACCAAAGAATCGATCACCATGTCTGAACGAGAGTAATTTTGGGAAAAATAATAAACCTTTTGGGTCACGCCGATTTAAAGCTTTCGTTCTCTTTAAACAGTTATACTAACAGAATTCAGCTGACTGAATTATTTACAGAAAAATGAATTAATGTTGAATGCAAAAAAAAAAGGACATGCATTTAAGGGTTAAGGTATATATCATTCATCATTGCTCTGAAGATATCTTCGTCTAAGCTTTCGACCTTGTATAGGGTGGGCCATTAAATGGCCATCTAGTGGTTTTAAATCACAGGTTATTTTGACAATGATAGCTGTTTCCCGCTCGAAATCTTGACATAAAGTCAGTATCATACCTCCGCTGAAAATGATGGTGGTGATGGTGGTTACGTATATGTTACCTCTATCTGTCAGCTCATATAACAATTGGCAAAGGTAAGGTCTATTGCCGAACTTCTTTTTGTGCTGATACCAAAAGTGCATTTCATTTCGGTGTTTAGGAGTACAACACCTAAGGTAGCGAAATCCTCGAGAATAATGAGCTCTTTTTTGGTAAGTTCTCTGGTTGCATCAGACAATGGCACTCACATTAAGGTCATTGGGGATAAGAAATGCTCTGATTCCTCAAGCATTGTTATGAACGCATTCAAAGTCTCTGTAAAAGTCTGTATGGACAGACTTGGTGTGAGACATCAGTTTACGATATGAACTCCCATTACTTTAGCCTTAAAAAAGCCATTTGCAGATATACGCTATGTGAGCTGCTCTTGCATGGTGTCTTCGATCCCGTGATTTCTGGCGTTTTGAGGGTAAATATCAGGGTAATGCTGAATATCATTAGAAGCTAGGTCAAAGTCCTTTCAAGGGCTGAAATGAGCAGTTATTTATTTATTTTTTTATAATGCTGAATATAACAGTGTACAGCTGTACATAATGTTAGGATTGTGACTATTTAATATCCAGCAATTTTGGCGGATAGTGAAATCTCTAGAATTTCTTTGGTATATAACAAATATCTTAGACGTTAAAGAGTTGCACTTCATCAAAAAGCTATTTCTTATATATTATGTTAAAATTTTCTATTTTCAATACATACAATTTTGATAAAATGTTAATATTATATTTTTTTTTCTCTTTTTTTTTTTAGGTTTTTTTAATCCCAAACCATAACCATGTCCGACGATGAAGAGTACACGTAAGTAAAAAAGAACAGTATAAAAATAAGAGATTAATAATTTAGTTAATAAACAATAAACAAATCTTGAGAAGATTTAATTAAATAAAACGCATCTTTTGCACCTAGATCATTAGCACAAACTAACGGTTTAAGTTTGATGCTTGGATTTTTTACAGTGTTTGCTGCCCTCTCAGTTAGTATCGTCGAGTGTTTCGCTCTTGCTTTTTACTTTTTGACATAATGTTATCAAGTTAACAGTGACTGCAAAACGCATGTACGCATGTTTCCAGGGCAATCATAAAGGCACATTCACAGCAGTTTTAAATTCGTTATAAATAAAAGAGTGTTCAATTTATATAAATCAAAATTGTGAACTTTTCTTTTTGAAGTTCAAATGGTGATTTTATTATAATTTTTTTTTTAACTCTCACTTTATTAATATATTGAATTTTTGAGTATTAATGTAATGTAATTGTTTTTCTTTGCATATTTTCATACCTGGCAATCTTGTTTGTGTGTATGTTTCACATGTTCCCCCACCAAAACCACCAACTCACAACAAAACTCATACTCTCAATGTTGTTGTCGTTGTCATCGTCATCGTTGTTGTTGTTCATAAACAAACAAACAAAAAAAAAAAAAAAAACAAAAAACACAAACAGTTCTGAGGAGGAGGAGGTTGTCGAGGAGACCAAAGAGTAAGTTACAATTGAGTAAATTTGCCTTTATTTTCTCAACTGCAGCGCAGTAACTTTGTATTAACACTTGATTTTCTTCGATTTATAAACAAAATTTACTAACATAAAAAAAAAATATATATATATATTCTATTTTTAAGAAATCAGCTAAAACAACCAAATTGGCAAAATCAAACCAAAGCATAACGGTTACTTAAAAAAAATAATTTCGAAACTTTAACTAAAATTTGGATTTAAAAGTAGTAGTATCAACCCTTTTGCTCTTCCTGGCTATGTAGTAGTGCATTGTAAATATGCAAAAATTAAAAAAATAATAATTATCAAAGATTATATAATTAAAAAATAAATATTTCTTTCTCTTTCTCTCTTTTCAATTGCAGGAAGTAAGTAAAATTGTGTAAAATAGAAGAGATGTAACTGTAATTATAATATGATATTTAGGTTAATATAACAGAACTTTAGGTAAAAAAAATTTAGTATGAAGTAAAAAAAAAAATATGGTACACTTAACTTAGTAAAATCAAAACTTATAAAAACTTCAAAACTTTAAGAAAATAAAACTTTAAAAACAGTTGTATAAAAGTAAAAGCATAGAAAAGCTCTTAAATACTCTCTTCGGTTGTACAGTTGATCTTATTTGGTTTATACTTTCGAGTTGTTAGCTACTTTAAGCTCTAGCATGAAAAGCTCCAAGCAAGCTGAGAGTAAAAGAAGCTAAAAGCTCTACCTTTTGAGCATTCTAAATAATATACATACCTAGTAGTTAAAATTTTGTTTAAAATATAAATGTATAAATAAACATGTCAACACTCATTAAGAGCTCAACTCATTAAAAGCTCAATTATTTGGCTTCACTCAAATGTTCTCAATAATCACAAACTGTAAAATAGTACCAAATCATGTAAAAAAAATACAAAAACTTTTAACTTTTTTTGTTGTGTATAGAAACGTAGCTTATTTTTGTCTAGTTTTAGCTCATTTAAGCCTCATTTGTTCACCATATGTTAAACAAAATATTTTTTCTTTTTTCTCTTATTTTTTATCAACGTTTTTGCTAACGAAAAAACAAAAAAAAAAAAAAAATTAAAAAATTACACCATGTTTGGACTTTTTTGAACCAAACCAAAATCAAAACAAACCAAAATCGAAAACAAATGTCAAACATATTATTTTTGTGTTGCATTATCCTGGGATATATAAATAATTTTTGTGTCACACAAAACACCTCACATACTCGCGAATTTGTTATGAAACGCAAATAGAAAAGCACCTCAAACACCAGCCGAGTAAGTTGAAAAAAGCAAAATTAATTAAAAAATTATCGCACAGTATAAACTGTGCACAAAAATAACTTTGTTGTAAACTCTTTCAGTTAGCTGTTGTTTTTTTATAACTTCTTTAAACTTTGAACGCAGCTCAAGTAACACCCATAACATTATTTTTATTATTTATAACCAGCAAATATTGTATTTTGAATAAAAATTTAATTAAAACCAACAACGTTTGAACAAAACGCACAGAGTGAATTTTGAACATGTTGGTTGGCTTGTAACAAAGAAATTTGAACTTTCAACACTGCCATGACATGCTCATAAAGCACTCTATGTTAAAAAACAACTAAAAAACAAAAAAAAAAACAAAAAACTGCGCTCACAATGAAGCTTCACGTGAGTGTAAGCAAAGCTCGACTCTCTTTACAGTCGTTTATCATATATCTATAAAAATGAGAAACATGAAAGTTTCTGATGCAAAGCTTCCTTGTTAGTGTCGCTCACTAGAGTAGTTACTCTAGTTAGTTAACTACTAGTTACACTAGTTAGTGTTACTCTTAACAATACTCTTTTTCATTTTGTTGTTATTGTCACTTTTAATCAAAGTAATCTCTTCAAAGTGACTTTTTGTAACCTCTCTCGTACAAAAATCTCATTTCTCATTTTCACATACTCTCACTTCTGTAAATATTTAAATAAGTTAAAATATCCCGACATAAAAACCAAATAATAAAACAAAATGTAACATACATACTCTAACATTTGTTTGCGTACGTTATTTGGTGCCTTTACCCTAAGCAACAAGAAACTTAAAGCGCTTTAGTTACAGCTCCCAGTAGTGCAAATTGTACGTATAACCTGTTATTTTGTCAATACATAGTGAGAAATTGAATTGTAAGAATTTACAAAAAAAATATTATTTCAATTTCTTATCGTGTATTGCGTTCCACTTTAGTTGATTGTGCTCCTGTCGTGCTTTTGTTGTACTTTGAGATAGTTTTTTTTTTATTCAGTTCAAGTTTTTTATTCAAGTACTTTAAAGCAAAAAAAAGCATAATAAATTATGCAACACTGAAAAGTTTGCTTAGTTAACCACTACTTAGCCGTAATAGAACTTTATACTAAGCCAAATTCATAAAAGCTTTTGTTAAATTTTCTATACAAGACTCTTAAGCATATAAAAATATATCTCTTTCTCTCTCTTAACACACTATTTCTGTTTTTTATCTTACTCACTTGTTCTCTCTCTCTCTCTCTTTCTTATATCTAATATGAGTTCTCTTTTAATATTTAAAATTTTTCTAACGTATTTTTTCATCAAAATCATTATCTTCTCTACCACACAAATCGTTTTGAAACTAACAGAGGTGAGGGAGATCCAGAGTTCATCAAGCGTCAGGATCAAAAGCGTTCCGATCTCGATGATCAACTGAAAGAATACATCAGCGAGTGGCGCAAACAGCGAGCAAAGGAGGAGGATGAGCTGAAGAAGCTCAAAGAAAAGCAGGCCAAACGTAAGGTCACTCGTGCTGAGGAGGAACAAAAGATGGCTCAACGCAAAAAGGAGGAAGAGGAGCGTCGTGTGCGTGAGGTTGAGGAGAAGAAACAGCGCGATATCGAAGAGAAGCGTATGCGTCTCGAAGAAGCCGAAAAGAAGCGTCAAGCTATGCTCCAGGCCATGAAGGACAAGGACAAGAAGGGACCCAACTTTACCATTGCCAAGAAGGATACAGGCGTGGTAATTATTTCAATTCATCTCAATGCTTTAACTTACTCGTGTTTCTTGTTCCTTTTCCATTTCGTTTCTTTTTTTATGATTAAATTTTTCGTTTGTTATCCTATTCAATTTTTTATTTAAACATTTAATTCACCAAACTTTCATTTGAAATTTTCTCTATCTTTATCTGTCTTCATATTGACAACATTTCCATACTTTTTTTTTGATTTTACTTTTAATTTTTTTTCAAAATTTTAATTTAATGCTTTCCGTACCAAAAACATATGATATACTCCAAACACCAAAATCCACAACAACACCAACAACACAAAAACCTGATGTTTTCTGAAAAAAATGACAAAACAACATGAACTTTGTTTTTTTTTCTCTCTCTCTCTCTCTCTCTGTTTTTCTCTTTCTCCTTGCTTTGTCGTCTATGTTTTTTGTCCTCGTCTTTTGTCCTTTGTCTGTCCGTTTCAATTTGTGAACTTGTCTGTCCTAAATATGTGTGTGTGTGTGTGCGCCACGCCTATTATCTAAACAACAACAACAAAAATCATATAGTTGGGACTCTCATCCGCTGCCATGGAGCGTAACAAGACTAAGGAACAACTGGAGGAGGAGAAGAAGATCTCGCTGTCGTTCCGCATCAAGCCCCTTACCATCGAAGGTATTGGTGAGTCACAATTGCGCGAGAAGGCTACAGAACTGTGGGAACTCATTGTCAAATTGGAAACTGAAAAGTATGACTTGGAAGAAAGGCAGAAACGTCAGGACTACGATGTAAGTCTGAGATAAGAATAACAGGTGACGATCGTTATATTAAATCAAATACGATGCTCTCTTCAACAGTTGAAAGAATTGAAGGAAAGACAGAAGCAACAGCTCAGGCACAAAGCCTTAAAGAAGGGTCTCGACCCTGAGGCTTTGACTGGCAAATACCCGGTAAGTGAAAACTTGTTTATTGCCGACACATGAATTAACCTTGTTTTTCCGATTTTTACTCTTACAGCCAAAGATCCAAGTCGCGTCCAAATATGAAAGACGTGTTGACACACGCTCATACGACGACAAAAAGAAACTCTTCGAGGGTGTAAGTATTTTTCAAACACTCCTTTTTGATCTTAAAATCATCATATCATGTCAGTGTTCATCAAAATATCGATTCTCTTTCCTAAAAAAAAAATACTATTAATTTTGAGTTAAACATAAGACTAACTCTATGATTTTTTTTCCATACATATCAAAAGGGATATAATACAGTTTATGCGGAAATAAAAGAGAAAGCATGGCAAGAGAAACAAGAAAGATTCTTGCAACGAACGAAATGTAAGAGTTACAGTGAAGCACAAACCGTCTACTTTCTCTCGTTCTATGTTAAACAATGTTCTATTTGTATTTTGTTAAGAGTTGCTTTGTTACTCTTGTCTTCTTTTAACTCTACTTTAATTTTGTTTTTAGAATTTCCTAGTTCTTGTTTGATTGTTTTTTTCAAACTGTTTCCAACTGCAATAGTACAGCATAAAGAAATGCTGTATGTTATGCAACATTTTCGTGTTATGTTAATTAACATTATTTTACATATTTTCAACTTAAACAACATAATTCTTACACTTCGATACAATACAAGCTCAGACAAAATTATTTTTACTTTACGCCTATGACAACAAAATATATGAATACGCCTAACAGAGAGGCTACAGCATGTTAGCAGAGTAAGAACGTGATTAACCTTAATCGGTCCCTTGTGTAAATTTTACACACACTTTTCAATTACAAGCTGTTAGTTTTTTAATATAATTTCAGCAAATCGACCTAGCTAGGATTTTGGCTGGTTTTTTAAAAATATTTTTTTTTTAAATAAATAAATTAATGAATAATAAATAATTTTTAACGACTAGATCGCATTAATTTCATTCATCGATAAAAATATGGCAAAATTCATCTTGAAAAAGTGTGTAAAATTTACACACAAGGAACTTATTCGTTTCTAGAAATTATGGACCGATGAAGGTTAAAATAGGGTATTTAGCAAATTCAATATTTTAGGATTAGTTTTCGTGTTCAAACTGAAAAATTAATTGTATATTGCATATAAAGGAATTTCTTAACCTTTTCTCCAGCGAAGTACAACTAAGAGACATTATGTCTTAATTTTCTTCAATAAATTGGAAATTTTTTGTTTTTCAATTGCCTTTTGAGTCTTTGTGAAAACTATAAAGAAATAAAAAACACAAGGGACACATCTGTGGGAATTGTTCATTGTAGAGTTCAACATGCTAATACAAAAATTTAGGTCATCACATTTTTCGTACTTTTATCCACACATTAATAACCACACTTGAATTTAATGAACACACTCTAAAACACTGAAAAATTCTTTCTTCTCTTTTCTATGTTTGTTCTTGTGTCTCTTTCTCTCTTTCTGTTAAATGTTGCGTGTGCATTTTAACACAATCCAACAAACACATTTGCTCATTAGGGCTTTGATGCGATTACCAAGGATACATCTGAAAAGATCTGGAACGAGAAGAAGGATCAATATACCGGCCGCCAAAAATGTATGTATCTGCGCTCTCACCAACAGCGCTATCTTCATATACACCTTACACTTAAATACAGCTCTATGTTAATTGAATGTTAAACGTTACTGTTAACGAACTGTTAAAAAGCTTTCTTACGAGTACTCAGAAGATTAATAATTGTCTTTTTCCTACAATAGCCAAACTGCCCAAGTGGTTCGGAGAACGACCAGGCAAGAAGACTGGAGAACCCGAAACACCCGAAGGCGAGGAAGATGCCAAGGCCGATGAGGACATCATCGAAGATGAGGATGAGGTAGAAGAAGAAGTTGTCGAGGAGGAAGAAGAGGAAGAGGAGGAAGAAGAGGAGGAGGAGGAAGAGGAGGAAGAAGAGGAGGAAGAGGAAGAGGAGGAAGAAGAGGAAGAGGAAGAAGAGGAGGAAGAAGAATAAATTAATTTAACTACATTTAATAAAAGAAACCAAAACAAACAAAAAATACCAAAAAATAAATAGTTATTATTAGCTTATTCAACTATAAAATTTTTTTAACAACAAAACTATTATGAAAACATTTCTCCAAATAAACAAGTAAATTATTTATATTTTACAAGAACAACAAAAGCAACAATGAAAATAAACAATGTTGAATGTTTGACATTTTCTCTCACTCTTTTCTTCGGAAACCACTAACCACTAAATAACTATCTCTCTCTCTTTCATACGCGTTGATCAAATGTAATCGACAGCAACAACTGCAAATACCAAAAATCAAAAAAGAAATAACAGCAGCTTCTACCCTGCGTTTATAGCAAATACAATTTTATGGTTATGTAACATTTCTATGTTATAAGTAGAATACAAACCAACAGAGAAAGCAAAAATAAAAAAAATTGCAAAATGTATATGTAAAAATATTTATAAAATGCAAATAATGATGATGCTTCATTGCAAGATAACCAAAATAATCATCATTACCAAAAAACTTTCTCTCTCTCGATATTCCTTAATTTTTCTTGTTTTTAGATATTTTTATTTTTTTTATTAAAACTTAATAAAAATAATAATAAAAACAAAACAAAAAACTTTTAAAAACCACACCCAATGAATTCTTTCATTCTTTATACATGTAACATAGAAGAATTCTCCCGTTGAAGAAGCCGTTTGAATTAATTGTTACTCTTAAGATGAGTTCCTTTGTTTTTACGTTTACATTGTCAAATGTTCGTTAATAAATAAAATTTATTTTTATGAATAATTAAAAAAAAAACAATTTTAATAATAATGAAATAATTCTCAAATACTCTGATCCGAAGCTTGATTTAAAAGCTCAAAGTGTTAGAAGGTAAAATAATAGGTCTGTTTCCGTACTCGCACTGTGTAACTTGTGGGACACTATTTTCTGTTTCCGTAATTTCTGTGCTTAAAATGGGAGAAGAAGAACAAGCATAAAATCGCTCTCTCGAGCACACAAAGTGCACAGAGAGTGCTAGAACTCAAGACTTCGAGTAAAGTAAGAACAAGCATCAAGAAGAACAAGCATCAATAAGAATAAGCAAATGTCAAATTACATTTCATAATTGTTTATGTTTTGCGATAAATAAATTCAAAAATTGTGTGCCTAAGAAGAAATTTACGTACAATAAATAAATAATAATAAATAAAAATTAAGTAATTGTTCAGTTTTGCATTAAAAAATAAAATTTTAATTGGCGCTATTTACGTTTTACACGCCTGCAGTCAAAATCAGCTGTTTTGTGCTTGAAACTTTCTAGAAGCTGTTTCCGTACTTTAGCAACTATTCTCACAATATAACAGATAACAATGTAAAGATAGGAAAGCTTAAAGTAATCTTTGCGCCCTATTGAGAGTGTGCTCAGCTTTGAGAGAGAGCTCAGAGTAGAATGTTGCGCACCATTGAGAGTGTGCTCAGCTATGAGCTGGGAGCAGGGCTGCCAGATATGGGGATGTGTCCCCATTTTGGGGATTTCAAATCAGTTTTGGGGACGAATTTTTTTGTTTGGGGATGAAGGATTTGGTGGGGATATCCATGCCTATATTGGGGATTTTTTGGGGATTTCAGAGGAGAAAGAGCAAAAATTCAGTTAACTCAAAAATTATTTAAAAATTAATTAAAAAAAAAATTTATATGAAATTGACGTCTTTCAGACAGTTGACAACATACTGTAAAATTATATTTGTGTAGTTATTGAATATCTTTTTGTAACGTCGGATTTTCAAGAAAAATCTATTTTAAATTTTTTTAATGGGTTTTTATTAAAAAAACCAAAATTTTATATAAAAAATTTGTAATGGAAATTAATACTTATCAATTTCAAGTGGTGATATCGTTCCCTAACTACAAAGCAGTTACAACTCAAAATTTACAAATTTTTAATAATTAATGCAAAACTATTATTAGTGATCATCTTCCTCAGCAATTTAAATTTTTTACTTATCTTCTTTCTCTTTAATAAAAACAAATCGAGTTATCCTTGTTTTGTAAGGATTTCAAAAACAAAATTAATGGCTTAATTCTAGATTTTTATATATGTATCTCTTTATATAATTTTAAACTAGGATTAGATACCCTACTATTTTAAGAGTAATTTTTCAAACCTGAGTAGTAGTAGCTATGTTCTTGAAACTTAAAAAATTTGGCGGTATTTTAGTCTATTCAGAGGAATCTGTTCTGTAATCGATAATCCACGTTGGACCTTTCTTGTCTTTGTATCCAGTTTATATACCGTCGTTATCAGATAATTTTATAAGAATAATAATTTTCTAGAATTTTAATTAGAATGTAATCAGATAAAGGTGTAGCTTATAGATTAGTAGAAATGGGTTACAATAAAAATATTTATATGAATACAGATTTGAAATTTCTGTTCAAAGTGGATTTGATAGTAAAATAATATAGATTAATTATTTGATTTAAGCTATAAAATATGCACACATCGCTCGTCGCTCTTATTAAGATAAGATAAGTCGTAACATAGTAGATGTACCGGAAGGTACTTTTCTAAATAAGCTTTATGTTGTCATTCTAGATACACCTTCCGGTCAACTTAGCATGTTTTCAAGGAGATTGTTTTTTTTTAATTCGGATTGATGTAAACAAAAATGTTATATCTTATACGGCTTTTAAGAAATTCCAAATAAACTCTGAACGCGTCTCCTGCAAAATTCACTTTCTAGACTTAGCTTACTCTGGAATGAAGCCATCGATATCTAAAAATATAAAAGTTGTGAAAAATTACTGTATTTTTCAAATACAGCTTTTTTTAATAGAATCCTTCATTCCTTAGTAGTTCTTTACATTTTTGTTTTTTAATGTTGACCATTTGAAAAGTTGAATAAATATTTTATTGATTTTGTTCACAGAATCTCATTTATGATTGAAAATTAAATATAATTGAGAGGCAAAGAAAACAGTTGCATATGTGGTTTATTTTGGGTAAATTTTAATGTTTATTTTATTGTTTTAAGAGGTTTTGGACCAGTGATCTCTAGTTGTAATTTTTATTATTCAAATTTGAGGATTTTCGAAGAAATTTGGGGATTTTCGAAGAAGTTTGGGGATTTTGGGGATTTTAGACATGTCAAATGGGGACGGGGGGTTCAGAATATCTGGCAGCTCTGGCTGGGAGTTGAGCAAAGTGTAATAATAATAAGGTGCTCGTGAGTTATTGGCAACACCACCCAGCAGAAAAGTGGACCAAATTTGAAATAGTTCTAAACTAGTTCCAAAAAGGACCAGTACTAGTTCCACTACAATACCCTTTAACATTGAACGAACTGACGCTTTTTGCGGGTTGATGTCATAGGAAAAGACAATTGTCCCCAGAAACACTCCTTTTTCCCCATATTTGAACTAGTTGCATTAGGAACATTTTTAAACTGGTTGCTTTCGCAGTAGCCTGAAAGTGGTTCTTTTTTAACTAGTTTTAAAGTGAACATATTAAAAGTGTAAAAATTTAGTGCAACCGAAAGGTCCTAAAGATCTCACTTGTACCATTTTTCCATCCACATTCCAGAAAACATTTTGTATATAAACATTTTTTTTTTTTATTTTTTCTTGTGCGCAACAAATTTTAAAAAGTAGCCAGAACGCGTTTATTTTTTTCAGCAATACTTTTGAAAAGAAAAGCAAAGATAACTGTTCTACACTGAACGCCTTTTGCACTTTTTCAGAGCTACTGCGAACTGCACTAGAAATGAACTAGTTCAATGAATTGACTCCAAAATAACTGCTGGGCATGAATAGTTTTCTTTCTGTCAAAAAATTGTAAGCGAAAGAGCGTAATTATTGATAAATGTCAAATTGTGTTATTTGCTTGAGTTGCTAGATGATGATGTGTTATAGTTTTTATAAGTTATTGTGCAAAGAAGAAGTGGATATGGCATTGAGTTTCGATCGACTGCAACTTAGCTGATTTATTTTCATTCCAATTCATCAGCAGCTGTTTTTGGCAGGAGCGGAGTGACATAAATTTATCATTTTGAAGGAGAAGTGTCGAATTATTATTTTTACACCATGGGAGTTGAGAAAGTTCATCTGCGGACGCTTTAAAGTTCATGGCTAGCAGTGTAGTATATGCTTAAGAGCTGAGCAAGTATAGAAGGCATGACTTGTAAGCGTGTATGGGCACCACTACATTTAAAGCTTCTGTGTTGTTTCTGTGTTCGTCTTCTCCCTTTGCTTTGTTGTTGCGTTTTGTGTTGCCTTAGACTTAACTCTCAATTGCTCTCAGCTGGCTCCGAAGCTTGCCCATAGCTGTTTTACAATCGCATTTCAAAACAACCATTGTAGTGAAGAGATTTATGTATTAATACTACATTAACAAATAAAATAACATTCAAACATTGGAACTATAGAACAAAACTGAAGTAGAACAAACTGAACTAGAACATACTGCACTATAAAGAACACGGAGGTATAATTCGATTCAGTTTCTGCTGTTGATTCGTTGTATCTCCTCTGTTACTTCGCAACCGCTATGTTAATGAAATGACATAACGTATGACATGACACATGACATGACATATAATATAACATATGAAGTGACATATGACATGACATATGAAATGATATATGATATGACATATGACATGACACATGACATGACATATGACATGACATATGACATGACATATGACATGACATATGACATGACATATGAAATGACATATGACATGACATATGACATGACATATGACATGACATATGACATGACATATGACATGACATATGACATGACATATGACATGACATATGACATGACATATGACATGACATATGACATGACATATGACATGACATATGACATGACATATGACATGACATATGACATGACATATGACATGACATATGACATGACATATGACATGACATATGACATGACATATGACATGACATATGACATGACATATGATATGAAATATGACATGACATGTGACATGACATATGACATGACGTGTGACATGACATATGACATGACATATGACATGACATATGACTGATGACATGACATATAACAAGATACATAACTGTTGAGTTTTTACATTAAGTCAATTTTTATAAAGAACATAATTCATAAAAACCTTCTTTACTCTGTTAAAACGCTTTACAGAGTTTTCTTGAATCTTGTCTTTTAAATTATTAAAAATAATTAAATATAGTCTTTGTGAAGTTACCCCCCCCCCCCACCCCCTCCTCCCAATAACATTGTGTGATTTCATAAATTTCTTCAGAATATATCCAAGGCCTGCGTAACATGCTGCTCTCTAGCATTCACTCTTTCACATAGCCTATATCTAAGCCTTCCTCTTTCAATGCCTGTTAAAGTGGATAATTTATGTGGCACAAAAACAAAGAGCTCAAACGGACGTTCTCATTCGCAAATCGGCTATCAGAATTCGTTAACATAAAAAGGCTTTAAGGCATATGAAAGGATGCGTCGCTACATTTATATTCCTTATTTCAGAGTCTGTTTAATTTTTCTGCTCTATCTATGCACTTCCTTCTGAACGACAACAACGATGAAAAACAACAACATAAACAAAAACAAAAGTAGGCGATGCAGTAGTCAGTATCTTAAATTAAAATCTTAACGACATCCAAAGAAAAACTAAGAAAAAAAAACAACAAAACAAACAACAAAAATTGTACATTTTCACACCCATCAGTTTGTATTTATTTGGTATTCAATGAAAGAGAAAATTCAACGCAGTTATGGCTGGCAAAGAAGCAGTTTTTGGTAGCAGGAACATCCCTTTGAAGAATGTTGGTGTTGACGACATTGGCAACACGTACACGAGCTGGCTGTGCATCCTTTACTCAAGCTTACAGTGCATCGACGAAAACATAAAAATACAAATGCTCAACCCATGACAATCATCTACACCTCTCTTCAGTGCTCTTAGAGTATCTATGTTTGACAGCATTTTATTGAAGATTGTATCCTTGTTAAGGAGCTGCAGTTTGGTTTTATTTGTGTTTGTTTTACTGACTGTGTCTAGGGTATCTTTTTATGAGCAAAACTGTGCGTGCTTACATGCGTGTTTGTAGTAGTATTATGTGGCGTTAGTGTGTGTACGTTTGAGCTCATATAATCCTCATTTATGTTCATGTCTCACATGTTTAATTTAGCGCTTAAAATGCTGTGAATGTTGCTCGGTTTTTGCTTTAAAAGGAAAAAAAACAAAAAACGAAAGAAATACTGATGCGCTCTCAAGGATGCAACGTTACAACAAGCACAACAACAACAACAACAACACCGGGCATTAGGAAGGTGGTTGCCAAGCAAAGCAACAACAGTAACAACAACGACTACAAAAGCCTTTTGCCCAAGTGGCGCTGTTAATGCTTCTTCATTTTTCTATACTTGTTATTGTTGTAAATAAGTATGCAAACGAACAGGACGATGACAACAATAATAGCAGCAACGACTACGAGAATGCATTGAAGACGAAAAGAAAACGAAGAAGAAAAATAAGAAGAAGAAGAAGTAGACGCTTTTACTAGTAACAGCAAATATAACTTAAAGTGGTAGTTGTGAGCTACCACAAATAGTACTTTGCCATGCTGAGCCTTTGTCCGTCCAGCTGGTCAAGAATGTTCTGGTTGAGTAAAATGACAGTACAATGGAGAGCAACGAAGTCTGTGTGTGTATTTGCTCCATAACTGTATTTAACAAATTCTAAGATATGTTTAACCGATTTTGCAAACCAGAAGAATTTTTTTTCTTAATGCTAAAAAGTTAGAATTGGTAGGTCATGCCATTTACGTGTAAATGCGATAGTCATGGAAACTCAATAGAAGTCATTGTTTAATAACTAGTGTTGTCAAATATTCGGCAAAATGTAAAAACCGGTTTCTCGAATAACCCGAAAATTAAAATTTTTTAAAAACCGGATTTTCGAATACTTAAAAAAATAACCGGCTCAAACCGGTTAGCCGGTTTTTAAGAAAATATATTTTTAAATTTAATAAAAAATTGAGAGGGAAATAAAAGGCATCGTAAATATTTTTCTTTTATATATATATAGTCCATTTAAATAAAGATTTTATAAAGCGTATTTAATAATACAAAAAAAAAATAAAATAAAATAAATAACTGGCCATTTCAGCCCTTGAAAGGACTTTGACCTAGCTTCTTATGATCAATTGTGTTGTGCGTGTTATTAAGTTTGTACACAATTGACCGAGAAATGGACCTACATGCTTAACGCCGACTCCGAACGGCGATGAACGGAATGTTCTTATTCTCAAGAAGCTTTACATGGCATTTTGATTACTCTCTGAGGTTTGCCATTGTATGCAGAGAGATGGCGGCCGTACAGAAAAATTATTTTAATTCAAATAATTTTCTGTCGCTGGCTGGGGTTCGAACCTGGGTCTCCAAAGTTCTTTGACATAGCGGCCACGCACTTTAACCAACTACGCCACGGACGCCACAATACAGTTTAATAATACAGTAAGACAATACAATACAATAATACAATACAATTTAATAATACAGTAAGACAAAAATAAAAATAGTAATTTAAATCCATATATGTATGAAAAAAGTAAGGACTTGCAAGGAACATAAAAAAAAAAAAGAAATTAATCCATTAATATTAAAAAATTAAGTACACAGCTTAACATTTCGTTTCACGTTTAAAATAATATTTGAGGAATAAAATTAAATTTAAATGCTTTGGTGACAATCTATTTCTTTGTTTTGTTTTAAGGGGGGTTATTAAAGCTTTAAGTCTCAAGAATATGTGGTGAAAATTTCAAGTCGATATAACAAAATAACAAAGTTATGGCCTTTTCAAAGTCGGTGACCAAGATTTCTCGAAACTCTGTGAACAGATGGTTTTATTTTTTTTGCAGGCTTATTTTGCACATAATAATCTCGTATTTGTCATAGGGTTTTTGTTTTTCGTAGTTTCGTTCTTTTTTATAGGCAAAATAATGACGAATTTTTGGTCGAAAATCGTTAATTTACGGTTCGTAAAGTCGGAAGTTCGGAAGTCCGCCATTTTGTGAAAAATTAATATTTTCAAAATCGGCTATGAGAAGTACGAGTTTTAAGTATCTAGTTTAATAATATTTTTAATTTTTTTTGTTTCAGTTTAATTTAGGAGGACCAATCTTGGTTACCGCATTTTCAGAGCGTTCTACAAAAAATGCTGTATCTATATGGTAGTAAATGTATATGGTAGATATACCATAATATTAAAGTTTTTTTAATAAAAAAATTCTTAACATACTCTTGAATGTGTATATTTGAAGGTATAAAACCCTCATTTAAAAATATCCCTTAGGTTTCCTTAGGTTTCCCCCCTTAATTGAAGTTGAAACGGAAAATACTCTTGTACTTATTGTAGATGTTGAGCAAATAGTTAGTTAAGCTGTTTAAGTGTTGCACTTTAGTGAATGTGTTTAATAGACGAAATAGTGCTGCCACCACGAAGATTTTTCTACAAATAAACTTTTATTTTGAAAATAATTTTATATGCTGGAAATTAACAAAAAAAAAAAAAATTGAAAAAGTAAAGAATTTTAAGTATTTGAAAATGTCAAATAACCCGACCAGAAAAACCTGGTTTTTCGAGTTATTCGAAATGCACAATTTAAAAAAAAACCGAAACCGAAAAAACCGAAAAATCAATAAAAACCCGGTTTCTCGAATAACCCGAAACCGGGAATGACAACACTATTAATAACATAATTTAACTGAAAATAATTTTAAAAGTTGAAAAAGGAGCACCTCCCACACAACTCTAATTTTTTGTATAAATAAGCTTTTGGGCTATACCCGACAGAGCGTGGAAACTTGGTATGGATCATTGTTTTGCCAATTAATTTAACTGAATTCAAAATTTTAGACAGTGAAAAAGTGATCATATCATTTGCAACATAGCTCAAATTTGTGGGAGGTACCTTCTGTTCAACAAAATTGAACCGAACTTTGTAAATGAAACAACAATGGTTAATTATTCTTCAATATTTATTTTAACACCTTCAAAATAATCACCATTGGAGGCGATACACATATGCCAACGTTTTTTCCATTCTTGAAAGCATTTTTGGTAGGCTGATTTCAGAATGGCCGTAAGCTCCCTCTGCGAACTCTCTTTGATGACTTCAATCGTTTCAAAATGTTCTCCACCAACCAACACTTTGAGTTTGGGGAATTGAAAAAAAAGTCACACGGGGTCATATCTGGCGAATATTGTGCTTGCTGAACGATATTGACATTGTTTTGGGTCAAATAATCGGGTACAATGCATGATGTAATGGCGCTTGTAGCAAAAATGTGAAATCACTTCCATTATCTTTTTCAATATTAAAATTAGTTTAACTTCCGGCAAAAGTGCCATCTACAAGTCGAAATTACAACTCACCACACAAACTCACTTTCAACATACTCACTAGTTTATTGTTTCTTTCCAAATTTTTATATATCGTTTATGCCATGTCTACACAGAGAATTTAGTTTGAGTTTAATTTTAAGTTAACCATAGCTGTTCACACAAAAATGCGTCGGCAGAATTGTGTTAAGTGTTACATTTCTCATATTTTTTTCGGCACATCCACCACCATGACATCAATTCCACTTGTGGACAAGGCTGCAGACAATTCTGCGTTGCACAATTTGGAATTTTTATTGGCCAATACTTATATGAAGACCTCATCTTCTACACTTGCTCAAGCTGTTTTTTTCGTTTTTTTGTTCATTTTTTGTAAATAATAAATTGCAAAATTTTGGAACAGCTGTTTTTGCCATTTCTCATCACAAAATTGTACAAGTTGCATCTGAACGTACCTTTTTATAAGAACATTAGCATACTTTCAGGGATTTCTCAAATTAAGTTTTGATAAACACAGAAACAAAGTTGAGTTTAGTTGAGTATCATCCTGCAAAATTGTACTGGAGAACTTAAGAGTTAATTTTGCGTTCAGTGGCATGACATATGACATGACATGACATATGACATGACATATGACATATGACATATGACATATGACATATGACATATGACATATGACATATGACATATGACCATCAACATCAACTGATAAGCTACACGTCAACATAATCAAAGAACAGGTGCTCAAAAATCGTCGATTAATAGCCCGAGACCGAGACCAGTGAAAACTATTTTGAGTGGCCACAAAAAGGTGAAATCTCGACCCGGAAACAGCCGATCAATCAGGCGAATACTGAGCGGGACTTTGAGCGGGACTTTAAAAGGACTTTGACCTAGCTTCTTATAATCAATTGTGTTGTGCGTGTTATTAAGTTTATACACAATTGACCGAGAACCGGACCTACATGTTTAACGCCGATTCCGAACGGCGATGAACAGAATGTTCTTGTTCTCAAAAGCTTTACATGGCATTTTGATTACTCTCTGAGGTTTGCCATTGTCTGCAGAGGGGTGGCGGCCGTACAGAAAAATTATTTTAATTCATGTCGCTGCTGGGGTTCGAACCTGGGTCTCCAGGTTCTTTGACATAGCAGCCACGCACTTTAACCAACTACGCCACGGACGCCACGAGGATGCCACGAGTTTTTGGTCAAAGGTTTTCTAATAAGACTGCACTGTATGCTGTATGAAGCTTTGAAACTTAATTGGGAACAAATACCTAATACCACTATATCTAATTTAATAGAGTCCCAACCAAAAACCAACTTTGAAAATTATTTGTTTTTTATATGATGTATGAATATATGCTTTGGTTCCTATAATAATTTTTGTGTGTCCCCAATATTAAAAAATATACACGATTTTGTTGCAGCGCACTGATTTTGTTGCTATTGTTTTGCGCAACACTGTAAAACAAAATCATAAAATCTGTAAAACTGACCGTTATAAGCTATCATGTGTGAGCTGGTGCATTATTGTGGTGCAAAAACCATGAATTGTCCTTCCATAATTCTGGTCTCTTTTGCCGAATATTCTCACGCAAACGCTTTAAAACAGTCAAATAATATTGAGCGTTGACCGATTGATCTTGCGGAACATGCAAGCCTAAAACATGATGTGCGCCAATCCAGTCGGCAGCTATATCACTCATGGTCACAAGACGATTTTCCAACACAATTTCCTTTACTTTTTTGGCATTATCATCGTTTATTGATGCTGCTGGATGAGAAGGGTTAGGCAAGTTGTCAACTGATGTACGACCCTCTTTAAACAATTTGTACCACTCAAATGGCTGCGTACGTGATAGAGAAGACTCCCCATGGGTTTACTGCAATATTTTCAATACATCGGGACATGAAATTCCGTTGGTAAAACATAATTTCAACCACACTTTTTACTTAACTTTTTTTTTCCAGTATGAAATTCGTAGGCAGACTCGAGGTCAACTTGCTTAAAAAGCAATAAGAAAACACTACGTGACAGATCGCGCTAAGAAATAACGACCAAGCCTATAAGAGTGTTACCAGCCTTAAAAAAAGTCATTAGCTTTATGACAACTGTTGTTGTATCATTCGTATAGTACAGCTTAATTTTGAACAGAAGCTACGAAGGTTGCTATTTATTTTTCTGGCTACGTCAAAAGTAAGTGCGAATATTTAACGTCATGAGACGACAGTTTATGAGCCATACATGGTAATGAATGATAAGAATGAAAGAGGGAATGGGAATGAAAGCAGAGCACCCAGATGAATTGCAGGGTGAATTTATATGGGTGTTTTGAAATTTTATTGTCAAAAATTTATATTTTTCTGACCAATGTTTACCACTCTGGTTATACATGTAAGGATGGATGAAACAGAGGAATTATAATGGGTTCTTTGGACTTATCGGACAAATGTCAAAGATTTCTTTGTTTCATAGGAACTTTTTTGAGCTTTGATAACTTCATGAGTAATAATCGATGGTTCGAAGATAAATAGTTTCCGGATAGATTAGTGCGGAAATCAAATTTGATACAAAACGTAAAAGTGTTACATCAGTCAAAGCACTTTTGTTCAAAAAAAAAAAAAAAAAAAATAAATAACTGGCCATTTCAGCCCTTGAAAGGACTTTGACCTAGCTTCTTATGATCAATTGTTCAATCAATCTTTCGTTCAAGTTAACTTTAATAAATGTACATTGATACCGAAATATTAAAAGAAGAATTCTTCTCTTTGGACGGAGTCTTTTTAGTTTGATCCGGGAGCGGCTAAGCCCTACCTAAGCCTTTATGATGGCCCTTTACACAGTTTTCTTTTGAACTAAGCAAAGTTTTCTTTACTTGTCACTGAACCGCTATTTTAGAAAATTTTTCCGAACATCAAACGAAAGCGCAATTTTAGACCAAAACCAAATATATGATCCGAAAGATAATGTTTTATTCATAGATCGCTCGAAAGCTCCATATAATGAGAACGCAATCATTATCTCCATCAGGAATTTAAACTCAGGTTGAGTTCGACTAACAATTTCCATCAATTTGAGATTTAAATAGCAAGGATGACTTTACATTGCTACAAACATTTGAACTTATTTGGGTTTTAAATTGTTTCCAAAAAGTCTGGAAAAATAGAACCCAGTTTAAAAACCACCCTTATGGTGTTAATGAGCTGAAAAGTGAAATAATTTATACACCGTAGTTGCTGACTTTATTGCAATAAAAATTATTAATTTTAATATCTTCATGTCACGTCAAAACAAGGTTTATTTATTTAAGTCCATCTGCCCTTCACCTCCTTCCTGCTGTTCATTCTAAGCTTCAATGGCTCTTAATTTAGCTTTAAAAATAAAGCTGCATACTTGCATGCTTTCTGGGGACATTGCAAAGCAAACCCGATGTAAACAAAAGTTTAAACTCACATATACACACACACATACACACACCCCCATAGACACACTCTAACTCAAATTGACACACATTCGTGTAACTTCTTCAGTCAACATAATTTTGAGCCAAAATTGTATTTTGTTTTTGGAATTTTTTTTTTTTTTTACAAAGTTTTTCAACCACTTTTTTTTTTGCTGGTTTCATATTGTTTCCGAAAAGTTTTTGTGTTTAAATTACCCCAGGGGACTTTAAGTAAATAAAAAACAAAGTTACAAACATACTTTTCTCTCATTTTTCACCATTTTGTTTTTGTCTGTTTTTCTCATATATTGCCAGAAAGTTGGCCAAATCAGACAAACAATCAGTTTGAAAAAATTATTACATTTTAAGGACTCCCTCAAGAGCACATTTTGAAAAGCAGCAACAGCGACAATAAAAAACATGCTAAAATTTGATTTGCTGTGATGTGATTTCGTGTATAAATAATTTGTTGACTTTATTTACAATTTGCAAGCATGAGTTCTTTAATTGTGCACATTTATTTGGTTTAACAAAAGTTCACACTCACACATGCATACACACAGGCGAGAAAGTTGCTTGTACTAAATATCAAAAATAAATCCTTATTTATGTCTAAATTGTAAGCACAGGCAAATAGAAGCACGCATACACCCACACATTCACACGCATATACACACACTCACCCACAGTGCTGGCGACATCACTTTAATAGCGTGGCATACGCATGAGTTTCTCTTCTGTTGACATCGAGTCCCTGTAGATCTTCACTTGGAATACTTTGTGCAATGAACTTATTATAAGGTCAAGTCACTGAGAGGGATGGTAGTAAATATGTGGCAACACCGTTCGCTGTTTACATGATGTACATTATCTGCATGGCTGTCTGTCTGTCTGTTTGTCTGCCCGTTGTCAGTCTTGTGTTTGCTTGTCTGTTTATTTTGAGTCCTCCTCATTTTGTCGTTTTGTGGCTTTTGTTGCATAAGATTTGCAAGCAAGTGACATGCATGTGGAGTATTAAAGAATAATGTTGTTAATGTTGTTGTAAATGTTGTTGTTGTTGTTGTTGTTGTTGTTGTAGTTGTGTGTTTTGCAGGTTTCTCAAAGTCATCAGCAACATTTTTGTTGCCATTATTGTTGTTGTTGTCATAAGATTTCAGAACTTAAAAAGCACATTTTAATATTCAAATTTAAATATGGAAGTGATTTCGCTGTGTGTGTGTGTGTGTGTGTGTGAGAGTTTGTTGTTTTAATAAAGTCTGATATTTCTTCAAACCCAGCCAGGATTTTGTTTCGCGGAAGAGCAGAAAGCGAATCTTCTTCAAGAACAATTTTCCGCCGGCGAGCTCGCTATGAGAGCCTGAACAGAATCAAAAATCGTTGCGGCCGCCGATCTTTGTTGTTGGAAAATACATGCAAATTGTAGAAAAATACGCAGCTCTTTTGTCGCAACGATAAATCGCACAATTAGAATCTATTCTATTTCTTCTCTTGCGACCGCAGATTCTCTCTCTGAGTGCCATTAGTGTTGCCATATTTTTGCTAAGGATTGGCTGTGTTTCACGAAATTTGCTTAGTTTTTTGTTAGCTTCTGACATTTCTTGTTTGTGTGTGTTGTATACTCACAATTGAAGAGACCAATACATTGAAATGAAATGGAAAAAATAAATAAAAAAATACTAAATAAAAGCAACTTTGAATCGTCAGTCGCAATCGTTTCATTCTGGACGTGTTCTCTGCGATCGACGACCAGAGAGGAACCAAAGCGGCTGTTGGTTGTCGGATGCGCTGTGCAACAAAATACATGAAAATATATGCAGCCGCCAAAATTTAAATGGCCGTAGAAATCTGCGACGGAAAAACGCCAGAATAGAATCAATTCTATTTTTTCTCCGACGGCTGGCGGATCTCTCTTTGAGTGGCGTAAGTGTTGCCATATTTTAGCTAAGGATTTTCTGTGTTGAGTGCTATTTTCTTAGTTTTTACCATGAACTGACGTTTTGTTTTGTGTGTGTGTGTTGCATTCTATGAGCTGGTATTTCGTTTTGTGTGTGTGTGTGTTGACTTTGTACCATTTACACAACGAAAAGCAACGCTGATCCGACAACCGCTCCTATTCTGGACGTGTTCTCAGCGGATTTCTCCGAGAGAGGTCCGACAGCCGCTTTGGTTCTGTTCGGGCTCTATCTTATCGCTTTCTGCTTTCTCGTGGGAGAGAAAAGTTCATTGTGGCGAAATCTTCCAGAAGAGCAGAAAATGAGTCTTCCTGTTGAGCAGATTCTTCCTAGTGAGCAGAAAGCAAAACAAAACAATGCTTAAAGTTGTTATAAAATAAACAGTTATTTTTTGAAAATGCCTCAACGATATGGCTTTTTCTTCGCTTAGGAGAAAAGAGGGCGAAACTGTGGTGTTTTGATTTTGAAAAACAAAAATACTGTATCCCCCAGAAGTAACGATAGCCAATCGACTTATTTTCGCGCAAAACTAATCTCACCTAAATATCTTCCAAAAGTATCGCTTCGCCACGGCGAAAGTCGAACAATTTATCTTTCAAATGTTGGCTGGGAACAACTATTTAAAAAAAACCCCTTTTTTTTACCCTTATCTACGTTATATATACAGGGTGGCAACTATATATGGTGACAAATAAAAAGTGCCACAATTTCTATAAAAATAATGAAGTTTGCAATTTTTGAAAGGATTGCATTAATTATAACTAAAGAAATTATTCAATTGCGTTGCCTCCTTTTGCAATGACACGCCTTAACCTTTTCTTAAAGTTCAATTGATATTTCGTTCCAGATTTTTTCAATTACCACTTTCAATTCGATCAAACAACGGTACTTATAATCCTTAAGCGTCTGCAACATATAACCCCATATACAAAAGTCCAAAGGATTCAGATCCGCTGAGCTTGGTGGCCAATCTTCTTTAGGTATCAGTTAAATTTTCGCTGCACCATTTCTAAACAACCATTTCTGTATGGGCAGGAGCACCGTCTTGCTGATAACAAAAGTAATCCTCTCCGTACATCTTACGAGCATTTGGTAACAAATGGTTTTGTAAAACCTCTTCCAAGTAGTAGTTTGAGTTTATTTTTATCGATAAAAAGTAGTGGCAGAGTTCCTCTATTACAAATTGCTCCCCAAACCATAACCGAATATGAATTCTGGTATCTTGGTTTATGTTTCTTAACGTTTAGAAGGTCCTTGAGGGAAACCGCCCACGAGCGATCGTGTTGCACGTTATGCGGAGTTTGAAGAACAAAAAGTTTCTCGTGAGAAAAAAAACACAGGTGCGTCACTGGACACACGAGAGAAGCGAAGCATTTTCGCAAATTCATAGATTTGATAATTTAATAGCGTTTTTTCGATTAAAATAATTTTTAAATTCAAAACTTTAAAATATCAAAGTATATATATATCATATATACCTCTTCGGCCCTCCCTTAAAGCCCCCTGTGCAGTTGTAGAGAATAAATATACAAAAATCATTAATTTTGTTACAATTTAATCAACTTACAGTTTGTTTATTTTTAACGATATTTATAACGACCTTTAGTAGGAAGTAGAAACAACATCTAATACAAAATCCTTAGTGAATATTTCTTTTAGTTCGTTCGTTCTTTTAGTTCGTTCGTTCTTTTAGTTCGTTAGGTCTTTTAGTTCGCATGGACTAACCGAAGATTCAAACCATAGCTTGGTAAATTTAGTTATCTTTGCTCTAGTTCGTTTTGTTTGCTACTTTTGTCGGTTGGCTAGCCAATACACAGTCCTAAAATAGCCAACACACAATCCTTTCTTAAAGTAATAGATTATAGTGATCTGCTAAAACATAGCTTTAGCTAATGTTTATCACTGAATCAATAAAACTAAGAAAGGGTTTTAGCGTAATGGTTAGAGGAAAGTACCAACAAACGATAGAACTGTGAGTTGTGGGTTCAATTCCTGCAGCGGGCAAGAAATTATTTTTTATTTAACATTTTCTTGTTCAATTGATGCAAGCAAAAAACAATATCAATTCTAAGAAAAAAGGTGTCGGAAAAAAGTGTCGTTTTTTCTGATTTCACTCTAGCAAATCGCAGAACGAGGCGTAAAAAGCTTCGCTTCAAAACATTATGTCGTCATCTGCATGCCAGGATAGGATCACTTTACTTCTGAGTAGGTGGTTTTTATTACGGCATCCGTAAGTCCGTGCATTTTTTTTTTTTAAAATGGTGACATTTCAACATCAGTTGTTAGAATTTTTGTGATTGTTTCTCGATAAACGTTAAGATTTTTCGCCATTTTTCGTGTAGACTGATCACATTTTCTCCGAATACGCTCCCTTACATTCTTTATTAGATTTTCAGTACGCACAGTCCATTTTCGTTCAGTTTTCTCACGATTCTTATTAGAGCCTGTATCCAAATAGCGTTTGACGGTACGATAAACATATTGTCGGTTTATACCAAGATGCTTCAGTTCTTGGAAAATCCTTCCGCATTTTAAACCGGTCTTAAATTTTTCTACAATTATAACGCGTAAGTCTGACATGTTCTCTGAATACCTATTTCACAACTAACAATGTTATGCAAATTTTTTAAACATATATTGAAGTATTAAAAAAAAACCTACTAGATTGCTAAGCTTTGTGTTTTCATTTTTATTTTTCATTTATTTGGAAAAAATTGTTGACATATAAGATTTTATCTTTTGCATGCCGCTATGACAGTGGAGATAACAACATAAAGATCCATGAAATTTACATTAAATTAAATTAAAACTAATTACATAATTATTGTTTACATTATTATAGCCTTAAAGTTACACAAGTAAATAGGTATAGGATACAGATGTTGAATTAGAAAAAGATTAAATAAAGGCAAGAGCAGAAGAATAGAGAAAGTTAAGAAAAGTATTCTAGAATTAAATGCTTAAATTTATTCTTATTGGAAACAGTTTTATAACGATGTGGTAAAGAATTCCACGATCTTATAACACTGACGAAAAACAATCTACTTGAGTTTAGGAAATTATATTTAGGGATTATAAGGTTCATGTTCCTGCTCGACCTGCAGAACTCTAACTTTTCAAAAAGGTATGAAGGTCTTTGTGTGTAAATGATCCGATGCAGAAAAATACAATGTCTTGCTTCAAGGTAGCTTTGTAGGTTACAACCAAGTAATTTTTTACTGTGGTCTGAGATATGGTCAAATCTTCCTAAACCGTATATACTTATAGCGGGCTGCATTATTAAAGGCGAATAGAGGCTTGTGCAACGACCGAGAATCGAGATTGCAGTACACGACCTCTGAGTAAGTTATTATTGGCATCAACAGTTGCAATACCAGTTTTTTCTTTGTTTCGAGAGGCACAAAACTTGATGACATCCGCAGATTTCGAAGAACATAATAAACTTTTTTAACGCAGGAATTAATTTGATCACAGCAGGATAAAGAAGAGTTTATTTGAAATCCAAGATTGGTAATCTTACAAACTAGTTTCAGCTTCACGTTATTAAGAAGAATTGGAGGCAGATCTTCATTATTAACGGTTTTTTTTGAGATTGGCAACACATAGGATTTCAAGGGGTTCAACATGAGCATGTTGTCAGTAGCCCAATTAGATACTATAGTTAAGTCCTCATTGACTCTGGCGCATAAATCTTTAGCTAAGCTCATGAGTCTGAATAAGTACAGTTGGAGGTCATCAGCATATGCATGCATTGTGACGTGGTGACATTTACTAAAGATGTAATTTATAAACATTGTAAATAACAACGGACCTAGTACTGAGCCTTGAGGTACTCCACTAGATGTGCCCTTTAACAGACATATATTTAGCCCCACTCGTACTCTTTGAGACCTACCTACCAAATAGCTTCTCAATAAACGGACAGCATGTTTAGAAAACCAGAAATGTTGTGAAAGCTTTCTGCACAGGATAGAATGACTAACGGTATCGCAGGCCTTAGAAAAATCCAGCAAGCAAAGCAATGTCAAATCGCCCGAATCATAGAATAATCTTATGTCATCAAGTATTTTAACCACAGCAGTAACATAGAACAGCTATGCCCGGGGCGGAAACCAGACTGCAGGTGCGACATGAGATTAAATAGACTCAAGTGCTGGGATATCTGCTCGGCCATGAGTGCCTCACATATCTTGGATAACGAGGACAAAAGACTTATTGGGCGGAAATCACATGAAATGCAAGCATTTGGTTTCTTAGCAACAGGAATAATAGTCGCCACCTTCGAAATATCAGGATAACACGAGGTTGTGAAACAGTGGTTTATAATGTGGACAAGCGGACTAAGGACATGAGGCAAGATAATCCTAATAAACTTTATGGAAATTCCATCCTCCCCAGATGCATTTGATTTTATTTTGGTTATGCATCGAGCTACATCGAGTTCACATACTGCCCTAAACTGAAATTCATTCGGAGGTTCAGTATCATTATTATCTCTGTCAACATTATCGGTTGTGTTCATATCATTCGAAGTAGAGGAAGCAACAAAATAATCATTCAGCTGATTAGGATCTATTTTAAAAGCTTCAATGTCCTTTTTGCAGATTCCAATGCTTTTCAAAATTTTCCACAACTGTTTTAAAGGAAGAGCAGGATGCAGTTTAGACTTGTAAAATGCTGACTTGGAAAGCCTAACAGCAGATGAAGCTTCGTTTCTGGCTCTTTTGTGCTCATTCAGTTAAATGCATATGTGTTCATTCCATATGAGCTCAATCAGTTGTAACCATACCTAGTTGTCACCCTGTAAATAGGCGTAGGGAACCGTTTCTGTTCTCAACCAATTTTGATAATTTTTTTTATAATCATTACAAGTAGGGAGAATATCTATGGTGGGCATGGCACATCCCATACAACCTAAATTTGCGATATCGAATAGCTTTAGAGTTGTAGGTCACACAGCCTCGGAAATCGGTATTCGACCTTAAATCACATGTACCATTTCACTGGTTATAATTTATGAGCGTTAAAAGAGGGGTGTTTTCAGCAGCCTTAATTTTTGGTATAACTTTCGAACTATAAGTCAGAAATCAATAGGACATTATATTGTTCTTAAAATACTTTAAGGTGTGTCTAAATCTATGTCCCTTTCCTTGTCCCAATCCTTGCCGTATTCCTTTTCCTAATCAATTGTCTGATTTCTTGTTCTATTTCTTGTACAAAACTGTGTTCTACTCCTCATCTTATTCTTGGTGCTATTCTTTGTTCAGATCCTTGCTCTCATCCTTTTTCTTATTCTTGCCATAATAATTCTTATCAAAATCCTTGTCTGAATGCTTGTCCTTAATGTATTTGAATTTTTTTTTTTTTTTTTAATTGTATTTTTATTTTTGCTATTGGTATGGTTTTTGGTCCATTTACTTGAAGGGGTTTCCTGAGAGGCCACATAACGGCCGTATTTTTTCTTTTTATTTTTATCATGTGACCAAAAACCTCAGCTTAACTGTCGTTTCATAAAACTTACCCTAGCGTCAATAGTTATGGTACTATAATTCTATGCAACGTTTTTGCAATGCTGTTGAATTTTTACTGCATTAAGCGGTTGCCTCAGTGGTGTCATGGCTCCAAAATTTATTTTTTTTTGTTTTCTTTATGAAGTCAAAAAACCATGATTTGTTGTCGTGCATACAATTCTTTGTAGCAATTCTACTCTTACTTACTTACTTATCTGGCCTCGTATAAGAATTGCGCCTGCCATTTCTGTTTTGCGCTTGCTGGCGCCAGTTGGAAACACCAAGCGTGGTCAAGTTATCCAACACCTGATCCTTCCAACGAAGATGTGGGCGTTCTCTTCTGCGTTGACACCCACCGGGCACCGAATCGAATATTTTTTTCCGCTGGAGCGTCATTTTCTATTCGCTCAACATGACCCAGCCAGTGGAGCCGCTCGAGTTGAATGTTGAACGATGTCAGCGTACAGCTCATACAGCTCGTGGTTCCATCGAATTCGGTACTCGCCATTGACGCAGATTGGACCGAAGATCTTACGAAGGATCTTTCTCTCGAAGGCTCCCAAAGTCTTTTCATCAGAACTGCTCAACGTCCAGGTTTGTGTTGCATATAATAGGACGGGCATGATTAGTGACTTATAGAGCGTGAGTTTTGTTCGTCGACAGAGGGCTCTGCTTCTCAATTGCCTACTCAGTTCAAAGTACCGCCTATGTCAATACTGACATCGTTGAAAGAGTTTATGCTGGATCCCAGGTAGACGAAGTCCTTAACTACCTCGAGGCAGATGTTGTCAACAGTGACGTGTTTTCCAAGATGGTGGGACTGTTTATTTGTTGACACTAGGTATTTCGTCTTATCTGCGTTCACTGCAAGACCCATTCGACTCGACTCTTTCGCTAGTTTGGAGAATGCTGCACTGACTTCGCGCGTATTATGGCCAATAATATCGATATCATCAGCATACTCCAGCAGCTTAATGCTTTTGTAGAATATCGTGCCACTGCGTCTCAAATCAGCAGCTCGGATGATCTTCTCCATCATCAGGTTGAAAAAGTCGCACGATAAGAAATCACCTTGTCTGAAACCTCGTTTGGTATCGAATGGAGGAGTGAGGTCCTTCCCGATTTTAACTGTGCTGCTGGTGTTGCTCAGTGTCACTCTGCAAAGGCGGATGAGCTTTGCAGGACTACCAAATTCTGAAAGGGTGGAATATAGATGATTTCTTATTGGACTGTCGAAGGTGGCTTTGTAACAAAAAGATGGTGTGTATCGATTTGTTTCTCTAGGGTCTTCTCCAAGATTTGTTGTAGGGTAAATATCTGGTCTATGGTGGATTTTCCAGGTCTGAAGCAACACTGATAAGGTCCAATCAGCTGGCTTACGATGGGCTTTAGTCTTTCGCATAATATGCTCGACAGGACCTTATTTGCGATATTAAGAAGGCTTATCCCACGGTAGTTGGCGCAAATTGTGGGATCGCCTTTCTTGTGGACTGGGCAGAGCACACTGAGGTTCCAATCGTTTAGAATGCATTCTTCCGACCATATTCTGCATAGGAGCTCATGAATGCATTCAAATAGAGCTTCGCCTCCATTCTTGAAGAGCTCAGCAGGTAAGCCATCGACTCCTGCGGCTTTGTGGTTTTTAAGCTTTCAAGACTTCACTTTGATCAGGCAGTGGGGATTCCGGGATATCATCTCTATTGGCGGGATTGTTGTCGTCGTCGCCATTCAAAAGCCTAGAGAAGTGTTCCCTCCACATCATCAGTGTACTCTGGATATCTGTCACTAGATTCCCATTTTCATCCTTGCAGGAAGAGGCCCCGGTCTTTAAAACATCGACCAGGCGTTTTATTTTTTCGAAAAATTTTCGGACCTCATTCCTGTCACCATGCATCTCAATTTTCTCGCACTCACGCATTTCCGCTTTCCTTTTCTTTCGCCTGAAAATGCGTCTCTCTTCCCTCCTTTTCTCTATGTATGGCTTTTTAGCAGCACGCGTTGCAACCGACTGCGTGGTGGCTTTGTAATCGGCGCCTTTTTCTGCAGTGGCGTCGAGACACTCCTGGTCGTGCCACTGATTTCGGCGAGGGCGGTGATAGCCTATCACCTCTTCGGCAATCGTACGCATAGAGTGGGAAATGTGATTCCACCGCGAGCATATATCGTCGATCGGAGTGCTGTTCATTTTGATTGCAGCTTTTCGACGTATAGCTTTCTCTGTGCCAGATTGCGCGTATTCTTGGTTGCGCACAGACGTGTACGGATCTTGGCTGCGACAAGATAATTACCCGAGTCTCTATTAGCACCACGGATCGTGCGTACATCTGAAACACTGGAAGAGTTCTTCTGTCAATCAAAGCGTGATCAATTTGGTTGCGCGTCTTTTGATCAGGAGACAGCCAAGTGGCTTTATGAATATTGAGGTGCTTGAATCTAGTGCTACTAACGACCATGTTTCGCGCTGCAGTAAAGTCAATCAGCCTCATTCATAACGGAGGTATTGTCGTGGAGGTTGAACTTTCCGACTGTCGGACCAAAGATATTTTCTTTTGCCACCTTGGCAGTGAAGTCAGCAAGCACGATTTTTATGTCGAGGCGGGGGCTGCGCTCATAGGCCTCTTCAAGGCGCTCGTAGAAGCTGTCTTTGCTCTCATCGTCTTTGTCTTCTGTCGGAGCATGCACACATATCAGGCTTATTCTACTCAGCGAGTTACAATTCCATGCAACTTATGCGATATAACGAAGTCTTAGTTTATTTTTTATTTTTTGCTCAAAACCGAGTATATCTGTTCTATAACATTAACCGTCCTGCATATACTCATCGGGTAATAAATCCATGCAACGCCGTTGCATGATTGATGTATTTTCGATCTTCAAGAGGCTCTCTTCGCGGCTCCATGACGTCATGAATTCTCTGTCTAATTTTGTCATGAGGGCTAAGAACCTGTCATTACTAGCGTATAATTTTTTTTATCGTAGCACTTTTACTTAATGAGTAAGAATCCATGCAACACGGATGCTAAACGTATTATTGTTAGGTCAAAATCGTTTCAATCGAACCAACACGGCCCGCCAAATTTTAAAATTCCCTTCCCTTCCCTTTCCGTTTTGAACACACCTCGTATAATCGAAAAGAAACAAAATTTGGAAACATGGAATTTTGTGGGAGTTAGTTTGTGAGTTTTTTATTTGCAGTTATTTCATGAAGAGCCTTGAAGTCCTACTTCTACCACTTGATCTAAATTAATCGAACTTGATTTTTATCCAAATTCGATCACAAGAAATTGTAAAAAAATTGTAGATTATTTCTGAAAAATTGAGAAAAATAAACAAACATTTTTCAATCAAACCTTAAAGCATAAATTTAAAATAACTACTTTAACTTTGCGTCACTTAAAGGACCTGCACCAAGCTCTTAGCTAGAAATGAAGATAACCTATAATTATACATGTACAGTATGTATATATATCCTATTATCACACTTCATCATAAAGAACGCTGTAATAATTTCATTGAGAATGAAAGCACGAAAAAGCTCTGCAAATAATCTATAAATTTATTCTAATTTCATGACCATCAAGACAACAACGTCAACTCTTGCAAACGCACACAAAACATTTTAAGCTGCTGCCATTGACAACTGACGATAGACAGATAGACAACAATGAAGCGAAGATATGAAAAGCAACAGCAAAATCATCTCCTGAGGACATAATAAAATTATTTACATCCATACTCAGAATGAATAATTTTAGAAACTGCCAATAAAACTTGAACAACTCATAAGAGCTTTTCTACTCCTACTCTGTTCTGCTCTGCTCTGCTTTGCTATGCTATGTTCTGCTCTGTTGCTACTGTTGAAGCTCGAGCTTTAAAGTGAGTCAAGCCAATAATAATGTAGAGACAATATATTTTAAGGACTCAATATTATGATGAGCAGCATAAAAAAGTTGAAAATAAAAAAAAAATGTAGGTAGCTGCAACGTGCACGACAAACATACAGTAAAGATGATTAGATATTCTTGTCAGGCAGCAAGAGACAAAAAGACAGAAAGTGAACAACAACAGGAAATGGAGAAGATGAACCACATCTTAAAGATTGAAGAATACAAAAAAAAAAAAATCAACCTTTAATAAGATGGATAACGTCATTAAAACAGAGTGGCAAGAATTGAACCAAGTAGAGAGCAATAAGGAAACCCAAGCAAGCGCTCAAATCAACCACAACCGACTGTCATATTAGATATGCCAGGAGCGAACCCTTTCAAACTCATTAACATAATTGTATTTCAATACAAAATTTTAGTTGACTAACGATGAGTGGAGTTCCTAGAGGGGTTGCTGTGGTGCAGCATTAAATGTGGTAAAAGGGGTTAACGCGATTAACACCTAAATCAGAGAAAACTTTAAAATAAAAATCATCGAATTTTCGCACATTTGGGCAGGGGCTTCAAAATCTTATGTGGAGCCTTCGGAGCGAATTTAAAGAGGTGCGATATATTTGTTAAGGGATGAATACATTTCATCTTTTCTCAACGCAGTTGGTCATCCACGCAATGTTGGTTGTCTAAGCCTTTTATTCAGGAAACTGTTCAAGGAAGTTACATGATCTGACGTCATCAGCTCGGACAGCTTACCAAGCCCAAGCCTATACCATTGTCTTGATGCCCAGTAGAACTTTAAATAATAGAAATAATTTATTGTTCAGGCATACTTACGATATCCAATCAGTTTACGTACACATTGGTTGGATGAGCTTAATTCCACGTTGCCCCTTGGCAAAGGAGTCGAGATTCATGGAATTGATGCCCACCAGATAGATCTTCAGGACGCTAATACCATGCTAATACAAAACACTAGCGTCCATCCAATCATCTTCTGCACTTCACTTCCATGACTACAGACGCGATCAACGCCTTGCTATAGTAGTATATATATTTAAATTAATAAATAAACTGTATGGATCGCAACCAATGTAGGAACGCAACAGTAACAATTATGGATGATTAGTTGGGTCACCATCCACATTTATTGGTGGAAATCGAGACCCATCTAAGGTCTCTGACAATTAATGGGGATTGCCATGTGGTTGTAATAGCGCAACTCTACGCCAATCACACAGACCTGTTCGCAACATTGAATTACCACAGCCAGCACGATACTCCCCGAACGGCCAGTCCTGCGATAGTCTCCCCTGGCAAAAGGGACTTACCTTGACAAGCACTAACACACACCGACACATTATAACATATTTTTCTTGACTGGGATGACAAAATCACCACTAGTAGACATGCTACAGCGTATCGCAGCTGACCGTGTGTAACACATAGGTTACCACTATTAATAGTTTTCAACTCTAGTACTCCGAGATTACTAAGATAAAACTTTTCACCTTGGAGTAACTCTGAGACTTCTTTAACCATCAGTTAAAACATCGATTTTACCAGCCTTTATAAGACTATCCATCACATACACCATTATATCCATGAGCATATAATTAAACGCAACTATATTTTCCACTGTAACAAAACTTAGAGGACCAAAAAAAAAAAAAAACAAAAACAAGTGAAGAAAGAGCATGAAAAACCACAATTTTAAGAACAACAACAAGAACACTGTATTTTGCTTTGATTGCCTTAACGGAATTTTTTCACTTTTTGGGATGAGCACATAATTAAATGCAATCATAGTATATTACAAAAGAAAAGGATTTATTCAAAACAAATTAAAAAAAAAGTATAAATTTAAATTAGTAATAGGTAGATCTTCCTTGATTTTGGATAATCTTAAATGCGCGATTGGGCATGCTGTCTATAAGAGATTTTAGGGTCGAAGCTTCTAGAGAGTCCCAAGCTGGTATTATTGCAGATTTTAGTTCCGTTATAGTGTTGTATTCCATATTATTTTCATAAATTCGATGAACTAGAATGCCTCTAATGTTTCCGATGGGATTCATGTCCAGATAACATTCTAACACATTGATTTTTTCCGAACAAAGCTAAGCTTTAGTCACTTTGCTTGAGTGTATCGATGCGATATCGTGTTGAAAAATATATTTTTTTGTTCGGTTACTCTTAAAAAAAGGCAGTACATTCATTTTAAGTACGTCTATGTACTCGGTGGAGTTCATGTGGCAACTAGTGAAGGCCAGCTCTAAAGTTCCCTTCAAACAAAAACCGCCCCATAACATCAGAGAACCTCCTCTGAAGTTTCTCTTGGAGAAATATCGTGGTTCTTTGCGTAGATCTCTCCAGTAACAGGTAAACCCATTCGGACCATCCAAATCAAATTTTTTTTCGTCAGAAAAAATAAACTGAAAGTTAATTTTATCCCTAAATAAAACATGTGTTTAAGTTAAAAAAATAAACATACTTTGGTCCAATCAGTTGACATGTTTTTCTTTCCAAACTCAAGACGCACAGCCTTGTGGTGATCTTGTAGTCTCGGCGCAACATTGAAGCGTTGTCTTACAATTACACCCGATTGCTTAAGAGCCCTATATATTGTAAAACGGGACACTTCTAAGTCGCAGGAATTATTATGTCGTTCGCACTCAACATTGAATTACTTGCAGTAGCTACAATTTGACGTCTATCCCGACTGGTCAGCTTTGATTTTTTTTCCAGTATTTTTATAGATTCCATAACTGTCCCCTTTTTTCAAAAAATTTTGAACAACTGCCTCTGATCTCCCAATTTCTCTGCCAATTGCTCTCATCGATAGACAATGCTTAAATAGTGCTGTAATTTAACCTCTTTCAAGGTCATTTAAACATTTTCCTTTCCCCAGTTATCAAGTTGTTCACTTAATGCACAAAGGAATATTTTTATAGTCAATGGTTGATTAAGTCATCGATCATAAACTCATCAGATTGGACCGCCAACTCCAGGATCTGGGTAGTCCTTTCTACATTTACACAGGATAGGGCGAACCCGTTGCCTGCAACCATCCTCCTTTATCCTGGCTTTAGACATGCTGCTCGTGAGAACAGGCGAAGCTCCTTAAGTGGTACGGTAAAATTGTGGATTTTGCGAGCAAGTAAATGTCTCGGTAAATTCACCGAGGTTATTCATTTTTCAGACGGTCGTGGTGATCGTGGCCGAGTGCGTTAAAGGGCGTGAGCCACTCGGTGAAAATTTTTGAGCTGCGAGGTCTGAGGTTTGAATCCGCCAGACACAGAAAATTTTTGAAGTGAAACTTCTTTAGCAGCGATGGGTAGTAAAACAGATGAATCAATTCGTCGATGAAACACTTCACCGTGAAACGCTTCGGCGTGTTTTTAACACAGTGTTATGCAAAATAAAATAATTATAATATAGTATGGATACAGTAGCTTTTCAACTGCATGGTTCATACATCGAGTAATTATAATATTGCCATAAAAATTCGAAGCATATGGACATGTCTTTGATATTCATATTGAAAACATAAACCTTAAACCAAAAGACTAACATCGACTGATGCTAAGTAACAGGGTTCTAATGTACAAACATTTTAAAGTATATTTCAAACTTTCGAGAGTAACAAAAGAGTACACAGAGTATATTTCTGTATTGCATTTATTTTCCTTCTAATTTTATGTTTTTGATACAAAATTCTACATATCACATAGTTTTATGATACATATTAACCCTCTCCATTCCACCCTTGAAGCACCCCTGTACAGGTGTAGGGAATAAATATACAAAAATCATAAAATTTGTATGGGAGCCCCCATAAGGAGTGGTCGACGGAAATAGGTACCCAAGGGAAAAATGTTCCTTTTCAAAAAATAATGCGGGTTAGTAATACATATTAACCCTCTCCGGCCCTCCCTTTAAGCCCCCCCCCCTGTTCAGGTGTAGGGAATATAAACACAAAAATCATAATATTTGTATGGGAGCACTTCTAAGGAATGGTCGGAGGGAATAGATCCCGAATTAATTTTTCAGATCAGTCGTCACCTCTTTGCAGACAATGGCAAACCTCTGAGAGTAAATAATACCCTGTAAAGTTTCTTGAGAACATGCACAATAGTCGTTCGGAGTCGGCACAAAACTAGTAGGTTCAGTTCTTGATCATTTGTGTACAAACATTTATTAACAAGCACAACACAATTTGGTCATAAGAAGTTCGTTCAAAGTCCTTTCAAGTGTTGAAATGGCCATTTTATTTATTTATGTATTTATAGTTCATTCTTCAGTCGTACAGAAAAATTGTGTAGCTGTTTAAGTTGAAAACAAAGTTTCATCGAGACTACTCTATCTTTCCACGCTCCAACTATCTATCACCGTTGTTAACTATCACTAACAGTGTTGGTTTAAGGCTTACATTAGTTCTTGCTTACAGTGAAAACTATAAAATTCATATGAGGGCTGCCTTTTAAGTCTTGCGCCTCGACAACAATAAGCATTGCCAGATAAATTTTGACAGTTTCATTTGAAAATTTTCTGGTATAAACGTATTCACACCGTTTAATAGTATGTGCGCTTATTGCCTTATGCAAAAAAATGAGAAACTAACACGTTAACATTTTCGGATGATGATTTTTTTACGATTTTCAACGTGGATTGATAAGAAAAGAATGCATCGATCAACTTGGTGATGAAGCACCAAGCCCAGCGATAGTAAAAGGCTGGTTCAATGTGTCCGGGCGTGGTCGTCGTTCTCTCCTAGACGAATTTTGTGAAGATTGTCCAAGAACGGCTGTTGTCCAAGAAAACATCGATGCTGTATGTGAACAGTTGAAAGCAGACCGGCATGTGATGTGAAGATCATCCTTCATCACGACAATGCCGGTTCCCACCAATCAGCTCAAACAAAAGAGTTGTTGAGTACTCAAAACGTGGAATTTAGGTATTATCTGCCTTACATCTGCCTAGCATTTAATAAAAGCATTTTCACTGATTAACCACTGTTTTTTCATTGTAAGGCGCTAGAATTAAAAGCCAACCCTCATTGAAATCAAGTAGTAACGAAAACGACGATAAAATTCTCCCCTTTATAGATGGCACAGTTCGTTTACGCCACTGCTAAATGTTCTGTCTATAGTACAGAAGTTGGCAGCACTTAAAAATGCAGCCAATTATAGTATTGCGCATACATAAGATAGACGGAGCTTAAACAAAGCTTGTAAGACAACATTTATCGTCCCTTTAGCAAAACGTTTTAATAATATTGCAATAGCGTTATCAATTTTATGATAATCAAATTAATTAGCATTCCTGCGAAGATTCTAGGAAATTGCTTTTGTGTAGAACGAATCAATTAATTCAGTTTTCAAAATTAATTATTACATTTAAACTTGAATTGATTTTTTTATACGAGCCCAAACCACTATTAATTCGTACAGCAAGCACTTTTATGCCATTGTAACATGTAAGGGTACATATTTTATTAAATAATATTGATAACACTATTAAATTTATACTTTTCTGAGAGTTTGTTTTATTGTCTTTAATTTCATAAACAAATATGTGCACATATCATGATAAAAAGTTTTGAAAACAGAAATTAACGGAAAGTCCATTTATTTTGATAACAAAAATTTGACCACTATTAATTCGTACAGTGTATAAATTCAGCTAAAAACAACTCTGAAAATTAAAATGTAAACAAATAATGAAAATTTACCGTTTTATTAGAGTAAAGAAATGCAATTGAACAATAACACGATTTTTTTCGTGTTGTTTCTTTTTATTTGTGATTAATTGTTCAACGATGGCAATTGGTAAGCCAGTTTGTGAAGAAATTCGATTATAAATTATTGAGAAAGTCAAATCGGGAAAAAGCTATAACGAAATATCGGTTGAATGAAAGCTTCCCAGATCAACAGTATCAAGTATTGTTCAAAAATACTACTGGTGATACGAAAAACATTTATTGAAACTTGAATTTTTTAGGCCAAAGAAAAGCCCTTACTTACTGTACTTCAAATGAAAAAACGTTTATTATGGGCAAAAGAAAGACGTTCTTGGGTACAAAGGCAATGGGACACCATTATATTTAGCGACGAATCGAAGTTTGACGTATGCGTCGGTGATGCCAGAAAAAGGGTGATTCGGAAAAGCACAGAGGCATATCATAAAGACTGCTTAAAGCGTACTGTAAAGTTTCCAGCTAGCATTATGGTGTGGGGATATATGTCCTCAAAGGGTGTCGGTCAGCTTCACTTTATTAAGGGAACAGTAAATGCAGAAAAATATATTAATATATTGGAAGAACATCTCATTCCGTCAGTACCAAAGCTAGCTGACTGTGGCGAATATGTATTTCAACAAGACGGTGCATCATCCCATATAGCCAAAAAAACAAAAAAATGGCTACAAAAAAATGGTATTAGTGTTGTGTACTGGCCATCATCTAGCCCGGACTTTAACCCAATCGAAAACGTGTGGGCACTCATGAAAAGGAAGTTATGAAATAACCCACAACGCACTCTTAGCGGATTAAAAGCCAAAATTCAGGAAATTTGGGACTCTATAACCCCTGAAGAGTGTAAAAAATTAAAAGATACAATGCCAAAGCGATTAGAAGCTGTTTTAAAAAGCAAAGGGGGCGTTACACAGTATTAAATTAGAAAATGTTCCACTGTACGAATTAATAGTGGTAAAATTTTTTTTATCAAAATGAATGGACTTTCCTTTAGTTTCTGTTTTCAAAACTTTTTATCATGATATGTGCACAAATTTGTTTATGAAATTAAAGATAATAAAACAAACTTTCAGAAAAGTATAAATTTAATAGTGTTGTCAATATTATTTAATAAAATATGTACCCTTACATGTTACATTGGCATAAAAGTGCTTGCTGTACGAATTAATAGTGGTTTGGGCTCGTACCAACATTAAATTTTCTGACGTTGGTCAACAAGCTCTGAGTTATATTAGTTCAGAACTTTATATGTGGGCACGCTTTTCGCCCCATGTTTCCACATTTACCCTCTATACACCGATCTCTTAAAAATAAAAAAAAATAAAAATTATTTGGACAATTTTTTCTAGGTGAATTATAACCTAATTAACTCAGAAATATAGTCATTGTGGGATTTACGAGTTTAAAATTTTATAATGAAAACTTCATTTGCTTATATCTTCTGAACTAGAGTTCGTAGATGGGTTATAAAGGTGTTTTTTAAGCCTTTAGTTGTACTTGTGCGATAGCTGCTATATAAAAAAAACCCAACTACCTATCAACGAGGGAAAATATAAAATTCCTTGTAAAATATATAAAACCCATATTGCACAACCCATCTGATATTTGTGAAATAACATTTTTAAATAAATGCGGATAAAAATATTCAAACTGATATGTCTTTCAGTTCTGTTTTGACATCCAACGAAAACAAGTAACCTTGATGATTTTTAAATACAAATTATTTCTTGCGTTGAGAAACTTACAAAACCAAAGGATGCTAAAGAGAATGGGCCACCTTCCTATCATTCAGGTTCCGGTCGTCCAATGGAGTTAACAACGCCAGCAATTGTCGATAAAATCCATTAGACATATGCTATTGTCCATTATTGTTTATCGCTTGAAACGGATACGGAACATTTTAGACACATTTTTGGATATAGAACAGCAATCTGCTTAATGGCTGCCGCATTTGCTATCTGTTGATACCAATCGCGAACGTTTGATAACTTCAAATGAGTGTGTGACTAGGTTCAAGCGCAATTAAAAGGGAGTTGGCTGTGTCATGGACACACCCGTAGGTTTTGACATTACACCGTTTTGTTGTTGTTGTCCTTATTCATATAGCTATCCTTTGCCTTGTTCTCAAACCTGTCTTCATATCTAATACTTGTCCTTGAGGGTAGTATTAGCAAGGGGTAGCCCTTGCCCAAGTTCTTGTTTTAATTCTTGTCCAAATTACGTACTTTATCTTTGTTGTAATGCATTTCTTCATTCATGTCCCACTTTTTGTCCTAGTCTTTGTACCAATCTTTGCCCTTTATTTTATCCTTGGGTAAATTTTGTCCTAGATTTTTTATTGTTTGCCCTAAAGTGTGTCCAAATCTTTGTTCTATTCTTTTTCCTGATTCTCGTTTTAATACTTTTTCCAATCTTATCCTTAACTTTGTCCTAAGTGTGTCTAGATTTCTCCTTTATCCTTGTTCTAATCCTTGCCCTCATCTTTTTATCATATATTGTCTGAATCCTTGTCTTTATTCTTATCGAAACCCGTGTTCTAATCTTTGTCAAAATCTGTTTTTATTCCAGGCACTATAATTTGTCTGAATCCTTGTTTTTCTCCTTTTTCAATTATTGTTTTATTTAGTCCTTGTCCAGGCCTTGTCGTATGGCTTGTCCTTATTTTAATTTTATTTATGTTCTTATTTTATTTATTTTTTTTTTTTTTTTGTTTCTGTCCTTGGTTTTGCTTTGCATATTGATTTTACTTTTGCTTTTGTTTTTGGTTTTGCTTTTGATTTTCCTTTTGCTTTTGCTTTTGCTTTTGCTTTTGTTTTGCTTTTGATTTTTCTCTTAGTTTTGCTTTTGATTTTGCTTTTGCTTTTTTCGTTTTTGCTTTTGCGTTTGCTTGAGCTTTTGCTTTATTTGTTTTTGCTTTTTGTTATAGTTTTGCTTTTGTTTTTGATTTTGCTTTTGCTTTTGGTTTTACGATTGCTTTGCTTTTGATTTTTCTCTTAGTTTTGCTTTTGATTTTGCTTTGTTTTTTTCGTTTTTGCTTTTGCTTTTGTTTTTGCTTCTGATTTTGCTTTTTTTTGTTTTTGCTTTTTGTTTTGCTTTTGATTTTGCTTTTGTTTTTGTTTTTGTTTTTGATTTTGCTTTTGCTTTTCCTTTTGGTTTTACGAATGCTTTAAATTTTGGTTTTGGTTTTGGTTTTGCTTTTGCTTTTGCTTTTTATTTTTTTTTATTTTGCTTTTGGTTTTGTTTTTGATTTTGATTTTGCTTTTGCTTTTGCTTTTCCATTTGGTTTTACGATTGTTTTAAATTTTGGTTTTGCTTTTGTTTTTAGTTTTAATTTTGGTTTTGCTTCTGATTTTGCTTTTAATTTTGCTTTTAATTTTGCTTTTGCTTTTACTTTTGCTTTTGGTTTTATTTTTGGTTTTATTTTTAGTTTTGCTTTTGCTTGTGTTTTTGCTTCTGATTTTGCTTTTTTAGTTTTTGCTTTTTGTTTTGCTTTTGCTTTTGCTTTTGCTTTTGTTTTGGTTTTTGATTTTGCTTTTGCTTTTGCTTTTCCTTTTGGTTTTACGATTGCTTTAAATTTTGGTTTTGGTTTTTCTTTTGTTTTTAGTTTTGATTGACTTTTGACTTTTGACTTTTGCTTTTGGTTTTTTGCTTTAATTTTGTTTTTGGTTTTGTTTTTGTTTTTGTTTTTGTTTTGGTTTTTGTTTTTGTTTTTGTTTTTGTTATTGTTTTTGTTTTTGTTTTTGTTTTTGTTTTTGTTTTTGTTTTTGTTTTTGTTTTTGTTTTTGTTTTTGTTTTTGTTTTTGTTTTTGTTTTTGTTTTTGTTTTTGTTTTTGTTTTTGTTTTTGTTTTTGTTTTTGTTTTTGTTTTTGTTTTTGTTTTTGTTTTTGTTTTTGTTTTTGTTTTTGTTTTTGTTTTTGTTTTTGTTTTTGTTTTTGTTTTTGTTTTTGTTTTTGTTTTTGTTTTTGTTTTTGTTTTTGTTTTTGTTTTTGTTTTTGTTTTTGTTTTTGTTTTTGTTTTTGGTTTTGTTTTTGTTTTTGGGTTTTGGTTTTCTTTTTGTTTTTGATTTTGTTTTTGTTTTTGTTTTTGTTTTTTCTTTGGTTTTATATTTGTTTTTGCTTTAGATTTTACTTTAGTGTTTGTTTTTGCTTTTGTTTTTGTTTTTGCTTTTGCTTTTGCTTTTGCTTTTGATTTTGCTTTTGATTTTGTTTTTGCTCTTGATTTTTGAAAAGCAAATTTTGCTTTTGCTTTTGCTTTTGCTTTTGCTTTTGATTTTGCTTTTGGTTTTTGCTTTTGCTTTTACTTTTGTGTTTGCTTTTCCTTTTGCTTTTGCTTTTGATTTTGATTTTGAATTTGGATTTGGATTTTGATTTTGATTTTGATTTTGATTTTGATTTTGATTTTGATTTTGATTTTGATTTTGATTTTGATTTTGATTTTGATTTTGATTTTGATTTGCATTTTGATTTTGATTTTGCTTTTGCTTTTGCTTTTGCTTTCAATTTTGCTTTTGATTTTGTTCTTGCTTTTGGTTTTGGTTTTGGTTTTATTTTTGGTTTTGCTTTTGATTTTGCTTTTGATTTTGTTTTTGCTCTTGATTTTGCTTTTGCTTTAAATTTTGCTTTTGCTTTTGCTTTTGCTTTTGATTTTGCTTTTGGTTTTTGCTTTTGCTTTTACTTTTGTGTTTGCTTTTCCTTTTGCTTTTGCTTTTGATTTTGATTTTGATTTTGAATTTGGATTTGGATTTTGATTTTGATTTTGATTTTGATTTTGATTTTGATTTTGATTTTGATTTTGATTTTGATTTTGATTTTGATTTTGATTTTGATTTTGATTTTGATTTTGATTTTGATTTTGATTTTGATTTTGATTTTGATTTTGATTTTGATTTTGATTTTGATTTTGATATTGATTTTGATTTTGATTTGCATTTTGATTTTGTTTTTGCTTTTGCTTTTGCTTTCAATTTTGCTTTTGATTTTGTTCTTGCTTTTGGTTTTGGTTTTGGTTTTATTTTTGGTTTTGCTTTTGATTTTGCTTTTGATTTTGTTTTTTCTTTTCATTTTGCTTTTGCTTTTCTTTATGTTTTTGGTTTGCTTTTGCTCTTGTTTTCGCTTTTGATTCTACTTTTGCTTTTGCTCTTGATTTTGCCTTGCATATTGATTTTTCTTTTTGTTTTGTTTTTACTTTTACTATTGCTTTTGATTTTGGTTTTGGTTTTGGTTTTGCTTTTACTTTTGTTTTTGCTTTTAATTTCGCTTTAGTTTTGATTTTGTTTATGGTTTTGCTTTTGATGTTGCATTTGTTTTTTGTTTTGCTTTTAGTTTTGCTTTGGATTTTGCTTTTGCGTTGGCTTTTAGTCTTTCTTTGCATATTAATTTTGTTTATACTTTTGCTTTTGATTTGGATTTTGCTTTTATTTTTGCTTTTGATTTCGTTTTTAGTTTTGATTTTTATTTTGCATTTATTTTTAATTTTGCTTTTGATTTTGCTTTTGGTTTGGTTTTGCTATTGAATTTGCTTTTGTTCTTTCTTTTGCTTTTGCTTTTGCTATTGATTTTGGTATTGCTTATGATTTTCGTTTTGCATATACTTTTGCTTTTGCCTTTGTAATTCCATGCAACGTAATTGCATATTACTCGCGTTTTCTATTTTAGCACGGCTCTCTACGCGACCTCATGTCATAAGTTTTTCGTCTAGTTTTGTCGTGAAGACTAGGAACTATCCTTAACTGGCGTATAGTGTATTTTACTATAACACCTATCCGCAGAGAATTATAATTGCATGCATCAAACTCAAAGAGTAACAATTTTATGCAACACCGATGCATTTTGAAAAATGCCTTTTTCAATTTTTTACGAAACCTACGCGGTAAAACGTTACTTTGTCACGTCGAAATGACTTTTTACACCGTTTCAATACCGTCGACCAAACATGGATTCATTACAACACACCAGAGTATAGTCAAAAAAGTGGACTTGTCCTGACAAATCAAAGCTGAAAAAGGCCAAAGTGGGCTTGTCGGCCAACAAAGTCATGGCAGCAGTTATTTGGGATACATAAAGTTTAGTTTAACGCTGTATGTTATGCTAAGCAGTTGGATCGATTCGACTCCGATTTGAGGCGAAAGTGATTTGTATGGTTAAATCCGATTTGTTATGGTGAAATACTATGAATTGAGCTACGTATTGATTTTTTATTCTCCATATTTTTCAGTTTTAACTCCTAGATGAATAGCAGAGTATTTTTTTAAGTGATAGAAAATATAAAAACATTACGTTCCTAAATGCTTTGTTCAAGAATTTATACGGTTCAAATGAAATTTGATAGATATCTGTTCTAAGAATGCTTTATTTCAAATTCTTAAGAAAATTACATGATTCCTTTATTAACATCAGGGTTTATTGACATTCTTGTCCTTCTTGACATTTTTAAAAGTAATATGAAAGCATTTTGTTTCAGGAAATTTGACTTTTATTAGTTAAAAATTTGCAGTTCTCTGAAGTAGCTTTAAAGCTTGCACGGACAATTTTGCAACTGTTTTATTCTTTTAAATTCTTATTTTATTTTTTTTTATTTTTTTTTTTTAAAGAAACGTGCTGAGAGAATTTTTTCATGTTCTTATTTGGTGATAACTAAGTTTGGAACTTTTACTACTTTATACTTTCCTAAGTCACATATTTTGTTTCAACACTCTAAGAAGAACTTTCGCGTCACAAATTTATTGCATTTTCACACTCCAACAAATAAAACTTCTTCTTTCCCTTCTTTTTACTCTACATTTAATACACTTTCTTTGTTTTGATTTCACTTGCAAGTTCGTTAGTTGCTGTTTCTTATGGTCTTTATTTACTTTGTGTTCTACGCAAGAAATAGTTTTTTTTTTGCCACTATTTGAAAGAAGAAAATAATGTTAAATAAGACTTCTTTGCTTAAATGCCAACCAATGTTAAAAATAGAACAGCAATAACAGAAGCTGTTAAGTGTACGAGTAAGTACCTTGCATTGCGATAAAACAGTTTAAAATTTTACAATTAATTTATGAACTTTTGAAATTAAAACATATCTAATCTAACAATTTACAAAAACAAAAAAGAAAACATGATGTTCCTATGAAAACTTTTCAGTAATCTTAAAAAAAAAACACATAAAAAGTTTATTTCTGCTGTTTATAATGAAAAATGCACAATGAGCAGAAGTTGCTATGCTAGAAAAATTTCGAGAAGTTTGCTCAATGTTGTACCTTTTATAGATATTGTTTCTCATGTTACAATTACACACTTACACACATTCACTCGAATAAGATAAAAAGAAAACATACTTACATGGCAAACATGTGGCTCACTTATCGTTATTTCGCTCGTCGAATTCTTAACTTACTTTGGCGCCCAAGGTGGTATAATTAAATTGGCCTTATTTCCGTTTCCGCTGCATCACACGATACAACCACCTGTTTTATTTTAAGGTTATATTTCGCCTGGACTTTCGCCTTGTGTAATAAAAGATAAGAAAATCTAGCAAGCACGCAAGAGGTAAAAACTCAACGAAAAACCAACTGATAAAACATGCGAGCAAAATAATGTTGCAATCGGGGCGTATACGTAGCATTTAATTATTAAAGTTAATGTGCCGGAGGTTAGTTAATTTAAGTTGTTTCTTTTTGTGCGTGGCAGCAGCTTTTATTGCATCAATTAAGCTTTATCTTTCGTGATATTTTTGTATTAAATACACAATAAAAAAAAGTGAAAAAAAAAAAAAATATGCCGAGTATGTTTGTGCTTAATTTTTATTAATTAAATGTTACGTATACGCACTGGTGTTCATGAGTGCATGTATTACCGGCAAGTTTTGTTGTTTTAAAACGAAATTATTATATATATTTACGGAGTAATACATTAAAATATCATTTCCAAGACGCATTGTTCGCTTAACAAAAAAAAAAAAAAATAAAAATTCGAAAAAAAAGAATACAGTCAAGAACGAAGTTCCTTACGCTTTACTGTACAACAAGATAAACAATAAACGAACGTACACACTTAATACTTGTATCAAAATATAGAATTTGTTTACTTATTAACTTACTTTACTAAATCTGTATTAAGCATATATGCTGCAGCTCAGTGGCGGAGCTACATACGTGCTTAAAGGGCTTTAGCCCACGCTTTTGAGAATTTTTTGTATGGGAAAAAAATGAAATTAGGCCTTAAAAGCCGTTTCAGCCTCTCTATCGATGATTATAAAACTATGACTTAGCCCCCCTCCACCCCCTCTCCTCTTGGGAATACTAGATCCACCACTACTGCAGGTAGTCCGCCACCATTTCTTAAATTTTAATTTAAAACAAAAAGAGTTGGCAGTGTCGTGGACACACCCGTAGGTTTTGACGTGATGATGTTTCTTTGTACTCGTATTTCATGTTCAAACTCTTGTTTTAATCCATTAGCAAATTCTTGGCTTAATCAAATATACCGAATCCCTTTCCTAGTTTGGAAAGGTGTGTTTTAGGCGTGTCTAAATAAAATAAACCTAAAAAGGTTTGTCTTAATCCATATCCTAATTCATGTCATAGTTCTTTTCCGGTTTCATAGTCAGGTTTTATTGTGTTATTTTTTTGTTTGTGAGCAATGTTGGCTACCATGAAAAAACTGATGAAATTATAACTAACTAGATCATTGTTGTTGTTGTTGTTGTTGTTGTTGTTGTTGTTGTTGATGTTGATGTTGATTTTGATGTTGATGTTGATGTTGATGTTGATGTTGATGTTGATGTTGATGTTGATGTTAATGTTGATGTTGATGTTGATGTTGATGTCGATGTTGACGTTGATGTCGATGTTGATGTTGATGTTGATGTTGATGTTGATGTTGATGTTGATGTTGACGTTGATGTTGATGTTGATATTGATGTTGATGTTGATGTTGATGTTGATTTTGATGTTGATGTAGATGTTGATGTTGATGTTGATGTTGATGTTAATGTTGATGTTGATGTTGATGTTGATGTTGATGTTAATGTTGATGTTGATGTTGATGTTGATGTTGATGTTGATGTTGATGTTGATGTTGATGTTGATGTTGATGTTGATGTTGATGTTGATGTTGATGTTGATGTTGATGTTGATGTTGATGTTGATGTTGATGTTGATGTTGATGTTGATGTTGATGTTGATGTTGATGTTGATGTTGATGTTGATGTTGATGTTGATGTTGATTTTGATGTTAATGTTGATGTTGATGTTGATGTTGATGTTGATGTTGATGTTGATGTTGATTTCGATGTTGATGTTGATGTTGATGTTGATGTTGATGTTGATGTTGATGTTGATGTTGATGTTGATGTTGATGTTGATGTTGATGTTGATGTTGATGTTGATGTTGATGTTGATGTTGATGTTGATGTTGATGTTGATGTTGATGTTGATGTTGATTTCGATGTTGATGTCGATGTTGATGTTGATGTTGATGTTAATGTTGATGTTGATGTTGATGTTGATGTTGATGTTGATGTTGATGTTGATGTTGATGTTGATGTTGATGTTGATGTTGATGTTGATGTTGATGTTGATGTTGATGTTGATGTTGATGTTGATGTTGATGTTGATGTTGATGTTGATGTTGATGTTGATGTTGATGTTGATGTTGATGTTGATGTTGATGTTGATGTTGATGTTGATGTTGATGTTGATGTTGATGTTGATGTTGATGTTGATGTTGATGTTGATTTCGATGTTGATGTTGATGTTAATGTTGATGTTGATGTTGATGTTGATGTTGATGTTGATGTTGATGTTGATGTTGATGTTGATGTTGATGTTGATGTTGATGTTGATGTTGATGTTGATGTTGATGTTGATGTTGATGTTGATGTTGATGTTGATGTTGATGTTGATGTTGATGTTGATGTTGATGTTGATGTTGATGTTGATGTTGATGTTGATGTTGATGTTGATATTGATGTTGATGCTTTTGTTTTTTTTTTAATTTGCTTCTCCATGGGTTGTGCTCTTCCTTGGTGAATTAATTTTGCCTTAGCTGCATGCAATTAATCCAGATGCATCCAAATGATGCATCCAAAATTATGCATTTGCGTCACATCAGGCGGTTTTCTGAGGGGCCTCATGGGGCCATTAATTTTTTTTTTTATTTTTATCATGTTCCAGAAGACCTCACCTTCATTTTCGTTCTTTAAAGTTTACCGTTACGGCAGTAGTCACAGAGTTAAAATTCCATGCAACGTTTTTTATGGTTGTAGCATTTTAACTACATTATGTGGTTGCCACCCTGCAATAATGGTGCCGCTAAGAATTTTTTTTTTTTAATTTAGTTGTGAGGCGTAATAACACATCTATGCTGTCGTAAAACAAAATTTACCGCAGCATGACTCCTGGGTGAGTAATGATTCCATGCAACGATATTACATTTTTGTTCCATAAGCTGCTCTATTGTATCACATATACCTGGTGACGTCAGAATTTTTTTCATATTTTTGTCTTAAGGCCAAGTATAAATCCTTCTACTCAAAGGATATTCGTTCGCCAAATGCAAGAGATCTCGCGAACTCAAAGACATGTACCTAAGCGATTCAAACTTGCGAAGCTCACTACTTTGTTCGATCATTATTTCTTAAAAAGTGTAAAATGGGACGTAATGATGTATTTTCTGCACCAAACAACACAAAGGCCATCGAATCAATGCTATTTGTGCCTCTTGCAAAAAACAATTTTCCTTTTCCAATGATCGAAATGGCTTCAAAATTTATCATAAAAAAATTAAATTTCAATGTATTGATCAAAAATACAAAAAAAATTTATTTTTATTTCAAATAAATCAACTTTTCAACAAAATTAAATATGTCATATTTTAGATTTTTACCGCTGACGACCATTGGGACATATAGATCCCGTCACATTTGGTTGTCATGTAGATAGTTGAGGTTGACTTTCTTTTTTGGTTACTTTTTGTTAGAAAGTAGAAGGTTCCGCGCAACTTCTACAAAACTTTTGCACCTTTAGCTCCTGTCACCACAAAAATATTGCAACAAGAAGATGGGGGAGAAAAAGTAAAAATTGCATGACTTTGGTGTAGTCTGGTAGGTAAAGGAATGAATCTTCCTTGAAAATTAAGTACTTTCTGAAAGCCCACACATTCCCTTTTGAATGATAACTTTAAAAAAAAATCGATTTCATAGTTTTTCCAAGAAATATTCGAAAGTATAAGGGTCACCAGTGGTCGCTAAAGGGTTATGATTTAATTTTATTAGTAAGATTTGTTATATTTCAGTTTCTGATTTGAAAGTAAGCAAAAAGAAAAAGAAAAAAAAAACACTTTAAAACTGCTGAGTATTGGCTCGACTTCACTTCAAGATATAAATTAGATTTTACTCATTAAACTTATCTTGATTACATTTTAATTTCGTCTGCTTAATACAGAAAAATCAAAGAAACTTGTTTTAAAACTAATTGTTTTATTTTCACTTAAAGCAACCAAGAAGAACAACAACAAAAGCAGCACAACCAAAAGTAAGGAGCAAACTTCTTTCATACCACCTGCTACAAGCACCTCATGGCACTTCCACATCCGTTTCCGCTCATGAGCTTACGTTAAACAAGAAAATAATGCTGTGTTTCCTCCAACCTCTCTACTTCCCTCCACATCCTTCCACATCCACCACAACCGCTTCAAGCAGCCAACAGTAGAAGGCCAACAACATCTGCGTGGAAAATCTTGGCAATCTGTTGAACACGCAGTTGTTCTCACTTTTAATATGGAAACCTCATACTTCCTCACACACAAATACAAACACATACAAATATAGACACATATATACACGCACACACACATGCCAAATCACGCTCTCACACGCTCTTACATGCCTGTCTCAAAGACAAAAACACATTCCGCAGAATTAACCGCACTACGCACGCATCCGGTATTATTTTAATTGAATAAACTTGGCAGCACTGTACATATGTGCACTGAACATAAACAGAAGAAAACTAAAACATTTGACTGCTGTGTGTTGCCGTAGTTGTTGTCGTTGCTGTTGTTGCTGTTGTTGATGTTGCTGCATTGTTCTTAAGACTTTCAACATTTAAAGCCAGCAAGTGTTGCAGGCTTTGTTTATTTGGTTGAGAGGAATGTTTATATGTATGTGCATATATTTTTGTGTGTGAATGTGTGTGATTGTGCGTGTGTGTGATTATTGATGCATGCTTATCTTCGTGCAACTCATTGCTTAACTTTTGAAATTTATCAAGGTAAAGTGTGACAAAAACAATCGACAACAATAACAACAAAAACAACAACATTACCCGGAATGCTGACAACAAATTGAAAAATGTTTCAATTTATTTTTTCCGCGTAAAACGTAACGCAAACTTATTACAAAATAATCCAATCAGAGCAAAAAAAAAAAAACTCATTAAATAAGTTTATTTCGTTTAACTTTCGGTGTGAAATGAGAGAGAATGACAGGATTTGCAAACATTTAGGGGGAATGGTGCAATTAAATGAATTTTAAGAAAGCCAAGAAAGTTGCAGTGATTTTTTGAATTTATTTTTAATCTGGGCCATTAAATAGATTCAATTATTGTCGCATCAGGCGTGTTGTACATTTTTACTGCTCATTATCTGGCTTAAAATGAAACAATTATAGTAGGGGACATTTTTTATTGATCCTTTGCAGAGCTAGTTTGTTACTCTGCTCTTTCGGAATTTTTAATAAAAGTTTGTAACGGATGCGACACGGAACTTTTATGTATTCACGGGTGTAGGGTGTAAGAAAAATTATGTTCGCTCTATTTTGAATTTTTGTCATAGACTGGAAAAAATTAGATCATAAGTGTTACATTTTTTCTATAAGTTATCTATAGGTGCTGTTGTAACGGATGTGACATTGAACTTTTATTTGAGCAGCAACTTGCAATTAAAAAGAATATTCCTTTCTTACAAGAACTATGCAAGTTCAAATAAAGCTTCGCAAGCTAGAGCTTCTATTTTTATGTAACGGATGTGACTCTATTAAAGCTCTCTCTCTAAGATTCAGAAAATTTACTCAATTATAAATTTGTGTTAGGGCAAAAATAATGCATTAACTTTTGTGTTGGCATGCATGAGTTTTTGTTGCGGATGCGACATTTAATTTTCAATATATTTACATCTTAAATTTTTTTCATGATAACACGCCTAAACCTAAGCTTCAACTTTGAGTCTTTTTTATCTATGTTATCAGGTATGTTTATCAGCTACTGTAACCGATGTGACATTAAATTTTTATTTAGTTTAAGTCAAAGTTTTCGGTAAAATGTGGCCTCTGAACTCAATCCTGATCATAGTTGTCTCAATGACATAAGCAATGATGCTCTTAATGAACATAAGAGCATTTATGTAAAGAATGCGACTCTTTAAAAACTAGTTTTTTTTCTTCTTTAGAATCTTCTTAGAAATTTTTTTGCATACGGCAGGATATTTAAAATTTAATCTAAAATTTTTTGACATAATATGTATATAAAATGTTGTAAAGAATGTGACCCAAAATTTTTATTTAGTGAATCTGTAGTTTTCTGTGTCAATTGGTATCGACTTAATGACAAGAGCTATGAAAGCCTTTTTTAAAATTTTGACCAAAAGAATGTTTACAAGTGAAAGCTTTTATGTAGGTTTTGATGTTTTTGTAACGGATGTGATTCTTTTAAAATTACGCTAAGTTGTGAATTTTTCTACTACAATCAACTGCATCTCTATACTACAAAAATTAAATTTTTCTCCGTGACTATGAAAGCTATGCGTCATGGTAAACAAAGTTTCACAGGCAAAAAAAAAAATAATAACGTAACTGATGTGACTTATTTGAAAGTTGTTTTAATTAATAATATTTTTAGATATTATAAATTTGAAGTGCAAAATTAAAATTATTGCTAAGTATACAAAATTTAATTCTCTTATTTATATTGGGAGGGGTCCAGAAATTTTGTAACGTATGCGACAATGAATTGTCATTGAAACTCAGTCGCATTTTGTATCTTGTGGTCTACCCTCTATGAGAATAACTGCGAAAGTGCATTCGAATGCATACCGCCTAGGAAAGCTTTACAAATGAAAAAAAAATGTATGTAACGGATGTGACTCTATTAAAACTTTTCTTAGCTAAGAATATTTTCGGTCTAGTAAACATTTTAAATGTAATATTAAAGTTATAATTTCCCGTTATAGTTTGTGTAACGGACGCGACACTGAATTTTTATTGTTTTCTAGCAATAAATGGTGGTAAAATATGGTTTTCCTTAATAAAAGGAACTATTAAAGCTCTTTCAATGCATGTTAGTCAAGCAAAGCTTTGCGGTATAAATATTGATAAGATTTTATTCTCATATTATATTTTGGGAGGGGCCATAACTTTTGTAACGTATGCGACACTGAATTGTTATTGAAACTTAGTCGTTCATTGTATATTAATGGGTCTACACTCTATGACAACAACTGCAAAAGTGCATTCGAATGCATCCGCTAAGGAAGGCTCTACAGGTAAAAAAATGTATGTAACGGATGTGACTCTATTAAAACTAATCTTAGCAAAGAATATTTGTGGTTTAGTAAAAATTTTAAATGCAAAATTCAAGTTATAATTTCTCGTTATAGACTTGTAACGGACGCGACACTAAATTCGTATTTAGTTTAGCAATATCTGGCGGTATAAATAGGTTTTCCTTAATAAAAGGAACTTTTAAAGCTCTTAAATGCATGTTGGTCAAGCAAAGCTTTCAAATAAAGCATGTACATTAGATCGTATCGAAAAAAAAAAAATACGCCACATATAGTGTGTCTGAAGCATTGAAAATTTCGAAAAAATTTTTTTTTTTTTTTACCGAACGTTGGGGTCGCGCATTTAAGCTGTTCTTCATATCTTCGGTATTTATATACCGATCTTAAAGAATGATACATTAATGTTTTTGTTTCGAGGCGTTCAACTTTCGACGTTGAATACGTCATTCTCGGAGGTTAGTAGGGCGGTTAATAGTGATCAAGCGGCGGTTAATAGCATTTTTAGGTCACACTTTGAGCCTTTGGTATGCCTGGGTGTGCCTAAAGTACTGATCGTACAATGTTGATGTTAGCACTTGTTGGTCTGCTTGATCCTCACTGGGAGAAAATTTATGTTTAAACTCTCTAACTTATATAAGTTTCACACAATTACATGAAATATAAAGCCAACATTTGATGTTTCCGTTTGCTTTGCGCATGGTTCTTGTATCTGCTGCATATGAGTTGCATGAGTTTGGAACCGCGGAACTGCAATGGAACTGCGTAACTATATATGTAGTTCCGGGACATGTTTTGCAACTCGAGAGTACTCAATTTGTTATTTTAAAGCACTTATAAGTAACATACGAACGGACGGACAGACAGACGGACAAGGCTAAATCCACTTGGGTGGTGATGCTGATCAAGAATATATATACTTTGCTATACCTCTTTATGCTTTATGCTATACCTCTTTGCCTCTTTATGGGCCTTACAAACAGAGTGACAAAATTAATATGCCCCTATTGCGTTTTTGTATTGGAGCCCATGTAAGGAGTGGTCAGAGGATATAGGTCCCCAATGGAAAAATGTTCCTTTTACAAAAGTAAAGGGGGTCGGTCATACATATTAACCCTCTCTGGCACTCTCTTAAAGGTCATATGCTCAAGTGTTTGGAATAAATATACAGAAACGATAAAATTTGTATGGGAGCCCCCCTAAGGAGTGGTCGGAGAGAATAGGTGTCAAAGGCAAAAATGTTCCTTTTGCAAAAGAAATGGGGATCGGTCATACGTATAAACCCACTTCGGCACTCTCTAAAAGGTCATATGCTCAGGTGTATGGAATAAATATACAAAAACCATAAAATTTGTATGGGAGCCCCCCTAAGGAGTGGTAGGAGAGAATAGGTGTCAAGGACAAAATGTTCCTTTTGCAAAAGTAATGGGAGTTGGTCATACATATTAACCCTCTCAGGCACTCTCTTCATATGCTCAGTTGTATGGAATAAATATACAAAAACCATAAAATTTGTATGGGAGCCCCCCCTAAGGAGTGGTCGGAGGAAATAGGTGCCTAAGGAAAAAATGTTCCTTTTGCAGAAGTAATAGGGTCAGTCATGCATATTAACCCTCTCCGGGACTTAAAGGTCATCTGTACAGGTGTATGGAATAAATATACAAAAATCATGAAATTTGTATGGGAGCCCCCATACAAAATAGATTTTTTAAAAAATATGTCATCAAAAGCGAATTGAATATTCTGTCTTGTGTTACGACAAAGTTGAAACTGCTGTATCTTTTTTTTGTTTTTTAAGTATTTGCGATGATATCCTACTTTGTAACGGATGCTACACAAAACTCTTTTTGAATTCTAGTCGTTACTTGGATTAAAAATGCGTTAAGCCCTACGACAATAGAAACGGTTCTTTACGAGCTACATGGTTAAACAAGTCTACGCAATTAAAAAAAACATGTATGTAACGGATGTGAGACACATTAAAAACGTTGTTATATTAATGAAAACTCATCGCTTAAAAATAAACATTAACATCTGTATGTCATGATAATGTTAATATTAAAGGCCTGAATTTAATAGCTGTGCATGTTTTGTGCTTATGTGTGTCTTAAAACGGGTAAGCAAAGGAATATAATGTAATAAACCGTTGCAGCCATTTTTACTGACAGTGTCATAAGAAGTGTGGAGAAATAAAATATAGTGAGAAAAAACTTATTTTTTCGACAAGTGATAAAAGTGTAATAAAAGAATTTTCGCTTCATTATTGGTTCAACATTTAAAGCTTTTATCGTCTAAGGTTTTTCTTTGTTTTTGTTTTTATTTTTTCCCTTATTTTGAAGTCGTCATTCTTTGCAGCATGATGCTGAAAGAGCGTCTTTTGTGCAAGTTCTCTGTGTGTTCGCGTGAGTGTGTATGTGCAAGTGTTTGCATATTACTGAGAAAAATGAAATTTAATTTTATCCTCACACTTGCAAGTTTCTCTTCTTGTCAGCTCGCTTGGCTACGATTCTGTGAATAGAATATTTACCAAATATGTCAATGCGTGCAAAGAATGTCAAGTAAGTAAACAAACATACATAAATGTAGTTATTTGTATGCATAAAATTTTCAAATATATATGTATATGAAATGGTTGATTTTGAGGCATATAGACTATGTAATATATAAATATATGGCAAAGATAGATTACAGGAATGTCAATGCTATTTAAATCGAGCTAGTTTTGAAGTTATAATTCTTTTCGCTCCTTAAGGGTAATATTTTAATTTCATGTAGCGAAAATGCGACACCCGAAGGTAGGGATGTGTGTAGATAATTAACTATCAAAAAATGCTCTTTTAATCACACGAAATTTCTGTGTTTATTGAAAGTTTTTGGTTTATACATTCACCAATCCATATATATTACCACAGGCACAATTGCGGAAATTGTAAAGAGCGGCCATGTTTGAATATCTCGAAGTTTGCTGGTGGCACCTTTAAAAGGTATCAACCAAAAACCAAAGAAAATAACAGGTGCACGTTAACGACATATCTTCTACGATTTTTTTATGTTAAAATATTTTAAAGCTGCTTTCGTGAAACTCACTGACTAAACTGACAATTTTGAGCTACGATTGCATCACTGATGTTTTAGTTATTGTAAAATTTGATAACGGAAAGGTCCCATTTTCAAGACTATTAGAGGTTTCTACATCGATATAACTTCTAAGGCACTTCTGAATACAAGTAGGAACAATTTCTCCCTCAATAATGCAATGCTGTTCAATTAGTTTCTGGTCTCACACATAAGATCTGGCATATATTCAAATCCTAACCATTAAAATTTGAGCCAGTTTCAGGCATTAACTTGTGAATGACAGTCATTTGAATTAATCAACCATTGTTTTTTTGACATGACAACGTTACGTTTTCAAAAAACTTGAAAAAGGTTTTTTCTAAAATCCATCACCGTTGGATGGAATTTTGACTCAACAAGTAAATATAAATGTTATGGTGAAGGTAATGACAACAGTAAATGGTAATTCTTTCACTTTATGACAAAAACAAAAAACAAAAAAACAAGATACCGTAGTTTCGACTATGTCGTAACACAAGACGTAGAATTAGTTAATTCGCTTGTGATGACATCTTTTTTAAAAACTAGCAAAATATTTATTCCATACACCTGAGCATATGATCTTAAAAAAAGTGCCGGAGAGGGTTAATATGTATGGCCGACCCCAATTACTTTTCCAAAAGGAACATTTTTGCTTTTGACACCTATTCCCTCCGACCACTCCTTAGGGGGGCTCCCTTACAAACATTATGGTTTATGTATATATATTCCATACACCTGAGCTTATTACCTTTAAGAGAGTGCCGGAAAGGGTTCATAGGTATGACTGACCATTAGTATGTATGACCGACCCCGATTACTTTGCAAAAGGAATATTTTTGCCTTTGACACCTATTCCCTCCGACCACTCCTTAGGGGGGCTCCCATACAAATTTTATGGTTTTTGTTTATTTATTCCATACAACTGAGCATATGACCTTTAAAAGAGTGCCGGAAAGGGTTAATGTTTATGACCGACCCCCATTACTTTTGCAAAAGGAACATTTTTGCGTTTGACACCTGATCCCTCCGACCACTCCTTAGGGGGGCTCCTATACAAATTTTATGGTTTTTGTGCCGGAAAGGGTTAATATGTATCACTGACCCCCATTACTTTTGCAAAAGGAACATTTTTTCCTTTGACACCTATTTCCTCCGACCACTCCTTAGGGAGGCTCTCATACAAATTTTATGGTTTTTGTGCTGGAAAGGGTTAATATGTATCATGTTAATATGTTAATATGTATGTACCACTCCTTAGGGGGTCTCCCATACAAATTTTATGGTTTTTGTATATTTATTCCATACACCTGAGCATATTACCTTCAAGAGAGTGCCGGAGAGGGTTAATAAATATGACCGACCCCCATTATTTTTGTAATAGCAACATTTTTGCCTTTGACACCTATTCCCTCCGACCACTCCTTAGGGAGGCTCTCATACAAATTTTATGGTTTTTGTGCTGGAAAGGGTTAATATGTATCATGTTAATATGTTAATATGTATGTACCACTCCTTAGGGGGGCTCCCATACAAATTTTATGGTTTTTGTTTATTTATTCCATACACCTGAGCATATGACCTTTAAGAGTGCCGCAAAGGGTCAATATGTATGACCGACCCCCATTTCTTTTGCAAAAGGAACATTTTTGCCTTTGACACCTATTTCCTCCGACCACTCCTTAGGGGGGCTGCCATACAAATTTTATGGTTTTATCGATAAAGCCGGAAACTGTCGATAAATAGGTAGCAAGTTTAAGCAAACAAAAACATAAAATGTTGGCTTTATATTTCATGTAATTGTGTAAAATTTATATAAGTTAGAAGTTCTAAAATGAATTTTTGTCGCATTGAGGATCAAGCAGACCAACAAGTGCTAACATCAACATTGTACGATCAGTACTTTAGGCCCACCAAAGGCTCAAAAAGTTACATAAATACCGACACCTGATCACTATCAACCACCCTACTTACCTCCGAGAATGACGAATTCTACGTCAAAAAAAAAACATGAAATATGTCATAGGGACTCGTCGGAAGCTGTGTGCTATGTGTGTTTGGTTAGAAAATAGGTTGAATTCTTATATGTAAAAATAATAATTAACTTAAATAAAAAAATTTGTTGAATTAAAAAAATACACATAAATATAAACAAATTGCGTTTTTTTCATATTATGAAAAGCATTACATTCATATACACAACATAGAGCGTCATATATCAAATACATGTATGACACAGTGATTCAACACATGTTTTTAATAAGCCATTCAAGCTATAAATTGAGAAATCGGTTGATATGATATGGCTTGAGTTGGCGTTGTCGTTTGAATGGCTTGCATGATTTGGTTTGGTCGTTGGCATGGCTTAACATGAATTGCTTTTTGGTTCGATGAGTTGTTTGAATTGAAACATGCACTTGTGCTAGTCTTTAGTTCTTAACCCTCACGACAAAAACAGACAAAAAATTACAGAGAGAGCCGCTACAAGATCAAAAATGTATCAATCATGCAACGTCGTTACATTGAATTATTACTCTATGACTTAAAGTTACAAGACAGAAATGAGGAATTTATACCTGGCCATACAACAAAAATAAAAAAAAATAAATTATGACATCGCACTGTGGGGCCAAAGGTGGTCATTTCACGGATTAATTAAAAAAAAAAATTTTAAGTACCGTCAAAACCAAATGTACTCGCTTAAGGTACATCAAATTTTACATTACGAGGCGAAAAAATAAATGTCAAATATGTAACGGTGCTTTTGTAGTAACACTTTGAAGTAAAATATTATGAGAAGAAACATTGAAAAAAAGGCAGTAAAAGAGTTGGCTGTATCTTTATCTTAATTCATGTCATAGGCCCAAAATACACTGTAGTGCTCAGTCTGCGTGAGCAGTCAATCATTCAAAAACACACTGCACTGATCAGTCTGCGTGAAACCAGTTTTATTTCGTGTACATGAAGTGTGTTTGATTGTATTAGTGTGGTAAATTTTGTGAACCCCTAAATAAAATATGACGACTTGACTTATGTGTGCGTGTCAGTCAATCATCACTACAGCTTTTTCGGTGAGTGAAATATCACGCACTTCACGTCCGCTTGTGTTATTTTTTGTTTGTGAGCAATGTTGGTTGCCACGACAAAACTGTTGAAATCATAACTAACTAAATTATTGTTGTTGTTGGTGTTGGTGTTGGTGTTGATGTTGGTGTTGATGTTGATGTTGATGTTGATGTTGATGTTGGTGTTGATGTTGATGTTGATGTTGATGTTGGTGTTGGTGTTGGTGTTGGTGTTGGTGTTGGTGTTGGTGTCGGTGTTGATGTTGGAGTTGGTGTTGGTGTTGGTGTTGATGTTGGAGTTGGTGTTGGTGTTGGTGTTGGTGTTGGTGTTGATGTTGATGTTGATGTTGATGTTGGTGTTGGTGTTGGTGTTGATGTTGGTGTTGGTGTTGGTGTTGGCGTTGGTGTTGGTGTTAGTGTTGGTGTTGGTGTTGGTGTTGGTGTTGGTGTTTGTGTTGGTGTTGGTGTTGGTGTTGATGTTAATGTTGGTGTTGGTGTTGGTGTTGGTGTTGGTGTTGGTGTTGGTGTTGGTGTTGGTGTTTGTGTTGGTGTTGGTGTTGGTGTTGATGTTAATGTTGGTGTTGGTGTTGGTGTTGGTGTTGGTGTTGGTGTTGGTGTTAGTGTTGATGTTGATGTTGATGTTGGTGTTGGTGTTGGTGTTGGCGTTGGTGTTGATGTTGGTGTTGGTGTTGGTGTTGGTGTTGCTGTTGGTGTTGGTGTTGGTGTTGGTGTTGGTGTTGGTGTTGGTGTTGGTGTTGGTGTTGGTGTTGGTGTTGGTGTTGGTGTTGGTGTTGGTGTTGGTGTTGGTGTTGATGTTAATGTTGGTGTTGGTGTTGGTGTTGGTGTTGGTGTTGGTGTTGATGTTGGTGTTGGTGTTAGTGTTAGTGTTGATGTTGGTGTTGGTGTTGGTGTTGGTGTTGGTGTTGGTGTTGGTGTTGGTGTTTGTGTTGGTGTTGGTGTTGATGTTAATGTTGGTGTTGGTGTTGGTGTTGGTGTTGGTGTTGGTGTTGGTGTTGGTGTTTGTGTTGGTGTTGGTGTTGATGTTAATGTTGGTGTTGGTGTTGGTGTTGGTGTTGGTGTTGGTGTTGGTGTTGGTGTTGGTGTTGGTGTTGGTGTTGGTGTTGGTGTTGGTGTTGGTGTTGATGTTGGTTTTGGTGTTGATGTTGATGTTGGAGTTGGTGTTGGTGTTGGTGTTGGTGTTAGTGTTGATGTTGATGTTGGAGTTGGTGTTGGTGTTGGTGTTGGTGTTGGTGTTGGTGTTAGTGTTGATGTTGATGTTGATGTTGGTGTTGTTGTTGGTGTTGGCGTTGGTGTTTGTGTTGGTGTTGGTGTTGGTGTTGATGTTAATGTTGGTGTTGGTGTTGGTGTTGGTGTTGGTGTTGGTGTTGGTGTTGGTGTTGGTGTTGGTGTTGGTGTTGGTGTTGGTGTTGGTGTTGGTGTTGGTGTTGGTGTTGGTGTTGGTGTTGGTGTTGGTGTTGGTGTTGGTGTTGGTGTTGGTGTTGGTGTTGGTGTTGGTGTTGGTGTTGGTGTTGGTGTTGGTGTTGGTGTTGGTGTTGGTGTTGGTGTTGGTGTTAGTGTTGATGTTGATGTTGATGTTGGTGTTGATGTTGGTGTTGGTGTTGGTGTTGGTGTTGGTGTTGGTGTTGGTGTTGGTGTTGGTGTTGGTGTTGGTGTTGGTGTTGGTGTTGGTGTTGGTGTTGGTGTTGCTGTTGGTGTTGATGTTGATGTTGGAGTTGGTGTTGGTGTTGGTGTTGGTGTTAGTGTTGATGTTGATGTTGATGTTGGTGTTGTTGTTGGTGTTGGCGTTGGTGTTTGTGTTGGTGTTGGTGTTGGTGTTGATGTTAATGTTGGTGTTGGTGTTGGTGTTGGTGTTGGTGTTGGTGTTGGTGTTAGTGTTGATGTTGATGTTGATGTTGGTGTTGGTGTTGGCGTTGGTGTTGGTGTTGGTGTTGGTGTTGGTGTTGGTGTTGGTGTTGGTGTTGGTGTTGGTGTTGGTGTTGGTGTTGGTGTTGGTGTTGGTGTTGGTGTTGGTGTTGGTGTTGGTGTTGGTGTTGGTGTTGGTGTTGGTGTTGGTGTTGGTGTTGGTGTTGGTGTTGGTGTTGGTGTTGGTGTTGGTGTTGGTGTTGGTGTTGGTGTTGGTGTTGGTGTTGGTGTTGGTGTTGGTGTTGGTGTTGGTGTTGGTGTTGGTGTTAATGTTGGTGTTGGTGTTGGTGTTGGTGTTGGTGTTGGTGTTGGTGTTGGTGTTGGTGTTGGTGTTGGTGTTGGTGTTGGCGTTGGTGTTTGTGTTGGTGTTGGTGTTGGTGTTGGTGTTGATGTTAATGTTGGTGTTGGTGTTGGTGTTGGTGTTGGTGTTGGCGTTGGTGTTGGTGTTGGTGTTGGTGTTAGTGTTGATGTTGATGTTGGAGTTGGTGTTTGTGTTGGTGTTGGTGTTAGTGTTGATGTTGATGTTGATATTGGTGTTGTTGTTGGTGATGGCGTTGGTGTTTGTGTTGATGTTAATGTTGGTGTTGGTGTTGGTGGTGGTGTTGGTGTTGGTGTTGGTGTTGGTGTTGGTGTTGGTGTTGGTGTTGGTGTTGGTGTTGGTGTTGGTGTTGGTGTTGCTGTTGGTGTTGATGTTGATGTTGGAGTTGGTGTTGGTGTTGGTGTTGGTGTTGGTGTTGGTGTTGGTGTTGGTGTTGGTGTTGGTGTTGGTGTTGGTGTTGGTGTTGGTGTTGGTGTTGGTGTTGGTGTTGGTGTTGGTGTTGGTGTTGGTGTTGGTGTTGGTGTTGCTGTTGGTGTTGATGTTGATGTTGATGTTGGAGTTGGTGTTGGTGTTGGTGTTGGTGTTGGTGTTAGTGTTGATGTTGATGTTGATGTTGGTGTTGATGTTGGTGTTGGTGTTGGTGTTGGTGTTGGTGTTGGTGTTGGTGTTGGTGTTGGTGTTGGTGTTGGTGTTGGTGTTGGTGTTGGTGTTGGTGTTGGTGTTGGTGTTGGTGTTGGTGTTGGTGTTGCTGTTGGTGTTGATGTTGATGTTGGAGTTGGTGTTGGTGTTGGTGTTGGTGTTGGTGTTAGTGTTGATGTTGATGTTGATGTTGGTGTTGATGTTGGTGTTGGTGTTGGTGTTGGTGTTGGTGTTGGTGTTGGTGTTGGTGTTGGTGTTGGTGTTGGTGTTGGTGTTGGTGTTGGTGTTGGTGTTGGTGTTGGTGTTGGTGTTGGTGTTGCTGTTGGTGTTGATGTTGATGTTGGAGTTGGTGTTGGTGTTGGTGTTGGTGTTGGTGTTAGTGTTGATGTTGATGTTGATGTTGGTGTTGTTGTTGGTGTTGGCGTTGGTGTTTGTGTTGGTGTTGGTGTTGGTGTTGATGTGAATGTTGGTGTTGGTGTTGGTGTTGGTGTTGGTGTTGGTGTTGGTGTTAGTGTTGATGTTGATGTTGATGTTGGTGTTGGTGTTGGTGTTGGCGTTGGTGTTGGTGTTGGTGTTGGTGTTGGTGTTGGTGTTGCTGTTGGTGTTGGTGTTGGTGTTGGTGTTGGTGTTGGTGTTGGTGTTGGTGTTGGTGTTGGTGTTGGTGTTGGTGTTGGTGTTGGTGTTGGTGTTGGTGTTGGTGTTGGTGTTGGTGTTGGTGTTGGTGTTGGTGTTGGTGTTGGTGTTGGTGTTGGTGTTGGTGTTGGTGTTGGTGTTGGTGTTGGTGTTGGTGTTGGTGTTGTTGGTGTTGTTGCTTTTGCTTTTGCTTTTTGTTTTATTTGCTTCTTTATTGGTTGTGCTTTTCCTTGGTGCGTTAACTTTGCCTTAGCTGCATGCAATTAATCCCGCAAAAGTGATTCATATGCGTCACATTAGGTGGTTCCCTGAGAGGCGTATTGACGCCGTCAATTTTTTTTTTGTATTTTTATCATATGCCCGAAGAAATCTCCTCCGTTTTCGTTCCTCAAAATTTACCGTTACGCTAGTAGTTACAGAGTTAAAATTCCATGTAACGTTTTTTCATGGTTGAAGCATTTTTGCTGTATTATGTGGTTGCCACCCTGAAATCATGACGATAAGAATTTTTTTTTTTGGTTATTTAGTTGTGAGGCGTAATAACACATCTATGCTGTCCTAAAATGAAATTTACCTATGTATTTACCTATGTAATAGTTCTATGCAACGATATTACATTTCTGTTACATAAGCTACGATATTCACGACCTGGTGACGTCAGAATTATTTTTTTATTTTTGTCGTAAGACCAAGTATAAATCCTTCATTTTGGTTTTTAAACCTTTATTATAGCATATATACTCACCGAGTAAAAATTCAAAGCAACGCAGCTGTATGAATGTTGCATTTTCGATCTTTGAGAGGCTCTCTCTGTGTCGCCATGTCGTCAGAAATTTTTTGTCAAATTTTGTTGTGAGGGCTTAAAATAGGCCTTTATTAGTGTATCATACTTTTAATACTAGGTCTAGTACCCAGCGAGTAATAATTATATGTAATAAATTTTCAGTTGCGCTGCTTAAGCAGCTCCCACCGCGTCCCGATGACGTTTTGAATTTTGTTTTTTATTTTTATAATGAAGTCAAAGATGTAACCTTAACAATCTTACTATTTTTTTAATCATAGGTTTTATACCTAGCGCGTAACAATTCAATGCAACGTCGATGAATTTAAGAAAAATGCCTTTTTCAACTTTTTTAGAAACCTGCGCGGTAAAACTTAGCTTCGTCTCGTCAAAATGGAACTGATGTTTAAACTTTGGAAGCCTTCAAAAGAAAAATTCTTCGGGAGAACTATGGTTTAACCTGCATAAATGGCTAGTACCGAATAGGTACTATGGAACTATTAGCTGTATGCCGACATGGACATAGTTAAGCGCATAAAAATCAATTGTCATTTTTTTCATTCATCTTTTTTTTCCAAAATTTTTTTCAAATCAAGTGCATATAATTTTTTTCCAACTTCTGTTTAAATTGCTTTTATTTTATTTATTTATTTGTTTTTTTTCACAATCGTATCGTATTTATTTATGCTTTACAAATACGAAATCATCATGCTTCCAGCACGACTTCTAATAAGATTTCATGGTGTTATGAATGTTCTTGGCAAAACAATGATAATCTCTTAAATTTTCTTTTTATTTTCTTTTGCACTGAGAGTTCTTTAAGCCCATAACTTAGCATATGTTCAACACCTTTCCTACCACAAGTGTACACATATGTACCTACCTAATTCAGTACCGTAACACAATACAATTCACTTCAATTGTAATGAATTTTTCAACAATATTCTGTGAATACTATTAAGCTTTTCTAACTGTATTAAACGGAGAAAATAAAACATTTTACTTAACGTGCTAAGTCTTAAGCTGCGTCAATCCAATTCAATTAAGGTACCTTGTTTGGGGAAGAATCTGAAAAAAAACAATGTATTTTTGCCACAATTCCAGCCGAGAAGCAAAGAAGGTATCCACCCGCCGCATACAATCTCGACTAAATCTACTTTTAAACACCCACTCATGCGTTGTCTGCTGGCTATTTATACATTTGCCTCACTTTCTTTTCTAATCCTGCAAGTCTTTTTCAATCCAATTTTTATTTTGTTTTTTTCTTTCAACATTCTGCTTGTCATCGCCCACAGCAACAACACGTTGCGCTGTCAAGGAGCAGAGAAGAAATGCAAATTGAATTGAATTTTTTGCCATGCCTCTGCTCACTACGTTGTATGCATGACCATAAAATTTCATTTCTAAAGATTTGAAGCAAGCTGCTATGTTTGCGGTTGAGCTATGGACATCATATGATCCAGCTCATGCCACGCCTTATGTTCTCTTATTTATGATGAAATAAAACGTTAACGTTTGCACGTCACTCAGTCATAGGAAATTTAATCAAGCAACATTTGACATTCCCGACATTGCTGTAGCATGATGAGTTGAATTCAGCTACACGAAGGATTTGATGAAATTAAGGATATTACATGAAATATCAAGATTGCATGAGGAGTGGAACTGTGAACTGAGGAATGGAAATGTGTGTGTGTGCGTGCAAGTATGTTGTGTACAGCAAGTAATGAGAATGTTTGTAAGTTTTTTTTTCTTCGTTCATTTCAATAAGGCTGCAGACTGTTTCAGACGGAACGTACCAGGCTAGGCTCATAATGAGCTCATATGAGGTAAGCTGGCAAAATTCACACAGCCACATATATGCATAAATACATATGTATGTGTGCTGTTGAGCAATCGTTGTTGTTGTTGTTGTGGCTTCAGTTTTAATGAACGCTGGAAAGTAAAATTCATTAAAGCATAAATGAGCAAAGGACGGGCATATTAGAGACATCAAAGGGTTAACAATATTGTAACATTTCAATTAAATGACATGTTGACGTTAAGTGTAGACCCATTAGGAAAAGTCAAACACATTGATATGTGAAAAGCATTTCGAAAAAACTGCGATATGCGTTCTTTTAAATGTATATCTTTAAACATGTTCAACAAGAATGGCAAAATATTTTACCTTCAATCGATTTCCATTTACAACGAAAGAATTGTTCATTTGTCAAATGATCTTCTTACTTACTTACTTGCCGTTTACAAACGTAATTCGATTTTGGCCTCATTTGATAATTTACGCAAGCCTCTGTGTCGTACGCTAGAAAGTTTCAAGCGTCGTCAGGTTATCCAACACTTGGTCTTTCCTACGTAGAGTTGGACGTTATCTTCAGCGGTTGCCTCTGCTGGGTATAGAATTTTTTAGCTGGAGCTTTATCTTCCATTCGTGCATTTATCCCTTTGAGGGGCACATTTTTGGGAAGAATGTGAAATGGAAAAGTAGTGGAACTTTAGGTTTTCGGGGTCGCTGATCCCGATTTTGATATCAGAAATGAGTTTTGATTGCTGTCAACTTTCAAATCAGCTGTTATGTTACGCAATATACAATGAAAATTGGGAAACAGGCTTTCATTGGCTGTTTCAGGAATAATATAGACCAATAATGTTGTGGGAAGAATGTTTCGACGCTTGAAATCTGTCAAAGAATTGTCAAAATGACCAGAATGTAGTGAAAATACAAATTTGGCGTCGTTTCAACGGTTTCCAAGGCCGCTGAACAAGATTTCAAAATCGGAGATGTGTTTTGACATCTGTCAACTGTCAAATCTACTGTCAAGTCACGTATTATAAAATAAAAATCAGGAACCAGGCGTTCATTGGCTGCTTTAGGAATATCAATACCAATAAAGTGAAGTGGAAAAAATGATGACATATAGCACATCCCGGCACTCTATTGACAGCTGGCAATATCGAATATTAACATTTATATTCGACGTCGACGCACTTTCTAAGGGCTCGTGAGCACAGTTTGTCAAGTGTATGGAGTGCATGCAGCGAGTTGACTGCTCTTTTGGCAACCGACAGCTGTCAAAGAATCTATCGCCACTGAAATCGTGATCAGTCAAAGGATCTATGGCCATTGAAATCGTGATCAGTGATAACCACGAAAACTCATAAAATGACTGGCAGCTCATATTTATATGACATTTACACCATCTTCACAGTGTATTGGCTGGTGCCAACTGCCAAAATATATATCAGTTTCATCGTAAGTTGTGACTAGAGCACCCCAGAAAATGAAATCAGCGTTTTTTCTAGAATTGCAACTATAGCGTGAATCTTGACAGCTGTTTTTACAGTTGGCAGCTGTCAAAAGCCATTTTTGACAGTGGATTCACACATAGCGACCCCAAAAACTTATACCTAACATAGGTAAAAAAATTTCGGGTGACCTATTTTTTTCTCGGAAAAGTCATTTTTTTCATCTTTGATTTTTAATAACAAATTCCCAGTAAAGAACCGACAACACCCATTTTTCATGTTAGACATGGCCTAGGGTTCAAAATATCGGCATTTGATAGAGAGAACCTAGGTGGGAAGTATATGTCCCACCGTCCAACAAAGGGTTTATTGTTGTTAATGTAGAAATAAAAAATTGTAACTTTTCATTTCGGTAAAATTTGCCTGCTAAGACAACTACAGATGAAATAATACTTCCTTATAATAATAATAAATAATACCTTCTACCTACTACAGATGAAATAAAGTTGCCAATACCTCCCCATGAGGTCTTAACAGCATCCTCATTCCATTCATCACCACCGGTAGCTACATTTTCGGCAGCAACCTCCTCAGCCCAGTTGGTAGCCTCTTCAACTGGATGATCAACGACCTCAGGGTCAATCTTGGGTGCTGACAAGAGTTCTTTCTCGTTATCAGGATAGCGATAGAAGAACAAGTCAACAACGATGGGCCATTCCACGTTGCCTGAGATGGTGCCGCGAAGACGTAGCACTTTACGAGACAACAACCTAATGTGGTGGTTCTATTAAACCGATGAAGTGAGGAGACTTGTTATTGCATGGAATAGCAATATCAATGTAACGCAATGACGAATCAGTATTGGTGAAAGCAACGACTGGGATGTTTACATATGAAGCTTCCATGATGGGCTGATGATCGGTCATAGGGTCGGTGACAACCAACAGACGTGGCTCGCGGAAAGTGGACTGAATCTGATTGGTGAATGCATCGGCAGTAAAACGACCAGCAATTGGGGTGGTGTCGATGTACTTGGCGAACTTCAAGACGTCACGTTGACCAATGGGACGAGATGAGATGACGAAAACATCCTGTGGATATTCTTTGGCCAACATCAGCTTCTTCCAGGTCTTGCCCAAGTTAAGAATGTTCATGTCATCGAGACGGCGTTTATATACGTATTGTTCCATCTGGAAGTTAACATTTTCCGAGCCCAAAGGGGTGGTTGCAACCGACATCTTTGTGATATCATCCTCTTTGAGGGATAAAATATCCAAACCTCCCGACATTTTAACGTATAAAGAGTTACGAAACGTTGTCGATGCCACTGGGAGCTATAATAAAATGGAGTTAATTGGATGAATGGAGTTCGATATTAAAGAATTAAGTATATATCAATGTTTTTGTTGCAAAGAGTGCAACTTTTTTGCTCCAAAGGTCATTGGGGTTAAGCACCCCGTTCTAGTACTCACCCACCATAGCCCAGTTACTACCATCCTAATGTACCATTCTAAGATCAAAGCTCGCAAAAAATAATTTTCTCAAAAAAAAAAAAAAAAAAAAAAAAAAAATAAAAAAAAATTCTTTAACAAAAAAAATTTTTTTTTTTATCGAAATTGTCATTTAAAAATGCTTCAGATTAGGTGGTGTTCAGCGTTCCTTTTTGTTTTTTTTTTGTTTTTGTTTTGATGTAACAACGTATACTTATCCTCGTTCTTACTCAAATTAATATCTATTTTCTTATTCTTAAGTTTAAACTTATCCCCTATCCTTATTCGGATGTTTTGACATTACATGTCTAACTACTTGCCCTGAACCTTGTCCAAATATCTGTTTTATTTATGTCCAATTTCCTGTCCTAGTTGCAATCCTTGTCCGCATCGTTGTTTAAATAATTATCTAAATCCTTGTCCCAAACCTAGACTAAATCCTTCTTCTAGCACTTTTTCTAACACTTGTCCTAATCCTACTTGTCCTAAGTCTAAATTTTTTATCTACTTGACCTAGCCCTTGTCCAAATCCCTTTCATAATACTTAGCCCAATCTATTTTCCTAACTTTTGTTTTCATTTTAGTCAATATTTTTATCCCAAACCTTGTCTGAAACCTTGTCTGAGCCCTTGTCTCAATCCTTGTTTGAATCTTTCTCTTAATCCTTGAGCAAATCCTTGTTCTAGTCTCTTGTTTAACTTTTGTATATATTTTTCCTGGTCTTAATAGTTGTATAATTCCTTGTCCTAAGCCTTTGTTTAATCCTTGTTATAATCCTTCTTTGAATTTGGATAAAATATTTTTTCTATGCTGTTGTGAATGTTGTGGTATATTAACATTTATCTTAGCGTTACTTTAGCTTAATTTAAGTGGTTCCCTGAGATACTGAGACGTCATTAAGTTTATTTTTTTATTTTTTTATTTTTTTTATTTTTTTATTTTTATCATGTAACCGAAAACCTCAGCTTTACTTTCATTGAGTCACTGAGTCACTGAGTTATAATACAGTGCAACGTTTTTTTATTATTGTTGCACTTCAACTGCCTTAAGCGGTTGCTTCAATGGTGTCATGACGCCAAAATATTTTTCAATTTTCGATATGAGATCAAAGACCCTATCTTTGCTGTCGTTAAAAAAATTTTCTGCATCACATCTATTGAGCGAGTAATAATTCCATGCAACAATGTATCATTTTTGTTACATAAGTTACTACCTTCGCGTCCTGACAACTTCATAACTTATTTTATATTTTTGTCGTCAGCCAAAGAATAATGTATTTACATTTAATAGATACATTTAATGTATCTCATATACTCACCGAGCAATTATTCAATGCAACATAACGTTGTGACGTCAAAATTTACTTGAAGTTGAAATGTATTTTTTAATTTTTTATTCCGTGAAATTATTTTTACAAAATCGAGCATCGAGCCATCGTTGTTTTCTTTCACCTGCTGTTTTGTTTTAGTCTCCTTGTAAGAATAGAATTTCTAGTACCTTTAACAAGTACCACTTATTGCACGTTTATGGCGCATCGATATGATTATAGCAAACACCCTCACACACTTACAAACGCTTTAAATTACATTCACACACAGATAACGTTGTCTAAAATACAATAAAAAGCATAAAAATAAATCATGCCACTTAATCGAAGAAGACGCTGCCCGCACCACACTAACAGCGGCAACGCCCACAAGATGATTGTCTGACACGCCAAACGGTTGGTAAACATTCAGCTTGAGCATGAAGAAATAAACTAAAAATAAGTATTTGGAAGATTATTTGACAGCTTGTTTACAAGCATCCAATCAATGGCATGACAAACAGCGACACACAAGCAAAATACAAAAAACACAGGAAACATGCATAAATAAATAAAAAAAAAAAAAAATAAAAAAGAAATATGCGCGCACACACAACTAAGATTGGCAGTATCTAGCGCACTAGAAACACACGCTTTACAACCCAAGTAGTTGCTGCTGCTACTTCTGCTGTTGCTGTTGATGATGCTCATCTTCATCATGTTTATGTCTCGAAAATAGGAAACGGAAGTAGCTATAGCATGAGCTATGTATGTAACAAACAAATAGGACGCAAGTAGCAACCGGTTAAGAGACAGCAAGAAATACCACAAAAAAAAAAAGAAAAAAAAAATATGAAAAAACAACAACATCTTTTAAGCCATTGCATCTTAATATGTGCATCATCAATGCGTGATTTCCGAGTAAAATCAGCCAATTTTGGAGCAAACATCATGCAGTCGCTTGCTGCTGATTTATGCGCATAAATTCGGCAACATTGAGAAAAACTCAGCAGCTGAAATCTTCGTTTCGATTGATTTTTGATTAGATGCGCGACTAGGCGGAACGAGTTGGCGCTCCGACAAAAGCATGCAAAGCTCTTCAAAAGTACTCAAGCAGTGTGCTGCAGAGTGTTCAAAAGAAATAATAAATAAAAACGTTTGTGTGAATGTGAGTGTGTGTGTGTGTGTGTTTTAAATTCAATTTATTCAACTTGTTATAAAATTTATTTTTATACATTTAGATACAAGTAAATTACAAATAAACAGCTGAATAAAACTTGAGTATTGCTTGAATACGCATAACTGGCTGTTGTGAATCGTGTATCCTTTCCTGACTGTTTGAATTGTCATTGTTGTTGTCTTATCAACTGCAAAGGGTTGCTTTATGTTGAGGGTTGCTTGTGTATGAGTGAGATTGTTTTTGTGTGAAATAATGTAGTAAATATCACGCATACGCCTGCGAGTACTGCTCATGGGGTATGATTTGCTTGCACTCATACACACACAAACACACACGCACACACACATACTCATATAAACACACATTCTTGACTTTTATATTCATGCATTTGCTTGAATAGCCAGTTTTTGCCAGCTTTATTCGCTTTAATTTGAATGTTTTTCCCTGCCTTTAACAAGCTCTTAACATGAAATAACCCTTTGATATGGAAGAGGGAAAGAAAAAGCTTTGCAAATATGTCTGTTCTAGCTGATATACACGGTGTTGCTCGGGGCATTAATTTTACAAATATTGGTATCTCAGTTTTGTTTTGATTTTTTTTTAAATTTGGGGATATTTATGGAGCAAAAGTAATAGCAAAGAAGTGACATCGTTTAGTTAAATTTTTTAATACATACAGCATATTTTTTAATATAAACATCATTGTGTATAGTTTTCACAATGAAAAAAAAATTCTAAAATATGTGTATGGCTGCCATGGGTGGTAAAAATTAGACTTTTATTCGAAATAGTGAATAAGTGTTTCACTCTTCAAAAGGAAGTTTAGCGACTTCAATTTCATTTTTCAAAAATTTCTAAAACAAAATAATTTTACTGCAGTTGAAATTTTTCAGTGGAAATAACCAGTAAAAAAAAATCAATTTTGGGAAATTGCAAAATAAGATTAATTTGTTTCTTACAAATAGGTTTTCGCTTGAAGCTATTGTAAAAGCATTGCTATTATTAGTAAAAGTAATTATTATAAATAAATAATTAAATTTTCAAAGACAAATGCTAAAATGTCCAATACTTTCCTATATCCTAAGACCGCCACACAAAATACACCAATTATATCATATTTATCACACCGAACCTATCACATAATACTCATCATAATATGTTCATCATAAAAAAACCATCACATACCATAATTACACTCCATAAAAATGCCATACCCATTATAAAGGGGTTTCCATTAAGGACTTGACAACTTTTTTTTTAAAAATAAAACGCAAACCATTTGAGATATTTCAAAAGCTTTATTATCGGCTTGAAGTACAATCAAAACATTTATGAATGAAACTTGACTTTGTTCACATGACTACCGCGGGCACGTATGCAGCGGTCGATTCGTTGGACCCAATTTTCGATGACTCGGCCACACATTTCGACCGAAACGGCCGCTATTTCATGTTCAATGTTGGCTCTGAACTCTTGCAACGTAGTCGAGTTGTTGGCATAGACCAATGACTTGACGTAGCCCCAAAGAAAATAGTTTAGAGGCGTTAAATCGCACGAACGAGGTACAATCGACTGGCCCATTTCTTGATTTAACATTCTCATCAAACTTACTCATCAATAAATCGATTGTAACGTGTGCTGTTTGGTTTGTGGTACCGTCCTGTTAGAATCACATGTCGTTCAAGTCCATATCTTCCAATTTGGGCCAAAAATAATCGGTAATCATGGCGCGATAACGATGGCCATTCACAGTAACGTTACGATTGTTATCGTTGATGAAAAAATATGGTCCAATGACGCTGCCGACATGCAAACCGCACCAAAGAGTTCTTTTTTGTGGATGAAGTGGTGATTCATGAAACACATGTGGATTTTCACCCGACCAATAACGCATATTTTGCTTATTGACGAACCAAGTGAGCCAAAAATGACCTTTGTCACTGAAGAGGACTTTGCGATGAAATTCATCATCTTAGCGCATCTTTTCCAGAGCCCAATCGGAGAACGTATGTCACTTCAAATGGTCCATTGGCTTCAATTCTTGAGTCAGATTGAGCTTGTATGGGTGTAAACTAAGATCCTTACACAAAATTTGACATAAAGTGGTCTGGGCGATGCCCAATTCTTGAAAACGCCGTGGAATTGACTGTTTTCTCACTGGTACGGTAACATCACACAGCGAATATGTAGACTCAAATTTTTGCACTGAACTTGTTATTGTCTGTCTATTAAGACGAGAATTACGACCGAAATTGCAGTTAACGCTCTTAAAGCTGCGATCACCGACTCCGAATTTCATTAGTATATTTTTATAATTTGCAAACGTTGTTCGTTCGTGTACTTTACCCTGATGAAAATATTGAGTTTACTGATTAAATAGACAGTGACAGTTTGATGATTAGTGAAAGGGTGCGTCCAGAAATTTAATTCAAAGCTATCAAGTCCCTATTGGAAAACCCTGTAGGAACCATTTTTTAAAAAAATTAAAAACTAAGATATTTTAAAAATTAGTAACTAAAATAGAATAATAACAGTACTTACATATCGCTTATCAGCAAACTGTTCGTCAAAAAATAAAATGGTGAAAAAAGTAAAACTCAAAAGTATTTTTTTAATTTAACACTCTCACGACAGATCAAGTGGTCGCACTATGTTTAGTTGCTACTAAACCTCTGCACAAATGCACTCGTTTTTTCCACAACAGTAGATCCAACAGTGCAGAGTTCAGAGCTTTTTACAGAACTCTGTTAGTCAAGCAGAGAGTATCCAAGTCATTTAATGATAACAAACGAACATTGCAGAGCACTCGTCAGCTTTAAATCAAACCATGTTCGTCGTTTGCTTTAACAGAACAATTACTAACAGCGAAAAATGCATCAATCACATCTAACACAACAGAACCTTGGGTAAGTAATTATTTCTACCATTGGCAAATAGAAATTTTATTTTTACGAATTCGGTGCTTTGGCGAATACTAGGTAAAACTGGGTCGCTGAATCCGAAATCGTTGTCAGTATTTTAAAATTATAAAATTTTTAACAAAAGGGTTGCCACCTTATAATGTATTTTTTACGAGTTTTAAACATTGTAAAACAGTTTAAGGGGGGTCACTGTTTTCGAATCTGATGTCAGAAATTTAGAATTAAAGACAGCTAAAAGGGTTGCCACTTAATTTTTTTCATTTTTATGAATTCGGTGCTTGGGCGAACACTAGGTAAAAATAGGTCGCTGAATCCGAATCCGTTGTCAGAATTTCAAAATTGTAAAATTTTTAACCCTGCAGGGTTGCCACCTAATAATATGTTGCCTTAAGAGTTTTAAACATTATCTAACAGTTTAAGGGGGTCGCCGATTTCGAATCTGGTTTCAGAATTTTAAAATTAAAAATAGCAAAAAGGATTGCCACCTAATTTTTTTTTTTTTTATGATCTGTGCTGGGACGAACACTAGGTAAAAATGGGCCGCTGAATCCGAATCCGTTGTCAGAATTTAAAAATTATAAAACTTTCAACAATGCCAAAAGAGTTGCCAACTAATAATAATTTTGATATGCTGATTTCGGATTCAGCGGCCCATTTCTACTTAGTGTTCGCCCCAGCACCAAATGCGTAAAAATAAAAAAAAGTTAGGTGGCAACACTATCAGCTGTCTTAAGCTTTAAAATTCTGACATCAGATTCAAAATCAGAGACCCCCTAAAACTGTTAGATAATGTTTAAAACTCTTAAAGCAAGTTCCTACCGAGTTTCATTGATTTGTGACTTATAGTTCGAAAGTTATACCAAAAATTTGGGCTGCTAAGAAATGCCACACCCCTCTTTCAATACCCATAAAATGTGACCAGTGGAATGGTACGTGTGGTTTGAGGTAGAATTTCCGAGGCTGTGAGAAATATAACTCTAAAGTTATTTGTTATCGCAAATTTGGGTTGTATGGTATGTACCACGCCCACCATAGATATTCGGTGCACTCCTTCTCCTTAAACTTATTGATTTAAAAATTATCAAAATTATCAAAATCGGTTGGGAAATACGGGAGAAAATGGCTTTAAGCTGTTTTGCCTACGTCTATTTACAATATATAGAAAATTATTAAAAACGGAAAAAATGCATTTTCATACTAAACAAATAATTCTCCTATTATAATTTGAATAATTAATAAGAAAATCCCGTTTTTTTGGCATTTGAAATATGCACCTAATGATTTTTTACAAGTAAATGTAGAATATGAAACCTAAAGACACAGCATGACTCCAAGCGTTCTGCTGTTGTTTACATAACTTTCAAGTCAGTGCACACTTCTTTGTCGAATCGTGCCTAACATTGCTTTGGTTTTAGTTAGTTCTTGTTCTGCTCAAGCGACGAGTGCTCTCTGTAGTGTTAGGCTTGATTTCATTGATGAGAGCAAAACATAGCAAAAGCTTGCACCACAAACGAGTGCTTTGAAACGCATTTCAAGCGCACTCGTGCAGAGGTTTAATTGCTACAACGAAATATTCTTCTTCCCATTTGTCTTGAAACACTCCCTTTTCGTCGGACATTTTTCAATTGCATTTTGAAGACACTCCCACCATTATGGGTAATTAAAATATAAGAAAACAATGTTTTATAAGAAAGCAAAAAAATGCTGTTGTATCCGTGTTCACAATTACGTACTTTAGTATCATTTTGGATACTTTTTCAATCCTTAAGTACGGAGTACAAAATTCTGTGCGTCGAAGCCGAAACGAATCTAACGATATTTTAAATTTATAACGATTTTTTAAAATCATATTTCTGTAGCTCGTTTCTGTATCTTTTGTGACAAATAGTCACTTTTTCTGACGTCACAATGTTTCGTTAAAAAATACTCACTTTTGCGAAAGCTAATGTTTTTGTAACTGATAAGTGAGTAAATAGTGGCCCGTGATAAAAAAAAAACACAAGCAAAAGGGAATATATGAAATTGCAACAAGTTACAGAGGAATCTATATGAAGTTGAACGTGGTTCTTCTACTTACTGATGTTGACATGATATTTAATACACAAGCCTTATCTACACATTGCGATCCGAGTATTCTTTTAATGCGGTTGATTATGTTATGATAGAAATTGTAACATGGAACCAATCTCCCTATGAAAAATTTTAGTTTGTATATTCAAAACTATGTTCATTGTAGTACATATAATATTGTGTTCGTAGATATATCATTGAAAATGAATTGCATAAGCAAGCAAAAAATTTTCTCACATAATAATGACGTCACAGTGAGAAAATCTGGTGAGAACTGCGGTAAGAAAAGTTACATAAACAAGTTACTGATAATAAATGTGTTTAGGGCCGTACAAAAAAGCTTTGCGGGCCGCTTACGGCCCGCAGGCCACTGCTTAAGTATGGTTGGTCTAAAGTCTCCAGTTAATAGTATCAAGACACCGCCAAACAAGTCTTGATTTTCTCGTAGATCTTTATTGTTCTATACAATGCTTCTAATGATTTTTTTAGCGATTGGACGTTCATTCCAATTGAATATATGGTGTGTTTAATATTTATAACCCACCCCAATAATGTTGATATATTTCACTCCTAAGGTTATGCATTGTTTTATTCTGATTAAAAAAGATATAGAAAAAAATAAATTCAGTATTCCGATCATAATAACTGAATATATTTAAAATCAAGACCCATGAAATGTAAATATTATTATGAAATAAAAATAAATATTATTATGAAGCGTTTCATATTTATAACCCAGGCTTCATTTCTTTGTATTTAAAACTTTTCAAAATTAAAAACCATTATAATATAATTAAAATAGCATTTACAAGTTAATATGGAACAAATTAAGTTCTGTAAAATATCGTAGTCCAAATTGTCCCAGGCATTAATGATGTCATTTTGTAAATCCTCAACGTTGTTGTATTAGTCTGTTGTATTGTCAGCATAAATGCGACGAACCAGTATTCCGCATAGGTTTTTTATTGGGCTTAGGTCTGGGAAGCGCACTGGTCACTTCAAAATTTTAAGTTTTTTTACGCACGAGTCTAGCATTTGCTTCCGCGCTAGTGTGTATTCGGGCATTTTCATGCTGGAAAATGCAGTTTTTGTCATGTGTTGTCGTAAAATATGTAGTAAACTGCTTTGTAACACAATTATGTACTCGGCACTATTCATCCTAGATGTTATAAACTGGATTTCCAGAGTCCTATGCGCTGAAAACGCTCCCCAGACCATTACTGCCTAACCACCAAAGTTCCGCTTTGAGAAGTAGCGAGTTCTTTTTGCAAATATCACCAATAAAAGTGTGAGCCGTCTGGTCCATCAAGGCTCCACTTTTTTTTTCATTAGAAAATATGACCTGCAATCATCAGAAACATAAATTTTTTTGCAAATAACAGTTCTGTAACTCATTTCACTTACAGAGGACCAATCAGTATCCATATTTTGTTCACCAAATTCCAGTCTCGTGGTCTTTTGGCCTTTAAGGATCCTTGGAATTGCTTTAATTTAAGCTTGACAAATATCATGGCATCGTTGCAACACACGCCAAACTGTTGTTTTTGACACTTTCTTGTTCTGTTTTGACAAAATTTTGCCTTTTTCTACTTCTGACAAAGTTTTACCACGCGGCATACCTAGGCATACATAATAGAACACTATTAGATGTTATTCTTAAAAAAAATGTTACATAATACAAACCTCTTTTTTATTAGAAGAAACTGCGACTGGGTTATAATTACGAAACGACAATTGCAGTTCCTTAAAATGAATCACACGTTTCGTTTAAATATAACGGGATTTTTGAAGATCATGACAAAACAGGGCACCTTATAAGTAGATGATAAAAGGCACCTTATAAATAGATGATTTTATTTAATTTCTCTTTCGTTTTTATTAAAATGTTTTTGAATGTTTTAAATTTTTTTTTAATGTTTTTTTGTCTTTACCTTCGTACTGTAATTAAAAAAAATAAATAACTGGCCATTTCAGCCCTTGAATATAGTCATTTTTCTTTGCGATGAGCCAAAATTAAAGAACACTAACAAAAAACAACAACACAAACCGCACTCGTTCAGTGTTCAGCATATTTTCCAGCGAATTTTACAAAAACAAATGCATGCAAAGCCACTCGATGATGTCGATTCTGAAGCTAATTGTGCCGTTACTAGTATGTCGAGTAATTTTTCATTCAAGCATTGTTAGTGTACTTTATTGCATGTCATTTTATTGCATTGTAATTGTTTTTTTGTCGAAAACAACAATGAGCAACGTTTTGTTTTCGTTTTTTAGTTTTTTTAACACTTCGACTCCGAACGACCGACTCCGAACGGCGATGAACGAAATGTTCTTATTCTCAAGAAGCCTTACATGGCATTTTGATTACTCTCTGAGGTTTGCCATTGTCTGCAGAGAGGTGGCGGCCGTACAGAAAAATTATTTTAATTCAAATAATTTTCTGTCGCTGCTGGGGTTCGAACCTGGGTCTCCAGGTTCGTTGACATAGCGACCACGCACTTTAACCAACTACGCCACGGACGCCACGGACACCACGGCGTTCTTTTTTTATTTCGTACTGTAATTATCTAAGTTTAAAAGAAGAAACCAACTAAATTGTGTAACGACTCTCTGTTTACCTGGCTGTCCCTGGCTGTTTAGGGTCGTTCACAAAAATTTATATTTTTTTTTGACACTAAATCAGTTTACTTTTAATTCTTCCTTATAATTTTATTACCCTTAAACCTAACAACGGTTATAGATATAAACTTATATATATAAGTAATTTTTAATATCATAATAAATTCATGTCATATCAAATAAATATTCATTTATATTTCATCTTCACCGAGTCGTTGCTTTTTATAATCCTGGACTGACTGTGAGAGTCGTTGTTCGAGCGGTGGTGGTGAGGCGCGAGCGTTTCCGATGCCGTGTTTTTATCTGTCTAGTAGTGAAGTCATATACCTTATAATTACTTGAGAAAATTATTAAAGAGGCACGAATAGGGTAAAAACCTCGCTATTGTGATGTAATTACAGCTTAAACGCCTTATAGTTACTTGATAAAGGTCCTTAAAGAGTCACGAACAGGGTGAAAACCTCGTTATCGTGATATAACTAGTAATAGTTGATGGAGTAGATAGGTTAAAAACCACGTAACTACTATATACGTAGAGAGTAACACTGTTAGTTAGTGGTGCTACTGATACTTTACTGACAATACTTTCTCCTTAAAGAGGCACAAACAGGGTAAAAACCTCGCTATCGTGATATAACTACATAGTGATAGTCGACGGAGTAGACAGGGTTAAAACCACGCCACTACACAGAAAAAAAAGAGTAGAACTTTTACCTAAAAATGTAGTCAATTCAGCTAAAGTAATCCGGTGATTTTCAGTCAACGAATTCGATTAGGTGCGCTACCAATTTCTAAATGTTAATTATATGCAATTATATTGGGTAGTTTAACTGCGAGAGTAGCTAAAAAACCTAAATATTTAGGTGTACCTTCAACCATAAAATAGATAAGACACATAATTTATTAGAAGAATAAGCTAATTTTTTTAAACTATTTCTGTGTAGAAAAATCATCTAATTATTTAGATAGCATTCCCACTTAAGAGTGGGAATGCCGTGCAAAAAATATGTTTTTTGTTTTGCAATTTCTATTTTGAAGTGAAACTTTCCCTCCTTAGGTGACTTTACTTCATTTCGTCACATGATAGAGAAGAAAGATTTGTTTTATAGTAGATAGAATGAGAGAGATATATACATTGTATAAATGACTGAAAAATTTCTTTGCCACCGCTGAGATTCGAACCAACCAACGCCTTATCTATTGAGCTAAATTTCTAATACAGAAATTAACTCTACATACCAATTAATCAAATTGCTGTAGATGCCCATAATTTCAGAGTTGTGGACCTCATATTTTTATATACATTTTGTTCACAAGTTATCAAACGGCGTAACAGCACAGCGGTAAAGCGTTTGACTATAACGCAAGCGGCCCGAGTTCAATTCTCGCGTTAGACTTTACTTTTTGTAAAATTTTCTCACTTTGTTTTTATTTATGTTTTTTATAGGAGAGCGCTGTGCTCCTATAAAATTCAAATACGGGGAAAAAACAAGTTGTAAGGAAAGCATTTGATTTATCCACGTAAATATTTAAATAAAATTTATACTGAGGCGTGGATAATGCTAATATGCGTTATTTCCCTAGTGTACGAACAAATCGACAACTTGCATTAGGTAAAATAACTAGAAGAATTAGATGATTTAATAAGCAAAATTTTAGTTGAATTAACTAATTGTAATTAGGTGAATTACCTAATGCATGATTGTTAAAATAACTGTGTAAGTAGAAAAGTTGTTGAAAAGATTAGGTGAAATAGAAACTTTCACATTAGCTAAACTAGTTTAGGTAATAAATCAATTCTTTTATTTTCTGTGTACTATAGAGGTAAGATAAGTCTGATACAAATAATTATTGAATATGAAATGAAAATGATAGCAAGATAGGATAGATGGTAAGAGACCACAGACGGAAGTTAAACGCTGCTCACTGTTCGCCATTTTCCCTTATTTAGGCGTTTTCACGGCTTGCCACCACCGTGGCTCTTGACTGACTGCCTGGTTTTTCTGCCTGGCTAGGCGAACGTGTGGCGTGATCGACATCTCACGTTCTCTTCTCACACTCGCCTTTTTTTTCCGTTCGCGAGTGGTGTGATTGACTTCTCTCTTTCTCTTTTCACACTCGTCTGTTTGTGTGTATCGTATCACGCGAGTTTACCGTTTCCCTTGGAACACGTGCATACATGAAAATAAAAAAAAAATATAACTAAAATACTCTTAAGTCTATGGCAAAAAAAAAAAACAAATGCCTTGTCGTGGAGTTCGCAACCTAAGGGAGGTACTACCCTATTATTCTGAAACAAAAGTATTTTCAAAAACTTAATTATTCAAGTAGGCTTGTATCGTATATACTTATATATAACTATATATATATTTATATATAAATAAGTATATTTAAGGAAAAATGTTTTAAAATATAAAAAAAAACCATTTTCCATACAATAAAAAACATAAGTTGTGTACAGCCTGCCGTTGCATGGCCAAGGTAAGTTCAGATCTCCCGTCTCTCGGTGTTGGGCTGAAATAAAGGTGGAAGCACATTATGTAGGTCAAAAGTTATGACCAAAATTTTGGTCCTTACAATTGATTGAAAATTATGGACAGCACAGGGAAATAGACCCTATTTGACACTTTGTTTTATATAGGGTGTTTTATTTAGGGGTTTGTTTTTCGAATAGAGATAAAACTGGCATTTTGTGGTCAAATCTGGCAACTCTAATGTCATTTATGTTCAGTTTGGTTTGCCATTTCATCATGAACAGGTTGACAAAAGAACAACGCTTGCAAATCGTGCAAATTTATTTCGAAAATAATGGTTCAGTTCGCGAAGTTTACCGCGATTTTCATCGCAAAATTTTGTTCAGTGATGAGGCTCATTTTTGGTTGAATGGCTACGTCAACAAGCAAAATTGCCGCATTTGGAGTGAAGAGAATCCACATGAGATCCTTGAGACACCATTACATCCACAAAAACTGACTGTTTGGTGTGCTCTATGGGCTGGTGGAGTCATTGGGCCATACTTCTTCCGAAATAATGCTGGAGAGTCAGTTACCGTTAATGGAGACCGGTATAGAGCCATGATAACCGACTATTTTGTTCCCGAATTGGATGGCATGAATGTGGATGAGTTGTGGTTCCAACAAGACGGCGCTACATGCCACACAGCGCACGTCACAATCGATTTATTGAAGGAAACATTCGATGAGCGCATAATTTCGCGGAATGGACCTGTCAATTGGCCACCAAGATCGTGTGATTTGACACCATTGGATTATTTTCTTTGGGGATATGTGAAGTCGCTCGTCTACGCCAACAAACCAGAAACGTTAGGGGACTTAGAGGCCAACATTCGTGGCGTTATTGCCGACATACGGCCCCATATGCTCGAAAACGTGGTTGAAAATTGGACCTGTAGAATTGGCTTTATTCGAGCCAGCCGCGGCGGCCACATGCCCGAAATCATATTTAAACATTAATGGCATAAAATGATCCTTCCAATAAAGCCAAATTGATGGACATTAAAACGATTTTCTTGTGTTTTATTTCAATTCGAAGTTCTATACCTCTAAAAAAAACACCCTTTATATATGTATAGTTTTTCATGTGCCTCAATTAAGGACTTTTAGCAATAATAATATTAAATAATTTGGCCTTCTAAAATGTTCGTTATTTAAATATGACATAAATCGCAAGGTTGTTGGAAAATATGCTGCGACTCCTTTCAAGAGCTAAAAGATAAATATAAGTGGTAGACATGAACGAAATCTGTTCTGTGGCTTTTATTAGATATTGCGGTCAAACAAACAAACAAACAAACAGACGAACAAACAACCAGAAAATGAGTTTCTGTTTTCATTATAGATAAAGTAAATTTGAAATTGCAAAAAGGTTCCTTCCACCTAGCTGCTTGGCTGCCTGACTGCCATTTTCTAAATAAATATTGACTTCCTTTTCGAATAAATTTTTGTAGTCTTTTAGTTGTTAGTGGAGCTGCAATTTATTTTGTCTCTTCTAAAAATATTTTGACAATGTTGGTAGGATTTATTATTTTATTTTATTTTCAAAACAAATAAATAATTAAATGATGTACTTTTATTAACTAAGCGAGAGCTTTCTTGGAAAAACATGACCCTTACAGCTTTATTTTCAGTCAAGGTTATGCTGTTTGTTTTTGTTGGCCACATCATAAATCAGCCACCCAATCAATAAATAGCAGAACAATAAATTCAGAAAACATAACTGCAACATCAGGATAAATTATTGAAAGGTACAACTAACAAAAAACAAATGTATTTATTTATACTTACATCTGCTGTCAGTTATCATGACAGCAATTCGGCTCACTTGCTTCTTCTTTGTTGCAGCACATGTTGTTGTTTTTGCTGTTGTTGTTTTTTTGTTGTTTAGTGGTTGTTTTATTTTCTAATTTGCCACATAATGAGGTCAAACGAGATTATTTTGCGAAATCAAAGCACGTTTTGTAGCGCTAGATAGCATACGTAAGAATTTGTCCCACAAATAAATTGGTCACACATGGAACAGCGCCAAGGGAGCAACACACAAAGACACCAAACAAGACAAGCCAAGGCATACATTAGAAAGATATACAAAGCAATGAGCTGATATTTACTTCATTATGATTTATGTGTTTTTTATGGCTACAATGCCAGCAAACAATATGGAAACAGGTGTGTATGTGTGTGTGTGTGTGTAGGATCGACTTTGTGTGTATACAAGTGGTTGTTGGTATTACAATGTATTTATACATATGTGTCATAAATCTTCGGTGGTTAAATGTTTTTTGTTATATTTATCTTCTTTTGAAGGTCAACCTGTGTTGATAAATTTCTTTGGCACAGCATTGCGTATGAGTAACATTTAATTCTTCTTAGAGCATATTTTACTGAGACATACTTCGACTTCTGTTGACATTGTCTGAAGCCTTAAAAGTAACTTTTGTAAATACTTTTACGTATATCATTAATAAGAATTTTATGATGGTATTGATTCAATTGTGGTACCAAATAATTTTATCTTGAGGTCCATCAAACAGAGGCAAATCGAAAAATTATGAGAAAAATAATCTCGCATCAAGGAATTTTAGTTTCCGTTTGAATTTATGTTTTAGTAGTTACATCAGAAAGTACATGTTGCTAAAAAGGATGCAATTGGCTGTGCTATGGACAAAGCCATTTAATTTATGGATAAATTTAGTAAATTTAAAAAAAAAAATGTTTAGTAAATTTTAACCAAAAAATTTGTATGGGATCCCCCCTAAGGAGTGGTCGGAAGCAATAGGCGTCAAAAGCAAAAAAGTTCCTTTTGCAAAGGTAATGGGCTCGGTGATACATATTAACCCTCTCCGGCACTATCTTAAAGGTCATATGCTCAGGTGTATGGAATAAACACAAAAACCATAAAATTTGTATGGAAGCCCCCCTAAAGAGTGTTCGGAGGGAGTAGGTGTCAAAAGCAAAAATGCTCCCTTTGCAAAGGTAATGGGGGTCAGTGATATATATTAACCCTCTCCGGCACTCTCCGGAATAAATATTTTGCTAAATATGTTTTAAAAAAGATGTCATAAAAAGCGAATTGAATAATTATTTTATTATGTTAATGTTTATGTTTATGTTTATGTTTATGTTTATGTTTATGTTTATGTTTATGTTTATGTTTATGTTTAGGTTTATGTTTATGTTTATGTTTATGTTTATGTTTATGTTTATGTTTATGTTTATGTTTATCTTTCTGTTTATGTTTATGTTTATGTGTATGTTTATGTTCATGTTTATGTTTATGTTTATGTTTATGTTTATGTTTATGTTTATGTTTATGTGTATGTTTATGTGTATGTTTATGTTCATGTTTATGTTTATGTTTATGTTTATGTTTATGTTTATGTTTATGTGTATGTTTATTTTTATGTTTATGTTTAAATATAAACATAACTTATTCATTATCATTTCTTACTGCAATAAAAAGTTTAGTTTGTGAAACTTAACTCATAGTCTTCATTTTTGTTTTTACTTATTGTTTTAATTTTTAAAACTTTTCTTAATTTTTTAAAATCTTTTATTGTTTTTTTCTTTATATGCTGTTTTTGCCTTGTTAAGCTTTAGCTTTTGCTTTAGGTTTGGTGTTTGCCTTTGCCAAATATTTTTCGCCTTAATATTTTTTTTGTTTTTTTTTCTACAAAAGTTTATGCAGTGATCAGATTTTGATACGTTAAATTCTTGTTTAAGATAATTTTTTTTACGAGGAAGTAGGTTTTGATTTTGTTATCAAAGTAACGCCTTCTCAATAAATCACGATACTCGTATTTCTATTACTTTACTCATCAAAGGATGAGGCAACATTCCAAGCTGCTTAAACTTTTTGCTTTTATTTTCAGTATCAGAAAAAATTCATTCATCTGCTTACAGAGGATATCACTAACAAAATATACGCAGCCATCAAACAAACCACACACGCTAAAAACAACCTACTCATTTACTTCGTAAAGTTCAAGATTAACTGATAGAAAACTTTTTTTCACAAAACAAAAACCAAAGCATTAGGTTAAAGAAAACACATTAAAAAATAAAAAATAAAAAAAAAATTTAAAAGTTTACGCACTACACACTGGTGGCAAACTTATAGAAAATCCGCCAAGTGCAGATAAAGTTTTCAACTAATTTTGTGCTTAAAGCCTGTTAATGAATAGAGCAAAATTAAGAAGGAAAAACAAAAGTTATCAAAAAAGTTTCGAAAATTAATCAGCTACAGGCAACATGTTAGTTATTTGTGCAAAAACAACATCAATAACAACAACAACAACTAATGTTTAATTTATTGATGGCACAGATTAATAACAACGTACATAAAAAAGTTATCTCAACAGCACAGACAAAAACCATTTTTTTTCACATATAAATAACATTTTACCTTTATTTATTATGTTCTATTTATTGACAGTATGTTTATTTATGCATGTATTGATGTGTATATCATCATAAATTAATGAAAACAGCAAAAATAATAACTGTAAAAATATGACATAAAATAAAGTATTAATGAAAAAAAACCTTGTTTGCATAAAAATTTAAACTGCATTCAACTGCAACAATAATGAATGATAATTGAATTATTTTGCAACGAACACAGACAAAACTCACAAACATGACTTTCATTCATTCACATTCGCATTCACATAAATACGTTTGCAGATATCTACATGCAAACGTTAAAATTGATATCTGTACGTATGTGTGTGCGTATGTTTTATATAGACTTAATACAATAAAAAAGTCGATTTGCTTGCAGAATATTCAGCTATCATTCATTCGCTTTAATTAAATTTATAAAATTTACCTTTACAGCTTTTTCCTTTTTAAAAATATAAAATTTACCTTTACAGCTTTTTCCTTTTTAAAAATCAATAATTTTTACTTGTATCCCGCACTGCGACTTAATATTCTGTCTTCTGTCAGCATTATTAAAAGATTTATTCATGCACCATAAAATATGAAGCTCGTAAACATCTTTAAGATACTTTTAATAATGTTCTTAATTTATTCTAGAAATTCAACGCAGCTAAATTGTGCGTAGCTATAAATGCTGACTTTGCAGCAAGCAAACAGGATAATAAAAAAAGGACATCTGTCAGCTGAAATTCAATCTGCGTTGGAAGAAAATATACGTAGACAACGTGTGTACAAGAAATAAGATTTTCATAGAAATGGTGTTAAACGATAAGATGAGAAAAGAGAAAATATGAGCTGAAAAGGAGGAGATGAGAGGCGATAGATAATATTATATAACGTAAGACGATACCCATAGATGAAATAAGATAAGAAACATAATGAACATAATAAACATAATAAACATAATAAACATAGTAAACATAATAAACATAACATAGCACAACAAAACATAAGGTATTAATAGAATATATGGGGTTAATATAACAAAACAAAACATAACATAGCATAGCATAAGAAAACATATCATAAGATAACATAACATAACATAACATAACATAACATAACATAACATACCATAACATAACACAACACTACATAACATAACTTAATATAACATAACATAACATAACAAAACATAACATAACATAACATAACATAACATAACATAACATAACATAACATAACACTACATGACATAACATAGCATAACATAAAAGATCACTACATAACATATAACAAAACATAAATAACATAACATAACATAACATAACAACACATAACATAACATAAAATATCAAAACACAAAATATCATAGCATAACGTAACAAACATAACATAACATAATATAAAGTAAAACAACATGATATAGTGTAAGGTAACATAACATAATGTAACACAACATATCACAAAATAAAATACCATGCCATAACATAACATAACATAATATAACATAACAAAACATAACATAACATAACTTAATATAACATAACATAACATAACATAACATAACAAAGCAAACCATAGCGTATAACATAACATAACATAATATAACATAACATAACATAACATAACATAATGTAACACAACATGATATAATGTTAGATAATATTATTTACCATAACAAAAAATAGCATAACGTAAAATAAAATAATATTCCTATCAAAACATAATGCATCATAACTTAGCATGACATAAAACACCCTAAAATAAAATTGAATTAAATAACAAAAGATAACATAACGTAATATAAAACAAGATAATTACAATTTTTCGATATTATATAAAATAATTTAAAAATGGGAATTTTTCAGAAAATATCTTAGTTTTTGTTTTTTTTTAATTTTTTTCTTGTAAAATACATAATAACCAATAATGTAGAAATTTTTTAATTTTTAATTTTTTTCAAGAAATGAGCCTTATTAATGTTGGTCCATTGCTAACTTTCTAAATCGCTAAATAGGGACTTAAAGAGATGTAACATACCCAAAAATAATCAAAACCAAAAGAATAACATTTTATAGTTGTTGGCTCCAGGTGAAATTCCTTTAACCCTTTCAGACCGTGATGCATCGTTTGTGCAAGTAGGTTCTATCTTTAATATTTCCACTTTTATTTAATGAATGTTATAAAGAACGAAATGAATCGATTGTGCTTGTTATTGTTTACTTTTGTTTCTCACACTGTTCCGCGATTCACTTTACCGTTACTTGAACACGAGTGGAATTCTTGATAAACTTTTTAGTTTTGTCAAAATGAGTCGCAGAGGTAAGTTGTGTCTTCAATTTCAAAAACATAAACAGTGTAAAACTAGTGAAGTTAACGCATTTGAACTAAAAAAATAATAAATTTTGATGTTTCAAATAAATTTGAATCATTTGGTGCTAAAAAAATGGGTTTCAGATAAAGTTTTAAACGAGTGCATCAAAATTGTGCGTGTCCTGAAAATCCTTGAAGGATATATAAATTACGAAACCTAAGCATTGAGAATATTTTCATACCATATAACGACCATCGTTCCAAAAATCATAAAAAAATGTTCAGTAGATAAGCGTCGGGTCTGAAAGGGTTAAGTAAGTAGTAAAGTCGTAAGAAATTAGACAGAAAAACGTTAAGACTTATGAGCTGAAAGCAGAGGCTAAGGAATTAAGAGATAGAATTAAAAGTTAAAAGTTAAGAGTGAAAAGTTGAGAGTTAAGAGTCACTATTTAAGAGTTAAAAGTTAAAAGTTAAGAGTTAAGAGTTAAGAGTTAAGAGTTAAGAGTTAAAAGTTATGAGTTAAGAGTAAAGAGTCAAGAGTTGAGAGTTAAGAGTCACTATTTAAGAGTTAAAAGTTAAAAGTTAAAAGTTAAGAGTTAAGAGTTATGAGTTAAGAGTTAAGAGTTAAGAGTTAAGAGTTAAGAGTTAAGAGTTAAGAGTTAAGAGTTAAGAGTTATGAGTTAAGAGTTAAGAGTTAAGAGTTAAGAGTCAAGAGTTGAGAGTTAAGAGACACTATTTAAGAGTTAAAAGTTAAAAGTTAAGAGTAAAGAGTTATGAGTTAAGAGTTAAGAGTTAAGAGTTAAGAGTTAAGAGTTAAGAGTTAAGAGTTAAGAGTTAAGAGTTAAGAGTTAAGAGTTAAGAGTTAAGAGTTAAGATAATAGAGTTGAGAGTTAAATTAAGCTTTTCATATTGCGAAAAAAATGTTATTTTCTTTCTTCCATTTAACTTCCTTTGAAACATACACCTAATAGCTCTGTTCTTTCAACAATTATTGTTTTCATTGGAATTTTTTTTTTTAGCATTCACAATATGAACAGTAATTTGCTTTATTGAGAATTTTTGCTTTGTTATATTAACCTTTATATCGGTTCGTGACATTAACTCTGATGACCAACCTAATGTTTAAGGTAATGTTTACGAATATTATGAACAGAATCAAATTTTATTAACCTATTTAAGCCGTATTCAAAGACCGATACAAACAAGCAAGCACGCACCAATGCAAGCACATAAAGAACAAAACTAACACGCTATCTATTTAAATATGGTTGTATGTGTGTGGTAAGTTTACTAAACAAACAGTGTAATTTAATTCCAATCATGTTAAGCGTGTGCACGTACACACAACAGGTGTATGTCTCTATGTATATACAAATATATTAATGAGTTCATATAAGTGTGTGTTTTGGCATTAGTTTTTTGCTTGCGCGTGTGTGTGCAACATTAAATTTGTTCTGATGCTTTGTTTGTATTTAGCTAAAATTAGCATTAAAACCTCTAGCTGTTGCAGAACAAGCGTTGTAGAACTAACTAACTCTTGAAACTTGAACAATCCAAAAACAATTTAGGCTACAATTTATTGCATACATGCAGGTGTGCATGTTTAATAGTAAATGTGTGTGTGTATGTGTGCGGCTTTATTGTTTTCGCCAAAAACACTAAATTAACTAAACACAGCAATTAATAGACAAATGTGGCCACAGCTAGCACCACACACAGCAGCAGTCTCTACATTTTTTTTTTCTGGTCACAGCGTGTTTTTGACACCAAGGACATAATGTTGTTTTTGTTGTTTTTTGTTTTGCTTTCTGTTTATTGCAGCTATTTATTGTAAATTAGTTCGATAAAATTGGCTCTTTAATAAAACGCTTACAATAATTGGTTGACAACAAAAAACATGACAATAATTTATTTGTGGTTTTTTGCTAACTGTGGGTTTTTTGAAACAGAAAATTTAATAATATTGCTATCAATTTACATTAAAAAAAAAAAAAATAATAAAAAAATAACAATAAGTCAAAATATCGTAAAAATACATAAATTGCTTGGTAGTTGTCAAAGCTTTTATTAAAATTAGGTATGAGAAACGTTTCATATTTTTTTTTTGTAATTATCCTTTTTTAAAACGTTTTTATTAGCATCACTTCATTTGACTGTCCCGTACAAATGTTGGAATCTATTTTTAACCAACTTCCCGATGAGCTAGAGTTTGTAAACTTAAAATGTAGCTAAGAACTGGATGACAACACAATAAAAACTTATTTTCTTGTCTGTAAGTTTATTTGTTTGGCTAAAGTGCGAAATATATGATACATGCTTTCATACATTATAAAAATCAAACAAAAAAACTCAAAAGCCCATTGACATTTTTAAATGTAAAAAATTCACAACTGAATTGAATTTATTGCCTCATTAAGAAAATATTTTGACGTAGAATACGTCATTCTCGGAGGTAAATAGAGTGGTTGATAGTAATCAGGTGTCGGTATTTAGGTCACAATTTGAGCCTTTGGTGTGCCTAAAGTACTGATTGCACAATGTTGATGTTAGCACTTGTTGGTCTGCTTGATCCCCACTGGCAGAAAAATTCATGTTAGAACTCTCTAACTTATATAAATTTTACAAAATTACATGAAATATAAAGCCAACATTCGATGTTTTTGTTTGCTTAAGTTTGCTACCTATTTATCGACAGTTTCCGGTCTTATCGACAAAACCATAAAATTTGTATGGGAGCCCCTCTAAAGAGTGGTCGGAGAGAATAGGTGTCAAAAGCAAAATGTTCCTTTTGCAAAAGTAATGGGGGTCGGTCATACATATTAACCCTCTCCGGCACTCTTTTAAAGGTCATATGCTCAGGTGTATGGAATAAACATTTTGCTAAATATTTTTTAAAAAAGATGTCATCAAAAGCGAATTGAATAATTCTACGTCTTGTGTTACGACACATTCGAAACTTACTTACTTACTTATCTGGCGCTTACAACCGTATGTCGGTTTTGGCCTCGTATAAGAAATTGCGCCAGCCATTTCTGTTTTGCACTTGCTGGTGCCAGTTGGAAACACCAAGCGTGGTCAGGTTATCCATCACCTAATCCTTCCAACGAAGATGTGGGCGTCTTCTTATGCGTTGACCACCACCGGGCACTGAATCGAATATTTTTTTCGCTGGAGCGTCGTTTTCCATTCGCTCAACATGACCTAGCCAGCGGAGCCGCTCGATTTTAATGCGCTTAACTATGTCGATGTCAGCGTACAGCTCACACAGAAAATAAAAGAATTGATTTATTACCTAAACTAGTTTAGCTAATGTGAAAGTTTCTATTTCACCTAATCTTTTCAACAACTTTTCTACTTACACAGTTAATTTAACAATCATGCATTAGGTAATTCACCTAATTAAAATTAGTTAATTCAACTAAAATTTTGTTATTAAATCATCTAATTCTTCTAGTTATTTTACCTAATGCTAGTTGTCGATTTGTTCGTACAATAGGGAAATAAAGCATATTAGCATTATCCACGCCTCAGTATAAATTTTATATAAATATTTACATGGATAAATCAAAAGCTTTCCTTACAACTTGTTTTTTTCCCGTATTTAAATTTTATAGGAGCACAGCGCTCTCCTATAAAAAACATAAATAAAAACAAAGTGAGAAAATTTTACAAAAATTAAAGCCTCATTGCGAGATTTGAACTCGGGCCGCTGGCGTTATAGTCAAACGCTTTACCGCTGTGCTGTTACGCCGTTTGATAATTTGTGAACAAAATGTATATAAAAATATGAGGTCCACAACTCTGAAATTATGTTTCCACAGCAATTTGATTAATTGGTATGTAGAGTAAATTCCTGTATTGGAAATTTAGCTCAATAGATAAGGCGTTGGTTGTTGAAATCTTGAGATCACAGGTTCGAATCTCAGCGGTGACAAAGAAATTTTTCAGTCATTTATACAATGTATATATCTCTCTCATTCTATCTACTATAAAACAAATCTTTCTTCTCTATCATGTGACGAAATGAAGTAAAGTCACCTAAGGAAAGTTTCACTTCAAAATAGAAATTGCAAAACAAAAAACATATTTTTTGCATATTTTTTGCACGGCATTCCCACTCTTAAGTGGTAATGCTATCTAAATAATTAGATGATTTTTCTACACTTAGTAGGTGGCTTGCCTAATCTGAAGTGGTCATAGTTTAAAAAAAATTAGCTAATTCTTCTAATAAATTATGTGTCTTATCTATTTTATGGTTGAAGGTACACCTAAATATTTAGGTTTTTTTAGCTACTCTCGCAGTTAAACTACCCAATATAATTGCATATAATTAACATTTAGAAATTGGTAGCGCACCTAATCAAATTCGTTGACTGAAAATCACCGGATTACTTTAGCTGAATTGACTACATTTTTAGGTAAAAGTTCTACTCTTTTTTTTCTGTGCATACAGCTCGTGGTTCCATCGAATTCGGTACTTGCCATTGACGCAGATTGGACCGAAGATCTTACGAAGGATCTTTCTCTCGAAGGCTCCCAGAGTCTTTTCATCAGAACTGCTCAACGTCCAGGTTTGTGCTCCATATAATAGGACGGGCATGATTAGTGACTACTAGAGCGTGAGCTTTGTTCGTCGAGAGAGGACTCTGTTTCTCAATTGCCTACTTAGCCCAAAGAAACACCTGTTGGCAAGAGTTAACCTTCGTTTTATCTCAATACTGACATCGTTGAAAGAGTTTATGCTGGATCCCAGGTAGACGAAGTCCTTAACAGCCTCGAAGGAGATGTTGTCAACAGTGACGTGGTTTCCAAGATGCTGGGACTGTTTATTTGTTGACACTAGGTATTTCGTCTTATCTGCATTCACTGCAAGATCCATTCGACTCGACTCTTTCGCTAATCTGGAGGATGCTGCACTGACTTCGCGCGTATTATGGCCAATAATATCTATATCATCAGCATACGCCAGCAGCATAATACTTTTGTAGAATATCGTGCCACTGCGTCTCAAATCAGCAGCTCGGATGATCTTCTCCATCATCAGGTTGAAAAAGTCGCACGATAAGAAATCACCTTGTCTGAAACCTCGTTTGGTATCGAATGGAGGAGTGAGATCCTTCCCGATCTTAACTGTGCTGCTGGTGTTGCTCAGTGTCATTCTGCAAAGACGGATGAGCTTTGCAGGAATACCAAATTCAGACATGGTGGAATATAGATGATTCCTTATTGGACTGTCGAAGGCGGCTTTATAATCGACATAAAGATGGTGTGTGTCGTTTTGTTTTTCTAGGGTTTTTTCCAAGATTTGTCGTAGCGTAAATATCTGGTCTATGGTGGATTTTCCTGGTCTGAAACCACACTGATAAGGTCCAATCAGCTGGTTTACGATGGGCTTCAGTTTTTCACATAATACGCTCGACAGGACCTTATATGCGATATTAAGAAGGCTTATCCCACGGTAGTTGGCGCAAATTGTGGGATCGCCTTTCTTGTGGATTGGGCAGAGCACACTGAGGTTCCAATCATTTGGAATGCATTCTTCCGACCATATTCTGCATAGAAGCTCATGAATACATTTAAATAGAGCTTCGCCTCCATTCTTGAAGAGCTCAGCAGGTAAGCCATCAGCTCATGCGGCTTTGTTGTTTTTAAGCCGAGCTAAAGCTTTCAAGACTTCACTATGGTCGGGCAGTGGAACTTCAACGCTGTCGTCCACAATTGGAGTTTCCGGGATATTATCTCTATTGGCGGGATTGTTGTCGTCGTCACCATTCAGAAGCCTAGAGAAGTGTTCCCTCCACATCATCAGGGTACTCTGGATATCTGTCACTAGATTCCTATTTTCATCCTTGCAGGAAGAGGCCCCGGTCTTGAAACCATCGGCCAGGCGTCTAATTTTTTCGAAAAATTTTCGGACCTCATTCCTGTTACCATTCATCTCAATTTTCTCGCACTCACGCATTTCCGCTTCCCTTTTCTTTCGCCTGAAAATGCGTCTCTCTTCCCTCCTCTTCTCTTTATATCGCTCTTTAGCAGCACGCGTTACAACTGCAGGGTGGCTTTGTAGGCGGCGTCTTTTTCTGCAGTAGCGTCGCGACACTCCTGGTCGTGCGAGGGCGGTGATAGCCTATCACCTCTTCGGCAGCCGTACGCATATAGTGGGAAATGTGATTCCACTGCGCGCATATATCGTCGATCGGAGGAGTGCTTTCTTGAAACAGGAGTGAGAGTCGAGTAGCGAAGTCTTCGGCTGTTTGTTTTGATTGCAGCTTTTCGACGTCGTGCTTTCTCTGTGCTGTATTGCGCGCATTCTTGGTTGCGCACAGACGTGTACGGATCTTAGCTGCGACTAGATAATGATCCGAGTCTATATTGGCACCACTGATCGTGCGTACATCTAAATCACTGGAAGAGTGCCTTCCGTCAATCAAAACGTGATTAATTTGGTTGCGCGTCTTTTGATCAGGAGACAGCCAAGTTGTTTTATGAATATTGAGATGCTTGAATCTAGTGCTACTAACGACCATGTTTCGAGCTGCGGCAAAGTCAATCAGCTTCATTCCGTTTTCGGAGGTATTGTCGTGGAGGCTGAACTTTTCGACTGTCGGACCAAAGATATTTTCTTTTCCCACCTTGGCGTTGAAGTCACCAAGCACGATTTTGATGTCGTGGCGGGGGCTGCGCGCATAGGCCTCTTCAAGGTGCTCTTAGAAGCTGACTTTGGTCTCATCGTCCTTATCTTCTGTCGGAGCGTGCGCACAAATCAGGCTTGTATTGAAGAATCTTGCTTTGACACGGATTATGGCAAGTCGTTCGTTCACAGGTGTGAATCGCAGGACATGATGCGGAGTCGCTTGCCAACCACGAATCCGCATCCAAATTCGTGCTTCTCCGCATGGCCACTGTAGTAGATATCACAGGATGCTTGCCGCGAGTAACCCTGTCCCTTCCATCGCATTTCTTGGATTGCAGTGATATCAGCTTTGTATCTTTCTAAGATATCTATCAGTTGGATAGAGGCACCATCCCAATTAAGGGTTCGGACGTTCCAAATGCATCCGTAAATCATTGTCAGTTTTTCGTTTGCGGTAGTTGTCATCAGATTTGGGGATAATTTGTATCTTATTTCTTATATGTTTCATTGAAATTTGTTTTTACGTGGTGGGCTTCAAACCGAACGCACAACCCTTTAAAGCCAGGGAGCCCGCCGCTCAGATTAGCCGTCAAACTAACGGTTGCCAGTTTGCCGTTTGTAGAGGACACCACGCAGAGGTTTGAGTCGACTTGAGACGAGTTCGACATGGATAATGCTGGCCTCACCAGGTTGAGACAGTCAGACACATTGCCATATGAAGATCGCCCCCTTGACCCTCACGCGTTGCCTTGTGAGGATCGTCCTCCGCGTTGCCTTGTGAGGATCATAGTCGAAACTACTGTATCTTTTTTTTTTTTTTTTGGTTGCTTAATATTGACGGAACCATTTCGGTTTTTAAAACAAATTTTGTACTGATAAAAACATGAAACCTTCAAAATTTATTATTTATAAAACATATTGCAAAATTTTACTCAGGACCAAAACCAGAAAATTTACGCAAAAAACATTTTTAATATACCACGTGCCACGTAAACGAACGTAAAAGTATAAAATAATTTCTGCAAGACTGGGGCTTTTAGTTCTCATAAAAACAACGTGGGACGTATTCCATAGGGAATATTAAATTTTAAAATGGCATCGGGACGCTGTACGGGAGCTGCTTGAGCAATAAAACTGCAAATTTGTTACATGTCATTATTACTCGCTGAATATTAGTGCTAGGGTAAAAATTATGATACGTCAATAAAGGCCTGACTAAGCCCTCACAACAAAATTAGACATAGAATTTCAGACGACATGGGGGTACAGAGAGAGCCATACAAAGATCTGTAATCTAACATTTATAATAGATCTGTAATCTAAAGTCCTTACGATAAAAATAAAACAAAAATATGACGTCGTCAGGTCGTGAAGATTGTAAGCGTATGCAACAGAAAGCAATGTCATTTCATGGAATTATAACTCACTCAGGAGGCATCCTAGGGTACATTTTATTAAGCCTCACAACGAAATTATTAAAAAATTTGGTATCGTTATGGCTTCAGGGTGGCAACCACTTAATGCAGTGAAAATGCTACAACAATGAAAAAACGTTGCATGCAATATTAAATCTGTGACTACTGACTCAACGCTAAATATTTTATAAAACGAAAATGAAGATGAGGTTTTCGGGCACATGATGAAAATAAAAAAAAAAAAAAAATTGATGGCGTCATGAGCAGCTATGGGCAGAGAGCGCTCTTTGGAGCGCTGAGAGCAAGAATTGAGAGCAAAAGCTTACGTAGCAACACAAAACCAACAACAAATCAAAGAAAAAAGTTAAATACAGAAACAACACAGAAGCTTTACGTGTAGTGGTGCCCACACCCGGTCATGAGGCCCCTTAGGGAACCGCCTTATGTAAAGTAAATGCATCATTGTTGCATGGTTTAATGCAGCTATGGCAAATTGACTGCACCACAGAAAATCACAACAAATGACGAAGCAAAATCAAAGTAAAAATAAAAAGCAAAAGCAAAACAAAAAGCAAGAGCAAGATCAAGAGCAAGAGAGAGATAGCAAGAGCATGAGTAAAAGCAAGAACAAGAGCAAGAGCAAGAGCAAGAGCAAGAGCAAGAGCAAGAGCAAGAGCAAGAGCAAGAGCAAGAGCAAGAGCAAGAGCAAGAGCAAGAGCAAGAGCAAGAGCAAGAGCAAGAGCAAGAGCAAGAGCAAGAGCAAGAGCAAGAGCAAGAGCAAGAGCAAAAGCAAGAGCAAGAGCAAGAGCAAGAGCAAGAGCAAGAGCAAGAGCAAGAGCAAGAGCAAGAGCAAGAGCAAGAGCAAGAGCAAGAGCAAGAGCAAGAGCAAGAGCAAGAGCAAGAGCAAGAGCAAGAGCAAGAGCAAGAGCAAGAGCAAGAGCAAGAGCAAGAGCAAGAGCAAGAGCAAGAGCAAGAGCAAGAGCAAGAGCAAGAGCAAGAGCAAGAGCAAGAGCAAGAGCAAGAGCAAGAGCAAGAGCAAGAGCAAGAGAAAGAGCAAGAGCAAGAGCAAGAGCAAGAGCAAGAGCAAGAGCAAGAGCAAGAGCAAGAGCAAGAGCAAGAGCAAGAGCAACAACAACAACAACAACAACAACAACAACAACAACAACAACAACAACAACAACAACAACAACAACAACAACAACAACAACAACAACAACAACAACAACAACAACAACAACAACAACAACAACAGCAACAACAACAACAACAACAACAACAACAACAACAACAACAACAACAACAACAACAACAACAACAACAACAACAACAACAACAACAACAACAACAATAACAATAACAATAACAACAATGCAACAACAACGACGACAACAACAACAACAACAACAACAACAACAACAACAACGAAAACAACAACAACAACAACAACAACAACAACAACAACAACAACAACAACAACAACAACAACAACAACAACAACAACAACAACAATACAACAACAACAACAACAACAACAACAACAACAACAACAACAACAACAACAACAACAACAACAACAACAACAGCTGAAAACAAAAGATATGATTGCACAAGTTTTTACGTGGCAACCCAATGAAACCGCACCGGAAAAAGACTCTGGAACAATTAGGATATGGATTAGGACAGAGATTTAGACACACCTTGCCAAACTAGAATTTGGTCATGTATCAAAACAACACTTTGGAAATGAAGAAGGAAGATTATAAGAACAAATAAAAAAAATAACTTAACCCTTAAATGCATAGGGTGCCATATATGGCACAACCAAAGAATTAATCCCCATGTCTAAACGAGAGTAATTTTGAAGTTACCCAAGCATAACGATATTTTTAGAGGTTTTTTCGAACCATTCTAGCTAGCTGACGGCTATCATTAGAGCCAAAATATTTGGGGGATCAACAAAACATAGTCTAAAGTATATTTTTAGGGGGTCACCCGGACAACTTTTTTTTGTGATACGCCTTATTGTACACACATACAGAATTCTAATGACTGAATTATTTGGAGCAAAAGTGAATGTTGAATGCAAAAAAAGGCCATGTATTTAAGGGTTAAGGATGAGGATAAGTTTGGAAAAAAAAGGATAGGATAGTTACAAGAATATGGCCAAGGATAAAGAAACACTGCCACTTACGGGAGTGTCCATTACATAGCCAACTCTTTATTTTTATACAGAATTTGCAGTAAGTTATAACGTTATCACTTAAAAAATAGCCCAATTATTATTTTGTTTTTTTTTTTGTTAATAAATTATATATTTATAAGTTCTTTGACCAATACAAATGCAAAAAAGTTCAGCACTCGAAAGAATCAATTAAAGATTTTTGGAGTTTTTTATATTAGGAAGTAAAAAAAAAAATCAGATTTAAAAAGACAGAAAATCGCAAGTTTGCAGCTCAATTATTTGCTATGTTTTGCTAATGTCTAAATTGGTTTCTCTATTATTTATTTAACCATTTTTTTTTATTCTACTACATATCAATTTCAAGTCGAAGAGGAGGGTTTTTAATTAAATCAGCCCGAGGAGTACATTTAATATTCTCAATTCAATTAGTTTGTTATTCAAAACTCTTCTATAAATATTTAATACAATCTTGAAAAACTTTTCCTAATAAATTATTAATTAAGAAATATTTCTGATAAGATATTGAATTTTAAGAGCAAGCTTTGCATAAAAAAAATTTGAATATTTTGGGCAAAAAATGCTCTGTTGCCTCAAGCGAAATTGCAGCAAAAACATGGAATCACCCGAATACATCCGTTAAAATCCATAGCATTTTCTACTCAAGTACTGCTTGAACGATTTAATTTTTTTTTCATGTTATGCTTTGCCAGGAGTTCCGGTATGGTTGGTAGTTTTTTTGTTTTTTTTTTTTTATTTTGTTCTGTGCAACTCAGTCATTTTCAATTTTTCGATACGATTGCCGCATTTAGTTGCCATGACGTGGCATATTAAACGAAATACTACGGTAATAAATTGCTTAATTTATTCGAATCCTTGGTAGTAACTTCGCGCAGCTGATGAAATATAAATCAATTTTAAAGTCCATTGAAATTGAAAAAAAAAGAAAAAACAAAAATACCGTTGCGACTGTATCGCAAGTCTGTGTGTAGACAGTGGAGGACTTCTTAAGGAGAAGTCATCGTCGGAGTAAAAGAACAAGAAGAAAGCAACTATATATCTTTTTTGGAAGCAAACAGACAGGCATAGAAACAGACGCACAGAGAGAGACAGACGGAAAGACAGACAGACGGAGAGACAGACAGACGTAGAGAAAAAAAAAAACAGTCATACAGACCAAAGCAGCAATAAAAATGATTGTATGTTCTCGACTAAGCTGAAGTTTAGTGAAGCATGCTTGGGGGCGCAAGTCATAAATAAAAATTTCAACAACATTATTATTTCATATCCGCAACAGTAAAATTCTTGTATTTATTTATGATAAATGCGAACAATTTATGAAACTCAAGTCAAGTTGAACAGGGTTGCGCGAATTTATATGGAGTTGAATGGGGGGGGGGGGGAGGTGGTGTCGAATCTTATGTTCCTCGAAATAATCAGTACAAGAAAAGTGAAATTAAATTCGTCATTTAACATTCCCATGACGATATTTAAAAGAAATCTTTTTTTAAATAAGAAGTGCATTCATAAAGTAGTTATTTAATAGATGGAAGTATTGGAAACTATACGAGAGCTGAATTTTAAGTCTTGCGCCTCGTCAACACTTGGCACTGCCAGATTAATTTTGACAGTTCCATTCGAAAATTTTATATGTTCTCGTGAAAACGTACTTACATTGTTTTGGTGTGTGTGTTCTTTTTATGTTGTTTAAAGAGGTTTGAAAATGGTATTTCAGCAACATTTTCACATTTTCGGGTGATGATTTTTTTACAATTTTCGACGTGGATTGACAAGAAAAGAATGCATCGATCAACTTAGTTCGACTTTTGGTGATGAAGCACAACACCCAGCACTGTAAAACGCTATTTCAATAAGTTCGAGCGTTTTAATCGTTCTTTCCAAGACGAATTTCGTGAAGGTTGTTCATGAACGGCTGTTGTGGCAGAAAACATCGATGTGCGTGAGCTGTTAAAAGTTGCATGTGAGATGAAGTCATCCTTGGACATTAGTGGGATTAAGATTCATTCGATTTTAAATCAGCATTTATGCGTCAGGAAAACTTGTTACCGTTGGAGCACCCCATACTTTGACGGTTGCTCAAAAAAGGCTCGTCACGATTGTTGTAAGAAAATTCTGAAAAAAATACCGCGGGTGTAGTACGAAAGATTTCTGCGACATCAGCACAGGTAAGCATGGACATGCAATCATGGATCTATGCTTGTTACCCCGAAACAAAGCTGAAATCTATGGTTTGGGCCTTTCAAAGTGAGCAAAACCCGACAAAAGTTGTTCATGGACGGAGCATATCCAAGCAAATTGTTGCCAGTTTTTTCAGAAAACCCGGTGTAATTGAGAACTGTTCATGCTGAATGGTAGCTATTCATTTGATTGCCGGAAATTTTCGGGAAATTGAGGAAAACCAACCACCGAAGGAAGACTATGCTCTATCACGACAATACGAGTTCCCACACATCAGCTTAAACAAAAGAGTTTTTGAGCACTCAAAATGTGGAATTAATGAGTCATCCGCCTTACAGTCTCGACTTGGTACCCAATAACTTCTTCTTGTTCCCTCACATTAAGTAAAAAATGAATGGCAAGCATTTTTCTACGACCGTGAGGTCGCTGAGGCCCAAAAACCTGGTTTCAGAGATACCAACTTCAGAATGGTAAAACTGTTTTGAAAATGTTCAAACGAATTGATCAAAAAGTTGATCAAAGGAAAAACTTGATCAAAAGTATTGATCATCTTGAAGAATACTTTGAAAAACAATAAAAACAATTTCACTAATTAACTGGTTTTTCATTGTTAGGCGCAAGTCATAAAAGGCAACTCTCGTAGAAGATTAGCCCAAAGTTCACTGTGTGTTGTATCAACAGCAGTGTAGAATATGTTTTTTGAATAGAACGTACTATTATTTGGCTGTCTCTTAAATTTATGGAGAAAATGTATGCAATGCAAAAACTTTCAAATGTTCGCCTCAGCTTAGCTGGCAGCCCTAAACCCATTTTTCGAAATTTTTCTGTTGAACGTCCGCGATGAAGTCGTTTCGGTGTCTTCACATCCTCTTGGAATCATTCAATGTCTTGGAGGCTTTCTTTTGGAATGTTTTGATTATGTAGCGCACACCCGATTCAGAAGGCACATGGATGTGAGGAAAATTTGGTCGAATTTAGCGCTTCGTACCTGAACTCGAAATCTTGTAAAAAATTCAACGAATTCTGTTTTTTTTTTTAGTATGTGGCATACAGTGGTGGGAGGAGTGCGAGGACGATCCTCACAAGGCAACATGTGAGGGTCATGGGGGCGATCTTCACATGGCAACGTGTCTGACTGCCTCAACCTCGCGAGGCCAGCATTATCCATGTCGAAATCGTCTCAAGTCGACTCAAACCTCTACGTGGTGTCCTCTAGAAACGGCAAACTGGCAACCGTTAGTTTGACGGCTAATCTGAGCGGCGGGCTACCTGACTTTAAAGGGTTGTACGTTGGGTTTGAAGCCAACCGCGTAAAAACACATTTCAATGAAACAATTAAGAAAAAAGATAAGAATGTTCGTATTCATGAAAAAAACTCTATTTTTTGCACTGCAAGATTGGGTAGCGCCTTAAGTTAATAAAGTCAGCTGTTGGTTCAAATTTACACTGGTTGTTATATAATCCGTGAAGAAACTCAACACGCATTGAAGGTTCGATCAGAGTTGCTTTTTTAATTTTCAAGGCATTTTCATTGGCAATATTAAGTTAATTTGTTATCAGTTGAGAGATTTTGAATGCATAAATTAAGTTTCCACTTTATCTTCTTTTATAAACATTTTATGTCCATATCCAATGCCTATTTATTTAAGCTTCGAAAATAAAACAATATTATTGTTAACTTAAAGCAGCTGTTAGTCGATACAACAACAGTTGACAATCTTGAGGTGAACTTACATACACAATACGTGAGTGCATAAAAAATGAGAAGAACAAGCACAATTTTGGCGCAAAATCAACCAAATTGACAATAGAATCGAAGTTTCCTATCTTGTTATCTCTGGTGATACTGTGAAGTCTATGTCGCTTTGCACTGCATATATTGTGTACACTCTTAAAAAAAACCAACCAATATATTAAGGTTTCATATAATTCATACATGTGGCGTCCGTGGCGTAGTTGGTTAAATTGCGTAGCCTCTATGTCATGCGTGGCCTGGGTCTCCAGGTTCGAACCCCAGCAGCGAGAGTAAATTATTTGAATTAAAATAATTTTTCTGTACGGCCGCCACCTCTCTGCAGGCAATGGCAAACCTCAGAGAGTAATAAAAATGCCATGTAAAGCTTCTTGAGAATAAGAACATTTCGTTCATCGTTCAAACTTAATAACACGCACAACACAATTGATCATAAGACGCTAGGTCAAAGTCCTTTCAAGGGCTGAAATGACCAGTTATTTATTTTTTATCTATCTATATATATAAAAAGAAGTGTACGTTTGGTTGAAATCGCATCACTTCAGAACGGCTGGACCGATTTGGATAATTTTTTTTTTAATATGTTCGTTTTAGTCCAAGTTAGGTTTTTAAGGAAATAAAAATTGACCACGCCCACTTTTGCGCCCACTTTTGTTGATTTATTTAAAATCGGAAAACGGCTGGACCGATTTGGATCATTTTTCTCAAATTTTCGTAGTAATCCAATTTAAGTTTTGTCGGAAAGAAAAATTGACCACGCCCACTTTTGCGCCCACTTTTTTCGATTTATCTAAAATCGGAAAACGGCTGGACCGATTTGGATAATTTTTTTTCAAATGTTCGTAGTAATCCAATTTAAGTGTTTACTGAAAGAAAAATTGACCACGCCCACTTTTGCGCCCTCTGTTTTGATATATATATCTAAAATCGCAGAACGCCTGCGCTGATTTTTTTTCTAAATGTTTGTAATCTATATATTTAGAAATAAGTTGCATTTTGTGTGAAATTGATGTTCTCTGTAATGCGTGAACCGATTTTGTTTCTGGTAATTTCACATGAAAGGTGACGTTAATACGAATGTTTTTATGTATAAACGGTTTTATTTTTTCTTTGTATGTATATTGGTTCATGAATTATAGACATTTTAGTGAACTTATCCAACAATACAGGTGTGAAAAAATACAGGTGCTCACATATGGTGTATATGGGGAAATATTTGCAAGGGAAATTGGAAATAAATGGAATATTGGAATACTTTGGCAAGTCTCACTATAGTTTGCATTTGCGCGAAAAATATTTTTGATAATGAAACTTGATATGTAGATGCTATGGGCCCAAGAGGCAGTTACTATATATTTGAGCGACAGGGGGAATTTGGCCACACAGGCCAAATTTATGATACCGAATTGCTTTGGAAGTAAATGTATAACAATGAAGGTCTTTCTACTGAAAAACTGGCACGGGCATTTGAAAACAGGGCGTGACTCCACCCATATAAGCCAAATTTACGATACAGAATAGCTATGGAAGTAAAAGTCACAGAACATTGAAACTTAAAATCTAGATATCATGTACCAGAATGTAGGTTTTTTTTTTTTTTTTTTTTTGTTTAGCTTTGAACCAAGGATTTCAGATGGAATACCTATTCAGTCAAGTCTGCCTTGGTTCGAAATGGGGTGATAGATTAGTGGGAAGGGAAGGTCAATCAAGTGAAACACGTGTAGGATGTTCTAAGCGTGGTGGAAAGCCAAAGAAACATGTGAATTTGAATCTGAGGCAAGTGTTATGCCTTTACCTCAGTGAATTCAAGTTATAAGACAATCTCATCCACAAACTTTTTTACCATCAACAACAACTTCAAGTTGTAAATATTGATGAATTTTTAATTTCAGTTGATTAGAAATGAGGATGGAAAATTTAGAAAGGTTTTAAAGCGAAGGACCATGGCCTGGCCGGGAATCGAACCCGTGACCTCTGGGGTGGCAGTCGAGCACGCTACCAACTCGACTACCGAGGCCACCAATGACACAGAAAAGCTATGGAAGTAAAAGACAAAGAACATAGAAGTAAGAGTGAAGTTATTACTTGGTAATATCCTGCAACTGGGGAATGAAAAGTGCAAAAAATTTGCAATAGAGAACGCTGCTATAGACTCCTAAACTACTGAGCCGATTGAGCTCAAATTTGCGCAGTAACTATGGGGCCATTCATAAATTACGTTACTAATTTAGTAGAGAGAGCGGATTTAAAATATACTACGATAAGTAACGAATGGGGGAGGGGGTCTCAGATATAGTAATGTGACCAAAAATAAAAAAACTCGAAAAAATTTAAATTAATACAACCCAACACTTCAAACCATTTTCATCCTTACATCTTCATGTTTGACCGTCTAAATTGACTGTTAGCTATTGGCAAGTGTAGTAAGGGCATCATTTTTCTTTCCTTGCTTTTCGACAGTTATTTTTTCTATTTTCGAATATTTTTTAATCAATTAATTTTTTTATTTCATATACTATGCTACGTTATGGGAGTGGAGGGGAGTGTTTTTAAAATGCACTACGAAAAGTACCGGAGGGGGGTAAAAAAAAATTGAAAATCGGTCACTTAATTTTTTCGAGTACGAGATGGCATAATAACGCTGAAGGCATTGCAACACTTTCCGGTACTTATCTAGATAAGGTGCAGAAAAGCGCACCGGGAAAAAGCTAGTATATATATAAAAATAAGTTGCATTGTGTATGAAAGTGGTGTTCTTTGTAATGCGTGAACCGATTTTGTTTCTGGAAATTTCCCATGAAAGGTGACGTCAATATGAAGGTTTTTATGTATAAACGGTCTTTGTATGTGTATTGGTTCATGAATTATAGGCATTTTAGTGAACTTTTCAACAACACAGGTGTGAACAAATACAGGTGCGCACATATGGTGTATATGGGGAAATATTTGCAGGGGAAATTGGAATTGTATGGAATATTGGAATAATTTGGCAAGTCTCAATTAAGCTTGCATTTGCGCGAAAAATATAGGCATAGTAAAAATTCTCCATACCCCTTTTTTTTCCATACTCCCTTTTACCGCCCACAAATCAATAAAAATGCTATATTTAAGACGGTTTTTTTTTGGTCGTATTAGACTAAAATTTGGTAAATAAGTTACTGTCGGCAACTATATTAAAACTGGGCGTGGTCTAACTACGTGTATACGCCCACTTTTTAGAAATCATTATTATTCCTGAGTTGTACATGTATTAATAGTGAAACTTGACATGTAGATGCTATGGGCCCAAGAGGCAGTTACTATATATTTGAGCGAACATTAGACAAGGGGAAATTTGACCACACAGGCCAAATTTATGATATCGAATTGCTTTGGAACTAAATGTCGTATAAAAATTAAGGTCTTTCTACTGAAAAACTTGCACGGGCATTCGAAAACGGGGCGTGGCTCCACCCATATAAGCCAAAATTACGATACAGAATAGCTATAGAAGTAAAAGTCACAGAACATTGAAACTCAGAATGTAGATACCATTTGGTGATGTCCTTCTACTAGAAAAGGTGACATGCATACAAGCCAAATTTATGGCACAGAAAAGATATGGAAGTAAAAGACAAAGAACATAGAAATAAGAATGAAGTTACTACTTGGTAATATCCTGCTACTGGGAAATGAAAAATGCAAAAAAATTACAATAGAGAACGCTGCTATAGACTCAAAAACTACTGAGCCGATTTAGCTCAAATCTGTGCAGTAACTATGGGGTCATTGTGAGATCATTGAGAGGTTTTAAAATGTACTACGATAAGTAACGAATGGGGGGAGGGGTCTCAGATATAGTAATGTGACCAAAAATAAAAAAAATCGAAAAAAATTGAAATTAATACAACACAACATTTCAAACCATTTTCATCCTTACATCTTCATGTTTGACCGTCTAAATTGACTGTTAGCTATTGGCAAGTGTAGTAAGGGCATAATTTTTCTTAACTTGATGTTCGACAGTTATTTTTTCTATTTTCAAATATTTTTCAATCAATTAATTTTTTTATTTCATATACTACGTTACTTTATGGGGGTGGAGGGGAGTGTTTTTGAAATGCAATACGAAGAGTACCGGAGGGGGATTAAAAAAACTTAAAATCAGTCACGTAATTTATGAACGACCCCTATGTTTTAAGTACGAGATGGTTTAGAAATAATAACGCTGAAGGCATTGCAACATTTTCCGGTACTTATCTAGATAAGGTGCAGCAAAGTGCACCGGGAAAAAGCTAGCTATATAAATATAAAAGAGTCTGACGTCCGTGTGTGCGCGCATAAGTCGAGAACGGGTCGTTCGATTTTTACAGTTTTGAGCTTGATGGAATCGTATTGGTCCAAGAAACTACACTATGTAGAAAATTTTTTCCCACACACCCTTTTACCGCCCACAAATCAATAAAAATTCTATATTTCCAACGTATTGGTCGTATTAGGCTACAATTTGATAATTTAGTTTGTGTGCTTATTGTCGGCAACTGTACTAAGACTGGATTATGCACACTGCTCCTGAAGCAACTTCAAGTTGACCTAAAATGCCAACGTAAACTGAATGTCTCCAAGTGTTTGTAATGTTTTGCTGATGAAATATCACTTTGAATTAAAATCCTAGCTGATTTCGTTTTAAAAATATCTCGATTTTTGCATTTTCACGTGATTGAACTACCTTGTACATTAGACAGCGCAATATATTCAAGTATAAAAGTGTTTATATATGTATGGATGTATGTTTGTATATATTTATATATATATTATACCTACGTGTGCGTTTGTGTGTGTGTGCGTGTAAAATATTGAGAATTGGGATATTGTTTCCACACCATCTACGGAGATAAATATCGCGGCGCGTTTTTTTTTAGTGGTATCCCTTGTAGACCTAGTCCACTACCCCGTCCCGTCCATAAATTACGTAATCACTTTTATACTTAAATTGGGTCAAATTGGACAGCCTCTAAGAAATTCAGCCATAGTCAAAATTATTTACACATCGCTAATATTTTTAAATGTTTTAAAGAAAGAGCTCACTTTATTTGTTGTTGGAAAAATGTTCCAAAGATATTTTTTTGTTGTTGCATTCTATGCAGTATGTTAAATAAAAACAAAAGGTTTAGCAAACCTAACGATATATATAACAAAATAAACTAATAATTGATAACTACTCTCTGGAGTCATAAGTATTTACACAGCCTTTCTTGGAGTCAATAAACACAATTATTGACAAACATAAGTGCTGCACGACCTTACTTTTTAGGATTAAAGGAAGGTACATGAATGTTTTTCCAAAAGACTCCTCGAATTTACAGGAAGACTCATCAGTCCACAAAACATTGTGCGAAAACTGTATAGGCCAGAGAATAGTTATATTTTGCTAATTTTTTTTAATGATACTTTTCGTTAGGTTTTTCAAAACGTGTTTTCTTTACTTTGCATACTACAAAGAATACAACAACCAAAAATTTCTTTGCGAATTATGCAAACAACAAAAAAGGCGAGCGCTTTCTTTAATCTTTTTCTTCTGAAAGTGTAAATAATTTTGACTAGGGCTATACACATCTATCATTTATTACAAATGTTGCGAAGTAAATGTCACTGCAGCATTTTTTAAGCGACTTGAGTATGAAGAATCTTCGATAAGATTAATTTTAAATCTCTCCCAAAACTTGTTAAATTCCCTGTGAATCGACTCTCCAGCCTGCTCCGACCACAACTTTCCGAACTTCATCTTTTGCAGGGCTTTGTCAATCATTTGTTTTGGAGTGGTATCGTACCTCTTGTTGGGCGGGAAAAAACATTGATTTGGGCCACAAAGTTGAAATTAATGGCTAAAAATGATCAAGGAGAGATCTTTGAAGGCAATGCATGCAGACAACTTTTAAAGGAATCTGCAAAACTTAATGACCCCGATATTTATGAAACGGTTTGACCTTATGCCTTGAAGCGCTTTGAGTGTGCTTTTCAGACAATGAATAAAATTGTAGATTCTTGTTTTATAACAAAAAAACCCGATTTAACCGATTTAGATAAAAATTTGATAACTTTTCGCAAAGTCATTGAGAGTACTGGTGTCTCGCAGACGATAAAAATACATGTTATATTAGATCATTTGAAGGATGCTATTATAAAACTAGACTGAGATGGTTTGGGATTGTAGTCGGAGCAGGCTGGAGAGTCGATTCACAGGGAATTTAACAAGTTTTGGGAGAGATTGAAAATTAATCTTATTGAAGATTCATCATACTCAGTCGCTTAAAATATACTGCAGTGAAATTTACTTCGCAACATTTGTAATAAATGATAGATGTGTATTTCTTAGAGGCTGTCCATTTGACCCAATTTAAGTATAAAAGTGATTACGTAATTTATGGACAGGACGGGATAGTGGAATAGGCCTAGAGGGGATACCACTTTAAAAAAAACGCGCCGCGATTTTTATCTCAGTAGATGGTGTGGAAACAATATCCCAATTCTCAATATTTAACACACACACACACACACGTAGGTATATTATATATATATATACATACATATATAAAGTTTTATACTTGAATATATTGCGTTGTCTAATGTACAAGGTGGTTCAATCACGTTAAAATGCAAAAATTGATATATTTTCAAAACGAAATCAGCTGGGATTTTAATTCAAAGTGATATTTCATCAGAAAAACATTACAAACACTCGGAGACATTCAGTTTACGTTGCCATTTTAGGTCAACTTGAAGTTGCTTCAGGAGCAGTGTGTATGTCTACTAGAAAACTGAGATGGGCTTTTAGAAGGGGGTGTGGATCCGCCGATACAATTAAAATTTGTAATATCGCATAGTTTTAGAAGTAAAAGTAACATTACTTACATACAAACTCAATATGGAGTTACTATTTGGTGATCTCCTGCTACTGGGAAACTGGAACGGGTAGTAAAAAATGACAGTGGTGTCAAACTATTGGTCTAAGAAAAGCTTTGAATATTCTTACTATGTTTCCATATTGTTGCAGAGTGCAGCAACGCGCGCCGGGAAAAAGCTAGTATTTTCATAAAGAAGAGTAGATATTTTTACTTTACTTTTCGAAAGAATTTATTTTCAATTTCGTCAAGAATTTCCTAAGCGATCGCACTTTTACATACGTTTTTTACAAGCAGTAGTGCTGTGTAACGTCATGCACTCAGTTAAGAAAGAGAGCATTAGATAACGGGACTGCGGAACGCGTAATCTTGTTACTATCATTCTTGGCCCTGCTCCAAGTTTCCGAGCAATTTCTTTATGAGTCGAATTTGGATTGTCTTGAAAAATTTTAACAATTTGTTTTCGCATTTCTACCTCGCTTGCCATTTTTTAAAGAACTAATGAACATTTTTTAGAAATCACTCGACAAAAAAAGAGAGAACTGTAGGGGAAAATTTTTTTGTGCGTAATCCTTTTATTGAAATATTGATCTAAAAATATCATATCACAATTTCAATTACCCTTTGGTTCTTATTATTTCAACCATGTCTGCCTGTAAAAGTTTAATAAAATATGAAAGTAAATTCCCAGAATTGAGTGATACGAGCATTAAAGGAGGAATGTGTTTAAGAGGAATTTGCTATATTGGCCCATCGTTGGCTATAGCTATATAATGCAAAAACAAATGCAAAAGAAAATTCTAGGATTTCCACCATCTTTGCTGAAGTTCATGTCCTATGTCCTTGACCACATTCACATTTTCCGTCTTATTCTTCACGTATTTATTTCAATTTAAATATCATAAAATAACACTGCAGATACATAAATAATATATGGCAACTCTGCCATATATTTGCACACTTATATATGTATGTATGTAGCAATGGAGCATCTAGGAAGTTCGTCAAACTGTTTCTGATTTCTTGAAGTAGGATATGTTTTTTCTTTTTCCTTAGTGCTCAATTTTGCAAAGCTTTGATTTCGCTCTTGTGGGTGGAAGGTCAAAGTGTGCCAGTATGCTGTGCATGTGTGTGTACAACTCGTGTGCAAGGGTTCTTGTGTGTTACACTTTTGCAGCATGTTTTTGCACAATTTTTACTTCTTTGTTTTTATTTGATTTTATTTCATTTAATTTTATTCAATGTGAGCTGTTCATATCCTTTTTACCTTTTTTTTTTTTTCTATATTTTACATATACTTATTTTTTTATGGTATCCTGTTGGTTTTTCTGTGGAATGAGTGTGGCAGTGTGTGTTGGTTGACAAGGTTGCTCTTATTTTCTCTTGGATTTTATCATCGATGTGGAGCATATGTTTTAGCTTTAAATAATGCTGATGAAGTCATTTAATACAAAATCTACAAAATCAGCTAAGCAGCAAGAATAAAACTGAAGTACCATCACCACCACCACATACTGACAGGTCATAGCGAGTGACCAGGGACATGACTTTAAGAACCTGTGGGAATGCTTAAGTATTCGGCAAAGGGGAGAAAAAAATAAGAAAATTTATAACAAAATTTAAAGTATTATACAACAAAAAGGTATATCTCAAAAATATAAAAAAAATAGTAGTAACGTTCACATATTCTTTTTTTTCTGTTTTTTTTTAAGCTTATCTACTATAGAAAAAACACTCATGGTCATTGTGTGTCTTTTATTACCATAGAAATTGCAGTTTCTACACAACAGCTATCCTAAGTATGTTGATGTTTTTTTCTCTTCATCTTTGTTTTTGGTAAGCATAACAAGTATGTAAACATATACCGTTGTTTCCTTTGTAAAGTATGCTTGTGGTATTGAAATTGCTGCTGGCAACTTTGTAAATATTGTTTATTTTTACATTTATTTTAGCTTAAGTTCAGAACGATACTTCAGAAAATCTATGAAAAAGAATGGTTGGATGGAACATTTTGCAAAGGTGGTGTGGGAAGATATACGAACTATTTAATACAAAATGCAAAAGCTATAATAGGAATAGCTGCTATTCATACTAAACTTTTGAAATTTCAATGCTGTTTAGGATTAATCTTAAATAGTATTGAAATGATAGAAGTAGTATTTCCACGATAGAAACTACTGTATAGTGGACACAACTGTATGTTTTGGCGTGATATAAGTATCTTTATCTTTGTCCTTATTCTTGTCCCTAATATTTCTTTTGTTTTCAAACTTTTTCTCATTGTCATATACTCCATTGTCCATTGTCAATTAGGACATGGTCCTATACAGGCCCGTAGACAAGGGGGGGCTTTTTAGGGTTAAAACCCCCCCCTTATGGTCCAAAAAGTATAAAAAAATAATATAGCGAAATACAGCGAAAACATCAACAAGCTAAAGTATCGAAAAAAGTTCTATATATTCAATTGAACTTTGTCTACGACCAGCAATTTAAGAATTTATTGCGTTAACAGGTGTAACGTGAAAGTGGTGAAATTTTGATTGCGTTTCGTTAGATAAGTTTAACAGTTTCTATTGCTAATTTTACTGTGCCAAAACTACAAAAATCAGTCTACTTAATTGGCTGCAGAAACCAGAAGTAAAAAAAGGCTAGAACGGTGGAAAGTAAGTGCTCAATGCGTAAATGTGTTAAAAAGTTGCCGAATATTTCTGAACATTTGAAAGCTGTGTTTTTTTTTTTGGTAGCGTGTTTGCATTGATTGAATATTAATGGATTAACTTTTTGCTTGATGCGGAACCGACAAAATCCGAATAATATTATATTTCATCTGTATTGTACAGGGTTTTCCAATAAGAGGTGTTATTGTTTATCGCCCGCTATTGTGAAGCGTTCACTTTTAAAGCTTTTATTCTTTGACATTTGACAAGTAGAAACTATGCCATTACTAAAAATGAACCGATACAACAACGTCGTGTCTTTGCTGATTGGGTCCTTGAAATGCATGAAAATGATCCGGAATTCCATCGAAAAATCATCTTGACTGATGAGGCCCATTTCCACCTCGGTGGCTACGTCAACAAGCAAAATTGTCGCATCTGGGGCTCGGAAAATCCAAAAGTTATTGTTGAGAAGCCTCTTCATCCTCAACGTGTGACTGTTTGGTGCGGTTTATGGCCCGGTGGCGTCATTGGACCTTCCTTTTTCGAAAATGAGGACATAGGGCAGCCACTTTGCGATTTGGTTATGGAAAATTTCATGAAAAGGATATTGTGCTGTAAGCGTGGTCGTAGTGGCCATTTGGCTGATGTTGCTTTTCATTATTAATGGCATACCTTCCTCTTTATTATGAAATAAACATCCGATCATTTATCTCAAAAAATGGCATTTTTCTTTGAATACCAAAATAACAACTCTTATTGGAAAACCCGATAGAAAACGTTCTAGAAACTTTGGAATCTGAAAAGTCTTCAGAACTTCCTTTGTAACCTGCAGTTGTAGAAAGCTTTAATGTTAACAGGTATGTGGAAAGCGGTACAAGTACAAGTACAAGTACAAGTTGCGGTATTAATATTTTACTTTTAATGCTTATAACTTTAAGTTTGTGTGTATGATTGTAGAAATTTTTCCAGAAATATCATTTGATTCATCGGAACTGCATTCGGCTTCGAGAGTATATCAATGTCCAAATAACGATATTTTCAAGTTGATGAGCAATATTTCCGATTCGAACCGCCTTGAAAGTTTTCAAAGCATTTATGTGCCTCCACCAAATTTTAATTTTCCTACCAGCGGTTCTCGCAAACTCCGATTTAACACGTTAACTGCCATGAGGCACATACGGTGTGCCTCAGTAAAATGTCCACGTAGGCTCTGAGGCACAGCGTATGTGCCTCAGCATTTGATTACACATTATAGTTCATGGTTTAAAATTAGTACCTCGAAATGCAAATCTGTAAACGTAGTTCAATTCCGCATGGCCTGGCATACCTAAAACTATCTTTAGCGCATCATTTTTATACCCCCACGATTAAAAAAAACCCCCTTTACTGGGATTTTAATTTTAAAAACTTTAATTTTGTCATTCCGTTTGTAACGCCCACAAGGAAGCGTGGTAGGTATAGAAAAGTGTATATATTCTTGATCAGCATCATCACCCAAGTCGATTTAGCCATGTCTATCTGTCCGTCATCCACACTAAATATACAGTAAACGTGTACATCAGGCCGTGAGGTACATATGTTGTGCCTCAATATTATATTTCAAAATTTCACCGAAATATAAAAAAAACTTAATATAAGATGCTTAATTATCGTCATTTTAGAAGTTTGTCTTGAAAATTTTATTTTTTTAGCGTCTTTCTGTATTCCAAAATGACAGTGCAACGATAAGCAAGATATATAGCCGAAACACATTGAACTCAACAAACGACAGTTTTGAAATTATAGAACACACGTTTTTTATGTTAAATGGGTGTGCATCCTTAAGCATACATAGGGATTGCAGTGTCACAGCGGACGCTGTGTTATTAGAATTAACAAAAAAAAAAAAAAAAAAGAAGACTTACCGCCCTATTCTGCGTTTTCTTGATAAGTAATTTATAAATAAAATTTGTAAAGAATTTTATCAAGCGAAAGCTTTTTTAGTATTCTACAGCAACCTTGATAAATAAAAAGTTTTCGTAATTCACCAGAGTAGGTGAATTCCTGCTAACAGCTAATTGTTCTCATTAATAGCATAACACAGAGAACAGATTTCTGCTTTCATTTTTCTTATGTTCCACAAAAGTGTATTAATTTGTAGAAAATAATTATTATTGTTAACATTATTGTGTTAATATTAACCTTGATATTGCCTACTACGAGCAACCACAACTCTCTTGATAAATTTATCAATAGCAAATGAGATATTGACAAATTTATCAATTAAAGAGCTTTTTTTCTATCACAGAATACCAACTCTTGATAAATAGTCAATACTTGATAAATGTTCAATAAGGTGAATTTATCAAGTACGCAGAATCGGGCTGTTAATATAAATATATAAAATAAACAAAACTAAAAAATTAATTTTTGTTTTATGTATTTGGTGTACAAAAAAGTTTTAAAGTGTTTTTTTTTCAAGTTTGTCGCTTTATTGTGAAAAATTTGTCAAATTCATTTCTCAAAGTATTGTCTATTTCTAGCCACTGATTTTTCCCATCTTTCTGGTAATTATATAAAAAATACCTTTTCATTTATCGATATCAAAAACTATCGATATTTTTTTAATCCAAACCCCCCCCTTAGGTAAATCCTGGCTACGGGCCTGGTCCTATACTTATTGTTTTATTTCATCATATTGTTTTAATCATTTTCCTACTTCTTGTACAATCTCTGATTTTAATCAATATCAAAGCTCCTGACGTTATTTGAATCCCTTTCACTATCCTTTTTCATAGTGTGTCAAAATCCTTGTACTAAAAAAAACTTTTATAAATGTAAAGCATTACCTACAGTGAATCAAAAAAGTTTAGAAACAAAACATTTTCTCTCAAAAAATCATTGAAATTTTACACTTTTTAAGCTGATGCAAAAATTATTTTCATATATTTTTATTCCATTAATATATCACAATACAATAACAAAAAAATGAAATCAAAAACAATTACAATATTAGTACAAGTGATAAAAACAGCAAAAAGAACATTATTTCATGGCCAAAAAAGTTTAGAAACAAATTAAGAGTCATACAGAAAAAATTAAAGAAAAACTATTTTTTTAATATTTTAGTACTTCGTTTGATAGCCTTTCGCATCAACAACCGCTTGGAGTTAATTTTTCATTCCCAAAGATAGTTTTTCGATTTTTTGTGGGGTAATTGCATTCCATTCTTCTATTTAATATAGCTTTTTTAAGCGAATCTTTGGATGTAATATGATGGTGCCTGATCCTTTTTTCAATAAGGTCACACACATTTTCAATTATGTTGAGATCTGGATATTGTGGGGGTGTATGCAGCTGGTGTGAGACTTTGAAAAGCAGCCATTCCATGACCAAACGCGACTTGTGCTCTGGGTCATTATCTTGTTGGAAAAATAAACTGATTTCATCAAGTCCCATTTTGTTCACACTCTGCAGCAAATTTTCTCTCAAAATGGCTAAATATATTCTTTATTCATTATTCCTTCAATGAACTTAAAGTTTACCCCGCCAGCTGCTGAAACACACCCCCACACCATCACACTACCGCCTACATGTTTTATTGTTGCTTGAATGTTTTCTTTATTGAACTCCGTATTTGCCTTTCTCCACACCATACGACGTCCGTCCGAACCAAAAATGTTGTATTTCGACTCGTCACTGAATACCACAGTTCTCCAAAACTGTTCCAATTGGTTGATGTGTTTTTTTGCGAATTCCAAGCGTTTATCCGCATTTCGCTTATTTATGAAAGGTTTTTTTCGAGCAACTCTACCATGATAGCCAGCCTTATGGAGCCTATTTCGGACTGTTTGGGCATTTACGTGGACATCATGCAATTTCTCTAGTAACGCAGTAATCTTCGGAGCAGAAACGTTTGGAGTTGATTTTATTTCTGACAAAATAACTCGTTCATTCGTTCATGGCGCGCTGTTCAAGAACTTGGCCGACCAGATCAAAGTTGTGGTTGTAATGATCCCGTGTATAAATATTTATTTATATTTTTATGAACACTTGAATGGCTTCTCCCGATTATTTAGCCAATATCTCGCACTTTATAATTTTCAAAATACCGTCTTAGAATTAATTTACGAACGTTCAGTTAGATTTCGGTATTTTTCCCCATTTTTAAGACAAAAAGACAAATAATCTGGGTTTATTACAAAAAAGCGAGTGACTGATGCATATATTACTGACCTTTATAGCTAAAGACTTTAGATCCCGTTATTTTAAAGCTTTTTTCAAACGAAGCAATGCAAATTTCAATCAAAAGCACAAATGTTTCTAAACTTTTTGACCATGAAATGTTTAGATTTTTGTTTCTTTTTTCATTTGTAGTGATAAGAAATTTGTTTTTTGGTTTGAATTTTTGATGTTGCGTTAATAATATATATGACATATTAAATATGTAAAAAAAAATTTTAAGTTTTGTGTTAAAAGGGTAAAAATTGAGTAAATGCTTTAAAGAAATTGTTTTGTTTCTAAACTTTTTTGATTCACTGTACATGAATTAATACAATTGAAACATTGAATGAATTTCAAATTTTAGGTTTTTTTATTAAATATTATCATTATTATTATTACTGGTAAGAAAAAAAATCATTTTAAAGTTTATCAATAAACCTTGAAGTCAACTTCTTCAAATTAAGCCTCAGCTTTGGTTTTGAGCTTGGCGATGTAGGTGGCCTTTTGCTCTGCAATCTTAGCCTTGCGTTCAGAGTTGGTAAGTTTCTTAGCATTCCACCGTTTTTTGGTAACGCCTGCTCTTCTGGGTAGGATCGGCACGAATTTGTTAATGTGCCTTTTAGTACATTTCCTCAATATCATCGGCACGGATGCCCAACTTGATGTAACGGCTGAATTGGCGTTTGTAAGCCTCTTCATCTTCTCAAGAGAGCGCATACAATCAGCAACATGTTGACCAAAGATATGAGAACGATGAACATCGGCATTAAAGCTCTTGGTTTCTGCAGAATATCCAGGGACACGCTTGACCGAGTGTGTAATACTCAAACCTCCATCAACAGCACCTTTCATGGCACCGAATACACGAGCATCAGTGGTGGTATGTGCCAAACCAACATCTAAACAACAAAGGAATGCAACTGGACCATCATCAACGGGTTCAGCATTGTATTCTTCACCAGTAACTTCAGAGCAACCAGCATAGATCGAGTCCAAGCCCAATTTATTGAGCACACGACGTGCCACCAACAAACCAGAGCAATAGGTTGCAGTGTAATTAGTCAGACCGACCTTAATGCCATACTTGGGTAGTTCATGCGAGTTGGCAGAGCGGACAACACGGTCTCCTTCAATTCTGGCGTAGGCTATCTGGACAGCGATGTCTTTGTTGGACAAACGCACAATCAAGCGGTACTTTGGAGTATTGTACTTGTTCTTGTCTTGAAAGATCAAGCGTTTTCTTGCATAGTAGTCAGTTTTTCCCTCACGACGCCTGCGGAACTAAACTTGATAGCGTTTGAAGTACTGCTTATTTTTAACAACTTTAACGAAACCCATTTTTCACCTTTTTTTATTTTGGGTACAACACCGACGTAAATTAACGCTATGTTTCCACACGTACGTGAAAAAGAAACTACTATACTATTCCTTGTCTTCATCCTTATGCTTATTCTAACATTTGTCCTAATTCTTACTTACTTCTTTTCCAAACGCTTGTTTTAACTCATGTTCTAATTCCTGACCGAATCCTTTGTATTAAATCTTTCCTAAGTATGTCCGAATCCTTGTTCTATACTTTTTATCAATCCTTGTTCTTATCCTGTTCCCAATTCTTGCCTAAATAATTGTCCTTATTCTTGCCCAATTCAATGCTTTAATCTTTGTCCAAATCTTTGATCTGCTGCTTATCTTATTCATAACAAATCTTTCTTCAAATCCTTGCACTCTTCCGCTTCTTTTCCATTGTCCTTATCCCTATCTAAATCCTTGTCCTTATACTTGTCCTTATTTTAATTTTAATATTAGTTTTTAATATCAGTTTTTATTATTTTTTTTTCATTACTGCTATTGCTTTTGCATTTCATAAATTAAGGTCACTTTAAGCCATTCCAGGAGAGGCTTCATGACGCTATAATTTTTAATTTTTTTTTTTTTTTATCATGTGACTGATCATGTAGCTGACAAAGTAACTGTCGTTCTATAAACTTTACGCCAATGCGTCCATGCAACGTTTCCATGCAACGTGTTAATTGTTGTTGCATTTTTAGTGCAATAAGCGGCTGCCTCCGTGGTATTGTGACTTTAAAATAATAAGAGTATTCACGATTCGGAGCTATTTGTTGTGCTCTTGTGAAAAGAGCCAAAACGTGCTAAAAAAAAATTGTGAACACACCACGTATACAGATCTAGAAGTTGAAGAGAAATGTTTCAGTATTTTGTGTTTGTGTTGGTGTTGATGTTGATGTTGTTGTTGGTGTTGGTGTTGGATTTGGTGTTGGTGTTGTTGTTGATGTTGGTGTTGGTGTTGGTGTTGGTGTTGGTGTTGGTGTTGGTGTTGGTGTTGGTGTTGGGTTGGTGTTGGGTTGGTGTTGGTGTTGGTGTTGGTGTTGGTGTTGGTGTTGGTGTTGGTGTTGGTGTTGGTGTTGGTGTTGGTGTTGGTGTTGGTGTTGGTGTTGGTGTTGGTGTTGGTGTTGGTGTTGGTGTTGGTGTTGGTGTTGGTGTTGGTGTTGGTGTTGGTGTTGGTGTTGGTGTTGGTGTTGGTGTTGGTGTTGGTGTTGGTGTTGGTGTTGGAGTTAGTGTTGGTGTTGGTGTTGGTGTTGGTGTTGGTGTTGGTGTTGGTGTTGGTGTTGGTGTTGGTGTTGGTGTTGGTGTTGTTGTTGATGTTGTTGTTGGTGTAGGTGTTGGTTTTGGTGTTGGTGTTGGTTTTGGTGTTGGTGTTGGTGTTGGTGTTGGAGTTGGTGTTGGTGTTGGTGCTGGTGTAAGTCTTGGTGTTAGTGTTGTTGGTGTAGTTGTTGTTGTTTTTGTTGTTGTTGATGTTGATGTTGATGTTGATGTTGATGTTGATGTTGATGTTGATGTTGATGTTGATGTTGATGTTGATGTTGATGTTGATGTTGATGTTGATGTTGATATTGACGTTGATGTTGATGTTGATGTTGATGTTGATGTTGATGTTGATGTTGATGTTGATGTTGATGTTGATGTTGATGTTGATGTTGATGTTGATGTTGATGTTGATGTTGATGTTGATGTTGATGTTGATGTTGATGTTGATGTTGATGTTGATGTTGATGTTGATGTTGATGTTGATGTTGATGTTGATGTTGATGTTGATGTTGATGTTGATGTTGATGTTGATGTTGATGTTGATGTTGATGTTGATGTTGATGTTGATGTTGATGTTGATGTTGATGTTGATGTTGATGTTGATGTTGATGTTGATATTGATGTTGACGTTGATGTTGATGTTGATGTTGATGTTGATGTTGATGTTGATGTTGATGTTGATGTTGATGTTGATGTTGATGTTGATGTTGATGTTGATGTTGATGTTGATGTTGATGTTGATGTTGATGTTGATGTTGATGTTGATGTTGATGTTGATGTTGATGTTGATGTTGATGTTGATGTTGATGTTGATGTTGATGTTGATGTTGATGTTGATGTTGATGTTGATGTTGTTGTTGTTGTTGGTGTTGGTGATGTTGTTTTTGTTGTTTTTGTTTTTTTCTTTTTTTTTATTTACTCCACCATTGGTTGTGCTTTTCCTTGGTGCATTAACTTTTGCCTTTGATTCGTGCAATTAATCCATATACGTCACATTACGCGGCTCCGTAAGGGGTCTCATGACAGCTTCAATTCATTTTTTTTATTTTTATCATGTGCCAGAAGACCTCATATTCATTTTTGTTCACTAAAATTTACAGCTATGCCAGCAGTCATAGAGTTAAAATTCCATGCAACGATTTTTCATTACAGCAATTTTACTGCATTTTGTGGTTGCCACCCTGAAATCATGACGATAAGAACTTTTTTTTTATATGAGTTGTGAGGCGTAATAACACATCTATGCTGTCGTAAAACAAAATTTACCATTGCATGTCTCCTGAGTGAGTAATAATTCCATGCAACGATATTCCATTTCTATTACATAAGCTGCTATCTTCATAACCTATCGACAGGAGAATTTTTTTCGTAAGGCCAAGTATAAATCCTTCATATTCCTTTTTAAACATTTATCGTAGCTTATATACTCATCGAGTAAAAATTCAATGCAACGCCGGTGCATGAATGTTGCATTGTCGATCTTTGAGCGGCTCTCTCTGTGCCCCCAAAACGTCAACAATTTTTTGTCTAATTTTGTTGTAAGGTCTTAGAGCAGGCCTTTATTGGTGTATCATATTTTTAATCCTAGCACTAGCGTTGCTTAAGCAGCTCCCATCGCGTTCCGATGACGTTTTGAAATTTTGTTTTGTTTTTATAATGAAATCAAAAAATTAACCTTTACGGTCGTACCATTATTTTCATCATAGCTGTTATACTTATGATGCATTTTGAAAAAAAATTCCTGTTTAAAGTTTTTTGGAAACCTCCGCGGTAAAACGTAACTTCGTCACGTCAAAAAGGTCACAAAGTTTCCTTTATAATTAATTGCAATAGAAATTTCCACTGAACATATTGTTGCGAATAAAAAATAATCCCATCGATTTCTTACTCATTAGAATTTTGAAACACTTTAGAAGATATAGAGTCTTTTGGTACGAAAAAGGAATAGGAACATACTGGAAAAGCATTATGAACCATTCATTAAGTCTTAGGCATAAATAGTTTATTTTGAACACACAAGCAACCGCAAAGCAAGCATCGCTTTCTAAAAGGTTGCCATTCCATACAAACACCCACACTTAAATTAATGCTGGTTTGAGACTCACTGTTATGTGTATTAGTTCAATAATGTTCAAAAGTTTAGCTATTTTTGGTTGTTGCACGCATTTCGTTGATAAAATCTATCCTTGCCAAAAAGGATTTGAAACTGCTACGAGTTTTGAGAGCTTTGATATTCCTTAGCATATAATTTGAAGCTCAGTCAGTATGAGCTGATAAGCCATGCGGTATTTTATTATTATAATTATGTGTATGTGTTTATGAGTATGAAAGCAAATGTGTGTGTGTGTATGTCATTTCATTTAATCCTACCATCAGCGAACACAAAATACAATTTAATTTGTTACTTTAAACATTTGAGAGTCTCAAATATATTTCATTGTCAGGCGCAGCAGCGACATATTGGCTTGTTATGTCAAGTTTATTCTAACATTTGTCATATCGATGCGTACATAATATACAGGGTGGGGCAAAAGTCACGAAGGGGTTTAAAACAGTCATAACTTTTTTAATTTTTAATTTTATTTTTTTTTTCTTTACAAAATAATAAAATATGATATTGGGAGATTTTTTAAAATTAGGTGTGAAAGATTACGTCACGTAAGTGAGCACCATTTTCAGCCTCGCAAAGTTGAGCTCTTTTAATAGCATTTTCCATGACACGAGTCAGAGTATCTGGCTGCAACGCTCTTATTTCGGCTCGAATATTCTCTTTGAGCTGTGCAAGTGTTCTGGGTTTATTGATATACACCTTCTCTTTCAAATATCCCCAAAGGAAATAATCTGGTGCTGTTAAATCAGGCAAACGGGCAGGCCAATTGAATGCTGAATTTTTGGAAATTAAACGTTCGCCAAAAATCTGCCTTAGGAGCTGCATAGTGGCTCGAGTAGTGTGTCCAATGGCCCCATCTTGTTGGAACCACATCTCTCGATTGTCAGAAAGAGCTGGCCTTAAAAAATTTTGGACAATATCTCGATATCGCTCAGCAGAGCGCCTTCGAGTTGATGTTTCAGGATTCTCCTCAACACTCTCCAGAACGCGTTGAATATTTGCTTTACTAATTACAGAATGTGGTCTTCCGCTTTGTGGAAGATCCCTCACTGAGCCTTGTTCCTGAAAACGTGTCACTAAGCGTCGAATCGTTGATTCGGATGGTGAATTCCGCACATTAAAATGACGACGATAGGCTCGTTGAGTTTGAATTATTTATCGATGATGTTCAAAATAAAATTCTATGATTTTGGTTCGCTGGATAACGTTGTAATCTTACATAATTAATCTCCCAGATTTATTTTACAAGTCCTAAAAAGAAAAATAAAAAAACACATTAAATTAGAAAAGTTATTAATTTTTCAAATCCCTTCGCGACTTTTGCCCCACCCTGTATAACCATACATTTACATGATGTAGATATAGTGAAATTTTGGTCTAAGAACTTTGCATAGCTCTAGGTGTGAGTTCGCAAACATGTTCGGAAGATGACGCTTTCAGAAAATATTCATTAAATAACTTTCAGCCCATTCAATTTAGCTAAAATCAATTTCCATTTCGTGAGCACTGTAGGAACTTCCTTGGCAGCTTATTGAGATTTATTTCCTATTCGTTACAACAAGTTGTAAATGTGACTAAATTCTAAATATATCTAATTTATTTCCTGCTCTAACCAGTTGCTGCTAACATCCTTTTAGGTAGACTATTTGAATAACTGATCGTCCATTGAATGACTTCAACGGAAACGGAAACTCATTTGAGTACCTCTAAAGCTATAACAATGGAATATGCTATTGTTGTTGTTGTTGTTGTATTGCAAATACAATAATGATGATGATAATGATGATGCTGATGCTTATGTTGATCTAATGCTTGACTTCTCGACCTTACTTGCATTGCCAGTCCGGTAACTATTACAATTTATTGCCTGCAGAGCAACTTAGTTTCAATTGAATAAAATAGAACTTCAGCAATCAAGAATTTGTTGTGTCCTGTTGTGGTTGCTTCAGGTGTCACTTCCGGCCTATTTCAATCGTTGAATTGAAAAGTTTTCTAATGAACTCTAAACGGAATAAGAGAAGTAAGCAATTGCAATTCAAACGCACACACACATCTGCACAAGTACAACTCCAACCACACAAATGCTTTTGTTGACATGGCATTTAATTGTATGTAGCTTCCACTTAAAAGCCTTGTGCTGTTGTTCAGTTTAAAACCTTTCTGAGACAGAGTCGTTCTGGATTCGAATTTCAATTTAGTCTTTCGGTTATAGGCATGTTAATTTGCCTTCATAGCTCTATGCGAGAATATAGAGCATTTTTGCGCAATGCATCGGCGTTGCATGGTATTGTTACTCAATGAGTATTGGTGTTATGACAAAAGTAACGACATGACAGTGTAGGTTAATTCTTTGAATCAATGACAAAAACTAGATATGTCATTGGGACGCATAGGGAGCTACCTAAGCAGCATAAGTTCAAATTTCTTACAATTATTGAATAATAAACCGCTGTTTGCGTGCTACGGTAAAAAATAGCACACGCCAATAAAGGTTAGTCCTAAGTCCTTATGACAAAAATAGACTGTTAGAAGATGAAAAATGCAACGCTGTTGCATGAAATTATTATACGGTGGATAAATGCGCAAGTGAAAATCTTATAAACCAGAAATAAAGGATTTCTACTTAGCCTTAAGACAAAAATAAGAAAATAAATTATCTCGTCGTCAGGTCGCATAGGTGGTAGTTTATGCATCAAAAATGCAATATTGTTGCATAGAAACAAAAATTTTAATTTTACAACAGCACAAAATGATTCTTTGACCTCATAACAAAACAGAAAAAAAAATGTTGAGCCATTATACCAGGGTGGCAACTCCTTAATGCAGTAAGGAGGCAACCATAATGAAAAAACGTTGGCGCTACGGTAGATTTTAGAAAACGCCAGTAAAGCTCTTCAGACTGATGATGAGAATGAAAAAAAATAGTGACTTCCTGAGGTCTCTCAGAGCTCCCCTCAAAGTAGGCTTAATACACCAAATGCAGTATATATAAATAAAAATTAAAAAAGAACACATAATAGGACAAGAATTAGAAAAAAATGTGAGGGCAAGGATTTGGACAAAGACAAGGACCAGGAATAAGATGATAGGACAAAAATTTGGACAAAGATGAAAATCATTGATTGGGACAAGGATTAAAATATGAATTCAGACAAGGATTAGGAAAAGCACAACAAGGATTGGGGCAAGGATTAGTACAAAGATTTGAAAACACGAGTTTGTTCGTGAAGTAAAACAGTTATAGTATTAGAACAAATATAAGAATAAGAACAAGGATGAGGCTTCGTTTGGGAACAAAGAACAGAATAGAATATGGACAAGAATAAAGATAAATTCAGGAATGCGGAAAAAGATTAAAACATGAGCTTGTACAAGAATTAGGACAATTATTAGGATATATATGTTATGTTTTTAACGACAGTAAAGGATTTTTATGTATTGTTTTAATTCCCTATTTTTGCCTTTTTCTGTTGACTTGCAGCAAGGCTTTGCCGACTTTCAAGGCATTAAAATGCCCCACTTAAGAACTTGAAAATAAAAGAGCGACTAGCGCACTGTTTTTGATTTAATTCAAGTTTGAATTCCTTTTTAAGAGATACTGGTATTTATACCAAGATTTTTGGTATTCTTGTTCTAGATAATATTCTAATTACAATTCTTAACACATATTTATCTACTAATACAAAATTACGGAAATATGTGACATATTGGTAACATGTGTAAATCGATCATCTTTGACCGATATTTACAAGTAGATGCAATGCAAACAAAACATAGCACAAAAAGAGTTGGCTATTTCGTGGACACACCCGTAGGCTTTGACGTGACGGTGTTTCTTATTGTTGTTGTTGTTGTCGTTGATGTTGTTGTTGTTCATGTTGTTGTTGTTCTTGTTGTTGTTGTTGTTGTTGTTGTTGTTGTTGTTGATGTTGTTGATGTTGATGTTGATGTTGATGTTGATGTTGATGTTGATGCTGATGTTGATGTTGATGTTGATGTTGATGTTGATGTTGATTTTGATGTTGATGTTGATGTTGATATTGATTTTGATGTTGATGTTGATGTTGATGTTGATGTTGATGTTGATGTTGATGTTGATGTTGATGTTGATGTTGATGTTGATGTTGATGTTGATGTTGATGTTGATGTTGATGTTGATGTTGATGTTGATGTTGATGTTGATGTTGATGTTGATGTTGATGTTGATGTTGATGTTGATGTTGATGTTGATGTTGATGTTGATGTTGATGTTGATGTTGATGTTGATGTTGATGTTGATGTTGATGTTGATGTTGATGTTGATGTTGATGTTGATGTTGATGTTGATGTTGATGTTGATGTTGATGTTGATTTTGATGTTGATTTTGATGTTGATGTTGATGTTGATGTTGATGTTGATGTTGTTGTTGATGTTGATGTTGATGTTGATGGTGATGTTGATGTTGATGTTGATGTTGATGTTGATGTTGATGTTGATGTTGATGTTGATGTTGATGTTGATGTTGATGTTGATGTTGATGTTGATGTTGGTGTTGATGTTGATGTTGATGGTGATGTTGATGTTGATGTTGATGTTGATGTTGATGTTTTACTTTTTTTGTTTATTTTATCATGTGCCCGAAGTCTTCAACTTCATTTTCGTTCCTTAAAATTTACCGTTACGCCATTAGTCACAGAGTTAAAATTCCATGCAACGTTTTTTCATGGTTATAACATTTTTACTGCTGAATGTGGTTGCAACCCTGAAATCATGATGATAAGAATTTTTTGTAATTTAGTCGTGAGGCGTTATAACACATCTATGCTGTCGTAAAACAAAATTTACCGCAGCACGTCTAATGAGTGAGTAATAATTCCATGCAACGATATTAATCTTCTGTTACATAAGCTGCTATATTCTCGACCTGGTGATGTCAGCATTTTTTATATAGTTTTATCTTAAGGCCAAGTATAAATCCTTTGTTTTCCTTTTTAAACTTTTATCATAGGTTATATTCTCACCGAGTAAAAATTCAATGCAAGGCCGCTTCATGAATGTTGCATTGTCGATCTTTGAACGGGTCTCCCTTAGTCGCCATGTCGTCAGAAATTTTTTTCTAATTTTATTGTGAGGGATTAAAATAGGTCTTTATTGGTGTATCATACTTTTAATCCTAGGACTAGTACTCAGCGAGTAATAATTATATGTAATAAATTTTCAGTGGCGCTGCTTAAGCAGCTCCCACCGCGTCCCGATGACGTCTTGAATTGTTGTTTTGTTTTTGTAATGAAGTCAAAAAATTAACCTTTACGGTCGTATCAGTTTTTTAGTCGTAGCTCTTATACTCGGCGAGTTACAATTCAATATATACCTACATTGGATTTTAACCCCGTCATTTTGAGTTCAACTTTAACTTAACTAAAAAGAAAAGGATATCCGCTTTGTTTCTCTCACCATTCGTGGCAAGGGCTGCCAACTAACTAAAAGGCCAGGACTACGAGGCACTTTGGATTTGGGAGTGAAATAGATTCTTGCACACAAATGCAAATTTTCATTAAGAATGTTATATATTTGTAATGATTTTTAATGCATAAAAATTTATTTATTTTGTTGTCATTCAAACTTTTTTTTAGTTATTGAAAAGAACTCGTCTGTACAGTCAGTCAGCCAAGCAACCACTCAGACTGTTTATACATAAAATTTTTAATATCTATTATAAGTCCAGCACTATTAATTAAGTGCAAATTTTCTATAGCCACTGTCTATTTAAAGATTCATACCATTTGTTCCACTTTTAAACGAGCGCCAATTAGTGGATAACGGAACAACAGCGATAATTTATGTCTGAGATAAAAACTGAATGAATTCTAAAATCCATCCAAGTGCGGCATGTTCATTCAAACGACTCGCAAAGGCAATTAGCAGCACTCAAACACCAGTAAAAACTCCAACTCAAACACAAACACACGAAAACACGAAGACACGAACACAAACATAAAGGCGCTTCAACATCGATGCTGCGTTGGTTGAGTTCCCAAAGGCTGACATGATCAGCCAAAGCAACGCATTGAAATTTTCGTTAATTACTTTGCAGATATTTGAAGCTTTGCTGCTGTTGCTGATGGAAAAACAAAAAAAAAAAACAAATGTAGGGACATATAAACTGATATGTATGAGTATGTTCAAATAAAGAGCGCAGGATTTGCATGTCCTGCGAGCTTTAAATGATACATTAATGACAATAATTAAATTTTAATGAGACGCAAAGGATTGCAACGCATAACCTTTAACACCTATTGCATTGTTGTAAAGTTTTTTAAGCTTTAGCTGCATTTTTTTGTAATTTTCATCCCTCCTGATGGTGGGTCCAAGGGAGAGATGGCAATAAATGCCTTAAGCCAAGGCAATTACTAACAAAAGTGCAACGAAGCGTTGAGGCGGCAGAACGAATGCTCGAATAAACGCAATGAAATTGAGAAATTATTGAACATGCATAATGAATGCATGAAACGACAGCGGTGTGTGTGCACTGCAGTCATTGTTGATCACGTATCCTTTAAGTCGACTAAAAGGATAAAAATAATATGCTGCACAATGTGTGATTCAGCTGAGGCAACTTATATGGAAATCAGCATTGACCGCGTTGGGATGCGATTTAAATTTAGTCATAAAAAAAACAAAGTTTCGAAAATCGGTTTTCATTCAAAGCGATTCTTATTCGTTGCGATTCATCGAAATGAAATTCGAATTGAAGCGCCAGCTGCATTCATTGACTGTTCAATGAATGAATATTGTGCATGGGCAGGTGACTGTGGTTGTGTGGGTGGTAGACAATCATTGCAGGCTATGTTTGCATGCGTATGTGTGTGTGTGTGTGTGTGCAAATTATTGGTGTGCTCTCGCATTCATGTTGCGGCATAATAATAACAGCTCAAACGTTCGTCCATCCGTTGAAGCGCTGAACAGTAATTATAGAGGAACATGAATTTTTTAATTAAAAAAAAAAAAAAAATGTAATCATGCCAGCTCTTAAAAATCTACAAAGGAAGAAACCGATTTTATGAAGGAATTTTTGTGTGCTTTTAATTTCGAAATTAATTTTGAAAATTTGTGATTTTTTTAAATCTCTTGAGCTCTCTTGAGAGAGCTGCCTAAGCATAAGAAAAATGACTTGCAAGCCATCTACAATTATTCAATGACAATTACAATTACAATGTTATGGAATACACTTATGGTTATTCCATGTTTGGAATTTTTGGTTTTTCCTTTTTTTTTTTTTGTTTAAAATCGACACCGCTATATTCATGGTCCATCTTGCTTCGTTTTCAAGATATTGCGATTTTCCTAATTTCCTAATGATTATGATATCGACCGACCTCCCTACATGTGCGTCTCGAGTTCGCGACCCCTTTTAGTGAACCCAAAACCATTATTATTTTGTTCTTTTTTGCTTTGTTTTCGAGATATGGCGCTTTTTTATTTTTTAAGTGTAAATTATGTTATCGACTGACCCTATTTACTTGAGAGTGTATGGTGCACTCGGTGTGTTCGCTATGATTTACCGTCATTTTTACTTTAATGTGGGTATATGGTTTAATATTTTATTTCAAATCAAAACTTTCAAAATACAACGACACTAACGAAGAGCTTTCCAAATATGCAGTTTTTGTTGTGTTAGCTTTGCTTCATACAAAACATTTTTGCTCGATGTCATGGCTACACTGAAATACACTGCACCAACATAGTGTACACTATTCAAGTAAATATTATGAGTAGAATGTTTTGTGCAGCTCTTTAAAATATGCATTATGAATTTTTGGATGTTTGTCTGTATGTTTCGAGTTAACTCCTAAACTTAGTGGATTAGAAAGAAGTTATTTTGACGTGACGAAGTTACGTTTTACCGCGCAGGTTTCCAAACAAGTTGAAAAATGCATTATTTCAAAATTCAATGGCGTTGCATTGAATTGTTACTCGCTGAGAATAAGAGCTATGATTAAAAAATGATACGATTATAGAGGTTAATTTTTTGACTTCATTATAAAAACAAAACAAAAATTCAATACATCACATAGTATGTTACCATAGGAATAAATCAAGATTTTTGTTGTAACAGAACATAACAAATTTGGTACCGTTTTTTAGATAATACTTTCACTTTTATTTCAATTGAACAATTTTTGTAGCCACTTTACCTCTTTAAAGTCAACCATTATTATGTATTTTTATTGTTGTAGACTATTTGATTTTGCACATCTTAAAAAGAAAAACTACTGTAAGCGCAATTTTAGCCGAATTCATTTGATTTTTGATTTTGTTTCAAGAAAAATATTGTATAAATAAATGACTTTTAATATGTTTTCAATTTAACTTAAGAAAATAAATTGAAAAATTTCCAAAAAAATAAAAATTCTTTTAAATATTTTCCAAAACTTTGCAATTTTTGAGAGCACATTAAAAAAAAAAATCTCCTCCATTTTCTAACATACTGTTATACATGTATTTATCTTTCAGATTCCAAAATTTGATGACCGTTTTCAGCAGTTTCTTGGAGTTATAGCATTTTGAAAAATGGTCTAAAAATCATATTTTCCTCTAATTAATGGAAGTTTCTATTTTGCGCATCATTCAAAGAAAGAAATATTGTAAGCACATTTTCTAAACAATTCGAGTGTTTTTTTTGCGAATTTTAGTTTTCATATTTTCTTAAAAAAAATTGGAAATTATTTTGAAAATATTACTTATAAAAAAATTTAAAAAATATTTTGAAAAATGTTCTATTTTTAGCAGACCAGAAAGAAAAAGCTCCACATACCTCCAGTTTCATTTTTATAATTTAAATTTTTTTGTTTTTAGTCTTTCAGAAATTGTTTTCACTTTATCCGACTTCTTCCGATTCTTTGAGTAATCGTTTTTTGAGAAATGGTCTAAAATTGATGTTTTCTCAAAAATTATTCTTTATTTTGTTACCATATTTCTTACACTCTTCCGGAGTTTGTTTATAATTTTTAAAGAATTTTTTAAACAAAAATGTTTCTTAACAAATAAAATAAAATTCTGATGTTATTTTAGACAAAAAAAAAAAAATAAAATAAGGGTTCTGTTTCCTTAAAATACTCTTTTTAGCACATGATAAGGGAAACATGAACACCAAAATGAAATGGCCGATTTTGTAACACCGAAAATCGATTTTTTTCAAATAAGCGCCATTTTGTTTTTTTTTTCGGCGGATAAAAATTATCTTAGTTCAGGCGGTGGCCACTTAAACAAGGATTAATTCTTTTTTTTTATTTTTTTCTCAGATGTTTCAGACAGGTGATATCCTGCACACCGTCAAATTGACATTTTGACGGCATTTTTTTAAAAAAATCAAATAACGTCAAAAACCGCTTCAAAAATTTTGAAAAAACTGTTTTGTAATTTTTAAATGTATATGTGCAAAATTTGAAAACGATATGAAAACGAAATTCCCGAAAAATTTTTTTTTTTTAAATTTGTAACCTATATGTCCCCTTAAAATAATTTTTTTTATTTACACCCCTATTATGAATTCATACGATACACGATAAACGCTTGCATTCTGTTGAGTGGTATTGCGAAATTGCCTTTATCGTATTAAATCCGATAGTAAGCGTTTGTCGTTTATCGTAAAAATATGATATTACGAAACGATACGTATCGGGTTAGCTGTTCGATTTCATACGTTTGCAAGCGACTCACTTTTCTTGGCCGATAGTTGAAATTGTATATACATTTTTTAATTTTTTTTTCGAAAATTAGATTGAAACTTGCGAAAATACTCTTTATGTTATAATTATTAAATAATTATGAAAAACTATATGAGCTACTTACATTGTCGAGATCATTTCTAAAGGATTGAAAGCATTCCTCAACTGCCTTCTTTCCACAGCTCTATGCGTGTCTCATCGCTTTCTCTACTAATATAGAACGCAATGGATATAATCAAAAACATGTTTATATATTTTATTTTTAAACTTTTTAATATGTTGAAATTACTCAAGTTTGAGAATTCCAGCTGTTTTCCCTTAAATCACAGTAAAATGTAAATAAAAATCACTGTAGTTCACAATAGTCTATCTATCGGTCGTATGAAAGCGATAATACGAAAGCTAGATTTTTACGATACGCTTGCAAGCGTCTATCGTATGTCGTATGAAAATCCATAATAGGGGTGTTAGTTTTATTTACTCATATTTACTTGATTACAAAAAAATACCAATACGAATATTTTTTTGTTTTTGTTTTGCAAAACATTCTTTTACATGTATAGTAGCATTTTTGTCGAAAAAGTGCATAGGAAACTATATCCCTATCTATAAAAAAAAAAAGATATTGCCAAATGGTTTTTTAGCATTAAAAAGTTAAAGCCTTAATCGCTTAAAATTATTTTTTTTTTGTTTTTTTTTATGTTTTTTTTACCAGTTCTAATAACTTTAATATTAAATTTCATATAGGAAAATTTCGTTTTTTTTTTATTCAAACCTAATTTTTGGCGCAAATACTTGATATACGTAAAATCTGATTCAATATTTGAAATCAGCAACTAAAAATTCATAAACATGCAGAATTTCAGTTATGAAATGGCCAGTTTTTTATTTATTTTTTTTTTAAATCTTTATTTAAATGGACTATATATGTACATATATATAAAAGAAAAGTATTTACGATGCCTTTTATTTTCCCTCTAAATTTTTTATTAAATTAAAAAATATATTTTATTAAAAACTGGTTAACCAGTTTGAACCGGTTATTTTTTTAAGTATTCGAAAATCCGGTTTTTAAAAAATTTTCATTTTCGGGTTATTCGAGAAATCGGTTTTTACGTTTTGTCGAATATTTGAGAACCACTACATACAGCTTAGGCAAAGTTAATGCACCAAGGAGAAGCACATAAAAAAAACTAAATCAAAAGACGCAACAATAATAACAACAACAACAACAACAATACCAACACCAACAAAAACACCAACACCAACGCCAACACCAACACCAACACCAACACCAACACAAACACCAACACCAACACCAACACCAACACCAACACCAACACCAACACCAACACCAGCACCAACACCAACACCAACACCAACACCAACACCAACACCAACACCAACACCAACACCAACACCAACACCAACACCAACACCAACACCAACACCAGCACCAACACCAACACCAACACCAACACCAACACCAACACCAACACCAACACCAACACCAACACCAACACCAACACCAACACCAACACCAACACCAACACCAACACCAACACCAACACCAACACCAACACCAACACCAACACCAACACCAACAACAACACCAACACCAACACCAACACCAACACCAACACCAACACCAACACCAACACCAACACCAACATCAACATCAACATGAACATCAACATCAACATCAACATCTACATCAACATCAACATCAACAACACCAACACCAACACCAACACCAACACCAACACCAACACCAACACCAACACCAACACCAACACCAACACCAACACCAACACCAACACCAACACCAACACCAACACCAACACCAACACCAACACCAACATCAACACCAACATGAACATCAACATCAACATCAACATCTACATCAACATCAACATCAACAACACCAACACCAACACCAACACCAACACCAACACCAACACCAACACCAACACCAACACCAACACCAACACCAACACCAACACCAACACCAACACCAACACCAATACCAACACAAACACCAACACCAACACCAACACCAACACCAACACCAACACCAACACCAACACCAACACCAACACCAACACCAACACCAACACCAACACCAACACCAACATCAACATCAACATGAACATCAACATCAACATCAACATCTACATCAACATCAACATCAACAACACCAACACCAACACCAACACCAACACCAACACCAACACCAACACCAACACCAACACCAACACCAACACCAGCACCAACACCAACACCAACACCAACACCAACACCAACACCAACACCAACACCAACACCAACACCAACACCAACACCAACACCAACACCAACACCAACACCAACACCAACACCAACACCAACACCAACACCAACACCAACACCAACACCAACACCAACACCAACACAAACACCAACACCAACACCAACACCAACACCAACATCAACATCAACATGAACATCAACATCAACATCAACATCTACATCAACATCAACATCAACAACACCAACACCAACACCAACACCAACACCAACACCAACACCAACACCAACACCAACACCAACACCAACACCAACACCAACACCAACACCAATACCAACACAAACACCAACACCAACACCAACACCAACATCAACACCAACACCAACACCAACGCCAACACCAACACCAACACCAACACCAACACAAACACCAACACCAACACCAACACCAACACCAACACCAACACCAACACCAACACCAACACCAACACCAACACCAGCACCAACACCAACACCAACACCAACACCAACACCAACACCAACACCAACACCAACACCAACACCAACACCAATACCAAAACAAACACCAACACCAACACCAACACCAACACCAACACCAACACCAACACCAACACCAGCACCAACACCAACACCAACACCAACACCAACACCAACACCAACACCAACACCAACACCAACACCAACACCAACACCAACACCAGCACCAACACCAACACCAACACCAACACCAACACCAACACCAACACCAACACCAACACCAACACCAACACCAACACCAATACCAACACAAACACCAACACCAACACCAACACCAACACCAACATCAACATCAACATGAACATCAACATCAACATCAACATCTACATCAACATCAACATCAACAACACCAACACCAACACCAACACCAACACCAACACCAACACCAACACCAACACCAACACCAACACCAACACCAACACCAACACCAACACCAACACCAATACCAACACTAATACCAACACAAACACCAACACCAACACCAAAACCAACACCAACATCAACATCAACATCAACATCAACATCAACATCAACATCAACATCAACATCAACATCTACATCAACATCAACATCAACATCAACAGCAACATCAACATCAACATCAACATCAACATCAACATCAACATCAACATCAACAACAGCGACAACAACACCAACAAGAAACACCGTCACTTCAAAACCTACGGGTGTGTCCACGACAAAGCCAACTCTTTTTTAGACTAAACCAATCTACGCGAAAGCATTGTATTAATTCGGAAGAAGGGTGATAGTTAGTTGGAGGTGAATAGATGGAGAAGTCTCATTCAAGATTAGTTTTTACATAGCTCGAAACTGCCGGGGAACACGCTCAGAGGGAGATTGTTTCACAATTTTTCTGTACGACTGATGGACGATTTATCTCGGTAATGCGAGGTTCTGTTGAGCATCAGACAGGATGGGACCTGAAATCCTTGGTTCAAAGTTTAATTAATAAGAAACGCTTGCTTATGTAAAAAAATATTATATAATTCTACTTATAATTTAAAAATAACAGTTAACGAAAAAACTACACAGCCGGAGGTATAACGTGGTATATAACCTCATAGGTTTTTATGTGTATCAGTTATTCTTTAGAAATGAAGGATGCTTGTCAAAGTGGGAGATGTCCACATGTGTCTTAGCTGATATTTTATTTGTGAATGTTAGATCCAAACATATTCGCTTTATTTATCATTTATTCCCATGTCTTTATTCTTATGTTTGTACTACTACATATCTGCCAAAATTTGTTTCTTAATCCTAATTTTAAAATTAGTCCTAATCCTTTTCATAATCTTTCCCAAGTCTTTGAATAAGTTCCTGTCTCAATCGTTTTCTAATCCTTGTTCTCATCCTAGACCTATTTCTTGTCCTAAACCTTGCTCAAATCGGTGATCTAATCTTTATCCTTAAATTTGTCCTAAAACTTTTCTTAATTCCAAACCTTTTTTATTGCTTTTGCTTATACTTTTACTGTTGCTTTTCGTTTTGGTTTTGGGTTTTCCTTTGCTTTCACTTTTGATTTTGCTCTTGGTTTTAATTTTGCTTTTTCTTTTGGTTTCACTTTTGCTTTTGCTTTTGATTTGGCTCTTGCTTTTGGTTTTGCTTTTGCCTTTGCTTTCACTTTTGCTTTTGCTTGTGGGTTTAATTTTGCTTTTGCATTTGTTTTTGCTTTTACTATTGCGTTTGATTTTGATTTTGCTTTTAGTTTTGCTTTTGTTTTTGTTTTGCTTTTGTTTTTGCTTTTGATTTTGATTTTGCTTTTGGTTTTGCTTTTGCTTTTGCTTTCGTTTTTGATTTTACTTTTACTTTTGTCTTTTCTTTTGCTTTGCTTGTGCTTTTGCTTTTGCTTTTGCTTTTGCTTTTACTTTTGCTTTTGTTTTTGCTTTTGCTCTTGCGGAGTTATAATTCCATGCAATGTTGTCTTATTTTTGTTGCATTTGAACTGCTTGAATCTATTGGCCTGCCTATTGTGATGGCGGCCACATTTTTTTATTACTATGACTTTATGAACTATTTTGGAAATTTTGTGAGCTTGAACGTAACGTTGTCAGTTAAAAACGGTATTAAATTGTATTTGATACATAACTTTTCAATTAAAATTTGTTTTCTTTCATTAAAAAAAAAATATTATATATGTAAGAGTTAAGAAAAATTTTGAAATAAAAACTTTTACTCAATATTTGAAATTATTGTTAAAATCTCTGAATTATTCTACAATCTAAATGCTTTTCGACTTATTTCTGTGTCCTTAAAAGAGTCAACAGCAAAAACCTCTGATATAGTTATTCATATAAGTGCACTTCTTGCATGTTGGAGGAAGAAAAAATAATCATTGCCGGCCTAGAAACTTAAAACTTTCACACTCGTAGCAGCATGTTAGCTGAATTTTGCCAAAAATTTGCATTTATTATGTGCGTCACTTTCAACAAGCATCCACCTAAAAAGTTTGCTGCTTCACGTACAAGTTGCACGTAAACTTTTAGCAAAGCTTAAAAAAAGCTTCCTAAAATAAGGAAGTACTACAGCAGAGCAGGACCTTCCTACGAATTCATGCAAGCTGCAGAGCAAGTCAAGCGCGATAGCAGCTTGAATAGCAGTTGAGTGTTAGTTTGTGGGTGGGTGTGTGTGTGTGTGCTATGGCGATAGAGTGGGAGTGGAAGTTGTAGTGGGAGGCGTGACCAAAAAGTTGAGGGCAAGTGTTGAATTGAAAAAAAGTTGTGGATTACGTGGATAAGCAGCGAGTTAGGTTTAAATTAAAGAGCTCCTACCGGCATTCCTGCAGCAGCAGTAGCAGCAGCTAAGAACTGTTATTAGCTGCAGCTGCTGTGCTGTGTGCGTGCGTGCGCAAAGGTGAGCTCCTTGCTTGCCTTGACTTTAATTTAAGTCGACGCTGCTTAATTATTAAAGCTTGGGCGTATTCAACTTAATATGCGTTTCTAACCGCAAGAGTAGTTTTTCTTTTCATAATTTTACATACAAATTGTTAAATTTTGATGTCCTTGTAAGCCAACAACTATGCATGCATGCAAACACTCAAACAAATACTCATTCAAGCTATGCATAAATTGACTGTTGAAAGTTTTATGCCACAAACATGCCTGGGGCCAAGTTTTTGCGCTGCGCATTGTTTGGGTTAAGTTAATGTTTGAATGTGGGTGTGTGTGTGTGTGTCAAGTCACTCATTTTACACTTCAGTAAATTAAATCTAAACAATTTTATTTTTATGTTTCCAGAGTCAACCACACAAAAAACCACAAAAATAAAACTACAAAAACACAGAGAATAATATAAAATATGAAATGTGGTGACCTTTTTTTGACAAATGAATAATTCAGTTAAATGTTTGTATCCGCCTTGCCTGAGGTTTTTGTTTTTTTGTTTTTTTTTTGTTTCTCCCATACATCCTCTTCTTGGCAAATTAAATTCTTTTTGTCTATCTTTCCTTTTACTCGTTTCCCCATCTTTGTCACCTTAAAAATTACGATCTCTCGAAAAAGTTCAAACAGCGTCAAGTTGTCAGAACTTGCTGTTTTTCTCTGCAGGATGTTGGTCCTACATTTCATTTAATAAAAGAACATAACAAATTTCCTTTTTTGATACAATTAACACATCAAAAGAAGTCAATGTTGACCAACGAAATAAAAAAAAAAAAAATATTAACAACATTTGTTAAGTAAGTCAATCAAGAAGTTCACATGCCAATGAAAGCTTTTTTAAGTCTTTAATTTATATTGAGGTTATGAACTTTTATTTGGCATCCTTTATAATTTAAACTTTTTGGGTAATGAGTGTAATTTTGCCCACAAGTGATTTATGTAGTTATGGTCACTTGGGCACAGCGTACTTCGTTCAATGGTCAGAAATTAAAAATAAACAAGATTGCCATTTTTAATTAAGGGGGGGGGTTACATACCCAAATCTTTTTTCAAAAAAATTTTTTTTTGCATATTCTTAAAGCTTTAAGTCTCAAGAATATGTGGTGAAAATTTCAAGCCTAGTAAGTGAACCGTCTTCTAGAGCGCGCAGTGCTGGCCCTTATTTTCAAACGAGTTTTTCTCGAAACCATGTTTTCAAAGTCGGTGATCAAGATTTCTCGAAACTCAGTGAACCGATCGTTTTGATTTTTTTGCAGGCTTATTTTATTTATAATAATCTCGTACTTGTCGTACGATTTTTTTTTCGTAGCTTCGTACACTTTTTATAGGCGAAAATAATGACGAATTTTCAAGGTGGCGCAAAAATAACCTTCCGATGTTTTTTGGCTGTAATTTAAAAAAAAATGAAAAACTTTGATTCTTCTTGTGGATTATTTTTATTTGGTCTTTTAATTTTTTTTGATGTCATGTAAATAGCCGCCACCACAGTTGATTGCCATTTGAGCCCTTTTTATGGCATTTTCCATCACTTCGGCCAAAACTTCCGGCGATAGGTCCTCACATTCTTGACGGATATTGTCTTTAAGAGCTGCAAGAGTCTGAGGCTTGTTGACATCAACCCGCGACTTCAAAAAGCCCCACAAAAAGAAGTCTGGAGCGGTCAAATCAGGCGATCTTGCTGGCCATTGCAAATCGCCAAATCGGGAGATTAGGCGCCCGGGAAATGAATCCTTCAGCATATCGGTTGTGGCACGTGCAGTGTGTGCCGTTGCACCGTCCTGTTGGAACCACATGTTTTCCAATCCCAATTCATCAAGTTGCGGCAAAAAGAACTCGTTGATCATTGCTCTGTAGCGCTCACCATTCACAGTAACCGTCTTCGAAGAAAAAAGGTCCGATGACTCCTCCAGCGAAAACAGCACACCATACAGTGACTTTGAGCGGGTGTAATGACTCTTCGTGGGTTACACGCGGATTTTCAGTGCCCCAGAAACGTAAATTTTGCTTATTTACGTACCCACTAAGATGGAAATGGGCCTCACCACTCATGATTATTTTTGATGAAAAATCATCTTCCTCTTGGTGGTGATTAAGGATGGCTTCAGCGTATGTTAGACGCGATTGGCGGTCAGCAGCTAATTCTCTGCAGAACGGCTACTCCGGGGTCTGCCACGCCTGGCAGCATCTCGTGTTGTGCCAGTCTCTTCGAGGCGAGCGGCTAAACGTCGCAGTGTTTCACCAGTAGGCGTTGGACGGCCAGGAAATCTGCGGCGAAATTCACGTTGTGCCAAAGTCACCGACCGATTATTGGTCAAATAAATAGTCAGCAATATTCCGCGTTCTGGAGCAGTGTAGCGTAACATTGTTTATTAACGTGTATTTCGCATGTGTTTACTACACAAATGTCAAAACAGAACTGACATTAGGGGCCAATCGCAAAATTTATAGCACTTTCTGATAGGAGGATTACTTTTGCGCCACCTTGTATAAAACCCTCATTTAAAAATATTCCTTAGGTTTTCTTAAAAAAATATACAAACATGACCTGTTTTTTTGGCCTCTGGGTATATAGTCCCCCTTAAATGTTTGGTACTCTTTGAGAGGAGCTCAAACTCAAGAAATACTTTTTTTAATCCACTGTCACACCTATTTCAAACATTTCAATGATGAAATGTGGTTTATTTTAGATTTTTTGATTTTTTTTGCGAATCAAATAAATATGTGGGAATGATAACGCTAATCGTCATTATAAAAATCGAAAGAAAAATCAATTTGTCAACATGAATTAAAAAATAAAAAATGTCGCCAAAAATGAATTAAATTAAATTTATATCAAAATCCATAATAAATCCAAATGTATTTTACAGTATTTACAAAAAAAAAAATTATTTTACAGTGTTTAAAAAAAAAACAAATAAATAACTGGCCATTTCAGCCCTTGAAAGGACTTTGACCTAGCTTCTTATTATCAATTGTGTTGTGCGTGTTATTAAGTTTGTACACAATTGGCCGAGAAATGGACCTACAGGCTGAACGCCGACTCCGAACGACGATGAACGAAATGTTCTTATTCTCAAGAAGCTTTACATGGCATTTTTGATTACTCTCTGAAGTTTGCCATTGTCTGCAGAAAGGTGGCGGCCGAACAGAAAAATTATTTAATTCAAATAATTTTCTGTCGCTGCTGGGGTTCGAGCCTGGGTCTCCAGGTTCGTTGACATAGCGGCCACGCACGTTAACCAACTACGCCACGGACGCCACAGTATTTACCAAACCGTAAAGTTATCATAAATTCTGTTTGCGTGACACAGAAAAACACAAATTTGTGAAATTTCACTTTAAATCTCAAAGAATATTTTGAGACTTGCATGCGTGCATCCACAAAATTTAAAATGCATCTCATTCAAAATGTAAATGCATATCCTTCAATGCAAACACAAGCAAAATAGTGGGCAACAACATAGACTGTTACATGTTGTTGGTGGATAAAGTGATGAAAAATGCAAAAATTAAATTATGGAAAGTTAAAACACTCAAAATACATACAAATGCATACATATGTAATAATGAAAATCATGTCTCAAAGTGTTAAATGTTGAAAGAAATTAAATTTTAAATCAGCATTTGATGAATAATTGATGAATGTGAACTGGGCACCACACGGTGGATCGAAACGGCCTGCTAGAGGAAAAAATTTCAAAATAGAATTTTAATTTTTTGAAGAAATAAGGATATTTTAAAAAAAGTACGCTGACCTTGCGAATAATATTTGTTTTTGTCTATTTCTTCTTATTAAAAAAATATCAGTGTTAAAAAATGGGTAAAAACTGGATTTTTCTGAATATTGCTGTTATGAAAAATGATTAGAACTAAACAGTTTAAAAAAAAAAGAGTTGGCTGTGTCGTGGACACACCCCTAGGTTTTGACGTGACGGTGTTTCCTTATGCAGTATACGTCCAATAAAACGAATGGTTTCTTATCCAGCCTTTTCGTTATATCGAAAAATTCGTTATATCGAACAAATATTTTAAACAAAGATATACAGTTTTTAGTAGTTCAGTTTTTATTTATATTTTAATAAAATATTTGCATATTTTGTTCTTTTTTTTAATTAATTTTTGAAAAACTTAACAAACTCCTTTGTTTCTTGACGCTTTCCTTTGATTTTTTTGTGTGCTTTCTCTTAAAGATCTTGTTAAATATTGATTTTAGTGCAGTTTACATTATTTTCTGAAGCCCATTGTATAGAAGCCCTTAAGTATTCCACAGCATTTGTGTGGGAAATTTTGAGGGTCATTTCAGCCATAGAATCGTTTAAAACTCTTTCGCTTTCTTGTAATTGCTCAATATTTTTTTTTATATAGAACTTTAAACACGCGTGAAACACTGACCACCCTTAAACACTGACCTTAGCACACACTACTGGTTCTTTTTTTGCAGTCCATCAAACGTAAATATTTATTCATAGGAATATTAACGGTACCAAGAACAAAAAACAAAGCGAGTCCGTGTATGCAGAATGGTACTCCTATTTCATGTCCAAACTCTTATTTTAATCCATGCAAATTGTGTATGCAAAATCCTGACATAATCAAATATACCACATCCCTTTCCTAGTTTGCAAAGGTGTGCTTTAGGCGTCTCTTAATTTTTGTCCTAATCCATATCGTAATTCATGTCAGAGTCCTTTTCCGTTTCATAGTCCGATTTAATTGTGTTATTTTTTATTTGTGATTTACAAAAAACTATAGAAATCCTAACTAACTATATGATTGTTGTTGTTGTTATTGTTGTTGTGGTTTGTTGTTGTGTTGATGTTGATGTTGATGTTGATGTTGATGTTCATGTTGATGTTGATGTTGATGTTTATGTTGATGTTGTTGTTGTTGTTGTTGATGTTGATGTTGATGTTGATGTTGATGTTGATGTTGATGTTGATGTTGATGTTGATGTTGATGTTGGTGTTGATGTTGATGTTGATGTTGATGTTGATGTTGATGTTGATGTTGATGTTGATGTTGATGTTGATGTTGATGTTGATGTTGATGTTGATGTTGATGTTGATGTTGATGTTGATGTTGATGTTGATGTTGATGTTGATGTTGATGTTGATGTTGATGTTGATGTTGATGTTGATGTTGATGTTGATGTTGATGTTAATGTTGATGTTCATGTTAATGTTGATGTTCATGTTCATGTTGATGTTGATGATGATGTTGATGTTGATGTTGATGTTGATGTTGATGTTGATGTTGATGTTGATGTTAATGTTGATGTTGATGTTGATGTTGATGTTGATGTTGATGTTGATGTTGATGTTGATGTTGATGTTGATGTTGATGTTGATGTTGATGTTGATGTTGATGTTGATGTTGATGTTGATGTTGATGTTGATGTTGATGTTGATGTTGATGTTGATGTTGGTGTTGATGTTGATGTTGATGTTGATGTTGATGTTGATGTTGATGTTGATGTTGATGTTGCTGTTGATGTTGATGTTGATGTTGATGTTGATGTTGATGTTGATGTTGATGTTGATGTTGATGTTGATGTTGATGTTGATGTTGATGTTGATGTTAATGTTGATGTTGATGTTGATGTTGATGTTGATGTTGATGTTGATGTTGATGTTGATGTTGATATTGATGTTGATGTTGAAGTTGATGTTGATGTTGGTGTTGGTTTTGATTTTGGTGTTGGTGTTGGTGTTGGTGTTGGTGTTGATGTTGGTGTTGATGTTGTTGCGTTTCCTTTTTCTTAATTTACTTCTCCATTGGTTGTGCTTTTTTGCATTAAGTTTGCCTTAGCTGAATGCAATTAATCCAGCAAAGTGTTCTTTGAGGGGCCTAATGACGTCGTCATTTTTTTTTTTTTATTATATATATCATGCGCCCGAAGACCTCACCTTCATTTTCGTTCCAGAACATTAACCGTTACGCCAGTAGTCACAGAGTTAAAATTTCATGCAGCGTTTTTTATTGATTGTAGCATTTTAACTGCATTATGTGGTTGCCACCCTGAAATCATGACGATAAGAATTTTTTTTTTATTTTAGTTGTGAGGCGTAATAACACATCTATGTTGTCGTAAAATAAAATTTACCGTAGCACGTCTCCTGAGTGAGTAATAATTCTATGCAACGATATTACATTTCTGTTATACAAGCAGCTATCTTCACGTCCTGGTGACGCCAGATTTTTTTTTTATTTTTATCGTAAAGCCAAGTATTAATCCATCCTTTTTACTTTTAAACATTAATCGTAGCCTATATACTCACTGAGTACAAATTCAATGCAACACCGTTGCATGAATGTTGCATTGTCGATCTTTGAGAGGCTCTCTCTGTATCATCCAAAATGACGTCAGAAATGTTTTGTCTGATTTTGTTGTGAAGGCCTAAAGCAGGCCTTTATTGGTGTATCATATATTTAATCCTAGCGTTAATACTCAGCTCGTAATAATTCCATGTATCAAATTTTCAGTTGTGTTTGTTAAGCAGCTTCCATCGCGTGCCGATAATGTTATGCATTTTTTGTTTGTTTGTATAATGAAGTCAAAGAATTAACCTTTTTGGTTGTGCCATTGTTTTAATAATACCACTTATACTCAGTGAGTAAAAATTCAATGCAACGTAGGTGAATATTTAGCAACTGTTATCAACTTTTATCAACTTTTTCAACTTTTTTGGAAACCTGCGCGGTAAAACATAACTTATCTTACCGTTTTAAATATATGCGCGTAAATGTGTTATTACAACATATATAAAAAATTCAAACGGTTAAAAGAAAAATTTTTTTGAAGTGAAACTTCTTAGGCGGCGCTTCGAAATTTGAATGAGAATATTGAGGAGTGAAATTTCAAGGTCAATTTACTTCATTTCGTTACACGATATAGAAGAAAGATATGTTTTACAGAAGATAGAATGAGAGAGATATACATTGTATAAAAGACTGAAAAAAATTTCTTTGTCAGTGCTGAGTATCGAACATACAATCTCAGTTTTATAAAGCCAACGCGCTACATACTAGGCTAAGGTCTTCATATATAAATGTAGTCTACATAACAATTTATTAAACTACTTTTGCTGTAGATGCCAAGCGGGAAAATAAACAGCGCTCCTAGCGGGAAAATATAACAGCCTTATTCATAAACACATTTTAGAGGCAGTGTAACTTTAAACAAGAAAACGATATTCATAAACATTTTCGCAACCATGTTTTTTGTTTGTCTTTTCGTTTAATATCAAAGACATGCTCCATATGCGCCCTTTGCAGCATTTTTTTTATGTGGCGGCCATTGCAAATCCATTGGAATTCTTAATTTTTGTAGAGATTTTCTTTAGTTCAGACACAAACCTTACAAACATGAGCAGCGAATGAAAAAATGTTTATGAATAAAGCCCAAGAATGATAGAAAAATAGATTGCGCAGATAGTAAAAATAATTTTCTACGATCTGCGCATCTACGTTACGATAGACTTACGATATGAGCTTACGATATGGCTTTCTGTCAAGTCTTGTTAAAAATGTGAACAAATATGAAACAATGGCAAAAGATTCAAGAAACAAACTTGGTCTAGCGTGACGTCATGATCGTATAAAATACTTTGTTCGTAGTTAGAAATGTCAAAATGAAAAGTAAACAACATAACGGACCTGCGCAATGCGTAATCTATTTTTCTATCATTCTTGAATAAAGCGTAGTATGCTGTAGAGACGAAAATTTCTTAGCATTTAATTCTACACCCGAACTATTAGTGTAGAGTCAAAAATGTTTGTATGGACAAAAAAGTAACTACAGTACACCTTGCTCAATGCAACTAATAGAAATTCGGGCAATTGACATAGTTAACGTTGAAGAAACGCAATTAAACTTCTAAACATAAAGCTTTATGTCTCTGAATCTTAGATATTGTGGGTTAATGCACTTTGTATCCTTAAATATTGTTTGAATAGATTTTTCATTAAAAATGTATTTTACAAGCAAAGAAGAACTGAAAGAATATAAGATAAAAGTTTATGCAAGTTTACGCAAATGCAAGTTGCGATAATTGTGCAATTCCATGACGCCAACTTGACACTGTGCGCAAGAAAAGTTGGAATAAGTTCTTTCAATAGATAACTATTTTATACATATCTTAGTTATATAATTTTATATCGAACTATTTACTATTAATAATAGTAAGTATAATGTGTGTGTGAAAGTTTTAGTTATCTTTTCACATTTAAAGTTTTGAACAAAAAAGTATTTATAAGGCTTAATTTTTTTAAAGCAAAAATAATAACTAACATTTGTCCCATAGTTTTTGAGTACAAAATAACCGGTAATTTTTGATTTTTAGTTTCTAAGGCAGAAATAAAAATGAAAGTTAAGATCAAGTTTACAGTTGAGGTAGATTTATTGTTGTGACATTGTTCTGTGAAACTCCTTATTAATATGCCAAAAAAAATGTTTGAAAAACAAATTTATAAATGCACCTGAAGCTCCCATTGGCAAAAAAATCGCTCATTGTAGTTATGTAAAATAAAAAAATCCCTTTTTAAGAAATTATTCTCTTAATATGCGGAATATGCAACACTTGATTTTCTCACGATCATACTCTCGCTCTCAAACTTTCAATAAAGCTACGCTCTGAGTTTTCTCCCTAGTGCAGCGATGGGTTCTATTCCAGATAGAACTCTACGCCACGTTACGTTGCGTAGCTTTACGATTGCATAATCGAGCCTTTACACTAAAATCGTTCTTATTCTAGAAAAGAAAGAGTGTATACAAAGAAGAAGTTTCACTTCTTTACTGTATACACGGTATACTGTATCTTTTTTTTTTTTTTAAAAAGTCCTGTTTTCGAAGAAAATATTTAACCCCTTACGTAACTTTTTGAGCAAAAAATGGTCTTAAAATGTAAAGAATCATCCATTGCAAATATTTAGATGCAGTTATAACATAGAATTTGAATTTAGTTTAAGAGTTATAAGAAAAAATTTGTGACTTAAAGGTGAAGTTTGACCTTGAACTTCTCTCTTATTTGACCTAATCCGATAAAACTGAGTATGAGGGCATAATATATAGACCATCCACTATTAGAAACTATTTAGATATTTGAGGTTATTCCAATTGACCCTTAAATTGTCGCACAGTGTTATTGCTGAAAGTTATGTTTTCGTAGCTGTACTGGTTCCTTAGATATTGCGAAAAATGTGTTCAAGTCGTAGCGGAGGTGCCACGCCTACTTGTCCAAAATTCTTAAAAACCATTTTTTTTTTACTTTTCTATGCCAAAAATACCAAAAACGGCCAAAAAAGTTATCAAAAATAATTTCTTCCCTCTAAATTGTACTACTTGTCCTGCTGTGCACCGTTATCAAAATTTTGCATAAATGTACAACAAGTGCAAGATTTTGCACTGTTCAACAGTTGTATTCTATTTTTAGTAAAAGTGAAATTTTTGCATTTTTTATCGTTTCATGCTTGTTTATTGTGCTCGTTTGCGACATCGCTAACCTGCTTGACGTTGTTCATATCCGTTGCTACTCTCATCCTCACAGAATAGCATTGTTGTGACATTGTTTTTGCAGTTGTCGTTGCTACTGTCTAGCAGCAATTTTCGAAATGTTGGAATTGAAATTTTGATTCGTATGTCATTTCAACAACAACAACAACAACATACTGCTGACGCCGCAGATGCAGATTCAACTGATGTGAGTCTTGTTTCGTGGTTTCCATCTCATCCATCACATAACGTTGGATTTTTTCGTCTATGTCTAAATTTCAGAAAAACAAATTTCCACGCACGCACAAACAGAACATGTATTCTTTTCAACTTTCTGCTATCCGTAAATGTTTGAATACTTTTGAGAATAGAAATAGAAACGACTTTTTGCAGGAAAGATCTTATCTTTCTATCCTTAGATTTCTTTCCTAAATGAACAAAAATGTAAGCAAAAAGTCATGTTTCTCCTAAATACTAAATACTAAATACTAAATACTAAACTAAATACTAAATACTAAATACTAAATACTAAATACTAAATACTAAATACTAAATGCTTAATACTAAATACTAAATACTAAATACTAAATACTAAATACTAAATACTAAATACTAAATACTAAATACTAAATACTAAATACTAAATACTAAATACTAAATACTAAATACTAAATACTAAATACTAAATACTAAATACTAAATACTAAATACTAAATACTAAATACTAAATACTAAATACTAAATACTAAATACTAAATACTAAATACTAAATACTAAATACTAAATACTAAATACTAAATACTAAATACTAAATACTAAATACTAAATACTAAATACTAAATACTAAATACTAAATACTAAATACTAAATACTAAATACTAAATACTAAATACTAAATACTAAATACTAAATACTAAATACTCAATACTAAATACTAAATACTAAATTTTGAATGCTAAATACTAAATACTAAATACTTAATACTAAATACTAAATACTAAATAATAAATACTAAATACTAAATACTAAATACTAAATACTAAATACTAAATACTAAATACTAAATACTAAATACTAAATACTAAATACTAAATACTAAATACTAAATACTAAATACTAAATACTAAATACTTAATACTAAATACTTAATACTAAATACTTAATACTAAATACTAAACACTAAATACTAAATACTAAATACTAAATACTAAATACTAAATACTAACCACTAAACACTAAATACTAACCACTAAACACTAAATACTAAATACTAAATACTAAATACTAAATACTAAATACTAAAAACTAAATACTAAATACTAAATACTAAATACTAAATACTAAATACTAAATACTAAATACTAAATACTAAATACTAAATACTAAACACTAAACTTCACATTATTTTCACCGTGCTTCACCTGCTTCAACGCACATTTTTTTAACCGTGTGAACAGCAGGGGAGGCGGCATTGCTGTGTATATAAGTAATGATATGGTATATACACACGCGATACACCCTACAACGGTCTCATTCGAATCAATGTCAATAAATCTAAACATAAAAAATAATCCGGTCAAGATTTTGGCAATATACAGACCACCATCGCAAAATATCAACACATTTATAAGCGAATTAGAGCAGACAATAAGCAATACGGATAGAAGAACACATATCATAACAGTTGGGGACGTTAATATTAACATCAACAATACCAACTGTAGCACAACCGCACAATACCTCGAGATGCTGTCAGCAAACGGTATCGAGAGCGCAAACGACGTGAGCACACGGGTAGACGCAAGTAGGGAAACAAGCAGCAACATCGACCACCTGCTTGTTCGTTCTAAAATAGCAAAATACACGCAGGTCTCATAACAACAACAATATCTGACCACTACTCTCTGCTATGCGGCGTCACTTTCGAAGGCAACAGCAACGACAACAATATGCGATCATAGGGTGAGTGCTCAAATTTGCGGAACTAATTGGGAACAATATTTAGCGTCCGAAAATGTTGATGAAGCTTATAACAAAATAAGTGAAATTTTTAAAAACATTTATAGTAGTAGTGAAAAAAATGCAAAAATATTTAAAAAAAGAAAACCAAATCCGTGGCTAACCGATTATTTACTTAAATGCTGCGATAAACGAGATAAACTTTATAAAAAATGGGTAGCAAAACCAAAAGACAAACAAATTGAAAAAGAATATAAAATTTTTAGAAATAATCTAAACAAAAAAATACAATGCGCAAAAAATGATTTTTATAAAAAACAATTATACGATAATAAAAATGATATTAAAAAAACGTGGCAAATAGTGAATGATATCATCGGCAAAAAACGTGTAAGCTTGGACGACATCATTGTGAAAAATTTCAACAACGAAAATATACAAACACTAACGAATAAATTCGCAACAAGTTTAAATGATAATTTACAAAACATTGTTCATGTGTGCAATATTCAAACCGTAAAAACTAACGCTGCAGTGCAAAACAACTCCATATTTTTTGAAAAAGCTAGTGAAATTGAAATTTTCAATATACTTAACACTTTAAATATCAACAAAAGTCCGGGATACGATTTGATACGACCAAAAGACCTCAAAAATAATGCTCTCGTGATGGCACCAGTCATAACAAAACTTATAAATATGAGCATAGAACAAAACAAAATACCGCAATCACTTAAAATATCCGTCATTAGGCCGATATACAAAAGTGGAGTGAAAGCTGATACCGCAAATTACAGACCTATTGCAATATTGTCGGTTATCGAAAAAATATATGAAGAAATCGTGACACGTAGACTCAAAAGTTTTATCGAAAAATATAAAATTATAAATTACAAACAATACGGCTTCCAAAAAGGCAAGAATATTAATAAGCTACTAGGTAATTTCGCGAGTGACCTGAACGAAAATATGAGTAAAAAAATTCACAGTCTAGTAACATTTGTCGACTTCAGTAAAGCTTTTGATACGCTCTCGCACGTTAAGCTCTTAGAAGCTCTGGAAAATGCTGGTTTGCGAGGTAGCTGCTACAAATGGCTCGAAAACTACCTTAAATTTCGGTCATATGTTGTAAAAATCAAAGATACCGTAAGTGAAGAAGTAGAAGTAAAGCATGGTGTGCCACAAGGCTCCAAACTAGGTCCGCTACTGTATATTATTTATACAAACGGAATTCTGACGGCACTTAAAAACAGTAATACATACGCCTACGCAGACGATACAGCCATAATTGTTGCACACAAAGACGTTGAGACGGCAACAAAAATAATGCAACAAGAGCTTGACATATTAACAAGATGGTCACATGATAATGGACTTGTTATCAATGTGGCGAAAACGAAGATCATGCATATACGCTCATCACACACACCACGCCACGAAATTAAAGTGAAGATTCACAACATAGCATGCTTGCACGACCACCAAATCGCAAGTACTGCTAATGACGACTGTCTAAATTTTATAGAAAACGTAGATGAATACAAATACTTGGGCGTTGTAGTAGACTCTAATCTTAAATGGCATATTCACATAGAGAAGCTGCGAGCAAAGCTACGAAAAACTTCTTATATGCTGCATCACCTTAGCTTCGCATGTAACTACGCTGTGTTAAGTCAGGCATACTTCGCGCTCTGTGAGTCATACATTCGTCACGGTATAACAGCATGGGGATCTTCTAGTCACTGCCGTGCTCTTCAGAATAGCCAGAACAGCATACTAAAAATTCTCATAAAAAAGCAACACTATCAAACACAACAAAACACACCCTCACTACACAAACAGCTGCAGGTCCTTACGATCGAAAACATAAATAAATGTTGTCTCCTTAGCGAGTTTTATGATGACGTGCGCTTCAGAACTCCAATTCAACATGCATACAACACCCGATACCGAATACAAGGAAATCTGGAAATTGCACAACACCACAACAACTTTGGAAAGCACACGTCACAATTCCTAAAATATTAAATGAATTACCACCGAACATCGCACTTGTCCAACATGTACAAAAACATCGCCGAAACAAAATCTTCAAAATGCATTATATTCAAACCTAACATTTGCTATAATATTATTTATTATTTATTTTTTTTTTTATTTTTTTTTTATTACACAAATATTTTTTATTATTTATATTTATATTTTTACACAAATATTTTAAAATTGCCTAATGTATAATATTTTTCTATATTCATGAGCTTTTTAATTAACTTTTATAAATTTTCGAATCTCTTCTTTTTGATATATTTTTGCTTAATTATAAGAATTAGTACTAATTTAATTAATTTTTATAGTATTAAGTTTGGAAAATGAAATGTTGAAATGTCGTGAACTATTAATTTGTAATTAAGATTTTTTTTTTAATATAATTATAATGCACATTATTTCAATTTTTTCGCAGACAAGCCTCATAGGCTTCGCGAAATCCATGAATATGTAAACAACTATTATAAGAGAAACCATGAAATGAATAAATAATAATAATAACACTAAATACTAAATACTAAATACTAAATTCTAAATACTAAATACTAAATACTAAATACTAAATACTAAATACTAAATACTAAATACTAAATACTAAATACTAAATACTAAATACTAAATACTAAATACTAAATACTAAATACTAAATACTAAATGCTTAATACTAAATACTAAATACTAAATACTAAATACTAAATACTAAATACTAAATACTAAATACTAAATACTAAATACTAAATACTAAATACTAAATACTAAATACTAAATACTAAATACTAAATACTAAATACTAAATACTAAATACTAAATACTAAATACTAAATACTAAATACTAAATACTAAATACTAAATACTAAATACTAAATACTAAATACTAAATACTAAATACTAAATACTAAATACTAAATACTAAATACTAAATACTAAATACTAAATACTAAATACTAAATACTCAATACTAAATACTAAATACTAAATTTTGAATGCTAAATACTAAATACTAAATACTTAATACTAAATACTAAATACTAAATAATAAATACTAAATACTAAATACTAACCACTAAACACTAAATACTGTTGTGTATAAACCGCGAACGGACGTGTTTTTTAGTCGCTCCTGTGCAAAACAAAAATTCTGTTAAATTATCGAATTTAAAAATTTAAAAAACTAATAGTGCTCTAAACATTTAAAAAACCTGTTAATAAAATATAAAATTTGGCAATTATAAGTGAAAAAGATTAAACAAATAAATAAAAAAATATTCTAAAACAAAAGTAATAGTGAAAATTGCAACAAATTCTATTCACTCTTAAAAAATGCAGCGATCACCACCACCAACAGCAAAATCTCTTTGCGCCACTTGCGCTAAGCCGCTGCCATCCACCGGTGACTTCGTGAAGTGCCATGCTTGCTCTTCGCAATATCACTACGCTCCGTGCACCAGCGTCTCCGAGCAGACATATGCCAGCATGAACAGCGACCGACGTGCCGATTGGAAATGCCAAAACTGCCGGCAGCGTACAAGAACAGCTAGCTCATCCTCGCAAAATGCAGCGAAACAACAACAACGCCAGCAAGCCCAGAAGCAAAGCCGTGATGAAGACGATGAAGATCAAGATGATGTTCAAGCAAAGAGGCATCAACCCAACTACGCTCTTTCATTAAAGAGCGTACAGTCAGACACCCAAGATCTTAAATCTGACATGAAAGAGTTGAAGCAGCTGATAGCAGAGATGAGCAACCGTTTGGTATGCTCCTACGCAGAGGTTAAGAACGAAATTGCAGCTTCGTCTGCCCAAATAAACGAAACCGTCTCTCAACTTGCTGCTCAGGTTAAAGACTTAACCGCGAAAAATGAAGAGAAAGACGTGCGTATAACAGCCATGGAACGCAAAATCAACATGTTGGAGCAGAAGGCACTCGAAAATAACATCGAAATAACAAACGTTCCAATAAGAGACAACGAAAGCGCCAAGCAAGCTCTGATCAACGTTGCCGACAAAAACAACATAGACCTAGCGGAGTGCGACATTGTTGATACGTACCGCATCAAAAACAAAAGCAACTCAATTATCGTCAAATTCTCTTCGTTGAGCGCAAAACAAACAATTATGCAGCAAACCAAAGCAAAACGCATTGATACACTGCGAGAAAAAAATGGCGAGCAAAACGTAAATTTTAAACGCATTTTTTTCAACGACCAGCTGACAGCATCGAATCGACGACTTCTTTGGCTTGCAAAAACCAAAGCAAAAGCAGCAAACTGGAAATTTATATGGGTACGCGAAGGACGCATCCTGGCAAAAATAATTGAATCCTCGTCAACAACTCAAATTTCAACAGAATGCGATATTGATTTAATTAATTAATATTTGCCTTTAATAAATAATAAAAATCAAAATGAATACAATTTCAACAAACACATATATTAATTACCAACAAATAAAAAAGCAAACAGTTACAAGTTATCACCTTTCATGCATTTCTTTAAATATCCGGTCACTACGGACAAATTTTACATCATTTCTTGCTGCGGCTAACAATTTACTTCCATCAGTTGATATTATTATTTTAGTTGAGACTAATATAACTGATGATGAAAATAACCTTTTTCAAATAAACGGGTACAATGCAGAATTTTTTAACCGTGTAAACCGCAGAGGAGGCGGCATCGCGATCTACATTAAAAACAACACTACATACACACACGCGGTACACCCTACAATCGCCTCGTTTGAAACAATGACAATTAATATGTGCGCAAATAACCAGCAATTCTTTATACAAGCAGTTTACAGACCTCCGACTCAAGACATTGACACTTTTATAAATGAACTAGAGCAAGTGATTACCCAAGTTAACGGCAGAAAAAATATTATCATAACTGGTGACATGAATATTGATTTGCACAAAACCGACTGTAGCTCAACCACGCGCTATTTAGAGATGCTATCGTCGAACGGTATTGAGAGCGTAAACAACGCGAGCACGCGAGTTGACCCAAGCAGAGGCACCAGCAGCAACATCGATCATATGCTTGTGCGCGCTAAAAATAGCCAAATCAACGCGACTGTTATTACAACAACAATCTCGGATCACTACTCTTTGCTGTGCGGCGTTACACTCAACAACAACAACAACAACAACAATATCAACGATAGAGAACAAATAGCATGTGTAAATAAAATAATAAGCGACAGTGGGGTGCGTGCGCAAATAAATGGCACAAATTGGGAACAACTTTTTGCGCTTGAAAATGTAGATGTGTTTTACAATATAATACAAGAAACTTTTAAAAATATATATAATAACTGCCAGATAAATGCAAAAAGAATTAAAAAAAGAAAAAATAACCCGTGGTTAAGTGAAGAACTTTTGAAATGTTGTGAAAAAAGGGATAAACTTTATAAAAAATGGTTTTCGAAACCAAAAGATAAAATAAGTGAAAAAGAATATAAATCTTATAGAAATATGTTAAATAAAAAATTAGAACACGCAAAAAACTACTACTATAAAAACCAATTCTACAAAAACAAAAGTGATATAAAAAAAACATGGAAAACCATTAATGAAATTATAGGTAAAAAAAGCAATACACTGGACGATTTACTGATTAAAAATTTCAAAAACGATGATTTGCAGACAATAACAAATAAATTTGCAACAAACATTGATCAAAATATACAAAACACGATACATAAATGCGATATTAAAACGTTGCAAAATACAAACTTAAACATAAACAATTCAATTTACATGGAAAACGCGAGTGAAATCGAAGTTCTGAATATACTTTACGGTCTGAATACTCAAAAAAGTCCAGGGCACGACGCGATCCGCCCAAAAGACCTGAAAAATAATGCTGTAGTGATGGCGCCAATAATAACAAGACTTGTCAACATGAGCATCGAACAGAACAAGATGCCGCAAGCTCTAAAACTCTCAACCATACGACCGATATACAAAAACGGTGATAAATCAGATGTTGGCAACTATCGACCAATATCGATATTGCCAGTGCTAGAAAAAATAATTGAAGAAATAGTGCTCCGCAGGCTCAAATCCTTTATTGAAAAATATAAAATTATAGCAAGTAACCAGTATGGCTTCCAAAAAGGAAAAAATATTAACAAGCTTCTCGGTAACTTTGCAAGCGGTTTGAACAAAAATCTGAGCAAAAATTATCACAGCCTAGTACTCTTCGTCGACTTTAGTAAAGCTTTTGACACACTCTCGCACAAAAAACTCTTGGAAGCAGTCGAACGCGCCGTTCTTCGAGGTGAGTGCCTCAAATGGCTTGAAAATTATTTGTCATTTCGCTCTTACCAAGTAAAAATTAAAGAATATCTAAGCGCGCCAGTAGACATTAAGCACGGCGTTCCACAAGGCTCCAAAATCGGTCCGCTTCTCTATATTATATATGCAAATGAAATGTTAAGACTAAATACTAAATACTAAATACTAAATACTAAATACTAAATACTCAATACTAAATACTAAATTTTGAATGCTAAATACTAAATACTAAATACTTAAAACTAAATACTAAATACTAAATACTAAATACTAAATACTAAATACTAAATACTAAATACTAAATACTAAATACTAAATACTTAATACTAAATACTTAATACTAAATACTTAATACTAAATACTAAATACTAAACACTAAATACTAAATACTAAATACTAAATACTAAATACTAAATACTAAATACTAAATACTAAATACTAAATACTAAATACTAAATACTAAATACTAAATACTAAATATTAAATACTAAATACTAAACACTAAATACTAAATACTAAATACTAAATACTAAATACTAAATACTAAATACTAAATACTAAATACTAAATACTAAATACTAAATACTCAATACTAAATACTTATAACAAGATACTAAATATTAAATACTTAATACTAAATACTAAATACTAAATATGAAAAACTAAATACTAAATACTAAATACTAAATACTAAATACTAAATACTAAATACTAAATACTAAATACTAAATACTAAATACTAAATACTAAATACTAAATACTAAATATTAAATACTAAATACTAAATACTAAATACTAAATACTAAATACTAAATACTAAATACTAAATACTAAATACTAAATAATAAAATTATTTATTATTAAAATAAAATAAAATAATACTAAATACTAAATACTAAATAATAAATACTAAATACTAAATACTAAATACCAAATACTAAATACTAAATACTAAATACTAAATACTAAATACTAAATACTAAATATTAAATACTAAATACTAAATACTAAATACTAAATACTAAATACTAAATACTAAATACTAAATACTAAATACTAAATACTAAATACTAAATACTAAATACTAAATACTAAATACTAAATACTAAATACTGAACACTAAATACTAAATAAAATAATAATAACAATAATAATAATAGTATTTCTAGTAGGTGATCTAGATTTGTGGTATAAATTGAGTATAGAAGCATAAAAAAACACTATGAAAAAGTTTGCTTGTGTTGATTGAAATACGCCAGCAAAATTTCGGTAAATAATTTTTTTCGATTGAAATTTATCAGTTTTATTCTTGGCTTCGATTGCTTTGTGCCGGCAATGCTTCCAAAATGAAATGCAAACATCTTGCAGCTATCCCCAGCATCTGTCTTTCACATTTTCTGCCACATGATATGCATGCAAATGAATTATCTTGAGAGCTGAAATAACTTCGATATCTTCGAACGAAGTCAAATTTTTAGTCAACATTTTTTACTGCTGCTTCCAATACTCCTAAGTAAACCATTGCAACGCATCTTGCTACAACACAAACGATGCTATGACATGACCACAAAATGACCAAAACTGGAGCACACAAATAAATTCATCAACTGGTCTGTTTGCTCTTATGCTAACCACCACACTGCCTCCATCCTCTTGGTTTATCCTTTTCAAATATCATGAGCCCCTAAAGCGACATTTTACAGCACAAAAAAACTCAGTCATTCATCAATTTATGTAAAATCCGTAACCGACTGGCATCTAGTTTGACACTAGGAAGGATGCGGTGCAGACAGGACCAAGTTGACAACAGACCTTAAATAAAAAAAAAAAAAATATATATACGAAAATTTAATTGACATTCGGAAACGGAAACACTACGGAAAAAACAAACAAACACACTCACACACTACCAAACAGACAACTATGGGCTTCACCTGCCTGTCAACTAGCACGCCTCGACATCGAGTGCAGCTCAATATAACAGCCAAAATACAAGCTGCATTCCCGCTGCAGCACCTAAAGCTTCAACAACAGCTTCTGCACCGACAACATGCCAGGCTCTTGGTTGTGTGGCAACACTGGTTACGCCATGTGTGTATGTGGCCACTTTACTCTCTGACACTTTGTAAATTGCATTTGCATACGTTTGCATTAAATATGATTAACATGGTTGCACACGCTGCACAGCTGTCTGTGTGTGTCAGAGGATGTGGGTGTGTTTGTTTTTATTTGTGCAAGCATCTACTTGTGTGTTTGTACTTGTGTTTGGTGCGTACTGCAGGTGCTTATAGTCCGATAGTCTTGAGGAAACGGTATTGTTGCTAGTTGTTAACGTTGGTCGAGCTGAAGCTCCTTTTATTGTGGCTACATTGTTGCCACCTGACGCAGGTGCTGCTGCAATCGTCAATATTTATGAATGTTGTTCAACAATGAACTGATGCTTCTCAATGGCGCCGTATTTCTTCTGCGTAAATAAAAAATTTTTAATGATAAAATCGGTGCATGTGCTTGTCAGGCAAATTTCTTCCTTCCGTTCTTCATTCAGTTTTAACTGATCTTCGGACAAGAGTTATTTGTTGACACAATAAGATTTTCTTTTCAATGTTACTGATGAAATAAATGTAGAAATGAAGATGAATTAAGTGAAGAATTAAATGATTTAAATTACTGTCAACTTAATATGGAATACTTTATGCTATGAGTTACCCTCTTCAGGGCTATGCATTGTGATTAATATAATTTTTTCACTACAAACACAATTTTAACATTGAACATAAATATTTGAAAAAAATGAAAGACTTTTAACAAAATTTTTAACATTTTAAATTCATCATAGTGCTTAGTACTGAGGACGGTATGAAAATTAATCCGAAATATCGACAAAAAAAAAGAAACATAAAGAACAATAACAGCTCCTTCTAAATATATTTGATGAAAAATATACGCTTTCCGATTTAATATGATTTTTTTAAAATTCGATAGGCCACGGCTACCCTGCAAACATTTTCTGAGTGCCTCAAAAAAATGACTCTTAAAAGAGTATTTCTTATGCGTGTTTTATGAATACGCAATAAAAACACTCATAAAGGAGTCTTTGATATGATTGTAAAATGATTGCTCAGTAATGAGACTCTAAAAAGAGTATTTTTTATGCGTGTTTTATGAGTACACAATAAAAAGACTCTAAAAGGAGTCTTTGATATGATTCTAAAATGATTGCTCAAAAATAAGATTAAAACAATAGTATTTTTTATGCGTGTTTTATGAGTACGCAATAAAAAAGACTCATAAAGAAGTCTTTGATATGATTGTAAAATGATTGCTCAGAAATAAGTTTTTAAAAAGGGTATTTTTTATGCGTGTTTTATGAGTACGCAATAAAAATACTCTAAAAGGAGTCTTTGATATGATTGTGAAATAATTGGTCAGAAATCAGACTCTAAAAAGAGTATTTTTTATGCGTGTTTTATGAGTACGCAATAAAAAGACTCATAAAGAAGTCTTTTACATGATTGTAAAATGATTGCTCAGAAATAAGACTCTAAAAAGGGTATTATTTATGCATGTTTTATGAGTACGCAATAAAAGGACTCATAAAATAGTCTTTGATATGATTCTAAAATGATTGCTCAAAAATAAGACTCAAAAATAGTATTTTGTATGCGTGTTTTATGAGTACGCAATAAAAAGATTCATAAAGAAGTCTTGTATATGATTTTAAAATGACTTTACATTTTTCTACTATTACTTTTTATTTGAAATGTTAAAAAAAAAAAGATATTGTTATCATTTTTTTTTATTTTTCAACTATTAAATATTTTAAGTAAATTTGAATCTAAAAATATATTTCAGCCTTAAGGGATCATAATTACTTCAATGAGTTTTGAAAGAGTCGTCAGTATGAGTCTTTAAAGATTCCATTCCATGATTCTTAAATATGACTCTGAAAAGTTTCTTAATTTTGAGTTCAAAAGACATTTATATGAGTTCTAAAAAAGTATTTATTTTAAGTCTTTATTATGAATCTAAAAAAAGTATTTAAAATTAGTCTTAAAAAAGTCTTAATTTTGAGTCCAAAGAGACTCATTTGTATGAGTTATAAAAGAGTCTTTATTATGAGTCTTAAAAGAGTATTATATATGAGTCTTAAATGAGTCTTAATTTTGAGTCTAAAAACACTTATTTATATGAGTTCTAAAAGAGTCTTTACTATGAGTCTTAAAGGAGTATTAAATATGAGTCTTAAAAGAGTCTTAATTTTGAGTCTTAAATGATGCATAAAGCAGTCATTATTATGAATCATATTTTGAGGCCCGAAACCTACGAAAATTTACTCATAAAAGAGTCTGTTTTGAGCGCATTATGACGATAAAAGCTTATTTATATGAGTCTTAAAAGACTCTTTTAAGAGTCATAATGTTTACTGGGCACCTTCGACACGAAAGGATAGGGTGGAAAAAGATATTTACCACAAATGAAAACAAAAACAAAAGAAAAACTAAGCTAGAAGATCCTTTGGTATTTAAATTGAAGTTATTTTTTTTTGTATTTCTTGCACAAATTAGTTCAAGACCATGTTTAAAGATCATGTTTACATTTCGTATTTTTGGACTTGTAAACCCGTTCGAAAAATTGCTCTTCCTAAAAAAAAAAAAAAAAATTGGTGAAAATTGAAATTTAATTGCACCATTTCTTGTGTCAATATTAGTCATAGTTTCGGAAAATATTCTCCTTATGATTTATACATTTTTGATTAAGCTAACAATTATCCCATTCCACTTGAGACACCTCCAAAATATAGTTTTTGAATGCATCACGAACGTGTGAAGTTTGATGAGGAATAATTCTTCGGCGCTTGTTTGTTTTTCATATTTCACAGAACACTTCCCAGCAAACATTATGATTCTTAAAAGAGCCTTTTAAGACTCATATAAATGAGTTTTTATCGTCATAATGAGCAAAAAAAACTCTTTTATGAGTTCATTTTCGTAGGTTGTGGGTCTCAAAATATGATTCATAATAATGACTGCTTTATGCCTCATTTAAGACTCTTTTAAGACTCATATTTAATACTCTTTTAAGACTCATAATAAAAACTCATATGAATTAGACTTTTTGGACTCAAAATTAAGACTCCTTTAAGACTCATATATAATATTATTTTAAGACTCATAATAAAGACTCTTTTATAACTCACAGCAATGAGTCTGTGAATTAGAACTCATATATATATAAGTGTTTTTGGACTCAAAACTAAGACTCCTTTAAGACTCATATTTAATACTCTTTTAAGGCTCATAATAAAGACTCTTTAAATAAATACTGTTTTAGAACTCATATAAATTGGTCTTTTGGACTCAAAATTAAGACTCTTTTAACAGTCATATTTAATACTCTTTTAAGAATCATGGACTGGAATCTTTAAAGACTCATACTGAGGACTCTTTCAGAAGTCATAGAAGTAATTATGATCCGTTTAGGCTGAAATATATTTTTAGATTAAAATTTATTTAAAATATTTGATAATTGAAAAATAAAAAAAAATTACAAAAATATCTTGTTTTAAACACTTCAAACAAAAAGTAATAGTATACAAATTTAAAGTTAAAGATTTCACATTGCCATATTAAAACGTATCCCTTGTTATTTGATTCTGCAAGCTCCTCAACTGCACGCTGAACGACTGAAAGATAAATTATGACGTATTGAAGCATTCACTTCGAAAAAATACCCATTCTCACAAATTACCATCACATAACTAATTACAGAGTATCAGCCATGATTGTCAGACACACATATGCACCAACGTTTTTATATATTAAGAAGATAAAAATATTACTTTAAAGTTTATAAAATCCTCTCAGAGCCTAATTGTCGAGTTCTCGTAAGACACTCGTATATAAAACTTTTTTATGATGCCTTTTTATAATTACGAATTTATCATGCAATATAAGTATGATCCTTTTGTGAGTCTTTGTTATGAACAATCATAATGCAGTCTTATTAAGGACTTTTTAGGTCCTCTCATGACTCTTTTAAGAGTCCTTTTTTGAGCCAGTTATTTTACAATCATATCAAAGACTCCTTTAGGAGTCTTTTTATTGCGTACTCATAAAACATGCATAAAATACTCTTTTTAGAGTCTGACTTCTGAGCAATCATTTTACAAATAGATCAAAGACTCCTCTATGAGTCTTTTCATTGCGTATTCATAAAACATGCAAAACAAATACTCTTTTTAGAGCCTTATTTCTGAGATATCATTTAACAATCATATCAAAGACTCCTTTAGGAGTCTTTTTATTGAGAACTCATAAAACACGCATTAAAAATACTCCTTTTGGAGTCTTATTTCTGAGCAATCATTTTACAGTCATATCAAAGACTTCTTTATGAGTCTTTTTATTGCTTACTCATAAAACACGCATAAGAAATACTCTTTTTAGAGACATTTTTTTTTTGAAGCACTCAAAAAAATGTTTGCAGGGTTCTGGCAAACAAATGGTTGTGTATAGTTTTGAACTCATCGTTCTACGGGTCTCAAGTGGTACCGTGGCCACATGACAAATTTTTTGGAAGAAACTGGCCACCAAACGCAAAAGCAAAATCAAAAGCAAAAGCAAAAGCAAAGGCAAAATCAAAAACAAAAGCAAAGGCAAAATCAAAAACAAAAGCAAAAACAAAAGCAAAATCAAAAGCAAAAGTGAAAGCGAAAGCATAAGCAAAAGCAAAAGCAAAAGCAAAAGCAAAAGCAAAAGCAAAAGCAAAAGCAAAAGCAAAAGCAAAAGCAAAAGCAAAAGCAAAAGCAAAAGCAAAAGCAAAAGCAAAAGCAAAAGCAAAAGCAAAAGCAAAATCAAAAGCAAAAGCAAAAGCACAAGTAAAAGTAAAAGCAAAAGCTAAAGCAAAAGCAAAAGCAAAAGCAAAAGCAAAAGCGAAAGTTGAAACAAAATCAAAAGCAAAAGCAAAAGCAAAATCAAAAGCAAAAGCAAAAGCAAAAGCAAAAGCAAAAGCGACAGCAAAAGCAAAAGCAAAATAAAAAGCAAAAGCAAACGCAAAATCAAAAGAAAAAGCACAAGCAAAAGCAAAAGCAAAAGCAAAAGCAAAAGCAAAAGCATAAGCATAAGCAAAATCAAAAGTAAAAGCAAAAGAGACATAAAAATCAAAGTAAAAGCAACATGAAAGGCAAAAGCAAAAGCAAAAGCGAAAGCAAAAGCAAAAGCAAAATAAAAGCAAAAGCAAACGCAAAATCAAAAGAAAAAGCAAAAGCAATAGCAAAAGCAAAAGCAAACGCAAAATCAAAAGAAAAAGCAAAAGCAAAAGTAAAAGCAAAAGCAAAAGCAAAAGCAAAAGCAAAAGCAAAAGCAAAAGCAAAAGCAAAAGCAAAAGCAAAAGCAAAAGCAGAAGCAAAAGCAACAGCCAAAGCAAAAGAAAAAGCAAAAGTAAAAGCAAAAGCAAAAAAGAAAGAAAAACCGATAACAAAAAAAGAGCAAAAGCAAAAACGAAAGAAAAACCAAAATCAAAAGCAAAAACAAAATAAAGCAAATGCAAGAGAAAAACTTAATAAAATTAATACAAGGTATTAAGTTATTATAGAACAAGGATTTGGTCAGGGATTAGGACAAGGATAAAAAAGGTAAAGATAAAGATTTGGACATGGGTTCGTACCAGAAATAAGGTCTGGCTTATGACAAAGATTTGGACTAAGTTTATATGGACAGGGATTGGGAGAAAGACTGAAACAATGATAAGGACAAGGATTTTGACCATTCTCAGAACAAGATTTTGGAAAGAGATAGGGACAAGGATTGTGACAACCACCGATATATCACATAACCACCGCGACTACCTGCATTACAAAGTGGCTTTGTTAAATCGGTAAAGTATTTTTAACACGTTCAGTTTCCAAGCATAGTCCTAAATGTCTCACACTTCTCCATATAAAAAATAATTGTGTGTTCACATATGGCTCATGAACGTACATAACTTCCATATGTTCATACGTTCACCAACAATTTCAATATCCCAACTTTTTTTGTTCGTATTGTATCATATATGCTTCATAGATGTGTGAACAAATATACACAATGAGTCACATGTGATTCATAGACAGTGAACGTGCTAAATTCAGCACAAATTATTGCAATATCTTCACTCTCAATTTCACTCTTATGTCTTGATTTTGAATATTCTTGTGAGTTATGTAATTTCGAATGAAGAATACACCTACCTCCCATATATAGGGTGACGCATAAGTAATGTTATGATTTCATGTTATAACTTCATTGGATAAATTTTTTGATAACGATTTTTTTTTACTTTTCTTTTCAGAATAACCTTTTGAATACTTGGGAAATTTATGATGGAAAGACTCAGTATTGAACAAAAAACCAAAGTGGTTCAATTCTATTTTGAAAATCAGCTCTCGATTATTCAGACTCAAAGATTAAATCGAACTTTCTTTCATGTTCGATTGGCACATAGCACTCCAACAATTTACCGATTGGTTCAGCGTTTTGGGCAACAAGCTGCTGTCTGTGATCTTCCACGTGCTGGAAGACATCTAGCAGTTCGAAATGATGAGAATATTGATCGGGTGCAAGTAAGTATTGAGGAAGACCCTGAAAGTTCCACCAGCTGACTTGTCAGCAGTTGGTGATGTCTAGACGGTCTTTGCAAAAAATTTTACATATGATACACCTTTTTCCATATAAAATTACAACGAGCTTATTCACAAGCTCATAATGAGCAATGATACCCATTTTCATCTCAATGGTCACGTGAATAAACAAAATTGCAGAGTATGAGGTACCCAAAATCCAAGAATAATTGTTGAAGATCAAATTCACCCACTTAGATGCATAGTTTGGTGTGGAATAACTTCAGAAAGGATAATTTAACTATATTTTTTTGAAAACTGCTAACAAGTTGAGGTTAGTGTGAACGGCATTCAATACCGGGAAATGACTGATAATTTTGTTGTGGCTCAGAACAACCCAGAGTTGTGGTTCCAACAAAGTTGAGCCACAGTTCACACAGCCTGCCCAACTATGGCTCTCCTGCGCGAAATTTTTGGTAATCGAATAATTTCACGTTTTTCTGATTTCAAATGGCCACCGCATTCGCCCGATTTAACGGTTCCAGATTTTTTTCTATGGGGCTACCTTAAGGGTAAGGTGTATGCCAATGAGCCAAGAACCATCCAACAGCTTAAGGCCAATTTAATTTTCGAGAAGAAGTGAGGGCGCTGCGACCTGAAATTCAAAGAAAAGTTATGGAAAATGCTCTAGAAAGAGCACGTTAGGTCGAAGCAAACAGTGGGCAGCATTTGAAAGATATTATCTATAAAACATAATGTAAAAAAATTTCCATGTCCTAATCTTAATTTTATTAAATGCCAACGTTAATTAAAATTGGAAAGAAAACAGTTATTCATTATTTCAATCATAACGTTATTTATCCGCCACCCTTTGTAATGAAGTCATCAAAATAGTTAAACCTTTATTAATATATTTACAAAAAATTAATATATTTACTTTATAGATCGTAAGTTCGTGCGTATGTATGTCAGACGCTCACGGCTAACAATTGAAGCTATCCATCTTATACTCACACCATATGTTCGTGTGGTGCTCCGTATTGTTTTTGTTGGTGTTTGACCACATATACACATATTTACACATAACATAAAATACACACATCCTTGTTTTATAAATTTGGTGCCATTTTTAGTTTCTGGTATTCTTTGGAAAACTTTTCGAATATCCTTTGAACTCAAATTTGATATTTACCACCGAACAGGCAAAATATTTTTAGCAAAGTAACCAAAAAAAAAAAAACACAATCCTCAATTTGCTAAGTTTATTGGTGTGAATAAAAGTATAACTAATGCTTCTGAATTGATTCGCACTTGTCAGAAATAAACCTCAAATTCTTAAGTATTCATCTTACCAACAACACTGACTTTGAATAGAAATAATAAATTATATTTTCTTCTGCCAGCAGAGTTCATCATGTTTTGTTGTCAGCTTGTCAGGCTGTCGCAGTGCAGCATCCTGCATGTTTTGTGCACGTAAACATTTTTGGTGACTACAAAGTAGAAAACTATTTGCACTCAAAATTGTGTGAGGACATGTATTATATGTTGGTGTAGGTGTATGTTCGTATATGCGTGTGTGTGTTTTAAGCTGGAAAAGCTTATTTATGCTCAAATGACACAGAAACACATATACACTTACACACAGTCAGACACACACTCACATACACACGAATACAACAAATTCACATCAAACTAACTGGCTGAGATTTGTTGGTTTTTGTTATAAAGTGTGTGCAGGACATGCAAAGTACATGTTCATAAATTCATCAGCTACATACAGATGTGATACACACATGCACACAGTCATGCAAATATATACATGCGGAATATACGAAATAAATTTTGTGAATATGAGATGATGTTGCTTGCGTTGCTGGTGGTAGTCGTTCTTAACTTATAACATTAATTTTCATTTATTTATGCACTCAGCCACAACAACAACAACATACGCACTTATATGCCAGTCAGTGTATTAAATAAAATTGAGTTGAACATTAGATTTTTAAATCGTCATAATTAATTATTGCTCCAAAGTTTCAGGCAATTTTAATCTTTAGGCAAGAACTTTAAGCATTAATTCAAATAAATGTATTAAAAAATAAAAAACCCACTTTGGTGTTATCAGTAGATAAGACATTGAATAAATATTTGATAATTCGAGCTGTTAGAATGTATTATTTGAATGAATATTTATTTTATTAAACAAACTTCAAATGTATTCGCAGTATATAAGTCATCTATCAAAAGCCTACTGCTGTGTGATGAAGTAATTAAATGATTAACTGTACTATACACATACCAAATTAAAATACAAAATACATTTTTATTAAATGCACTACTTTTTTTCAGCACAAACCACACGCCGTTGCCCAAAAATCAGTCAGCAACATAAATAAATGTTAATCATACGCCCTGTGGTTCCCACAACAATGTGTGCTTGAACATACATTTTGTTTTTTTTATGTCTGCCAATAAAAATGGTGCACGTTTTATATGTTGGTCAGAAGCTGTCAAAAAATGTTATTTTTTGCGAAAAATAATAATAACATAAAAATATTGGTGTTGTTGTTGAGCGTGTAAGCAAAAAACTAAAAAAATGAAATAAAATCCATAAATTGGAGAGCACCCCAGGCGGCCGATACAATTGAATTGTTTTCATTGTTAAATGGTTTTGTTTTTAAGTGGAGAGTCAATTGAAAAATGATGTATATGTGTGGATATTACAGATCCTGAAATGGATGGATGTAATAAAAAAACAAAAAATTAAAAGAAAAACGAAAACATCTAAGCTAACAGTTGCTGCATGAAAATGAAACGTGGATTATGTAATAGGAAAAAAAATATAAATATATATATATATATATATATATATTAGTGTGTCCCTTATTTTTGAAGATTTCAATTCGTTGAGGCTTAGGCCCTAATTTGGTTCATTTACCCCAAAAACACACTACAATAAAATTTCTGCTCATTTGGATAATGACAACCCGTGCCGACATGCATCGAAACATGTTCATACAAGTTACGTAGAAGCGACGTCGCACAATGGTTCCAAATCGAAAAAAAAAACGGCCAAGACATAATTCTTAAAGAAATTTGAAAAAAATTCAAACTTCAACTTCAGATATCTATTTAAGATAGACAAAGGAAAAAACTGCGTTCTCAATTTTTTTTTAAAAATTTTTTTATGTATTTTTGAGGCCTTTATATATAAAGTCTGACAAAAATTCTACAAAAAAAATAGTAATACTTTAAGCCAATTTCTAGCTCTTGTTGTTTTATTTGTATAAGTTATTTATAATTTTTTTATATTGTCATGTATTGGAACAAAAATTATGTAATCAGAAAAAAGTAAAACTTTAAAAAATATGCATACACTTTTTTTAAAAAAATACAAAGAAAATTTACATTTAATAAATATTTGACTCAGTTAAAATGGAAAAAACGAAAGTGTTTTCCCGTTTTTTCCCCTTTAGAAATATATTGGTTCCTATGTGGGATATTTTATAATACTAATAAAAAAAATTTTTTGCCACAAAGTGCCACTGTACGAAAATTTAAGAAAAACTAAAATGGTATCGGAAACTAAAAAAAATTTTTTTCAAAGGATTATTTTTATCTTTATTTTTTTGTATTGGTATTAAACATACTTAGTTAATGAGTTTAATTTTGTGTTTATATTATTATTAAAACAATAAAATTACATGCCTACCTCACTTGGTGCATTATCGAAGCTAGCTGAGTAGGCATTTGTTTTCACTTTAATTTCTGTGCATATGATGTGTGCAGATATTGATAATATACAAAATAAATCTATAAAACCGAAAATTGTTAATTTTGTAGCAGAAAAATTAAAATGTGCAAATAACTGACATTAAAAAAGATTCTTATTGATTTAAATAAAAAATATTTTAATAAATATTTTGAGAGGTGCAACAAAAGCAAAAGAACAAACATCCGTTTTGTGGAACAGAATAAAGAATGGCTAAATTTTTAAGCCGCCATATTGAATTTTAAATTTTTGACTTCAGATTCGTATTCAGTGACCCCGAAAACTTTCAGGGTATTAAAATTGTATTGCATAACATAGTTATTATAAAAATTTGCATGTTCATGGCCGCCATTTTTAAGCCGCCATTTTGAATTTCGAATTTTTAACTTCATATTCGTGATCAGCGACCCCAACTTATTACTTACTTATCATCATTTTCTTGCAGATTAGACAACTCGTTGAGGTTTTGGCCATCTTTTCTCGATTTGGAGCCATTGTGCGTCGCATGTTTTTTTTTTCACTCGCGCCTTTTTTTGAGTACGTACACTGTTGGTCTGAGGGTCACCACTATTGATCAGTTGTGAGTTCTAAATTTGAGAAGTTCTAAGGAAGAACGCTTGCTGATTCTTATTTCATTTGGGGAGAAGGAGCAACTACTTGCTGTACCAAACCTAGAGAGTTCTTCCGGGCTGAAGCTGTTTCAAAGGCCCTTTTTTATTGGAACCTAAACGGTAAAGTGCATATAATGTATTGTGATACAACTGCGTCTAATACAGGGCGTTTGAATGCAGCTTGCGTGCTTTTGGAACAAAAACTGAAAAGAGAGTTGCTACTCTTCGCCTGCCGGCATTACGTTTACGTATTGGTCTTACGAAGTGTGTTTGAATAAAAGATCCATGAAGCCACAAACAGCCCCGATATTCCTCTGTTTAGGTTAAGAGACAATTGAAAAAACATAAATTCTACTGCTAATGAAACATGCACTGACTTCGTATAATAACGTTTTATAATCAGGAATTCCAAAAAGCCATTTTACGTAACGATTATCGAGAACTGGCGAAACTTTCTATTATTTTCCTAGGAGGAGATAAAGAGAGAAAATTAAAGATCAAACTTCCTGGAGCGATACACCAAGCCAGATGGCTAGAGCTATTTAGTCCTTTAAAATTTATTTGCTGCAGTCCCAGTTTAAAATAAGCGCCAAGGACAAACGAGCATTAAAAGACTTTTTTTTTCATTACGGCTATGTAGGTGAAACCCTGGCTCGGCAGTTTGGCAGTGAAGATCAAGATATGTACTTCTTAAAGGAGTTAAAAGATTATGAAACTGTGGACTAATCAATCTCCAATGCAGCCTTGAGGAAGTTTTTCCAATATCTTTGGTACTTGTCTGAAGGAAATGCGGCATTGACGGCACATGACGAAGCTAGTGACCAAATCAAGGAGAGTATTGAAGTAAAAAAAGAGATTTCCAGATACGATATTGAGACGATGAAACAGCTGAAAGAGCAGTTAAACTAACGCAAAATTTCCATGGTTTAATAAATGCAGAAGAAGAACAAAAACAGTTTCTGTTACGCTGTGTGCAAGAGCACAGAAAGCTGTATCCCGATTGTAAAAAAGATACCCTTAAACGCAAATATCCTAACTAATATCTAAATTTTCATCTAGTTTCAATAAATGAATATAATTTTAACTTGGTTTTTAATAAATTTTTTGTAAAATACTAATATCACTACTGATTGAGCTACATAACAGAACTCGTTTCAATGTAGCTATTTTCAACAACTTCCGAGCCATGTCGGCACGGGTTAATATTAACGTAGGAAGATAATATTTCGTATTTAAATATTGTTAACTAGTTTAAAAATAATGAAGGGGTAAGCGTTTCGATATTTGGAAAAATAAAATTTTCACCCATATAAGGGACACCCTAATATATATATATATCTATATATATAAAAAAGGAATTTATGTTTGTAAGGCCGCAATAGACTCCTAAACTACTCATCCGATTAGCATGAAAATTTGTGTATAGAAGTTTTTTGGTACGGTGCGTGTTCGTGGGCTATCAATTTTGATCCACCTTGAACACCAGGGGGCGCTGTAGTACAAATTTTTTACAAAACTGCCTAAAACTCCTAAACTGCTAATGCGATTAGAATGAAAAGTGATATACAGTGGGTTTCTTATACGTTGAGTGTTCTGCTGCTATCGTTTTTGACCTATCTTGAACACCAGAGGGCGCTATAGTACACATTTTTTTACAAAACCACCTAAAACTCCCAAACCGCTCATGCGATTAGAATAAAAATTGGTATATAGTAGTTTTCAGGTACGATGAGTTTTTTAGCACTATCTTCTTTGACCCACCTTGGACACCAGATGGTGCTGTAGTACAAATTTTTTACAAAATCGCATATTTTTAGTTGTTTTCTTATGTAACATGTGCAAATATTTACAAAATATTAAATATTTCTTAAATTTAGTAAAATAAAAATAATTTCCGTTATTTTGACATCAAAAACATGAACATATCTTGAAAACTATGAAAAATTTTACTACAACGATATATTTAATGCAACATCGTTGCTCAAAAATGAGAAAAAAACAACCAGAAATTAAATTTTGCGAATTTCGAGTCAAATATCTCCGCTGCTTTTGTATTCATTTTGTTAAATTTTTTTTTGTCTTAAAGCTTCATTAAAGTACTATGAAAACCTTATTGCAAAAATACCGTTAGTTGAGTAAATATATTTTAAATATTTTTTTCAAAAAAGGTCTGAAATATTGGAGTTTTCCTCACAAAAAGGCTCAAAATTTGTTTTTGTTGAAAAAATAATTTAAATTCAAATTCGCAAATTTTCAACTCTATTTGAAAATTATAACATTTATAGGCAAAAGTAATTTCAATTTTACATAAAAATTAAAAACCATTTCTGTGTTTCAAAAAACAAGGCCTACCCCTTGAATTTTTCGAACAAAATTTTTTTTTCCAATATTGTGTTTTTATATTTTTGAAAAAATATACAAGCTAAAAAATTAATTTATTAAAAATCGAAAGTTATAGCCAATAATGTTTATCCAAAATATATATACAAAAAGCAAAACGCTGTGTGTGATGGCTGGAAACTTCAAAATTACTTAGCTGATAGAGCTGAAATTTTGGCAGTACATTTTTTTCAAGTACGAGATGGCTTAAATTTCTGGCACACCCCCTTTTACCGCCCACAAATCAATAAAAATGCTATATTTCCTACGGTTTTCGTCGATTTGGCTACATTTTGGTAATTTAGTCTGTATGCTTACTGTCGGCAACTGTACTAAAACTGGGTAATGTCCATCTACTAGAAAACTGGGATGAACATTATATAAGAGGGTGTGGCTCCGCCCATACAGTTAAAATTTGTATTATCGAATAGCTTTGAAAGTAAAAGTAGCAATACTTACATACAAACTCAAAATGGAGTTACTATTTGGTGATCTCCTGCTACTGGGAAACTGTAACGGGCAGTGGAAAATAACAGTGGTGTCAAACTATGAGTCTGAGAAAAGTTTTGAATACACCTATTATGTTCCCATATAGTTGCAGGGTGCAGCAACGCGCGCCGGGAAAAGGCTAGTTAAATATAAAATAAAAACTGCTGCATAAAACATGGATTCGGCTTTAAGGATTCCTAATAACTGAAGAATTGTGAAACTTTCGGCAGACTAATTTGCAAAAATTATACATAATAAGCCTATTAACATATTTTTTACGTGACAACGTTACATTTCACCGCGCAAATTTCCAAAAAATTTGATAAAGAGTTTTTTTCAAAATGCATTGACGTTGCATGGAATTGTTACTCGCTGAGTATATATGCTATCCCAAAAAAAAATGATATGAAAGTAAAGGTTAATTCTTTGGCTTTATGACAAAAATAAAAACAAAATTAAAGGCGCCTTTGGGAAATGGAGGGAGCTGCTTAAGCAGCGCAACTGAAAATTCTTCACATGTAATTACAACACTCTAGCATAGGTGCTAAGGTAACAATTATTATACGCTAGTTAAGGCTTGTTGGATTTGTCTACAGCCCAAATCGTAATGTCCTGTTTCTCACCTTTTTTAAGCATATTGGAGAATATTGTGGCGATATTTCAACAGTAATCTGCTAGCTGAAAGCAATTTGATGCAAGATATTCAAAGCTTAGGACTTCTCCCTGTAAATAAAACTATGCCTACTCGTTTTTGTTCCTAACTTTTCAAAGTATAATCTGATTTTCCTTTCCTATGATTTCCAATTCCTTGATGCGTACCATTGCTTTAGCTACAGCGACTTTTAAAACATGAATTATGCTCGCCTTGAAACTGTTGTACATAATGGCAAAAAAGTCTTTAAAAAATTCCAAAAATCGCTAATTTAAGAAATATAAAAAGTCAGGCTCTAATTTAGACTTCGCTTGCTATTCCTCTTGTCGTTACAGATACCAACTGTTAAATAAATAATGCTACTCTGCATATATAGCCAAAATAAAAACTCAATTCAACTTTTCTATACGTTTGCCAACTCAAAACGAAAAACCTCCAGCTTTCCACCTCTTATGAAATTTAATCATGATGAAGCATCTTGCGACATCGATGTTTCCAACATGTTTGCAAACTTCTTTAAAACAACCTACTCCGATATACTATTGAGCATGAGTCTTGAATATCCTTACCTACCACCAGTTAACTCTTTTGAAACCCCCGTAATAGATTCTAATATAGTTATGCATTACCTTCGACAAGTTAAATCTTCTTTTACGACTGGTCCTGACGAAATACCGAGCTGCATTTTAAAACATTGTTCTATTAGTTTGTGTTCTCCCCTATCAATCATTTTTAATACTTCCTTGCACAGTGGTCATTTTCCCTATATATGGAGAAAATCTTATATAATACCTCATCATAAATCCGGTTAAAAAATTGATGTTTCCAATTACCGAGCTATCGCAAAACTAAGCGCAATCCCTAAGTTATTTGAGAAAATGATAACTGATCAAATAACCCACGTCGTATCTTCCTCCATTTCTACCTCTCAACATGGTTTCTTAAAGGGAAAATCTACGTCAACTAACCTCTTGGAGTTTACTTCGCGTGTCATCAAAGGTTTTACTTTAGACTGACGTTATTTATACAGACTTTAGCAAAGCTATCGATTGTGTCAATCATTATCTTCTTCTGAAAAAGCTTCATCTAATTGGGTTTCCTGTCAAACTATTACACTGGATTAACTCGTTTGACTTCCCGTCGAACTATTACACTGGAGAGCAAAGGTAGGGTCTTGGACCTAGTAACGAAAATAATAACAAATATTTCTACGCCATGCTAACAAGGAGGTTACCGCTAAATGAAGTGCAAATGCAACAATAAAGAAAAAGTGTGGCATGGAATTATTGCATTGTGACCATTGTTTTTTATAGTTTTGGTACGGAATTAAACTTTTTCCCGATCAGATACCTTTTCAGTTCTGATAATGTTTTGTAAATCCCCGTAAGTTGGTCAAATATGAAAAATTAATTGCTGTACCTCACTTTGGCGTAAATAGGGAGGGATTTAGGGATATATCCCCCTCCCGCCCCTTCGTTCGAATTTTTTACACTGATTTACAAAATAGTCTTAAGTGAAGATGGTAGAAGTAATTTATTGTGTGGGCGCCGCGTAAAAATTATAAATTTCGTCTTCTGGCAAAATTTGGGGCTTCGCTGTTTAAATTTTTCCATACAATACAAATGGTTGGTTGCATATTTCTAGCTTGATTGCATGCATATTTGCATATTTGCAAAGGTGGTGGAGAAGGGTCTTAACCATTGGCAGCACTTGTCAGAATAAAATTCGACAACTGGAAGAAGTTCTTTATGTTTGGAAAAATAATGTATTTATACTGGTAGAGGACAATATTTCTCAAGGTTTTTAGTTTAGACGCATATTCGTTTTTTTTTCTATCTAAGCACACCTGAAAGTACCTTTTCGGCTTTGAAGAGGATAAAAACAATCCAGAGGATAAAAAAAATATATATCTCTTTATTAGCATATATTTTTCCAATGTAGAGCCGATTAAATCGTTTGACAGCACTCACGTTTCATCGAGACATGGTTATATCGGCCTGAAGGAGTCCTTAGCAAACAATTCAAGACGACTGGATTTTTCGCTTTAAAAACATTAACAATAAATATAAATATAAAAGTTAACCTTTTTTTTATAAATATTTTTATAAATATTTTTTTTTTATGTATACTTGTCACGAAAATAAATTTCACCCTAACCTATAGCTCTTTGTCACTGGTACCTCAGCTTAAAGCGTTTAAATTATCTTCTTTAAAGACTTTGGAAAACGTTAAAACATGTTCGATTTTTTTAACATTTTTTATTTTTTTTTTTTTTTGACAACAGGCAATAACAACATCAAAAAGAGCAATAAATTTAAATAGTCTTTTTATTTTATGTTAATTTTTTTCGATGAGTAAAAACATCTGATAAAAAATAATCTCACGAACTCAAACATGGCCGCCATGTGAGCTTTTCAAAACATTGCCGTGCAGACATGTTGTTCATTTAAGTGGGTTTTTATTTATTTCTTTATTTTCATGTCTATACAATGTAATGCGTTGCTTTGTTGCTTTTAATTTGCTGCCAACTTTCTCTCTATAACCTAGCAACAAAGGTTTATATGTGTTTTATGTGTTTGTGATCGGGTGAAGAGACGGGTAAGGAAGCGCATTTCCTGGTGATGTGTGCATTGAAATATTTCATGCACACAAGGTATGATTTATATTGAAAACAACAACAATAAAAGCTCTGATAAGCTTACTGAAGCGTTGTTGTTGTTGTTGATGGCCACAGATTTTTTTTGTCTTTGGCCATCAATGTTTTCTTTTTTTAATTCTTGGTCTTTTACAATCCTAAAAATACTAAGGGTTTTGTTTACAATCTGCTTGTAAGACTCGCTGGAGACTTTTTTACTCTATGAAGAGTACCAACTTGAATTTAATCTCTAAAAATTGAAAAGTTCTTATCTTATTATTTTTTTCCTCACAGAAAGAAATTCTCAAGTTTTTTCCAAATGCAAAATAAAGAATATTTTTTGGCAAAGGTTTTATTTGCAACTTTTTTTTTTCTTAAACTTTTTTATAGACTAGCAATATCTGGAAGAATTTTATACTTTACTATAGCAACAACCAACCACATAACTTGGCCAAAAAGCTGGTCCAAAGTTATGCCAACTAGCAAGAATTTCCTTATAAATTAAAGCAATATTCTATGTTTCCTTGAGAAGCTAGTCAGCAGAAAGAAATTTTTTTGTTTATTATATTTTTTTTTTTTTTGTTATTTTATTTTGTTTTTTTGTGCAATAAACCAACGTACGCGAACTTGGCGCGCAAGTCCTTGTGTTGGTGCATGCAAGTCCTTGTGTTGGTGGTTGTTGTTGTTGTAATCCCTGCAACTTCCTTGAAATATCGTGCACTTTCAAAGCACAGAAATAAATGTGCTTGAATAAATTATAATGTGTATGGATAGTATTTCGAAGATATGCTAGCTTAAACATGCACATGAGTGAACATGTGTGAATGTGTGAAAGCATGGGCGGATGTGTGAATGTGGATTTTTTTCAATTTAGTCTCATTTTTCTATTAGTGTTGTTTTTGCTATTGCATTTTTGCGTTGCCAAGTTGTCCTTTTTAGTTGTTGCTGAATTGTGTTGAAGCAGTTGAAGTTCCAGTCAATTCACTTGGTTGACGTTACCATTTATTTGTTGGTCAATTGCTTGGAATTTGCTTAGAATGCTGAAATTTTTTAAACGCAGCAACTGTGATGAAGTCAATATGTAGTGCCGTCAAGATTGTCGGGGTTGAGTTGGGTTGGTTATTCAAGGAAACTTATAAGGAAAAAAATTTGGACGGTTTTTGTGTCCTAGATATTTATATTATTTTATTTTTGAACAAAACATTCTATCGAATGAAAGCTCAAAAAGTTATCTACATCATTTAAATGACTTACTCACGTATTTTAAAATTTGAACTTTTTCTAACTTACCATACGACATTGCGCTAACTAAGTTCAAGGTCATGAGGGAAAAAAATGTTTTTTTCCTAAAATTGTGTGCATTCAGTGGAAAAAAATGAAAATAACATCTATTTGTAACAGAGTTTTTTATTTTTAAACTTGAAATGTGAAGCTACCCTTCAGGCCAAATATTATCACCCTTTCAGTGACATACTTGCTTTAATCTTTATATTTTTCTTTAATTTTTAATTTTTAATTTTTGATTTTTAATTTTTAATTTTTAATTTTTAATTTTTAATTTTTAATTTTTAATTTTTAATTTTTAATTTTTAATTTTTAATTTTTAATTTTTAATTTTTAATTTTTAATTTTTAATTTTTAATTTTTAATTTTTAATTTTTAATTTTTAATTTTTAATTTTTAATTTTTAATTTTTAATTTTTAATTTTTAATTTTTAATTTTTAATTTTTAATTTTTAATTTTTAATTTTTAATTTTTAATTTTTAATTTTTAATTTTTAATTTTTAATTTTTAATTTTTAATTTTTAATTTTTAATTTTTAATTTTTAATTTTTAATTTTTAATTTTTAATTTTTAATTTTTCATTTTTAATTTTTAATTTTTAATTTTTAATTTTTAATTTTTAATTTTTAATTTTTAATTTTTAATTTTTAATTTTTAATTTTTAATTTTTAATTTTTAATTTTTAATTTTTAATTTTTAATTTTTTATCTTTAAGTTGAAATTTTTAATTTTTAATTTTTAATTTTTAATTTTTAATTTTTAATTTTTAGTTTTTAATTTTTAATTTTTAATTTTTAATTTTTTATTTTTAATTTTTAATTTCTAATTTTTAATTTTTAATTTTTAATTTTTAATTTTTAATTTTTAATTTTTAATTTTTAATTTTTAATTTTTAATTTTTAATTTTTAATGTTTAATTTTTAATTTTTAATTTTTAATTTTTAACTTTTAATTTTTAATTTTTAATTTTTAATTTTTAATTTTTAATTTTTAATTTTTAATTTTTAATTTTTAATTTTTAATTTTTAATTTTTAATTTTTAATTTTTAATTTTTAATTTTTAATTTTTAATGTTTAGTTTTTAATTTTTAATTTTTAATTTTTAATTTTTAATTTTTAATTTTTAATTTTTAATTTTTAATTTTTAATTTTTAATTTTTAATTTTTAATTTTTAATTTTTAATTTTTAATTTTTAATTTTTAAGATCCCTCTTGATAAATCTCGTTAAAGAGTTAAACATTTCTCCCTTTCCCCTACCATATTCGTGTGATTTGTCAAAGAAGCTGTTCAGTTTTTATTGTTCTCTTTATTATGCTTCTAATATATTTTTTATTATTTATGTAGTTTGTATTTTATTTTCCTTCTACTCTGAACACATGCCAACTTTTATAGCAGTCATTCATGCTTGCTAAGAAGCAATGCGACTGTGGCAATACTTCGCCGACTTTCAACGACAAGTACTTTCAAATATATTTTTCATAAGCTCGAATTACTGTGCCAGAATGTTGATTTTCTTATATTTTTATTTTATTTTTTCCTATTTCAGCTCATAACTCATGCAAATATTATTTATATGACAGCGAAATATAATGTTTGTGAATTTCAGAGACGCAAGGAATACTTCTTTTCTTAATTTATTTCTAGCACACTCATTGCGGCTTTTGTTGATATACAGCATGAGCCATGAGTAACATGAGCTTTTTATGAGAACATGTTGCCAGGAAAGGCTTAAAGTATCAAAAGCTATTTATAGCTATGAAGCAGTTAATAACTTACACATGAGCTTAGATGTGTTTGAAAAAGAGCTGAAAGCGCTACTTAATGTTGAGTTTTTATTTTTTATACAGTCATCATCAGCTGAGAGTTTTCCATGAAAAAACTTTTTAAGTCTTTCTGTTTGAATAGAAAAGGAACGAAGAACATTTTTTACATATTAAACTGTACATAAATAATTTAATCAACTGCTGTCGATTTGTTTTTGTATTGTCCAAATTTGCCTGTAGCCTGTAGCACATCATGTTGTTGGTACCTTGAATAAAACGATTTATCAAATTTGCAAATTCACGCTTCAGCTGCTTTTGCGTAGTTAAAGCTATTTATACAGCTTAGTCGGAACTTATGTCCGAACAAAGTGCTGCCATCTCTCGTGGAGAAATTAAACTATGGTAATCCACGAAATAAACTGCAACTGCTAGTAAAAACAAAAGATTTATTTTTAACTCAGCTGCTCAGCTGCGTGTTGGTGTGGCGGATACAACTTCGATGGAGTGCTTAAAAATTGTTTTATCCTTTTTATCCTTAAGATATACACCGAAGTGCAGTGCGACAAAGTTAGCAACTGGCGAATGTTGGTGAGAGAGCGACTCTCACAGAGAGAGAAAGAGGAAGAGAGTTATGCAATTTATTTAAATGTCACTTCCAGTAGTAAGCCATTTATTTTTTCTTGTTGCTCCTGAATTCGTCAGACAGAGGGACACCCAGTGCAGACAATTGTGTTTAAACTTCTTGTGCTTCAAGGTTGCGCTCAGTTAATAATAAAAAAGTCTAGTTTTCCCTCTGAAATTTTGTATCTTCTCTCTAATTAAAGATTTTGTCAGTTTGTTTGTTCGCATTTTTCTTTGAAAACTGCTGTTACGTTAAAGAGCTATCTTTGGATGTCACAAAATTCTTTCGTTTGAAATCAACAATGGCTTTGAAGAAGTCGGGAATAATTTATGTGCACAGGTAAAGATTTCGTTTAACTTAATTTTTAGAGTTAGAGGTCCCATGAGAACAAAAATATTCTACTATTCTAAATATAAAAAAACGTTGTAAATTAAATATGAGTTTTCGTACGATTCTATGATATTGGAAATTCAGATGATGATCAAATAAATTGGGGGCTATTCTGCTAGTTTGGTAGATTTTTTTTTTATATATAAACTACCTCGGTTTTGAGAAAATAATCCTAATACAGCAACAACATATAATTGTTCGATAAAGGGTGTTTTTTTTTTTAATTACAATGCAGGAAAATATTTTTAAAATCCATGAAGTAAACTTTATTTTAAAAACTAGTTATAAAGACTATTTCGGGTTCTGCGGATTCCGTTTTAAGCAGTTTTATGGGGTAGCTGGTTTCGAATCAAATATCAGAATTTTAAAATTAACGATGGTGGATAGGGCTACCATCTAATTTTTTTTTTTATTTTTACGAATTCGGTGCTGGGGTGAAAACTTTTACCTAGTTGTTAACTTATTTTCGACTCGTTAATACTCTTTACTTATGAACATAACTCTTAAAAACCATTATTATGAGGCAACGCCTTTTAACTGTTAGATAATCTTTAAAACTCGTAAAAAATATATTATTAGGTGGCAAGCCTTTGATAAAAACTATCGTTATTTTAAAATTCTGACAACGGATTCGGATTTAGCGATCCATTTTTATCTAGTGTTAGCCTCAGCACCGGATTCGTAAAAATAACAAAAATTATGTGGCAACCCTATCAGCTATCTTAAATTTAAAAATTCCGAAATTATATTCGAAATCAGCGACCCCCTAAAACTTTTAGGTAATGTTTCAAACTCGTAAGAAATATATAAGGTGGCAACCCTATTGTTAAAAATTTAATAATTTGAAATTCTGACAGCGAATTTGGATTCAACGACCCATTTTTCAGCGAACTAGTGTTCGCCTCATCGTTAATTTCGTACAAATTAAAAAAATAAATTGACAACCCTATCACCTATATTAAATTTTAAAAATCTGACAGCAGATTCAAAATCAGCGACCCCCTTAAACTGTTAGATTATGTTTTTAACTCGTAAAAAATAGATTATTAGGTGGCAACCCTATGGTAAAAATATCCTAATGTTGAAATTCTGACAAGGAATTTGGATTCAGCGAACCTAGTTTTCGCCCCAGCACTGAATTCGTAAAAATACAAAAAAATTAGGTGGTAACCCTATCCGCCGTATTCAATTAAAAAAAACTATTAGCTATGGAATCATAGACAATTTGTACAAGGAGTCCACAGAATCGAAACTGAATTGAACTCAATTCATTGAATTATTTGGATACTTAATTTAGTTGGAACTGAACCATAAGCGAAGGTTTTGCATGAGGTGAGAGTTTTGCGAACGTTTTTGGGTAGAATTTTTTTTTTTTATTTTTTATTTCATCGCTTAAAAGTGCTTACTATAGAAGATTAAATTCGTGAAAACTTTTCCCATAAATAAAAACTGTACTTTTGCGAAATTAATAAAAAAAGAATATTTTGAGTCAAACAAGAATATTTTTTATTATTTTAATAGGTACAAATTCCTCGTAAAAGAAACATTTTTTGTTCGTAAATGAGTTCAGAAGTTAATCATAGATATTAATTTTTTATATTCTAACATATGTAAAAAAAGGAAGAATTTAAACCTTTGTTTACATTTTTATAACAGTAAATTAAAATGACAAAACAGATTACTGAGTACCTTGATTAAATCTTGAAAAGAATTATGAAGTTCTCATCCCTTCACGGCTAGACTGGGCTAACAAGACCCCCCTTAAAATAAACGGAATTAAAATCTTTACAGATGGATCCAAGCTTCAAAAGCAGGTAGGGGGAGGAATTTACTCCCAAGATCTGGAAATAGAAGCTTCCTTTAGACTCCCAAACTATTGTAGTGTCTACCAAGCGGAGATGATGGCTATATATGAAACCGCTAAGATTTTAGGTCAGAGAGACCTAAGGGGAAAGAATATTTACATATTCTCAGATAGTCAAGCTGCGCTAAAAGCGCTGAACTCACATATTGACAACTCTAAAACTCTCACTGAGTGCCGCAGATCTCTTAACGAGATGGCAAGGTTATTCAGGATCCACCTCATATGGGTACCCGGTCATAGGGATATCGAGGGCAATAATCTGGCTGACGAATTGGTAAGGAAGGGTACGACCTCGTACACCCTCTTAAATGAGGATTTCAATGGTATACCCATGTCCTCCTATAAACTCCAGTGCAAGAACAATTCCTTGAGTCTTGCACAAGCACGTTGGGAACACCTTGACACATATAAGGCAGCTAAGCTAATGTGGCCTCGCTACGACTTAAAACGCACTAAATCACTGCTTAGATTAATCAGAGTAAATTTTTCAAAAATAGTAGGAATCCTCACGGGTAACTGTCTAATCGGAATACACGCTCTTCGATTGTGACTTATATCTAATGATTTCTGCAGAAGCTGCAAATGCGATCTTAAATGGACTTACCGAAGTCTCATGCCTGGAAATCGGGCATATAATGAAATTCATAATCCGGTCGAAATGTTTTGTTGAGGAGGGATATCTCTCATAGGTCAAAAGAGATTATGTGGTATCACAACGGGCCTGCACTGACCTAAGTGTACGAGTCGTCTGTCGGCTCAGCCATAAGAACCTAACCTAACCTAAATTAAAATGTTTATCTTCAGGCAAACGTCATATAAACTTTTTTACCAGTGCGAATTGATTCTCGCCAAGGAAGATGGATGTACTGCTACTTTTCTATGGATAATTTTTTAATTCATTTCCGAAGAAAAAAGGTTTGTTTCTGAAAGGCATTTTCGTCCAGTGATTGATTCGAAAAAGGTTCATTTCCGAATGCCGAAAAATAACTTTTCTATAGTTCTTTATTGAACTCATTTCCGAACAAATAAAATGACAATTTATGGTTCTTTTTTTAACTCATTTCCGAACGATATAAGGTTAATTTTGGAGAGGCATTTTAGTCCACGAATGATACAAAAAGGGTTCATTTATGAGTGCCGAAAATAAACGTTTCTACCTCAGAAAGGTTTATAAATGAATTCGAAATCGGTAGTCTTGGTTCACTGGGTTGCTTTCAATTTCAAGCTTTTCAAGCCTGCTGTAACACACCGTAAAAAAAAACACCTCTATATTATTAGGCTACTTTGCTATCTTACTGAACGTAGAACACATTCATCACTGTAGCGCAGTGGTTCTTAAACTATTTTGGTCGTGGAACCTTCAAATTTTGTGCCAATTATCGCGGAACCCTGGGCTCTCATCACGAATCATGAGAATCGTTTGATGATATCGTCTTGACGATAATTTAACTTCACGTAACTCTAAAACTGTAGTAGCGCCTTAACGATATCGTTTTGCTTGCTTCATGTATGGCTAACAACTGTCAAATGATCGTTTCGACGATAGCTAATTTAGTATCGTTTGGCTATATTTATAGTTGGAAATAATAATAAGAATAATTTCTGCGAAATTTGTATCGGGTGCGAAATTTTATTCTGTTTTTGAGTGACGAACGTAGTTTGCGAAAATATAATTTGTTTTTTTTAACAAATTAAGTTTTATTCAGCGCTTTTGACTATCAAAAGAAACTGTCTTGATAATACTAATAAATTTAAACAAATTAAACTTTATTCATTAGTATATAAGAGACATTCGATGATTGTAAGTATATTTGTTAACTTTGCCGAAAATTCGTATAATTCCTCGGTGTGGAGACATAAAGAGAGACTTTTTTAGATTATGCTGTCGGGATAAATCATTATTTAAAAACAAATATTCTGTTTTTTAAGTACTGTTTTATCGAGAAAAAATACGTTGTTTTTTTATTATGAAATGATAGTACAAAAATATAAAAAATACCGAAAGTGAACTTTTAAATGCAAAATTTTAGTAACTTCGACCATTTATTTTTTAATATTTTTTTTTTAACCTCAACACAAAGCTAAAACTCTGTATATGTTACACGAAAAGTTTCAAAATGGGATCTGCATTCGTTTATGAAATAGAGGACATTATGTGCAACAGCGCACACTGAACGTGCAGTGTTTTTTACAAGTTCTAATGATTTTTTATAAGTTCAGACCAAAAACATAGCGATGTGAACCAAACTGTTGACGATATCGTCAGATAGTATCATTTGAACGATGATCGTTTTGAAAGTTACTTGATGAGAGCCCTGAATATTTTTTAAACAACGACTTTTCAAAATTTAATGAGATATGAAATGGAACAGGTATTATTTTGATATTTTAGATTTGATTGAATTAAATAAAACATAAAAAAGAAAAAAACATTTCATCATATAAATAATTAATAAAAATATAAAAATAAACTAAAATAATTGAAAAAACTTAAATGTGAAGAATGCAGCTGTTTGTTTGACTTCATGATTCTCTTAAAACTGGGCGTTATGCTTGATAACTGAGCTCACATATCTGGTGCACGATATTTGGTTTTTGTCGCAATATATTTTGTTGTTATTTTGAATAGAATTCGAATCCCTCTTCTGATAAATCTGGATATTCATCGAAAACATATGAAATTTGTGAACGTAACTAGAAAAACAAAGAAAAGTTATGAAGAATCTATCAATAAATATCGTTTCTATACTTTTATCTCCATTATTTTCGTTTGCTTTGTTTTACGCTGAAATCACAAACATGCGTTAGGTCGGTCGGCCTTTGACCGTACTTTGATCGACTTTGTAGAAACTTTACGGAGTGAGGTGATGCCAACGTTTGCAGTCACATAATAAATTCCACAAATAATATCTTTTGCCTAAATCACTCAATGGTAGTAGATTTATTTTGTTTCATTAATAAAAACTTAAAAAAATCATAACAGAAATCGGTTTCAGTCAAATATATGTCCCTAAAAGCAGTTTTAATAAAAAAACAAATATCTGAAAGATAACAGATGTGAAGAGATAACATAACAAAACCCATGAAGATATGTGCTTACCTTCAAAACTAAAAAATACCTACATTAGGGTGGTTTCATCTCATAGGGTAAAAAAAAATGTCAGAATTTTTTTGGGGGCACCCCCTTAAAATGTTTCTTTCTGTCAGATTTTAGGATTTCCAAAGTTTAAGCACGATTGAGAGGTGTTAACATGATTTTTTGGCAGTTTGGGGACTTTGCCGACCCATAACTCTAGAACGGTTTAATATACATATTTGCCCGTGTCATACATCAAATTGAAGGCGATACTGTTTATATTTTATATGCAATAAAAAAATACGTAAGTAGTACTGAATTCGAGATAATGAAGCCAATGTAACTAAAAACGTGACTAGGTACCCCTTAGAGCGAAGATGGAACCTATTGTGAAAAAATCCATTTTTCTTCCTATATTATCAATTTTTGGAATGAAAACAATTATGTATTTAAAAAATCAAGTATAATAAGTGTCTTTTTCAGTTTATTCTGATTTTAATTTATTCAAGCGACTGACATAATGTGGTTTTGGAGCTATCTGAATACAGCTGACGGCATCTGCTGACTACTTGGAGAACGTATTGTTTTTGTTGCTCGGCAGATAGTCCTTCAGACTCTACGTTCATCTCGAGCTCTTCATACGGCGTTTCACGCTCTTCTGACTCTTCTGTTGTCTCGTCGTCCATGAGCTTCACCGTCTCTGTGAACAATGAGATGAGACAATGAGTATAAAGTTAATATTTAAGGAAATTTCAGCTAGTGATCTAGATCTTATAAAGTTTCGCTACAAGGAAAATATTTTTTTTTTTTTAAAATGCTTGCCCAAATTTCCCGCTTGAAGTTGTTTATCCAAGACCTTCCGTTGTTTCTGTAGTAGTCTTTCTTCAGCTTGAGCCAACTTCAGGTCATCTCTGAGCATGGAGCCTGGTCTTCCTTTCTGTCTTTGTTTCAACAGAAACTCCTTGTCTTCTTCTGAATTCATCATCGTCAGGGCATCTTGGTGGGCAATATCAAAGAGATCATCCAACTTTAGGGTAAACTCCTTTACAGCATTTCTTGCACTTTCCGTTTTTCTATCCTTGTACTTTTGCATTTTTCTCCAATCATCGTACAGTTTTGCCAGCTTTACTATGACATTTTTCTTTTGTTTTGTAGGAATTCAAGCTTTTGTCCAAAAACGAAAACCTCGTCAACAGTAGTTGTGGCAGAGTCTCTCACATTTAACTTCACAGTACGCAAATTAAATCACAGTACCTAATTAAAATAAAATGTCTTTTGTAGTTGATATTTAGTGGGTTTTTTCAAACTCAATCACAAGAACGTAGAACAAAATACGACTTTCACTGTTTAGCGAATAATTTTGAACTGGCCAAGAAACAAAATCATAAAAGCAAGAACCACCTGGCTATCCTTTTCTTTTTTTAATAACAGACTCTGAACCCCTGGATTTCTACTTAAAATATAACAATAGGTAGTAGGGTAACCCAATACATTTTTAAACTAGTTTGGTTTTACCTGCTTGGGGTCGCCAGTGATACAGTATGAGGAAAAAATAGATACATACCCAACATTAAAAAAAATACATTGTTGTAGGTCTAAAATTAACGGTATACCATAGCAAACATATTTAAATGAAATGGGATTCCAAAGTACAAGTATATGTCCATAATAAGCAATAATAATACAAATAACGCATCTTCGCTCTCAGGGGTACCTAGCAGAGATCTGCAACAAGTCAATTGAAAATCAAGTAACTTGAAAATAATCAAATTTCGACTTGACTTGTAGAAACTTGATATGTTTCTACCCTACAAGCCTCTACTTGCTTCTGAAAAACGAATCATAAGTCAGACTTGATTCCATTTTGTTTCTACCCTACATTAATTGGTAGAAAAAACCAAGCTTTCTACTTTTCAAGCCTGTTTTCAAGTCTATGCGACTGCGCTGCCGCAGAAAGCTACTGACGAGCGTCTACTTATACTTTTCTATACAAAGTGAAAAAATAAAAAATTAACAACAACAACAAAAAAACAAACAAACATACTTCAATCCAATGCTTTAAAGCAGTGTCGACTGCGTAGTACACACGAGTGGGGAGCAACACTTTGTCTTTTTGCGTATATATGAAAGAGTAAATGAGACAAAAGCTATAGTTGTGGTCGACACCATGAACCAAGAAATAAAGATCATGCAAACAAAAGAGCCGCCATATTGTAAACAAAACAAAGCTGATAGGTCTGACGTCATCGGTCACAAATTCTTTTGTTTATGTGTAGCGATTGGATGTGAGCAATTGTTTCTTGAAGTTTTAAAGAATTATTAGGGTTTATAATTCAGTAATTTTTTGTTTTTTATAAAATTGAAGTGTGCTGTAGCGACGTGCAATAATTGCAACAGCAAAAAAAAAATTACTTTAAATTTCGTTACTGCATGAAAATATAAACAAACAAAGTATTCAAACACTTTTTTGCGAATTGTTAATTTTATAATTTTCCACTTTTTTTTAAGTTTTCACATGTTTTGCATGAAAAACGTATGCAATATAGCTTTTTTTGTGACCGATGACGTAGCACGAAACAAATACTTTTTTCTCGCACTGCTGATTGCTTGATCTTGTCTTGTTGGTTCATGGTCGACACTTCTTTAAAGTTAAACTGGTTTCTCAACTCGAGAAACGAAGTTTGCATTGACGACACGAAGTTAATTCCACGAACTTTGTAAACAGACTTGAAAATAAACGATTTGTAGGCAAAATAATTGCTTTTTCCCTACATTTCAAGTTTCTACATTTCAAGTTTTCTACATTTGGCGACTTGATTTTTGCTGCCTATGAATCGCGCAAGCTTGTTGATTGCCTGCCTCGACTTGCAGGGAGTTGAAAAATTAAAGGAACTTGAAACAGCAAAATGAATCCATTCATGCAGATCTCTGGTACCTAGTCACGTTTTTAGAGACATTGACTCTATTTTTTCGGTTTCAGTACTAGTTGCATATTTATTGTGTGGAATATTGTTTTTATTGTGTTAAAAACAGTATGGCATTTAATATGATGTATAACAGGGGCAAATAGCTTTAGCCGTTCTAGAGATATGGGTCACCGAAGTCGCCAAACTGCTAAAAAATCGAGATTTTCAAAACTTTGAGGCTCCAGTGGCACGTGTTAACATCTTCCAATTGTGCTCAAACTTTGTCAATCTTAAAATCTAACAAAATGAAACATTTTAGGGGGGTGGCCCCAAAAAAAATCCGACATCGATTTTTTAAAACCACCCTAACCCACATATTGAGCTATCTCAAAGCAAATGCAACCCTTCCATAACAAAAGAAGTCAAACGCAAGATCGAGTAGACATTTTTCCTACTCATCTCGTTAGATCGTATTTTACCTCATCGTATGATATTTGCGATCAAAGTACGACCAAAGTTTGAGGTCGAATTGTAAATTTTGCACAAGAAAGCGTGAGTTTCTACTCTAGCTGTCAACGCACGACCGACCAAATGCATTATTGTGATTTAAATATTACTGCATCGTAATATCGTAAATAATGACTGCTTGTAAGTTTTAGCACGTATCTTACCGCGTAAGCAGTTCAATTTCTGAGTTGCTTGATTTTTCATCGAGCTAGCTGTTGAAGTTGTAAGCCAAACATTCAACAAGTTTGAGGCAACATTGTTGCTTAGAACGCAGAGCAACACATTAAATAAGCACGAAAACTTGCTTGACTTACGAGTTGCTTATCTTTAAGTATATACGAACCTGTTGAAGATTTTCCGAAAAAAATGTGAATTATTAAACAACATTCTTATTATATTTTTAATGAAACTAAATTTGGCACGCGTGGCGTCCGTGGCGTAGTTGGTTAAAGTGCGTGGCCGCTATGTCAACGAACTTGGAGACCCAGGTTCGAACCCCAGCAGCGACAGAAAATTATTTGAATTAAAATAATTTTTCTGTACGGCCGCTGCAGACAATGACAAACCTCAGAGAGTATTCAAAATGCCATGTAAGGCTTCTTGAGAATAAGAACATTCCGTTCATCGCCTTTCGGAGTCGGCGTTAAGCCTGTATGTTCGGTTTTCGGTCAATTGTGAACAAACTTAATAACACGCACAACACAATTGATCATAAGTAGCTAGGTCAAAGTCCTTTTAAGGGCTGAAATTACCAGTTATTTATTTTTACTAGTATTGCCTTTGGTCTAAATTCGACCATTTAAAAATTGATTTTTTTTTTTTATTTTTATTGAAAACATTTTTTTCTTTCTTCACTCATGTGCAAACGTAACTAAACTCATGCCGCACCATACGCACCACCAGCAGGAATTCACAAAATACTTCACTCTGAATTTCCATGTTCTGTGACTTTTAGTTTCAAGCTATTCAATAGCAAAAATTTGACTTATGTATATGGTGCCACACCCCTTTGTCCAATGCCCGTCCCAGTACCCTACTTCCCATATTCTACTTTTAAGTAGAAGGATATCAGCAAGTGGGAACTCCATATTGAGTTCCATTGTTTTACGGCATTTACTTCCAAAGCTATTCGATGTAAAAACTCTGAATTGTATGGGTGGTGCCACGCCCCTTTATCTAAAGCTCGCTCAAATTTTTCAGTGGAAGAACACGATTAAATAGGAATTTCCTACCTCGTTTCATTGAATATTGATTTATAGTTCAAAAGTTTTACCCAAAATTTGGGCTGCTGAAAAGTGCCACGCCCCTACGTACGACTGATTTGAAGCCGAATACCGATTTTTAAGGCTGTGTGACCTGTTCGATATACCTAAAGCTATTCGATATGCCAAATTTGGGTTGTATGGGATGTGCCCCTATAGATATCCGGTGCACTCCTTCTCCCTACTCTTATTGATTTAAAAAAAAAATATTATCAAATTCAGTTGACACAGGAGAAAATGGTTCTTCATTGTTATACCTACGCCTATTTATATATAGATATAATAATAATATATATAATATATAAAGTAGATAAGGAAATGGCTTTAAACATATATTTGTGTATATAAGTTTGGAGTGGTTTGAAATATTTGAAAAATTTTTTCACAGAAATTATTTTTTTAGCTGTAGAACTTTATAAAAAATACAAAAACAACATTTTGAAAAATGTAATTTTCATCAAAAAAATCATAGAGAGTAGCTCATGATTTTCGATGATAGAAACACTTAATTAAATTATGTGTCAAAATGAAGCAATTGTTGCAAATAAATGATATGGTATATGAAAGAGTGTGAGAGAAGAAAATAGAAAAACAAAAATAAAATTACAAAAAAAGAATGTCTGGTCTAATTTTTAAGCAAAAATTGAATATTTTAGAGTTTTTTTTAAAACAACATAAGAAATTGAATTAGTGAGATAACGGTAAATCTTTTCTTATTTCTCAAAAGTTATTTAATTAAACTTTCAGACAAAGAAAATTTAGGGAAAATCGATTGAAAAATGGCTGAAATATTTGCATGCAAAATCAAAATTTGAAATATCAATTGGTTTTTTCTCATTCTGAGGCAATGACATTGCTTTAAGAAATGCATTGCATGGAAAAAATCTACAGGTTTCGAAATATTGCAATTTTTTTGTTGTCATAATAACGGGAAATTTAATAACATACTACTCGTGGAAAATATTAGCAATAAAGTTTTCGCATACCGTTATTTTTCTCAATCAGCGAATTTTCATACAAAAAACGTTGTACTGAGAACAATTATAGTTTTGGAGATATCACAATAATTTTGATGTCAAAATAACGGATATTTTTCAAAATTTACTATTTGTAAGCAATTCTACCATCACAATATATATTGACACTTGTTACATGAAAAAGTGCCTATTGTAGGGTAACCGTAAACGATGGTGAAAAATATCAAAGTATATTTTGCACATCTTATGAATGTCTAAATTTCTCTCTTATATCATGTTTTTCCATCTCTTATAGTTTAGCTTTTATTTAATAAATGCTCTTTTTCCGCTCATATTTGAGGTCAAAGGTCACCAATCTTATATTTAATCATACTGTGCAGCCAGACCTTTCATCTGATATCACATTCTTCATTTTACCTCTTCCCAGTTTTGAGATCCCTAACTAAAATTGATATAAACTTTCAACGTTAATATTTCGGGTCAAAGGTCATGAATTTAAAATCTAACATCATTCGGCACATCTATGGTGCAGTACCTTTCGAATGATGTACGTTTCATTGTCCTTATTATAAAATTAATATTGAAAAAGTGTACGACAACATTCGATGTTTGCGTATTAATATATAAGATTTTTTTAAATTTGCCACGCGCAACCTAAATTTTTTCGTGGCTACCCAGGCTTTGGGAATCACTGTTGTAGCGTTCATGGGATCTTCGCCCCACATACGCTATTCCGTCAGATCCGAAGAGGTTGAATTAGGACTCGGTTGAAAATACTGGCTTCCTTCAATCAACTGTAGTCCAAAGTGTTATCCGCTTTAAATAAAGAAGACAGTAAATAAGGCTGCAATTTCTAAAGTGTTCACATTTCTGTGTCCGCTACTGTATAACTATAGCAACACTCGTACCAGACTCTCTTGACTATTCTCCAAGTTCACCCAATATAAACTACTCCAACCTACATAAAATAACGAATTTCCCTGCATTTATTTTTGTAACCTGAAATTTTGCTTTTTTTAAATGTGATGACGTGATTTTTCCTAATTTTATCTGGAAATTTTTCCATTAAAAGTAACTCAATAGCTTGTCATTCTCGGGTTTTTTTATATACAAGAAGTTGACCGTTTTTATGGAGCTATGTGTTTATCTTACTTTATGCTTCCAAATTACTGCGCTTTCTCAAATTTCACCACTGATTTTGGTTTTTTTCCGACAAACAGTTTTCCGGCTGTTTGTTCCGAATGACTTGTAGTTTTTTTTTTATGTTTTTCTGTAGTTTCTTATTTGTCATTGCGCCTTGTTATATTTTTCTGACATTTTTTTTTTTGAATGAGTGACACATAAAAATTAAATGTCTTTCATATTGTGTATTTTGAACTGGGTCAGGATTGGTGTGAGTTGTTTTCTTCGACCAACACTTGTTTGATAGTTTTTGGTCTAGCTTCTAGGAAACTTTTTCTTGTTGTATTATTTTTGTTGTCATTTGTTGTGACCATTCATATTTAACATGAATTTCAACAACAATCATAAGAAAACCTTATTTATTCCTGCTAGTTGGAGGAAGCACTTTAAAATAATATCCATTATGTTTTGTGTTTTTTTTTACTAAATTAAATGTCAAACCCACTTCCCCTCCCCCCCCCCCCCCCTTGATTATTCATTCATTCTTTCATTCCATTAGTGGATTCTGGCCTTTAGCAATCACCTACTACCAACTGCTAACCTAGTCCGCTGAGAGGCAAACACTCTGAGGATTTTGCTTCTACATGTAATTGTATTTATATTCAAGTCCTTAAAACTTTTCCATTTGCGTTGATAATATTTTTGGTGCTTGTTATGGTACTTTGACGCTTGTGTAAACAAAGGTTTTCGGTTTTTTTTTTGTTTTGTTTTTTTTTTTTTAGTTTTGTTTTGTTTCTGTTTTTTATACAAATTATTCAAACATTTTGTCCTCTCGAAATAAGTGGTTTTATCTATATATTTGTTGTCTTTATTAAAAAATAACATTTCATTTCATTTTGGCAAAAATTTATGAAATATGCAAGGCCACAACTTATTTTAGTCTGCCTAAGCCTTCAAAAACTTAAACAAAATAACAGTCGGAAGCTCTGTTGGTTAAGAGTACAGGAGCGTATAAGGCATATAACTTTATTGCTCTGGAGCCGATTTTGAGTGACGTATGTCATATCTACTCAGACAGTTTAATTTCAGTTCAACCGAAGCTGTTCTCAGAGAGATCAGTTGGAATAATTGTGTTTAGTGTGAAATTTCGTTGCTTAACTTTTGTGTTCTTATATTTTTTCGGCACCTCCACAACCGTGATATCAAATTCCATTCGAGGACAAGGCTGCAGCCATATCTGCGTACTCATACGAGTTCTTCTTTGCTTTGCGCAAATAGGAAGTTTTATCGGTCCATACTGATATGAAGACCTCATCTTCTACACTTGCCCAAGTTCTTTTCTTCGCATTTTTGTTCCTTTTTTTGCAAAAAGTAAATTGTTCAATTCAAGGAAGTTGTTTTTGACATTTCTCAGCACAAAATCGTTAAATTCTCTGAGCATACCTTGTCATCTAAAAAGTTGCATCGGCACGAATAAGACTGCTCACAGGTAAACGCGAGAGCCGACCTATTTGCAGACAGGTGAAAAAAACAAAAACGCATAGGGGCAAAAGAGATGCATGACTTGTGTACTTTGCTCTAATAAGTTTTCGGTATCTGCCTGCCTGCCTGTCTGTTTCGGCGCTTACTCTGAAGGCGGCCTAATTGTACTCGGAACTCAAGAGTTTATTTTGACAAAACTCATCTTTGTACTGGAAACTGAGTCTAAACTATCTGTGTAGACATATCATTTATTTACAACCGTAGGTCGGTTTTGGCCTCGTATAAGAAATTGCGCCAGCCATTTCTGTTTTGCACTTGCTGGTGCCAGTTGGAAACACCAAGCGTGGTTCAACACTTGATTCTTCCAACGAAAATGTGGGCGTTCTCTTCTGCGTTGACCACCACCGGGCACCGAATCGAATATTTTTTTCGCTGGAGCGTCGTTTTCCATTCGCTCAACATGACCTAGCCAGCGGAGCCGCTCGATTTTAATGCTCTTAACTATGTCGATGTCAGCGTACAGCTCATACAGCTTGTGGTTCCATTGAATTTGGTACTTTCCATTGACACAGATTGAACCGAAGATCTTATGAAGGATCTTTCTCTCGAAGGCTTCCAAAGTCTTTTCATCAGAACTGCTCAACGTCCAAGTTTGTGCTGCATATAATACGACGAGCATGATAAGTGACTTATGGAGCGTGAGTTTTGTTCGTTGAGAGAGGGCTCTGCTTCTCAACTGCCTACTCAGCCTAAAGTAACACCTGTTGGCAAGAGTTATCCTTCGTTTTATCTCAATACTGACGTCGTTGAAAGAGTTAATGCTGGATCCCAGGTAGACGAAGTCCTTAACAACCTCGAAGGAGATGTTGTCAACAGTGACGTGGTTTCCAAGACGCTGGGACTGTTTATTTGTTGACACTAGGTATTTTGTATTATCTGCGTTCACTGCAAGATCCATTCGACTCGACTCTTTCGCTAATCTGGAGAATGTTGCACTGACTTCGCGCGTATTATGGCCACTGATATCGTTATCATCAGCATACGCCAGCAGCATAATACTTTTGTAGAATATTGTGTCACAATGTCTCAAATCAGCAGCTCGGATGATCTTCTCCATCATCAGGTTGAAAAAGTCGCACGATAAGGAATCACCTTGTCTGAAACCTCGTTTGGTATCGACTGGAGGAGTAAGATCCTTTCCGATTTTAACTGTGCTGCTGGTGTTACTCAGTGTCATTCTGCAAAGACGAATGAGCTCTGCAGCAATACCAAATTCAGACATGGTGGAGTTAAGCTGATTCCTTAATGGACTGTCAAAGGCGGCTTTGTAATCGACAAAAAGATTATGGTATCGATTTGTTTTTCTAGGGTCTTCTCCAAGATTTGTCCTGGCGTAAATATCTGGTCTATGATGGATTTGCCAGGTGTGAAGCCACACTGATAAGGTCCACTCAGCTGGTTTACGATGAGGCTCAGTCCTTCACATAATACGCTCGACAGGACCATACATGCGATATTAAGAAGGCTTATCACACGGTACTTGTCGAAAATTGTGGGATCGCCTTTCTTGTGGATTGAGCAGAACACACTGAGGTCATATGGAATGCATTCTTCTGACCATATTCTGCATAGAAGCTCATGAATGCATTTAAATATAGGTTCGCCTCCATTCTTGAAGAGCTCAGCAGGTAAGCCATCGGCTCCTGCGGCTTTGTTGCTTGTAAGCCGAGCTATAGCTTTCAAGACTTCACTATGGTCGGGAAGCGGAACTTCAATGCTGTCGTCCACAATTGGGGTTTCCGGGATATCATCTCTATTGGCGGGGTTGTTGTCGTCGTCGCTATTCAGAAGCCTAGAGAAGTGTTCCCTCCACATCTTCAGTTTACTCTGGATATCTGTCACTAGATTCCCATTTTCATCCTTGCAGGAAGAGGCCCCGATCTTGAAACCATCGGCCTGGCGTCTTATTTTTTCGAAACATTTTCGGACCTCATTCCTGTCACCATGCATCTCAATTTTCTCGCACTCACGCTTTTCTGCTTCTCTTCTCTTTCGCCTGAAAATGCGCCGCTCCTTCTTCCTCTTCTCTTTGTATCGCTCTTTAGCAGCACGCGTTACAATCGACTTGAGTGTGGCTTTATAGGCGGCGTTTTTTTCTGCAGTGGCGTCGCAACACTCCTGGTCGTGCCACTGGTTTCGGCGAGGGCGGTGATAGCCTATCACCTCTTCGGCAGCCGTACGCATAGAGTAAGAAATATGATTCCACTGCGCGCATATATCGTCGATCGGAGGAGTGCTTTCTTCAAGCAGGAGTGAGAGCCGAGTAGCGAAGTCTTCGGCTGTTCGTTTTGATTGCAGCTTTTCGACGTCTAGCTTTCTCTGTGCTGGATTGCTTGCATTCTTGGTGGTGCACAGAAGTGTACGGGTCTTGGCTGCGACAAGATAATGATCCGAGTCTATTTATTGGCAGCACGGATCGTACGTACATCTAAAACACTGGAAGAGTGCCTTCCGTCAATCAAAACGTGATCGATTTAGTTGCGCGTCTTTTGATCAGGAGACAGCCAAGTGGCTTTATGAATATTGAGATGCTTGAATCTAGTGCTACTAACGACCATGTTTCGCGCTGCGGCAAAATCAATCAGCCTCATTCCGTTATCGGAGGTATTGCCGTGGAGGCTGAACTTTCCGACTGTTGGACCAAAGATATATTATTTTCCCACCTTGGCGTTGAAGTCACCAAGCACGATTTTTATGTCGTGGCCGGGGCTGCGCTCATAGGCCTCTTCAAGGCGCTGTCTTTGATCTCATCGCCGTTATCTTCTGTCGGATCGTGCGCACAAATCAGGCTTATATGGAAGAATCTTGCCTTGACACGGATTATGGCAAGTCGTTCGTTCACAGGTGTGAATCGCAGGACATGATGCCGTAGTCTCTTGCCAACCACGAATCAGCATCCAAATTCGTGCTTCTCCGCATGGCCGCTGTAGATATCACAGGATGCTTGCCGTGAGCAACCCTGTCCCTTCCATCGTTTTTCTCGGATTGCAGTGATATCCGCCTTGTATCTTTCTAAGATATCTATCAGTTGGATAGCGTGTATATCATTGCCAGTTTTTCGTTTGCGGTACTCGTCATCAGATTTGGGGATAATTTTTAACTTTTTTCTTATTTGTTTCATTGCAATGTTTTTTACGTAGTGGGCCTCAAACCCGAAGCACAACCCGTTAAGGCAGTGGTGATCACACTTATACTACTACAATTTTCGAATTTTGTGCTTGTTTTTGTAGCTCTCTCGCTTTCTGCACTGACAAAAATTGTTGTGCAGGTATTAAGCAAGAATTGTGTTATTATTATCATTGTCATCATCAATATCGGAGGACGATCCTCACAAGGCAACGTGTGAGGGTCAGGGGGGCGATCTTCACATGGCAACGTGTCTGACTGCCTCAACCTGGTGAGGCCAGCATTATCAAATCAAATCAATCATCGTCATTATCATTATCAGTATCATTATCACTATCATTATCATTGTCACTATCATCATCATTATTATTTAACATCATCTATCATCATCATTTTAATATACCTCAAACATTTCGTGCAGTGCAAAACACACTACGAAGTGGCGCAAACCACCCAACAAGTTTCAGCGCCAACTGATTGAGAGAACTTCCTGCATTTGATCATGTACGTGTTTCGATTCTCGAATAAAGCTGTCGAGTCTCACCACGCGTGGTACTACGTGAACATCACTTCTTTAAGGGCAGGTAGCCCGCCGCTCAGATTAGCCGTCAAAGTAACGGTTGCCAGTTTGCCATTTTTAGAGGACACCACGTCGAGGTTTGAGTCGACTTGAGATGATTTCGACATTGATAATGCTGGCCTCGCCAGGTTGAGGCAGTCAGAGACGTTGCCATGTGAAGATCACTCCCCTGACCCTCACGCGTTGCCTTGTGAGGATCGTCCTCCTCCTTTTGATGGAACCAGCGGACTTTAAACACGTACCATGAACGCTTCCAACGGACAAATTTAGAGCATTCGTAATTTCTCTGTCTATCGAATGCTTGTTTGTATCCTCCTCTAGTATCTTGATTTGGTCATCATCAACCTCCGAGGGTCTACTACAATGAGGAGCATCAATAACTGAAAAATTTCCATCACGGGAAGTCGAAGCGAATGCTAACAAAAAGGAAAGACGTTGTATGATGGAATGCCATGCTTTGATGGAACATTTTGGTTTCTTCCTCAAGCGTCATCTTTATTTGGATCAGTCAATTACTACAAATATATCCGAAAAATAAAATTTACTTCAACCTTAAGGAAGAATACTCGTGCTGCTTAGAAGCACATCGTAAAACTTATCTAAATTATCTTAACTAAGATTTTTAAAGTCATATGAATTGGTATTGATTAAAAAAACCATAAAAACCATTTTGACGCCTTACTTACGACACTAGATCCGACACTGTTTAAAAGCAATTTTTCAACCATTTTTGTTTTAACTGCCTCTGCTTTACTCTTGTTTACTTAAATACTTGGCCAGATTAGTGGATGGATCTAAGAGCACTTTGTGTCTGTGTTTGTGCTTTTAAATTTGTTTGTTTGTTTGTTTGTGTCTGTCTCTTGGACTGTGACGGTGTTTGTGAGCAGCGGCATAGAAGAAGATGAAGGGAAAACAAACAAATTCACTGTGGTTAGCAGAGCGCAAAATAGGAAAATGTGGTATTTTTTATGCTCCTCTGTAGCGGCGTTCTTTAATTTATGGCGGTGAAAGAGGACTCTTTGGTTAGTGGATATATAAATTTTGTAACATGACATTTTGTGGCATTTTTGCTATTGACTGTATAAAATATATACAATATGCAATATATTCAAATATTTGAAATATTTAAGAAGTTACAACTTCGTTTGCACAGAGTATAAAATTCAGTCTATAATTATTTTGCAGCTGCGTCTTAGTATTTTGTGGAAACCACAAAAAATAAAAAAAAAAAAATAAAAATACTATGAATGCGGTAAAAAAGCCACAAAAATGCTTCTTAATTTTTATGTTTTTTTTTTCTCTACGCTTTCAAACTCAAGCAAACTCTAAATAAGCGCTAAATTTTACATCATTTCCGCTTTGGCGCCATGCAGCGAGTTCGTTTAAATGTGCTGTTAGTTAAAATTGTAACAACAACAACAATAAAGTGCTGCGTAAATTGAGTCGCAAATTACAATGTTAAACATTGGATGTCAGGCTAACGTCAGAGCATGGCTGGAAAAAAGGACGATGGGCAAAAAAGAATGAGCACATAAAACAACGTATCATGCTCATTAAAAGCAACAGCATAAACAATACCAACAACACTAACAACAACGAAAATATACAAAAATTACGAGCAGCTTCTGACCATTGGGTGGGGAGTTGGGTGTTGTATGGCTGTACCGATGAAATTAAATGCAACAAAACCGAAGCGGAAGCGGATATGCGAGGTCGGTCTGTTCGTTGGCGGCGGTCAGTCGGTCAGTCTGGCTACTAACGACATAATTGATTGTATTAAGCGTACAAGGCAAAATTAAAACGTAAACGTTAACGTAAAGCAGCTTATGTTTTAATGATGAAATAAGGCCATCATATACATAAAGTAAAAACAACTAGAGCCGCAGCTAAAATTTGTTGACTCCAAATTTTAGTGGTGGTCATTGAAAAGCTCTTGATTAAGGTTACCACATGTTTTTCGTAAAATGTTGGCAAGCCAAAAAAGAAAAAAACAAAAAAAAAAAAAAAATGAAAAACATAGGCAGTCATAAGGACTGCCGCCCGAGGAGAAAACTTAAACCCATGAAATAACAGTGGTTTTGCTCTTGAATCTTGAAATAAGTTTTAGTTTTAAAATTAAAAGTTCATAATTAATGTGTTTTATGTTTATTAATTAATTAATTAACGAATTCAACTCCGAGTACCAATTAAAGGGTGGGCCAGATACAAGTTTTTTTTTTTAAATGCAATAAAATGAACAAAATTAAATTTTTTCCATGTTTAAGGCTTTATTACTAAGAGCAAGCATTCCTATTAATTATGGAACACAACGTTGTTCAAGTGGCTACCTCGGCTGGCTTCGCAGTAGCGCATTCTGTCACTCTAATTTTCCAAGAACTTGTTGATGGTTTCGGGCTGCAGCTCATGGATTGCTTGGCTGATATTGGTCTTAAGTGCTTGAATTTTTTCCGGATTTTTGGCATAACATCAGTTCTTCACGGTTCCCTAAAAAAAAAAGTCCAAAGTGGTCAAATCGCAGCTTCGAGGCGGTCAATTGACATCACCAAGACGGCTGATAATACGATTTGGGAATTTGGTGCGCAAAAGATCGATTGTGGCTTCGGCTGTGTGGCATGGCGTGCCATCCTGCATAAACCAGAGGTCGTCCAAATTCATGTCTCATATTTCAGTAAAAAAAAGTCGATTAACATGGCACTGTAACTCACACCGTTGACCGAAACGTGGTTCTCCGCCTCATTCGAAGAAAAATGTTCCAATGATGGCACCACTCCACAATCCGAGATATCAGTATGATACTGACTTTATGTCAAGATTTCGAGCGGGAAACAGCTGTCAGTGAACAGCTGTCGCTTAAAATCAAAGTTCTGCTGAATTTTTTAAGGTACACGTTTCCTTTAAAAATTCCTTTTGCAAAAGTAATGGGTGTCAGTCATACCTATGAACCCTTTTCGGCACTCTCTTAAAGGTCATATGCTCAGGTGTATGGAATAAATATACAAAAACCATAATATTTGTATGGGAGCCCCCCTAAGGAGTGGTCTGAGGGAATAGGTGTCAAAGGCGAAAATGTTCCTTTTGCAAAAGTAATGGGGGTCGGTCATAAATATTAACCCTTTCCGGCACTCTTTTAAAGGTCATATGCTCAGGTGTAAGGAATAAATAAACAAAAAAAAAAAAATTCGTTTGGGAGCCCCCCTAAGGAGTGGTCGGAGGGAATAGAGGTCAAGGGCAAAAATGCTCCTTTTGCAGAAGTAATGGGGGTCGGTGATACACATTAACCCTTTCCGGCACTCTTTTAAAGGTCATATGCTCATGTGTATGGAATAAATAAACAAAAACCATAATATTTGTATGGGAGCCCTCCTAAGGAGTGGTCGCAGGGAATAGGTGTAAAGGGCAAAAATGCTCCTTTTGCAAAAGTAATGGGGGTTGGTCATACACATTAACCCTTTCCAGCACTCTTTTAAAGGTCATATGCTCAGGTGTATGGAATAAATAAACAAAAACCATGAAATTTGTATGGGAGCCCCCCTAAAAAGTGGTCGGAGGGAATAGGTGTCAAGGGCAAAAATCTTTTTGCAAAAGTAATGGGGGTTGGTGATACACATTAACCCTTTCCGGCACTCTTTTGAAGGTCATATGCTCAGGTGTATGGAATAAATAAACAAAAACCATAAAATTTGTATGGGAGCCCCCCTAAGGAGTGGTCAGAGGGAATAGGTGTCAAAGGCAAAAATGTTTCTTTTGCAAAAATAATGGGGGTCAATCATACATATTGACCCTCTCCGGCACTCTTTTGAAGGTCATATGCTCAGGTGTATGGAATAAATAAACAAAAACCATAAAATTTGTATGGGAGCCCTCCTAAGGAGTGGTCGGAGGGAATAGGTGTCAAGGGCAAAAATGCTCCTTTTGCAAAAGTAATGGGGGTTGGTGATACACATTAGCCCTTTCCGGCACTCTTTTAAAGGTCATATGCTCATGTGTATGGAATAAATAAACAAAAACCATAAAATTTGTATGGGAGCCCTCCTAAGGAGTGGTCGGAGGGAATAGGTGTCAAGGGCAAAAATGCTCCTTTTGCAAAAGTAATGGGGGTTGGTGATACACATTAACCCTTTCCGGCACTCTTTTGAAGGTCATATGCTCATGTGTATGGAATAAATAAACAAAAACCATAAAATTTGTATGGGAGCCCCCCTAAGGATTGGTCAGAGGGAATAGGTGTCAAAGGCAAAAATGTTTCTTTTGCAAAAGTAATGCGGGTCAGTCATACATATTGACCCTCTCCGGCACTCTTTTAAAGGTCATATGCTCAGGTGTATGGAATAAATATTTTGCAAAATATTTTTTAAAAAAGATGTCATCAAAAGCGAATTGAATAATTCTACGTCTTGTGTTACGACATAGTCGAAACTACTGTATCTTTTTTAATTTTGTCATTTATATAAAAAATTGGGGCCAATCGAAAAAAATTATTACGATATTGGGATTCTATGGAAAATTTTACTATAGAAAATGTTATCGCAATTCGTTGTGGTGAAAGTTTTCGTAAATTTGTGAAGAGTGTTATCTTTGTGTCTAAAAAAAATATATTTTTTTGTCAAATATCAAAAACAAAACTTTTTTCATCCTAAAATCGAACAAAAGCGCACTGTGCAACGCTAAGTGTCATAACCTGAGATCACAATTAAAAAATATAGATATACATCAGTGTTAAACAGCTTTGCCCCGAAATACATACACAAAATCAAAAGCACGAATATAACTCACATACAGCACGACCAAAGCTTCAGTTTGAAATTTTCCGTCGAGCAGGCGATTTCTATGCTGTTCGTGTGCTTATGCGCTCAGTTTTATAAGATCGTCTTCTTACACTGAATAAAATTTTCTTAATATGTGGTTCAATATATTTTTATTGCATGGCGCAATGCATGGTGTGCGATAATAAATTAGCAATGAAAAAGTATAACACTAAAAGGAACAATGAAAACTCAAGCTAAGTGATAAAAATATGAAAAATATACATACATACATACCTCTTGTTGATTATTTTATTTTACTCTTTGAGTAATTGATCTCAAGTCTATATTTGACTTTTTTTATTCCTACATTAGTTTAAAAATTAATACCTAATTTTCCAATGAATGAATTTATTTTACAACTTGAAATATAAACTGTGTGCAATAGCAAGTCAACTTGCTTAAATATTTTTGCAAAAGACCACGCAATTTCTTTCAGTGCAAGCTTAACAGCTCGCTAGTGTAATGTCTTTGTGGGGCAAAGCTGTTTAGCACTGATAGGCATACAATTTCTTCCTCCATACACAATGTTTCTTAATCAGCCCCTTGATCAAGGGATCATCCATGCTTTCAAAACTCAATACAAGCAGATTATTTGTTAATAAGCAATTGTGTGAAATTTCCGAACTGTAACGGCCACTACTTACCTTACTCACGATTATGAAAATATTCAGTTTCAAAGTTTAAAAACAAAAATAAACAAATTATTTTAAATTTTGATTTAATTTTATTATTGATTCATTAATACAAAATCCTTTAACGATTTTGAAATTTATTACACTTTAATTTATTGGTTTACATTGTTTTTTTTTTGTTTGTTTAAATTTTGTGTGTCTGATTTTTTTTTCATAAATTATACTTAACTTATATATAATAAAATACATATAAATATTTTATATACTAGATAACTGCTTTTTGCCAGTTAAGCATTCATTTTGATTTAAGTCTATATTTTACAGCTTTTAAATTAAAAAAAAATTGTTTTTTTTTTGTCTACATTGCGAAATTTAACAGATTTTTAAGGACTTAATAGATAAGTTTAAAGTGCCAGATATTGTTAACAATATATACAAAATTATTTAATAATATTTGTGAGATTTTTTTTCAACATTTATTGTCTGCGAGTTTTAAAGTAGTTAAATATGCATAGAAAAAAAATTAAGTAAATAGTTATAACACTGAGAAAAATATATTAACTTATCTTAACAAAGACTATTCTTTAACTTAAATATATTTGAAGAAACTAAGTGCCTTGCACTTAACTTATACAAAATAAGAAGAAACACAATTTAGATAAAATAAGTTTTTCAAACCCTCGTCTCTCACCTACAACTTTATACTATCTATACATTTATTCAGCAAAGCCGCGAAAGTTGAAGAAAGTTTTCAGTGTTTTTTATTATTTATTTTTTTTTCTTTTTTGTTTGTTTACTAGTCTAGGAAATGCACAGTTCTGGTTGAAGCCATCAGATAAACAAAGCAAACAAAAATTGTTACTTTCCTTCAACTATCTTGTGTTTGTTCAACTTTTTGGATTGCAAACTTTTAATAACAGTTCTTTGAAAATAAAACAGCGACTCGCAAGATTTTTTGATATACTTTAAATATAATTTTTACAAAATTAACAACCAGGCAACGAGGAGAATCAAAAGGTTTTACGTTTGAATTTGTTGCGAAATGAATATGCTTTTACGGGAAAAATATTATTTCTGGGTTGGTGATGGTGATGGAAATAAAGACTGCAAACAAGCAAAATGAAAGAGTGTCATTAGAATTATAAGTTTGTATCAAGCAAACTTATAAGTTTCGAACATAAATCAAATTGACAAGCCTGGATGCAATTTCAACCTTTTGTCATTCGTCTACAAGTTTGACAAGTTTCTGCATTAAATAAAGTGAAATAGGGGCCAAGTAATTTTCGAAAGCGTTTTAGTATAACCTAAGCAGGAGTGGCGATTCTAGCATATGTTTGGAATTCTACTAGGAAACCAATCAGGCGATGGTGTTTGCATCTATATTTACAATTATTTGATACAATCACAACAACCGAATTTTTATTTCCTGCAACTTACATAATGTCCGAAAGATAACCAACAATATACGATAGTTTTTTTTTTCTTAACTATGAACCAAGGATTTCAGGTGTAATACCTCAGTCAAGTCTGTCTTGGTTCGAAATGAGGGTGATTTTATTGAGAATCAAAGGTTAATCAAGTGAAAACATGTGTAGTAGATGGGTTTTGGGTTCCATACAATTTCTTAACATATTCCAGAACCTCTCTGCAAGGCCAGATTCTGAATCCTGGCTTTAAGCACGTGACGCAAAAAAAAATCCAGAAAATTCGCCAACTGGATTGGTGCCGCTAAAAAACGAGAATTTGAAGAAGTATAAAATGGATGTTTCAAATCGACTTTCCTATTTAAATTGAATTCCTACCAAAACTTTTGACCATAACATATCCTAATGTAAAATCATCCGCTGAACCCGAATATGCCATCAGATTTTTAAAAAAAAACTAGTCCTTGACCCAAAATTGGCCTACTTTATTAAGAATTTCCTAATTTTTTCTTTCGGTTTTGAAAAAAAAGCTTTACCCTCGCCAAGGTCGCTGCAGGTTTCTCAAGTTTAAATGCTGCAGGATTGTTGTTTAGGAAGTTTTAAGAAGTTTAGGAAAAATTAACACATGTGTGTTAATGTATTAAATGTATCAAATTAATACATGTGCTTATTGCAGATAAACGATTTTTTTGTTGAACTGACTTTTGGGAAAATATTTATTTTTTATAAAATTTTCTTCCTTACGTGCTTATATTACATACATCCAGGATTCAGAATATGGCCTTGCAGGGAGGTCCTGAAATACTTTTGGAAAAAAAAACCCATCTAATATGTAGGCTGTTCTAAACGTGGTTGAATTCCGTAGAAACATGTGAATATTAATCTGAGGCAAGTGTTATGTCTTTACCTAACCCGGAAACGTCTGGGATGGTAGTCGAGCACGCTACCTACTCGAGGCCGCCACATCCAAGGCAGTCACATGAAATACTTTGATCTACAGTACATTTACTTAGTGTGAAATTAAGAAAAATATTTTGAAAACTATCCAATTCGGTAGAGTACAATACTCAGTGTGTCAAATTATATCCCGGACAAGAACCATACCTCAGCAATCAAGAGCCCTATCGATGTATTTGAACGTGCTTTTCGAACAATGGTTGAATTTTTCTCTACTGTCTATCAACATGTCATGAAGTTGATTGTCATCTAACAGTTATTTATATATAAATAGCCTTTTACAGTTAGGAACCATCTTATACATGTTCACCATATTTCTCAACCGATTTTGGTAATTTTTTTTTTTAAATGAATTAGAGTAGGGAGAAGTAGTCACTATAATATTTTTTATAGAAAAATATTTGCTTTGAGCAGGTGAAACGAAATATGATGTATTTCACCCATTGTGGGTTCATATGAACGTAGAAAATCTGCACAAAAAGGAGAGGAAGAAAAAAAGCTTCGCTTCAAAAAAAGTTCGGCATTTTTTCGCTAGATTTTTTTACTTCTTTACACTGCGGTATGAGTTCGGTAACGTTCGAGCGTTAAGAAAGATGAAAAACGAAGTAGAATATAAAGAGTACCGAAAGATTTTCTGTGTATATTTGTCAGCTACAGAACGTACACACACACGCAGAAAATTCCATATAAACGATCCGCAAAAAGTGAAAACAATGAAAGCTCGCTACTTGACGTCCAAATAGATTCTTTTTCTATTTTTAGTTTGCCGCTCACATTGTGCTTTCTCTGAGCGAAAGAACTGGTGGCGAATTAATTAGGAAAGTAAAAGTGACACCAAATTTTTATGGAATAACATATGTTTTTCACATTAATTTTGTATGGAATTTTGGTACAATGCAATTAAAATTTCAAATTTGAAATGCATTGTGAATACTTCTGGAAACTGTTCACCATGCATGCATGCCAATTACATTTTTTCAATAAAATCTTTACGAAATAAATCAAGCTAATACTTAATTCACTTCAATAACAATTAATTTTAATTTTATTACGATAAAATTTTTCTAAATTTAATGGTTTATAACTTTGCCAAATGTTTTGAAATTAAAATTCATATATGGAACAAAGAGCGGTCATTAAATTTCACATAAAACTTGGTAAAAATGCATCAGAAACATTTCGATTGGTGCGTAAGTGTGCGATGATGGTTGTTTAAGTAGATCAGTTATTTTTGAGTGGCATAAATGTTATCTGGGCGGCAGAGAGGATGATAAACACGCAGGACGGCAAACTTTAATTCGGATGCCTGAAATGATTTAAAAAAGTACTTGATTTTGTTGCAGAAGATCGCAGTGATTCAGTGAGAGTGATGGATGATGCCTTAGTCATTAGAAAATAAAATATTCGAGTAATTTTTTATTAGGATTTGGGAAAAACAAAGGCCTGTGCAAAATTTGTTCCACACATTGAATGATGATCAAAAATTTATGAGAGTCCGTCATTCTCGAGACGTCGTTGTGGCCTCAAGAAATAATCCAGACTTCATAAAATCATTTGTTATAGGTGATGAAACGTGGTGTTTATAATATGATCCAGAAACCACGCGCCAAAGTGCGGAATGGAAGTAAAAAATTCACAACAACCTCATCAAATTCTTCGATAGCAAAGGAATTATCCGTAAACGATCAGACTCTGCCGCATAATATCTTGGACTTTTAAAACGTTTGATGTCCAGAATCCGTTGTATTCAACTCGAGTATCGCGATCCGGAATGTTGGTTCTCTGTTGCACGTTAATGCACCAAGTCACAAAGCACTCAATGTTCGTTAATATTTCGCTCGAAATCAAGTGTGCGTGTGTTAAATCATTCACCGTATTCAATTGATTTGGCACCGTGCGACTCCTCTTTGTTCCCGAAATTGAAAGCATGCTTTATTTACGCCATTCCGACCATCCAAGTAGCTACACACAAAATGAGCTGCAGCATGCATTTCAATCACTATTGAATCACTGTAACAAATACATAAATTCCGCATCTGAATCGGGACACCGCTGGCGGCAGCTTTCTCTACTCCAACTGGATATTACGAGTTTTTTAGAATACATTTGGTTTAAAAAATACACCCGCAACATTTTAACATGTGATGAATTATGTACTAGAAGGTTTAATTGGTCAAATATGTGTTTTAATTTTAGATGACTTCTTCATTTTCCGCACATCAATACTAGTCTATATTGAAACAAATAAAGTATTCAAAGGACTAAGGGAATTTAATTTAAAAATACAAATTGACAAATAAGAGTTCTTCTGTAAAGAAACAAATTTTTTAAGGGCACATACACTGCCCGACAACCGATTAGCACACTCTCTAACCTATCAGTTTAAAGGCAAATAACTCCCTACTCTGAATATGTTTCATACTCATTTTTTTTTCTTTTATTCTTCATCATTTTCACTCATTCTAAGAATAACTGTGAGCTCTGGAAGTGTACCGTTATTTTGGTGACAAAACTGCATGCATTTTTTTGGGACAGCCGATTAGCACATTTTCGCTTTCGTGTCAGTTTTTGCGTGTAAGCTGTCTTGTTTGGGTATTTAAATTTATTGTTTATTTATTGGGACCAATTATCAATCAAATAAAGTAATAATGGGAAAAGGAAAACCGTTGGATGAGTCTGAAAAAGGCAAAATAAAGGCTAACAGGGAGTGCGGCCACTCGATTCTTCAAATATCGAAAAATATTAAACGCAGCCGTAAAGTTATTACCTCATATTTAAACAATGAGGATACTATGGGAAAAACATGAAAGGTCGGCCCTCATCAGTAATAACAGCAGCTGACAAGCGAATCATATTAAGGCACGCATCTAATTCTCATGACTCAGCCGCCAAAATAAAAGAAAAAACTGGTGTGAAAGCGTGCGTTCGGACTGTGCAAAGAGTTATTTCGAATGCTAAACATATAAAGCGTCTAAAATTAAAAAAAAAACACCTTTAAACCAACTTCGAAAGATGCAACGTCTCGATTTCTGTCGATCGAATATGACCTGGACCAAGGAGTGGGAGCGTGTAGTCTTTTCGGATGAAAAGAAATTCAATTTGGAGGGTCCTGATGGCAATGCCTACTACTTTCCTGATCTCAGAATGGAAGAAAATACTTTAGATCGATTGCACAGCTGTGCGGGTGGTGTCATGGTGTGGGGAGCTATTACTTACTTTGGCACTATAGAACTGCAGTTTCTAACCAGCCGTATGAATGCCATTGCGTACAAAGGTGTACTGAATACGGCTTTTCCTGCAGTCAAGGATATTTTTGGACCCTTGAAATGGAAGTTCCAGCAGGACAACGCACCTATCCACACAGCAAGGATTGTAAAGTTCTGGATTGAGGGTCAAAACGTAGAATTGCTAACTTGGCCGCCATACTCGCCCGACCTAAACATTATGGAAAATGTTTGGGGATGGCTGGCACGGAAGGTGTACGAGTCCGGCAGGCAATATTCAACTGAAGCAGAACTCATTGAAGGAATAAAAAGGTCCAGGCAGGCTATTTCACTCAATTATTTAAAAAAATTATATGACTCCTTACCCAAGCGGATGTACGAAGTCATACTTAACCGTGGAGGCTCAACACATTATTAATTTTTTTACAAATAAGATCTAAAATATTGAAATTAATATTAAAAATAATTTCAATGAAGTTTGAACCCATTTTCTTTTGCTATTTTAAGTTTTCAAGTGACTGTGCTAATCAACAGTCGCAAAAATAAAAGTGAATTTTGTATGTTAAGTTTGTTTAAATTAATTTGAAATGTTATTCATAAAGTTAATATCCTATCTACAATTTACTTTCGTGTGAAATTTTATATTCTTTTAATTGGAAAAAAAATTCATCTTAAAAACTTTTTTCGTTTTCCTGATATTAAGCTCCTAAGACGGGAAGCATAGGGTATTAAAATTAACATTAACATAAAAATAAACATTAACATTAACATTAACATTAAAATTAACATTAACATTAACATTAATTTTAACATTAACATTAACATTAACATTAACATTAACATTAACATTAACATTAACATTAACATTAACATTAACATTAACATTAACATTAACATTAACATTAACATTTACATTAACCTTATCCTTAACATTAACATTAACATTAACATTAGCATTAACATTAACATTAATATTATCATTAACATTAACATTAAGATTAACATTAACATTAACATTAATATTACCATTAACATTACCATTAACATTAACATTAACACTAACATTAACATTTACATTAACATTAACATTAACATTAACATTAACATTAACATTAACATTAACATTAACATTAACATAAACATTAACATTAACATTAACATTAACATTAACATTAACATTAACATTAACATTAACACTAACATTAACATTAACATTAACATCAACATTAGTATTAACATTAACACTAACATTAACATAAAAATAAACATAAACATTAACATTAAAATTAACATTAACATTAACATTAATATTAACATTACCATTAACATTAACTTTAACATTAACATTAACATTAACATTAACATTAACATTAACATTAACATTAACATTAACATTAACATTAACACTAACAGTGACATTAACATTAACATTAACATTAACATTAACATTAACATTAACATTAACATTAATATTAACATTAACATTAACATTAACATTAACATTAACATTAACACTAACATTAACATTAACATTAACATTAAAATTAACATTAACATTAACATTAACATTTACATTAACATTAACATTAACACTAACATTAACATTAACATTAACATTAACATTAACACTATTATTAACATTAACATTAACATTAACATCAACATTAGTATTAACATTACATTAACATAAAAATAAACATTAACATTAACATTAAAATTAACATTAACATTAACATTAATATTAACATTAACATTAACTTTAACATTAACATTAACATTAACATTAACATTAACATTAACATTAACACTAACATTAATATTAACATTAACATTAACATTAACATTAACTTTAACATTAACTTTAACTTTAACATTATCATTAACATTAACATTAACATTAACATTAACATTAACATTAACACTAACATTAACATTGACATTAACATTAACATCAACATTAGTATTAACATTAACATTAACATAAAAATAAAAATTAACATTAACATTAACATTAACACTAACATTGACATTAACATTAACATTAACATTAACATTAACATTAACATTAACATTAACATTAACATTAACATTAACATTAACATTAACATTTACATTAACATTAACACTAACATTAACATTAACATTAACATTAACATCAACATTAGTATTAACATTAACATTAACATAAAAATAAAAATTAACATTAACATTAACATTAAAATTAACATTTACATTAATATTAACATTAACATTAACATTAACTTTAACATTAACTTTAACATTAAAATTAACATTAACATTAACATTAATATTAACATTAACATTAACTTTAACATTAACATTAACATTTACATTAACATTAACATTAACATTAACACTAACATTAATATTAACATTAACATTAACATTAACTTTAACATTAACTTTAACTTTAACATTAACATTAACATTAACATTAACATTAACATTAACACTAACATTAACATTAACATTAACATTAACATCAACATTAGTATTAACATTAACATTAACATAAAAATAAAAATTAACATTAACATTAACATTAAAATTAACATTAACATTAATATTAACATTAACATTAACATTAACTTTAACATTAACTTTAACTTTAACATTATCATTAACATTAACATTAACATTAAAATTAAAATTAACATTAACATTAATATTAACATTAACTCTAACTTTAACATTATAATTAACATTAAAATTAACATTAACATTAACATTAACATTAACATTAACATTAACACTAACATTAACATTAACATTAACATTAACATTAACATTAACACTATTATTAACATTAACATTAACATTTACATCAACATTAGTATTAACATTAACATTAACATAAAAATAAACATTAACATTAACATTAAAATTAACATTAACATTAACATTAACATTAACATTAACATTAACATTAACACTAACATTGACATTAACATTAACATTAACATTAACATTAACATTAACATTAACATTAACATTAACATTAACATTAACATTAACATTAACATTAACATTAACATTAACATTAACATTAACATTAACATTAACATTAACATTAACATTAACATTAACATTAACATTGCTTACAAATTTACTGTCAACACATTTGCGGCGTTGAATGATTTTTGTTTTTGGTTTTTGAAATTACATATTTTCATCCTGATCAGAGAAATTTTAAAAAATATACACAGTTTTTCATAGAAGACTCTAAGTCTGACCTGGACAAAGAGAGTGAAACGAGATTCATGATATTGTTTGACGGTTGTACATTGTATTTGCTTTTTTTTTTTGTTTTTTCTTTTTGTTGAATTCTTCGACATAAAAAACCTTATCAGATGAACAAATTGGTGTTTTCTATCGAAGCGTGAATTAATCATTAAAGTAACAATAGGTTTAGAGTCCTCGCTCCAAAACAACCCGAAAAGTTCAGCAAATTTAACGATTTTTCTGGCCTTTTTATGCTTTTTTGAGATAAAGCGTTCTCTCAGGGTTTATTACACCATAAAATAACACTGAATCACTAACTTTTTAACTTTAGGTCTCATAAAGAACTCACTTCTTTCAGGACAGCCAGCAAATTGTGATAAAAAGTGTATTTTGAAGTTTGATGTTTGTTTCAGCGTCATATAATTTTCGTTTTAAAATCTTAGGTTAAGAAAGTTTTTGCTTTGATGAAAGCTGTAGAACACTTAAGAGTAGCTAAATTCGGCTGGAAAAAGGAAAAATTAATTACTTTGAGAAAAAAAAACAAATTATTTTTAGTAATTCGCTTAAAGATACAAACATTCAGGCAAATTATTTCATATTCAGTCGCTTTTTATGCATATATTTAAAAGTATTTTGTTTTTATTTTTTTATTATAATCAATATTTTTTATTTTATAACTACTATAAAGGATTTAATTTTCAATATAAATTTATAGTTTGTTTTTTTTTTTATTGTAGTTGCTGTTTTGTGTCTTTTAGAGACGTATTATAACTGTGGATGATTTTCTCTATAAATATAATAAATATACAACTTAAGTTAGGCCATATAATATCTATTTTATTTTTAATTTTTTTTTTTTAATTTTTATATAATAATTTTGTTTCTATATAGATTTTTATTTATATTATATAACTATATATATATATATATATATTTATATGCTATAAAGATACATATATCAAAAGCTCATTAAAGTTTGGTTGTTTTTGTTGTGACATTCAATCACAAAAAAAAAAAAAATTAAGTATTATTTTATAAAATAAAGTAGAAGGCAATATTTTTTAAAAATGATTATTTTTTTAACAGTTTGGAACAAGCAATAATTAACAATGGAATTTTATGTACAATTACTTAGATACAATTTTGTGTTTTTTTTTCTTTTACAAAGCCATAAAAAATTCTTTTTTAAATAAGTACTAGTAAATAATAGAGAAAGCTCCAGACTTAAATGACAATAAAATAAGAGTCGCTTAAAAACAACCAAATAAATTTAAATGTAGTGCCATCATTGTGGGTATTTTTTGTCCCCCTATACGTTGTTTTTTTGTTTTTATTTTTTTTTTTTTTGCTGTACAAAGAAGACAATTTTATTTAAAGACTCATGCTTCCGTTTCCGCTGAACACACGATAACAAGTGTGCGTTCGTGTGTCTGTGTGTTATATACGCAGTTTCAGTTTTAGGTGATGGTGTTGTTGGTGGTGATGATGATGATAATGGATGGTGGTGATGGTGGTGGTACTTTTTTTTTGTTTTTGTTTTGTTTTTATTGTTTACGCTTCGATGAGATGCGAAGCGGAATTCGATGTTGTTGATATCATGTTTTTGATATCATTGTGTGGGCTTTATTATTGTTGTTGCTATGCAATTGTTTTATTTTTATTATATCCTTTGGTTTGTTGTTATCTTCATCGCCATTGTTGTTGTTGTTGTTGTTGTTGCTGCCGCCATCATCTGCTGCTTGCTGCTGCTGGCCTTGTCTTTCGTTGTTTATATTGTCATCGATAATGTTATTGTTATTGATATTGTTGTTATTGTTGTTGTTGTTATTATCAGCAGCATGCGCAAATAATTCTTGTATGATGTCCTCCTCATCGGATTTGGTCTCCTTGGTATCCTGCGGCAACATACGCAAAACTTGTTTCGCTTTACTCTCCCATAGTTTACGATTTGCTTTTACCTGTGAGTTTGTTACATACGCAGCAACAGCAGCGAAAAAAGATAGGAAGATAAAAAAGAACATAAAATAAACAGAACACTTGCAATGCAATAAAAATAAGCAGTGAAAGCAATAATAAATATGTGTCTAGCATAAGAAAAATCCAACAAACATTAACTAAAACCAACAACCGGAAGTATGTAACTGTGCTATTGAATGAAGATAAGGTACAAAGTGTGTGTGTTTTTATCACTAAAATAAGTAAATAATAAACCATCACCATGTATGCTTTAAAGCAAAAGTAATACTTACTTGAACGCATAAAACATGTGCAGCTAATTTTATTAACCCTTTAAGACATAACAAACACAGTTTGGGACATACTCTTGAATTGCTTAAAACCTGTTTCTATAAATTTATTAAAATTCAAGTGCAAACATATATCTAGAATGATTCTGTGATAGGGATAAGGTACTTAATTTTTTAAGAGGTCAAGAGGTTTGCCTTACTAAGGGGCATATATCTTTAGCGCTTGGTATACTTAATGGATTTTCTTTGATTCAAAATTAATTACCAACCAGAAATTTGCAGTTCTTATTCTTATTACGTATTCTTAGAATAAATTTAATTATATTTTCAGTGGTGGTATAAACTTGAATTTCGAACAGTTTTTCATAAAAAAATAAAATATTTAGATACGAATAACATACAAAACACATATACAGTGACGGACAAAATTGTTCACAATAATAGCATTTTTACATATACTTCACTTTTAACTACTTATGTACATTAGACCGGTTCAAAAATATGTGAGGAAAATTATGGGTTTTTTTTTCTTCGATGCGCGTCCATTTTCTGAAAGTTCCATTCCTAATGAGACCAAAAATGCCTTAACACCCAAAAAAATTTGACCTCTAGATATTGCTGAAATCGTTTAAAGGTAATTTTGGAGCTATTTACGACTTCGATCATACTGAATAATATGTTGTCCAAACCGAAACACATGTTGAATATATTGTGATGAAGAATCATTTACTATAATCTAAGCTATTTTCATTTTTTTTATTTTTTTAAAATATGCATCTGATATTTTTTGGCGGAGCTTTGAACATGCAATTTTACTCCTTCGTCAAAATTATCGTATTTCTACATAAAATTTTTTTCTTATTTTGTTCCAGTGACATTATGTTTGTAATTTTGTATTTTTTTGCGGAGCTTAAGGTTTCTTGCGATGTAACTTACTGTATAATTTTTGGACCATAACATGTAAAAAAAATAAAATACACTACACACATTTGTATTTCCTGAATTTATGTTTTAAAAATATGATTTTTTGTTATGTTTTTCAAATTTTTTCTATGGTTATCTACCACTTGCAGCAAATATTGTTTTTGCTCTTCATTTGACGTAATTTAATTATTAAAGTCAGTTATTAAAGCTACACTTCTCTCTGCTAAATCGTTAATAACATTGAGCTGAGTGACCATTTGAAAACCACTAACGTATGCGCTGTTATTAAGTCACTCATCAGGGTGAAGTTTTAAAAACTCAGTAGAAACATTCAGTTTTTTAAAAAAGAATTGTGTTGATTGTTACAAAATCATGCAGATTAACATTTAAATATGTTGGTTTACTTAATAAACCAGTGGCTTAATAACAGCTCATATGTCAGTGATCTTCAAATGGTCACTCAGCTCAATGCTTTAACGATTCAGCAGAAAGAAGTGTAGCGTTAATAACTAAATTTAATAATTCGATTACTTCAAATGAAGAGCAAAAACAATATTGGCTGCAAGTAGTAGATAACCATAGAAAATATTTGAAAAACATACCAAAAAATCATATTTTTAAAAAATAAATTCAGGAAAAACAAATGTTTATAGTGTTTTTCATTCTTTTTTCCATGTTATGGTCCAAAAATCATGCAGTAAGTTATATCGCAAGAAACCTTAAGCTCCGCACAAAAATACAAAATTACAAACATAATGTCACTGGAACAAAATAAGAAAAAAATGTTATGTGGAAATACGATAATTTTGACGAAGGAGTTAAATTGCATTTTCAAAGCTCCGCCAAAAAATATTAGATGCATTTTTTAAAAAAATAAAAAAAAAATGAAAATAGCTTATATTATTATAAATGATTTTTCATCGCAATATGTTCAACATGTGTTTCAGTTTGGACAACATATTATTCAGTATGATCTAAGTCGTAAATATCTCCAAAATGACCTTTAAACGATTTCAGCAATATCTAGAGGTCGAATTTTTTTGGGTCTTAAGGCATTTTTGGTCTCATTAGGAATGGAACTTTCGGAAAATGGACGCGCACCGAAGTATTTTTACATTTTTGAAATGTGAACCGGTCTAATGTAAATCATAGCATCCCTGGTTATCATATTCCTTCATTCTCACATTTTGGTTAATTTTTCTACAAAATGACAATTATATCCCGTTAATTGGAAAAAAGTTCTGCACAAACTGCTTAAGCTGTGAACAGTATTGCGCACAAGTGGGTTTTGCAAGTTTTAAATATTAAAAAATTTAACAAGTAAAATTCTGTTAAGCTTTTTTTAAGATTAAAATTAAATTTTGAACACAATTTGATACAGGCAAAGTGTTTACAATATGCCTTCTCCGAAAAGTATCGATTTAAAAAAAAATGTATCGGAAGATATAAAAAAAGGAATTTCCTACCGAATAATTAAAAATAAATATAAAATTTCAATCGGAATGATAAATAAAATAAAAAATGAGTTAAATATACCGATTGCAAAAAAAAAGTTGGGGGACGCCCAAAGAAGATATCACCAGGCCAAGAAAGAATTGCGAAGCGTCTGATACCAACTGTAGCAGTGGTGATCAACGCAAGGTTCAAACAACAACAAAGAAAGCTTTCCGAGTGCACAGCTTTACACTGAAACAAGAAGTTGTTAAAAGCTCTCACAACATTTGGTGCAAGGAACTCTTGTCGAGTGTTGGATTTTCAAAATAATCATTTCTTTTTTATTTTTGTGTTTGTTTTTCGCTATCTTAACATAGAAAACAACAAGACAAAATGTATTAATGCTTTTCCTGAAACATTGCAATATATTTACGTATATTCATAAATAAAACAGAGAACAACAACCTCACCACATGAACGCTCAAAGCATACTGACTTGAAATTTAAAGCACAGCAGAAAAAACAAACTTTTACGCAGTGTACAAACACAGCGAGCCGATTGCTACTTCGTGTGCAAAAGCTAAACAACACACGATGCCCGCGGGCTATGGGAAACCATGGTGTAATAATAATAAGGTGTTAGTGAATTTTTGACAACACCAAGATTAGCTTTCTTTCTGTCAAAATATTGAGATCGAAAGAGAGGAGCCGTTGATAGTTGTCAAATTCTATTATTTGTTTGAGTTGTTAGATGATGATGTTTTATAGTTTTTGTAGGTTATTGTGCGAATAAAGTTTAAATTAAATATTTAATTGAATTAATTGTGCCGTGTTGTGTTTACAAGAAGTTATTGCAGTTGTCTTCGCCCATTGGGCAAGTTCGCCGTTGAATGGTTTTGCCATTTTATCAAAAACGTGCGCTGGAATGAAGCCTTGGCCAGCATGCAAATTGTTTTGCATTCACATCGACTGCTTCAAGAAAATATCGAATGCCATCAAAGAATGTTCAATACCTCAACTGATAATAGCCAACAAAAGAAGTGGACATGGCATTGAGCTTCGACCGACTGCACGTTAGATGCTTTATTTTCATTCCAATTCACCATCAGCTGTTTTTGACAGGAGCGAGGCGAAAAAATTTATCATATTGAGAGAGAACTGTCAAATTAACTAACACCTTATTATTATTACACCATGTGGGAAACCATGTAGTGAGCACCACTGAACTGGAGCCACAAACAACGCCACCGAAACAAATGACTTCCTTAAGAATGCCTATGGAGTGAATGTAAGTGACAAAACTATTCGAATAGTGTCTTGTGAATTTTTTTTTTTTTTTTTTTTGGATTCGCCCGGAAGTAGGAAATCTTCATAGATACGTATGACCCGCGCCATACGCATGCACGATTTACATTCTAAGAAGTTCCCGGATCAGCCGGACTGAATAGAATGCACCTACGTGCTAAAACCTACCACCTGTTGGCAAATAAAAGCCTCCACTAAGCACAATTGCTTGGCCTTTCAGCGGAAATTAAAATTAAATAAAGATATTTGAAATTTGAAATTTGAGAAATTTTTGTGCTTATGTAAACATAATAAGCATCATCGAATAAAAGCACATTCTTCATAACACAAGGGAATACAAGACAACATCCAAAGTAGTTTATTAGACTATATATAACCGCATTTATAATTGTTGTCATTCGGCTTGGGGCCACTGTCCAACCCAAGATCCTACGTGGAAAAGAGATGCAACTCTCAAACACCAAACCAATACCAAACATAGCACAGATATACAAGTATATATTATGCAGGCACAATATATTTATATATTCGGGTCACTGAAATATGGGAACACCGAGCTAAAGTTATTATTTGGATATGCATTTGGGCCAACGCAGGTAAAAACTTGTATGGAAAAGAGATACACTCTGACACACCAAGCCGAGGGATACGGTATACATGGTCCCATTTTAAACGAGCTATAGAACTAAAGATGTAAAAAAATTTCATGAAAAAAATTAAGCAACGAAACTAAATAAAACGAAAGCTTAAAGTATTTATCAAATTCGATAATGCTTATATGTTAAATCGTAAAATCTACACAATTATCGCGAGCTATATTTGTTATCGCAATGAATGCGTTAAGTATTCAAATGTAATATAATTTTACGTTTTAAGACATCCACCGAGTCAGAAAAATTTATCAAGTTCAAGTTGCCATTGAAATCACTACACATACATCGCAAAGGGTCGTGAAGGGCATAATTAGAAGTGCACTGACTCAACTTAAAAAGCTGGAAATGTCTGGCTCCGCTCCTAGGGATGTTGAAGTTTAATGAAGAAAGGAGGTAATGTGAGTCTATATCACCACTGAGTAATTTGTATAAAAAGGAGACATTTAGCATAATTCTTCTGCTTCTTAAGGAAGGCAGGGAAATAATTTTAAGGCGGGTTTCATAAGGGGGTAGAATAATGTTGGGGTTCCAACGATAATGTAAAGCAAAAAGTAAGAATTGTTTTTGGACCGATTCTAATGCATCGATGTGGACATTGTATTGAGGGTTCCATATTACAGATGCATATTCAAGAATTGGTCTAACAAGAGAGGTATAAAGTATCTTAGTAGTGAAAGGATCGTTGAATTCTTTAGCCCATCTTTTAATGAAACCAAGGACACCTCTAGCCTTATTTACCACCAAATTAACTTGAAGATTGAAACGAAGTTTAGGATCCATAATTACACCTAAGTCAAGAAAACTGTGTACAATTTCTAAGTTGGTATTATTTATAGTGTAATTTATACTATTAGCAATTCGACGTGAGAATGTCATTTGCTTACATTTTTTTAAGTTTAATTTTAAAAGGTTTAAATTACACCACTCCACTAGACTATTTAAATCGGATTGTAAGAGTTGTTGTTCTTCAGGCGATTTGTAAGTTAGAAAAAGTTTTACGTCATCGGCGTACATTAAGACGTTACAGTGTTTTATTACAGCAGGAAGGTCATTTATAAACAGTAAAAATAAAACCGGACCAAGGTGACTTCCCTGAGGAACACCTGATGTGACCAAAATATTTTTTGACATACAATTCTTATATAAAACTTTTTGCGAACGATTCGACAAGTACGATTTAATCCAGTGTAATAGTTTGACGGGAAACCCAATTAGATGAAGCTTTTTCAGAAGAAGATAATGATTAACACTATCGAAAGCTTTGCTAAAGTCTGTATAAATAACGTCAGTCTGTCGTCCTAAAGTAAAACCTTTAATGACACGCGTAGTAAACTCCAAGAGGTTAGTTATCGTAGATTTTCCCTTTAAGAAACCATGTTGAGAGGTGGAAATGGAGGAAGATACGACGTGGGTTATTTGATCAGTTATAATTTTCTCAAATAACTTAGGGATTGCGCTTAGTTTTGCGATACCTCGGTAATTGGAAACATCAATTTTTGAACCGGATTTATGAAGAGGTATTATATAAGATTTTCTCCATATATTGGGAAAATGACCGATGTGCAAGGATGAGTTAAAAATTTTTGATAGGGGAGAACACAAACTATTAGAACAATGCTTTAAAATGCAGCTCGGGATTTCGTCAGGACCAGTAGTAAAAGAAGATTTAACTTGTTGAAGGTAATGCATAACTATATTAGAATCTATTATGGGGGTTTCAAAAGAGTTAACTGGTGGTAGGTAAGGATATTCAAGATTCATGCTCAATGGTATATCGGAGTAGGTTGTTTTAAAGAAGTTTGCAAACATGTTGGAAACATCGATGTCGCAAGATGCTTCATCATGATTAAATTTCATAAGAGGTGGGAAACTGGAAGTTTTTCGTTTTGAATTGACAAACGTGTAGAAAAGTTTCGGATTATCTTTGAATTGAGTTTTTATATTGGCTATATATGCAGAGTAGCATTGTTTATTTAATAGTTGATATCTGTAACGACAAGAGGAATAAGAAGCGAAGTCTAAATTAGAGCCTGACTTTTTATATTTCTTAAATAAGCGATTTTTGGAATTTTTTAAAGACTTAAGGTCATTAGTTAACCAAGGAGGGCATAAAGGCTTGAAATTAATATTTTTTTTTGGCACAGATAATGAGAAGCATTTTTGCAAGGTATCATTGAGAAACTGCACTGAAGATTCGACATCATAAAAAGAGTACGAAGACCTATTATTTAAAATTGGGGACCAGTCAATCCGCGCGAGAAGAGCATTCAGTTTAACATAGTCTGTTTTTTTAAAGTTAAAAATTTTATTATTTCGCGTATCTGGAGCTAATTTATTTTCATTTCCGTTGGCAAGTAATATTGTTATTTCAAGAGTTGGATGATAATCGTCTTCCGGAAAAGAAACTGGGTTCGAACGACGGAGATTTACGGAAGTGCATCTGTCTACAAATACAAGGTCAAGAGATCTATTACTTTTATTAAGAATATTATTAACCTGCTGAAGACACAGCTCAGACAACTTATCTAAGAAGTCATTTATCCAATCAGAGGCAGAGATAGGAGTAAGAAATGCGGAATCATCGGAAAAACGCCAAGACACGGAAGGTAAGTTGAAATCACCTAATACAATGATAGTGTCCATATTTTTAAGCATATTATGGACAGTTTCGATGGCATTAATATGGTTTAAGTAAATTGTTAAATCACTTTTAGGTGGAATGTAAGAGCAAGTAAGATAAATAGAATAATTATTTAGTTTAACTGTAACACAAATAAACTCCAGGTCGTTGGTGCCAGGAATTGTTAATTCCTCAGAAGCAAGCGAGTTATGGACAGCTATCAGAACGCCACCACCGATCTTATCATAGCGATCTTTACGAAAAATTTGGAACTTATTGCACATTATTTCAGAATTTAAAACGTTGGAGCGAAGCCAAGTTTCAGTAAAAATTATAAAGTTATATTCAAAATCAAAACTATTAATGAAAATATCGGAAAGTTTAGAATTGAGACCTCTAACGTTTTGATACACAAGCTCTAACTTAGACTTGTGATTTTTTAATCGTTTTTTGTATGGTACTGAGGACTGTTCGAAGGACGAGGTAAGTGAACAACATTTGCAATACGCGGTTTGTTTTTGAATTCAAATTCATGAACAATTGTATTACGGGGCCAAAAGTTTACGTCCACAAGAGTTTTAAATAAATTTTCCGGAACAGTCAATCTAAAAGAAGTAGTCAGTCTCGCATTTAAGTATTTGAATTTTTGGATCGAAAGAGGGATACCACTATTTAACTTTGAATTAATAAAAAATTTAATATCATTTTCAGTTGTATCAGCGGCTAAGCGCGAGACAAAGATGGCTTTAGTTGGTGGAATTGCGATTAATGGCTTAGGTGAAATAGTAGCAGTAGTAATCGGAATCCGTTGAGCGTCAACAACTGAAGTTTCAAAAATAGGAGTGTTAACAATAGGAGGAGCAGTTGAAACAGCTTGAGCATAAGAAAGAACAGGCTGGTTAACTGGTATAGATGGTGCTAATATTGGCAAGGAAACGGTCTCTGGTGCATTTGGAGCAGATATGGAGGCAATCGTATCAGTACAAATGTCCATATCGTCCACAATGTCCTGTTCAACAGGTGGTGGCATTGGTGGTATCGAGTTAGTTTTCGGCTTATTGCGCAAGTTCGTGCTTTTCTTTTTACGCTTGGGTGAAGGAATTGACTCTTCGATATATTTGCACTCATCGAAAAGTGTTTGATATTTTAAAAATTTAGCAGAAAGCAAAGAAAATTCCCTACTAATTTCGGAGAAACCCTGCTTTGTCTGCTTAAAAAGCTTGTAAAAGTTTATATCAGTCAGTCTACACTTCTCACAAGACCAACGCAACCCTTTACCTTCTTCAATAAGGTCTGCAACTCGACCCATTATGCCCACACATTTGGCGTGAACGATATTATCACATAGCCAACATGATAAATACCGCTCATTTTCACCTTTAGTGGAACAGCCGGGCTTAGAACAAAGCATTTTAATTAATAAATACAAACAAAAAAAAAAAAAGAGTAGCAAAAACAAATAAAGTAGTAAAAATATTAGTAGTTATTAATATATAAAAATAAAACCAAAAAAGTACTAAAAATAAATAAAAGTAGTAAAAGTAGTAATAATAGTAGTAGTGAGCAAAAGTGACAACTTGAACTGATGGCAACCCCTATCAATTTAGTGAAGTGCCCAGAAGTATGCAACTATTTTTCGATATATAAATAAAGTAAGTATAATAAATAAAAAGTATGTAGCTAGACAGAGCTAGGCAGATGTCTAAAACGAAATTACAATATAAACGAAAAAGAAAGATATATAATAAACAAAATGTACTGAAACTTGTTCAGCCACTTCAACGAAATATTAATAAATAGTTATTAATAAATAAACTTATTTTATAAGAAGTAAAATATAAAATATAAACAAAACTTATCGCTTTATCTTCAAAAAACTACAAAAGCACAAAAATTTTTTGTTTAACTATAAGAAAAACCAATGTTTTTAAATATAAACTTTGCACAATCTAAAAAACACAACGTGAATAGTGGATTAATTGAAAAAAACTAAGGTTAACAAACCTTTTTTGAGTAAGTGGCCAGCAAAGGTTAATTTTTGTAAAAAAAAAAACATGAAAATTGGAGTTAAGTGGATTGGAAGAAAGTTTCCTGGTCTGACGAAACAAAAATTAGCCGGGTTGGCTCCGATGTACGCTTGTGGATGGGTAGACACGAGAGTGGGTGTAACGGACCGGAATATTAGTGAAACTCTTAAATTTGGAGGTGCCACTTTGATGGCATGGGGCTGTTCACTTTGATGGCATGTTATAATGCGAGCGACTGATTTTTCACCATTCTAGAGGACTCTTATTTGCCTAGTCTTGATATTTTTGGGATCGAGCCGGATCAAAATGACATTTTCATGCAAGACAATGACCCATGAAAATGAGCATATGGCAAAGATAACTAAAAATTGGTTTGCTGAAAATGGTATCAAGATTTTAGATTGGGCACCCTAATCGCCTGATATAAACCACATCGATTATCTGTGGGCAATTTTAAAAGGGAAGATTTTAGCCAGAACGAATTGCCTAGCACCGTAGATAAACTATGGGAGAGATCACTGTGGGCGTTGCAAAATATAAGTCAAATTGTGCTTACAAATTTAGTTGAAAGTATGCCACAAGGAATTAAGGCTATCAAAAAAGCAAAGGTGGTCATACCAAATATTAAATAGGAGAATATATAAAAAATTCAATATAAAGGTCAAAAGTGCTCATAACAATGTTATTCTAATATCTGTGAAAAAACTGAGTTTTTTTTTGTTTTTATGCTTAACTTTTTTTTTCATTTACTTAAAAAATAATGTATAATTTTATAAGATATTTTGAATATCAAAAATAAATATATTTTATGAAACAAAAGCAGTTGTACATGAGTTTTGTGAACAGTTTTGTCCGTCACTGTATATAATATCGGATTACAAGGAAAACTGACCATCTAAAAAAACATAGTTCCCGAGAAAAAGCAAAACAAAACTTTATTGTTATGAAGGTTCCTGTTTTTCATTTAAATTGGATCTTTAAAAGTAGATATTTTTTAGCCGAAATATTAGATATTCAGTATTGCCAGAAATCTTCGAATGACACTCTACATTATACTGCATCAAGGAGTAAACACCCGAATTTTCGTATTTGGTCAGTTTTCCTTGAAAGTCGACGATATGGCCAAAAAATAATTATTATAAACCATATTATTTTGTTTTTAAATCTCAAAAAAATACCTTTATTTTTATAGGAAATATTAGAAAAGTTTCAAAGTGCAAACTCCCATTTGGTTAACAACAGTGGGGCCCAAGATATATTAAGCGCGGGCCAATGCTTAAAAAACCAAAAAAAAAAAAAACAAAAAAACAACACAAAATGTGCTCATCGATGCATTTGGCAAAAAATCAAACAAAAAAAAAACAATTACAATGCAATAAAAGCACATGTCATGAAAAATTACTCGACACACAAATATCGGGATAATCAGGTTCAGCATCGAAATCATCGAGTGTGCTTTATTTTATTTTGGCTTTACATGTATTTGTTTTTGTAAAGTTCGCTGAAAAATTTGCTGAATACTGAACGAGTGCGGTTTGTATTGTTGTTTTTGCAGGCGTTTTTTAAATTTTTGCTCGTCGCAAATAACAAAATTAAGATAGAAAAAAATTTGTATGAAGGGCCACGCGGGTCATACAGGCCACTACGTGGGCATGTTTGGTTTACAAGATATAAAATTTCAAACTTAACTTTTAAACTAAATTGAAGTTATTTATATTTAATACACTCTATATCGAAAACTACAAAAAATCTCCGCTTAAAGTTGAGCTTCCTTTTTCTACATGATTGCAATTCCTTTTCAAAATATTTTAATAATAAAATGTTAAAATGGTCAACCCCACCTCGACCCTTTTTAGCGAGTGGAAAATTTCAGAAGTTTGGTTTGTGGAAAAGACAATATTTCGATGGGATATAAAGGTATTGATTAAAGTAGTGATAAGAACACGGTGTAACAGTGAAAATAAACTCGGCTCGAGACATAGTAGAGGTTGTTGGTCTGGTTGAACATAAGATAACTGCATACTTGGTTTTTTTAATATACCCTCAAAATCGGGATTTGTGGTCAAAAAACCGATTTTAGGTAGGTACATGTATAGTTTGTTATGTAACTCCGTTATATCTAGCTCAATTTTAAAACTTTAAACATTGATAAAAAGAAGAAAAGTATACCTTTAATAGAATATACAGACCAATTTTTTAAAAAAAGAATTGACAAAGTTACAGGTAAAATCATATGAAAATTTCTCATTTCTTTTTAATTTTTTCAACTTTAACAACGTTTTGTTAACAAATTTTGTTTTGTGGCACTATTAGTTTTAGCATGATTCTGAAAGCCTGTTAAATTTTGTGTACAATAAGCTATAGTTTACTTTAATTGGCTGAAATACAAATGCACTATCGAATTTTTAGTATTCGTAATAAAATACAAAAAATTTTTTTTTTTTCTAAAAATGTTTATTTCACCTTTTTCGTTTATATATATTATCATCGGTTGCACGTTTTAGGGACCAGCAGTAGTCTGCCAACATGTTTATGGAATTTTTTCCCTGAAAACCGGTTTCTATAGCTTCCATCTCCTGGTGGAACCTTTCTCCTTGTTCATCACTAAACTGCCCAAGGCTTTCGGAAAAAAGTTTATATGGGAGTGCAAAAATGCAAAATGTTTACATGTTTGATTGACATATTGCAGCCCATTTCTTCGTAGGCACTTAAAAATTCATTTAAAACATCTAAGTAATTTCGACTCTTCCTGTTGCCGAGGAAACAAATGCATAACGAAATAAAACTGTTACAAGCTCTTTTTTTCAACTGGATTTAATTTAGAAACGAAATCAGTGTCCAAGAAAATTTTCTGAATTTGTGGGCCCACAAATAAACCTTAGAATAACCGAAATGAATAAATAACTTTTATAAAAGATTTGAACGTGCAGGATATTTTCTTTTCACGCAGTGGCCACTCCTTTTGCTTATATTTATAAGTCGCACGACTATCCCATTCGCAAATAATGCAAGGATACTTGGTATTTCCACCTTGCATTCCAAACAGTATTGTTAGAGCCTTTAAGTCGGCGACTATTTGCCATTTAAACGTGTTTTAATTTATAAAACGAAGTATTTTTTCCATTGTCGAATGTTTCTTTCATGTTCGTTGCATAAGCTAAAGGAACCGATGGTAACTCATTTTTGTTTGTGTAATAGCACAGCTTTCAAACCTACATATATCAGAATTTAACATATCAAGAATCACACAAAAAGTTTTTAAATCAATCGTGCTCTTGCAAGATCCCTCAATAAACAAACGCCATTCATTCGGAGCGTGTTTGTGGTGGAAAACTGCAAACTGTTCCGTCACATCCGGGCAATACACTAGCTTTATGATAATATATATAAACGAAAAAGGTAAAAAAAACATTTTTAGAAAAAAAAAATTGTTTTTGTATTTTATTACGAATACTAAAAATTCGATAGTGCTTTTGTGTTTCAGCCAATTGAAGTAAATGATAGCTTGTTGAACGCAAAATTTAACAGGCTTTCAGAATCATGCTAAAACTAATAGTGCCACAAAACAAAATTTGTTAACAAAACGTTGTTGAAGTTGAAAAAATTAAAAAAAAATGAGAAATTTTCAAATGATTTAACCTGTAACTTTGTCAATTCTTTTTTATTAAAAACGGTCTGTATATTATATTAAGGGTATATTTTTCTTCTTTTTATCAATGTTTAAAGTTTTAAAATTGAGCTAGATATAACGGAGTTACATAACAAACTATACATGCACCTACCTAAAATCGGTTTTTTGACCACAAATCCCGATTTTGAGGGTATATTAAAAAAACCAAGTATGCAGTTATCTTATGTTTAACCAGGCCTACTACCTCTACTATGTCTCGAGGCAAGTTTTTTGATTTTTTTTCATTTTGTAACACCGTGGAATTAGTAGAAGGATAAGATGAGGATGAGTATGAGGATAAGGATAAAGATGAGGATAAGGATAAGGATAAGGATAAGGATAAGAATAAGGATAAGAATAAGGATAAGGATAAGGATAAGGATAAGGATAAGGATAAGGATAAGGATAAGATAAGGATAAGGATCAGGATAAGGATAAAGATAAGGATAAGGATAAGGATAAGGATAAGGATAAGGATAAGGATAAGGATAAGGATAAGGATAAGGATAAGGATAAGGATAAGGACAATGACAAGGATAAGGATAAGGATAAGATAAGGATAAGGATAAGGATAAGGATAAGGATAAGGATAAGGATAAGGATAAGGATAAGGATAAGGATAAGGATAAGGATAAGGATAAGGATAAGGATAAGGATAAGGATAAGGATAAGGATAAGGATAAGGATAAGGATAAGGATAAGGATAAGGATAAGGATAAGGATAAGGATAAGGATAAGGATAAGGATAAGGATAAGGATAAGGATAAGGATAAGGATAAGGATAAAAAAAGGATAAGGACAAGGATAAGGATAAAAAAAGGATAAGGACAAGGATAAGGATAAGGATAAGGATAAGGATAAGGATAAGGATAAGGATAAGGATAAAGATAAGGATAAGGATAAGGATAAGGATAAGGATAAGGATAAGGATAAGGATAAGGATAAGGATAAGGATAAGGATAAGGATAAGGATAAGGATAAGGATAAGGATAAGGATAAGGATAAGGATAAGGATAAGGATAAGGATAAGGATAAGGATAAGGATAAGGATAAGGATAAGGATAAGGATAAAAAAAGGATAAGGACAAGGATAAGGATAAAAAAAGGATAAGGACAAGGATAAGGATAAGGATAAGGATAAGGATAAGGATAAGGATAAGGATAAGGATAAGGATAAGGTTAAGGATTAGGATAACGATAAGGATAATGCCAAAGGTATTTTTTTCGACAAAAAAGGGTTTTAATTCTCAACATAGTCTCTTTTCAGATTTTTTTATTATTTGGAAGGAAAACAGGCTTTATTGAGGTCTTCAAAATAGGAGTTTGTTTCGGTGATTTTACCGTCGAGCCATTTTTCAATTTTAGAAATAGAAATAGAAATAATCGTAGGGAGCTAAATCTGGAGAATATGGTGGATGGGGTTACTGTTCGTAGACCAATTTATGAATTTTTGTCATGGTGACTACAGACGTGTGCGCCGGTGCTTTTTCATGGTGGAAAAGCACTTTTTTCAAATCTGTCCAACATCTGTGACTTATACACTGAATCAAACAATTGCACATACAGCAGTTCATTTTCCATTTAAAGCTATATTTTTTTTTTTTATATTAATATTTATTGAATGGTATTATTACATTAAAAAAACAATTTATAACATTTTCTAAAAATTACACTTCATTTATGAAAATTATTTAAAAAAGTAATCTGATTAACTTGAACTCAAAAAATTGTACATACATTGCTTAACCTTCATCGGTCCCTAATTTCTAGAAACGAATAAGTTCCTTGTGTGTAAATTTTACACACTTTTTTAAGAGCCATATTTTTATCGATAAATGAAATTAATGCGATCTAGTCGTTAAAAATTATTTACTATTCATTATTTTATTTATTTAAAAAAAAAAGATTTTTAAAAAACCAGCCAAAATCCTAACACGGTCGATTTGCTGAAATTATATTAAAAAAATAACAGCTTGAAGTTAAAAAGTGTGTGTAAAATTTACATAAGGGACCGATTAGGGTTAAATATCTTAATTTAAATATTTTATAAAGAACTTAATAGCTAGTATAGTATCCAATTACATTAATGACCTCTCGAAAACGGCGTTTCATCGATTCCATGAATTTGGATGTATCGTCCGACGATATTTTATTCCACTCCTCTAGGATAACTGTTTAAAACTGCTCTCGATTGCTTATCTCATACTGTCGTACTTTACGCTCGAGCAAATCCCAAAGATGATCAATAGGATTGTGGTCCGATGAATGAGGGGGATGTGGAAGTGTCGATTTGCAGTTGTAGACAAGCCAAGTTTCGATAAGTAGTGAATTATGCTTGGGGTCATTATCTTGGACAAGCATGAAATCACGACCGAGTTCTAATTTTTCAGCACTGGCTCTTAAATTATTTTTTAAAATTTATAAATATTGAAATTTGTTCATTTTAGTTTTAACGAAAGCTTAGTTTCCAACACCGTTAGCTGCCATGGCACCCTATATCATAACATTTCCACCTCCATGTTTTACGGTTGGCGTTACATTGTCTTTATTAAGAGAAGTATTAGGTCTTCGCCAAAGGAAAAGACGTCCATCTGAGCCAAAAATAATTAATTTGCTTTCATCAACAAAAACAACTTTTTTCCAGAACTCTTCAGGCTTATTTATATATTCTTTTACATATGCAAAGCCTTTAAGAGCTATGTTCAGCAAGGCTTGCCGCAATTTTTGGGGCACCAATTTTCGGGTCCGCTTTAAGGCGGTCTTCTCATTGAGCAACTTTTTTTTTTCGACTTTTGTTTTTTGCATTTATTTATAGCTTGGGTAGTTGTGAATATGCCCCTAAAAGGATTTTTAGAAATTCGAAATACTTTAGAAGATACAGCCTTTTTTGTGAAGCAAGGTCTTCGTTAAAATGAGCTATTTTTTTCGACTCATTTTCGAACGAAGCGGCATAAAGTAACCATCGAATTCCGTTGAAAATGTTTATTGTTAGGTAAAAACGTGTTTGCACACATATTTTGATGATACAAAGTGAATTCGACGGAGAATTGTCAGCTCTTTAAAACTGCATTTAAACATTTTTGATTTTTTTTTTTTTTTCCCCAAAAAAATTACTTCAAACTTTAAACGCGTTTATCTCGAACCCACGTTTTTCGAACTGGCGGCCATGATATCTCCAGTTCAACTGAACCGATTTTCATGAAACAAAGTAAAATCGACGCAGAATTGTTACCATTCTCGGGTGAACCTCGATCATAGTTTTAAAAAATTTTTTACCATTTTTTTTTTACACTAAACTACAAAAAAAAAACCCGAAATTGAAATTTTTTTTTTTTGAATGGCCGCCATTTTGTCAAAAAAAATCACAAAATTAAGCTTGAGGTTCACCCGAGAATTACATCTATACTGATTATAACCCCGTTTTTTTTTTCATTTCAATCGCTCCGGAGGCCCGGAATCGTGGCCGCCGTGACGACACCTTTTTTTTTCACCACCAACTTTGAAGTCTCATTACTTTTTGAACAGCCCACGTATCCAGGCAAAAAAAATTGTTTTATTTACTTTGAACCTTTTGTAATACAATTAATAAAAAAAGTTTTCAATTATTCTTTGCGTTTTCAAATAAGAATTTTTTTAAAAAGGGTACAAAAAACGGGTTTTGAATGAGAAGACCGCCTTAACCATTCGTTCAATTAATCGCTCCTCTCGTATCGACAATATTTTTTTCCGACCTCTTCCAGATGCAATATCAAATGAGTTATTTCGTTTAAAATTGTTTACAACAGATTGGATTGTTGAACGAGGTCTAAAAATAATTTTACTTATTTTTAAATAACTTTTTCCTTCAATTTTTAACTTAACGATTAATGTTTTTACATCTATAGGCACTTTTTTCTGTGTTAAATTCATTTTTAAAAAATTTTAATAATCTTTCGTAGATAGCTTTGAAGCACGGCTAATTCCTTTCACAAAATGGAATTCCGTTATTAATTTGGCGTAACAGTAAAAATTTTGACATTTAATCGACCTTTTTACCAATATGATGTAAGTGTATGTGCAATTGAGTTGCAATTATGGGGATAGCCGCTTTCATGAGTTTTCGTAAAGTATTGAACTCAATAAGTTAATTGTTTTTGTTTTTAATATCATTACTCATATATTTATAACTAAAAAATATGAAACATGCTTATTCAATATATGTACATTATTTTAGAAAATACAATGGCTTAAATAAAAAATTATCGACTGTATGTGCAAATTTTTGATGCAGTGTATTCGCCGGTGATGCGTAAAGAAATAGAAATAACATATTTAATTAATATTTTAATTCAAAAGTTATATTCATGGATTATGAAAACCCGCTGAAATGCTTAGGCTACCGCCGATTTCAAAATTCAATCCTCAATAAAGAGATAAAAAAGAAATCCCATTTTTACTGTTACTCGCATTATAAAGCCCTGCTGTGCTGGTACTAAAAATCCCTCTTTATCTTTAAATCTTTCTTTATCACCCAAAGGAAAATATCATGCAAAAAATAACGGAAGAAATTTCCTTAACGAAAAAAAGTATTCAAAACTGTGTGAAGGAAAAAAAAAAAACGGCTAAAGGACAAACAAGTGAACAGAAACAGACATAAAACATAAAGAAAACAAAATAAAAAAAAAAAACATTTAATTGTGGAATGGGTGAGAACGAATTACTTCAACTATTAGCTGCACATACCTTAGACGTATTATCCTGCACCCATGCATCAGGCTTACCATAATCCGGTGGATTCGAGTAGGGATCATAGCCGAGAACCGACAGCATCGGTGCTATTTCTGCCATATCACGAACCACATCATCGGGTATCTGGCCAACCCATTTGGAAAGTGCCTCCAAGTTTACCGGCTTAATTACTTGGTCCGATGAGCGTTCAACTCTGCAAGGAAATAAAGAGAAGAAAAAGGTGAATATTAAGAGTACACTGCGAAAAAATTTGCAAAATTTATGAATTTGTTACAAAAATAGCATAAACTTTAAGGAAACAGACAGAGAGAAAATTTTAAAGAACTGTTTGAGTCGTATCTCAATGTAATATCTAACAATGCAGGTCAAAATATTGGGTTATTCAAAAAGTTGGTTTTTTATGAAAAGTTTAGACTCTTTCATTTTACAAATCGAATCAATATTGATCCATTAAATATTTCGCATTTTGTTCGATCACCTGCTCCCATCTCTGTGGTAGCTTCATTATTCTTCGCAGGTAAGAGGCTCCACTTTTCTCTGCAAAGAAATTCTCAAGATGCTGTTTGATAAGGCTCTCATTATAAAAGGTTTTACCATTCAGTGAGTTTTTCAGGCAGCGAAACATATGGTAATCCGAGGGCGAAAGGTCTGGACTATAAATTGGATGGGGCAAAACATCCCATCCGCACTCGAGCAAAATTTGTCGAGTCACAAAAATCGTATAAGACCTGGAGTTATAGTGGTGGAACACCATCCCCTTCCTATTGACTAGATCAGAACGTTTCTGTTGGATGACAACTTGTAGTAGAGAGGCCTCATTCAATCCCAACAGATTGAGAGCATAACCTTCTTCTAGTGAATGTTTGCTTTTGCTTGCCTCACTGGCGCTTCATCTTTCTCGGACCAGCGTGTTTTTCTGTTGGTATTGTTGTAAATAGTCCATTTTTCAAAACCCGTAATAATACGCTCGAAAAATGGATCGCTTTTTTATCATCGTTTCATGAGCAATTGTCAAACTATATTGAACTAGTACAGGGTGGGCCATCTAGTGGTTTCTTTTTAAATCATAGCTTATTTTGACACTGACAACTGTTTCCCGCTCGTTGAACAACGTTGGGAAATATTGGAAACTTATTTCCAAAGTGAGTGCTGTGTAGCCCAAATAATTTTGAGCGAAAAATCATAATTTCTGACGAGGCGTATTTTCATTTCGGCGGCTACGTTGTCAAACAAAATTGCCGCATCTGAGGCTCGGAAAACCTGCACGTTATTGTCGAGAAGCCGATGCATCCACAGAGATTGATAGTTTGGTGCGGATTGTGGAGTGGTGGCATGATTGGACCATTTTTCTTCGAAAATAAGGCTGGAAACAACGTTTCGATCAACGATGAGCGTTACAGAGCCATGTTAACCGACTTTTGATTCACTGAAATTGGAGATATGAATTAAGACGACCTCTAGTTCATGCAGGATGGTGCGCCATGCCACACAGCCCATGCCATAATTGATTTTTGGGCACCAAATTCCCAAATCGTGTTATCATCCATCATGGCGACTTTGGCCTTTTTTTTTTAAGGGAAACCGTAAAGTACCGATGTTATGCCAACAATTCGGAAACGATTCAAGCACTTAAGGCTAATATCATCCAAGCAGTCCGTGAGCTACAGCCCGAAATCATTAACAAGATCTTGGAAAATTGGAGTGACATAATGCGTTACTGCGAAGCCAGCCGAGGCAGCCACTTGAACGACATTGTATTCATGGAAAGGTTTGTTCTTACTGTCCCATATCTTCCCATGTTCTTAAGATATGGGAAAAATTTAATTTTATTCATTTCATTGCATTTAAAAAAAAAAACTTGTATTTGGCCCACCAGCATGTGTCCAAATTTGTGTCTTTATCTTTATTCAAAATTTGGTCCTTATTCTTTACATAATCGTACCCAAGTCTTTGAACTTGAAATCTGTCCTAATCTTTGTCTAATCTTTGTCATTACCCTAGACCTATTTTTTGTCCTTAACCTTGGTGTTCTAATCCTGATTCTTAAATATATCCTAAAACTTTTAATCTTAATATTTGAATACGGCCTTTCATTACTTGTATTGAAAACAAATTTGAGCTTTAGGCCAAGCATGTTGACAACAAGACAACATGAAGAACAAAGAAGGCAACAACCAACAACAACAACGGCTCTGTATAGAGCAAATCACTCAGCTTGACTATACAGACTGTTTCGTTGGCCGCTACACCAACTCATCAGTAGTCTTGTATGACTTTTCACTGTGATCCACTCAAGCTACTTAGGTTCTACTTATACAGCCAATTAAGCCCAGAAAGTTACCCGGAATTTATTTGACAGAGAGAAATTTGACAGAGAGAAATATTAAATTCTCTCTCTGTCAAATAAATTCCGGAAAAAAATGAGTCGCTATATCCGAATCCGTTGTCAGAATTTCAAATTATAAAATTTTCAACAATAGGGTTGCCACCTACTAATAATTTTGAAATTCTGACCACGGCTTCGGATTCAGCGACTCATTTTTACCGATTGTTCGCCCCAGCATCGAAGTAAAAATAAAAAAATAAATTAGGTGGCAACCCTATCAGCCATCTTAAATTTTAAAATTCTGACATCAGATTCGAAATCAGCGACCCCCTAAAACAGTTTTTTAATGTTTAAAACTCTTCAAAAAGCATATTTTTACGTGGCAACCCTATAGGGTTAAAAATTTAACAATTTTGAAATTCTGCAATTTAGTAGTATTTCATGGTAGTAAATAAAATGTCCAGTGTTTCAGAGTTGAAAAGAATGATAAAACTGAGGGCATGAAGGAGAGTATCATCTGTTGCCTCACCACTTCATGAGCAATTCATGAATAAATGAGGACTCAATGAGCGACAAGTGAATCAATGATGAAGAGGTGAGTAACAACAGTTTTTTCAAATAAAGAAAAAATATTATTCTTCACCAACTGTTTTGCTCTTCTTCACTTCATGAACAAAAAATCTGCTCAGTTCTTCACGAAAATGAAAATGAGAACTTTATTCTTTCCTCATATTCTAAAATGAATGAAAAAGAGCAGAAATGAGCAGTTCATGAATGAGCAAATGCGAACCCTGACTATGACTATAATAAAATTTTTACAACTTATTATTTTTCTGAGTGTACTTCAGGAAGAAGAGACGCAAAGAGCTTGAAAAGTGCGCTAAAGAGTGGCATAAACAACAAATCGCGGATTAAGTTGGCATGAGGGAAAAATGTACTATGAGCATGATGATGGTCAGCACGTGGGTGGAGGCGTGGAGAGGCGCACAGAAGAACATTGTGTGGATTATGGCGGATTACGTAATTAAAATTGAATTTAATATTTTATCAGGTAACAAAGTAATTATGAGCAATAAAGAGTTTTAGTGCAGAAGGAATGAGGATGCAAGAAATATGAACAACAATGTTAAAGAAAAATAAAAAAAAAAAGTTTAAGAAGAAGAAGAAAAAGCGAAGCGCACAGACACAAGTATGCAGTAATAGGTTGGGTTTTCCGTTTTGTTTGGAAATGTTTTTTTTCTGTGTCTCAAGGGAAAAACAATTCTTTATCATAACAAAATTCACTTTGGAGTGAAGTAAGTAGTGTTGTTCCTGTTGTTGTTATAGCAGGCTATGGGTATACGAGTACCCGTTATGCTATAAGACAAATAGCTTTAAGCTATAAGGATATCAACAAATTTTGTTAAAATAACAAAAGTTGAAAGCATGATTTTGAGGTTTGTAGACATTGAGAAGAACCATTATTGAAAACGCGGTTGAGTGCTTGGTGTAGAGGATTTCCCTTAAGTAAAAACGGTGGTTTGCAAACAAACGAAAAATATCCAAAACGAAAAGTGAGTTACTACAAATTTATTGCCGAAGAGCTGCTCAGCATTGACATAAAACCATGGGATAAAAAACAAAAAATATTTAGCTGTAAAGAGGTATCGAAAGGTAACACCATCGAGAATTCAGGAAATTGCTCAAAAAAGCCGATGAGTGAGGACAATGTTTCATTCACTTTTTTATCCAAAGTCGACGACAATTCGCAAGTCAGAATTTTCATTACGGAAGAGGTGAATGTATCCCAAGAAGATCGATTAAATTTACATCGCAACTGGAAGTATTTGACCCGCGGAGCAATACATACGCAACAGCTGTGTGCTATAGAGAAAGAGATGATTAACTTGTCCATGAACTTTGAGTCATAAACTTTGACTTTTATCTTGACAGGTATAACGTATATTCAACTTAAAGTGCCTTGGTTGAAAAGCGGAATGATACTCGTATATAAATGGGAACGACAAGAGTTTAATGCAGTAAATTGCTCAAATTTTGAAAACTTAAAGTCAACATTTGTTTAAAATCTTTATAGTTCTGCTTTGGTTTAGAAAATCTGTGAGACGAAGCATCTTAAAAGATATTGGAGAAGAAACCACTAGCACACAACCTGCTATAAAGTTTGAGACAAATTCGTAGAAGGTTATTGTGGAAGCTTTGATACTTCTAAGAAAAGTTCTTTTGAAATATATAAGGACAGAAAGGGCAACGGAAAGTTGCTTCCATAAGAGTGTTTCGAGAATTCACTGTACAACCTATTTAAACGTACATTAAGCTCCGGAATGAAACTAGTTTTTATATGTTGTATAAAACAGGTCGAACTAAGTTGATCGATGCATTCTTTTCTTGTCAATCCACGTCAAAAATCTTTATCCAAAACTATCTATAATTTTGCAGACACAAAATTTTCAAACTACTACTTACAAACAACACAATAACCTTAAAAAATTATCTATATCAGATGGGATTTGAACCAAAGATCTCCCGGTTGGTAGAATTGACGAACGATTTTCGCACGCTAACGGGTTCGGCCGCGGTCTCCACGACTTAAATTTAAAAACTGTGGCTTATTTTGACTTAATGACTAACTTTTGCATAATATTTTCACCACAAAGTATTTGGATGTCTCTATCCATGTTCTTGAACCTATCTTTAGCATTGTCAAAAGCCTTTTTTCTAGTCATAGTCATTTTTCCTGTCCTCGACCAAATCCTTTGCGTTTCATTCTCCAAAACCTTTTTCCTAGTTCTTATCAATATCTTGACCCTAATTTTTCCTTGATTCTTGACCTAATTCATAACAAAATTCTTGTTAAAATCCTTATCTTTATCTTTATTCAGTTCCGTTTCAAAAGTCTTTGTCTGAATTTTTGTATTAATCTTTGTTCAGTTTCTTGTTCTTATCATTGGCCTTAATACTTCTCCATATTCTTACCCTAATCTTTGTCCAAATACTTGTACTTAATCTTATCCTATTTCTAATCTTCGTTCTTATTCTTTTTCAAATTCATGACCTTGAGCAGTTCTATATCAAAATCTTTTTCCGAATCCTTATTATATTTCTTGTTCAATTTCTTATCCTTGAACTTATTTAAATTCATGTCCCTTTATCCAAATCCTTTTCTAAGTTCTGGTCCTAATTCTTTTCTGAATTTTTATCTTATTTGTTGTCCTAAAGTGTCTTTTAGCTTTCCTCCAGATCCTCGTTTTTATACTTTTTTTTTATTTTGACTTTTGTGTTTTTCATTTTTGTTTTTTTTTAATTTGTTTGTTCTTATGTTTATGTTTGTGTTTTTATTTGTAATTTTTCGTTTGGTTTTTGTTTTTTTTTTGTGTTTATGTTAATGTTAATGTTAATGTTAATGTTAATGTTAATGTTAATGTTAATGTTACTGTTAATGTTAATGTTAATCTTAATGTTAATGTTAATGTAAATGTAAATGTTAATGTTAATGTAAACGTAAATGTTAATGTTAATGTTAATGTAAATGTTAATGTTAATGTTAATGTTAATGTTAATGTTAATGTTAATGTTAATGTTAATGTTAATGTTAATGTTAATGTTAGTGTAAATGTTAATGTTAATGTTAATGTTAATGTTAATGTTAATGTTAATCTTAATGTTAATCTTAATGTTAATGTTAATGTTAATGTTAATGTTAATGTAAATGTTAATGTAAATGTTAATGTTAATGTTAATGTTAATGTAAATGTAAATGTTAATGTTAATGTTAATGTTAATGTAAATGTTAATGTTAATGTTAATGTTAATGTAAATGTAAATGTTAATGTTAATGTTAATGTTAATGTTAATGTAAATGTTAATGTTAATGTTAATGTTAACGTTAATGTTAATGTTAATGTTAATGTTAATGTTAATGTTAATGTTAATGTTAATGTTAATGTTAATGTTAATGTTAATGTTAATGTTAATGTTAATCTTAATGTTAATGTTAATGTTAATGTTAATGTTAATGTTAATGTTAATGTTAATGTTAATGTTAATGTTAGTGTTAATGTTAATGTTAATGTTAATGTTAATGTTAATGTTAATGTTAATGTTAATGTTAATGTTAATGTTAATGTTAATGTTATTGTTATTGTTACTGTTAATGTTAATGTTAATGTTAATGTTAATGTTAAATTTAATGTTAATGTTAGAGTTACTGTTAATGTTAATCTATATGTAAATGTTAGTGTTACTGTTAATGTTCATGTTAAAGCTAGTGCTAATGTTTATGTCAATGTCAATGTCAATGTCAATGTTAATGTTAATGATAATGTGAATGTTAATGTTAATGTTAATGTGAATGTTAATGTTAATGTTAATGTTAATGTTAATGTTTATGTTAATGTTAATGTTAATGTTAATGTTAATGTTAATGTTAATGTTAATGTTAATGTTAATGTTAATGTAAATGTTAATGTTAATGTTAATGTTAATGTTAATGTTAATGTTAATGTTAATGTTAATGTTAATGTTAATGTTAATGTTAATGTTAATGTTAATGTTAATGTTAATGTTAATGTTAATGTTAATGTTAATGTTAATGTTAATGTTAATGTTAATGTTGGTGTTTATGTTAATGTTACTGTTAATGTTAATGCTAATGCTAATGTTAATGTAAATGTCAATGTCAATGTTAATGTTAATGCTAATGTAATGTTAATGTTTATCTCAATGTTAATGTTAATGTTTATGTTTATGTTTATGTTTATGTGTATGTTTATGTTATGTTTATGTTTATGATTATGTTTATGTGTATGTGTATATTTATGTTTATGTTTATGTTTATGTGTATGTTTATGTTTATGTTTATGTTTATGTTTATGTTTATGTTTATGTTTATGTTTATGTTTATGTTTATGTTTATGTTTATGTTTATTTTTATGTTAATGTTATTTTTATGTTTATGTTTATGTTTACGTTTATGTTTATGTTATGTTTATGTTTACGTTTCTGTTTATGTGTATGTTAATGTTTATATTTATGTTTGTGTTTATGTTTATGTTTATGTTTACGTTTATGTTTTTGTTTATGTTTATGTTAATGTTAATGTTTATGTTTATGTTTATGTCCATGTGCATGTTTATGTTTATGTTTATGTTTATGTCTATGTTTATGTTATGTTTCTGTTTATGTTTATGTTTATGTTTATGTTTACGTTAAGTTTATGTTTATGTTTATGTTTATGTTTTTGTTTATGTTTATGTTTATGTTTATGTTTATGTTTATATTAATGTTTTTTTAGTTTTAGTTTTTGTTTTTATGTTTGTTTTTGTTTTTGTTTTTTTTATTTTTGTTTTTATTTTTATTTTTCTTTTTAGTTTTCTTTTTAGTTTTCTTTGTATTTTTATGTTCATTTTTGTTTTTGTTTCTGTTTGGTGCGATTTATGGCATGTTGGTATCATTGGATTTTATTTCTAGCGAAATTCGGAAAGAGACACCGTTACCATCAATGGTCCTCGGTATGGAGCGATGTCGTGGCCAGAGCTCGACATCATCGATGTATTCAAGCTGTGGTTCCGACAAGACAACACTTAATGCCATACAAGCAACGCAAGATTCGAAGTGGTGAAGGAGAAATTTGGCGACTGGGTTATCTCACAGCAAGCGTTCATTAATTGGCCGCCGCAATCATGCGACTTGACACCCTTTGATACTATTTTGTGGGGTTACGACAAGTCCTTAGTATACGCAAATGAGCCAACCACTCTGAACTATTTTCGGATTAACGCCGCACATATTGGACCGAGTCATCAAAAATTGGACCAACCGCTTGAAACCCTGCCAGCGAAGCAGTTTCTTTTTTTTCCTATCGTTATTATTTGGTCCCCCTTTACTATACTTTTTATCAAAACTTAGCGAGTATAAATTTCATGCAACGCCATTGCATTTTTGTAACAATGTCTATTCCAACTTTTTGGAAAATATGTGCAAAGAAATTTAACGTTGTCACGTCAAAAATTTTAAGATAACAGAAAATAATTTTCGTGGGCTAAATAAAAGCTATGGGTTAATGTATTTTAAAACCATCCTAAGGAACACAATTTGCACCTATACAACTCATAATATTTTTATGGGTCGTTCATTATGACGAATTAAAGTAACCATAGAGGCACCAGAAAAAAAAGGAACGATTGAAGAAAATTAAATTAAAAATAGGCGCGTAATTGCGAATCAGTCCGTCGACCGATTAAAATTATTTACTCATTTATTACTTACTTCGAAAGTGGAACCCCGTTAGGCTTATTTATGAATTCCTCATGATGCAGCACCGAATCATTCCATGGCACTTCGAGGAATTGCAAAATTTTACGCATCCATTCCTCGGGATGTAACACAAGCTGTTCGTAATAAACCTGCAAGCGATAAAAAATATTAAATAATTTGCGTAATTCATTAATTTACAAACAACCAAAAACATAAAAAACACACACACACATGAAATGTTTAAAAACAATTAAGTTGTAATGCGGCAGAAAAAAGTGTTAAAATCGGAGTATAAAGAAGTTAATCGCACAAAATCTGTCGCATTCGAAATTCAATTAAAATATTTTTGATGCAAAAGTGAGGAGCCAGGACAATATGTCCGTGGCAACAAAAGCAATAACAATAACATACACAAAAACAACGACAACAACAACTACAACAATGGCAGAAAAGGCAATTATTATGGCTAGTTACCGATGCAATAACAACAACGACAACAACAACAACAACAATGGTTTATTTTTTAATTATAAATAAAGGACATATTTTGTGGTCTTATAGCTGCCGTGTGTGGCAAAATAATTAATATGCAGATAGATGGTTTTGTTAATAATGAAAAATAATGACACAGCATCATTTACAAAAAAAAGTTATGGTGTGAAAAATTTAAATAATTGAAAAGTTTGCATAACTTTTGGGATTAAAAATTAAGTCGTTATTTTATGGTTTTTAACATGCTGCACGATTAAAAAAAAAAAATTAAATAAAAATAAATTGATTGCATTGCGTACTCACCATCATGCAGCGCTGTTTGCCAATTTCTCTGCATTGTTCGTGCATCACTTCGATGGCATGGTTCCACTTTTGCATGCACTGGCGATAGCTTGTCAAATCAAATCCCGTTATTGTTACCTTGCGCGAAATAATCGAATGCACTGTGGCACGCCCATCGCGCACCATAAAAAGAAATTTCGCCTAAAAGCAAACAATGAAAATTCAAAATGAAAAAGGACTCCGCTGTGCAGCTGAGCTGCGAGGAAGAGCAGATTGTGGATGGAAAAATAAAAATGCAAGAATTGTTAACGACGTGCAGACAACGACAGTGACAGTGAAAGAATCAGACTCAAAAAAGTCGAGTCAATCATAAAAATCGTTAAGCTACTGGCACTTCTTCTGCACGGCCGCTCTTTTTGTCTCGTGTATTTTTATTTCCCTCCCACACACTATTATTACATTTGGAAATAGTTCTATCACATAGGTGCCCATTTTTAACGTCAGCGGATCCTTGTTACACAGCCTGGGCGCCGGTTCACCATGCTTGGCAATGATTTCGAGGCAAAACTGTGCGATGGCGCTGTTCATGACCTCTTTCGTGATGCCCGCCTCTTGCAGTCGCAGCGACTCCTTCTCCGATTTGAGCCAGTGTGAACGTAATTGCAAAATACGTGGTATCACGCGCGTCTCTTGGCCACATCTGCAAGTAGATAAGCAGAGAGAAGGAAGTGATGAAAATAACTTCAAGTGAGGGAGATGAAGAAAGTTGATGAAGTGTTGCACTGATGACAAAAATGTACACTTTAAAGACGTGGCTGCAGTCTGTCGTAGTAAAAAAAAAGTTGTAATATTGAGTATAAAGTCAATTGTCGTCCTTTTGTTTGTTTGTCAGGTTGTTAGTTAAGACTATTTGAGGGGAGCTGATTTATGTTAGTACAAACATTTGCATAATTTTCAAAGCTAACAACTTGGTAAAAGTGTTGCATTCTTGTAGAGCTTAACGGTAATGATCGTTTGAAAATTACAAAATTTTAGATAGCGAAGTTTCAACATAAAAACCAGCAGGGTTTGTAAAAAAAAATTTTTTTTGAGTTTTGTTATTTTATGATTTTTTGTATATTTATTCCCTACACCTGAACAGGGGAGCTTCAAGGGTGGGCTGGAGAGGGTTAATATGTATCACCGACCTCCATTACTTTTGCAAAGGGAACATTTTTCTCTTCGGGACCTATTCCCACCGACCACTCCTTAGGGAGCTCCCATACAAATTTCATGATTTTTGTTTATTTATTCCCTACACCTGCACAGGGGGGCTTTAAGAGAGGACCGGAGAGGGTAAATATGTATGACCGACCCCCATTATTTTTGCTAATATACAAATTTTCCCTACACCTGAACAGAGGGGCTTTAAGGGAGTGCCGGAGAGGGTTAATATGTGTGACCGACCCCCATTATTTTTGCAAAAGGACAATTTTTCTCTTGGGGACCTATTCCCCTACCACTCCTTAAGGGGGGCTAATATACAAATTTTATGATTTGTGTGTATTTATTCCCTACACCTAAACAGAGGGGCTTTAAGGGAGGGCCGGAGAGGGTTAATATGTGTGACCAACCCCCATTACTTTTGCAAAAGGAAAATTTTTCCCCCGGGGACCTTTTCCCTCCGACCACTACTTAGGGGGGCTCCCATACCAATTTGATGATTTTTGTGTATTTATTCCCTACACCTGAACAAGGGGGCTTTAAGGGAGGGCCGGAGAGGGTTAGTATGTATGACCGATCCCCATTACTTTTACAAAAGAAACATTTTTACTTTGGGGACCTATTCCCCTACCACTCCTTATGGGGGCTGTCATACAAATTTGATGATTTTTGTATATTTACTCCCTACACCTGAACAGGGGGCTCTAAGAGGGGGCTGTAGAGGGTTAATATGTATGACCAACCCCCATTACTTTTGCAAAAGGAACATTTTTCTATCGGGGACCTATTCCCTCCGACCACTCCTTAGGGGGGCTGCCATACAAATTTTATGATTTTTGTATATTTATTCCCTACACATGAACAGGGGGGGCTTTAAGGGTGGACTGGAGAGGGTTAGTATGTATCATAAAACTATGTGATATGTAGAATTTTGTATCAAAAACATAAAGCTATAAGGAAAATAAATGCAATACAGAAATATACTCTGTGTACTCTTTTTTTATTCTTAAAAGTTTGAAATATACTTTAAAATGTTGTACTTTACAACTCTGTTACTTAGCAGTAGTCAGTGTTTGTCTTTTTGTTTAAGGTAGATGTTTTCAATATGAATATCAAAGATATACTCCAAATGCTTCGAATTTTGATGGCAATATTATAATTACTCGATGTATGAACTATGCAGTTGAAAAGCTACTGTGTCCATGCTATATTATAATTATTTAATTTTGCGTAACACTATGCTAAAAACACGCCGAAGCGTTTCGCGGCGAAGTGTTTCATCGGCGAATTCATTCAACGGTTTTAATCCCTATGGCGGCTAAGGAAGTTTCACTTCAAAAATTCTGACGTGAGCATGAAAAACGACGATACACGTGCATTTTTATTTCCCCCCCTTTCCGAAAAAGTATATTTAGTTCATAGGACAGAACAAAACCTCATTTTTGTAACGCGGTGTGTCGCCTTGGATCGACATTCGACTATTTAAGAATTGTTTTTTTTTTTTTGTATTCTTATTGAAAACATTTTTTTCTTTCTTCGATTTCACTTTCTTCACATGCTCTGTTACTTTTACTTTCAAAGCTATTCGATATCAAAAATTTGGCTTATAGCTATATGCCAGACCCTTTTGTCCAATGCCAGTCTCAGTAACCTATTTCCCATATTCTACTTTCTAGTAGAAGGATATCACCAAGTGGAAACTCTATATTGAGTTTCATTTTTATACGGCATTTAGTTCCAAAGTTATTCGATATACAAACTTTGAACTGCATAGGTGGTGCCACGCCACCTTGTCTAATGCTCGTTCAATTTTTCCAGTCGAAGAACACGACTAAATAGGAAGTTCCTACCAAGTTTCATTGATTTGTGACTTATAGTTTGAAAGTTATACTGAAAATTTTGACTGCTGAAAAGTGCCACGCCCTTATTTAAACGCCCATAAAATGTAACCAGTGGAATAGTACGTTTGATTTGAGGTCGAATACGGATTTCCGAGGTTGGAAAAAAAAAAAAACTGGACACAACTATGATAAATATACGTAGAGCAAAGTGGTTTTCGTAATTCAGATTTGGAAAGATTTGGTTTGAAAAATCCGAAATGTTACCATAAACTCAAAATTGTCAAAATGGCGTATGGGGCACATGAATTCCCGGCCGACGACATGTCATAAGTCCCACCTACTTTAAAGATTTCGAGACCAGTGCGAGCCTCAAGTTGGGAATTTATTTCTTTCTACGCAGGTAGGGGGTTGGTTGTTTTCCAGGCATAGTTAATGGAAATTCAGACCAGAAAAACATAACCGGGCCTTGACAGCCCCTTAAAAACAGCGCTGAATTTTTCATACAAATGTCTGTCACAACTTCAGACTAGAAGTCTGACCTAAGTCAATTCAAGTTAAAAGGCCATCTCATCCACAAATTTCTCTACCACTAACTTCAATTCGAAAATATTGATGATCTTTCAATATCAGCTGATTAGAAATCAGGGTATAAAATCCAGAAAGGTTAAAGTGTAGGACAATGGCCTGGCCAGAAAGGTTAAGTGTAGAGGTCGAACTCGGGACCTCTGAGGTGGCAGCCGAGCATGCTATCTATTCGACTTTCAAGGCTGCCTATCTGCCTTACCTAAAAATTTTTTTAATACATTTTGGAAAAAACTTCAAATCTGTGTTCTGAAGACTTTAATTTTAGTTAAATTTCAGTCATTTATTTAGGTACCTACCACTTATTTCGTCATCACTTCTACTGAGGCGAACTAACAAACTTAATTCGAGACTTAAAAGCCATCAAATCGATTCGAAGTTGTTGTTGTTCTTGCAAGTTGCAAACAATTCTTGCGTTTCTTTTTTATATTTATGTCATGGCCATTATAGTTGGTTCGAAAAATTAAATAAGCTTTTTAGTACATAAATTGATTAAAAGTATGTTAATGAAAAATTTATTGATGTCAGTTTTCTGTTCACGACTTACTTTAAATCGTTACAGCGGCAAATTTTATGGAACACAAGCAGCAGATTTTACCTGTTTTCGCAAACTAATTTTATTTTATTTTTTTTATTTTTTTTTTCTTGACTTTACCTATGCCGCTGCAAAGTATTTTATCAACTTTTTTCAAAAAAGTTTTTGCATTTAATGCAATTTGAATACTTCTCTAGACGGAGTAAACTTAGTGCTTTTTGCGCGCGGAAAGGCGTAAATTTTTTATTTTTTTTTCTCATTTTAACTACTGGCCTTCTTTCGTTGGTGCTTACTGTGAGGCTATTTTTGCTGTAATCGCGAAAAGTCCAACTTTCTTGAAGTGAGAGAGTTCTAGAATAGTTAAAGCTGATAAAGAATTTTTTTCTTTCTTTAATTTGGTTGAGGAAACGTAGATTTAGAGACGGTATTCAAGCAAATTAATTCGATCCTTTAAATTGCAGTGAAATAAAAACGTGGATAACTTGATTTTTTTATTTCTAACAAAAAAAAAAGAATTCTTGATAAAATTTTTCAAACATGAAAATAATAGTCAATAGTCGATATGAAACTTGATATGACATGCAAATTTGAATGAAAGTCACGAAAAAAAAAACCAACTCATAAATAACGAGCACAAAATGTGGCATTCTCAGAACAGGGTTGCCAACATGACGATTATATTCAATAATGAAGTCAACAATTATTGTAAAAACAATTAATTTCCTACAGAGATTATATTTGCTTGTGTGTTTTTACAACCAATAAAAAAAAAGCTTTACCTTCTGATTAAAAAATTCTTCAATTCAACAGAATTCTTCAATAAAATGAAAACGGCTCAATTATTCATCGATATTCATTTTTATTTCTTTCAAAGTAATCTCCATACACATATATAAGTAAACAAATCACATATGACAGCGCTTCCTCCAATCTTGAAAACAATTTTTACCTCAATGGTATCAAAACACTTTCTGCGATCGTTGACACAGAGGCCACGCACTTTAACCAACTACGCCACGGACGCCATCAAACTTAACTAAACTCAACTTTATTTCTGTGTTTATCAAAACTGAATTTGATAAATCCCTAAAAATATGCTAATGTTCTTATAAAAAGGCACGTTCAGTTGCAACTTGTACAATTTTGTGGTGAGAAATTTCAAAAACAGCTGTTTGTTTCTGCAATTTACTATTTGCGTATATCAGCTGTTCTCTGTTTTCATACAAAAAAGTTTAAGCGGTGCTCGCCAAACTCCCATGCATTTTCAGTTCGTAAAGCTCGTATAAATTGATGCGTACGACAACAGCTGATTTACACACTCGTAATCTGCAGGGTTTATTCATGTAATGGGGTATACAAATTTGGGCAAATACGAATCAGAGACCTGCAATTATTCTTTTTGTTTCTGTCATGGGTTGACTAACAGAAGAAAAAATATTAGTGGATTTAAGTCAAAGAAGAACTTGCACTCATATTCACTCATACTCGTTCGCTCACGGCACACATAGCAACAATGAATAAGTTATTTGCTGATATGAACCGGTGCAGTGCTCAATTCTCTCATTGAGTCAATGTATTTATTTTGCGTACCGTAATGACTCACAACACCAATAAAAACCATCAGTTCAGTGAAATTACTTAAGTACTTAGAATAACTTTTAGTTCAGCTTTCTTGTTATTTGAATTTTTTTGAAACAAAATAATTGTTTTGCAAATAGCATTAAGCTGGAAGTTCATTCACATCACTTGCATATGCGTCTGTCTACTCGCTGTTGCAGTTTACGCAAGAAAATTATGGCAGACTTTAATGAATGCGTTTTACGTTCAGAGTAAGCAGGGCTACAAAATTATAAAAAATTTGATATATTTTATATATGATATTTTTTCCGTTTTTACACACAAATACATAAAATGTATTCATTTATAATTAAAAAGATCTTAGATCCTGAATATAAAAAAGTTCTTTTGAGAAATTAACAATGAAAAAATTGTATACATTTTTAATTATTAAAATTTATTTACAAGTGCCATCCCTAAAAGAAATAAGCTTCTAACACGTTTCTTTTATTTGTTCTCTTTGTTCGTTATAAGTAACGAGTTGTCAAAAAACGCAAATTAATAGCGTTTTTGCGTAAATTGCATTTTTCCAACGTTACGCCCGTATGCATTCGTTGGCATTAAACTCTCTCATAAGCTTTCACATATTTCTATTGCTTTACGTTCAGCGAGTATACGGACGCATATGTAAATGCAGTGCATGAACTTCCAGCTTAAGGCATAATACAAAATAATACTTAACTCATTCTTTTTCTCACACGAAAAAGTTAACAAATCAGCAAAAAGAATAAGTAAAGGCAAAACACAAAATAACATTCAACTCACTCATACTTATTTTTCTCTTACATGAAGAAGTGAGTCACATAAGATCATAAACCCAGAACCAATAGAGTAATAATTTGTCGTCACACATGTGTGTAGAAGTACTATGAGTATTTTTTGGTTTTGGTGGGAATGAGTCAAAGTATTTTGTTGAGTTGGTATAAATATACACTTGCACCCATGGTATAATAATTACAAGGTATGTAGCACTGACAGTTGCATGAGAAACCATCTCCTGTCAAAAAATATACTCAAAAAGAGAGCGCTCAAATTTGAAAACACAAACAATGTTGCAAACGTTGAAGTGAAAAAAAAACAACAACTTCAGTAGCTGCAAATTCATTTTCACAAACAGCTGTTTTTGACAGAAGATGTTTTCTTGTAGAAGAGAAAAAAACAGTTGTTAATGCTACCTTGTATTGTTATACCATGACTTGCACCAATAGTCATGGCTCAAGACTTAAGTATACTAATTTCATTAGTACGAGTACTCATTGCAGATCTCTGTTCGGCACATTGTATTTTGGTTCATATCATGAAACAAAACATATGAGTTTCTATTGTTATTGTTTTGGTGATGGTGATGTTAATGGTGATGGTGATAGCGATGGTGATGGTGATGGTGATGGATGGTGATGGTGATGGTGATGGTGATGGTGATGGTGATGGTGATGGTAATGATGATGGTGATGGTTATGGTGATGGTGATGGTGATGGTGATGGTGATGGTGATGGTGATGGTGATGTCGATGGAGATAGTGATGGTGATGGTGATGGTGATGGTGATGGTAATAGTGATGGTGATGGTAATAGTGGTGGTGATGGTGATGATAATGGTGACGGTGATGGTGATGGTGATAGTGATTGTGATGGTAATGATTATGGTGATTGTGATGTCGATGGTGATGGTGATGGTGATGGTGATGATGAAGTGAATAAAGTTAAATTTTAAAACACATATTCCAAAAGATGTACTAATTTGTATCATCATCAACACATTTTATTGTTTTTTTTTTGTTTTAAATTCATTGATTTATAATTATATTCAAAATCGATTTTTACAAAAAAGCGGAATTTATCTTTTCATAGTTTTTAAGACAATGATCCAAGCCTATCAATTAAAAAAACCGGCGTTAGTAATTTTAATGTTACTAGTATCGCCTGTGGTCGAAATTCGACCATATCAAAATCCATTTTTCTTTTAGTTAAGTAAAGTAAAAATAAGTTTGCTGTATCGTGGACACGTCCGTGGCGTAGTTGGTTAAAGTGCGTGGCCGCTATGTCAAAGAACTTTGGAAACCCAGGTTCGAACCCCAGCAGCGACAAAAAATCATTTGAATTAAAATAATTTTTCTGTATGGCCGCCACCTCTCTGCAGACAATGGCAAACCTCAGAGAGTAATCAAAATGCCATGTAAAGCTTCTTGAGAACGAGAACTTTCCGTTCATCACCGTTCGGAGTCGGCGTTAAGCATGTAGGTCCGGTTCTCGGTCAATTGTGTACAAACTTAATAACACGCACAACACAATTGATCATAAGAAGCTAGGTCAAAGTCCTTTCAAGGGCTGAAATGGCCAGTTATTTATTTTTTTTTTTTTTATCGTGGACACATCCGTAGATTTTGACGTGTTGCTTTATTCTTGTCCTTATCCCTTTTTTGTTCCCAAACTTCTTCATTCTTATTCTTTTTAATTCATGACATTATCTTTGATCGAATCCTTTCCTTATCCTTGTCCCATTTCTTTTGTAATTGTAATCATAAATATTGTTTTAGGTATGTCTCAATCTTGTTCCTTACCCTTGTCTTAATCCTTGTCGAAGTCATCTTTCCAAGTCTTCTTCCAATCCTTGTCCAATTCTTTACTTTAATTAGTGTTGAAATTTTTGTCCTACTCGTTATCTTATTCCTGGTCCCAATCTTTGTCCAAATCCTTGCCAATTTCATCCCTTGTCTAATCATAGCCCTTGTGCTTAACCAAATCCATGTCTCATAATTGTGCAAATTTTAAGTTTAATAAATGTTTTATTCTTTTTTTTTTTTTAGTTTTGCTATTGCATTTGTAGCATTCAGGTACTTTAAGGGGTTCGGCCTTATGACATCATTAAGTTTTTTTTTTATTTTTATTATGATACGAAAAACTTCAGCTTCTATGAAATTTACCGTAGCGCCAAAAGTCATGGGATATAATTCCATGCAACGTTTTTTTATTACTGTTGCATTTTTTTCTCATGAATATTTTTTGAAAAAGAAGCAACACCAATAATGCCACTCAACTACAATTTTTGTTTGGCACAATAATGTGGAATGCGATAAGCAAAGAGAGAGAGAGAGAGAGAGAGAGAGAGAGAGAGAGAGAGAGGGAGAGACAGAGAGAGCAGCAACAACTGTTTGCAAAACTTAAAATGGAGAGAGATTCAAACTACAGCCATGGGTATGCGAATGCATATTTTTATTTTAAAATGTAATTACCACATAATTATTTACATTTTTTTGCTATTTTTATTTTTCGGCACATCTGTGGCAAATTACCTTTCCAATGATATAAGTTTCATTCCCTTTTTTTATTATAAGTATTAAAAAAGTGTACCACAACATTCGATGTTTTCGTATTAATATATAGATTATTAAATGTCTATCCATATTTGCAAAATTTGTCGTTTATGGTATTTTTTTTTTTTTGTTTTTTGTTTTCTGAAAATTCTATCTATTTTCTAAAATTACTACTCTTCGAAAATTTTTAAAAATTAGACAATTTTTACATGATGCCTTGCCTACATTTCTAATTTTTAAGCAAAAATATTTTGGATCTATCTTAATAGGAGTATTATCTTTCGAATGATACCAGATTTGTACAATTCTGAGACAAACAATTTTTTCATTTATTTTCACTGTGCAAACCACTGTGCGTTGTCACATCATATCATAAAATAGTAAATATGTTATTATTAATAATGTATTATTTTCTACAATTTACTAAAATAAGCCCTGGCAATTTTTTTTTATAAAAACAAATGTAAAAACAACAATGCCAATGGAAAGAATCACCAGCAGACCGGAGAGCTATTTCGTTGGACGCTACATAACCTCACCATCAATCTTTTGCGTTGGGATCAGAAGTAATATGAAATATTTTTGGCTCAGCAGAACGCTTCCATAGTGCATACCCTGACCTATTTCCTAGATCCTTTGATCTCGAATATATATTTTACTTTGGCTTAGCAGTGAGTAAGAGCTTTACTCTGTTTTGGCGGGTATATTCAAATAAAAATATGTGGAAACTCTAATTTTTTTAATTTTAGTATTTTTTTTTCTTTTTTTTTATATATTTTGTAAGACACACTCATGTGTGTTTTGATGTATTTGAGTGCCTAGTTTTGTGCTTCGTTACGCTTGGTTGCTTTTGCTAAGCAAATGCAAAACATTTTATTGTTGTTCAGGGCGGAAGTCCTGCCACTAGGGAAGCAGTGAGACAGCGTAAGTCTAGAAATTTACCGCATATTCTCTAACAGTATGCTTTGTACACAATGCTGATGCTCGTTTTCTTCTGTTACATAGTGCTCTTCTCAATCTTTTGGTAGATAAAAATTCTTTTGTTGGTTTTTAAAGATGTTTGCGGTTAGACTATATGGAGTTTCTATTTGAATTATATTTTTATTTTTTTTTTTTTTTGTGTTTGGAATTTTAAATATGGCTTATTTATTCAGATGCCGGCAACAATATCTTAAAGCAAAAAGTTATAATTAAAAAAAACTTCACGATAATTTTTTTAGTTCTAGTTACAAAAATTAAAATTAGTTTAAAGATTAAAGAGCCCGAGTTGTGATGAATAAATTATCGCTGCAGATTTCTGATTAACAAACCTACACCGAGAAAAAAAAAACAATTTTAAAATCACCTTAGCCGGACTTGGGTGAAAAGTATTTATATGGAAATTAAACTTATGCAACGCCGCACAGTACTTTGCGGAATAAATAAAAAGTAGGAATAAATCAAAAAATTGTAGGTTACAAATACTAACAAAACGTATATCAAATGATAGGAAATACTTTCAAGTCAGGGTTATGATGAATCCAAATTTTTTTGACGTGACGAAGTTACGTTGTACTGCTCTAGTTTCCAAAAAAGTTGAAAAATTAATTTTTTAAAAATTCATCTGCGTTTCATTGAATTGTTACTCGCTGGGTATAAGAGCTATGATTAAAAAAATAGTATGACCATAAAGGTTAATTCTTTAACTATATTAAAAAAACAAAAAAAAAATTTAATACGGCATAGGGACGTAGTGGGAGCTGCGTAAGCAACGCAACTGAAAATTTGTTACATGGAATTATTACTCGCTGAGTATTAGTGCTAGGATTAAAAATACGATACGCCAATAAAGACCTTCTGTGAGCCCTCCGAACAAAATTAGACAAAAAATTTCTGACATCATGGGGACGCTGAGAGAGCCGCTCAAAGATCGATAACGCAACATTCATGCAGCGGCGTTCATTGAATTTTTACTCAATGAGTATATAACCTACGATAAAAGTTTAAAAAGGAAAATGAAGTTTTTATACATGGCTTTACGACAAAAATAAAAAAAAATTCTGGCGTTTTCAGGTCGTGAATATAGCAGCTTATGCAACAGAAATGTAATATCGTTGCATCGAATTATTACTCACTCAGGAGGAGTACTACAGTAAATTTTGTTTTACGACAGCAGGGATGTGTTATTACGCTTCACAACTAAATTACCAAAAAAATTTAGTTGTCATGATTTCAGGGATGCAATCACATAATGCAGTAAAAATGCTACAGCCATGAAAAAACGTTGCATGGATTTTTAACTCTGTGACTACTGGTGCACCGGTAAATTTTAAGGAACGAAAACAAAGGTGAGGTCTTCGGGCATATGACAAAACTAAAAAAAAAATTTGACGGCGTGTCAAAAACACTCAGGGAACCGCATAATGTGACGCATATGCATCACTTTTGCTGGATTAATTGAAATTAGAGCACAACCACTGGGGAAGCAAAAAAAAGCTAAACGAAAAGCACCAACTCCAAATCCAACAACAACTCCAACACCAACACCAACACCAACACCAACACCAACACCAACACCAACACCAACACCAAAACCAACACCAACACCAACACCAACATCAACACCAACACCAATACCAACACCAACACCAACACCAACACCAACACCAACACCAACACCAACACCAAAACCAACACCAACACCAACACCAACATCAACATCAACATCAACATCAACATCAACATCAACATCAACATCAACATCAACATCAACATCAACATCAACATCAACATCAACATCAACATCAACATCAACATCAATATCAAAACAACATCAACATCAAAATCAACATCAACATCAACATCAACATCAATATCAACAACAACATCAACATTAAAATCAACATCAACATCAACATCAACATCAACATCAACATCAACATCAACATCAACATCAACATCAACATCAACATCAACATCAACATCAACATCAACATCAACATCAACATCAACATCAACATCAACATCAACATCAACATCAACATCAACATCATCAACATCAACATCAACATCAACATCAACATCAACATCAACATCAACATTAACAACAACAGCAAGAAACTTCGTCATGTCAAAACCTACGGGTGTGTCCACGGCACAGCCAATTCTTTTTTTTTCAATACGGGAAGTTTTAAGTAATTTACAGCCTTTTGCAGTGAAAGGTATTTTTGCGTTTTCATATTGATGAACTTTTCGATTTTGCGCATCATTCAAAGAAAAAAAAATGTTATGAGTACATTTTTCAAACAATTCGAGTGTTTTTTTTTTAATTTTCAAAAAGACTATGATAAAATTTTGGTTTTTGTATTTTATGAAAAAAAATTGGAAATTATTTTGAAAAAATTACTTAAATTTATCAAAAAATTTAAAAAATATTTTGAAAAATGTTCTATTTTTAGCAGACCAGAAAAAAAGGTTCACATACCTCCAGTTTCATTTTTATATTTTAATTTTTTTTTGATTTTTAGTCTTTCAGAAACTGTTTTCACTTTATCCGACTTCTTCCGGTCGTTTTGTAATTCGTTTTTTGAAAAATGGTCTAAAATTGATGTTTTCTCAAAAATTATTCTTTATTTTGTTGCCATATTTCTTGCGAATATTCTTACGGAAAAGAATTCAGCCAGTAAGTGTTTCTTTTGTAATGGGAGTCCAATTGAAATGAATAAATCTTAATAAATCTGCAAATATGGACTTTTACAAGTATAGGCTTTCAAATCTCCACTGCTTGATTCTCTTTTTTGAAGGTTTAATTCACATTGCGTATCGTTTGCCTTTTAAAATTTGGCTAGTTAGGCATGAAAACCATGCTGTTTTTATCGATGTGAAAAAATGTATTCAAAAGGATTTCAGAGAGAGGATGTGTCTGCTTGTAAATTACGTCAAACAGGGCCATGGCACAAGTAATGATGGTAACACGGCTAGAAAGTTCTTCGCCTATGTTGATGTTTCTGCAGAAATAACTGGTTTAAATAAAGACTTAATCCATTATATGCCACATATTATCTTGTGGCAGACAAATTAGAACAGAGGAATTTAGTAAGCTTCTAATGGACACTAGAAATTTGTATTTAGAGTGCTTCAGTTGGTACTATATGCCCAGTTCTATACGCAAAGTTTTGATGAATGGATGTGATGTCATAAAATATTTTGGTTTACCTATAGGTAATTTATTTTTAAATTTATAAAAAAATTAAAATACTAATTTAGAATTTTTTTTAACAGGAAATTTATCGAAAGAGGCGTTGATTTATCCGTTTAAATCATACGCGAAAAAGCTCACGAGAAAATTCAAATAAGGATTTTATGACTCATTTGTTGATTTTGACAGACCCTTACCTGTCATCGAACAGAAATATTAAATTCAAGAACAAGTTACATGAAGAAGACCATGTTTTCATGAACTGTATTGAGAGTGAAATAAACGAAAATATGAATGAAAAATACTCATGTGGCTTATTAATGCAGTTAAAATATTTTTTTTTTATTTTTTTTTTATTTAGTTTTATTTACTCCTATTGTATTGATTAAAAAAGAAAATACCAATACGAATACTATTTTTTTTTTTTTTTGCAAAACATATCTTTTTACATGTAGAGTAGCATTTTGTCGAAAAAGTGCATAGGATATATGCATATTTTTAAAAAAAAAAAGAAAGATATTGCCAAACGGTTTTCAATATTAAAAAGTAATAGCCTTAAACGTTTAAAATTAATTTTTTTTTACGAGTTCTATTAACTTTAACATTAAATTTAATATAGGAAAATTTGGTTTTTTTTTTAAACCTAATTTTTGGCGCAAATACTTGATGTACGTAAAATCTGATTCGATATTTAAAAACACCAATCAAAAAATCATAAATATGCAAAATTTCATAACAATAGAATGACTCCTTGTATTTTTTCTTCACTTTTGTATGGGCTCAAAGTACTGTGCGGCCGCCAAACCACAGCATAGCATTCCACCAAAAAAAGCATTAACTCTTTTTTTAACATTCCACCACATAAAGCTTTGACTTTTTGTCAACATATCACCACATAAAGCTTACACTTTTTTTTTAAATTTCACCAAATAACGCTCTAATCTTTGGTTAACGTTCCACCACATAACGCGTTCACTGTTAAGTTAACGCATAATTTCGCGTAAAAGTCCTATAAATTGCACTAATAGGTTTAACGTCTCTTGTTTAGTTTTTTTTTTTTTTTTTTGGGACCTAGGGGGACCCTTGGGATCTTTTATGGGATACCTAAAGTCGATAGTTTATTATGCTGCGACTAAAATCAGCGCATTTGAAGGTAACATTATACGTGTTTTTGAGGACATATGACCACAAATGCTTGAAAAAGTAATTGAAGACTATGTCTTTTTGCTGACATTTATCAGATACAACCGTGGTGGGCATATGCCCGAAATTGTGTTTGAAAACTAATTTTCAAAATTTATTCTCTCAATTGAGTACAAAGCAATGACTTTTTAATAAAATTCCACGATGTTGTCTTAAAATCAAAGTAAGTAGTTGACTAAAAAAAACATCCTTATATTTAAGTTTTGTATTTACATGGTGGGCCAAATACAAGTTTTAAAAAAAAAAATGCAATGAAATGAACAAAATTTAATTTTTTCCATATATTATGTCTTTATTAGTAAGAGCAAACATGCCCATTAATTACACTGAACAACAAAATCAATTTTTACCAAAATAACAAGGTTCCGACAATTGATTCTGGCGGAGGGGACAACAAAAAAATATATGTGTATCGGCGTATTTAAAGATTACGTATGAGTCTTATTTTACGGGAGGGGAGGGATTTAAGTTTCCCTCGTTTTGAACATTTTTATAGAGTATAGGAAATCATGTTAGCCTTACATATTGGGTATATGATGTGTTCTGAGGATTTATGTAAAATACTACGAGGAGGATTTATGTAAAATACTACGAGTAGTATTTATGTGGAACATTTTAACCCATTAAACTTCTCAATGTATGGGTATTTTTTGACCCTTTTGTGATAAAAGGCAAACAAGACCAATAAAACAAGTATATAACGGGTTAAAATTTATGGTTTCGGGCTGTAGCTCACGAATTGCTTGGATGATATTGGATTTAAGTGCTTGAATCGTTTCATCGGTCTTGGATTGTTGGTATAACATCGGTCTTTCACGGTTCCCCACAAAAAAAAAGTTCAAAGGGGTTAAATCGCAGCTCCGAGACGGCCAACTGACATTGCCAAAACGGCTGATAACACCATTTGGGAAGTTGGTGCGCAAAACATCGATTTTGGCATGGGCTGTGTGGCATAGCGCGCCCTCCTGCATGATCCAGAGATCGTTCAAATTAATGTCTCCAATGTCAGTAAAAAAAAGTCGGTTAACATTGCTCTGTGACGCCCAATGTTGACCGAAACGTTGTTCCCAGCCTCATTTTTGAAGAAGAATGTTGCAATGCTGCCACCACTTAACAATCCGCACCAAACTGTCACTCTCTGTGGATGCATCGGCATCTCAAAAATTATGTGCAGGTTTTCCGAGCCCCGGATACAGCAGGGGTACAGCAGGTACAGCAGGCGCGGTGGGTGCTTCGTTTCGGCTAAAACTTCTTTTCAAATAACGCACTGCTTGGGCACACATCACTCACTTTGGAAATACGTTTCCAATATTTCCCAACGTTGTTCAAGCGTAAAGCGACTCATTTCTTTCCGTGGAGGTATGATACTCACTTAATGTCAAGATTTCGAGCGGGAAATAGCTGCCAGTGTCAAAAAAACCTATGATTTAAAAAGAAACTACTAGATGGCCCACCCTGTATAAGGAATATATCTCTGTATAGCTGTGAAAGCAATCAGTAAAGTATTCCGACACAGCACATCTTCAATCCGTTTACGAAAAAATATTTCCATTTAAATTTATAAAATCCACAGAAGTAAATTCCCTTGAGAGCAACAGCATCCAGCGCCCGCATCCATTGAAGAAATGCAGATTATTTCTTTCCAATTGCTGCATATTTTCATTGCCATAACAATAAAATCAGTCGCTTAAACGTTTTACTCTTCCCAAAACAATTCGAGATAAATTCATTGTCTGCTTAGCGTTTTTTTTTTTTTTCTGTCTAAATTTGGTTCACATCAAAGTGCTTGCTTCACACGTCGTAGCTGCTGTTGTTCTATTTTATTTTTTTTTTTCTACTAGTGCTGAGCATCCTTTAGGGTATTTGTGTAAAATTTAAAAATTTTGCAAAACATATACCAGCAGATATAAAAACACACGAGTTGAGGGAAAATTTGTTATTTTTTCATTACATTATTTTATGAGTTATTGTGATGAATTTCGCGCAAGTAAAAGCGTTAGAAAAAAAAATAAAATAAAAAACTGTTTTATGTTTAAAATGATTTGATATTTTTTCTTGGGAATATATTTATTGCTGCCGCAGGATATTCGGAATTTATAACATTTTGACAGTAGATTTTATTGGATTCATAGATGATGAAGTGTCTTTGTTTTCTTTTTTTTTTTGTTTTGTTTTATGTAAGTATGAGTTTAAATTGAGTTTTTCCCACATCTTGAGAGCAAAATGAAAATGTGCCATACACACGCATCTAAAGCAAATGTTATAAAGTAATGCCATGAGTTGCTGAATTCGACAGATACATAGATGGTAACAAAGAGCTAGGCAGGGAGTGTGGCAGAATTTTTCACTGCCGCTGCTTCTACAAGAATCAGCCCCGGAGATTTATTGTCAAAGCGATACACAACTGGTTTTTGCTTTGTTTTTAAAACAAAACAACTTTTAAAGAGCTTTATAATTCAAAGCTTCAAAATCTCATCAACTCTTAACTTAAGACTGCTTTCAAAAGTTTTTATAAAAAAAAAAAAAAAAAAAAAAATGTTTTACTCTTACTTTAAAAAATCTTTAAGCCTTACTAACTTTAAAGCTTTAAAAAGCTTCAAGTCTTAAGCTAAAATCAATTTCTTCATCACTTCAATAGCCACCAAAGTTTAGGCAGTATTTGTTGGTTTTTACAGTATTTCTCAACAAAAGCAATACCGTTATTTCGCGCTGCTTCAGAATTCAATACAAAGCACTGGGTGTAGAAAAGTGCAAAAATACACTCGATAAATTGTTCTATTATTATTGAAAAATTTCGAACTTCCGGCTGCATTTCAATTGCAGCTCGTTGAAAACTCTTTGCAGACCAAAACAACAACTATACAACAATAAAAACAACAACTCAAACAATAAGTGCAAAAAAAGATGCTGCCAACTTACGTTCAAAACGATAAAAGATTCAAACAATAGCAGGTGGTTTTTCTTTTGCCTCCTTCTAACTATTTTTGCACAGCCAAAGGCAAGAATTCGCCGCCGCCATATTCAACAATAGAGCATAAAACTAGCATTCTGTGTGGAATTCGGTGCATAGCAGCAGACGTTGTGTCAGTCTTTTGCCAGCATCAAACAATCAACCAACCATTCGTCCAACATCGTAAAAACGCGCATTATAGGGAAATTTCCGTTTTAACCCATACATACATACATACAAATATGCGCATATCTACAAACATGGTGCATATGAATGCCAGACGGAAGTTAGTCATTTTTTAACCACCCCCTCACCCCGGCACCTTGCTTTTCTTTTCTTATTTTGAGCCTAACAATAAGCACCAGATCGACACACCGTCCACGTCGTTGGTGGACTGACAAAAGAAACCACCAAAACCGAACCAACAAGGACTTCCAATGGTCTGGCTTGCTGCCAGACCAGAACATTTGATGTCAAATTTTCGTTGTTTTTTTATTTGTTTTTTCTTTTTCTTCTACTGTTTTGTTGTTCGCTCCAGTTGTCTCTGTGCTGTGATGTTATGTATCGCAATGTCGATCTGTTGTTTTCTGTGTGGCTTGCTCTGTCTTTTATGCCACCATCTTTTTCATCTCTAACTCACTGTTTGCCAGTCCTTTGAGCTTAAAAATTTTCTTTTTTTTTTTTTTATTTAATATTGTGGTAATCTAGAATGTTATAACCGAATGCATCTTTTGGATAGTATTGTACAGTATTTTTGATGTTTTTATACAGGAAGGTTTAATTTTATTCCATCAAGAACCAAACCAGGTGCAGTTTTCTCCTGAAGATAGGGACATTTTTTTATCTGTCTTGCAGATAATTCGTTATGAAAAATAGGTTATCAAATAAGACGAATATCAACTAATGCTTCGTAGCTTAACCCAATTAGTTCAGTTAAACCGATCTCATAGGGTTAGTTCAGCCTAAATTACTCAGTAACAGTAACAGTAACAGTAACAATAACAATAACAGTAACAGTAACAGTAACAGTAACAGTAACAGTAACAGTAACAGTAACAGTAACAGTAACAGTAACAGTAACAGTAACAGTAACAGTAACAGTAACAGTAACAGTAACAGTAACAGTAACAGTAACAGTAACAGTAACAGTAACAGTAACAGTAACAGTAACAGTAACAGTAACAGTAACAGTAACAGTAACAGTAACAGTAACAGTAACAGTAACAGTAACAGTAACAGTAACAGTAACAGTAACAGTAACAGTAACAGTAACAGTAACAGTAACAGTAACAGTAACAGTAACAGTAACAGTAACAGTAACAGTAACAGTAACAGTAACAGTAACAGTAACAGTAACAGTAACAGTAACAGTAACAGTAACAGTAACAGTAACAGTAACAGTAACAGTAACAGTAACAGTAACAGTAACAGTAACAGTAACAGTAACAGTAACAGTAACAGTAACAGTAACAGTAACAGTAACAGTAACAGTAACAGTAACAGTAACAGTAACAGTAACAGTAACAGTAACAGTAACAGTAACAGTAACAGTAACAGTAACAGTAACAGTAACAGTAACAGTAACAGTAACAGTAACAGTAACAGTAACAGTAACAGTAACAGTAACAGTAACAGTAACAGTAACAGTAACAGTAACAGTAACAGTAACAGTAACAGTAACAGTAACAACACATTTACTTAGTAAATTATTGGGGTTTCTTGAACCCACTTTGCCTCTTTTCGCAATTCTAGATAAATAAAGTGTACTTTGTACTTTGTTGTCAAGTGTATGTTGACGAAATAGGTCTTTTCCAGCGGAAAAAGTGCGGCAGAAAAGCGGGAGTGCGAGAAAATTGAGAAGCATGACGACAGGAAATAGGCCCGAACATTTTACGAAAATATTAAATGCCTGGCCGATGATTTTAAGACCGGGGGCCTCTTCCTGTAAGGACTAAAACAAGAATCTAGTGACGAATATTCAGAGTACCGTACTGGTGTTGTGAAGGGAATACTTCTCAAGGCCTCTCAATGGTGACGCTGGCAACAATCCCGCTAATAGAGAAGATAGCCCGATAACCCTAATTGCGGAGGACAGCGTGGAAGTTCCGCTCTGAGACTATAATTAAGCCTTGGCAGCTATAGCTCGACTTAAAAAGCGGAAGCCAAAACCTTTTTTTTTTTATATATTTTTTTTTTTTTGTATCAAACATTTCCAGTGCAAAACTTATTCAGTCAAGTCGGCCTTGGTTCAGAATGGGGTATATATTAGTGGAAAGGAAGAGGCAATGAAACGAAATATTTGTGTATGTTCAAGATTAGTGAAAAGCCGTAGCTTTCGAACATGGCCAGAACGGGATTCGAACCCGGGATCTCTGGGGTGACAGTCGCCTAAGTGTGATCTGCCTAATCCACAAGAATGGCGATCCCAGCAATTTTTCATTTACTGTTCTGTCTTTAAACAGTATTAGCAGCCCACTGCACCAAGTCTGGGCATACTCCAGATTTCGACAAAGTTCAAATTTTACAACAAGAGAAAAATTGTAGGCGACTATACATGCTTAAAATACTACACATAATTAGCGTCCCTAACTATTTATGACTAAATTTTAAGACTAACACGGACAATTGCGCCCATATTTACAGACACCTAATAAGCAAAGAGCATGAAACGAACAAAAACCTAACCAAACAAGTTGTCAAGTGGTGTTTATTTTATGATAGATACTGTGTTGTTCTTTTTTTTTACCCGACTTCAAAAAGGAGGAGGTTCTCAAGTTCGTTGGTTTCTACGTTTTTTTTTTTTTATGTATGTACATTAGGGCGGGTCAAATTTTTTACCGATCAAGCGTATAGCAGAAACGTAATCTATGATGAATTCTGAGAAAATTTCCCTAAGAAACCATAGGTCTACAATCAATCCCAATATCGCGCATATCGAGGTCAAAATTTGTGTATGGATTTCATAGTTTTATATAAAATTACTGTAGAATAGTCCAAAAATGGCAAAGTATATCATTGATTTTGGGCTTGTTGAAAAGGAAATTTTGCCAGATTTCCGAATCTGAATTTATTTGAAAAATATTTTGGCTTTTAAACCAAATTTTGCCTGCCTGATATTTAAAAATTGCCAAAAATGAAAAAAATCACCGTAGAAACGTTTTGATAATTTTTAATTTTACATTTGAATTCTTCATTTTTACTATTTTATTACATTCTTCACATTTTAGTATTTAAAAAGTACACAAAACTGGAAGTAATAACCTCCGCTATACGAGTTCTTTCATACAAAAATTTTATCTCTTGACGATTTGGTTGGAATTTGTTGCGATGGAGAAGTAAGCAATACTGGTACCGTAATGGCATTCTACGAAGGTTCGAAATTGCTCTAGAAAAATCATTACATTGGTTTGTTTGCTTGCTGCATTTTAATGAACTACCTTTTCACCACTTATTTGGTGCATTGGAAAAGTCGACTACAAGCGGACCTAGAACTGCTAGCGGGGATTTGACAAAATTAATTGAAACCTGTGAACAGTTACAGGTAGTTTTATACTAATTTTAAAATAATTCGACTTTATTTTAAGTCAACCCACTTTTTGTTATAGATTGTATCTGATTTTCAACCCATTTTGTTTGGAAATATGCCTCTACCGTTAAATACTAAAGACGAACACGGTCTTTCTACAGATGTGAAGTATCTGTATCGACTAGCAAGGGCGTAAGCAGGATGAAAATTTAGGGGGGGCAAAGACCTTATAAATTTCTTTTTACCATATCTCTCATATCTTTATCCTATCTTTTTACCACATCTAGCTTCAAAGAAAAAGGAAAAACCACATATTAAAAAGGAATTACATATAGAAACTACTTTCAAAGCCATCGGTTAAACAGAAAATCTCAGGCAATGGCTCCCCTTTCCCCCATGGCTACGCCCTTATCGACTAGCCAAAGCCGTGTCTGAAGGTTTCTGTCCCGCAGATTTAGCCAGTATGAAACCTGGGCAAATAGTTCATTCTCGTTGGCTAACCAAAGGTACTAGTAGACTATTGCGACTATACGTACTACAAATTTGCCATCAACAAACTTAAAAACTTAGCAAACTATATTATGAAAGTTTATATACCAATGTACTTTAATGTAAAGTATTATAGTTCTGTTCTCTACGGCAGTGCACTGTTAGCAAAATTTATACGGTCAACGCAATATATGCCACCAAACCTTAGGCATATTGTTAACGCTGTAGTTCAAAATAATGCCTATTTCAGTCATCCAGAGAATGTTTTATTGGCAATGCTCTTTGATGATAGAAAACCGGTTCGCGAAAGAGCAATCAAGAAGATTTTTTTTTATCGAGATAAGCTTTATGATGCAACAGTATGAAGGATTTATAACAAGCATAGCATTAATTTTGATTGCTCAGACTGTGTTGCTTTGATAAACATAGATGATGACAGCATTTTATCCGAACCTCCATTCGCCGCAAACATTCCATACGAGCACATGCTAAGTTATCTAGAGTTTGAAGATTCGCCGCTGTCAGACCCACAAATTCCATCGCATATTCAGGGAACTGAGCGATTTGTTCAGATACTTTCAAGTGTTTCGCGACGCGTAATTGAAAAAAAATCGAGACGATGTTATGACAGTAGCTGCAAAAAGTCGACCTAAAATACCCCGCATTGAGAGCAATCAAGACTTATAAGTCTAAAATTACACTTTTTGCACTGATTCAATAAAAGATTTTTTGTAAATTGAAATCGTTTTATATTTGACAATATTAAAATATTAGATTGGCAATATTTGGTTTAAAAGAAAAAAAATATTTTTTTAAATGAATTCAGATTCGGAGAGCTGACAAAATTTAATTTTCAACAAGTCCAAAATCAATGATGTACGCTGCCATTTTTTGACTATTCGTCAGAATTTTTATTTAAACTATACACTTGTTTTTTAATTCATTTACAAGTTTTGACTTCGATATGCGCGATATTGGGATTGATTTTAGACCTATGGTTTCTTGGGGAAATTTACTAGGAATTTATCATAGATTACATTTCTGCTATACGCATTTTTGGTTTTTTCTCATCCGAACAAATTGACCCGCCCTACATTGTACATCGATAGCTCCTAAAGTACTTGCCCGATTGCCGTTATTCCTTCTCAACAGATAGAAACCATAAACACGGAGGTCATTTTTAAAAAAAGTGGGCGATATTCGACAAAGGGGTGTGTAAATATTAGAAAAACTATGTGTCGAATAATATTGGCACTAGCATACTGAAATTTAGCACGGAGGTCGGCACAATTATTACAAATTTTAGTCAAGAAAGTGGGCGTTATTTCACAAAGGGGTGTGGCAATATTAAAAAAATACTGTATTTGGAATAATATTCACACTAGGGTTCTCAAATAAAGTACAGAGTTAGGAACAAGTATAACATATTAGGGTCAATAAAGTGGCCGTTATTCGACAAATGGGCGTGGCATTGTAAGAATAACACTGTATCTAATATAATATTGACACTAGGGTTCTGAAATTTAGTACATGGGAGGCATAGTTATTATAAATTACTATAAAAAAAGTGGGCGTTATTCAACAAAGGGGTGTGGAAATATTATATAAATACTATATCTCAGTTAATATTTACACTAGGGTACTAATATTTGGTATGCAGGTAGGTGGGTAAGTAATCATTACAAAACTTACTAGAATTAATAAATAAAAATAAGCTTTATAAAAAATTTAAAAAATATCCATTGAATGACAACATAAAAGACCGTTACAAAAAGTTGTGTTAAGAAATCCTAATTGAAACCTCCAATGCAAAAAATGTTTTTTTTTGAAAATGAGTTTAATAAGATAAAAGGTGATGTAAGAAAGGAATGGCAACAAGTTAATACCATTTTAAACAACAAAAACAAAAGTTCCAAAATCTATAATATAGAAGTCGGCGATACAATATACACCTCTTCTTGTGAGTTGGCTAACTTCTTTAGTTCGTTTTTCTCCAAAATAGGTACAGACGTCGTTGTCAAAAATGGTCTTGCAAACTCTTCTTGTAATTTTTTAGACAGAGAAATATCAAATCCAAATAGCTTCTTTTTTGAGTCCATTTCCTCCTTTGAGATTTACAAAATATCATGTCGCTCAAGAATTCAAATTCGTGCTTAGAAAATAGTTTTTCGAGTAATTTTTCAAAGAAAATTGTTTACAATGTCACGGATGTTCTATGTCATCTATTTAATAAAAGCATATATTGTGGAATTTTTCCTGATGAGCTAAAGAAAGCTGAAGTTATTCCTCTATTTAAGAAAGGTAATAAATGATCAGTCAACAATTATAGGCCAATTTCGCTTCTGTCTACTTTTTCAAAAATTTTCGAAAAAATTGTCAAATTTAGAATAGTGAACTTTTTAAATAAATCTCAGTTTTTTAGCAACTGTCAATTCGGCTTTAGAAGAGGACTTTCTACTGAAAAAGCTCTTTTAGAATTTTGTTCAAATATTTACAACAGTCTAAATTGCAACAAGCAATCAGCAGCATTATTTGTCGATATAACGAAGGCATTCGATACTGTTGATCATAAAATCCTGCTAAAAAAACTTTTATAGAACTTTTATAGAGTTCAAAGAGTTAAAATTGAGAATACATTTAGTAATTTTGCTTGCATTAACATTGGAGTTCTTCAGGGCTCAGTCTTAGGTCCCATCCTATTTTTAGTATTTATTAATTCACTATTTTCCCAAAGCTTCTCGAGTAAAACCGTGGCATTTGCAGACGATTTGGCATGAACTTTTTCATGCGAATCGATTTTTGAGACTATTGTTGAAATTAATAATGATTTGGAAATCCTGAGGCATTGGTTTACTACACACAAACTTGTTCTAAGCGACAAAACTAAAATTATGTTTTCTAATGTGGCCGGTAAAATAATTGAAATGTATTTTCCATTCTGCTGACTGCGTAAGGTTTTTAATTAGCAATAAAGTCTGTAATGAGTCAAATTATTTGCACACCCATGACCCATCTAATACCGGCTCTACTAAGTGTGTCGCTATTAACTGTGTTAAAACGTTTAAGTATCTTGGTGTACTTCTGGACTGGAAAATGTATTGGCTTGATCATTCAGCTGCACTAAAAAAATACTTATTGGCAGCTATAAGACAGCTGTTTCACTTAAGGTCCTTTTGCTAAACAAAACTGCTCAAATGTATATACTTTGGTATTTTTCACTCCAAATTGGAATATGCCTTGCCATGTTGGGGTGGTACACACAAGAACAAAATAAATCCCTTACTTACTTTGCACAAACATGCTATTTGTATTATATGTAAAAAAACTAACAGTGAAAGTAGTTTCCCTCTTCCTTTGAAACACTTATGTTATTTTAAGTACTTAAAATGTTTTTATAAGGTCTGGTTATTTAATTAATAGATGTCATTTGAATTATAACTTGAGAATTAACAATCAAAGATTGGCGATGATTCCATCACACAATTTAAATCACTTCTTGAATTTTTTACCTCGGTTGGTCCAACACTGTTTAATTGTCTTCCGTATTTTGTTAGATGCCATCGTAATAAACATGTTTTCCTTAGGGAAGTGAAAGCTTGGCTTCTAAATAAATCCTATGAAAATATTTATACGCTTATTGATGTTATTAATTAATTATTATTTGTATTTATTCTTCAATTCATTCGTTAATTTAATTTTATATTAATTCATATTAAAACAAAAAAAAAATACCTTTTTTGCCTGTTTTATCTTGATACCAAATTTATAATGTCAGTGTAATTTTTCTTTTTATAATGTCAATGCTCTGTCTGATGACCCCATGCATTTTAAGTTTTTTACATATATATTTTATTTGTTTAGCTATCCCACATTCGTCTCTAGTTCCTTTGCGTTCTATAGAATGTGGCTTTACTATTATTGTTATAATGCTATTTAAAAAAATGAACTTTATATATGCAATTCATGTAAAAAAAATAATAATTATAATCAATAATAACAATAAAATAATAAAATAATACTAATAATAATAAAAAAAAGTGGGTGAGATTGTACATAGGGTGTGGCACTTTAAGAAAAGTACTATATATCGGTTAATATTGATACTTGGGAACTGAAATTTGGCACAGGGCTAGAAATGGAGAATACTCAACAAACTTTCAGGAATTAATAAAACAAATTTTTTAAGAACATAGTTTTCATGTTTGATATTTTCCTCAAGAATACTATTACATAAAATTTTTCATATTCTCTGAAAAGGCAGAAATAAAAACTTTTTAACAAAAAAAAAAAAAACCGACTTCAAAATTACCACAAAGTAAAAAATAATTTTAAATAACTTTTCCCATTCATTTCTTGGTCAAATTTTAAAAGTTATTTATATGTATTATAATATTGAAAATCTTATCATTTTCATTTTTTCTATTTTGTTTTATTAGCATCAATATATTAATTGCTTTTTGAACTTAAAAGCATTGAAGTCGGCGCTAATCTCTGACACACAATCATGATCTTTCCTGCACTATTTTTAACTTTTTTATTTGTGCTATGCTACCTTGGTGACACTGTAGTCATTTTAAAACTTATTTTAAAAGTAATTTTAAAAGCTTTGTGCACATAAACATTCTCACTATACAGGTTTGGGTGAGCTTGTAAAGCTCATATTGAATATGACATAGTGTGTAACAGATGCACAAATAATGCATGGAACACATTGGCTACATTCAGCGTACTCAACAATTGCCAACTGAAAGAAAAAAATCGCTAGAAAGCTTTTATATTCATAAAGTTATTAATATTTTTATGATAATAAAACAAATTAGAAAAAAAAAGGAGTTGGCTGTGTCGTGGACACACCCGTAGGTTTTGACGTGACGAAGTTTCTTGTTGTTGTTGTTAATGTTGATGTTGATGTTGATGTTGATGTTGATGTTGATGTTGATTGATGTTGATGTTGATGTTGATGTTGATGTTGATGTTGATGTTGATGTTGATGTTGATGTTGATGTTGATGTTGATGATGATGATGTTGATGTTGATGTTGATGTTGATGTTGATGTTGATGTTGATGTTGATGTTGATGTGGATGTTGATGTTGATGTTGATGTTGATGTTGATGTTGATGTTGATGTTGATGTTGATGTTGATGTTGATGTTGCTGTCACTGTTGATGTTGATATTGATATTGATGTTGATGTTGATGTTGATTTTTATGTTGATGTTGATGTTGATGTTGATGTTGATGTTGATGTTGATGTTGCTGTCACTGTTGAAGTTGATGTTGATATTGATATTGATGTTGATGTTGATGTTGATGTTGATGTTGATGTTGATGTTGATGTTGATGTTGATGTTGATGTTGATGTTGATGTTGATGTTGATGTTGATGTTGATGTTGATGTTGCTGTCACTGTTGATGTTGATATTGATATTGATGTTGATGTTGATGTTGATTTTTATGTTGATGTTGATGTTGATGTTGATGTTGATGTTGATGTTGATGTTGTTGATGTTGATGTTGATGTTGATGTTGATGTTGATGATGTTGATGTTGATGTTGATGTTGATGATGTTGATGTTGATGTTGATGTTGATGTTGATGTTGATTTTGATGTTGATGTTGATGTTGATGTTGATGTTGATGTTGATGTTGATGTTGATGTTGATGTTGATGTTGATGTTGATGTTGATGTTGATGTTGATGATGTTGATGTTGATGTTGATGTTGATGTTGATGTTGATGTTGATGTTGATGTTGATGATGTTGATGTTGATGTTGATGTTGATGTTGATGTTGATGTTGATGTTGATGTTGATGTTGATGTTGATGTTGATGTTGATGTTGATGTTGATGTTGATGTTGATGTTGATGATGTTGATGTTGATGTTGATGTTGATGTTGATGTTGATGATGTTGATGTTGATGTTGATGTTGATGTTGATGTTGATGTTGATGTTGATGTTGATGTTGATGTTGATGTTGATGATGTTGATGTTGATGTTGATGTTGATGTTGATGTTGCTGTCACTGTTGATGTTGATGTTGATATTGATATTGATGTTGATGTTGATTTTTATGTTGATGTTGATGTTGATGTTGATGTTGATGTTGATGATGTTGATGTTGATGTTGATGTTCATGTTGATGTTGATGTTGATGTTGATGTTGATGTTGATGTTGATGTTGATGTTGATGTTGTTGATGTTGATGTTGATGTTGATGTTGATGTTGATGTTGATGTTGATGTTGATGTTGATGTTGATGTTGATGTTGATGTTGATGTTGATGTTGATGTTGATGTTGATGTTGATGTTGATGTTGATGTTGATGTTGATGTTGATGTTGATGTTGATGTTGATGTTGATGTTGATGTTGATGTTGATGTTGATGTTGATGTTGATGTTGATGTTGATGTTGATGTTGATGTTGATGTTGATGTTGATGTTGATGATGTTGAGTTTGATGTTGATGCTGATGTTGATGTTGAAGTTGATGTTGATGTTGATGTTGATGTTGATGTTGATGTTGATGTTGATGTTGATGTTGATGGTGATGTTGCTGTTGATGTTGCTGTTGCTGTTGATGTTGATGTTGGTGTTGGTGTTGATGTTGGTGTTGGTGTTGGTGTTAGTGTTGGTGTTGGTGTTTGTGTTGGTGTTGGTGTTGGTGTTGGTGTTGGTGTTGGTGTTGGTGTTGGTGTTGGTGTTGGTGTTGGTGTTGGTGTTGGTGTTGAGGTTGGTGTTGGTGTTGGTGTGGTGTTGGTGTTGGTGTTGGTGTTGGTGTTGGTGTTGGTGTTGGTCTTGGTGTTGGTGTTGAGGTTGGTGTTGGTGTTGGTGTTGGTGTTGGTGTTGGTGTTGAGGTTGGTGTTGGTGTTGGTGTGGTGTTGGTGTTGGTGTTGGTGTTGGTGTCGGTGTTGGTGTTGGTGTTGGTGTTGGTGTTGGTGTTGGTGTTGGTGTTGGTGTTGATGTTGGTGTTGGTGTTGATGTTGGTGTTGGAGTTGCTGTTGAATTTGGAGTTGGTGCTTTTCTTTTAGCTTTTTTTTTGCTTCCCCATTGGTTGTGCTCTAATTTCAATTAATCCAGCAAAAGTGATGCATATGCGTCACATCAGGTGGTTCCCTGAGGGTCTTTGACACTCCGTATATTTTTTTTTTATTTTTGTCATATGCCCGAAGACCTCACCTTCGTCTTCGTTCCTTAAAATTTACCGTTGCACCAGTAGTCAGAGAGTTAAAAATTCATGCAACGTTTTTTCATGGCTTAGCATTTTTACTGCATTATGTGATTGCATCCCTGAAATCATGACAACAAGAATTTTTTTTGTAATTTAGTTGTGAAGCGTAATAACACATCCCTGCTGTCGTAAAGCAAAATTTACCGTAGCACTCCTCCTGAGTGAGTAATAATTCCATGCAACGATATTACATTTCTGTTACATAAGCTGCTATATTCACGACCTTACGATGCCGGAATTTTTTTTTTAATTTTTGTCGTAAAGCCATTTATAAAACCTTCATTTTCCTTTTTAAACTTTTATCGTAGGTTATTTACTCATTGAGTTAAAATTCAATGCAACGCCGCTGCATGAATGTTGCGTTATCGATCTTTGAGCGGCTCTCTCAGCGTCTCCATGGCGACAGAAATTTTTTGTCTAATTTTGTTGTGAGGGCTTACAGTAGGCCTTTATTGGCGTGTCGTATTTTTAATCCTAGCACTAATACTCAGCGAGTAATAATTCCATGTAACAAATTTTCAGTTGCGTTGCTTACGCAGCTCCCACTAAGTCCCTATGCCGTATTTAATTTTGTTTTTGTTTTTTTAATATAGTCAAAGAATTAACCTTTATGGTCATACTATTTTTTTAATCATAGCTCTTATACTTAGCGAGTAACAATTCAATGAAACGCAGATGAATTTTTAAAAAATTAATTTTTCAACTTTTTTGGAAACTAGAGCAGTACAACGTAACTTCGTCACGTCAAAATTAATATTTAAAATTTTTATCAAGAAATTAATGGGAAAATTTTTTTAAAATTATTTCTTACTTTGTGGTGATTTGAAGTCGGTTTTTTTTTTTTTTTTTGTTAAAAAGTTCTTATCAATAACTTGTAGGTACTCGCCTACATATGAATATGTTTTTGTTAAATTTACGTTTCTTCAACTATGCAGGTGAGAAGTCAGCTTATTAAGAAACATTTTAAGCTTCGAAACAAATTAACTTCAGATGAAAAAATATCCGGAATTTCTAATTTAAACAAACCACGCTTGAAATATTGTCAAAATGTTTTTATTTCTAGGTTGGTACATCTGTCATCTGGTGCTCAAATATCTGTTTAAGCACCATTTGCCGGCAGTTTGTGCCTGATAGCTTTGTAAGCAAGTCAGTGTTTGTTGTGTTCTGCGAATTTCGAAACTTCGAATTTAGATGAACAAAGAGTTGGTGTGAAATTTTGTTTTTCTAACAAAATATCATGTGGAGCATGGTGGAAAAATATCAGAATTATGGAGAAAAAATTCGTAGTTTATGCACCATGACAACGCACGGGCTCACACATCTCATCTTGTGCGCGACTATAGGACAAAAAACAACGTTTATACTGTTCCGGAAGCTTTGCATTCACCCACTTTATTCACGCTTTAAGTTATCACTTCGCGGTACGCATTTTAAGACGATTGAAGCGATAATGATAAATTCGCAGAAGAAGCTGAAGGTGATTCCAAAATCAGCCTATGAAAAGTTTATTCTAGATTCGAGGAAGCGTTGAAATATGTGTATAGCTTCAATGGTGATGACTTTCAAGGAAATAAAATGAATATCGATGAATAATTGAACAGTTTTCAATTTATTGAAGATTTCCATGTATTTTTTGATCAGAATGAATGCACAAATCTACTTTTAAATCTGTTAAGCTTATACAAGTAGCAGCAGCTTTTAATACGTACCATTGCATGTTAAAATTTCAAAAATTTGTTAAGCTTGTCGAAGCAATTATCGAACATACTTAAAATTATTAGCTTGATCGATTTGTGTTCTTAAATTGCATATTTATGTAAGCGGATTACAACTATGTCAAAAATGCCAACTTTTTCACCATAAAATGTCAAACTACAACAATCATTGCAACATTATGGTTTTCATCTCACTGCCAGCTTTCAAGCTTGCCAGCCTGCCTATTGTCTGCCTGGCTTTACCCCATAATGCCTGCTAACAATGCGCTTAATTATATTAATTATATATGTACGCATGTTGCATTGACAAAATGCAAACAAGTTGCAATCAATGCACGAATGAATAACTAAACGAACTATTATCGAGTGATTGAGTGAATGCCTGGATGCATGTATGAATGAATGAATGGAATGCCTTGACAAAAGGCACCACAATAACCGTTTCAACAATACGCACTAGCTAGCAACAACAAAACCAACCAGCAACAATGACAACAACTATCGTAGATCTGGTTTAAACCTCAGTCATAACCCCTTTCTAAACACTCTCGTGGGATTGAGTTGTAGCAAATGAAGCTGCAGATGATGTTAAGGACGTTGTCTTTGCTTGGGAGCCGGTTCCTTTCGACCGTAACAGGAACCGCAACAACACAGAACGGCAATTAAAATAAACGCAGAGACACTAATACACACAGACACTAATGTCAAACGAATGTATGTAAGCTAGTGTAACGTGTGCATGTGTGTTGCGTGTGTTTGTGTGTAAATGTGGGTATATGTTCAGTATGTTTAGGAGTGAGATGTGTGTTTAAACGTTAATCTGCTTGCATTAAACTGAAAATTAAATTTAATTGCATTTTGAATATGAAGTCAACATGACAGAGCTTTGTCATTTGTAGTAAAGAAAAGCTTTATGTACCTAAGCCTTTTTTTAATTTCTTTGAAAGCTCAAATTATGTTGGCGCCTGAAGTTATGTGAATACGTGTGTGCTTAAAAATTACATGCTATTATATAACTAATTTAATTTCAAGTTAATTTTGAACTATTTTTTGTATTCACCTCTGATTGTGCGAAGAGAATGTACCTATAAGACACTTTGTAGGCAAATGGTAACTGGTATGTAACTGGTATAAAATAGTAGCTGAGTATAAAGTTATATTCAAAGCAAGCTATATCGATATTACAACCGGAAAATATAAAAAATATTTTCATAAACTTCTAGTCAAATCGGATTTCTAGCGGATATCTCTTCATAATTTTTAAAAAATTGCTCTCGTTTGAAGAGCCAAAACCTTGGCATGTGTTTATCTACGACAATATCGATTTCTGTCTTTAAACCAACTTAATCTTTTTCTAGTTTTGACACATAACTAGTGGTTGTTGTCAAGTAGTTTTTGTGTATCTTTTATATAATTTATGAAATTTATCATATATAATAACGGATGTATTAGTAAGAGGTGAAGATGTTTTTTTAATATAACGAACAATTGCTTGAATATCTCATAAATTATTAAATTTTATCTTTTTATTCTTCTTCTATGTAGATATAACGGAGATTTTTTTTAGACATAGAAGTTCTTAGAGGACAGGTCGCCCTCTGTCAAATAAGTTGTCAAAGTAAACACATGTGTTTAACACTTATAAGTATTCAGTATATTTTGACAACCTTTACACTCAAGGAATTACAGAAGAATGACTCTTCAGCAACGAGAGGAGCATATGTCCAGGATGATTGAAGAGATTCTTGGAGAAGACGAATCTGATCATGACGGAGTGGATGCTGATGTTGATAGCGATGATGGTGGTGCTTTTGACATGGATGAAGATGCTTCAGATGCAGAGCAAGACAATGTAACGGTTGAAGTCTTGTCCGAAGGAGAGAGTAGCAATGATGATAATGAAATATTATATCAACTTCCCGATGCAACACATTGAAGTCAGCCATTTGTGGCTCTCGATGGAACTACAAGTATATGGGCAAAAAAAACTTCGCACCCCGCAAATACCTCCAACATAATATTCTTCGACAAAGCGGTGGTCCTCATTCCTCAACAGCAAACCTAAAGTTCATGCAAACTTTTAAATCTATTTTTACGACTGAAATGTGTGATGTTATTATAAGGGAAACAAATCGTAAGGCCAATAAACGTTTTCAGATATGGAATGAGCAAAATCATGGTTCTCGCAAAGAGTGGAAAACGCTAAATTTTGAAGAGTTTGACGCCAATTTCTGCCATGTTTGTAATGCTCAATGCCAATTTACGCAAAAATTTCAAACTGTATGATGCGGTTACATTTGATGAACATTATATCCCTATAGAGGTGAAACAAAGTTAACACAATACATACCTTCAAAACCAGCTAAATACGGCATTAAAGTTTGGTGGGTGTGTGATTCAAAAACCGGCTACTCCCTACAAGGACAGTTGTATGTTGCAAAACCACCAGGCACTAACCGAGAGGTTAACCAGGGAGAAAGAGTAGTGAGTGAGCTCGTAGAATGGTATAAAAATATTGGCCGGACAGTTGTAATGGATAACTTCTTCACATCATTACCCTTAGCAAAAAAATTAATAAGATGGAACCTTGGCCTAGTTGGTACACTAAGGAAAAATAAACCATACCAGCAGAATTTCTACCAGAAAATGATCGCTCAGTTCTCTCAACTGAATTCAGATTTCATGAAAATGTCGCAATGTGCTCTTATATTCCAAAAAAAAAAAAAAAAATAAGAACGTTGTACTTTTATCTACAATTCACTACGATAAACGAGTGGTTGGAACAAACTTTAAGCCAGAAATAATTACATATTATAATTCAACGAAAGGAGCTGTAGATACTATGGACAAAATGCTAGGCGAGTACACCACAAAGAGAAGTACTAAGAGATGGCCTCTTGCTTTTTTCTTTAATATATTAGATGTAGCTGCATTAGCGGCGCATATAATATATTCTATAAACAATCCAGCATTATCTAAATCGACGTGCACACGACGTAAAAATCTTCAACAGCTAAATTTGTGCCTTGCTATGCCATCCATACAGCGATCAGAAACACCAAATATATGCAGAAATTTCAATACAAGGAACGGGATCGAGGCAATTCATTTACGCTCAAACACAAGGTGGGCGTAAATGAGGAACCTAGAGGTAGTGGTCAGCAAATTCCAGAGGAAGTTCATGACAAAGTGGTCGTCGAAAGCAGAAGGGTAATTGCTTTCTTTGTGAGAAAAGACGTCCTACAAGAAAGAATTGCCTTGATTGCCAGAAGCCAGTCTGTGCAGAACACAGTCGAGATTTTGTTAAATGTGAAAATTGTCAATAAATTGCTTAATTCTTTAATAAAAATAAATAAAATTATTTAACCATAAGCCTTTTTTTACTTTAGACTGTTTTTTTTATATAAAACACAAGTACACACCCGGGTATGCTAGTATTGACGAGGCGTTGTAAAAACTCGTATTGACAGAAAGGTTAATGTGACAAACTTACGGAGCAATTCGCAGACATTACGCTGCGTGCAATCGTTCATCCTCTATAAGCAATATTGCTGTATTTGGAGTGAGAACAATTCTGAAGGGTACAACTACTTTTTGTGGGAGTACGTCAAGTCAATGGTCTATGCTGACAAAGCAGCTACGACTGACAAGTTGTAAACAAACATTCTCCGCGTTATTGAAGAGATAAGGCTGGCTATGCTGGAAAAAGTGGTGCATAATTGGACCGACGCACAGAGGTTTAGACCTGGCTGTTTTCTCGGATTAATTCAAAAATTTAATTTTAAGTAACCGAAAAATAGTTTATACCTACTTAAAATTCATAAAATTCTACATCACTTGCCTTATAAAGTAATGTCAAAAGTCGTCTGGTGTCCTGGAAATAAATCATTTTACTATGGAACCATCAAGTTCAGGTCATTGTGCAAATATTTTGTGAACATTTGTGTCAGAAAATGTGTGTGGAAGTATTTTTGTTTTAATTGTTTAAATTAGAGGTACAAAAAAACACATGAAATTCATAGTTTATGTGGACATATAGTTATGAGTCGTGTTCATTCGTGTCTTAATTTGTGTTTTAATTTGTATTTTCATTTAAAGATAAATCAATTTACTTCTTATGTGCAAAATTTTAGAACCAGCTTTTATCCGCTTTAGAAGTTATGCGTTTTTTAATAAAAGTAGCGCAGCACCCAATGTAGCAACAAATCACATTGTTCTCGCGGCTGCTGTTGCTTGTGTTTTCATGTAAAGCTGTAAACAATGTTTTTGTTTGTTTTAATCCGTGTGTTCTTTTAACCCTTTCAGTCTCGAAATAAATCTAGCGGCAGAATATTTTGTTAGAATGTTCAAAGGAACCACTGCCCTCTGTGAAAATGTCTAATACAAAAGCATTGTCTGTCTTTGTAGAAGCTAAGCTAACTCGACATCAATACAATGTTATATGGCAATCTGCCCCTGAGAAGTTTCCCTCATACAACAATATTCAAAATTAAAAACAAAATTTTTACCCAGAATCGAAGAGTTTTAAGATAGGCGAGACCTCCGTCGAAGTAAGTTTACGAGCTCTCCTCAATCACACTTCGGAGCGGCTGATACTACTTCAAGAAAATGTTATTGAGTCCTTAGGAAATATTGAATCGGGTTTTGTGTTATACACAAAATAGTGCTTCGATGGAAGTTCTGGCTATAGCTCATACAAACGGCTCATTCATCGGTTTTCTTAACTGCAATAGTTCCACTCAAGCTTATGTTAAAAGAACGGTTGATCTGGCAAAATCCTCGGCCGTCTTCTACTAGATTTTGTAGGCCCTTGAAGATGGAATTTATTAAAGAAAGCGCAAATGTGAAAATAAATGAAAAAAAATAGAATTGAAGAAGAAATAAATAATTTAACCTTTTCAACTGTCAAAATTTGTGAGAAATCTCTAAATGTGGTGCACAACTTAATTTTAACAATGGTAGATGGAAAGGTTTGCAATTCCATAACAGAAACCACATCAACACAAAAGTGTTACTTATGTGGCGCCACTAGTAAGGACTTCAATAAAATAGATGACATGATCCGAAGACCTGTAAATGTAGAACATTTAAGTTTCGGTCTTTCAATTCTTCATGGTTGGATAAGGTTTTTTGAATGTCTGTTGCATACAAATTACCTTTAAAAAAGTGGCAGGCTAGAACTGATTCTGAAAAGAAAATAGTAGCTGAAACAAAAAAAAAAATATTCAAAACCAATTTGGAGAGACTATGGGCTTAATAGTTGACCAACCCAAGCCTGGTTTTGGAAATTCGAATGATGGGAACACTGCAAGACGTTTCTTTCAAAATGCTGAAAAATCTGCAGAAATAACAAAAATAGATTTGAATTTAATAAAAAAAATGCACGTATTGCTTATTGTTTTGGCCAGTGCCATGAAATCCACAGTGAAAAATTTAAAATATATGCACACAACACAGGCAGACTTTTTGTTCCTCCTTGGTACCATATGACTCCCACTTTACATAAGTACTTCATACACGGACCCGAAATCGTATCCAATGCTCTTTTACCTATTGGGCAATTATCCGAAGAAGCACAAGAGGCTCGGAATAAGGATTTTAAAAATAATAGGGAATTTCATTCACGAAAATGCAGTCGTGAAAAATCGAACCAGGACATTTTTAATATGTTTCTCATAACCTCAGATCCAATTATTTGAAGCATGCGGAAGTTGCCTACAAAAAAGTTCAAAGCTTGCCAGAGGAAGCAATTGATTTAATTGTGCCTGAAGCTCTAAAAAAAACGACGATGAAGATGATAATGATGATAATTATGATGATGATGAAGATGAACATTAGGATAATTATGATATTTATTTACTAGGAGAAGATGAAAGAAATGTAATTTTTAAAATCACGAAAGGGCTTCAACATATACTTTGTAGCAGTTTTCTGAACTCTTTCTAATCTCAAAGAATGAACCGCACAAGAAGGGTTCCAAATAAAAACATCATACTGTAACCTTGATCTTACCATAGAATTGTGCAGTGTTTTTAACGAATAAGAGTCCTTAAATTCCAAACTATTTCTCCGAATTAAGGCAAGAAGAAAGTATACTTTAGGCACAATGAAATTCAAGTGTTCAACGAACGTGAACCTAGAGTCAAAAATAACTCCCAAGTCACGAATAATAACAAATTTTTTAAGTGGTAAGCCCGGCATTGAGTAATTTGTGCTTATAACATTGTTCGATTTACTGAACGAAGCATTAGAACACTTACACAGAATATTTAAAGGCAAACCGTTACGAATGCTCCAATCAGACATGTTATTAAGGTCGGATTGCAGTATGGCAGCATCACCTATATAACTGACGCTCTGAAAAAACTTTAGATCGTTTGCATATAAAAGAAATTGTGAATTACAAAAACATTTCCGTATATCATTTATAAATAAAAGGAATAACAGAGAACCAAGTATACTTCTTTGAGGAACACCGGAGGTAACTCCAAACCGATAAGATTGTATATCATTTATTGCCACATAACACAATCTACCACTTAAATAAGATTTAATCCAATTCAGGAAGGCTAAGTAACACCCCATTTTTCTCAGTTTGGCAATCAGAATAGCATGGGACACTTTATCAAACGCTTTCGAGAAATCAGTGTTGAGGGCATCAACTTGGTGACCACATTCAAAAGCAGAGATCCAAAAATTTGAAAAGAGAGCAAGATTAGCCACCGTTGTTGACCTACCAGAAACAAAGCCGTATTGTTCCGGGCACATATGCCGCTTAACAAAAAAGTATAATTTGGGTTTTATAATAGATTAAAAAAGCTTAGGTATGTTGGACATCTTCGAGAAAGGACGATAATTTGTCACATAATTTTTAGATCCACTCTTAAAGACTGGTGTAATAGATGAAATTTTCCAACAATCAATAAATGTTCCAGACAACGATTATCATTATCATTGCAAGTTATTTTAAGCAATTTAGAAAATTTATTTCGCAAATTTTTTAACTTTTTAAGACCTACAGTACACCAAGGTAATATATAAGATCTTCGTGACAGTCGAGGAATATTACCATAACAAATACTTGAAACTTGCAACTTGAAAATATCAAAGAAAATTGTGGTGTTTTGTTCATAAAATAACTCATTCCGATTTACTACCTCAAAAAGTTTCATCAAACGATCAAAATTACAAGAAATAAAGTTAAAATGGTTTTTTACTTGATAAGAGAAAATAAATTCACAAAAATCAATTTCAAGATCCAGAGGTACATGATGTACACTCGCAGGCGAAAATGGGCAAAGGCATTTTAAAAGAAATCTATATTTTTTTTTTTTTTTTTTATTTATTTATTTATTTATTTATTTCGTCTATGGATAAATTACCCTTACAGACATAAAAAAATTAAGACTATTAACAATAGAGTAATAAGTAGTAGTTTTAAAGGTATTTTAAGGCATGGAAAAATCAATTAAGTTATTATTGTACATTATGTTTACAGCCATAAGTACTCTATTAATTGGCTCATTAATGGCATAATTGGTTCTATGGCAATTAATGTAAAAATAATCATAGTTACGAAGCATACTTTGTGAAATATTAAACGATAATAATTCAAGTAACTTCTCACAGATTATGTGTCCGTTGATCAAATCATAAATGATAATACTGTGCAATAACCTTCTAGCTTCAAGAGCAGACAGTCCAATGAGCAGGCAACGCGTTCTATAGAACGGAAGAGGATTCGAAAAACTGATGGAACGTAAAGCAAATTTCAAAAATCTTTTTTGAACTTGCTCCAATTTAGTAATATGCACTGAATACAATGGGCTCCAAATAAATGAAGCGTACTCAAGGCTAGATCTTACGAGGGACGAATATAGATTTTAAATGTGTATGGGTCAGAGAAACTGGTACTATTGCGTCTAACAAATGCTAATAGGGAATATGCTTTGGGGATAATATGATTTAAATGGCAGCTAAAACTAAGGCCTGAATCAAAAAGAGTTGGCTGTACCGTGGACACACCCGTAGGTTTTGACGTGACGAAGTTTCTTGCTGTTGTTGTTAATGTTGATGTTGATGTTGATGTTGATGCTGATGTTGAAGTTGATGTTGATGTTGATATTTATGTTGATGTTGGTTTTGGTGTTGGTGTTGATGTTGATGTTGATGTTGGTATTGGTGTTGGTGTTGGTGTTGATGTTGATGTTGATGTTGATGTTGATGTTGATGTTGATGTTGATGTTGATGTTGATGTTGATGTTGATGTTGATGTTGATGTTGATGTTGATGTTGATGTTGATGTTGATGTTGATGTTGATGTTGATGTTGATGTTGATGTTGATGTTGATGTTGGTGTTGATGTTGATGTTGATGTTGGTATTGGTGTTGGTGTTGGTGTTGATGTTGGTGTTGGTGTTGGTGTTGGTGTTGGTAATGATGTTGATGTTGATGTTGGTGTTGGTGTTGGTGTTGGTGTTGGTGTTGGTGTTGGTGTTGGTGTTGGTGTTGGTGTTAGTGTTGGTGTTGGTGTTGGTGTTGGTGTTGGTGTTGGTGTTGGTGTTGGTGTTGGTGTTGGTGTTGGTGTTGGTGTTTGTATTGATGTTGGAGTTGTTGTTGGATTTGGAGTTGGTGCTTTTCGTTTAGCTTTTTTTTTGCTTCCCCATTGGTTGTGCTCTAATTTCAATTAATCCAGCAAAAGTGATGCATATGCGTCACATTAGGCGGTTATTTTGGTCATATGCCCGACCTGGCTGTAGCATTTTTACTGCATTATGTGATTGCATCCCTAAAATCATGACAACAAAATTTTTTTTGTAATTTAGTTGTGAAGCGTAATAACACATCCCTGCTGTCGTAAAACAAAATTTACTGTAGCACTCCTCCTGAGTGAGTAAAAATTCCATGCAACGATATTACATTTCTGTTACATAAGCTGCTATATTCACGACCTGGCGACGCCGGAATTTATTTTTTATTTTTGTCGTAAAGCCATGATAAAAACTTTATTTTCCTTTTTAAACTTTTATCGTAGGTTATATACTCATTGAGTAAAAATTCAATGCAACGCCGCTGCATGAATGTTGCGTTATCGATCTTTGAGCGGCTCTCTCAGCGTCCCCATGATGTCAGAAATTTTGACGTGACGAAGTTACGTTATACTGCTCTACTTTCCAAAAAAGTTGAAAAATGAATTTTTAAAAATTCATCTGCGTTTCATTAAATTGTTACTCGCTGGGTATAAAAGCTATGATTAAAAAAAGAGTATGACCGTAAAGGTTAATTCTTTGGATATATTAAAAAAAACAAAAAAAAATTTAATACGGCATAGGGACGTAGTGGGAGCTGCGTAAGCAACGCAGCTGAAAATTTGTTACATGGAATTATTACTCGCTGAGTATTAGCGCTAGGATTAAAAATACGATACGCCAATAAAGGCCTACTAGAAGCCCTCACAACAAAATTAGACAAAAAATTTCTGACATCATGGGGACGCTGAGAGAGCCGCTCAAAGATCGATAACGCAACATTCATGCAGCGGCGTTGCATTGAATTTTTACTCAATGAGTATATAACCTACGATAAAAGTTTAAAAAGGAAAATAAAGTTTTTATCATGGCTTTACGACAAAAATAAAAAATAAATTCCGGCGTCGCCAGGTCGTGAATATAGCAGCTTATGTAACAGAAATGTAATATCGTTGCATGGAATTTTTACTCACTCAGGAGGAGTGCTACAGTAAATTTTGTTTTACGACAGCAGGGATGTGTTATTACGCTTCACAACTAAATTACAAAAAAAATTTTGTTGTCATGATTTTAGGGATGCAATCACATAATGCAGTAAAAATGCTACAGCCATGAAAAAACGTTGCATGGATTTTTAACTCTGTTACTACTGGTGCAACGGTAAATTTTAAGGAACGAAAACAAAGGTGAGGTCTTCGGGCATATGACAAAAATAAAAAAAAATTTTTGACGGCGTGTCAAAAACCCCCAGGGAACCGCCTAATGTGACGCATATGCATCACTTTTGCTGGATTAATTGAAATTAGAGCACAACCAATGGGGAAGCAAAAAAAAAGCTAAACGAAAAGCACCAACTCCAAATCCAACAACAACTCCAACATCAATACAAACACCAACACCAACACCAACACCAACACCAACACCAACACCAACACCAACACCAACACTAACACCAACACCAACACCAACACCAACGCCAACACCAACACCAACACCAACACCAACACCAACACCAACACCAACACCAACACCAACACCAACATCAACATCAACATCAATACCAACACAAACACCAACACCAACACCAACACCAACACCAACACCAACACCAACACCAAGACCAACAGCAACACCAACACCAACACCAACACCAACACCAACACCAACACCAACACCAACACCAACACCAACATCAACACCAACACCAACACAAACATCAACATCAACACCAATACCAACACCAACACCATCACCAACACCAAGACCAACAGCAACACCAACACCAACACCAACACCAACACCAACACCAACACCAACACCAACACCAACACCAACACCAACACCAACACCAACACCAACACCAACACCAACACAAACACCAACACCAACACCAACACCAACACCAACATCAACATCAACATCAATACCAACACCAACACCAACACCAACATCAACATAACATCAACTTCAACATCAACATCAACATCAACATCAACATCAACACCAACATCAACACCAACATCAACATCAATACCAACACCAACACCAACACCAACACCAACATCAACATAACATCAACTTCAACATCAACATCAACATCAACATCAACATCAACATCAACATCAACATCAACATCAACATCAACATCAACATCAACATCAACATCAACATCAACATCAGCATCAAAATCAACATCAACATCAACATAACATCAATATCAACATCAACGTCAACATCAACATCAACATAACATCAATATCAACATCAACATCAACATCAACATCAACATCAACATCAACATCAACATCAACATCAACATCAACATCAACATCAACATCAACAAAAACAACGACAACGACAACAACAACAACAACAACAACAACAACAACAACAACAACAACAACAACAATAATTTAGTTAGTTATGATTTCAACAGTTTTTTCGTGGCAACCAACATTACTCACAAACAAAAAATAACATAATCAAACCGGACTATGGAACTGGAAAAGGTCTATGATATGAATTAGATAAAGACTAGGGCAAAAATTAAAGCACACCTAAAACACACCTTTCCAATCTAGGAAAGGGATTCCGTATATTTGATGAAGTCAAGAATTTTGTCATGGATTAAAACAAGAGTTTGGACATGAAATAGGAGTATAAAGAAACACCGTCACGTCAAAACCAACGGGTGTGTCGAAGATACAGCCAACTCTTTTTTTGTCTAATTTTGTTGTGAGGGCTTCCAGTAGGCCTTTATTGGCGTATCGTATTTTTAATCCTAGCGCTAATACTCAGCGAGTAATAATTCCATGTAACAAATTTTCAGCTGCGTTGCTTACGCAGCTCCCACTACGTCCCTATGCCGTATTAAATTTTTTTTTGTTTTTTTAATATAGTCAAAGAATTAACCTTTATGGTCATACTATTTTTTCAATCATAGCTCTTATACCCAGCGAGTAACAATTCAATGAAACGCAGATGAATTTTTAAAAAATTCATTTTTCAACTTTTTTGGAAACTAGAGCAGTACAACGTAACTTCGTCACGTCAAAATGACGCCTAGATCACGAATTTCAGATAACCTTACAAGCTTAGTGTTATCTAAGATATAATTACACAATAGAGGAGAATTTATCTTATAATAAGAAACAACAAAGCATTTTAAAAGGTTTAGTGATAATTGATTTAGATTAAACCAAGAAAAAACGTTTATAAGATCAGCCTGAAGACGATAAGCATCCGATTCATTTTTAACCTTATGAAATACTTTTAAGTCATCTGCATAAAGTAAAAATTGGGCATTATTAAAACATTTAGAAACATCATTTATAAAAATGACAAAGAGTAATGGTCCAAGAATGCTACCCTGAGGAACCCCTGAAGTTGCTAAAAAAGAAAGTGATTACATTTTCAATGACTACATATGAAACTCTATTTGAAAGGTAAGATCTCAACCAAGAAAGAAATGTAGAATGGAAGCCAATCTTGGCAAGCTTGAGTAGTAAGATATCATGTGATAGTTTATCAAAGGCTTTGGATATGTCGGAATAAATGACATCCAGCTGGTAGCGCTTTTCAATTGTGGTGACGCAGTAATTTGTGAAAACACTAAGATTGGTTGTAGTTGACCTACCAGAAACAAAACCATGTTGATTCGGACATTTAAAATTTTTTAATGCAGAGTACATTTTATCTTTTACCATTTTTTTCAAAGAGCTTGGAACTATTAGTTTATTTAGAGATATGTCTGTAATTTAGAACGTCATGTTTATTACCGGATTTAAAAACTGGGGTTATAAGCGAAACTTTCCATTTATCATGAAAACACCAGCATTAAGGAATTTGTTAAAAATAATGCACAAAGGTAAAGATAAAGCTTGCGCACAATTTTTTAGCAAAAAAGGACCAAGACTATCAAAGTCACATTTTACGGAGTTTTTGAGATTACCAATAGCAGTTTCCACATCAGAAAGAGTGACTGTAAGATTACCAAAACTTATACACGACTCAACATTATCAACAACATGTGAGCTGATCAGATCAGGATTACTGACAAGGTTTGATTTGAAATAATTTGCAAACCATTGTACTGTGTCATGTACAGAACATGAATTTATATCATTATAAAACGTAGAAGAAGGAATATTTGATGAACCTTTCTTAGATTGGATACAGCTCCAAAAAGATTTAGCATCGGTTTATATAGAAATTTTGTCTAAAAAATTGAATTCGCTCGAAAAGTGTTTATATTTTAATTCGCACTCAAAATTTCCAGAATTTTTAAACTCATTGATGAATTTATTGCGTAGATTCTTCAATTTTTTTTAAGCCCTAAGTGTACCAAGGGAGCTTATGGATTTTGTTTCTTAAAGGAATGTTATTTGCAAGTATATTTAAGAAATTACTTTGAAAGATATCAAAGCAGCTCCAGGTCTCTAGGCTACCAAAAAGCGACTCCCAATCAATACCATTTATGAGCCGATTTACATATAGTAACAAAATTGCAATTTTTAAAATCATAAAATTTTTGTTCAAAATTATTAATACTCAAGAATTCATAAATTTCAATATTAAAGGAAAGCGCAGAATGATGAACAGTCGAATCAGAGATAGGAAATGGACATTCAAATGGACTTAGTTATAAAAATTAAATCTAGTAATTTAGATAATTTATTAAAAATAGCATTAATTTGAACCAAATCCATACTAAAAAAATTATCGATGAGATTTATTTCATGTGCTTGGTTTACAGTTGTTGGCACGCAAGTGTTATCATCCGTTGAACAGGCCCAGTTTACATTGCTTAGATTAAAATCACCAACAACGCAGAAATTATCGGCTCCATAAATTGTAGACAATAATAAAATATTGTTGACATGAGCATCATAAATATCATGTGCACTGTTAGGCGGAATGTAAGAGGTACAGACAATCATTTTACCTTTAGGAAGCAGAATGGAGATGCAGACCTGATCAATTAATCCATCCACGGTATCTATATTGCACAAAGAGGAGCATCATTTTTTCCGTGCAATAATCAGAACTCCACCACCTCTTGAGTATCCAGTCAGAATAGGGCAGGCCCGTAGCCAGGATTTACCTAAGGGGGGGGTTTGGATAAAAAAAAAATATCGATAGTTTTTGATATCGATAAATGAAAAGGTATTTTTTAAATAATTACCAGAAAGATGGGAAAAATCAGTGGCTAGAAATGGACAATACTTTGAAAAATGCGTTTGTAAAAAATTTAATAAAGCGACAAACTTACAAAAAAACACTTTAAAACTTTTTTGTACACCAAATACATAAAAAAAAAATAGTTTACTTTTTTGTTTTTATTTTATATATTTATATGAGGTCTTCTTATTTTTTTTTTTTTTTTTTTATTAATTCTAATAAGACAGTGTCTGCTGTGACACTGCAATCTCTATGTAAGTTTAAGGATGCACACTAAGGTGGGTCACCCCATATGGAAAAAAAAAATATTTCAAAAGACCGCCCCTCATTTGAAAGCTTATGTTAAGGGGATTTTAGTAGCATACAAATTTTTTTTTATGTGGACCCGAAATCTGCCCCAAATGGTCTTTTTTGTATAACTTCATCAGTTTTTATCTGATATGAAAAAAGTATGTCGTTAGAGAGATCTCAACAAGGCCTATAATTCGTTTTAACAACATTTTTACATCCGATTCCATCTTTGACCAGATATTTCAACTTTTCGTCTTATTTCCTCAGTAACCCCAAAACTTCCATTTTTGTTTTTAAGAAAATAAAAGTTCGTAAAAAATCATTAAACTTTTGTGAAGAAACTTTTTGATTTCATTCGTAGGAAAAAAAGTTACAGCGAATTTAATTTTCGGTCAAGTTTGGCTTCGTTTTTAGGATTTAGCTTTCGGTTCATCTTCGGTTGCCTTCGTTCATCTCCGTGTTTGTTCGTTAGTCTTCGGTTCAGCTTCATTTGGTTTCGTTTTTAATACAAAGTTTCTTTTAAATCGGTCCAGTCGATCAGGCACTATGGAGTCAAATATATTTTATTACTTGAAGCCCCCTCTATCGAAAGTTTTTGAAACTTCTTATAGCCTATCTTTTAATCTTGAGTCAGGAGAATCTTTATCCTAAATGCCAACAAAATTGCTCCAGCCATTTAGTCTGCTATTTATTATTGCATATAAAAACAAATCAACAAGCAAAACAGCAACTAGAGGAAAACCACTCAACCTCACACACAAGTAAACAAAATATTTTTAATTCTAAAAACAAACTATCTCCTATACCTTGGTCAGGAGAATTGTCATTCTTTATTTCATCAAAATTTTTCAAGCCATTATATTCCAAATTAAGAGTTTTATTAAATACGTATACTTTGATTATTCTTTTTTTTTAGGAAAATGAAACTTTACAAGAAAAATCCCTAAACTTTTAGCAAGAAAGCATTTTACTTCATTCATTAAGAAAAAAGTTACAACGAATCAAAGTTTCAGTGCAAATTTTATTTTTCATTATATATTTCTATTTTTTTTCTTTTTCTTATCACTCTACTTTTAGTTTTTTATATAAAAAATCATGCTTTAAAACAGCTGGTTTGCTTTTCATAAGATGAACTTTGTACATAAGCCTGTATCCAGCATTCAATGACTTATTCTAATGTAATCGATAGCTGTTTCCCGCTGTCTTTTTCAAGCAATCGGCATTGCATTCGCTGCTGCAGTCTGTTTAACAAGTAAAGTGAATATAAAAAAGAAGAGTTGGCTGTGTCGTGGACACTACCGTAGATTTTGACGTGACGAAGTTTCTTGTTTGTTGTTAGTGTTGGTGTTGTTTTTGTTGTTGTTGTTGTTGTCGTTGTTGTTGTTGTTGTTGTTGTTGTTGTTGTTGATGTTGATGTTGATGTTGATGTTGATGTTGATGTTGATGTTGATGTTGATGTTGATGTTGATGTTGATGTTGATGTTGATGTTGATGTTGATGTAGATGTAGATGTTGATGATGATGTTGATGTTGATGTTTATGTTGATGTTGATTTTGATGTTGATATTGATGTTGATGTTGATGTTGATGTTGATGTTGATGTTGATGTTGATGTTGATTTTGATGTTGATATTGATGTTGATGTTGATGTTGATGTTGATGTTGATGTTGATGTTGATGTTGATGTTGATGTTGATGTTGATGTTGATGTTGATGTTGATGTTGATGTTGATGTTGATGTTTATGTTGATGTTGATTTTGATGTTGATATTGATGTTGATGTTGATGTTGATGTTGATGTTGATGTTGATGTTGATGTTGATGTTGATGTTGATGTTGATGTTGATGTTGATGTTGATGTTGATGTTGATGTTGATGTTGATGTTGATGTTGATGTTGATGTTGATGTTGATGTTGATGTTGATGTTGATGTTGATGTTGATGTTGATGTTGATGTTGATGTTGATGTTGATGTTGATGTTGATGTTGATGTTGATGTTGATGTTGATGTTGATGTTGATGTTGATGTTGATGTTGATGTTGTTGTTGATGTTGGTCTTGATGTTCATGTTGGTCTTGATGTTCATGTTGATGTTGATGTTTATGTTTATGTTGATGTTGATGTTGATATTGATTTTGATGTTGATGTTAATGGTTATGTTGATGTTGATGTTGATGTTGATGTTGATGTTGATATTGATGTTGGTATTGGTGTTGGTGTTGGTGTTGGTGTTGGTGTTGGTGTTGGTGTTGATGTTGGTGTTGGTGTTGGTGTTGGTGTTGGTGTTGGTTTTGGTGTTGGTGTTGGTGTTGGTTTTGGTGTTGGTGTTGGTGTTGGTGTTGGTGTTGGTGTTGGTGTTGGTGTTGGTGTTGGTGTTGGTGTTGGTGTTGGTGTTGGTGTTGGTTTTGGTGTTGGTGTTGGTGTTGGTGTTGGTGTTGGTGGTGGTGTTGGTGTTGGTGTTGGTGTTGGTGTTGGGGTTGGTGTTGGTGTTGATGTTGATATTGATGTTGGTGTTGGTGTTGGTGTTGGTGTTGGTTTTGGTGTTGGATGTTGATGTTGGTGTTGGTGTTGGTGTTGGTGTTGGTGTTGGTTTTGGTGTTGGTGTTGGTGTTGGTGTTGGTGTTGGTGTTGGTGTTGGTGTTGGTGTTGGTGTTGGTGTTGGTGATGGTGTTGGTGTTGATGTTGGTGTTGGTATTGGTGTTGGAGTTGTTGTTGGATTTGGAGTTGGTGCTTTTCGTTTAGCTTTTGTTTTTGCTTCCCCATTGGGTGTGCTCTAATTTCAATTATTCCAGCAAAAGTTATGCATATGTGTCACATTAGGCGGTTTCCTGGCAGTTTTGACACGCCGTCAAATTTTTTTTTTATTTTTGTCATATGCCCGAAGACCTCACCTTTGTTTTCGTTCCTTAAAATTTACCGTTGCACCAGTAGTCACAGAGTTAAAAATCCATGCAACGTTTTTTCATGGCTTTAGCATTTTTACTGCATTATGTGATTGCATCCCTGAAATCATGACAACAAAATTTTTTTTGTAATTTAGTTGTGAAGCGTAATAACACATCCCTGCTGTCGTAAAACAAAATTTACTGTAGCACTCCTCCTGAGTGAGTAATAATTCCATGCAACGATATTACATTTCTGTTACATAAGCTGCTATATTCACGACCTGACAACGCCGGATTTTTTTTTTATTTTTGTCGTAAAGCCATGTATAAAAACTTTATTTTCCTTTTTAAACTTTTATCGTAGGTTATATACTCATTGAGTAAAAATTCAATGCAACGCCGCTGCATGAATGTGGCGTTATCGATCTTTGAGTGGCTCTCTCAGCGTCCCCATGATGTCAGAAATTTTTTGTCTAATTTTGTTGTGAGGGCTTCCAGTAGGCCTTTATTGGCGTATCGTATTTTTAATTCTAGCACTAATACTCAGCGAGTAATAATTCCATGTAACAAATTTTCAGTTGCGTTGCTTACGCAGCTCCCACTACGTCCCTATGCCGTATTAAATTTTTTTTTTATTTTTTTAATATAGCCAAAGAATTAACCTTTACGGTCATACTATTTTTTTAATCATAGCTCTTATACCCAGCGAGTAACAATTCAATGAAACGCAGATGAATTTTTAAAAAATTCATTTTTCAACTTTTTTGGAAACTAGAGCAGTATAACGTAACTTCGTCACGTCAAAATATACATAAAATTTAATATACTTTGCAAATTTTTTGAATCTTGGGTTCGATTCTTGATTCGCGCCAAGATTTGAATTAAGGCCCAGTTTCTATTTTCTTTTATAAATTTTCGAATTTTTGTTTTTTTTTTATTATTTTCAAAAACATCCTAAGAATGTGTAAAAAAATTTCAGAATAAAATTAAAAGCCGTTTAAAACATACACCTTGTTGCAGTTCTATAAGACAGCTTGATAATTGGCTCCCATTTCTATTTGATTTCGTTTTTCTCGAAATTACATTTTTTGTAACGGCTTGCACTCTAACTCGAAAATAATATGTCCGATTAACTTAAATCTTTTTTCATTTTGTAAAATAATTGAATACGCAGTGCGTGATTTCTTGGGTGATTTCAACAAAATCAAATAAAAAAATATTTTTTCTTCTTTTTATTTCATTTATAAGGTCCAATTTCGTGTATGAAAAATGTATTATTTTTTTCTTTTATGCGGCATTTTTTTATTTTTTTTTAATTTACAATTTTTGTTGATTCACGCACAAGACAAAACTGTTATAAAATTTTGGTTTCTTGTTTTTTTTTTTTATCAAATCTCCTGAAGAGGTGATATCGTGCAAGCCGCAAGTGGCCTCTTGTTCGCGACCTCAAATTTTACGCGCTGTATAACCGTAAACATGGCTGCAAAAAAAAAATTGTTTTGATATTTAATAAAATAAAAAAAATACAGGCATTCAAGGCCTCATACAGGCCTCATCACTCATGATTATTTTTGATCATTATTTTTGGTCAAATAAATAGTCAGCAATATTCCGCGTTCTGGAGCAGTGTAGCGTAAAATTGTTTATTAACGTGTATTTCGCATGTGTTTACTACACAAATGTCAAAACAGAACTGACATTAGGGGCCAATCGCAAAAGTTATAGCATTTTCTGATAGGAGGATTACTTTTGCGCCACCTTGTAGTTCTTCATATGAATGTCAAATAAATTTAGGTGATAATTGTGAGTCTGAAATATCGCCATCGCTTATCGCCAAATTTTCATTTAAAAAGGGACAAGAAAAATTTAACAAAAAAATTATACAGATGTCGTCAACGTATAATTTAGACGACATTTTACTTTAATCAAGATTTGTCTTAGCTTTAAACCTCTTTTGTATTATTTAAAGCCATAATTTTGGAGTTGCGTTGTTTTGCTGTCAATTATTTAAAAATAAGTATACATTGAATTGAAAATTAAGTTTTGAATTTATTAATCCTTAGTGTTTATTCATTAAGTATGTTCTTTCTTCCAGAAAATGTTGGTTTTGACAAGTTTCTTAAAAAAAAAAAAAATAAATAACTGGTCATTTCAGCCCTTGAAAGGACTTTGACCTAGCTTCTTATGATCAATTGTGTTGTGCGTGTTATTAAGTTTGTACACAATTGACCGAGAAATGGACCTACAGGCTTAACGCCGACTCCTAACGGCGATGAACGTAATGTTCTTATTCTCAAGAAGCTTTACATGGCATTTTGATTACTCTCTGAGGTTTGCCATTGTCTGCAGAGAGGTGGCGGTCGTACAGAAAAATTATTTTAATTCAAATAATTTTCTGTCGCTGCTGGGGTTCGAACCCGGGTCTCCAGGTTCTTTGACATAGCGGCCACGCACTTTAACCAACTACGCCACGGACGCCACCAATTGAATGTATCGAACTTTTTTCGATACTTAAGCATGTTGATGTTTTCGCTGTTTCTGTTTGCACTGTAAGAGAAAAAAGACGAACGTGCAGCAAGTATTCGCAAATTGGCAAAGTTATATTAATGCTAATATATTATATTTTTATACTTTTTGGAAGATAAGGGGGGGCGGGGGGGGTTTAACCCTAAAATCCCCCCTTGTATACGGGCCTGGAATAGGGCATCGATCTTTACGATATACTTGAAAAATTTTAGGATCAGCCATCTCTTCATCAAAAAAATACTTATTTAGCCAAGTATTTTACTAGTATAATAACATCATAATCGCTTTCAGAACAAAAAGAGTGTATAGTATTCAGCTTAGTACGCATGCCAGATAAATTTTGAAAGTAAAATTTGAGGGAATTTTTTAAGCTAGCGGGAGTGGTTCTGATTAGTTTTGTAGCATTTACATCTGTGGCATCTTTTTGTACGACATCTTTTTTTGCGCGGAAAAATTACATTTTTTATTATAACTTTACTGAGTCTTAAAGACTTCTTTTTATCTTAACCTTACCCCCTGTGAAATCCAGGTGACGCGCCTGTTTTGAGATGCATATGTTTCATGTTTTACATTTTTAACTTTATGGCTCCGTTGTTGGGCAGAAGGATTCGGTGCAAAGTCAATAAATTTATGCATTGTAACACATTCATAATATTTTACATGTTTTTGTTGTAATATTAGCAATATTTTTGTTATTTTTTAGAGAAAATGTATTGTTTGTCACACACGTGACACAACGAAAATAATCTTTTGACAAGTAGTGAGTAAGTCATTTCTATTCAGCTGTAGGGAAAACCATTTGCTTGCATTACTTTTATTTGTTTTTTTTTAGCTAAATTCGGCAAGAATCCTATTAAGAGCGCGTGTCGGAATTTTCAGAACAAAAGACAATTCCTGGAAGCCAAAGTAGGCGTTATCTTGTTCCACGCCTAGACAACAGAGCCTGTCACATATTTTTGCAATTGTTATAAATTTCATTAGCAGAAAAGTTGAATCATTAATCATTTTGTTGTAGCACCATATCAACGGGGCAATTATCAGCAACAACTGCAACATATAAAGAAAAAAATGACAAAAAAGAAAACTACAAAAATAAATATATTCAACATGCTCTATCATCATCCATCAACATTTAGCTAGATTATTCGTCAAAATGTAACATTTTGATAATTTATCAAATGTATCTCAATGGATGGAAGAACCATCTCTTTTAAAGCCATATGTAGAATAGTTAAGTCACACCACACCGTTCAACCCCAAAGAGATGGGGCGGAGTGCCGGTTGGGTGTCAACAAAGTGGTCATGGTCGTTAGAGATGACACTGACGAGCCCTCATTTTGAGGCACAAAAAATGGAACAGTAGAATATGAAAAATTATTATTTAGTTTATTTTGGCCAAAAATTAAACGGTGTCAAAGTTGTGTTATTTAAAGTGGGGCAAGAAAATAAAAAAAAAAAAAATAAGAAAAAAGCAATTTTGTTAAATTTACGCTTTTAAAGTGGTCAGCAAAATTGAATCGAGAATTAAGCGAAGAAAAAAAAAAAAAAAGAAAAGACAAATGGGCTGTTTGCATAAAACCCAGGTGTTTTTTTTATAGTCAACTATGAAATTTTAAATAAGAAATAAAACCATTTCAATTTTTCAGTGACGCATTTTTTGCTTTCAAAGCATTTTTTTAAGAAAATTCTTAACTTTATCGCTTTGCCAAAAATTCAAATAAAAGCCGCTAGATTCATCAGCTCAAGCAGTAGTTGCAGTTAAACCAACAATTAATCAACAAACACATCATCAAAATGAAATTCTTCTTGGCTGTTCTTTTCGTTGCCGTGGCCTGCTTCAGCGCCAATGTTTTGGGTGCTGCTCTGCACGAAGCCAAACCAGCACAGCCAGAGAATCAACAATCGGCAGTAGGCGCTGAATCAGCGGATGCCATGGAGAATATGCGCTTCCGCAAATCAGCATATGGCGGCGGTAGCAGCGGTGGTTATGGTGGTGGCTCCAGCGGTGGTTATGGTGGTGGCTCCAGCGGTGGTTACGGTGGTGGTTCCAGCAGTGCTTCTATTCCAGCACCACCCTGCCCAAAGAACTACCTGTTCAGCTGTCAACCCAGCATGGTACCAGTGCCTTGCTCAGCACCACAGCAATCCTATCAAGGAGCCTACTCAGTGCCCGTGCCAGTCATTGTTAAGCCTCTAGAGCAGCCGCTGTATTAAGCAGAGCACTACATAGGAGGCAGATTGCGTTCGACACAGAATTTGGCAAAATAACTTGAGCAGCTTGAATAAATGATATAAGAAAAAAACAAAAAAACAAAATTTAAAACATGTATTCTTTATTGGCGGGCGAAATTTTTGTTAGTACTTGGGCATTTGTCGGTGGTATTCTTTAGGCAGTTTAAAGAACAACAAAAAACTGTTTTGTTTTTAAATAGGAGTACAGGGAACATTCTGATAAGAGCCAATTTCAAAATTGTTAAATTATTAAATTTTTCAAATTCTTTGCATGCTATGCTATCCCAGTTGACCCCTCGCATTATAAAATAGCAAAAACATAACAACAAAAACATCAGTTGTAAGCAAACAAAAACAACAACATAAGCCATTTCATGTGCCGTTGCTGTTAGTTAAAGTGCGCACGACAAAAAAACAAGAAACTTCAAGTGAAATAATTGTTAGAGCACAACCCAGCACTGCTGTCGGCCATCAAAAAAGCCTTGGCATAGAATTCAAATTTAATTTTTTTTCTTTTTTTTTTTATAATTCTAAAAAAGCATCGATGTAATTGAAAATCATTTAATTGAAATCAATCAATCAATACAAAAAAAGGGCAGAAAAATTTAGATTTAAAAACATTCAAATGTGCATCAATAGCTGAACTAAACGCTTATTTTGTTGCCTATTTTTAGGCTTGAATCTATATTGAGGCTTTGGCTTCAACATAAATTTAACAGCAGACGGAAGTTGTTTTGATTTTATCTATTCTTGTTAAGTATGTATTTATTTATTTTTTTTTTTTTTTGTAACTAATGCTGCTACTTATATTCTTATATTTCGGGATCTGACAACGCTAATGCCATTTGAGTCCAAATAATGTTTAATTGGAAAGTTTTAAATTGTTAAGCTTATAATTACTCACAACGTTTTGATGTACGAGCGCTTATTGTTTTGTTTACAATGCTTTTAAAATTGTATTTCAGCAAAAAAATGGAAATAACACGTGAACACTTTCGTACGATTAAGTTTTCACAACTTTCGACGTGAATTACCTCAATAAGAGTGCATCGATGAACTCAATTTTGACCTTTCAAGAAACCTCTGTTTATTGGTGGGACACAGAATTCAAGCGGGGCCGTAGTTCGCTCACTGACTAATTTCATAAAGGGCGTCGAAAATCTATTGTTGTGCCACAAATTCTTGATCGTCATGTGATAAGCCGCGATATTGAGGTATACCTGGGCATTACTTCCATCAACATACATATCATTTTACATGTGCGCACAATTGGGAAAAAAATTTGTTCAGTTTGGATTCCACATCATTTAACAAGCGCTTAAAAACAAAGCTCGTGTCGATTGGTGCAAAGAAACTCTCCAGAAAAGCGTTGAATGGTGCTTCAAAAGACGTATATAACATCGTGACTGGTGGCGAATCATGGATCTATACGTTTGAGCCTGAAAGTTAATAGACGGCGACTGTATGGTTCTTTCAAGATTAACCAAATCCAACAAAAGCTGTTTGAGTTCGGAGCATTGCGAAGCAAATAGTCGCCTGTTTCTTTCAAAAAACTATACATACATGTTGAGACGGTACCACTTTAGACACGTAGAACTGTCAATTCGGAATGGTATACAACCATTTCTTTGCCAGAAGTGTTCAATGAAATAAGGAAAACAAACAAGCACCAAAGAATTATCCTTCATCTAGACCATGTGAGCTCAGGGACATTAGCTGAAACAAAATCGTTTTTGAGCACTCATAACAGACTGAATGGGTTATCCACCGTACAGTCCTGATTTGGCACCCCATCTGCTTGTTCCCGCACATCAGGAACAAATTGCGTTGACAACGATTTTCAACGCCAGAAGTTGGTACGTTAAAAAGCTATATTTTGGAGGTATTTGAAGCGTGACAGCGTATTTTTGTTCTTGTTTTCATTCTTCTCTCCATCCTATCCTTTGTTCCCAAATTTTTGTTCTCATCATGACCCTTGTTCTTATATTTGTCCTATTAATTGTCCTTATTTTTGTCTAAATTTTTGTTTGAATCCATGTCCATGTTTGAATCTTGTCCAAAATATGGCTTTAAGTGTGCCTTTAAGTCTTTGTCCTAATCCTTGTCCTATTTCTTTTCCCAATCCTTGTCTAAATCCTTGCCCTTATCCTTGTATAATACCATGCTCTAATTTATGTTAAAGTCTTTGTCTAATGTAATCTAGTACTCCGTATGTTATTATTGGTCCAATCTATGGTCCAAATCCTTGCCCTTAACCTTTTTCTAATATTTGTCCTTATTCATATCCAAATTCTTGTCCTTATACTTATCTAAATTTAAATTATCTAATCAAATTTAAATTTTGTTTTTTTTTTTTATTTGCTTTTGCGTGGTACATTAACATTTATCTTAGCATCATCCAATATACAAGGTGGCGCAAAAATAACCTTCCGATGTTTTTTGGCTGGAATTTAAAAAAAAAATGAAAAACTTTGATTCTTCTTGTGGATTATTTTTATTTGGTCTTTTAATTTTTTTTACATCAAGTCGAGAATATGATGTCATGTAAATGGCCGCCGCCACAGTTGATTGTCATTTGAGCCCTTTTGATGGCATTTTCCAGCACTTCGGCCAAAACTTCCGGCGATAGGTCCTCACATTCTTGACGGATATTGTCTTTAAGAGCTGCAAGAGTCTGAGCTCTTAAAGAACCCGCGACTTCAAAAAGCCCCACAAAAAGAAGTCTGGAGCGGTCAAATCAGGCGATCTTGCTGGCCAGTGCAAATCGCCAAATCGGGAGATTAGGCGCCCGGGAAATGCATCCTTCAGCATATCGGTTGTGGCACGTGCAGTGTGTACCGTTGCACCGTCCTGTTGGAACTACATGTTTTCCAATCCCAATTCATCAAGTTGCGGCAAAAAGAACTCGTTGATCATTGCTCTGTAGCGCTCACCATTCACAGTAACCGTTTGGCCCGCGACGTCTTCGAAGAAAAAAGGTCCGATGACTCCTCCAGCGAAAACAGCACATCATACAGTGACTTTGAGCGGGTGTAATGGCTCTTCGTGGGTTACACGCGGATTTTCAGTGCCCCAGAAGCGTAAATTTTGCTTATTTACGTACCCGCTAAGATGGAAATGGGCGTCATCACTCATGATTATTTTTGATGAAAAATCATCTTCCTCTTGGTGGTGATTAAGGATGGCTTGAGCGTATGTTAGACGCGATTGGCGGTCAGCAGCTAACAGCTGACGCACCGTCTGAACTTTGTACGGAAACATCTTCAAATCTTGTACCAAAATTCGCTGTAAAGGCCGTCGACTGATACCAATTTGCGTGGCACGTCGTCTGGCACTTCCATGACATCCTCGGCTACAGCAGCAATATTCTCTGCAGAACGGCTACTCCGGGGTCTGCCACGCCTGGCAGCATCTCGTGTTGTGCCAGTCTCTTCGAGGCGAGCGGCTAAGCGTCGCAGTGTTTCACCAGTAGGCGTTGGACGGCCAGGAAATCTGCGGCGAAATTCACGTTGTGCCAAAGTCACCGACCGATTATTGGTCAAATAAATAGTCAGCAATATTCCGCGTTCTGGAGCAGTGTAGCGTAACATTGTTTATTAACGTGTATTTTTCATGTGTTTACTACACAAATGTCAAAACAGAATTGACATTAGGGGCCAATCGCAAAATTTATAGCATTTTCTGATAGGAGGATTACTTTTGCGCCACCTTGGATTAATGATGGATTTAGGTTACTTAAAGCTGTACTCTGAAAGGACTAATGACGCCATTCATTTCTGTTTCAATTTTATCCTGCGACCAAAAACCTCAACTTTACTGTCGTTCCATAAAATTTACCGTAGCACATATAGTCCATGAGTTTTCCAATTCTATGCAACGCTTTTTCATTATCGTTGCATTTTTACTGCATTAAGCGGTTGCCTTTGTGGTGTACTAACTCAAACATGTTTATTTTTTTTTTTTTTAAATGCTTTATAAAGTCAAAAAAAATCAATCTTTGATGTTGTTCAATAACATTTATCGTTGCATATTTTACTCAGCGAGTAATAATTCCATGCAACAATATTCAATTTTTGTTATATAAGGAGATACCTCCGCGACCTATTGACGTCATCATTTTTTCTCTTAATTTTTGTCGTAAGGCGAAGTACAAATACTTTTTTTTTGTTTTCTAAAAATTACCGTAGGGCATATACTCATCGAGCAATAATTCGATGCAACGCCACACAGTGGTTGAGCCCCATACAAAAAATGTCAATAAATTAAAGGATTCGTCGTAGAACACCAAAATTTGACAAATGAGTTTTAATTAACTGTATAAGATCATAGTCAAAAACATTTTTAAATCCGTCCACAATCACGCCTACCTCCCATGTAAGCGAAAATTTTAAACGCAGTTTTTTTTTTTGTTTTTGAGCCTTTATAAAAACAATTACGTCAAAACTCTTAAATATACGAGTTGAGTACAAACAAAAAAAAAAAAACATATCCAGCCTATTCAGCCCAACCCTATTATGAAAAATTTTCTGCTGGGAATTGTTAAAGAGAGACTCCGTTCCTAAGAAAAGTTGTGAAGTTAGAGCGACCTAGGTCAAGTCTATAGTTTGCCCCAGACGGCTTCTTTTTTCTTTTCTTTTTCTTTTCTTCTTTTTTTTTAAATTATGATATTTTTACCATTTTTTCGTCTTTTCTCCTTAATTCTACAGTGGTTAAAAATGCTTAAAAATAACTTTTTAAACAATTAATTACACCCGAAAAAAGAGGAAACTAGTTTTCTGAATATCTATGTGTTCAAAATGCCATGAGCTAGCACCATATTTTAGTATAGCCACCCTTGTGGTTTTTTAATGACTGTAACTTTCATAGGTCATCATTATGATTAAAGTTATGATTATAACATTTCATAGGTCATCAATACTACTATTATCATCATTATAATTAAAAAAAGGATAAAAGATGAGGTGAGGAGTTAAGAGCCAATTAACCTACCACCTTCCCCCCCCCCCCCCCCCTCGTTGCTTACTTCCGGAGGAAATATTGTAAGCCAAACGTGTTGGTTTGTCAAGGCGAATCGACATTGACATGATGGAACTACAGCTCTTTTGTTTTTTACATACTTTTTGGAAATGCTTGCTACAAACTAAAATTTGCGATTTTAATACAAAATCTGTGAGGCGTATGCAACAAAAAGGTAGTTCAATACTTCATTTTAAAACACGGACTCAAGAGTCGCATAACACTGTTCAACACGAAAAAAAATAACGAGGTGCTGACCACGAATTCTGATAGAGCGCTCTTTCGCTAATAATCGGTAATGAATCGCTAAAAATAAAAGTATTGATTCGTAAATGAATTGCTAAAAAGAAGAGAAGCGAATTGCTAATGAATCGCTAAAATTTAAAGAATTGATTCGTTAACGAGTCACAAAAATATTGAAAGGCCATTCGATAGGGAATCGATAGGAAAAAATTGTATCATCGTTTCAATTGGGCTAAAAACATACTCAATGAAATTTAAAAAGTGATGATTTCAATCGGTGCTTTCTTTAAGCATAAAGTCAACCTCTGATGCATTCGGAACGAAACTATTCGAAAACAATTAAAAAAACGATCCATAAACGATTCCTTAACGAATCACACCTCGCCACAATATTTATTGGGAGGAGACAAAAAAAAATATACGTGTATCGGTGTTTTTAAAGTTTACGTATGGATCTTATTTTAGGGAGGATTTAAATCTCCCATTTCTGAACATTCTTATTAGTGAATCGGCACAGGATATTATGTTATCCCTACATTTTGGGTATAGGATGTGTTCTGAGGATGAAGACTGCGATGAATATTTTTGTGGAATATTTTAACCCCATTACTTCTCAATTTATGGGTCTTTTTTGACCCTTTTATGACAAAGGGCAAAAATGACCCATCAAACAAGAAGTTTTTCATAAATAAATATAAATAAAATTAAATAAATCTTTTAAACTTAAAAAAATATTTAAACAGAATTAATAAAAAATATATTAAAATTATGCATGCATTTTTTTAAAATATCTTTCAAATATTTACTATTTGAAAATAAAACTCGCATTTAAAGAAAATTTATATAAAAATATTGAATTTAAAAAACAACATATTTAAATTCAACATTTTATTAATGGTTTTATTACTATTTAATTTTCTTCATATTCATATTTCATATTTTCTTCAAAATAAGAAGCAAAATATGCAGGTAAATGACAACCGGTGCAAGACATTTATGAGAAAATATCGAGTTATCACTCCACTCAACATAATCTTATTATGCGATCACCCATCGCACTCACAAATGCAAAAAAAACTTGAAAACCTTGCAACAAAAACTAAACGAGAACTATAAGAAACCTGTAACTGCAAGAAATAAACTGCAGGAACAGATTCCGATGCTGTTGCTGATTGTCGGCTATTTCAGTTGTATGGACTATCTGTGTAGGTGTGTGGTATAAATAGAATTTAAATACGGGAAAAAAACGAGCTGTAAGGAAAATATTTGATTTATCCACGTAAATATTTAAATAAAATTTATACTCAGGCGTGGAGAATGATAATATGCGTTATTTCCCTTAGTGTAGTTATAAGTCTTTAAATACATAAAAGTATCTAGTGAACGAAGACATTGCTGCATTAGAAATCTCAGGGTCAACGTCTTTGAACAAGTTAAGTGAGTGCTAGTGGTTCAAATCATTAACTGGTCCGTCAATAGCTTTTGAAGAATTTAGCCATTCTCTGATGTAAAGCGTTGAAAAGACAAATTCTTCTTAATTTTTAAATTTTGTCCATGTCATAGTTTAAATGTGCTCCAAATGCAAACATTTTTGCAGAATACAAAAGAATAGACATTCATCTGGCTTTATGAACCCCGCCAGGCTTATGCCAATGTGCATAGTATGAGCATAACCTCAGCACACTCTTTGTATTCTCCACGGATGTAACCTTCAGCTTGATTAAGAATGTCAATAGCGTCAATGAATAGCGTCATCTTGTAAAGTTTTGAGCTTTCTGTTTTTAATGACTAACGTTGTGTACTAACTGTCCCTTGCAGTTTTTAAGCTTTTTCCATTGACCTTGGAACTCTGTATTACCAGGACTCATAAATTTTCCAAATATTTGACTCTTGACCCCGCACCTCATCTTTCACCTTTTTTAACTATGAAGATGACAATAGTAGTATAGTACCTATGAGAGCCATTCAAAAAAACATGAGGGTCGCTATACTAAAATACGGTGCTTTAGTGCGCAATTTTCAGTATTCTTGAGCTAGCTCATGACATTTTTAACACATAGATGTTAAAAAAAACTAGTTTCCTCTTCTTTTGGGTGTAATTAATTGTTGAAAAAGTTATTTTTAAGCATTTTGAACCACTGGAGAACTAAGAAAATAGAAGAAAAAATGGTTAAAAAGGGTGAAAATTTCATAATTTCCAAAACAAAAAAAAAAAAAAAGCCTGCCCCAGAGGGCCCAGAGGACTTGACCTAATTCGCTCAAAATCCACAACTTTTCTTTAAGACCCAAAAGGAATGTAAAAAACAGGGGAGAGTTAAAATTTTCGAACATTATGGTTTTTTGAAACACCATAACTGACGTGTACATTTTTTTGATATTTTTCTAAGATGAGTACAGTAACTGTATCAAATATCAATGATATTGAATGCTATTTTGCTTGATTTGGCATTTGTAATTTTTGATTAATTTCGTGTTAGATATAAAAAAAATAAACCACAATTTCCCAATAAAAATATTGCAGAAGGCTTAGGTGCTGAGTATTGACGATTTGAATTTTTCGAATCATTCCATAGACGAACAAGAAGTTTAATATATGAAGGTGGATGTGAACTTTAGATATGAAAACGATGCATATGAACTTTGTTGTGGTGTGAATGCCTTTAAGCATAAATAGCCTATGAATAAACTTTAAATTTACAATTTATACAGCCGTGGACACATAAATAGCACAAAAATACATGTAGAGTGTTTCACATGAATTTAAATAAAATATATAGACGAAAACAAGAATTTATTTCATGGTATTTGAGCTTAAACAATTAAAACTTAAAATCAGTAGCAACTTTTTAATTACGAGTTAAAAATTAGAAAATGAATCAAAAATCTGAAATTGCTCCTAAGCTGAGGTGGACATATAAATAGCACAATTTGGATTCTGAAAAAAAACATAGTAATTTATTTTTATTTTACAATGAGCTTACGAATATGCTTGCTAGTACTTGGTACTGTATCCCGAATTGTCCAAAACAGCCCGACATCTTCGTCCCATACTCTCCACAAGCTTCCTGACCTTATCCTTCGGAAGAGAGTACCAAGCCTTCTCAATTCCACTCCATAACCCATTAAAATTTCGAAAATTTTGGTTGCTTATGCTGACCTTCACATCATTCCATAAATTTTCTATGGGATTGAGGTTTGGGCTTTGAGCCGGCTAATTCAAAATATTTATTTTTTCCTTTTTTAGCCAATCAATCACAACCTTTGCCGTGTGTTTTGGATCAATATCGTGCATAAAAGTCCACCTAATAGGCATATTCTCAAATGCAAATGGTTCCATCTGGTTATTAAGAATATCTAAATACATATTTTTGTCCATTATTTCTCGTACACGAAAAATTTGCCCAACGCCGTGCCAGAAAAAATCTCCCCAAGCCATTCAATTCCCTCTTCCATGCTTTAATGATTTTTTTGTATACTTAGGATTCAACTCTTGTCGTTTGGGGCGCCGAACAAAAGTTTTTCCATCTGGTCTAACCCTATTTAATTTAGTTTCGTCAGTCCAGAGCACGTTTTTCCAAAATTGGTCTTCTTTATTCACATGGGCCCTTGCAAACGCTAAGCGATCCTTTAAATTTTTTTTTTGTTAAGAGCGGCTTTCTTCGGCTAATGCGTCCATAAAGATTAGCTTCATGTAGCCTCCTAGATACTAGTTTTCTTGAAACATTCGGGCTATTTTCAACATTTATTTCCCTCATAATTTGCTTTGCTGACTTGAAAGGATCAGCCTTACTTTTGTGAACTATAAGTCTATCAGTAGAAGCGATGGTTTTACGCGGTCTAGGATTGCGCGGCTTATTCTCGAAAAGATTTCAACCATTTGATTTAACCAGCTTGAGTGCATTATAAACCATTTTTCGCGAAATTTTGAGAATATCCGCGATTTCAGAAGGTTTTGCCTTTTCGGCTTACTTCGTGAGTTATAGACCTTTTTTTCCGAAGTGCAATGTTTCCCGCGACCCATTTTATTTAGAATCGGCGAAATTAACTGAATACAAATCTAAAATTTTTACAAACACCCGATCTTGTTAACTTTTATTCACCAAGTAACATGTGTGCTATTTATATGACCACATCAGATCGTACATGCCTTTACAGAAAGAGATGGCCTGAGCAAATAAAAGTAAGTAACGGTACATCTCTCTCGGAGTTTTAAACAACGTCACACTGTAGTCTCAAAAAATCATAACTACAGTTAATGAATGCATTATTAGGTTCAAACGAAACGTTTAAAAAATAAGTTGACATTTGTGCTATTAATGTGTCCATGGCTGTATCATTCCAAAGTATTACCCAAAAATAAGTTTAAAATATTGAAAGTTTGGTTTTCTTTGTTCCGGATACAAATTTAACATTCCTCTTCGGACCAAGTTAAAATTAATTTGAAAAGATATGTCAACTAGTAGATCTTAGTTGCATACAGGACAAAACTAATGAACAAAAAAATATGAAATATAGCCTGCTGCTTCATCAAATTTCAACGGCAGTGGCACAAATATAACAGAAGCTCTTTGAAAAGATACTTTATCATTAATTATCTTTACTTTGGCCAGCTTTGGCTAAGACCAATTAATAATAAGAATGAATAAGAATAATTGGCAAACATCTTTAGAAAAAAAATAACTTAACTTGCTGACTGGCTTTTAGGCGTTGTCAATGTAACTCGAACAAATATCTTCTTATTTAAGAATATTAATCGTTAATTTTAAAATTTCAAATTGAAAATATTAGAGAAATTTTCAGATTTTTTAAGGCAAATGGACAATATGTGTAGATAGTATAACTAAAATTAGAATGTAGCCAATATATCTAAAAAAATTATTTATAAAAACTCAATTCAAGCAGATTTCATCAATATTTATGATATTTATATACATTGATTTAAGAACCCTAACATACATAAATATAGAGTGTGTTCGAATTAGAAAAAAAAGAAGAAATAATTTTGTCAATCACTCCCTCAACTTTAAACTTTTTTAAAAGTGTTTGTTCTTATTTTTTAGTTATTTTTTTACAGTCTATTTGCTTGCATAATTTTGTGGATTGTAAAATTTTTTTAGCTGCAGGGCTTTTATGTATTATTTTACGTTTTTTTTTTTTTTTTTACTTTTTTGATCAAAATAACATCACGTATTTTGTGGATATGACTATTTTTTTAATTAAGTTTTTTGCTTGTTGATTCGGTGCAAAGTGCAAATCCAGCACATAATCCATGCCGCGTTGCTAGCTCATCATGTGGCCGTCAGTCAGTCAGTTAGTTTTAATAAAAGCCAAAAAAATACTGCCGACAAACACAATACACGATATTTTTTAACATTTTGACAGCGCGCGAAAAAAATTTAATAAATATTCAAAAAGCTGATATGTGGTCTGTGGTTTTGTTTTTTTCTGAACGAATTTTTATTTTTTTAAGTCAAAATATATCTAAAGCCACAAACATACAGTGAATATACCTGGGCTGCTGCTGAAATCATGTTAATAACTGAGCAGCCTAAAGGTATGCTGTAAAAAGTTTTTGCACTTTCAGTGATGTGGAAAAAAACTTAATTAATAATATTCCTACTCTAACAACTTTTATGCTTCACAAAATTTTATTTTTTTTAAATATGAACTAAATATGAAGTTCAGAAGCATTTTTCAGGAAATTTTGTGGCACGTATACGAGTGTTAATTAGTTTATGTAGGAATTTATATCAATAAATAATTCGCATCGAGTTTTGATCTTTTTCATCCTATATGATGAACAGTCCTTAAAGGTAAATTGGGAGAGTACGAGGGCGCTTTCGACTTGGATTGACAAGAAAGGAATGCATCAATCAACTTAGTTCGACTTTCGGTGATGAAGCATCACACTAGCCGATTGTAAAGAGCTGGTTTAATGAATTCGAGCGTGTCGTTCTCTCCAAGACGCATTTCGTCAAGGTCTTCCAAAATGGGTTGTTGTGGCAATGTATATCAATGCTGTGAGTGAACTGTTGGAGTAGCCCGCCATTTCTGCACATACCGTGAGATGAAGTCATTTTTGGGCATTAGTGAGACTAGCATATATTCGATGTTACATGAACAGTAAGGTGTCACGAAAATTTGTTCCCGTTGGATAGTTGACGGTTGCTCAAAAAAATGCTCGTGTCGATTGGTGCAAGGAAATGCAGCAAAAATATAGCGGGGGTGGTTTGAAAGATGTCTATGACATCGCCATAGGTGACGAAACATGAATCTATGCTCATGAGCCCGAAACAAAGCAGCAATCTACTGTTTGAGTCTTTCAAAGTGAGCATAACCTGACAAAATTAGTCCGCGGGCGGAGAAAATCGAAGCAAATGGTTGCCAGTTTTTTCAGTAAAATCGGTCATATCGCAAGTATACCACTTTAGCAACGGAGAACTATTAATGCTGAATGGTAAACAACCATTTGTATGCCAGAAGTCTTGGGAGAACTGTGGAAAGCCAATCACCGAAGGAAGATCACACTCCATCACGACAATGCGAGTTCTTACAAGAGTTTTTGGGCACCCAAAACGTGGAATTGAAAATTTATTCGCTTTACAGTCCCAACTTGGCATCCAAAGACTTCTTCTGGTTTCTTAATATTTTTTCTACAACCGAACAGCTCAGTTGAGACCTTATAAAACCTAGTTTCGGAGGTTCCAACTTCAGAGTGGCAAAACTATTTCGAAAATTGGTGCGAAACGAATGCAAAAGTGGTTGATCATTTTATAGAATGCCTTGAAAAACAATAAAAGCATTTTCACTGATTAACCACTACTTTTCCATTGTTAGGCGCAAGACTTAAAAGACAATCCTCGTACAAATGGCAGCAAGAATGATGTGAACTCTGATTGAATGCGGAGTTGAAGGTTAAAATCAATATAATCGAGAGGCTTTATATTTTTAGCTTACCTCACATCCGGATGTGCATCTAGCATGGCACGCATCAACGTCGTTCCTGATCTTGGTACACCTCCAATAAATATCAGAGGCATTTCACGATTGTAGGCGTAGACTTTTTGATTCTCTCCCATAACATATTTCTGCAAAAAAAAAAACCATCATTGCATTAAAACTTAATGTAATTGGTAGATAAGCAAAATTAATTAAAAAAACTGGAGATGGCTGTATATCTACAGAGACGAAAGTAGTAAGAAAATCTATGGGAGGCAGTGACAAAATATGTCAAAATATGAACTGCGCAATAAATAAAATCTGAATTAATAATACGAGGATTGCAACATATATTTCGGGAATAAATAAAGAACGAAATTTGAACTTTGGGGCATATTTTTGAAGTGATCCACCCAAAATTTAAAAGTACTCCGATTTTGATGAAATTTTCACCATGTATAGTAGGGCGTATCGAATTACAATTTTTTTCGAATTTCACATTCTAAGAGGTCTCAAAAGTTGCATGGGATTGTGAAGATCACCCAAAAAAAATTTTAAGAACAAAAAAGGATGTCTTCCTGTCCCGCAAGGACAAAGTTGTTTTTTGAGGAAAAAGGTTAAAAATAATGACCTTACAAAGCTTTGACTTTTACAAAAAAAAAATACGTATGTCTTAAAGCAAAAGAAGGTATAGACTTAAACTAACAATATATTGGTAAACACGATGCCAATCACGATTTTTATCCACAGTGATTTTTATCCAAAGTTGTAATCGAGATAACACAGAACTTTTGATTGTCACTCAATAGTCTAAATTTTGGTGGTATTGATTATACTGTTAACGTATTCCTTAAAGTTGCCGAATCTACGATTAGGCCACGATTTTATTTTCTATTTTGATAGTTAAAAAAAAATACTTCCTAACATGAAATTTAACAATTTCATCAAAAAATATCAAAGTAGAAAATAAAATTGTGGCTTTAAGCTGGTATTTTAAAATAATACTTTTAGACAGGGTGTTGTTAAGAAATATTTGAAGAATCCAAATTGAGCAAAGTTTCTTCGGTACCATTTCTGGTACCCGAGATATAAAATCTTGTATTCTTTTTTTTGAAAAAGTTAAAAATTGCATTCAAGTATACATTTCTCAAAAATAGTAAAATGCATATGCAAAAATTATGCTAATTATTAATTCGGCAACTGTAAGGAAAACGTTAACAGTATAATCAATACCACCATAATTTAGACTATTGAGTAACAATCAAAAGTTCTGTGTTATCTCGATTACAACTTTTGGTTCGAATATCCTTCACACAGGACACTGTGGATGAAAATCGTGAGTGGCATCGTGTTTACCAATATATTGTTAGTTTAAGTCTATACTGACTTTTGCTTTAAGACATACATAGTTTTTTTTTGTAAAAGTCAAAGCATTGTAAGGTCGTTATTTTTTACTGTTTTCCTCAAAAAACAACTTTGTCCTTGCGGTGCAGGAAGACATCCTTTTTTTTCCTCAAAATATTTTTAGGGTGATCTGGACAACCCCATGCAACTTTTGAGACCTCTTAGAATACTATCTAAATTTTTCGATACGCCCTAATGTATAGTAGTTCTTAAGGTTACATGTTCAAGACGTTAATTTTGTAGGCATAGAATAGCGGAATAACTTTTTACAGGGTGTTTAATTTTTATGTTTGGTGTGAGAATGTGGAAGTAAAAATGTCTAACTTTTTAACGAACAAACCGATTTGACTAAATGAAACGTCAAACGAAAGAAAATTAATGTACTTCTTAACTCTTTCGTAAGAATTCTAGAAAAAAGTTTTTTCTATGAATTTTTATTTGAAAAATAAAAAAAAAAAAATTATTTTTTTAAAAAGAATACCCTCTACGATTTTTTTCGCAACAATTTTACAAAAATAAAGAACTAATTTACTTCAAAATAAGATATCACCCAGGATGGTATCTCTTAAGGTTTTGAAGTTATTAGCATTTATTCATGAAAACTTCCAACTATTTATTTAATTTCATCACACAAAAAAGTTTTCATCAAAATCGGAGTACTTTTAATTTTTGGGTTGATCACTGCAAAAATAATGCCTTTATAAATATAAACGGCAAATATAAAGACCAAATTTTGTTCTTTATTTTTTTTTTCGAAATGTTATGATGAATACATTTTGGCATGCGTTCGAAACACATGTCATAACATTTATCCCATTCCGCTTGAGACACCCCCAAAACATAGTTTTTGAACGAATCATCTTCTTCTGGCATCAAAATTCGTTGTCCAAGCATTCTGTCCTCAAGGTGTCTGAATGAAAATAAGTCATTAGGTGCCAAACCATGACTATAGTTGGATGATCCATTAATTCGATGTTTTGAGTCCTCAAAAATGCCTCAAGCTCACATTGTCTTGATGAAGAATAATTCTTCAGCGCTTGTTTGTTTTTCTTATTGCACAGAATATATCTTATTTTCTTTATGTCTCAAGTGGAATCGTGGCAAAAATTAAAATTTTTTTGTTTTTTTTTTTTAAATGAAGGTAAATTCGGTCTTTTACACGTTAACTGCCAAATAGGAGATAACTCGTATAACTCTTAACCATAACTCTTCCCCAGGACGTTCAATACGAGTTATTTCGTAGCTTCTTGACTTGAATATAATATGATTAAATCGATTTGGACCGGAATCCGAAAAATGCTGTGGCAGTCAACGTGTTAAGTTAATTCCAGAAATATATGTAAATAGTCACCCTTGTAACTAGAATTGACTGAGGTAAAGCATAACATTTGCCTCAGATTCTAATTCACATTTTTGTAGGACCACCCACCACATTTAGAACATTCTACATATGTTTTTCTTGATTACCCTTCTTCTTCTCTAATCCTTCCACCCCATTTTCTTTTTCCTTTAGTTTAATGATTAAAAATAATTTTGTCGCTTTCGCATTATTCTAGGAAAATGTAAATTTGTGTGGTTTTTAAATATTTCTCCTGAATTGTTTTAATGTTTTGCATTGAGAAGTAAAAAATTGTCGCAAGCAATTGATGCAAATGTTGATGTATTTTATTTTTTTATGATCATATTTTCGTCCGTGGCATAGTTGGTTAAAGTGCGTGGCCGCTATGTCAACGAACTTTGGAGACCCAGGTTCGAACCCCAGCAGCGACAGAAAATTATTTGAATTAAAATAATTTTTCTGTATGGCCGCCACCTCTCTGCAGACAATGGCAAACCTCAGAGAGTAATCAAAATGCCATGTAAAGCTTCTTGAGAACGAGAACATTTCGTTCATCGCCGTTCGGAGTCGGCGTTAAGCATGTAGGTCCGGTTCTCGGTCAATTGTGTACAAACTTAATAACACGCACAACACAATTGATCATAAGAAGTTAGGTCAAAGTCCTTTCAAGGGCTGAAATGCCCAGTTATTTATTTTTTTTTTTTTTATGATCATATTTTCACTGACAGCTTAGGATTTATCGTTACTTTTTGAAATGTTTTAAGTTTGTTGCTTTCAAACTGTTACCAAGACTTTAAATCCAACCGAATTGACTTAATTGATCTACTAAATTGATTCGACTGAATTAAAAATTTGACTTTGTCGCTAGGGATTTTTTTATCAAAGTTAAAATTTGGTTGGTTTTATACTGTTTTCATATTTTTTTTTGTCTTATAGCCCTCTGAGAAAAATTGGAATATTCCTCACTGTATCTTTTGGAAACTTATGAGAAGTTTTAAGCTGATATTCTTTCCAACCCGCTTCTTAAGGAATGCATCTCGGAACTTTTGTTTCTTGTTTTTGGGGCATTTCAATCTCAATTTATTTGGAATAATAAAATCTCTAATAATAAGGCAGCCTCGGTAGTCGAGTAGGCAGCGTGCTACAGTGCCAACGTCGAGTAGACACCGAGAGGAATGTTTCCTCATTCATTTTAAGACAGCGCAGAGAAATGTTTCCCTACAATTACATAGTGTGTATAAAAGGAAATGGAGTGTCGAACGAAAGGGAATACATACATCCTACATTCTATGGAATGTTTCCTGCTTGTATCCGGGAATGTTTTCATTTCCCAGGGGGAGTGTTTCTATTAAATTTTACTTTTTCGGGAGCGATTGTTCATAAAAATACAAATTTTTTTCAATATTTTACCTATTTAATGAAAGTTTTCACTTTGTCGCCAGCGACTTTTTTATGAAAGTGGCAATTGCGTTGCCTTTGAAATGTTTCTATATTTTTTTTTTATTAAAATGGTTCAATCTTTTGGGTATTTTTTTTGAAGCGAAGCTTTTTACGCCTCGTTCTGCGATTTGCTAGAGTGAAATCAGAAAAAACGACACTTTTTTCCGACACCTTTTTTCTTAGAATTGATATTGTTTTTTGCTTGCATCGATTGAACCAGAAAATGTTAAATTAAAAATAATTTCTTGCCCGCTGCAGGAATTGAACCCACAACTCATAGTTCTATCGTGTGTTGGTACTTTCCTCTAACCATTATGCTAAAACCATTTCTTTTATATTTTTGTTGATTCAGTGATAAACATTAACTAAAGCTATGTTTGAGCAGATCACTATAATCTATTACTTTCTATTACAATCTAGAAAGGATTGTGTGTTGGCTATTCTAGGACTGTGTATTGGCTAGCCAACCGACAAAAGTAGCAAACAAAACGAACTAGAGCAAAGATAACTACATTTACCGAGCTATGGTTTGAATTTTCGGTTTGTCCATGCGAACTAAAATACCTAACGAACTAAAAGAACGAACGAACTAAAATAAATATTCACTAAGGATTGTGTATTAGATGTTGTTTCTACTTCCTACTAAAGGTCGTTATAAATATCGTTAAAAATAAACAACATGTAAGTTGATTAACCCGCATCCATCGTTTGCATCAAATTGATGCAAATTCTTGAAAAACATTCATATATTAAAAAAAATATGCATATTTAAATTCAGAATTTGGGCTACCATCCTAAAATATTAAAATATACAAATGAGCAGTTATACAGTTAGAGATAGTCTTATACTTATCGCACTAGAATAGTTAATAAATTGAAAATATTCTAATGAATAATATTGTCTTTTTGTATCTGCATCAAATTGATGCACAACGTACTTTTTGTTTCTAGCAATTTCCGATGGATGCGGGTTAAATTGTAACAAAATGAATGATTTTTGTATATTTATTCCCTACAACTGAACAGGGGGCTTTAAGGGCCGAAGAGGGTTAATATATATGATATATATACTTTGTTATTTTAAAGTTTTGAATTTAAAAATTATTTTAATCGAAAAAACGCTATTAAATTATCAAACCTATGAATTTGCGAAAATGCTTCGCTTCTCTCGTGTGTCCAGTGACGCACCTGTATTTTTCTATATAATGACATTTGAATTTTGTCTTAAGCGACATTTTATCAAAATGAAAATTATTGTTGGTTGTTTTCTTTATAATACATACTTGGTCTCGAGCTCAACAAGTAGTCTCAAAATGTGGATGATTTCTTGATTTTTTTAATATCTTTTTGCTAAGAGGCATTAAATAAAAACAATATTTTGTCGCAAGCGATTGTTAGTAAAAAAGCAAATATTTGTTTCCTCAAAACTTTTTCTGATGTAATGACAGTTGTAACTTGTCGTCAGCGAGGTTTTTTTTATTGCCAAGTGTCAAGTGCATTATTGCCTTTGATACGTTCTCATAACATTTCTCTTCTAATGAATTGACAATCTCAATTTGTCGCATGCGACTTTTTTCAATGTCAAAATTTCGTCAGTATTTTACTGTTGTCATAACTTACTGCCCCATAAGCATTAAAAATTTCACTTGTCGCAAGCGATTTTAAATAAATATGTAGATTTAGGTTATTTTGATCTTTCGTGTGACCATAGTTCCTTAACAATGACAATTTTTACTTTGTCGCAAGCGCATTTTTTATCAAAACGAACATTTTGTTGATTCTATACTATTGTTTTTTTTTTTTTGTTCTCTCTTATAGTGTCACTAACAATTACTTTGTTGCAAGCGATTTTTCATAAAAATTTAAATTTTGTTTTTTTCCTTAACATTTTTCCTATCTATTCCTTATGTCCCAATTGCTTTGCCTTAGAAATGTTTCCAAAACTTTTTGATTCTACTGAATTGACAATCTCACTTTGTCGCAAGCTATTTTTTTTTCAAGGTCAAAATTTTGTCAGTATTTAACTGTTTCCAAAACTTTTTTCACATGGGTATTAAAATCTTTACTTGACGAAAGCGCGTTATGATAAAAAATTTGTTGGTTTTGTTCTTTCTTCTTAATATTTTTTTTTATACAATGACAGTTTGGACTTTGTTGCTAGCGACTTTTTAAAATTGAACATTTTGTTGGTTCAACACTCTTCTCATTATTTTTTTCTTAAAATGTCCCTAAAAATTACTTCGTTGCATGCGATTGTTAATAAAAATTCAAATTTTGTCTTTTCCTCAAAGAAATTTCCTATCCTATGTTATGAAAGTTTTGACTTTGTCGCTTGCCACTTCTTTTATCAAAATGCCAATTGCGTTGCCGTTCAAGTGTTTCATAACTTCTGGATTCTAAGGAATTATAATATAACTTTGTCGCATGCTACTTTTTCGATGATGACTTTTGTCGCATGCAACTTTTTCCGAAACTGTAAATTCGGTGTTTTTGTTCTTTCTTGTGAACATTTTGCCTTAACAATGCCAGATTACACTTTACTGTCAGAGACTTACATATCAAAGAGACCATTTAGTTGCTTTTAAGGATTTTTTTTTTTGACACTTATAAATCGAAAATCTTACTTTTTTGCAAATGATTGGTATAAAAAATACAAATTTTATTTTTTCCTTACATTTTTCCTATGTAATGAAAGTTTTGACTTTGTCGCTTGCGACTTATTTTATCAAAGCGCCAATTGTGTTGTATTTCAAGTGTTTTCATAACTTTTGGATTCTAAGGAATTATAGTATAATTTTGTCGCAGGCGACTAATTCGCTGTTTTCGTAACTTTTTGTCTCATATGCATTAAAAATTTTACGTGTCGCAAACGATTTTAAGTAAATTTGTAAATGTAGGTGTTTTAGTTCCTTCTTGTGAATATTTTGTCTTAACAATAGCCGCGTTCTTTTGTAAGCGAGTGACAAAAGAACGCTGTAACTCGGTTAAAATTTGCTTTTAGTTGCTTAACAACACTGGCAACAACTGTCAAAAAACTCATGATTAGTTTGTTGAAATAAACATGCGAAAATGAGCATAAACAGCCTTATTCATAAACACATTTTAGAGGCAGCGTAACTTTAAACGGGCTTTAAACAAGAAAACGTTATTCATAAACATTTTTCGCAATTTTTTAAGAGTTGCGTAACTTAAACGCCGAAATTGGGGTTTAAAGGCTGCGTACATATAACCATGATCTTTGTCTTTTCGTTTAATATCAAAGACATGCTCCATATGCGCCCTCTGCAGCATTTTTTTATGCGGTGGCCATTGCAAATCCATAGGAATTCTTAAATTTTCTAGAGATTTTCTATAGTTCAGACACAAACCTTACAAACATGAGCAAGGAATGAAAAAATGTTTATTTTTTCATGAAATTTCCTAAGGATTTTTTCAGAGTTCATTCACAATAGAGCAGTTTTCTTACTTTTCAACACTGCATATCAAGTCGGATATTAGCTTACCGAGTTGGAACGAACTCGTATAAACAGCCGAGTTTGTGTTGTTGTTTTGCATGTATTTAGTTATCCTACCTAGTGTTCTTTTGTAAGTCGGTAGCAAAAGAATGGGGCTAATGACATATTGCACTTTATCGCCAGGGATTACATATCAAAGAGCCCATTTTCTTGCTTTTGACGAGTTTTTATAATTTTTTTATACTTATATGTCGAAAATTTTACTTTGTTGCAAGTGACTTTTTTAACAAAACGAATATTTCGTGGTTTTTGTCTCACATGCAATCAAAATTGATTTTAACACTAGCGATTTTTTTATCAAAGAGCCTAGTTTGTGGCTTTAAAAGTTTGTTTATTTTTTATTTTTTTTTTAACACCAATAAGAAGAAAATCTAACTCTGTCGCAAGCGACTTTTTTATCAAAATGAATATTAATCGGTTTTTGTCGCACATGCAATCAAAATTGATTTTGTCGCTAGCGATTTTTTCATCAGAGTCCATTTTGTGGCTTTAAAAGTTTCTTTATTTATTGTTTTTTTAACACCAATAAGTATAAAATCTTACTTTGTCGCAAGCGACTTTTTTTTCAAAATGAATATTTCATGGTTTTTGTCTCACATGCAATCAAAATTTATTTTGTCGCTAGCGACTTTTTTTAACAAAGAGCTCATTGTGTGCCTTTAAAACATTTTCTTTATTTATTTTTTTTTTAAAACAATAAGTAGAAAATCAAACTTTGTTTCTAGCGACTTTTCTGTCAAAATGAATATTTCGTGGTTTTTATCGGATGTACGATCAAAATTGATTTTGTTGCTAGCGACTTTTTTATCAAAGAGGCCATTTTGTAGCTTTAAACAGTTTCTTTTTTATTTTTTTTTTTTAACACCAATAAGTTGAACATCTAACTTTGTCGCAAGCGACTTTTTTATCCACATAATATCTCATTGGTTAGCTATTTTTTCCATAACATTTTTTATTACATGCATTACATTCACATTCACATTTGATGTTGTTGCAGGCGGCTTTTTTGAAACAAGTTGCAATTGTTCACGAGAAAATTGTTTGCTTGGGTTAGAAAAAATCTCGAAAAAATTTCACACTCAAAATTTTTAAACTCATTAGAAATGCATCTCTTTCTGAACTATTAAAATTCAGTCAATATATCACCTGGACGCTTTAAACGCCCCAAACATTTAGCGCTAACTTCCACCAACTTTTCTTCCACTAGATCCTTAACATTAGCATGATAAAACTTTTTATTGACATCTCAGTAATGCTGCCTTACTTAAAGTGTCCATTAGAAGAACAACAACAACGACGACGACATCAACGGCGAAAGTTAAGCATATTTCGGCGTGGCAGTCTTTCTGTCCTACCAAAATCCTGCTCAATGACTGCTACTTCCGGCTGCTGTCTAACTGCTATTGCTTTGAACTCATTTCATGGCATTGCATTGCATTGTGAAGTAAATTTTCATTTCATGCAGTTTTTCATATTGTAAATCATCTGTTGCGAAACTGCACCACCGCCCCACTTAACCACCTCTTTAGTTGTGGTACTTGTGCTTGGGCTTGACTGTCACTTGGTGCGTTGCTGTCGCCAACTAGCCTCGCATAAGGATAAAGTTTCAATTTACGTTTTGTTTGTATTTTGTTCTTCATCATTGCAATGTACTGTAATTTCAGTGCCCTCGCCCTCAACCTCTTCCTGCTCCTACTTTACAATGTTACAGTGCATTTTTTATGGCAGTTTTACAAATTAATTCATTCCGGTTCAGTGCTTATATTCTTGCGACAATTTCACATGCTATGCGTTTGTAACTGTCACTGCTGCCAAACATGCCGGACATGACAGAGGATATTGTTTGCCGGAAATGCAAATATTAATTTTTCATGGCGCATTAAGTTCAAGGAAATGGCGTTAAAACTGAATGACTTTTGTAAAATGTCACACGAAGTTTGCTAAAAAGTTTGCACAGCTTCGAAGTTTGTTTGATGTAAGCTTTGCTACCAGTAAAATACAAAATTTTCCAAATTAGTTTCTGTCAAGCTTTGCTATCGTTTTGTGTGAGCAGCTGTATGTCAAGATGGTGGGGGTGGGCAAACTTATTTTTAATAATTCACCAAAATAAATGGAAATTATTTTTTCGCCCCTGAATAATTGAAGCCAGGGAAATTTTGCGTGTTTCTACATTGAGCTTTAAGCATTCTTTACAGTTTAAAACGTGCACAAATTGCCCACAAAAAGCTTTATGCTTTAGTTATCATTGGCCCTGGACCCTGGCGTCAATTTAAATCAAATAAAAACTTTTAAGCTCTTGGAAATTGTGTTGTCAGAAAGTTTTGACTTTTTGCACGTTTCCCAAACTTCGCTCAAAATGGCAAGTCCAAGTTTAATGTGGCCAAAAGCACTTAATCTTGTCGAAAACAAAAAAAAAGGCTCAATTTTTTTAAGCTTCTTCTGCTGCTTCACACACACGCCCAGACATGTTTACGTTATTAACCTACGCTAAAGTTTATAGAGTAAAAGTTTCTTTAAATTCACCTGCAGCTCAACAACGTTACATTGGCAGCAGCAACGGCAACAATCTTGGCAACAAATTTGTTGCTGTTGCAACAATTCCTGCCTGGCTGCTGCAGTACAAATGCGGTTTTGTTACAATTGAAAGTTTTATTACATTGCAGCTAACATTCTGCTTTTTTTTCATTTTATTGCCATTAGTTTTTGGTCTCCTTGGTCCTGCCTGGGTTCGTGTTTTTTATGTGTCGTTACTTTTGCTCATTCTTCACAAAGCTGTGTGCTGTTGCGCACACAGGCAACAGCACAAATAGTAATTCTATTGTATACTTTGTTAGCTTCTACTTCTATTGCTTCTTCAGCTGCTGTAGCTCCTTCGTATCGCTCCTTGTTGGCTTGTTTAAACTTTTCTCTTAATGCTTTACCTCAATGTAATAATACGCTGAGAAAGAGTGGCCGCTACTTTGATGTCCTTTCCATAAGCCTGCAGTTAAGAACATTAAACATCTTCATTTTTATTTTTACTTTTATTGCTTTACATATTTTAAAGAAGATTTCTTAAGAGCTCTATTAATACATATTTTATATTTTATGTTTTTGATTTTGTTGGCGTAAATGTGCTGAATGACCTACAGAACGACTTCTTAGTTGGTTGCTTGAAAATCTTAACAGCGCTTTTGGGCCGAAAAAGTGGAGAAAATTATCAACTTTCAAAGGTACTTGCTGAATTTTTATCTTAACTTTGCTTAAGAATTGTCTAATTAGCATGTTTCCAAAATATTTCGTAGAAACTTTCATAATTTTTTGTACACAAGCCACCAAAGTCGTTTAACGCAATGACTTAAGAAAGCTTTAAAAACTTATAAAAATAATTTCTGAGAAGTTATCAAAGACGTACCAGAGAATACGGGGGCAGTTTGAGAATTCAGAAGCTTTTTGAATTTCCCGCGTAGTAACTTTAAACGCAAAACTGGTCCTGTCAACCATCTGTTGATAGACTTTTGTAAAATTTTGACCAAGCTGCGTCATTTAGTTTGTGTTTGACAACCATTGAAAGCACACAACCTCGTGAATTTCGACGAAAATTGAAAAGAGTGAATTTCGTGTACTCATCAAGCATAATTTTTTGTGTAAAAAAACCAGCACCTAAATCAATAAATTGCTTCACAAATACAATGGGGACTCTGTACCATAAATTTCAATGGTTAAGAAGTGACTTGTTGTGGTCGTACCAACATATATGAAAAATTAAAACGGTTAAAATAAAAATTTTTTTTTATTTCTATTTCTTCTCAAGTTTATATATTTTTCATATATGTTGTAATTACACATTTACGCGCATATCTTTAAAACGGTAACTCTTTCGGTTTAAATGTTAAGGACAGTTTTAAAGAAAATTGTTGGGTCTATAAGTTTCATTTGAATGATTTTGCGCTAGGGCTTACATTAACGAAGTTACCACCGTTGGTAATCTTTGAATCCGAATATCTTTGGATGCACACATGTAATGGTTGTGATCTTTTCACAGGTGGGTTATTTTATTTTACTTAAGGTGTATGCAAAAATTCAGCAAAATCTGATTGTTTTTGAAGACAAATACATAGTAACTGAACTATTGAAAATTTTATTTTTTTTTTAAAAAGTCCTGTTTTCGAAGAAAATATTAAACCCCTTACGTAACTTTTTGAGCAAAAAATGGTCTTAAAATGTAAAGAATCATCCATTGCAAATATTTAGATGCAGTTACTACATAGAATTTGAATTTAGTTTTAGAGTTATAAGAAAAAATTTGTGACTTAAAGGTGAAGTTTGACCTTGAATTTCTCTCTTATTTGACCTAATCCGATAAAACTGAGTATGATGGCATAATATATAGACCATCCACTATTAGAAACCATTTAGATATTTGAGGTTATTCCAATTGACCCTTAAATTGTCGCACAGTGTTATCTTGAAAATCGTATATTATTCACAGCTGTCGGACAGAAAGTGTTTTACGTGGACACCTGCCGTATAGGCTTAATTCCACGCCGCTCCATAGCATGCGACCGATAACATTTCGTCGGCCGACGTCCCTTTGAGGGTTCAAAGGTACCAAAATAGCTCCATATTGTGATGACATGTCGCAACCATTGGTTTGAGTGGAGGCCTATCTAATACCTCTTCCGTGCTATGGGCTACAGCACCCGAGTTGAGAATGCAACTCCAAACCGAGTATGATTGGTAAGCCACAGCCACCACGATGCTCCCCGAAGGACCAGCCCAGGAAGTCTGGCTGGCAAAGCCAGGGTCCACTGACTACCCGTGGTACCAGTTTTCAAGTCCTTAGAAGGACCTCGTAGCAAGCTACGACCAGTTGAACTCATTACAGTTCCGGACTGGACGCCAAATGTAAATACAAATTGGAGATCTTCATTCACACACCATTCAAACTATGGATCACCTCATACACACAAAATAAAAATAAAAATAAATAACGTCTTACATCCGTATGAGGGACCCAATCAAACAATAAGGAAGGTACATCCTTCTGAATCCCGTAAGCAACACATTGCTGTATTACCAAAAGATCAAGAGGTGGCACCCCCAAGAACACTTGTAAGGCATCAGTTGATACCGTACGACACACCGGCATACACCCAACCAGAATAGCTCTTTGACAAAAGAGTATCTTACTGCCTAAAAGTATGATACGATCTAGGTTAACTTTGATACAGGGTGCATCGAAGTAGATAAGAACTTAAGCGTTCTCTCTGTCAAAATAAATTCCGGATAACTTTCTCGGCATAATTGGCAGTATAAGTAGAACCTAAGTAGCTTGAGTGGATCACAGTGAAAAGTCGTACAAGACTACTGATGAGTTGGTGTAGCGGCCAACGAAACAGTCTGTATAGTCAAGCCGTGTGATTTGCTCTATATAGACAGAGCCGTTGTTGTTGTTGTAGGCTGTTGCCTTCTTTGTCTTCATGTTGTCTTGTTGTCAACATGCTTGGCCTAAAGCTCAAATTTGTTTTCAATATAAATAATGAAAGGCCGTATTCAAATATTAAAAATAAATAAAAACAAAAACAAAAAACTGACGCGACTGACGCTAGTTTTTTTATTTTTTTAAGAAAAAATATATCCTGCGACTTTTGAAATTTAAATAGTTCATCAAGGTTCAGTAAATTAATTAATTATATTAATAAATTGATTGTGTCGCAATCGATTTTTAGGTCTTATCAATGACACTTATAAATTTTTTTCTTAGATTTCTATTTCTAATGTAATAATAATAGATATTTTGAAAAAAAAAAAATATTTTAAGAAGCATGCGACTTTTTCTGGTTGCCTTACTTTTTTAAAAAAAGATAATTTTCATTTTATTAGAAATTAACTGCAGTTTGCTTAAATTAATTAATTATATTAAATTATAAATTATAAATTATAAATTACAAATTATAAATTATAAATTATAAATTATAAATTATAAATTATAAATTTTAAATTATAAATTATAAATTATAAATTATAAATTATAAACTATAAATTATAAATTATAAATTATAAATTATAAATTATAAAATATAAATAATAAATTATAAATTATAAATTATAAATTATAAATTATAAATTATAAATTATAAATTATAAATTATAAATTATAAATTATAAATTATAAATTATAAATTATAAATTATAAATTATAAATTATAAATTATAAATTATAAATTATAAATTATAAATTATAAATTATAAATTATAATTATAAATTATAAATTATAAATTATAAATTATAAATTATAAATTATAAATTATAAATTATAAATTATAAATTATAAATTATAAATTATAAATTATAAATTATAAATTATAAATTATAAATTATAAATTATAAGTTATAAATTATAAATTATAAATTATAAATTATAAATTATAAATTATAAATTATAAATTATAAATTATAAATTATAAATTATAAATTATAAATTATAAATTATAAATTATAAATTATAAATTATAAATTATAAATTATAAATTATAAATTATAAATTATAAATTATAAATTATAAATTATAAATTATAAATTATAAATTATAAATTATAAATTATAAATTATAAATTATAAATTATAAATTATAAATTATAAATTATAAATTATAAATTATAAATTATAAATTATAAATTATAAATTATAAATTATAAATTATAAATTATAAATTATAAATTATAAATTATAAATTATAAATTATAAATTATAAATTATAAATTATAAATTATAAATTATAAATTATAAATTATAAATTATAAATTATAAATTATAAATTATAAATTATAAATTATAAATTATAAATTATAAATTATAAATTATAAATTATAAATTATAAATTATAAATTATAAATTATAAATTATAAATTATAAATTATAAATTATAAATTATAAATTATAAATTATAAATTATAAATTATAAATTATAAATTATAAATTATAAATTATAAATTATAAATTATAAATTATAAATTATAAATTATAAATTATAAATTATAAATTATAAATTATATTAATTAATTTACGCAAACTGCAGTTAATTTCTAATAAAATGAAAATGATCTTTTTTTAAAAAAGTAAGGCAACCAGAAAAAGTCGCATGCTTATTAAAATCTTATTTTTTTTTTTTTTTAAATATCTATTATTATTACATTAGAAATAGAAATCTAAGAAAAAATTTTTAAGTGTCATTGATAAGACCTAAAAATCGAGTGCGACACAATCAATTTTATTTTTTTTTAATGCATTAGTCTAGGGGTGGGCACAATTCTTGCACGTGCTGCGACTGCGTGTAAGCAGCGGGCAAGCAGCGTGCAAAATCAATTGCAGGATAAATTTGGGGGTGCATCGGATTACGGAATGGAAAATCCTCTCTGTAATCCTCTCACAATATGAAATCACAAGAGTGCTGAAAAATATGTATTCATCTCACGTACAGAACGATAAAAGCTTGAGTGTTCAAGCAAACGTCAAGCAGGCAAGGTCTGCGCTGGTCTGATCCTTGAATAGATGACGAAAAATTGTACACTATACAAAATTTCATGCATGCAAAATGTTTGATGTTTCTGCATCAAACCGTATAATTTTTTTTATTGCAGTAATTTTTTGTTTATAATTTTTTTTTTCAAAATACGATTATTTATAAATCATCGACCCTGAAGTCAGATTTAATTTTTATTATTTGTTAAAATCATTCAAGATCTATAACAATTTCCTTGTTTCAAAAACTTAAATCTAACATTGTATGACATTTTTTGTTTTTTTTTTTCATTTATCATTTTACAATGAACCCATCGCCGTCCTATTATAAAATTTTGTGCACTTTTAGCCGAGATATACAAACCAAAATTTAAAATGGATTGTTTTCAGCTTTTTGCATGTCCGTTTGCTTATCTGTATTTCACTTTATCCATCTGTCAGTTTGTTAAATTTTTATAATCCGTCCACTACACATTTATTTCATTTCGCAGTATAAATCACAGCAAAGAAAAAAATCTCTAATACCTATAAGATTTCTGCAAAAACCACTTTATCACTACTTTGTTTTCAGTGTGCTTTATAGAAACCGTAAGAGCGAGAGCATGCTGTTGTGAAAAGTAAGTGTTGCATATCTAGCATATTAAGAGGATTGCTTATTAAAAGGGAGTTTTTTTTTTAAATTACTACACTGAAAAAAAAATGTTTTAAAATTGACGACAATTGTTATTAATTTGACGATATTTGTGTTTAAAAAATAGCTTGCAACAAATTTCGTCAAAGTAAGAGCAAATGTATTTAAAAATTTTGAAAAATATATGAAAAAAAAGTCAAATTAACAACACATTTTGTGAACACATTGTGTTTAATTTTAAGCTAACATTTTTTTTTCAGTGTACCAGCAGCTATAAAATCGCTTTGCAAAAACAACTTCTTGGCATATTTATAAGGGTTTCGGAAGAGCACGCAACCATTATAATTCGACATCTGCCTCCTAATATATTATTAACTAATATTTTTTTAGAACTGAATCACCATAATAAATTTATACTTTTATTTTGCGTTATGTAGCGTTACGTTATACTTTTTAAATGTTCGAGATATAAACATGATTTAATTCAAAATATTAATAGTAAAATTATAAAACACCCTTTTTTTATATAAATGCCATGCAACATTGATTATGAACTGCTCTGAGCGCAATGAGGAAAATTCTATATAATAATCTATATTACGCTCTTCTTACGCTCTATCTCATTTTATTTGTTCATGTCCCTCGTTTCCTGTACCATCGATTTTATGAAGCAATGCTGTCGCCCGTGAAGCAAGCAGCGGGCAACCAAAATACACGTACGGGCAAAATGCCCAACTTTGCCCACCCCTACTTTAAAAAATAGTTTATCATCTGGAGAATATGCTGTGAAAATTTTAAATCCGAATTCGAACTCTAAGTGCCTCAAATCGAATATGTAAGCGAGGAACTAAAACTGGCTTCGAGCGTAGAGCGAAAACTTTAAATCGCTTCTTCTCCATTTTTAATTTTTGCGTGTTTTTCTTGCTTACAAACAAGATTTTTAAAAAAAACATAAAACATATGGAAATGATTCAAATTGCATTCTCTTTAGCATTAAATTCTCTTCGATGTGAACCTACATGTTTGTAAAATATTTATTTTTTACCTATTTTTAAAGAGCGGGGAAGTAAAATTTTCTTTTCTGTAAATAAACACTTTTACAGATCGATTCTGTGCGTTACAGGTAACAGCAACATTATTATCGAAACTCGTTATCGGTCTTAGAAATCGGTATTCTGTGCACTCGGTAACGCTTTTAACAGTCTTTAACTCACCTTATTGGAATTAAGCTCTCTCTTTTGTGTGGTGAAATATGAACAATGAACATAGAATTAATTGCATTATGTTAACTTTCTTGGCAGAAAATATGCACGTACTACGCCGGCGCAGCTGCGGTGTTATCTATGTATATTTAATTAATATATTAACTTTATGTAAATTAATGTAATACAGTGAATTGTTAAAATTGTTATTCATTCAAAAGTGCTGAAGAAGCAACAGTGAAGCAACGGTGATTTTTACATCGTTTTTTATTTTTATTTGCTTCAATTTTGGTTGGAGCATTTTAAAAGTTAATTAATCACTCAAAATATGAGCACTTTTTTAATCCAAGCATTAAAAATGTCGTCTGTTTTGCTAGTTACCACCTAAAGAGATGGTAACAATATTTGCCGGTGACGCTTGGTCGCAGAATACCAACAGAGTGTTCAAGTCACTAAAAGGTGAATTTCTACAGTAACGAGACTAACGTTACCGCGACAAAATTGATTTTGTTGTTTTAAACCAACAACAGCCTGCCTGCCATTTTTATTTCATCACTTCTTCCGGTTTTGTTTTTTAGTTCATATAGCAGATGAACTTATAATACCGGGAAACTTGAAGATCGAGGCGCTTCGGCAAATACTCCATAAGTCCGCCATTTTGTACAATTTTTACATGAAAAAATGTGTGTAACATCTTCGATGTCAACTTTAAATATACCCACAATACCACGATGATTGTTTCTTTCTTTAATTTAAAAAAAAAATCACGAAAAGCATCTCAGTTTTTACTATTTACATGAATATCTTCCCTTAACCTAAAATTTAAAAAATATTTGCAAGACAGTATAAAACATGATGCAAATGGCATTTATAGAACCTAAAAATGTATTTGTCCTAATAAACGTTGAGCTTCAATATTTGTATCTGTTAAAACGTATCTAAAAACACTGTAAAATTTTAAGCTCAAAGCCGCCAATGAGTTAAAAAATCAAAATTTTTTTTAAGTAATCCGGAAGAATCGTCAAAATTAGACGAAAATTTAATTTTCAAACCAAAAAGTCGCATGCGACTTTAAATTATAGTTCCAGCAACTAAAAATATTACAAATTTAAGCTTCCACTTCAAAATTTTTGCAAAGTCTTTGACATGTCGCAAATTGTCTTTATAAAATCTATAAATAGCTTGCGACATATGCCATTTATGATCAATGTTGGGATACGTGGTTGTTACAAGAATACAAGCTGTGGTTGAAAATCTTAGAAAAAATATGAAATTTGCTGTAATTTTACGCCCAAAAGCCACTGGCGACTTATAAGTTTATACTAATAAAAAATATAATTGATGAAAATGACAAAAGTTAGCCCAAAAATCGCCTGCGACTAGAAAATTCCGATTCATAGAAACACAAGAGTGAAGCTTATACTCAAAAAAATCAGTGAAAATTGTTTAAACTAGACGCAAACTGAATTTTTAAACGAAAAAGTCGCCTGCGACTTTAAATTTTAGTTCTAAAAACCTATTCTTAAAATCGAAATCCTATTAAATATTTGCAGTAAATGTTATACATATAATTTATAACAACCCAAAACAGCTTGCGACACTTTCAATTTCTAATTTAAAGTCACTCTGTTTCAACAGAGCCATTCACAAGATAGAAAAACACGGATAAAAAATATCATATTTGAAGCAAAATTTGTATCTTGGTCTAAAAGTCGCCGGCGTCTTATATATTTATACTTACTACACAAAATCGCAAAAAAAAAAATTAAAATAAAAATAAATAAAAATACATAAAAATAAATAAAAACAAAAATAAAAAAACTGACGCTAGTTTTTTTATTTTTTTAAGAAAAAATATATCCTGCGACTTTTGAATTTTAAATAGTTCATCAAGGTTCATTAAATTAATTAATTATATCAGTTCATTTAAGCAAACTGCAGTTATTTGCTAATAAAATAAAAATTAACTTTTTTTAAAAAAAGTAAGGTAAGTAAGAAAAAGTCGCATGCGACTTTAAATTTTATTTTTTTTTTTCAAAATATCTAAAAAATATTTTTTTCAAAATAAAAAATTTAAAAGTGTCATAGATAAGGCCTAAAAATCGATGCGACACAATCAATTTTATTCTTTTTTTAATCCATTAGTTTAAAAAAGCTAAGCATACACAAAAACTAATGAAGTCAACAAGTCTAAGTATTTATTAGTCTTAAAAGTGTCTTAAGACAGAAACTCAGGCAAACAATTTAATACATTGTTACAACTTACAATTTGATACAATTTGAAGTCAACGGTTTTTATCTTAAATGGTTTACCTACATGTTGCCGGCGACTTATAAATTTGTACCAATTTATGAAAATTTATGAAAACATTTTTAATATGCAAGCCCAGTGACAAAATTGACGCAATTGGATATTGTAAGCTCGGAAGTCGCTTGGGACTATAATATTTACGAATCATAAAGACAATAAATTCAAATAAATTTTTTAAACAATTAGAAAGTAGAGTTAATTAGACACAAATTGCATTTTCAAATCAAAAGGTCGCCTGCGATCGTTATCAGAAAGTTTAGAATTTCCAAATAAATTCTTTGATTTAAATTTATAATGCTTCTAGTATGCATATGAAATGAAAAAGAAGTTTTAAAATTGTCGCAAAATGTCTTTTCACGCAAAACACAATAATCCCCTGCGTCTAAATAATTTAAAGTCAAAAAAAAACAATGTATTGCTGTAACCGCTAAAAATAACCATTGAAAAAGTGAAAATAAGACGAAAATAACAACTCCCAAACAAAAAGTCGCATGCGACTTTAAAATTTTAGTTTTTATATTTCGAGTCTAGAACTAGGTAGAATTCTCTAGCTAGAAAATATCTACAATAGTTTGAAATTTTCCAAAAATTAACTTTCAAAATCTAATAATCACTGTGAATATTGACATTGTGAATATTCTCATTTATACTCTCTAGCAAGTCGATGCCTGTCATTTTGAAGCATTTGTCTAAGCCTATGTTTTTTAGTCATTTTTTGATTTATGTGCAAATGCATGGCTTTGCGACTTCAGGCAGAGATTTTTTCGCCTTAGCCTTTACACACCACACACTGCAAAAAAGTCTCTTGAATTTTGTATGCCTGGCCAATTCTGCTTTCCTTGGAAATTTGAAGACCACCCTCTACCTCTCAATTTTTTTTTTTTTGTGTGACCTCATATCTTAATTTACTATACGGCCCATCTTCTTCCATTTTACTCACCTCTTCGCGCATCATCAACGATGGATCCTGTTCGTCTTTGAACAAACATGTCGGTCGCAATTCAGTGAATTTGAACAGGAACATTGTAACAACAACTATGCCGAACATAACCCACAGGGTGGCCTTTTTATTACGATATGGCAGACGCATTTTTGTGCTTGTTACCTGGTGCTGCTCCGTGGTAGCAATTATGGTGTCTATGGTTTTCCTTCTGGTGTGTTTTTGTTGTTTTTTTTTTTTTGTTTTTTGCCTTTTTCTGCTTGCGACTTTATAAAGCTACCAGCAGTTCAGGCCAATGCAGTATGTTGAAGCTTTTCAGGCAGAGCAATCGGCATGCAACACACACTAAATTCAATTCTTTTGGTCTTTGCTCAAAAAGAATGCGCTGAATGTGTGTGTATGTAGGAGTTTGTGTGTGTGCGTCGTTTTTACTAATGAAGAAATGCTGGTATCTGGAACGCAATTTGATTTGTGGCGTCAAAAATGTGGCGTATGCTAAAGTTGAAGAATGGCAGGTGGGCTGAATGTTTTTGGTTGTTTGGTGGACGTTTCAATTTGCTATTCTATTCGGTTTTTCTCTATCCTTTTATATTTGACTTATGATTTTTTTTTTTTTTTTTTGTGAACTTTTGAGTTGTTTTTTAACTCCTGCGGTTTTTATGAAGATTCTTTATCGTTTTCTACAATTTCTACAGCTGTAATTTTTACCACTTTTGCTACTGGTGTTTTTCAGGTCGTTATTGTTTATGTTGTGGCTGTAGTGGTGCCTGCTTCCTTTGTTGCTGTCGGTGTGGTTTTTATTGTCCTGTCGTGTTGGCAAATTGTTTCCAGCATTTAAATGTCGAGAAAATTTCATTTTTTTTTTATGTCATTTGCTGGGTATTTTTAATGGGAATTCTTGAGCTTTCCCCCACCTCTTTTCAGTATCTCTTTCTCTCTCTTGAGCTCTTATTTTATGCTGTATTGTTGATTATTTTCTTTGCGTTTTATGTTTACTTCAATTTTATAAAAATTTTTTTTTTTTGTTTTCTATTTCTTTCTTTTGAATCCCTGTTGTCTTTTGTTGTGACTCAATTTTTTGTTGTTGTGAGGTTTCTCTGTTGACTTTGGTGATTTTTTTTTCAGCTTCGTGGTGCTTCTCTTTCATTTGAACCTTATGACGTCGTTAATTAATTTTTCATTCTTAATGGTTTATTGAAGTACGGTGCTGTTTTTGTTGTTGTTTTTGTTCTTGGTTTTGACGTTGTCCTTTTGAATGTTGTGCGCTGTTTTGCTAGCCACTCGAACTAAGTGCTAAAAGAAAGAAAAATAAAAAAGAAAGAGAAAAAATATTATTGTTTTATTTCATGTTTGTTAATGAAAATGCATAACAATAGTTACTAAGTTGAACCTAGAGCTATTGGGGTTTGTTTTTTTTTATTTTTTTTCTGTGCTGTCTTCATAACCAAGAGCTGTCATACAAATTTACTTTATCCTTTATCCTTTTTTTAAATTTTTTTTCTCTATTTCAATTAAAAAGGCACCCTTTCTCACACCTTAACTCACACTTATTTTGTTTTGCACTTTCTTTTTTTAAAAAAGCTTTAAGTTTGCGTTCTGATTGTCTGTCCTGTTTTATTTTAATAACATACTTTATAATAAGCTTCTATTAAGCGAGAGCTTTTCGCTTGTTTGTAATGAAAATTGAAAGCTTTATCGTCATTCAATCTTACAGAACAAATTAAAGATGTTAATGCGAAAATTAATGAAAGATTTAATGTACTATGTGCTTTGAGCAAAGCTTTATAAAGCTCTTCACAAATTAATTAGCATAAATTATGCGTTGAGAAGAGGCAGAAGGATTTGTTGTCTGTCGTTGTTGAGAAGCACAGAGTGAAAGGGAGCGTAGTATGGTACAAGCGGGGAAACCACTTAACTTAAATATTTCGTAGAATGGAATGTTATTTATTGAATTCATTAATTTTTTCATTTAATTTCAGATATAATATCATTAATTTCTGACAAACTGCTATTAAGCTTGAGCTTATTAGAATAATTCGATTAAATTTATCTTCTTTAATTAACTTTTTATGTCGACATTAACCATTAAATATTATTTAAGACATGGCCACAAAAAAAAAAAAGCAAAATGAATATTTAATGTGTAGAAAGGACTTTGATTGTGTGTCTTTTTACAATAAGTGAAATTTCAAAATAGGTTAGGTTATGGTGGCTGAGCCGGCAGAGGATTCGTGATATCACATAATCTCTTTTGAACCTATGAGAGATTACCCTCCCCAGCAAACCAATTCGAATGGATAATGAACTTTAGGATATGCTTGATTTCCAGGCATGAGACTTCGGCAACTCCTTTTAAGATGGAAAAGACCAGAGTTGCCATTCTCCTTTTAGTAAGCGCTGAACATTTGCAGAGGAATTGCTGAACATTTTCTTCTTCACATTTGTAGCTTCTGCAAAAATCATTAGATGTAAGTTCTAAACGAAGAGCATGCGTTCCGATTAGACAGTGACCCGTGAGGATTCCAACTATTTTAGACAGATATACCCTGCTTAACCCTTTGACGACCGCTCGAACCGATCGAAAATTCGTTAATCCGACAACGGATTCGTGTTAAGCGGAAATTCGCGGGCAACTGGCTACTCAAATGATCAATATGGGCACCAACCGTTGTTGTGTTGTTGTAAGACAGGTACCTAAGAGATTTAAACTTGCGGATATCACTTCCCTGTCCGATAATTCTGCAAAAGTGAAACGGGACGTAAAAATGTATTTTCTGCTCAAAACAACACAAAGGCCATCGAATATTTACTATTTGTGCCTTTTGCAAAAAACCATTTTGCTTCGTAAATGATCGAAATAACTTAAAATTTCATCATAAGAAAATAAAAATTCAATGCATTGATCAAAAATGCAAACAAATTTATTTTAATTTCAAATAAATCAACTTTTCAACAAAATTAGATTTAGATTTTTACGTCTTAAATTTTTACCGTTGACGACCATTGGGACATATAGGTCCCGTCAGATTTGGTGGTCGCGTGGATAGCCCGAGTGGACTATCTTTTTTTGCTAGTTTTTGTTAAAAAGTGGAAGGTTGCCCGCAACTTTCCCAAAAATTTTTTACCTATAGCTCCTCCTACCCCCAAAATATTGCAGCAAGAAGAAGGGGAAGAAAACGTAAAGATTTTTCGACTTTGGGGTTGTCTGGTAGGCAAAGGGATCAATCTACCCTTGAAAATGAAGTACTTTCTGGAAGCCACATTCATTCCCTGTTGAGTGATACCTTGTAAAGAAAAATCGTTTGCATAGTTTTTCCAGGAAAAATTCGAAAGTAAAAGGGTCACCGGTGTCCCAATGGTCGTCAAAGGGTTAACTCAAGCAGTGAGTTGGTACACCACGTACGTTTAAGTTGTAGGAAGGCCACATTAGCTTAGCTATCCTACTTGGGGCAAGATGTTCCCAACCTTCTTGTGCAAGACTTAAAGATCTGTTCCCGCACTGGAGTTTATAGGAGGACATGGGTATACCAATAAAGTCCTCATTTATTCGTGTTTGAAGTCGTACCATTCCTTGCCAATTCGTCAGCCAAATTATTGCCCTCGATATCCCTATGTCTGGGTACCCATATGAGGTGGATCCTGAATAACCTTGCCATCTTCTAAAGAGATCTGCGGCACTCAGTGAGGGTTTTAGAGTTGTCACTATGTGAGTTCAGCACCTTAAGCGCAGCTTGACTATCTGAGATGATATAAATACTCTTTCCCCCCTAGGTATTTTAACCTAGAATCTTATCGGTTTCGCCATAATCTTCGCTTGGTAGACACTACAATAATTTAGAAGTCTAAAGGAAGCTTCGAATATAAGATCTTGGGAGTAATTACCTCTCCCTACTTGTTCTTGAAGCTTGGATTCATCTGTAAGAAATTTTAATGCCGGTAATTTTAAGGGGGGTTTTGTTAGCTCAGTCTAGCAGTGAATGGTTCTCATCCATCTCATTCGTAGTTCTTTTCGAGATTTAAACAAGGCACACAGTAATCTGTTTAGGGCTGCTGTATTAGCACATTCTCTGGCAAAGATATCAAGAGGAGGAAGGTGTAGCATGACATTCAGAGCACTAGTTGGGGTTGAGGATAATGCTCCAGTAACACATAGACTTGCACTTCTTTGAACCTTTGCAAATTTCTGAAGTGCAGTTGTCTTAGCAAGAGCCCTCCACCATACCAGTGAGCGGTGTAGTAAAAAGAAATCCATATTTCTGCATAAAATTGAAGGTTTTATTTATCATAGTTATATATATAATGAGCCGTTTTAGGTGAAATATGCACCGTTTTGATCGCCAACTTGTTGCGATTTTGAAGATAATTTTATTATGCCTCTCTCATAAGAACCCTCGTACCTATTGGCAAAGAGGTCGAAAAACTGGGAGAATCGATTTTCACATGCTTCTCTTGAAGCGAAGTTCCCACCAGCAAAATCATTCGCCATAGACAGGAACAGGTGGTAATCACTTGGTGCCAGATTCGGACTATAAGGTGGATGCATAAGAACCTCCCGACCAAGCTCCCTTAGCTTCTGGCGAGTCACTTTCGATGTGTGTGGCCTTGCGTTGTCCTGTTGGAACACAATTCCACTCCTATTGACCAAAGCTAGCTGCTTCTGGGCGATTGCTTCCTTAAGACGGTCCAATTGTTGACAGTACAGGTCCGAATTAAGAGTTTAACCGTAAGGGTACAGCTCATAGTAGATGACTCCCTGCCAGTTCCACCAATCACAAATCAAAACTTTCCCGGCAGTCAATCCGGCCTTGGCTACCGTTTGCGCCGGCTCACCGCGATCCGACCACTACCGTTTTTACTTGACGTTGTCGTAAGTGACCCACTTTTCATCACCAGCCACCATCCGCTTCAGAAATGGGTCGATGTCGTTGCGATTCAGCAGCGATTCGCAGATGGAAATTTGATGAATGAGGTTTTTTTGCATTAACTCGTGTGGTACCCATACATTGAGCTACTTTTTGCATCCATCCTTATTCAAGTGGTTCCAAACGGTTTTTTGTGCAATAGTTAGGTCCTGGGCAATCGAAACCCTTCTTACATGACGGTCGGACTCGACATTTCCATGATTTTATCGACATTTTCGACAACTGGCCTTCTAGAACGTCGTGAATTTTTTACATCCAAATTACCGAAACGGAACCAACGAATCCAAAATTGCGGGTGATTGGCTGTTACAGTATCAGGATCATAAACACTATTCACCTTTTCAGCCACATGCCTGGCGTTTTCGCCTTTATCGAAGAAAAACTAAAAAATATGGTGTATTTTCTCTTTGCTGGTGTCCATCGTTGACGTGCGCTCATACAAAACAAAGTAAAGCAATCATAAAACTGTCTGAGTAGTTTTTTAGTACGAAATCTTATCTTTCTAACGCCACTGTTACCCGATCGCACTTATACCAAGCGATATAAAAATTACTAAAGCCATCTAGTGGAAAAATAATGGATTTCTTTTTACTACACCTAATATAAGAATAGAGCGGACAATTGTCGTATAAATCAAGCGTACTATTTTGGAGGAAAAACCCCATTTTTTAACAAGCGATTTTTTGCAGGCAAATAGAGTTGTTTGCCTGTTTAAAACGTTCCTTTTTGTTATCATTCCATATTAGTTTTTTATCCAGAATAACTCCTTCGTGCTGTCACTAAAGAGCAACTTCGTGCCGTTCAGACGCGGAGGTTCTAAGTTGGGGATTTTATATTTCCTAGTGAAAAGTATGAGAACTGTATTCTCTGGGTTTACTTTTGAGGACGCCCATTTAAAAATAACTAAAGAATAATATTTCGATTCTCATTAACGAATTGAAAAAAAAAAATAAATCGAGCATCTTAAGAAAGCTGCTTTAATTGAATTAAAGTTTTAAGAAAGTTCTCTAAATTTTTTCAGAATCCGAATATCGGTAATTCCATGTCAAAGCGATAAATAGTTCTCCGCAAACGTATTATGTCTGCGTATAAAGAAGGCAAAGACAGTTCGATTTGTAAGCAAGTGGAAATTCAAAAGCAAGCGAAGACAGTTCCATCAGCAGGCAAGGTCATGTTTTTTGGGATGCGCGTAGGATAATTTTCATTGATTATCTCTAGCAGGGAAAACCAATTAACGGTGAGTATTAAACGAACTTATTGCAGAATATGAAAAATGAAGAAAGATGAAAACGGCCGCATTTAGCGAAAAAGAAAGTTTTTTTCCAGTTAACACATCCATTTTCGTGATGGCCAAAATCAATCAATACATAGATGATAAAAATCAATAAAATTCAAATTGCATCCTTGCGCATTCTTTTCGGCGGATTTAGTTCCCTCGAATTATTTTATTTCCAAAATTGAAAAAATGTCCTGGTGGTATAAGATTTGCCAACAATGAACAGGTGGAGTCGGGCTGTTTCGAGTAGCTCGATGGTTTGTTACTATAAACAGGGTGTCGAGATCTGGGAAAAGTGCATCGAGCTAAAAGGAGAGAATATTTGATGTTTCAGAAGATAAGTGCCTTTATCTTCCCTTCTGCCTTGGCTCATTTTCGAACTTGACTTTCATTTTTTAGATAAAAGCTTAAATATCGAATTTCGTGATGATAGCTTAAAAATTACAGACGGACAGACAGACGGACATGGCTAAATCGACTCGGGTAGTGATGCTGATCAAGAATATATACACTTTTCTATACCTGCCACGCCTCCTTATGGGCGTTACAGACGGAGTGACAAAATTAATATATCCCGTTTACGTTTTTTAAACGTAGGGGTACAAAAATGATCTAAATCACCAAAAAATTTAAAAAAATTGCTAACTTATAGCATTTTGAAATGCTAGCATACAAATCTCAAGTTTCAAGATGTTGATGTTCAAAGTTTGACAATTAAAAGGGACCTTACTTCCCCATTTAAATAACATGGTGGAAGATAAGGTTTTCTTTCTTTAAGGAGGTAGAGGTTTGGGAAATCTTTTTTTAGTATTTTTTATTATTTAATAATCGACTTAAAACCGATTGTAAAGGGTGTTTAAATTTTGAGGGCCGCTGTTGAATGTGAACCACACCTAAACGTCAAGTTTTCTTCTGCATTTCATTTGACATTTCTCAATTTCAGACTAACCCAATCTGAACCATGGACCATTTCAAGCGTCGTCAATGGTCAGAATGGTGGCAAGAAATGGCAACAGTGGATGATCAATTTTCGAAGAAAATCATCTTCAGTGATGAGGCACATTTTCACCTCAGTGGATTCGTCAATAAACAGAATTGCCGCATTTGGGCGAATGATAATCGAAGAGTGATTATCGAAAAACCAATGCACCCATAAAGAGTGACTGTTTGGTGCGGTTTATGGGCTGGCGGCATCATCGGGCCGTATTTTTTCCAAAATGAGGCTGGTCAGGCAGTTACTGTGAATGGTGTTGGCTATCGTGAGATGATAACAAACTTTTTATGGCGCGAATTGGAAGATATGGATGTGGACGATATGTGGTTTCAACAAGACAGTGCCACTTGCCACACACCTAACGAAACAATGGCTCTTTTGCGCGACAAATTCAATGGCGGTGTTATCTCACGTGGTGGCGATGTCAATTGGCCGCCAAGATCATGTGATTTGACACCGTTGGACTTCTTTCTTTGGGGTTATTTGAAAGAAAAGGTGTACGTCGATAAGCCAGCAATAATTCTAGAGCTAAAGAATGAGATAATTCGGCACATTAACGGCATAAAACCTCACTTATGCCTCATCGTCATCGAAAATTTAGACCATCGGATGGAGGTGTGCCGCCGAGGTCGCGGCGGCCATTTGGCCGATATTTTGTTCGATACATAATTGAACCATACCAATATTATTATAATAAAAAGAAATGACAATAATTTCGTAAATAATTTGTGTATTATTTAAAATCAGCATCGGCTTAAAATTTAACCACCCTTTATAATGCTCAGAACATGTCTGGACAGCATTACCGAGCTTAACCTGAAAACCGATAAAAATAACCCATACGTATATTTTTAGCTGTCCTGAAAAAGTTGGTCTGGAAATCTAAGGTTCCTTTTCCGGTGAAACAAAACATCTAGAGATATAAAGATATTTTTTTACCAGTTTTTGAGTGTTTTTTTTTTTTGTTAGGACGCGTACTTCTAGGACTAGAGGATAATTTGAGAAGTCAGCGACTTTTTTAATTTCCCGTGAAGTAACTTGAAATGCAACGCTGGTACTGTCAACTTCTATGTGTAAATAGGCCATAGAAAGCTTCAAACCGTTTAAGTCTCCAGGACTTGACGGCATAGCCCCAATTGAAATTCAAAAAACTTACGACATCATAAGCCAATGGCTTATGATAATCTATCAAAGCTGTCTTGACCTAAATCACATCCCGAAACAATGGCGACACGTGAAGGTAGTCTTTATACCTAAGACAGGAAGAAGCTCGCACGTAAACCCAAAAGACCTTCGACCAATCAGTCTCTCATCTTTTCTTCTTAAAACTCTCGAGAGACTAATAGACATCTACTTGAGACAAAAAATAGAAGTAAATCCTATCTCACCCGCACAACACGCCTACACCAAGGGCAAATCTGTGGAAACGGCTCTCCACTCCATAGTATCTATCATTGAAAAGTCCCTTCATCAGAAGGAATATACAATGATAGCCTTCACTGACATAAAAAGTGCCTTTAACAATGTCAAGGCGGAGGCTATCACAAATGCGCTGACGGAGCTTAGGGTGGATTCTGCGCTGATAGCACTTATAAATCAAATGCTTGTAGGCAGGATTATAAGCGCGAGTCTCGGAGCAGCATCCACGCTAAGATCTGAACCAAGGGGAACACCTCAGGGAGGAGTTCTCTCGCCTCTACTCTGGAACCTAGTGGTAAATGAACTACTGGGTAAACTAGAACGAGATGGGTGCAGGGTGATAGCCTACGCCGACGATGTTGCTATCGTCACCTCAGGTAAATATGTGTCCACCCTCCGAGATATTATGCAAAATTGTCTTAACACTCTCGCAAACTGGGTTACCGACTGTGGACATAGCGTTAACCCCGATAAAACCGAGTTCTTTACCAGACAACGCAACTTGCCCACTATCAGTCCTCCAAAACTGGGAAATACAAGACTAAACTTCTCAGAACAAGCAAAATACCTGGGTCTCATTTTAGATAGGAAACTTAATTGGAAACCCAACCTGCTCGAGAGAGCCAAAAAAGCCAAACAGCGATCCGTCTAGAAGGAAGGCACAATAGGACACTATGACACCAGGAAACTCACTCCTCAAATACCCAAGAACATAGACTACATCACTCAAAAACTTTTATTCCACAAAAAGTTTGATGTATCAATCCCCTCCAGATACGAATGGGAGATTGGAAGCCCTCCACCAAACAATGCCACTAGAATCTACACTGATGGATCAAAACTAGATTGCAAAGTAGGGGGAGGAGTCTACTCTGAATCCCTAAACATTAACCATGCCTTTAGGCTCCCCGACCACTGCAGTGTCTTCCAAGCGGAAGTCACTGCAATACATGAAGCAGTCACTTGGCTTCAGATGAACGAAATATTAGCAAAAGATATTTGCATTCTATCTGATAGTCAAGCCGCTTTGAAAGCCCTCGAATCTTTTGAAATAACATCAAAAACAGTCCTAAGTTGCCGCAGATCTCTAAATGAGATGGCAGAGCAGCTCAATATATTCCTATGCTGGATCTCCGGACATAGAGACTTCCAAGATAGCAAAGCAGACGAACTCGTTAGAAACGGTACCATCAAACCCCTATCGACAGATAAGGAACAAATTGGAATACCTCTCGCAACATGTAAGCTACTGATAAATGAACTATCCCTTGAAAACACCAACATCAGGTGGTCAACGGGTGGCACATGCAGTATAACGCGTCAAGTTTGGCCAACACTGAACTTAAGACGCTCAAAAGAACTAATATCCCTTAGAAGGGACCAAATAATTATCGTAATAGGCGTTCTAACAGGACACTGCCTGATTGGAAACCATGCCCGAAGACTGAATATTCTCCATAACGACTTTTGCAGAAGCTGCAGAGATGAGGAGGAGGTTGAATCCACAACACACCTTCTCTTCACATGCCCAGCGCTGGCGAGAAAGCGCCATCTCTTCCTAGGTAACTGGTTCTACAGTGACCTAGACGAATTCTCAAAAACTTCGATCTACCGAATACAAAGCTTCATAAATAGCTCCAACTGGTTCAGATAGAGTGGAAATAATTAACCCCTGGTATCACAACGGGCCAAACTGGCCTACGTGTGTCTCAAAGGAGACAGCCACGTCAACCTAACCTAACCTAACCTATGTGTAAATAGACACTGTCAAATTTTGTGCAAGCTGCGTCATTTGGTTTGTGCTTGACAGCCATTAAAAGCAGACAACCTCGTTAATTTCAATGAAAATGGAAAAAATTAATTTCGCGTTCTCACCAAACATTTTTTTTTTTTGCGTAAAAAAACCATCACCGAAACGAAGAAAAGGCTTGATTAATACTATGTGGTCCCTGCACCATCAATTTCAATGGTTTACACAGCCGAATTCTGTTTTCGTACCACCACAAGTAACGCTGAACGTTCAGATCGCCCAAAAGAGGTCGTCAAGGCAGAAATCGTCGATAAAATCGAAGAATGAAAGTAAGTGAGATAGCTGAGGCTGTAGGCATCTCAATTGAATGGGTACATCTCATTTAACATTTCGACATGAAAATGCTATCCGCGCGATGGGTGCCGCGATTGCTCACGACGCGGCCGTGTGACTACTTCAATAGAGTGTTTGGCGATTTTTAACCGCGATCCAAAGAAGTTTTTGCGCCGTTTCGTAACCGTTGACGGAACATGAATACTCACAACACACCAGGGACCAATTAACAATCAAAGCAGTGGATTTCTTCGGGCGGACGTGCATCAAAAGAGGCCAAAGTGGGTTTGTCGGTCAACGAGGTCCGTTACACCGCCATTCACATCGATTATCTCGAAAAGGATATAATATTCAGAGCTGTTGGACAGATTTGACATTGATTTGAAGCAAAAACGATCACATTTGGCAAAGAAAAAAGTGCTCTTCCACCGTGGCACGGCACCGGCACAAAAGTCTGTAGTTGCCGTGGCAAAAATTCATAAATTGGGTTATGAACTGCTACCCCTCTACCATATTCTCCAAATTAGGTCTCCTACGACGATTTTCTATTTCTAATCCTGAAAAATTTGCCCGGTGGTAGGAGATTTGTGTCTATTAAAGAGTTCATCAATGAAACAAACGGCTATTTTGAGGACTTTGATAAAATCTATTATTTGAAAGGAATAAAACGCTGGATTAAATGTAAAGATCAGAAAAGACTATGTTGAGAAAAAAAAAAGTTTTCGCAAAAAAAAAAAATACATTTTATTTAAAGAGTTACTGACTTATCAAATTTTTATCATATTATTGCATTCTAGACCTGTTTCTGGTAGGTGATAGTGTCCATGTCTTAGACTTGTCTAAAAAAACTTCTAGAAAGAGTAAAACACCAGCTTTTCGACATGTGAACATTTGCTCGCTTACTCTTTAACTAGTTCACTTACTCTCGCAGCAGTCTGTGCAGAGGGTAAAGAGAATGAAGTCTATGTAAAGTGTTGTCAAAATCGAACAATGGAATTGGGGGTCATCTGTAATGACTACAATAAAGTATTTTTAACGAGTTTGTTTTAAATTTCTTTTCGAAGTGTAACTGAGGTTATTCTATGCCAAAAGACAAGCAGAAGATATACAGGGTTGCCCATATTCGACGGACCCATCTGGCAACGCCATAACTTTTGACAGAGATGTCAGATCGCTTAATGACATAACGCGTTTGAAGCGTCAGTCCAAGCAGATTTTTACCATGGAACAATACACGCCACGCGAGCGCTCTGAAATAGTTGAAATTTACATTCAACAGAAGAAGTCAATTGTGAAAACTCAACGTGCTTTTAAAAACTTAAAAAATGTGAGAAGTGCGCCTTCTAAGAACACCATTAAGCGTTTATACGAAAAATTTTCGACTGGTGAGGCTCTTTCTAATCCGAAGAGGCCAAATAAAAGTCGACCAAGGCGATCGGCCGAGAATATCGCTGCCGTACGAGCCAGTGTTGAGAGGTCCCCAACATCCCAAAAACGCCGTTCTCAGCAGTTGGGCATGGCTCGGTCCACTTTACAACGGATTATTCGCGTTGATTTGCATTTGTTCCCGTACAAAATTCAATTGACGCAAAGATTGTTGCCTGCGGACAAGCCTCGTCGATTGGAATGGGCCCAAAGAGTCATCGAAATGGCCGAAGATGACGAGCAATTTTGGAACAAAATTATCATGTCCGATGAAGCCCATTTCACATTGAATGGGACCGTAAATAAGCAAAATTGCCGTATTTACGCCACTGAAAATCCTCAGGAGATTCAAGAAGTGCCTCTTCATGACGAAAAAGTCACAGTTCGGTGCGGCGTTAGTGCGAAAACGGTCATTGGGCCGTTTTTCTTCCAAAATGAAAATGGCCATGCTGTTACCATCAACCAGGAGCGTTATCGCGACATGATGACTAATTTTGTGATGCCAATTATTCGTCGAAAGCGTATGAGGCAGTTCTGGTTTCAACAAGACGGCGCTCCACCGCACACAAGTCGCATAACAATCGATTTTCTGAAGAATTTGTTTCCGGGCCGTTTGATGTCGAAAAGTGCTGATTTGGACTGGCCACCGCGTTCGCCCGATTTGACGCCGCCTGACTTCTTCTTGTGGGGATATTTGAAGTCAAAGGTTTACGTTAACAAGCCAAGGACCGTAGAAGAGCTCAAGGACAACATTCGTGAAGAAATAGCCGCTATTCCGGCCGAAATGTTGGCGAAAACGATGGAAAATGCTGCAAAAAGGGCACAATACGCCATCAACGCCAGAGGCGGCCATTTGAGAGATATCATATTCAAAAATTGATGTAAACAAATCTACTTGGAACAAATTAAATGATTAAGATTGCCAACCGCCAAATTTTTATTTTTTTCTTTGATTTTTTTAACAAAAACATGAGTCCGTCGAATATGGGCAACCCTGTAATAAATATTAACACAAAAAAATTCCACAGAGATGTAAAAAATATTTTCAATAGAAGCAAAATTAATAGAAGTTAAAGCCAGGCAGTGCAGAAACTTTAATAAATCGCTTCAATTAAAGTTAATTTCTTCCTTGTGGTACAAACAAAGCCACACACTTAAAAATGAACACACTTCTCCAGGATGGAAGCTAGGATTCGTGCACGGAATGGAGACATTTTTGTATTCTATCTTATTTTGGGTGGATTTCTCTACTTTAACGCAACATTGACTCATTTGCAGTTTAAGTGACGTTAAAGCGTGAAAATACATGGCTTAGAGTGGCCAAGTGTAATTAATTCTGTGCGTTCAACACAATTAAGCAGCCCACATTAATTTAGGCATTAATGTATGTTGATTGAAGCGTAAAGAAACTTAATGAGACGACAATCCGCCACAGAGCAGCAGCAGCAGTAGAAACAGCAACAGCAACAGATGGTTTTGCAGTAGCAAGTTGCAAAATTTAATTAGTAAAAGCTTAGCTAACATCAAAGTTTACACAGATGCAAGAAAAAAAAAGGTTTCTTAAGAAGAATTGAATTAAAAATGCGTTTAATCAGATTTGTTTAAATAAGCTTGAGAAATAAGCGAGAGAAAAAACAAAAAGCAGAAATAGAAAAATGGTTCGCAAAGCTGTCAAGAGCTGAAATAAAAAAAAAAAAAATATGGGTCAAGAGCTTGCGATTATTTCAACATGAAATAAACCTTCAAAATTATTAGCTCTAGCAGCACAAGTCCTTGTGTTCAAATGTGTATTATTTTAGAAAAATGCTAGAAGGAGAACAACGAAACTGATAAATCTGAGAAATTAACATAATTTATATATAAAAAAAAACTAAGCAAGCAATAAAGAAAATCTCAAAAAATAAGTAGACGCCGACAGGTGAGTTGAAACATGTGGGAACCAGACTAATATCAAGCTGTTTTTGTGATTCGTTAACTTAGGTGTGCTTCCGTTGTTCATCAGTTGGAAGCCGCCTGAGGCTGAGCTATTTTGCCAGCAGTCGCAACACATAAATCAGTTTCTAGGTTTGTTTAGTTTACGATCTGGGTTTATTTTTGCACATTTATTTTTCAATTACTATGCATAGCTTGAAGCTGGCATTTAAATAACAAAAAAAATTGTTTAGTTTATTAAAATTGTTTCAATAGGTATGGCGGCTCGAAGGTAGGGGAGAGAGGGGGGGGGGGGGGGGCAATGTTTGAAGCTAGACATGCACTTCATGTTTGAGCTGAAACGCAGTATTCATATACAGTACATGTTTATGAACTGAAAATGGAATGGAAAAGTTTTCAATTTCATTCCATATTTATCTCATTTGAATTGTGGTGAATTACAAACAATTCCTTCATTAACTGTACCTCAAACTGACAGCAAACAGAAAAGTTATGTTAACCTTCTTCGGAAAAAATTCCACAACACAGGTTTATTAATTTTGTAGTTTCAAAAGTGAACGTTAGTAAAAGTCTTATAAAATATGGCAATTTTAAATATTTGATAAAACCCTAAATTGATTTAGGGCCCATTCATTGAAATTTCAACACTATAATTGATAACGTTTGTAACGGCGACTCGCATTACAAATTATACCAACAGCAACAAGCAGCTCCTAACACCCAAAAAGTTTTCAGCTCAGTCGGTACAACGACACAAAACACACACAAAATATCCAATAAAAAGATTCACATGACAGTAATAGACAAGCCGACGCATAACCACACAGCTAGCGTAACCTGCAATAGCAACAATATCACATTCGCAACAACTACTACAATAACAACACATCACTACCCTGCAAATCTTTGGAAGACGATTGGAAGAGGAGCTGGTTTTGCGATGCACTTACGATTCGCCCAAGGGTTCTTTAGAAGATGGATCGCTTTTCGCTCGTCTAAGAGATGAATGCGTGTGGCGTCCGTGGCGTAGTTGGTTAAAGTGCGTGGCCGCTATGTCAAAGAACTTGGAGACTCAGGTTCGAACCCCAGCAGCGACAGAAAATTATTTGAATTAAAATAATTTTTCTGTACGGCCGCCACCTCTCTGCAGACAATGGCAAACCTCAGAGAGTAATAAAAATGCCATGTAAAGCTTCTTGAGAATAAGAACATTCCGTTCATTGCCGTTCGGAGTCGGCGTTAAGCCTGTAGGTCCATTTCTCGGTCAATTGTGTACAAACTTAATAACACGCACAACACAATTGATCATAAGAAGCTAGGTCAAAGTCCTTTCAAGGGCTGAAATGTCCAGTTATTAATTTTTTTTTTTTTTTTTTTAAGAGATGAATGCGCGATTCAAGAAACATTTTCAAAATCTTCCATTACGGAATGGAAATACGAAAGTGAGCGTTAGAAGATAGATCGCTTTTCGTTCGTGCGATTCTTGAAAAATTTTTTAAATCTTCCTTCGCTCATTTCGGCGATTGTTGGAAGATGGATGGCTTTTTAATCGCAATAGTGATTTTTGAAAAATTTGTAAAATCTTCTATTGCTCTTTCTCGCAAACGTTGGAAGATGGAATATGGTTGGAATATGAAACAGGCCGTTAAACTGAAGCAAAACTTGTGAAACTTCTGAAAAAATGCCAAATTTTTTCTTATTGTTCAAAAGCAACGACGCGTAAAATCGAAGTAAAAAAAAGTTAAAGTGGAATTAAGTGAAAAAATTGTAATTAAATATAATTAAATATAATAAATATATAAATAATTTTATTGAATTTATTAATTAAATTAATTAAATTAAATTAATTAAATATATATCACGCATTCCGTGTTGCGTACGGGGACATTTTTCAGTACTTTAAAGTATATTTTAATGCATTTTAATGATAAAACGAATTAAAATTTTTTTTTCTTGTATTCAGTTCTCTTCAGTATATGTGTATTTTTTAATTTAAATTTAGTTTAAGCGATTTATTAAAACAATAACTTATATATAAAGTATGTACTAGGTTGCGTACGGAGAACACTAAAAATACCGTAGTTTTTGCTCATTTTAAAACAAACAATAGATCAGCGAAATGTGTTGAAATTTCAAGAAACATTTTATTTGTATAAAAAGTGTAAATAGTACAGAATTCAATATTTTATTTTTAATTAATTGAAAATTATAAACAAAAACTATAAAAATTAAAATTTCGGTTGCGTACGATGTCCCCGATGGTTGCGTTTTTGGACATGTACGAAAAAAAAAACTTCATAAATTTTCACACTGTTTGATTACAAGACAATTTTTTTTTAATGTATTTATAACCTTTAATAGGTGATGACAATATGTTGCCATCATTCGATATGTCGAAGTGGTGTCGATTTTGTAGGTTAGGTATTCTTTTAGCCAGAGCCCATGTGGCTGTTAATAAGTTGGGAGTAGCATAAACTTTTTGTTTGTCAACATAAAAAATGTTTATGCCCATTGTCATCTTAGTTGCAAAGTTTGAAAAGTCAATTGCTGATTCAATTTGTATGCGTCTAGATTTGATTCCATTTCATACACAACGCTTCACGGTAGCACATATGCCATCAACGGCTCCTTTACCGTGTGAAGTTGCAAAAAATACCAGTTTATATCGAATTGGTGTGAGGTTTGTAAACAAGGCAAATTAGACAAGATAAAGCGATTCTTGAATTCACTCGTGCATCCATCAGAAAATCTGTATTATTATTACGCAAGCGTTTTTTTTTATTGTGATGACCATCAAATTTATACCGTAAATGGGATTTTCTTAAATGGGATATCAGTAGAAAGGTCTTGCTCTGCAGATGGGCAATAAGGTCTTAAATACACAATACTTATGTTTTCTTAAGTATTGTGTATTTAAACAAAAAAAAAAAAAACCGAAACAAAGAAAGTAAGTTCTTTTTTATGTTGCGTACTTAAGACATGTCCTCAGTACGCAACCAACAAAATTTGAATAAGTAGACATACCTTTGCAACTTAAATTACACACGATTTCAGCAATAATAAACCAACTATTCTTGACAAAATATTTTTTTAAATCAAACAAAATTCCTAAGAAAAAACAAAAACATATTTTCGTTGCGTATTTTAGACACAAAACAACGGCTTCTTTTTAGGTTAGAACCCGATAAACTATGTATTTTACTGATCGGTTAGTAATGCAACTGCAACTTACATGGCTCTAATAAACGAAAAAAAAATAATTTTAAATTGAACTCTTGAATAAAAGGTCTGCGTGGCTTCACAATCAATACTGAAGTGAGTAAACACTTCGCGATAATGCACACGCATTACACTTCTAGCTGCTGTAATAAAAAATCTTGTCAAAATATGAAAAATCATGCTGGTTTGTTTGCATTAGGAGTCGAACAGTATATAGAAAAAGTATTATGGGCTATATGTGAGATTAGTTTTTCGAGTCTGCGGTTTACTTTTTCACGGAATGCGTGATATATTAAATAAAATAATATATAAAAATATATAATAAATATATAAAAAACTAAATATATAAATAAATATAATAAACTAGCTGATACCCGACGCGTTGCTGTCGTGGCGGAAATGATCTCTATCTCTATCTCTATCTCTATCTCTATCTCTATCTCTATCTCTATCTCTATCTCTATCTCTATCTCTATCTCTATCTCTATCTCTATCTCTATCTCTATTTCTATCTCTATCTCTATCTCTATCTCTATCTCTATCTCTATCTCTATCTCTATCTCTATCTCTATCTCTATCTCTATCTCTATCTCTATCTCTATCTCTATCTCTATCTCTATCTCTATCTCTATCTCTATCTCTATCTCTATCTCTATCTCTATCTCTATCTCTATCTCTATCTCTATCTCTATCTCTATCTCTATCTCTATCTCTATCTCTATCTCTATCTCTATCTCTATCTCTATCTCTATCTCTATCTCTATCTCTATCTCTATCTCTATCTCTATCTCTATCTCTATCTCTATCTCTATCTCTATCTCTATCTCTATCTCTATCTCTATCTCTATCTCTATCTCTATCTCTATCTCTATCTCTATCTCTATCTCTATCTCTATCTCTATCTCTATCTCTATCTCTATCTCTATCTCTATCTCTATCTTTATCTCTATCTTTATCTCTATCTCTATCTCTATCTCTATCTCTATCTCTATCTCTATCTCTATCTCTATCTCTATCTCTATCTCTATCTCTATCTCTATCTCTATCTCTATCTCTATCTCTATCCTCTATCTCTATCTCTAACTCTATCTCTATCTCTATCTCTATCTCTATATCTATCTCTATCTCTATCTCTATCTCTATCTCTATCTCTATCTCTATCTCTATCTCTATCCTCTAACTCTATCTCTATCTCTATCTCTAAGTGGAACGACTCGTGTAAATTGATAACCAAATTTCGAGGCTATGCTACTTATAATTCCAAAGTTATTCGATATCGCAAATTTAGCTTGTATGGGCGGAGCCACACCCCCTTGTTCAATGACGTCTCAGTTTTCTAGTAGAAGAATATCACCCAATAGTAATTCCATACTGAATTTCGTTGTTAAACGACTTTTAGTTCCAAAGCTATCTGATATCAAAAATTTTAAGTGTATGGGCGTAGCCACACCCCCTTTTCCAAAGCCCATCCCAGTTTTATAGTATAAATATATCACCAAGTGGAAACTCCATACTGAATTTCATTATTATACGGCATTTAGTTCCAAAGCTATTCGATATCATAAATTTGAATTGTATGGGCGGTGCCACACCCCTTTGGCCTATACTTGATAAATTTTGCTAGTCGAAGGACGCGACTAAATAGTACACTCCTACCAAGTTTCATTGATGTGTGACTTATAGCTTGAAAGTTATACCGAAAATTTGGTCTGCTGAAAAAGTGCCACGCCCCACATTCAACGCCCATAAAATTTTACCTGTGGAACGGCTCTTGTAAATTAAGGTAGAACACCGAATTCCGATGCTATGCGAACTATAACTTCAGAGCTATTCGCTACCGTAGATTTGGGTTGTATGGGAGGTGCCACGCCCCCTTGTCATTTTCAAACAATTTTTTTTTTAAAACCATCTAGAGAACGTACCCTACAAAATGGTATCGGCAGATTTTTTTTTTACCCAGCCGAACTCTCAAACACTCGTCACAAACAGATTTGACAACATTTTTGTATATACATACAGCCTTGGCCAAAAGTATGAGGCACCCCCCTTAGATATGAATTATTGTAAAATTAGCTAACGAAGTAACCATTGCTTTTTAAAAATGCATTGCTTATGTGTTTAAACGTTCATTACAATAAAAAAATACATGCTAGGAAAAGTCATGGCACACTTATCAAAAAATATCTTAATAATGGAATTATTTAAGAAATACTTCAAATGATTTGTTAGTTTAAGAGTACTCTGCAAGGAAGAAAGAAGCTTTTGTGTAAGCCAAGTTTGTGAGTAGATATTATTTTCTTGTCGAAATGCCCGTAAGAAGTGAACTTTCGTTTGAAAAAAGAGTGAGAATCCAAATTCTAAACGAAGAAGGCAAGTCTCAGGTAGAGATTGCCAAATTGGTGGGTTGCTCGCGGTGTGCAGTGCAATGTGCACTCAGACGATTTGCAGAGACAAAATCTCACCATAATAAAACAAAAACAGGAAGAAAACGCCTAACTAACGATCGGGAAAACCGGAAACTTATCCGTGAGTGTCTAAAAAACCGCAAAAAATCATCTTCTGCCCTCGCCGCTGTCCTGTTGGATGATATTGGGAAAAATGTTAGTGCTCGAACAGTCCGGAGAAGACTCATGGAAGCAGGTTTGAAAGGACGCAAGGCCCGAAAGAAGCCGTGGCTTTCAGACAGAAATCGCAAAAAACGTTTTGAATGGGCTCTCCAACACCAACACTTCACAGAAGAAGATTGGTCGAATGTTCTGTGGTCCGATGAATCCAACTTCGAGGTTAGCTTTAATACAATATTTTCAACACAACCATAGCCAGTTTTTTCTACCATAATACGAATTTAAAGAAATAATGTACATTTCATAAAATGTGTTGGTTTTTATTTCTTACAGGTATTTGGAACACCTGGTGTGACGTTTGTGAGGCGACGCGTTGGTGAGGAGTACCATCCAGATTGCTTGGTACCCACTGTTAAGCATGGAGGAGGCAGCATAATGATCTGGGGCTGCATGGCTGCTGATGGGGTTGGCGAAATGTTCATTTGCGAAGGCCGCATGGACAGCCAAAAATACATTAATGTGCTAGAAAATGCACTTTTGCCATCATTAACCCACATTTTTGGTGACACTAACTTAGATGGAGTCAAATTTCAACAGGATAATGCTCCTTGTCACAAATCAACGGCTACGATGCACTGGTTTAGAGACAACAGTTTTCCCTTGTTAGACTGGCCAGCGCAGTCACCAGATTTAAACCCTATCGAGCACTTGTGGGCTCTACTTAAGCGTAACGTAAAACGACACAATATTACATCAAAAGCAACCTTGAAAAAAGCTTTGATCCACGAATGGAGCACCATAACAACAGTCGAATGTAGAAAGCTTGTACGCAGTATGCCACAACGGATTGCTGCTGTCATTAAGTCGAAGGGTGGACCAACTAAATATTAATATTTTTTTATCTTTTTTGATTATTTTTACTAATTTATAAATAAAAAACTATTACTTTACTTTTAAAGACGGAGTATTCAGTACATTAGGGGGTGCCTCATTCTTTTGGCCAAGGCTGTATATAGATGTACTATCGTCCTATCGATCGTACTATCGTAAAAGGTTTAAGACAAAAAAGCAAGAGGGAAACCTCGAAAATAATCGCGAAGATTAACAACAAAAATACACCAAATAGTGCAAATATACAAAGTGAAGAAATAATTGAATGTGTAGAAGCTGAAACGTTCTGGAAGGTGCAGAAAGGGTGTTAAAAATAATCAGGAGATAATAACAAAAACTATTTCAGAACCCACAACTAAAGTAGAAATTTTACGAGAAAAACTTTGCAGCTGGTCCATCAAACTCTACATTAGTAATGCAGCTGTTAATGACATGCTGTTAATTTTTAGAGAATACGATATAAGTGTTCCTAAAGATGTTCTAACGTTAAAAAGAACGCCAAAAGAAGTCGTTTCCCGTGAAATGGGTTCCGGTACATACATGCACCATGGAGTCAAAGATGCACTCACTGATTTTTCAACGTTCCACGACTGTTTATTTACAACCAATTGAATTAGATGTAAATATTGATGTTCTACCGCTGAGCAAGAGTTCAAGTAAGCAAGTCTGGCCAATTTTAGGCAGTGTCATTAATACCTCTGATGTACTTTTAATTGGTACTTAAGGATACTCGAAACCGAAAAGTGCGAAAGAATTTCTTTCGGAATTTGTTTCGGCAATGCAGGAGTTGTTTCATGAAGGACTTCATTATGAAGACAAATTCTTCTTTGTAGTACTAAGATGTTTCATAATGGATGCATCAGCCCGATCATTTATTATTGGAACAAAAGGGCATACTGGATATTATTCGTGTACACGCTGCACCGGAAGAGGTTAATTCGTTAAAAATTCCATGGTTTTTCCATTTGCACAAGAGAGCACAATAAGAATAAATGTATCATTTAGATCAGTGCTCAACCGGAACACCATAATGATAAAAGTGCTACAATAATAGAAAATCTTAAAGTAGACATGATGAAACAAATAGGCTTGTATTACGAGTACATGCATATTGTATGTTTGGGTGTTGCCAGAACATTTTTAAATTCATTTATCAAAAATAAAGGTGAACAATATTCATAAACAAATTGTCCAATAAGCCCCGAGACTAACTACTAGGTGGCACCTCTAAAGAAATATCGATATAATATTTCCATAGTTCCAACCTTCAAACAATACGTGTAAAAATTTCATGACAATCTAACGTTTACATAGTTCAGATGTTGCAGTGATTTAAGTGACGCTACTGTTGATATTTTGGTATTTGGAAAATGGTATTAGCCGACCGTTAAGTGAAGGTGCGCGAGCTAGCTGAGGCTCTAAAGATATCGAAAGGCAGTGTGGGAACAATATTACAGGAACATTTGTCGATGAGAAAGCTGCTTTTCAAATGGGTGCCGCGTTTTCTCACACCGGACCAAAATCAACAATTTGTCGATGATACAGAGGGCTGTTTGGCACTGTTTACAAAGAATAAACATGAATTTTTGCGACGGTATGTGAAAATCATGAGCAAACATGATGAAACATGAGTGGAGAGCAACCGATGAAAGCAGGCCAAAGTGACCAAAAACACAACAGTCGGCTGGAAAGGTTCTGACATCTGTATTTTTGGATACGCATGGAATTTTGTTCATCGACTATCTCGAAAAGGGAAAAACAATCAACAGCGATTATTATATAACATTGTTGGAGCGTTTGAAGGATGAAATCCCGAAAAATCGGCCCCATTCGAAGAAGTAAAAATTATTTTTCACCAAGACAATGCATCGTGTCACAAATCAATGAAAACGATGGCGAAAATCCACGAATTGGGCATCGAATTGCTTCCTCATCCACCGTATTCGCCAGATTTGGCCCCCAGCAACTACTGGCTCTTTGCTGTCCTCAAAAAAATGCTTGCCAACAATGGCTCCAATGAAGAGGTGATGGCTGAAACTGAAGCGCATTTTGAGGCGAAGCACAAATCGTTCTACAAAACCGGTATTGAAAAGTTAGAAAAGCGGTGGAATGAATTTATTGCTCTAGGTACACGCATAGAAATTTTTCGTTCACCGCAACTGAATAACTAGCCAACTACACTTCGTTTGCGAGTTGTTTTTGCCACAAACGAATATTCAGTTGGCAACTTAAAAAATATGTTATATATATATATATACATATATACCGCCATAAGCCACAATATATAAACCGCAAGCTATTTCGGTCATTATTATTTATTATATTAATTGTCTTTCCCCCTATGTCCGTGCACCCTATGCACCTCTGCTGCTGTCTCCGTCCGCGTATTAAGCAAATTACAATTTGCTTATATACAGCAGTGTGTCCATAAAGTAACTCTGAATTATAAGTATTGTGTGTATACAACGAAGGGAAAAACAAAGGAAGTTTTCAGTTGGGAAAAACAATTTTTCAATTGCTGCAATTTAAAAATCCTTCGCGTACATTACAAACGAAATTAATTACCTGCAAATAAAGGACGCGTTTCTCGCAACTGAACTATTATTATGACAAATGTTGAAACGTTTGCATATAACGATCCCAAGCACGACAAACGAAGTTCGTTTGCGGCAAACTGGCAATAAACGTTTTTTTTCTTTGCGTATATACTATGAGAGTTCTGGCACACTTTCGGTTTCCGGTTTTTGAAAAAAGCGCCATCATAGGGTAGCGTAGCGAAGACATAAATCATATGATTTAAAAAATATATAGCATACCTTTGGGGGGCATGTTGATTTTAACAGATTCGCGTAGCCCAGACACAAACTATTAATTAAAAAAAAGTATTGCGTAATTTTGAGGGTTCTGTTAATGCTTTTTTAACAGAATCACCGATTTCCGTTTAGAAAAAGCGTCAGCGGAGGCGCGGCTGCGGTATGGATTTATAATTGTTATTTAATTGTGATAGGGGTGGGTTTAATTTTGGCGGGGGCAAGGCGGGGCTGCGGCATGGTTTTATAATTGTTATTTTAAATGCAAGCTAATAGTTGGAAGCCATTGAATGTAAAATCTACCACATAAAACCACCCAACAAAACAAGCTGAAAAAATTGTACCAACTTTTTCTATGTTTTAGTATCAATAAGAAGTATATAACTCGATTGTTTCTAATTAAAGGGGAGTTATATACCCAGATATATTTGCAGTTTCTTAAAGCCTCAAGTCTCAAAAATGTGTGGTGAAAATTTCAAGTCGATATCTCAAGAAATAACAAAGTCTAACCTAGTCAGTGAACCGCCTTCTACAGCGCGCAGTGCTGGCCCTTATTTTCAAACGCTTTTTTCTTGAAACCATGTTTTCAAAGTCGGTGACCAAGATTTCTCGAAACTCAGTGAACCGATCGTTTTGATTTTTTTGCAGGCTTATTTTATTCATAATAATCTCGTACTTGTCATAGGATTTTTTTTTCGTAGCTTCGTTCATTTTTTATAGGCCAAATAATGACGAATTTTTTATTGATTGTTAATTTACGTTCGGAAGTCCGTCATTTTGTGAAAAATCAATATTTTCAAAATCGGCTATGACAAGTACGAGTTTTAAGTATCTAGTTTAATAATATTATAAATTTTTTTGTTTCAGATGAGTTCAGGAGGAGCAATCTTAGTCACTGCATTTCTCCTTTTTTTCACAGCGCTCTACAAAAAATGCTGTTTTTAATAAAAAAAACTAAACATACTCCTGAATGTGTATATTTTAAGATATAAAAATACTCATTTAAAAATATCCCTTAGGTTTCCTTAAAAAAATTTACAAACATGACCTTTTTTTGCCTCTGGGTATATTTCCCCCCTTAAATAACTTCAGTCAAAACAATAGGCAAGGTAATTTTATTTACCAGCAGAACAATGACCCCAGACATACAAGTCGTGTTGCTAAGGACTATCTTTATCAAATCTCAATAGAGGTTCTGGAATGGCCCGTCCAAAGCCCAGACTTAAAGCCTGTGGAGCATTTATGGCAATAGCTAGATGATAAGCTCGAGAAGGACCTCTTGCCAGTCCAATAAAAGAGAAATTTTTCACCAAATTGCAAATAGCCTGGAATTCCATACTAGAAACGTAAATTTAAAACTTAGTTCATAATAAGCCTCAGGCTTAGATACTTCATGAACGAACTAGTTCAATTGCACGATTCCCGCTCATGATTCCCGCTCATGAACGATCTAGTTCAATTGAACGATTCCCGCTCATGAACTATGTGAACTAGTTCTGTGTTTCTCGTTCTTTTAGTTCAATTGTTTTTGCAGCGAGTAGGAACAAAACGAACGAGAGCAAAAATAACTTAATTTACCAAGCAATGGTTTGAGTCCTTGGTTTGTGCAAACGAACTAAAAGACTTAGCGAACTAAAAGAACGAAAGAACTAAAAGAACTAAATGAACGAACTAGAAGTAAAATGCCCAATCCTAGTATGCCTCGTCAGCTTATGACTGTAATTAATGCTTAACGTGGAAACACGAAGTACTGAGGTCATAAATGAATGGTAAGTTATGAGAAAGGATGAATACGCAGTGATAAAAATCACTCAACTATTTACACAAATAAATTTATATAAATTTCAGTTGACAAAAGGTACACATATTTAGTTTGGTTGGATACTGTAAATGTTGTATACTATATAACTGGCTTAAAAACACCCTCTACAATGATATCCCTTTTTTCGATTCCTTATGAGAAAAAAAAAACGTATGAAGGTACACAAAATTTCTACCTTCTCATAGTTCTGCAGGTGAAGTTTGTTTGATTAAATGTTGGAAAAACAAACAATCAGCCCTAAATGACTTCTATTAAATAGATTAATTGATTTATTTGACAGCAAGTTATGGTTCCTATGAACGAGAGAAAAAGAAAGAAAAAAAAAACAAAACAACTTAATTTCTCCACCGAACAACAAAAGTAATTTCCGTTAATGAAATTCATTTTCCAAATTCTGTTCGATTAGAAAACTTTGGACCAAACTAACTGCTGCCTAAACGACTTATAATTAATCACGAAACGAAGAACTCGTTAAGTTGATGTGTTTCAAAGCGAAAAGCGAAAAACATGGCCATCATCAATTCGGTTAACGTGTGCTCGTTAGCATTTATCATTCAAATAGGAGGCAAAGCAAAAAAAAAAAAAAAAAAAAAACAAAAACATGAGTCCTCTTTGCAAACGCGCACTTGGAAATGTTTTGAGGTGAGTTTGTTTTTTTTTTCGCTCCTTTTTTGAGCACACTCACTATTGATGCCTCACTTTAATACAGACAGTTCTGACCAATACAGTAAAAAAGGCTCAATATGCTGCAATAACAACAAACTCTACCCCGAACTCGATTCCCTCTTGGCAACAACATTGCATTGACGACTGTGCTAAGCTGCACGCAGGATTCTAATGCTTACTAAATGAAAGCGGAAGTGTTGAGCTGAACTGATAAAACGGAAGTTACAAAAAAAAAAAATGGTGTTGTTGGCAACACTGCCAACACAATTGAAATGGGCGTTATTCTGTCGAAATGTGATAAATAAACATCTACGTAGACGAGTGCCTGGTATTTAAATTCCAGAACAGGCAGCAAGCATGCTATTTGCTTCAAATCTTTATGCCGCTTGATCTGGATAATCATCTGGCAATCAACTGGCTGGAACTTGCTAGAACCTGCAATTTTTTGCTGAAATTACTGCACGTTTCAATCCACTTTCATTCAGTAGCTAAGCTACCGACAACGGGGGCGCTCAACTGTCAAGCGTTCCAACAACAACAACAGCACGAATAATAACAATTCTAAGGAAACAACCCAAAAAGAGGCTCCTACATAGCGAATCACAGTTTATGGATTCTTCGAATAATGCAGAAAAAAAAAACAGCACAATTTGTATGCCACACGCGTTGGTCGACTGATTGAAGAATGAGCTAAAGGACGGACGGACAGTCGTAAAGGCGGGCTCTTGTTTAAGCCCAGCGCACGAACTGTAAATACTGAACACGCACGAATCGATTTGTTTGGGGAATTAAGAAGTTTTGACCCCATAAATTAGAGAAAAAGAAATGACCTGCTTCAATTTTGAAGCTGACACAGCCAGCTGGTCATGTTGTGACCAAGCGGCTTTAAATATCAATTTATGTGGTCGTTTTTTTATGGTTTGAGTTATGGTTAAGCTTGAGCTTACTTAGGGCGTTGCTGATGACAAAGTATAAAAAAAAGTTTCGGCACAGTTTAGTGCATTTAACTAATTCATCAATAAGGAAGCACAAAACTTTTTCGGCCCAAAAAAATTATTCCTAGAATTTATTTGAAAATTGTTTTTATTTTTAATTTATGGCAAACATTTTGGATATTAATTAAGAATTAGTTGATAGCATTAGTTACTCAATAACATGTTTGTGGTATTTTATCCGACTATAGGGTGTCCCAAAAATACCTGAAAATTTAAATCGCAAGCCATTCGTGTGTAGTAAGCAATGTAGTAATAAATTCTCGACAGCTGTTATTTGCAATCATGGAGGCGAATAACACAAAAAAACTGGCGAATACAAAAAAACTACGACACAAAATGCTTAAAAACACAAGATTTTTGACCTAACGGAGTAGTTCTAAAATGCGGCAGCGATACTTACTCGCAGAGGCGCAACCAGGAATTTGTTTTGGGGGGGATTTTAAGACTATATGTATATAAAAGAAAATGTACGTAACTAAAGCGGCTATGGTGTAATGAGTCCAAATATTGCACTCAAGACGTTAATTCTACCACAATGGCAGCAAACATAAGGGGGCATATAGGATACAAATTTAAAAAAAAACCGACCGATTTCGTAACCTCGAAAATCGATTTTTTCAAATGGAAGCCATTTTGTTTTTTTTTTCGGCGGAAAAAAATTATCCTACTTCAGGCGATAGCCACTTAAACAAGGATTAATTTGATTTTTTTTTAATTTTTCCTCAGATGTTCCAGACTGGTTATATCCTGCACACCGTCATATTTTTGGATTTTTTTGAAAAAAATAAAATAACGTCAAAAACCGCTTCAAAAATTCTGAAACAAATTTTTTTTTTGTATTCTTTAAATGCTAATAAATATGTGTACGAAATTTGAGAACGATATCTTTTTTCCTTCTATGAAAAAAAATTCCCAAAAAAAAAATTTTGTTTTTAAAAAATTTGTAACCTACATGCCCCATAATGATAAAATTTTTATAAATAAATATTTTTTAGAATAGAAAAAATTTTATTCATTATTTTTACATTAAGAAGATTTAAGTTACAGGATTACGGCGATTAAGATTAATAAAAGAAACTAACTTATATTTTTAAATCCAGTTAACGCTTACTTTCAGCGAGTTTATCTAAAATAATATCCACTGATTTTATTTTTCTGTACAGATAAAGCAATGTGAGGCCGTTTTGTCTATCTTGCAACATCGTGTTTTTAGGTTTTGAGTCGGCGAAGTACTGAAAATGTTCATTAATTTTCACATGAAGTTACTGGAAGAGTTGCAAGGATAATAAGTAAATTATTGTATATATTGCCCATTTCAGATTGAGGTGACCTATCGCACTGACTAGTCGCACTGACCATCTCCGATTTGGCTCAAATTTTGTTCCTAGATTGGTTTATTACTTAGAAAATCAAATCCGAAGTTATAAATTTTTAGAACCATTTTTCAAGGCCAAAATAGGGTGTATTTTGCAACGACGTAGAAATAAAGTTGGCATGGCGTTAAACTTTGAAATTAACAATGGGTCAATTTACAGCAATTTTTCTAAAAGTTTTATATTTTATCCTTAAAATAGAGGAGATAACCATTCCAATTATTCCTAAGTTAATAAAATTTGATTTAAATTGACTGAGCTACATTGTCTAAAAATAGGCCCTATTTTGGCATTTTTTTTTTTTTAAACTTTAAACTCCGGAATTGGTTTTCTTAGCAAAAAACCAACCTAAAAACAAATTTTGAGTCAAATCGGAGATGGTCAGTGCGACTGATAGGTCAATCTGAAATGGGCGATATATATTTGGAAATATATCTCTACTGGATAGAGAGACCGCGATTTAATAAAATTGATTTTATGTCTGTTCTTTTCATTAATAATGCATTTTGATTTATGCTTCATTTAAAAAAAGAAAATAACTCTGTAAAATGATAACAATGCCAACACTTTAATAATTGAACGGAAATTAATGATTTTACTTTTATGAGTTTAATGTCTACTTCGGGCCATTAAGGCCTTAAGTTTTGTCACGAAGCACGAATAAGTAAGAACTTTTTTGGATATTGATAAATTATTATTATTTTGTTTTTTTAGGTCATCAAAATCTCCTTCCAAATCATCTTTATATAATGCGATTAGTTTTTCAAAAGCGCCTAAAGCTTCAACATTTAGCGATTTTTTTGCATCAGGAAAATGTGATTGAAATCCAATTAGAATGTCTCTATGTTTTAAAAATCTGTCACTCGGGCTTGTGATAAATGTATCCAAGAAAGGTATGTAAATCGATATGCGATACGATTCAACACATTGTGTGTTAGGGTGGAAAGATGCAACTTTTGGTCTCGTCAAAATGAATCCAATGGTTTCTGCTTATTTTTCAGCATTTATATAGAATTTTTTTAATTTTATTTCAGCATTATCTCTTACATTTTTTACTTCTTGCAAACTGATATTGACTAAATCGACTGTTTGTGTGAAATCAATGTTTCGAGTTTGAAGAAATTTGCATAAAATATATGAATAACCAAATACTTGGTTATACACTGCAAAGATATAAGAAAGTCTGTCGTTTGTAATGCACAATTCAGTTAATTGGCTTCCCTGGATGTGTTTGTATCCTCCCAACAGGAAATTTTGCCTAATGCCAATATTATGGCATCGAAAAATTCGGAAAACCGTAACCGAGTTGTGTCTCTCAATCCATCTAGTAGGACAAATTTTCTTCAGTTTTTGATGACTAAAAAGATTTAACTCTTGGAGGCACTGTTTCAAAACCACTTGCAAAACCATGTGCAAAAATTGAAAGCTCTAGTATTTCTTCATTGAAATTCATCATCGTAATACAAATCGGTAAATCAGAGCAATAGATATAGCAAAATTATCAGAAAAATAACTGATTTTCATGTTTTTGCCTATAGCTCAAAAACTCGAGCTGAAGGAGAAAAACGGAGTCTATATCTGAAATCAGGAAACCGAATTCGTCTATAATCAGCTGAAAAATCTCCGGCACCAAAATGTCTGTGGCGAAGTGTTATGCTTCAACAGCAATCGATTTGAATTTAAATTTGGGTTTTTCGCGCTTTTGATAAAAACATGTTATTACTTATCATGTTTTTCTTTTTGTGACAATAATTTGGGGGGATGGGGGCTTAAACCCCAAAACCCCCCTTTGGTTGCGCTTCTGCTTACTCGTATTTGGAATGGAAATAAGAACTTATTAATATCACATAAATTAGACCAAGATTTAAATTTTGATTTATCAATAAATTTTCAGCTGAATAATGACCGAAATTCAAAAACTTTCTCGAAGTAAGTACTTGAATAAACTAGAAAAAAATGTTTCATATAAAATCAAAAAGCGCACTACCCTAGATTCATGGGGTTGTAGTGAAGCGTGCTACCTACTCGAGTACCGAGGTCGACTGTCCTTAAGTTGACTTTAGTTCTTTAACCAAGACATGACTCCGAAACATAACCTTGACTTGCCATATTAAAAGAGGGCGCATTAAATGAAAAATTATTCAATTTTGATAAGATAAATCGTACTACATCTTCAAAACAGATACAACTCAAAATTTCAACATTTTCAGGAGAAGCAAACGATTTTTTTAATTTATTTATTTATTTGTGCATTGAGACCACAGGTCTCTTTTAGTACATTAATTTTGTCAATTATAATATTATATTAATCAATTATAATATTATTAAATAAAGAAAAAGGTTAAATAATTTAATAGTTTATAAAATAAAGAATTTAAAATAAAAATTTTAAAGAAATTAAAAATTAGAATTGTTTTCTGATAATATTAAAATGTATATATGTAAAGCAAAACATTAAAGATATAAACTAGCAGTAAAACATTTAAGATAAAAACTAAAAGTGAAGAAGAAACAAATAAGAAAAATAAATAAAATTATTTAAATAAATTACATACTGCCCTTTTGAAGTACACCTTATTGGTTTCGGCTTTAATATACATTGGTAGCATTGGCAACAAAAAACGTTTTGGAAGTTGTAAGAGATTTAAATTTTGGTACTATAAGATTGAGTGTTCGACTAGACAGAGCAAAGCGAAGATTTCTAAATAGATATTCGGGACAACGCGTGTAAATAATTTTGTGCAAGAAGAGGAGATTGCGAATATTAAGATGATTTTTGAGATCACAGCCTAGAATTCTTCGAGAAAACTCGGATATTCGATCAAATTATTTCCTATTAAAGACGTATCTTGCACATTTATTTATTGCTAATTGCAGCTTTTTCTGCGAAACAGTATCAAGGTTCCCGGAAACAAGTTCACTATACGTGATATGGGGAGTTATAAGAGCGCGAACGAGCTTTAATTTCGTTTCCTGCGGAATGAAGTCACTCGTATGCCATAGTTTTCGAAGCACGGAATACATTTTGGAGACATGGAGTTTACATGATCTGCACAACTAAGGATTTTGTTTATTTTATATCCAATGCTTTTGACACAATCGACAAACGAGACATCTACACCTGACATAACTATGGGTGGAAGGCTAGTAATACTATAGCGCTGGCGTGAAATTGCAAGGGCCTGAGTCTTGGATGCGTTCAGGGTTTAAAAAATTCGCTACTGACCATTCTTCTATCGATTTCAAATCCTCGTTTATTCTGAAGATCAGAAGATCTTCCGACAACTCTATTGGTCTAGAAATGTATATTTGTGCATCATCGGCGTACAGATGAATCGAGCTATTCTGACAACATGTGACTGTCATTGACAAAAATACTAAAAAGAATTGGCCCCAAAATTGATCCTTGAGGTACACCTGAGAATGTTCTTTTTAATTTTGATGAATTATTTTGATTTTTAACCTGCTGAAATCGGTCGTTTGGATATGTTTTCATTAATTTTATAGCATTGTTGCTGAACCCCAAATAATATTTTAGTTTTTGAAGAAGAATGTCATGATTAACTGTATCGAAAGCCTTAGAAAAATCAATGAGTGCTAAGATAATGAGGTCATACTTATCGTATGCAGGTCGAAAATCTTCCATTATCTTTAGAACTGCGGTAGTGCAGCTTTGCCCCTTTTTATATCTAGACTGGTTTTCGGACAGCATATTATAAGTGTTTAGGTGGTTAACAATTTGGATTGAAAGAATTTTCTCAAACGATTTTTTTACCAATATGGATTACATTTGCTATCTTCCATTCAGCCGGAAAAGTTGATGACGTTATAGTATGGTCGAATATGTGTGTCAATATAGGAACTATGAATGGAAGTATAAGTTTAACGAATTTTATGTTAAAGTCATCATTTCCAATCGCATTTGATTTAATCGACATAATGGACTTCACAGCATCTTCCTCGGTTATAGTTTGAAAGTTGAATTGTTCGTAATGCGAATACAAAAGTGGGCGATTAATTTCAAAGGAAGAGCTGTCATTTAGAATGTCTAGATCTATTTTTAGATCGATTTTTCCACAACACCCTTTCAGGTAGGTTAACATTGAGTTTGTCACAGTAATACAATTTCTTGAATTGACGCAATGTACGAGTGACATAATTCCTAGATGCACGAAAAAGTTTCCTTTAGATTCTATCGGATTGCGCTTCCATTTGCTATAATTTTTATTTCTGGCCTTAATTACTTCCCCAACCTCGTGTGAGAACCATGACTGCTTTGAATTTTTAATTACGATTTTCTTCGTGGGAACGATTTTCTTCCTCCCTCATGTTAGGGAGGAACCAACAGCCTCTCCATTCTAGCTTCACTGATTCAGGCGGTAGTATCAATAGATTTAAAATCGCGATAGAATTGAATTGAGTCAGAAGATGTTTTCGTAAGCTTAATGTTATAAGCAGCAAAAAGTAGACCATGATCTGAAACACCGGCTAAAGAAAGTTGTTCAAAATGTGAAAGTGATGATTTATCAGACACACAAAACAAATCAATTAGACTGGGCTTGCAGTTGGGAGCAAAGCGGGTAGGACAATTATTTATAAGACTTAATCCAGAAGAACTTATTTGATCACGTAGTGAACTTGAGCGAGAGACATTCACAAGTATATCTATGTTTGTTAACCAGTTTGTTTTTCAAAAGAATCCATCGGAACAAGGAGACAAAACGATTTTGTTTTTTAATTAAAGAGTAAAAAGATGAGTGCAAAATTTTGATAATTGATGGAGTTTATCACTACGAATAGTGTGACATTGAAAAGAAAAAACTTTGTAAATTTTGAGTTGTGCCTGTTTTGAGGATGGAGTGCGAAATGATAAATATTCGTACAAATATAGGTACAAATAGAAGGAAAATTTTACCGAAAGTAGAAGACGACTTGATATCTACATGAAATTTGGGACCTATAGGTTTTGGGGACGGCAATCACCAATCTGGAGTTCAAATTTTATAATTCAAAATGGCGGATTTAATATGGCGACCATGAAAATGCAAAATTTTCTAATATACCTCTAATTCAGCTCTTATGTAGTTCTTAGTGGTCACGAATTTGGAGGTCAAATTTTAAAATTCAAAATTGCAGATCCAATATGGCGACCTTGAAAGTGCAAAAATCTCTTATACACCTCCAATTCAGCTTATATGTGCTTCTTAGGGGTTTTTGGGGTAGATTATCACAAATCTACAGGTAAAATTTTAAAATTAAAATTCAGCTTTGGTAGGGTAGACTAGATGAATAGACGGTTGAAACGGGGGACGGTTGAAACAAAGCTTCTATCTCTACACCGTGCGTTATGAGGTGAGGGGTACAAGGGGAGAACGAATCGGGCGACAAGTCAAACCACGAAGCTTGTGTATAGGAGGCTCCATTGTGTTTTTTGACGGAAAAGTAAGCATTCTTTGTTCGTACATTTTTGCAATTAGTTTTGTATCGTTTTAATTGAAGGTTAATAGAATAGTGCTGTATGATTAGTTTTTGACTTGACGAAGTTTCGTTTTACCGCGCAGGTTTCCAAATAAGTTAAAAAATGAATTTTTTAAAAATTCATTGGTGTTGCATTGAATTGTTACTCGCTGAGTATAAGAGCTATGACTAAACAAATGGTACGACCGTGAAGGCTAATTCATTCCCTTCATTACAAAAACAAAACAAAAATTCAAAACGTCATCAGGACGTGGTGGGAGCAGCTTAAGCACCGCAACTGAAAATTTGTTACTTGGAATTATTACTCGCGAGAATACTTTTACGACAGCATAGATATGGTATTACGCCTCACAACTAAATTAAAAAAAAAATTCTTATCATCATGATATTAGGGTGGCAACCACATCAACATTACCATCAACATCAACATCAACATCAACATCAACATCAACATCAACATCAACATCAACATCAACATCAACATCAACATCAACATCAACATCAACATCAACATCAACATCAAAATCAACATCAACATCAACATCAACATCAACATCAACATCAACATCAACATCAACATCAACATCAACATCAACATCAACATCAACATCAACATCAATATCAACATCAACATCAACATCAACATCAACATCAACATCAACATCAACATCAACATCAACATCAACATCAACATCAACATCAACATCAACATCAACATCAACATCAAAATCAACATCAACATCAACATCAACATCAACATCAACATCAACATCATCAACATTAACATCAACATCAACATCAGCATCAATATCAACATCAACATCAACATCAACATCAACATCAACATCAACATCAACATCAACATCAACATCAACATCAACATCAACATCAACATCAACATCAACATCAACATCAACATCAACATCAACATCAACATCAACATCAACATCAACATCAATATCAACATCAACATCAACATCAACATAAACATCAACATCAACATCAACATCAACATCAACTTCAACATCAACATCAACATCAACATCAACATCAACATCAAAATCAACATCAACATCAACATCAACATCAACATCAACATCAACATCAACATCAACATCAACATCAACATCAACATCAACATCAACATCAGCATCAATATCAACATCAACATCAACATCAACATCAAGATCAACATCAACACCAACACCAACACCAACACCAACACCAACACCAACAACAACAACAACAACAAAAAGAAACACCGTCACGTCAAAAACTACGGGTGTGTCCACGACACAACCAACTTTTATTCAAATTTATTATGATACTGTGAACTGCTTTATACCTAGAAGTGTGGTTGGGGACAATTGAACCAATGTAAGCTGGAGTGCTAAAATCTAGTTTATAATTAATGCTGTTGAATTTTGAGAAATATAATAGCAAGTAGTACACAAACATTTTAATTTGTACAACAAAACATAATAAATTGTCGTCACCAACATCTGATTATTATATAATTTAAGCTGTACTTAATATAAACCTTTGAAGTCTGATTTAAAAAATGTTAGATTACTATAAGTATCGTGAATAACGTGAATATTAATTAAATGTAAAGTTCGAATTTGCCAAAACATGTTCATTTATTATATTTTGTATTATTTGTATGTGTTGACTCAAGGCACTGTTTCAACCGACCCTGGCATGGGGACGGTTGAAACAAAGTAAATTTTTTTAATTTGATTTTACACATAAAATACAACACAGTTTTCTCAAATAACATTGCCCATTAGTAGACATATATATTGTCTTTTATTTAATATATTTCCACATCGCTCGCTTAACTAATCCTAATGCAATGGACGATAAGCCCTAAAATGTTCCAACTGTACCCAGCCTACCATACTTACGGGTTTTTAGTGTCGATAATCATAATTCTAAATTAAAAAAATTTAATTTTAATAATGTGAACACAATTTCATATTGGTTTTGTTAAAATTAAACTCGTTATGAGATTTTGAAAATAAGTAAATACAGGAAAAAATTAAAATTTTTTAACATTATTCTTTATGTTTCTTCTATTGAATCTAATTCAATTCCATACAAAACATTCCGAAAATCGGAGTACATTTCAGATTCAGATTCAGATTCATTTATTGAGACAAAAAAAACTTAATGATATACAAAGTGAAGTGAAGTTGGTCATAAGCGATACAGAATTGTATGTATTGTTCTGTCAGATGAATGACGTATAAGAAATTATACAAACGCAAATTGCTAGTGATGTGATGACTTAAATAAAAAGCGATAGTTCTTTTGGTAACGAATAACTGTGCTTGCTCCCGGCACAATACAGTGAGAAAAAATAACTTAATCTAGACTTAAAGCTACTTATATACTATAATACATTACAATAAATATACAAGTACTGTAAACAGTACATAAAACGAAATTGACATTGTCAGTGTGTTTTAATCTTGAGTGGAGTGGATATTTTAGAGTTGTAATATTACATTAACCTCTGTGAGAGCCAGCACTCGCTTTTATAAAAAATTCAGGGCGCAAAAAATTCAGGACATCTAGCGAATTCTCATAGAGAATTCCAACTGGTGAAAGATATTTAGTGTTAAGCCATGAGAACAGTTTTTGTTCATTAAATGCTTCTACTATGATATCATTATTATGTGATTCAAGACTTTCGACGAATTTCTTCTGCAGTGTGAATGCATATTGTAGGATAGGCATGATCTTTGCTGTATTGTAAATGAATTTGTTTGAGTATTTTTTGTTGACGTATTCGAAACGTTTATCAATGCAAAGTCTTAAAATTTTCCTCTCGATCACTTCTAGGCGATTTGCTACTGAGGGAGAGATCGAAAACCACATTGGAAAGGCGTATAAAATCGCAGCGCGGACGCTTACTTTGTATAATAAAAGTTTTGACTTTTGATCCAGGAATTTATTGCGACAGAGGGAAGAAAAACAATATTTTATGGTATTTACTTTTTTTATGGCTAATCTTGCGTGATGGTTGAATTTCATTAAGTTGTTAAAGTTTAGGCCTAGGTATTTTACATGATTTTTTAATGGTATTTCGGTACCATCTAATGGTAATATGAAGTTTTAAATTTTTGCTCTCAGGAACAACTTTTCTGGGACATTTGCCTGAAGCGTTTCTGAGGCAAATTGCTACAGATTTATTAGTGTTAATTTTTATACCCCATTCCCGATAAAATCTATTTATTATTACGAGGTGCTGTTGTACCAAGCGGGCTGCCAAACTTGGTGAGTCACTATGCGCATAAATCAGAGAATCGTCCGCGTAAAGAATGCTTTTAGAACCTAATGCAAAATGGGGAAAGTGAAATATGGAGTACATTTCATAAAAATCATCTTCTTCAGAAGCTGATACATCTGAATCAATATCTTGACTCATAAGAAAAGCCTCATTTGATGCTGTTGCAGCTTTTTCAATGGTACACTTGCAATATAGTTCGGATATTACTTCTGGGGAAGCATTTAAGTAAATTTATAGGGTGTGCTGGGGTGAAGCGTTTCGCTTTTTTTTTGAGACTCACAGCACCCCCAAAACTTAAATTATGGACATTTTTCTTAATTTTTATGAGCTCGAATTTGAACATTTTCGATTTCGGCAAACAATTTAGGGGGACACTTTGAAAATGTTCGTTTTTTGATTTTTGAAAAATGGTGGAGAGAGAATCTTTCCGTTTTCATGTATAAACATCAACATTAAAGAGTTTAATGGCCTCGGGCAGGATCCTAAGTCAGCAAGAAACTAAAATACTGAATTAAAGTCATCGAATCCAAATTTATTATTCACCGCTAATATCGAGGTCAGAGTCTCAGTTTCGACAGTTATAGAAACCCCGGTTGCCCATGTCGACGCATTTCAATTATGTGAATTTATGTTGAATAGTTGACATAAAACATGATAAATTCACTCGATCAAAAAAACTTTTGAAAACAAATTTTTGACCACTGTTTTGGAAGAGCAACACAATGTACGGCGGAACGTTTCGCTGTATTATGAAGAACTGTGCGGCAATGAAAGCAACATGTGACGGTATGACACTTGGTTATATTTAAGCACGATGTAAAAAATTTCACAAGTGAAATGCTTCACTCACCCAAACGCTAACCCCACCGCACCTTACTATTTAGTTCTGTGCTTTGACTGGAAAAAATGAGTGAATATTGGACAAATGGGCATGGCACCGCCCATCTAAGTCAAACGTATAATATCAAATAGCTTTGAAACTAAATGCCGCATGACAATAAAACTCAGTATGGAGTTTCTTCTTGGTAATGTCTATCCAAGGGCGGGTTTGGCTTCATCCATACAATTCAAATTTTTGATATGGAAAAGCTATGGGAGCAAAAGTCACAAAACATTGAAATTGAGAATGGAGTTATTATTTGAATTATTTGGTATAGTAATGGTAATAAGAAAAACTCTGTTATGGGAGCTTAAAATACTGACAGTGAACGTAATTGTTCAAAGCCCAACAAGCACATTTTCTTTTAAGATCTAGTGCTTTTTTACCTCATAAGCCCACTGTGCACAGTTGTGACAATATTAAGAATTCAAAGAGAACGCAATTATTTCTGGACATGACAATAGTACAAAAACAAAAAAGATACAGTAGTTTCGACTATGTCGTAACAAAAGACGTTGAATTTTTCAATTCGCTTTTGATGACATCTTTTTTAAAAAATATTTAGCAAAATATTTATTTTATACACCTGAGAATATGACCTTTAAAAGAGTGCCGGAGAGGGTTACTATGTATGACCAACCCCCATTACTTTTGCAAAAGGAACATTTTTGCTTTTGACACCTATTCCCTCCGACCACTCCTTAGGGGGCTCCCATACAAATTTTATGGTTTTTGTGCCGGAAAGGGTTAATATGTATCACCGACCCCCATTACTTTTGCAAAAGGAGCATTTTTGCCTTAGACACCTATTCCCTCCGACCACTCCTAAGGGAGGCTTCAATACAAATTCTATTGTGTTTGTGCCGGAAAGGGTTAATATGTATCACCGACCCCCATTACTTTTGCATATGGAACATTTTTGCCTTTAACACCTATTTCCTCCGACTACTCCTTAGGGGGGCTCCCATACAAATCTTATTGTGTTTATGCCGGAAAGGGTTAATATGTATCACCGACCCCCATTACTTATGCAAAAGGAACATTTTTGCCTTTAACACCTATTTCCTCCGACCACTCCTTAGGGGGGCTCCCATACAAATTTTATGGTTTTTGTTTATTTATTCCATACACCTGAGCATATGACCTTTAAAAGAGTGCTGGAAAGGGTTAATGTGTATCACCGACCCCCATTACTTTTGCAAAAGGAACTTTTTTGCGTTTGACACCTTATCCTTCCGACAACTCCTTAGGGGGGCTCCTATACAAACTTTATGGTTTTTGTATAGTTATTCCATACACCTGAGCATATGACCTTTAAGAGAGTGCCGGAGAGGGTTAATATGTATTACCGACCTCCATTATTTTTACAAAAGGAACATTTATGCCTTGGACACCTATTCTCTCCGACCTCTCCTTAGGGGGATTCCCATACAAATTTTATTGTTTTTGTATATTTATTCCATACACCGGAGCATATGACCTTTAAGAGAGTGCCGAAGAGGGTTAATATGTATGACCGACCCCCATTACTTTTGCAAAAGGAACATTTTTGCCTTTGACACCTATTCCCTCCGACCACTCTTTAGGGGGCTCCCATACAAATTTTATGGTTTTGTCGATAAAACCGGAAATTGTCGATAAATAGGTAGCAAGTTTAAGCAAACAAAAACATCAAATGTTGGCTTTATATTTCATGTAATTGTGTAAAATTTATATAAGTTAGAGAGTTCTAACATGAATTTTTGTCGCATTGAGGATCAAGCAGACCAACAAGTGCTAACATCAACATTGTACGATCAGTACTTTAGGCCCACCAAAGGCTCAAAAAGTGATATAAATACCGATACCTGATCACTATCAACCACCCTACTTACCTCCGAGAATGACGTATTCTACGTCAAAACATTGTTGGTTACGACTTATTATCAGAGAACCAAGCCATATGAACATTGTTGAATATTTTTTGTAGAAATAAGCTTCGATTTTCGAAAATATTAAGTATTCAACTGCAAATGAAATCAGCTGGACGAATATTTTTGCAGATTTTCAAGAATAGTCTGCTGATCGCCAAGGGATGAACCAAAATCAATGTTATAGCTGGCTAAAAATTTAAATTTGTCCAAAAGCTGCCATAGATTCTAACAGTACAGCAGATGGAATAGAGTTCTTGACAGCAAACAAAAAAACAAAAAAAAAAAAAAGAGAACGACAAGTTCAACAATTTAGGCAGTTGCTTGGATGAGTCCGTTAAGCCAGAGCCAAGGCAAATCAATTTAAATGTCAATGCAAGTGAGAGCCACACTTGAATCCATTAAGCAGCTACTTAGCCAGCAGCTCAATAGAAACTTCACATTTTTGTCATGGTTGGTTTTGTCCAGAACAGACAAACGAATGAACGCACACACATACGAGTACACACACTCACACTAACTCGCATCTTTACTGCTAGAATAGCAACGATTAGGATAGCAAATGAAGCATTTCGACCAAACTAGCATTCAATTGGAAACATTTTGCATGGTTGTTTGCGCGGGGCTTAGCGTCTGTCTGCCAAAGTGACTGACTGTTATTCTGGTATCTACAGTCAGACAAAATGCTATGAGCTTACATCGAAAAGGCTTGCCAGCGAAACTTTTAGGTGTGGGTGTTAATTTTTAAGCTATAAGGGCCTATTTCAAAAATTCAAGCATTTAAAATTTAATCTGAAATTATTTACAACATAAAAAATGAGCTTAAAACATGTTTTTGTGACTCATCTATTTTGACTTAAATGTATAAGTGATTTTTTTTAATTTTTTTATATTAAAGTATTTTGTATAATAATTTCAAGTGATAAGCTAGATAAGCACAGAGTCTGCCTGTTCAGAAGCTGAACGTCAGCGTATTTAATTCTCAGCTATTGAAGCGTAAAGCTCAAACACCAATACTCACTCCTCAATATAGCACTATATAGGTGGCTACTGACATTTATGCTGCCTGCTGCCAACAGGACAAACCATCTGCCTGCATAAATCATATACAGGAGAAAGCTTAAACTAGAGCTGAGTCTAGAGTGGAAATGAAGCATAGAAGCGTAAATAGCATAAATTGCGGATAGCTCAATACCAGTGGCTATGTATGCATATTTGTTAAATGTGTATGTGTGTAAGCATGTGTTTGCCTACGTTAAACGCACCCATTTATACAGCAAATACATGACTGTGCACAACAGTCGACAGGCAACGATTCCATATTTCAAGCAGATAAAATGGAAAATTATTGCCTTGCAGAAAGTTTTGCATAAACATGGCAAAAGTCAAAATTATTGAGACCAGATCTGGAGATCTGGCAAAATGAGAGAGACGCAACATTAGAGGACGAGCATGCAAGCGGTGGTGGTGGTTGGCAATAACATGGAACATAATTGTATAGGGCAATTAAAAGATATATAAATATATTGACTTAATGCAGGATTAACAGCCGTCTTAGAAGTTTCTGAATTGATGCCAGCTGAAAGATGAGGCAAAACGGAGGAGCAAGAAAATAGAAGCAATCAATGGTAACAAACAAAATAACAAAAAAAAAAAAATTAATAGAATAATAAAATATTCTTAGAGAGGAGCAATCCATATACTTCCTTAGTTTTTTTTTTTTTATTTCGTTAGAAACCGGGGCGCATATGGCTATGTTTATGTTTGAGCTTTGTTATTTATTTAACCTAATAATTGTGGTTATGGTTATAGTCATGTTTATGACTGTGGTTATGATAATGGTTGTGGTTATGGTTGTGGTTATGTTTATGGTTATGGTTATGGTTATTGTTATGGTTATGTTTATGGTTATTGTTATGGTTAAGGTTATGGTTATGGTTGTGGTTATGGTTATGGTTATGGCTCTGGTTATGGTTATGGTTATGGTTATGGTTATAGTTATGGTTGTGGTTATGATTATGGTTATGGTTATAGTTATGGTTATGGTTATGGTTATGGTTATGATTATGGTTATGGTTATGGTTATAGTTATGGTTATGGTTATGGTTATGGTTATGATTATGGTGATGGTTATGGTTATGGTTATGGTTATGGTTATCGTTATGGTTATGGTTATGGTAATGGTTATGGTTATGGTTGTGGTTATGGTTCTGGTAATGGTTATGGTTATGGCTATGGTTATGGTTATGGTTATGGTTATAGTTATGGTTGTGGTTATGGTTATGGTTATGGTTAAGGCTAAGGTTATATTTATAGTTGTGATTATGGTTATCTTTATACGTACTATTATGGTAATGGTTATGGTGGTGGTCATGGTGGTGATTATGGTGGTGGTTATGGTAAGCGTTATAGTTGTGATTTTGGTCATGGTTATTGTTATGTTTATGATTATGGTCATAATTATGGTCGTTTACAATTATAGTTATGGTTATGGTTATAGTTATGGTGATGGTTATCGTTATGGTTATGTATGGTTATAATAATTATTATAGTTATGGTTATGAAAGAATTATTATTGTGTTATTCCTTAAGTAATGACTAAACAAAATTTGACCAAACTTTTAATTTTCTGACCAAAAGAGCTATTTAGCGAAATGGTTAATTTCCGCTTGGTGGATGCTGGAACAATTATAGCTGCGTTTCTGGGATAATGAAAGCTCGACATACTCTCAAGGGAGGCAGTTGAGTGTCAATTACTTTTTTATAAAAAATATGAATTCTGAACAATTTTTTATTCGAATACCTTTATTTAGATGGACCGGATCTAAACATCAGCATTGTCCGTTGGGTTCTATATATCATACAACCATCTATAAATTTAAGTTTTTATCTAAACAATATCAGAAAAAATTGTCTGGGATTCTTTTTTTAATGACTGAAAGAGCAAATTTATATTCGTTAAAAATGAGGTCATATAAAATGATATCATCAAAACAGCAAAATGTAATAAATTTGAATAAACAAATATAATAAAAAAAAGGATCAATTGACATGATACAGTTCTACAGATATTTTCTGAATTCATTACTAAGAGACTGCGGACAAAAATTTAACAAATCTCCTCCTACCTACCAAAAAATAAAAAAAAAAAATTTATTCTTCGTTCAAGAAGAAAATGTCATAACTTTATGATTTGTTAATATATTTTAATAAAATTGCTCACACAAATTAATGCTGACAATAATTTATGACTGCACCAAAAATGAACATTATTTTTCCAATTATATTTGAGTTTCATATGAAATCCCTAAACAAAAACTAATATGGCCAAGTACATGGACATTTACCCCATTTTCAAATTTCGAATATTGTTTTCCTCTTTTCAATTTTCGAGTGGTATTGCACGACTATATGGTGTCATAGTACTGTTCGATTTCATACGAGCGACAATTCTTCTATTTTTATTCCAACTTTTTTATAGAATATAATCTCTGTCTGGCGTCAAAGAGCTGTATGATTTCGTATATGATGAAGGAGCCACGGTGATCTTGGTAGTCGACGAATAGCACGCGTTACTATACGCAAAGAAAATAAATAGTTTCCCGCAAACGAACTTCGTATGTCGTGCTTGAAATCGTAATTTGCAAACGTTTCAACAGTTGTCATAATAATAGTCAGTTGCGAGAAACGCGTCATTTAGTTGCAGGAAATTAATTTCGTTTGTCATGAACGCGAGTGATTTTTAAATTGCAGCAATTGAAAAATTTATATTTCCCAACTGAAAACTTCGTTTGTTTTTCCCTTCGTTGTAAAAACACAACGATTTTAGTTCAGAGTTACTTTTTAGACAAATCGTAACTATATAATCAAATTGGTAATTTACTTAATATGCGGACGGAGATAGCAACAGGGGTGCGATGTGTGCAATCCATTAGAAGACGGACGGACATAGGGAGACTTATAATTAATATAATAAATAATAATAACCGAAATAGCTCGAGGTATATATGTTTGATATATTTTTAAGTTGATGACAACTGAATATTTATTTGCGGCAAATACAACTCGCAAACGAAGTGTAGTTGTTGAATTTTTCAGTTGCGGTAAATGAAAAATTTCTTTACGTGTGCCACTCAGGAGTCTCGGGTTTGAATTCTAGCCAGGACATGGTCCTATGCTTTTACCTCTCTGCATTTTCTTCCTCGTTTCTAATCAACTGAAATTGTAAACTCATCAATACAAATGCTTTAAAAGTCGTAGTTGGTTGGAAAAATAGAGACTATTGTACATGGGATTGCTTTAGATCTGGGATTGACTAAGGTAAAGGCATGACAACTACCTTGAACTTAAAGTCATATGTTAATACCGCGTTCCACTATTTATAGAAGAGTTCACACTTTATTATATATGTATAGGGTGTTTTTTTTAGGGGTTTGTTTTTCGAATTGAAATAAAACACAAGAAAATCGTTTTAATGTCCATCAATTTGGCTTTATTGGAAGGATAATTTTATGCCATTAATGTTTAAATATGATTTCGGGCATGTGGCCGCCGCGGCTGGCTCGAATAAAGCCAATTCTACAGGTCCAATTTTTAACCACTTTTTCGAGCATATGGGGCCGTATGTCGGCAATAACGCCACGAATGTTGGCCTCCAAGTCCCCTAACGTTTCTGGTTTGTTGGCGTAGACGAGCGACTTCACATATCCCCAAATAAAATAATCCAATGGTGTCAAATCACACGATCTTGGTGGCCAATTGACAGGTCCATTCCGCGAAATTATGCGCTCATCGAATGTTTCCTTCAATAAATCGAGTGTGACGTGCGCTGTGTGGCATGTAGCGCCGTCTTGTTGGAACCACAACTCATCCACATTCATGCCATCCAATTCGGGAACAAAATAGTCGGTTATCATGGCTCTATACCGGTTTCCATTAACGGTAACTGACTCTCCAGCATTATTTCGGAAGAAGTATGGCCCAATGACTCCACCAGCCCATAGACCACACCAAACAGTCAGTTTTTGTGGATGTAATGGCGTCTCAAGGATCTCATGTGGATTCTCTTCACTCCAAATGCGGCAATTTTGCTTGTTGACGTAGCCATTCAACCAAAAATGAGCCTCATCACTGAACAAAATTTTGCGATGAAAATCAGAATCGAGATCAATCTCATTTTCGGCCCATTTGCAAGCGTTGTTCTTTTGTCAACCTGTTCATGATGAAATGGCAAACCAAACTGAACTAAATGACATTAGAGTTGCCAGATTTGACCACAAAATGCCAGTTTTATCTCTATTTGAAAAACAAACCCCTAAACAAAACACCCTGTATAACATTTTTTTGTGTGACCAAGAGAATCTACCGGTGATTCCATGTCAAAATGCCCACGTTTCTGACATCACTGTTTTTGAAAATTTATCAACTCTCTGAATTGATAGTTCTCCTGAAACGTATTATATCTGCATATTTTTTTTTTTTTATTTTTTTATATCTCTTTAAGAGATATGCACTGTAAAAAATTGCAAAATTTCTTAAAAAATACAATTAGTGCATGTATTCAAACAGCTGTAACTTCAAAACCGTAAGTGGTACAGAAAAAAATTCCAGATATATCTTAAAGATCTTGAATGAGTCTTTTTTTTTTGTGGTATACTCTTAGTGGACTCTTTTTATGATTTTTTTTAATTTTGTTAGTCTGAAGTTTTGTGTCACATTTTTCAGGCTAATCGCAGTAAATTTTTCACCTTTTCAACATGGTGTCGTTATAATACATCAATTCTTAAGGTTTGTACAAAGTTTTAGCTTGGGATTTCAACATTTATTTAAAAATTTGTTAAAAATAATTTTTAAATAAATGCCTGCAAAAGATTTCTTACTTTTTTAACGAAAATTTCATACATTTATATATAAAACTCTTCTGTACATTGCTTTGTCACTGAACTCCTCTTAAACGGCTGGACCGATTTTGATGAAATTTGGTGTGTGTATGCGGCTGGGTCTGTAGATGGTTTGGGTTTAAAGTCCGGAAGGTGGAGCTATTGTTGCTGTGGCAGTGTATAAAGGGGTATTTGATAGTATAATTCAGAAACGAATTGAGAAATATAGAAATATAGAATTAGTCTGCAAATTTCGAGAAAAGAGTTTTCGAGAAAAACGCATTTCAATGTTGAAACCCACACTTTGTTAAAATTTCCAATGATTCTGGCGCTTTTTTTCCGAGATCTCTATTGTAAAAATAAATAAAAACCATCTGACAATGTGAACATGCTTTCCAAATACATAAATAAGAACATACCATGCCGTCCAAGAACATACCATGCGTTCCGGCTCTTAACGAAGGACGCTAACTTAACAGTTCATAACATTTGAACGAAGTGAAATTTTTATTTCAAACTTTGGGAACATATTTTTGAATAGTTTTACTTGCAATTAATGGCATAAAATAAAATTAAATTTTTCAAGTTATCTAAACCTATTTCCCCCCTTATGCCCTAAATTTTCGCCGCTTATGCAATTAATTTTGCATTTCTTTCTAACTGAGAGCACAATTTTCCTTATTTTGGAAAAAATTGTTAAATATCACAATTTAGCGCCTGAAAAGAAACCTTATGATTTCAATTTGAACACAATTTATTGAATTTGCTGTTTGCTTTCTATTTTATTTCTCAATTTTCCCAACATAATTTTTCACTAACACTAAGACATGTTTTCTTGATTTTAATTTGATGCTTGATTGATTGCCAGTCAACATGTTGGAATAAATTTTGCCTTCTAAAAAAAATTACTGATTCCAAAAATAAAACATGAACAAAAAATCGAGTAGGAAAAAAAACAGAACGAATATAAAAGATTGATTAGGCTTCATAATTTTCGCTCCTTTGTTACAACAAATTGTGGCATGTTGTAATTTATTCATGTGCAAAAACATTTTGTCAAAGTGAGGCAGGGGTGAAAACAAAAAGAAGAGAGAAAACTTAGTTTTACGTGTTTTTCCTCGTGTTGAACACGCCATTTTTGGCTGTTTTATTAAATATTTACGTGCAAATACACATCCATATACAACCGCACACACATACACACACAAACATTTCAATGCAATTGAGGGTGCGATGCGACAAGGAAGCGACAGAAATGAAGCGTTAACCAAGTTGATGAGCACACGCGACAGCTAGAAGATCGACGTTTAAGTTTTTTTTTTTTTTTTTTTTTTTGTATTTGTGTGGTCTTTAATTTTTGTGGTTACTTTAAGAATGCTTAGAAGATTTTATTAGCAAAAGTGGTTTAAGAACAACAACTATAAGAACAAAATGTGGGCATCTATTAACTTATGTTGACGTTTACAACAAATTGGTTTGGAGTCAACACATATGTCAAATAATTCGTTGTGGTAACAGTCAAGCAAGTGTGTCTCTTTCACCAGAAATGTGAGTTAGTTTAGCAGTCTATGTTTAAGACACTTTTGTTCATTTCTAAAGGCAAAATAAGCCTGTCAATCCTAACATATACATTATTAATCAGAAACTTTTCAAATATACCGTGCAAAATAAAAAAAAAGAGCTATCGCCGAGACATATTTTGGGCTGTCAGATACATTATCGAAAGTTTATATCGCTTCTACTGGTTTTATAAGAGATAAACTTTTGCGCCGGAATCTTTCCGATAGTTCTTCAAAACTTTTGCCGATAGTTAATTTATCACGAAAGTTTACACACACTGATTATATATTTATTAAATATGGAATTTGCAAAAACGTTGTGCTCTTAAATAGTTTCGAAAAGTTATAAACACCATATCTTGACATGATATTTCTTAGAAACATGATACAACAACAACAACGATAGGAATTAATAGGGAGTTATCTTTGGCAAGACTCACATAATAGGTAAAAAAACGAAACAAGATTTTTAGAGAAATCCTGAAACAAGCACCTATCAATTATTTTTATGTATATTAACTGTAAAGAATACTCTGCCGATTCTAAAATGTCAAGTAGAATAAGGTGTGCGATTTATAAAAGAATGACCCATATTCAAAATTAATTATAATCAAGATTAATTAATTAATTATAAATATTATTGAATATTTATCTAATATAATTTTTCCATACACCGTTTTTTTGTTTGATGAAATCTTGTCACCGTAGCGTTTACGCAACATTAATGGGATATAATATTAATTAAAAATCACTCATACTCCATGGGCGATCTCGAAAACGCAACTTAATTAATTTGGTTAAGAAATACGACTGACCTATTATTCAAAAAAAAAAAAAAAAAAAAAAAAATATTCGATTCGGTGCCCGGTGGTGGTCAACGCAGAAGAGGACGCCCACATCTTCGTTGGAAGGATCAGGTGTTGGATAACCTGACTACACTTGGTGTTTCCAACTGGCGCCAGCAAGCGCAGAACAGAAATGGCTGGCGCAATTTCTTATACGAGGCCAAAACCGACTTACGGTTGTAAGCGCCAGATAAGTAAGTAAGTAAGTATTATTCATTTATGCTGACCTATTATCAGCAGACAATATTCTATTGATTTCATGTATTTTTTTTTATTTCATTGATGATGGGGTGCCAACCTGTGACCTTGAAAAATTTAAACCGCGAATAAAATATTTTCTATCGCTGACCTAGAACTGAAACTGACTGACCTTTACTGACCTTTTGCTGACCTTTTAAGTGATGCAATTGGTCAGTCGAAATTAAACCAATCGGGTGCCAACATCTCGCAGCTGGAGACTCATGTATTACATTCAAAACAATGGAGGACATTTCGAACATCTTTAATAATTTTTCTTTTTCATCCATACAATAAAAATCAGTGCAACTAGTTATGCAGTAGATAAAATCATTGTTTTCTTATAAGTATAATTTTTTTAGTACAACAAACTTTTTTTATTTTTAAAGATATGTTGATGTTTTTGGTGTTATTGAAAAAAGAATTGAATAAATTACAAAATTGATACTAAAAAAAATCCACTTTATTACGTGAAATTCTAAGAAACTTGCACTCATAGTTGAAATTTAGTGATTTCAACCGATTGATTTCGTCTTCACATGAGCACAGCTCAACCGATTCTCGACAACAATTGGACACTCTATCGGAAAGATCGAGATTATACCTTTACCGGTCAATCACGTGGTAGTGGTGTTCTAATAGCCATATATAACTCCCTACCAAGTCAATTTGTCGAAACCACCTCTCACAAAAAAAGCTCGGTCAGAAGAAGAAGTCCTTTCAAGGGCTAAAATGCTTTCAAGCTCAAAGCTTTTTTAAAAAACACTTATTTATTTTTCTTTGTTTTTGCGCTTATTCGCATGTACCCTGTAGGTACTTAAGCAAAAATAATATATACTCAAGCACGTTAAGTGGAGCTTTTAAGGGAAAGAAAAGCTTTTGAAACGTAAGCAACAAAAAAATTTAAAAAACTTTTATTAAAAAAAAATCCAACAACTTCAATTCAGAGTTCAAAATTGTCAAGCTTCTGAGAGCTTAAAGCTTTAAAAAAAATAAAATATATATAGCTATATATTTATTTTTTTAATTTTTCCGTTTATTTGCAAGTTTGCAGTAGGAACGTTAACATATAATAAGGTAAAAAATATATTGATTAGAGCTTCAGAAGCACGAAATGGAGCTATTTAGGTAAATAATATTAATAGCTTTGGAAATAGAATTAAAGAAGTTAAGAAGAATTTCAATTCAGGGTTTAAAGTAGTCAAAGCTTTTGAAAGTTTAAAATCTTCTTTACAAAAAATAAAAAAAAGCATTAAGTTTTCTTTGTTTTTCTAGTTTATTTGCAAGAAACAAGAAATAGGAACTTTAAAATATAATAAGTTATGAAAAACTTTTGATTAAAGCTTAAGATGTGGATAGTGAAGCTTTTAAGACACAGAAAAGCAACGAAAGAAGTCAAAAATATTCTGTTGAACAGGTCCTACAATTTCAAATCAAAGTATAAAACTGTCTTAGAAGTTTTAAACTTTTTAAAAAGCTTAAAATAAAATTAAGCTATATATATCATTAATGGAGCTTTAAAGACAAAAGCACTTCTGAAGTTATAATAGAATATAAAGAGCTTTTATTGAAAAATAAAAACTTTTTCAGAATTTTTAAAACTTTTAAGAAACTTTTTTTCTGAAAGCTCAAAGCTTTTTTAAAAGCTATGCAAAATGTTTTATTTGACTCAAAATAAAAGTTTCGATTCGAGTTTTCGTTCACTGTGGATTGGACCTAGCAAATTGAATCATTTGAAATGCATTCATGCAAACATATTCTACATAGAAGCTCATAAGTACATTAAAATAGAGCTTCGTCTCCTTTCTTGAATAGCTCAGCAGTTAGGTTATCGGCTTGTGCGGCTTTGTTGTTTTTAAGCCGAGCTATAGCTCTCAAGACTTCATCATAGTGCCGCAGTGGAACTACCACGCTGCCGTCTATAATTTGGGGTCCTGGGATATCATCTCTTTTGGTGGGATTTTTGTCAGAGTCTCCATTCAAAGGATTAGAGAAGTTTTCCCTTCACATCTTCAGTATACTCTGGATTTTCGTTACTAGATTCCCGTTTTCGTCACTGCACGAAGAGTCCCAGGTCTTAAAACTATCGACCAGTCATTTAGTTTTTTCGAAAAATGTTTAGACCTCATTCCTGTAACCATGGATCTCCATTTTCTCGCAATCACACTTTTTTTCGTCTGAAAATACGTCTCTCTTCCTTTCTTTTCTCTTCTCTTTGTAGCACTTCTTAGCGGCAGGCGTTACAACCGACTGCAGGGTGGCTTTGACACTCCTGGTCATGCCACTGGTTACAGCGAGGACGGTGGTAGCCGTAAGCATAGATTGGCAGAAGTGTGTTCACTACGCGCATATATCGACGATTGGAGAAGTGCTTTCTTGAAGTAGAAGTAAGAGTCGAGTAGCGAAGTCTTCGGCTATCTGTTTTGAATACAGCTTTTCGACGTCGATGTCTAGCACAGAGAAATCTCTGTGTTGTATTGCGCACATTCTTGGCTGCATACAGACTTCTACGAACCTGGGTTGCGACTAGATATTGATCCGAGCTTGTGTTAGCACCACATGGCGTACGCTCAAACAATGGAGGAGTGTCTTTCGTCAATCGAAACGTGATTTAGTTGGTTGGACTAATAGATAATAGACAGCCAGGTCTTTCTAAATCTAGTGCTACTAACGACCATGTTTTATGCTGTCGTACTCAATCGGCCGCATTCCGTTATCGAAGGTATAGTCATGGAGCCTGAACTTTTGAACAGTTGGACTAAAGATGTTTTTCTTTGCCACCTTGGCGTTTAAGTCCCCAAGCATAATTTTCATACCGTGACATTTATGTCGTGTTCATAGGTGTCTTCAAGGCGCCTATAGAACTTTTTTTGTCCCATCGTCCTTATCTTCTGTCGATGCGTGCGCACATATTAAGCTCATGTAAACCAGGCTTATCTTAACAGCAGCGCCGTACGTTTTCAGATTTGGTCCTGAAAATACTTGGGGATTTTTTTGAAGAAGCCCATTTTCTTATTGGCGGCAACGTTAATAAACAAAATTGTCGCATTTGGTGATCTAAACAACCGCAAGTGATTCAGGAAATGCCAATGCATTCAAAACGAAGGACTACTTGGTGCGGATAGTAGTTCGGACGGAAGAGCTGTGACAGTTAACGCAATGCGCTACAGAGACATGATTAGTAATTTTTTGTGGGCGGAGATGAAGTACACGGACACAGACGACCTTTACTTTCTAGACTTCTTTCTATAAAATTTTCTAGACGTTTTCGGAAGGTCCTCAAAATAGGCCTCTGTTTCGGTGATGAGCTGGCTCCTCTCTGGTGGTGAATCCCTTTCCGTCGAGCTATTTCGTCAGGTTTGGAAACAGAAAATAGTCGCCGGGGGCCAAATCTGGAGGAAATACTGGAAGAGGAATCAATGCGTACTTCAGTTCATGGAATTTGGCCATGGGAGCTGGGCATGTGTGAACACGCGCATTGTTTTGATGGAAGAGTACTATTTTCCTCGCCAAATGAAGACGTTTCTCTTTCAAAGCGTCGCACAATGGGGTATTTTATGCCAAAAGTGACGATTAATTGAAAGAAAAACGTTCAAGGTACATAGTAATGTTAGGTACCCGATGAAAGAAGATAAAATTCTGCATCACTAGGTGAAAGAATAGTTGAAAAATATCCTACCGTTTACCCGCAATGCAGTTTGAAAGTCATTTTTTTTTCTCTTTGAGTGTGCACAGTGACAAACGTGTTTATTCGAAATTTTTAAAGATGGAACCTTCTTGTTCAGGTATTTAAGCAATACAAAATTAAATATTTATTTATGAAATAGTGTTTATATATATATTAATATATTTATTTTAATTTAACCTTAAAAAGTTGGATTTTTCGATATGTAACTAGATATATAGTTGTGTGTTGAGTGGAATTAAGAAAAACTGTTTTGATTTTCGTAAGCTATGAACATTGAAGCTATATTCTTTAAAAAAAAAAGTTGCGTCAATGCTGCGCACTTTCGCGGTATTTCGATTTTGTTACTTTAACTTACATGCCACGAATTTACGATTTTATTTCGAAAAATTAAAACAAACGAAATAAAGTGGAAAATAAATGTAAATACTAAACAGATTTTGTTGTTTTTTGATTTTTTTTTTTTTTTTTTGTTTACCAGTTCTCTTCTCTCCTTTTTTATTTATCCGCTATTTTTTACCCTACATTATGGAAAGCGGCATATTCAGTGCACCTTTCCACAATTAAGGTAGATAGTTGATGTTTCTTTCAATCACCGGCTTTTTATATATTAAAAGAAGCAGATGAATGTGTTAAGCTATTAAATTAAATTATATTTGTTAGATTTTAACACTTATTTTCTGATTTTGATATTAGTAAGACATAAATTGTTTGCCCTGCAGTTTGAAGAGTACATGTGAAATCAACATCATTGTTTATGTTTATTAACAATTGTTATTGCAATCCTTTGTTTTTGTATAAAATGTCGTTCAAAGCTTGTTTTGTGCAATTTGTAGTAATAACGAAAATTATGTTCTATATACTATGTAATTCGGTAAAAGGTACATAGCTAATGATTACATTTTGAAGCCGCCATTTAGAATTTTAAATTTTTGACTTCGGATTCATGATCAGCGACCCCAAAAACCCCAGTATACAACATTTTACCTTCTTTAAACGTTTTTTGTAGAACATAGCTTGTTCATGGTCATCATTTTGAAGCCGCCATTTTGAATTTCAAATTTTTGAATTCAGAATCGTGATCAGCGACCCCAAAAACCCCCAAAGTACAATTTTTGTCTCGATAAGTGCCCCCTGTCAATTAATCGTCACTTTTGGCATAAAATACCCCACTGTGCGTCGTTGAAAAGGTACATTTTGATCGTTCTTTTCGGTGGAAGGTAATACTGTCACAATAACCTTTCCGGCTGATAGCACCGTCTTCGGCGCACTTTCGGTCGGTGAAGTCCACTGTTTCGGCTGTTCCTTTGTCTCTGGTGTGTAGTGATGGATCCATGTTCAATCCACGGTTACTAATCGACGGAAAAAAATCCTTATTATCTTTGCTCTACATCGCCAAACACTCCTTTGAATCAGTCAGACGATCGCGTTTATGGTCGAGAGTGAGCAAACGCGGCACGCATTTTGCAGATAATTTTTTCATATCCAAATGATTTCGCAAAATGTTCCACACCCGTTCGTCTGATATGGTATTTTAGTGACCATTTCTGGTGTGGTGACCTAGTTTGGGCGTCCAGAACTTTCAGCGTCACTTGTGCTTGTACAACCGCATCGGAATTAAGTAAACCACTTGTGAATCATTCCAATCGATGGTACAGAGTCCACATAGTATTTATCAAGCCTTTTCTTGGTTTAGCTGATGGTTTTTTTGAGAAAAAAATAATGATTGATGAGCAAACGAAATTAACTTCTTTACATTTTCGCCAAAATTCACAAGATGGTCTGCTGTCAATGGCTGCCAAACACAAACTAAGTGTCGCAGCGAGCTGAAATTTTGACAGTAGTCTATTAACAGATGGTAGTTGACAGGATCAGTGTTGCATTTAAAGTTGCTGCTCGAGAAATTAAAAAATTCACTAACTTTCCAAATTGCCTTTGTACTTCTTTGACAAGAGCTACCATTTTGATCAATTCCTTCGACTCTAATTAGCATGACTAATTACTTCATGACTTTTATTAATAAATTTTTTAAAATTAGACATCCCTCTGTTAAAAATAATATAATTATAATATAATTAATAATAATTACAATATAATTAATAATAATATAATTGTTAAAAATATTCCCTAGAAGTAATACCTTAACAACTCTGTTCATATTTTATAATTACGAAATCATAAATTTAAAATTATAAATGATCTCTTGACAATCATAACAACATTAACAGTCTAGAAACGTGGTACAACGGAAATCTGTGGAACATCAAGCGGGAAAAATAGCAAATGCCCAGCTGCATAGGACAGCCATACACAGCAATATTCAGTTAAGTCCACAAAGCGCTGAATGGTACTTGTTGTGGCACAAGCCAAAGTGTACCGCACCCAAACAAACATCAAACAATCATAGCAGCACACAATGACGCAAACATACAAACAAACACAGAACATACCGGCTTGCCCTGCTTTGACATACTGATCTTTTTATACGCTCACAGAACAACAACTTCCGATATAGTACAAATAGAAATGAGCAAACGAAGAAGAAAGAAGCCCATGGAAAATCGAACAAATCAAGCGTTAAAAGCTAGCAAGTAAAAACGTGGCGGCGATGCCATATCGACAAACAACAACTTCAAATATAGAAACCAAACAGAGCAGAAATTAAAATAGAAAAAAATATAGAAAAAAACTATAGAAAAAAAAAAACAGAAATTGAATAGCTGAACCCAAGCAACCGACTCAATCAACTGCGATGATGATGACGACGACGTCTTTGAATGAGTTTTTTTTTGCTTTAGAGCAAAGTAAAGAGAAAAAAAATCACAAATAATAAAACGCTTGAAATCAACTAACTAGTTATGCAATACTAAGTGGACCAGGGCAGGGGGGGCGTGGAGGCAGTGAGTAGTGCTGCCAGCTGAATGACCAGAATAGAAAAGAAAAGTGCTGCCAAAGCAACATAAACGTACTTCAATTATCAGCTAAACGTGACTTAAATAACAATATAAATAAAAAACACTCAGATGGAGGATGCGTCGGTGGGGCGGTTTCAGTCATGGAAGGAATAAAAGTCAACAAAGCTATATTATTTTTCAAAGCAAAATTGAAGAAAATAACAAAATAAAAAAAAAACAACACTTAACTTTTTTTTTCTGCTGGGAAAAAACCACTTGTAAAATCAACATAAATTAAGTCAAGTTTTTCAGGTCAAAGTTTATTTTATGTGAGCTCGTTAGAGCTCTATAGAGCACAAAAGGAAATGCTTTGCCACACCTAGAGTTCGGTAAAATGTTCCATTCAATGATTGACTAACAGCGAACAATTACGTAAAGCCCTGCAATAACAATGGAACAACAGCAATTTTCCCTTTTGCGCAAAGCCAGTGGTGCCCACCCACAACTGTGACTCACAATGGCTCAAAAAGTTCAGAGGTCAATTTAAGCTCATTTACGAGATTTCAACCGGTGTGATGCTGCTTTTTACTGAAAAAAACCCAAACCTTTGGAATTCCTCATTAAAACAACAGCCACAACGACAACAACCACAACAATTGCAACAAAAGCAACAACTACAGCAATAACAACAACAAGCCGAGTACATCAATAACATTTTTTTTTACATTTTCAGGTATTACCGTAAAATGTTAACAGCTTTGCCAAAGGGTTCGAGATTTTCATGTAGCCGCCACATAAATGATTTATCTCGAAACGTAAACGTTATAAAGCAGTCGCCTGACTTTGTGGCAAAAATGGTGGCAACACGTTCAGTTCGACTGAGTAGACAGACAGACAGCATCGTTGTAAGAATACATGATTCATCATCAGTTGATGTCGACATAGTAAAGTGGCCAGACCAAAACAAAAACACAACAGTTAACAACAACTAAAGCCACAATGCTTTATTACTCTGTGACCTTTAATTCCGAAATGTTAAAATTAACATAAAGTTGAAGCCAACAACTTATGTGTGAAAGTTTAAACAATAAAAAAAAGACATCAATGATAATACATAAGAAGCATCACCATCACGTTGTGTTGGTTTTACCTCGAAATGTAGAACACCAGAAGGTAGGAGAAAAAATAGAGCTCAAAAATTGCAGCTAAAAGCATTGTTGTGGTTAAAGGCGCCATCAACATCGCCATCGCGCACAAAGCAGCCAAAACAATTAACAAAAAAAAAAAAAATGAGCTCAAAGCTACACGTACTTTTCGAAGCAAACAATAAACACAAAAAAAATGTTACGTGAAAACAAACAACATCAAGAAATCTGAAAAAAACAAAAATGCCATGGTATCCATGAAGTTTCTGCTAGCGGTACAATTAAATTAAATGCATCACTAATGCACAAACACAGAGAAACCGTTTTAATCAAATGAAAAAAATAATGAATTGGTTTTGTGTAGCATGTGAAGCGTGTTGTTTTGCGTTGTTGAAGTTGCTGTTTGGAGGGAGATAGATAGACTTAATAATTGAGAATAAAGTAAACGATTTGAAAAATACGGAGAAAAAACAAATAACTCTATTGATGGGAACATTTTAAGAAATGTTGGTTGACCGGTTGGTCACTTATCATATCACTTTGCTAAATTGGGTTGAAAAAAAACCACCATACGGTGTAAAAAACACATGTGTATGGCGATCACCGTATGACGGCCATACCGCAAACGTCATTTTCAATTTCTCATTTTGGTTTCCAATTTCATTTTAATTTTCATGTTCGTTTTCATGCAAATTTTTATATTGATCTCGATCTTGATCTTGATCCTGATCCTGATCCTGATCCTGATCTTGATCTTGATCTTGATTTTGATTTTAATCTTGATCTTGATCTTGATCTTTATTTTGAATTTGCTTTGGCTTTAATTTTAATTTTAAGCGAGCGAGTTAAATTTTCCCAAGCTCATCAAGTGTATTTTTTATGTACTATGAATACAATTGTGTATCTTCATCTTCTTAAATTCAATCTTGATCTTGATCTTGATCTTAAGCTTGAACTTGATCTTGAACTTTTTCTTAATACTATGAGTTAAAATCGCATTTAAGCTTTATGTTTGTAGATTTTGAGAAGTTAACTTGAGTCAACCGCTGGCATAAAAGACAAAACGAAAAATGATTGACGCTGAAATCCGACAGTGAACATGACGGTAGATCGGACGCACCTTGAAGATGTCGGAGAATGATATTGCAAAATAGTCTCTTTAATGGAATCTTGAAGGCGTTCGAAAACCGAGAAGAAGCTGGTCCTATCAAAAGCTTGCACTGAACAGAAGGTGTGGTCACATCAGAAATTCCTTGCCACAGATCGTAGACAGCGGAAGGATTTTGTTGCCAACTTGTGCCTTTACAAGTGATAAAAGAAATAAAACAACTAGTCTTGATCTTGATTTTGATTTTGATTTTGATTTTGATTTCAATTTAAATTGTAATTTTAATTTCAAGCGAGCGAGTTTGAATTTGACAAGCTGAAAATCATTTGGGTATTTTTGTTTATTATTAAATTTGATCTTGATCTTGTTGTTGATATTGATCTTGGTTTTGACCTTCATTTTCATCTTAATTTTCAAAGAGATAATTTTCTTAGTCTTGATCTTGATCTTCATCTTCAACTTAATCTTGATCTTAATCTTGCACTTGGTCTTGAACTAGATCTTCATCTTTTTAAATTTGATCTTGATCTTGATCTTGTTGTTGATATTGATCTTGGTTTTGACCTTAATTTTCATGTTAATTTTCAAAGAGATAATTTTCTTAGTCTTGATCTTGATCTTCATCTTCAACTAAATCTTGATCTTAATCTTGCACTTGGTCTTGAACTTGATCTTGATCTTTTTAAATTTGATCTTGATCTTGTTGTTGATATTGATCTTGGTTTTGACCTTCATTTTCATCTTAATTTTCAAAGAGATAATTTTTTTAGTCTAGATCTTGATCTTCATCTTCAACTTAATCTTGCTCTTAATCTTGCACTTGGTCTTGAACTTGTCTTGATCTTTTTAAATTTGATCTTGATCTTGTTGTTGATATTGATCTTGGTCTGGACCTTCATTTTCATGTTAATTTTTAAAGAGATAATTTTCTTAGTCTTGATCTGGATCTTCATCTTCAACTTAATCTTGATCTTAATCTTGCACTTGGTCTTGAAATTGATCTTGATCTTTTTAAATTTGATCTTGATCTTGTTGTTGATATTGATCTTGGTTTTGACCTTCATTTTCATCTTAATTTTCAAAGAGATAATTTTCTAAGTCTTGATTTTGGTCTTCATCTTCAACTTAATCTTGATCTTAATATTGCACTTGGTCTTGAACTTGATCTTGATCTTTTTAAATTTGATCTTGATCTTGTTGTTGATATTGATCTTGGTTTTGACCTTCATTTTCATCTTAATTTTCAAAGAGATCATTTTCTTAGTCTTGATCTTGATCTTCATCTTCAACTTAATCTTGATCTTAATCTTGCACTTGGTCTTGAACTAGATCTTTATCATGTACTTGATCTTGATATTGAACTTGGTCTTGATCTTCATTTCATAACTTTCATGAAGATTAATTCATGAAATTCAATCTTGATCTAATATTGATCTTGATCGTGATCTTTAACTCGATCTTGATCTTGCTATTGATTTTGATCTTGATCGTTAATATTGATCTTGGTCTTGATTTTCATCTTTATCTTCATCTTCATTTTCATGAAAATAATTTTCTTAGTCTTGATCTTGATCTTAATCTTAATCTTGCACTGGGTCTTGAATTTCATCTTTATCATGTTAATATTGATCTTGATATTGAACCTGATATTGATATTCATCTTCATCTCATCATTTTCATTAAGATTAATTTCTTAGTCTTGATCTTAATATTTATATCGATCTTGATAAGAGCACTTGTTCTTGATCTTGCTATTAATCTTGATCTTGATCTTGATCGTGATCTTATACTAGATATTGTTCTTTATCTTGATTTGGTCTTGGTCTTGATCACTTTCTTGATATTAATATTGATCTTGGTCTAGATTTTCATCTTTATCTACATCTTCATTTTCATGAGGATCATTTTCTTAGTCTCGATCTTGATTTTCATCTTGATCTTAATCTTGAACTTGATCTTGAACTTGATCTTGATAAGGAACTTGATCTTCATATTGATCCTAGTCTTGATCTTCATATTAATTTTTATGAAGATTAATTTCTTAGTCTTGATCTTGTTATTTATATTGATCTTAATTGTGACCTTAAACTTGATCTTTATCTTGCTATTAATATTAATCTTGATCGTGCTCTTAAACTAGATATTGTTCTTTATGTTGATTTGGTTTTGGTCTTGATCATGATCTTGATCTTAATATTGATCTTGGTCTAGATTTTCATCTTTATCTTCATCTTGATCTTAATCTTGAACTTAATCTTGAACTTGAACTTGATCTTGATCATGAATTTGATCCTGATCATGAACTTTATCTTGATCATGAACTTTATCTTCATATTGATCCTAGTCTTGATCTTCATATTAATTTATATAAAGACCAATTTCTTAGTCTTGGTCTTGGTATTTATATTGATATTGATCGGGATCTTAAACTTGATCTTGATCCTGCAATTGATCCTAATTTTGATTGTGATATTAAACTATAGATTGTTCTTTATCTTGATTTAATTTTGATCTTGATCATGATCTTGATCTTAATATTGATCTTGGCCTTGATTTTCATCTTAATCTTCATCTTCTTTTTGATGAAGATAATTTTTTTAGTCTCGATCTTGATCTTCATCTTGATCTTAATCTTGAACTTCAACTTGATCTTGATCATGATATTGATCTTGATTATGAATTTGATCTTGATATTTATCCTAGTCTTGATCATCGTCTTCATTTTCATGAAGATTAATTTCTTATTTATTGATATTGATCGTGTTCTTAGACTCAATCTTGATCTTGCTATTGATCTTGATCTTGATCGTAATCTCAAACTAGATATTGATTTTGATATTGATTTGATATGATCTTTTTCTTGATTTTGGTCTTCATCTTCATTTTCATTTTCCTGAAGATCATTTTCTTCATTTTGAACTGGGTCTTGATATTAATCTTTATCATGATCAGTTATGGGCAGACAGCGAGAATTGACAGCAAAGGCTTACGTAGCAACACAAAACGCAACAACGAATCAAAGACAAAAGACAAACAAAAAAGCTTTAATGTACTCGTGCCCATTAGGCCGGGTCGATTTGTATGGGTGGAAAAAAACCAACAAAGCGGCTAGCAAAAACGTAAACTACAGAAAATTCTAAGAAAGTTTTGCCAAGAAACCATGGGTCTAAAATTAATTCCCAGTTCGCGCAGAGCGACTTTAGATTTTGTGGTCATACTTATTAAATTGTACTCAAAAACCTACACTTTGATAAGAAGCGATCCGAAAAATTGTGCTTGGTTTTTTCAATTATAACGAAAGTTTGTGCTTCTATGTATGCAGCATACAGATATTCCCATATTTCTTTAAAAAATGCTAAAATTGTGGAAAATACGGTGGATCGAAAATAAAATTTTATTATTGTAATTAAGTTTTCAAAAAATTACATATTTTTGTGGTGCAAGTTACAGACATTGGTTTTTATGCTGATGACTGGGAATATTTTCTAGCTGTAGATTTGTTAGGTTTTAAAGTGTTTTTTGGATTCCATGCGTGGTGTTGTAGTTCGACTTTCTATAGTTACGGCCATGATATCGTCTCTGTTCTTTGCAATAGCGCGTCGGGAAACTGTTGTCAGAAGCTGTACACAACGCTCAGTTCCTTGGATATGACATGGAATCCCTGGGTCAGGAAGCGGCGGATCATCAGAGTCAATAAACTGCAACAAGTGTTCGTATGGAATGTTTGCTGAGAATGGAGGCTCAGGCAAAACACTGTCATCATCTAGGTCAACCAGATCAAAGTAGTCTGAGCATTCAAAATTTATTGCGTGCTTTTTATCATAAAGCCTTAGATTAGTCGGATCACAAATTTTATCACGATAATGCAGTATCTTCTTTATGGCTCTTTCGCGAACATCTTTTCTCTTATCATAAAGCATTGCCAGTAAGATATTTTCAGGATGAGCGAAGTATGAATTATTTTGGATTACAGTGTTAACAATTTCTCGCAGCGTTGGTGGTAAAGATCGCGTTGACTGTATAAATTTAAAAAACAAGAGACTGCCGTATACAACTGAGTTGTAGAACTTAATGTTAAAGTACATCGGTACGTAAACTTTCATTATGTAAGTTGCCAAAGTTTTTAAATTCGCTGATGGTGAACTAGTTGTCACGTATAAACGTAAGAGTCTGCTTGCCTTTGTTAGCCATCGAGAGTGCACAATTTGTCCCGGTTTCATATTGGCTAATTTTTCGGGGCAGAAACCATCCGAAACTGCATTTGCTATTCGATACAAATACTGAACGTCAGTCGAGAGGGTTTTTTCATGAATGGGTGGAGGCATATCTCCCAACGAAATGGCCTCAAAGTCGGGTACAGCCTACAGAAATATTTTATTTATTTAGCTCAGATCAAGACATACATGTTAGACTCTTTAAAACAATTGTTTGCTTACCGCCATCTGCTCGCATGTTTCGATTTGCTTTGTTATTATCCCACTAGCTGTGCGCGGTCCGCTTGTAGTGGACTTTTCCAATGCGGAGAACAAGTGACGAACGAAGTGGAAGTTCATTAAAGTGTAATATACAAACAAACCAGTGCAATGGTCTATTCAGCATGACTTCGAATCTCCTTAAAATTCCATTTTCAGAACCTGTGTTTGTTGCTTCTCCATCACAGCAAATTCCAATCAGTCTCTCAAGGGACATATTTTTTTCTATAAGGAACTCGCACAATTCCCTCTGTTTTGTTTTAGCGTCCTCGGCGTCGACTTTTACGTAACCCAACAATCTGCTCTCAGGCTCTTTAAGAACCACTAAATGTGATTCTTTTACCATTCTCGGATGATATCTTCCATTTTCTTCTTCGCTCGTCAGAGAGTTGTTTTTTCTGCCATCAAAGGAGAAGGCTAACAGATCACAGTCATTGCGTTGCTTTCTTCGTGAATTTCTTTCTTTCACATTTCTTTCTTTCACGTGAAACTTTAGATTTGTCCATAATTATTGGTTCACCATTTTCGTCTTTAAAGTCAATATCTTTGAAAAGCGATGTGTCCAAAAAAGAAGCAACCCTATTCCCGATTCCAAACCTATCGCACGCCATAGCGAAATGAGGTGTATCGTACCTTTTGGTATCTTGCAGTTGGCATGGCAAACATCACCTCTGATTCAACATCCATATTTGTTGAGCCAGGAAAAAAAGTTGGATCAAGACTAGGTGGCGCCAGTGTTGATTGTTGGTCAACAGAAATCGCCTCAAATTCGGGAATGGTTAGCTTTCTCTTACTGTGCTGATCAATCATAAACTCTTGGAGTTGAATGGGTATTAAACCACAGCAGCAAGGCAATGTTTTTGCGCACTGACATTTTCCAATATAAAACAATTTATCAATTGTTTCCAGAAACGTTGAAGACTTACTTGGTCTACTTTTAAATTTTATTTCATTATGATATTTTTTTAGCAATGTTTTCAGTTTTTTCGAGACACTTTTTTCATTGATTAACGGAATGTTTAGTTTATTCCAAATTTCCCAAATTTTTTTTGCCACTTGTGTGTTAAGATTACCGTACGATTGTTTTTTTTTTTGTTGTTTTTTGCTCAGCCACGCGTAAAAATAAATAGTATTTTAATACGTCACGATTACTTGGTAGATTTAGATCACTTAAATCTCTTGGCAAGCCAATATTCAGACTGGGAAGAACACAAGACCCGGAGTTCATTGAAATTGTATCAATTCCTGAATTGGTGGAATCAACTGACATTGCAGACGTTTCCATTACAATTTATTAATCGAAAACTATTTAAAACTTGAAAAAGTTATTTAGAACACACTATTGTTTATTCAACGCAGACCACTTGTGTGGTAAGAGTACCGTACGATTGCTTTTTTTGTTGTGTTTTGCTCAGCCACCACTCAGACCAACACTCACTTTTATAATATTAATAGGGATGACCTCTAAATCTAAAGTCGCTCTGCGCGAACTGGGAATTAATTTTAGACTCATGGTTTCTTGGCAAAACTTTCTTAGAATTTTCTGTAGTTTTCGTTTTTGCTAGCCGCTTTATGCAAAAAAAAATCGACCCGCCCTAGTGCCCATACCTGATCATAATCTTAAACTTGGTTTTGATATTTCTATTGATCTTGGCTTTGATTATAATCTGGATCTTGGTATTAAACTTGGGGTTGATTTTGATCTTTATTTTCATAAAGATAATTTTCTTTGTCTTAATCTTGATCTGGGTCTTATTAATAATGCTGATACTGATCATCACATTAAATCTCATGAAGATAATTTTTCGTCTTGATATTGATCTTAATTTCGATATGAACTTTGATTTATATTTGATTTTGATTTTGATTTTGATTTTGATATTGATATTGATTTTGATTTTGATTTTGATTTTGATTTTGATTTTGATTTTGATTTTGATTTTGATTTTGATTTTGATTTTGATTTTGATTTTGATTATGATTTTGATTTTGATTTTGATTTTGATTTTTTTTATATTTAGAATTTGAATTTGAATTTGATTTTGGTTTTGACTTTGATTTTGATTTTGATTTTGATTTTGATTTTGATTTTGATTTTGATTTTGATTTTGATTTTGATTTCGATTTTGATTTTGATTTTGATTTTGATTTTAATTTTAATTTTGATTTTGATTTTGATTTTGATTTTGATTTTGATTTTGATTTTGATTTTGATTTTGATTTTGATTTCGATTTTGATTTTGATTTTGATTTTGATTTTGATTTTGATTTTGATTTTGATTTTGATTTTGATTTTGATTTTGATTTTGATTTTGATTTTGATTTTGATTTTGATTTTGATTTTGATTTTGATTTTGATTTTGATTTTGATTTTGATTTTGATTTTGATTTTGATTTTGATTTTGATTTTGATTTTGATTTTGATTTTGATTTTGATTTTGATTTTGATTTTGATTTTGGTTTTGATTTTGATTTGATTTTGCTTTCAATTTTGATTTTGGTTTTGGATTTGGCTTTGACTTTGACTTTGACTTTGACTTTGATTTTGATTTTGATTTTGATTTTGATTTTGGTTTTGATTTTGATTTTGATTTTGATTTTGATTTTGATTTTGATTTTGATTTTGATTTTGATTTTGATTTTGATTTTGATTTTGATTTTGATTTTGATTTTGATTTTGATTTTGATTTTGATTTTGATTTTGATTTTGATTTTGATTTTGATTTTGATTTTGATTTTGATTTTAATTTTGATTTTTTGGATTTTTTGATTTTTTGATTTTAATTTTGATTTTAATTGAGATTTGATTTTGATTTTGATTTGATTTCGATTTTGATTTTGATTTTGATTTTGATTTTGATTTTGATTTTGATTTTGATTTTGATTTTGATTTTGATTTTGATTTTGATTTTGATTTTGATTTTGATTTTGATTTTGATTTTGATTTTGATTTTGATTTGATTTTGATTTGATTTTGATTTGATTTCGATTTTGATTTTGATTCTGATTTTGATTTTGATATTTTGAGTAGGTGTGTCATGTACATTATTGAAAACATTGTTTGCCTTAAGACTGAAACGTAAGTACTAAATATCTTGTTCCTGGTATGAATAGGACCAAAATATTACAGTTTTAAGTACTTTCATTATAATTTACCTATTTGCCTTAATTTTAAATTTGATTCTCCTTGGTTACATAGATAAATAGCTTTTGACAGCTTTTTAATTTTTATTTCAGGTTTTGTGTTATGGTATTATGTTAAATTTTTAAATTCTAGATAGGTTTTCATATATTAGACTTACGTTTATATAATCAGGAGTGTCATTTTCATGTGCTTTAATATAGCTTTGATAATTTTCCTACTGACTTAAACTCTGAGTTTCATATTTGTGATATTAATAGATTCTTACTTCTAACCGCTTAGAGCTCATTTCCCTAGGGCTTTATGAACTTACCATCGTGCCGTAAGAAGTTTCACTTCAAAAACGTTATCAATGAAAATTTTGAACCCTTTTAAGAATTAGAAGCACACATAGAATATGCGCAGGGGTTGGCTGATTTGAAAAAGAATATCCCATATTTTTTCCAGAGTGAAAAGTATAAAGAGTATAGGTATGAGTGTGATTTGGATAAACTTCTATAAGTTTATAATTTAAATATTCATAATGAGAGAATCTTTAAAATACGAGCATACGATTTTTGATTTAACTTCTTTACTTATCCTTTGCTTGAAAGGAACAATAAATCCAAGAATCTAAACAGAAGATGACTTGCATTAAATTCAGTAAATATTGATGTTATTTTAAAGCCTCCGACTAATATTAAATATATGTTTTTTCCTTGATATTTTTGTAGAGTATTACATTGCGTATACAGACGAATTCGTACAGAGTGGACATTTATCTTATTTTAAGCAGATTACAACAGATTCACGCTTAATGCTCGACAAGCTTAAAAATTCATTCAGCTTTGACCTGAAAGTTACACAGAATTTACGAGGAATATTAACGTGACAAACATTTTTATAATTGGAATCAAGAAATTTTCAGGCAACCTTGTGTTATGTTTTTATTTAACAATTTTTTTTTTATTTTCTGGTTTTTTCCTCTGCATTTTTAAGCTGATACATCAAGCTTAACTTTGTCAACTTGAAAAATCACAAAACTAGACCAATTCTTAAAAAAAATTGGTGTCTTTTTTCTGTTTTTGTTTTTTTTTTTTTTTTTTTGTTATCTATAAAAAGCATTTTTGCAACAATCTGGTTTTTGTTGTTTGATGATTGAGGATGACAAAAATGTCCTTGCTTTATGCCTGTTATTATTCATCAGTAAAGAGCATAACACAGATGGTTATTAAAATGGGTCGGTCGTCCAATTAAGGTGGATTAGAGCGAGTTTCAATTTGACAAGCTGAAAATTGTGTGTGTAGGTTTGTACATAATAATAAGTATTGAAGCAACCTTTTTAAGGAAAAACTAAATTGTAGGCATTGATTAAAAAAAAACCTTAAGTTAAGCCGTTGTTTAATATATCCAGTAAGCCAAGGTAATAATTTTTATTCTTTTTTTAGCTTTGAATCATGGATTTCAGATGTAATGCCTTTTCGGTCAAGTCTGCTTTTGTGGGAAATGGAGTGAAACATTAGTGGGAAGAAAGGCGCAATCAATTGAAACATGTTTAGGATATTCTAAGCCATATAAACATGTGAATTTGAATCAGAGGCAAGTGTTATGACTTTACCATCTAAGTCTATTCAAGTCAAATCAACTACACTGAAAAAAAAACGTCAGCTTAAAATTGAAAACAATGTGTTCCAAAACATGTGTTTATAACTAGCCTTTTTTATCATATGTTTTTCAAAAGTTTTAAACACATTTGCTCTTACTTTGAAGAAATTTGTTGCAAACTATTTTTTAAACACAAAATTCGTCAAATTAATAACAATTTTCGTCAATTTTAAAACTTTTTTTTCAGTGTACGACTTCAACTCGTTAATATTGATGAGTTTCAGTTGATTAGATACAAGGAAAGAAAATTGCAAATGCAAAAGGTTAAAACGTAGGACCATGGCCTGGCCGGGATTCAGGTTTCAAATTTTCTTTAGCGACGAGACTCATTTGGAGCTTGGTTGATATGTTAATAAGCAAAATTCCCATTTATGGGGCTCTAAAAATCCCCAAGCGATTATGGAGAAGCCATTGAATCCGAAAAAAGAGACTGTCTGTCTTTTTTGCCCTAAATTGAAGATATGGATCTGGACGATACGTGGTTTCTATAAAATGGTGCCAAAAACCACACAACAGCACCAATTAAGGGTTTGTTGCAATAAAAATTTTCCGGATGACTTATTTTGAGATTTAGCGATGTCAATTGGTCACCGGGATCGTGCGATTTGACGCCTCTGGACTTTTTAATGGGGCTACGCAAAAGATCGTGTTTACGTGAACAAACTTCAAACTCTTAAGCAAATAAAACCAACGTTCTTCCAGTCATGGCCGAGCTGGTGCCCAAAATGTTCACACCAAAGGTGGTTAAAGCCTTTGAGCAAAGTTTGACATAAACATCTTTCTCAGATCGCAATCAAACACCCTATTTACCTCCGAGAATGACGTAATTCTAAATCAAAAACGAAAGCAATTGATATGTTGATATGCATGTCAATTTTACATATTTATTAATAACAACAACAATAACACAATCATTTCTGAGAAATATTCGTAAAACGATTCGTTTTAACAAACGATAAACGACAAGTTGCGTTCGCGAAATCGATTCTACGACTACAATCAGGAGACAGCAAACAAGATTTCGTAACGGTCATTCGTTCATAGACCATATGAATACATAGCGAATTATATTTAAGCAATCTTCTCAGTAAAAACGCATTTTAATTTTATGTTTGTAGATTTTAAGAAAGCCTTTGAGTTAACTGTCGCACATTACACTTTTATTCGATTTTATTACTTGCGGATAAGAAAAAAATTGTTTATTTGAAAAGACGCTTAAAATAAACGTCTAATAAATCTTAATTTTGCAAAAAAAAAAACTGCGGCAAGAACTGTTAGAGAAGTAAGCAAAATAAGAAATGAAATTTCAGTTTTAGCTCCAACAACTGTTGTAATTGATGAACTAGAAATAATATTCCAGTTCACCTTTGTTTTGTGTATGATTGACGGAAAAGTTTATAATGAGCTTTAATCGAATAAATCACTACAAACGTACTACATTTGTCACGCTACACCTAAAAGTATGAATCAAGCAACTGAACAATTAACATACATACCTGGATTCGATTCATGGAATGCTTGCTTAGTATTACATGTCAGTCACAGTTCATAAGGCAATACTTGAGACTGGCAATTTTAATATTTTTTTGTAATAATTACTGATAAAAAGTTCCGATTCTAATTAAGGAAAAAATGTATGAAAAAATAACAAAATTATTTATTTATTCTGTTAATTTTTAATATCCATGCAAACATGTAAGTAAGACTTTATGTCATGAGAACATTAGAATATGAGAAAGAGCATCAGCATAGTTCTTTGGAAATCTAGTTGTATGGGAGATATATGTATATACTACAGTGGGCAAAAATTACCGGATAAGGACAAATATTTTTATTTTTGAGTTGGCAATACTATCACTGACATCTGCACCAAATTACACATCAAAATATTCATTAGTGTTTAAGATCCGCGTCCTTTTGTAAAAAGCCTTCAATTCCTTCTTCGTTTTGGTTTCTATCGATTCAAAACGGTGTCCACGGAACGGTCTCTTGAGTTAAGCGAATAGTCAGAAGTCACATGGTGCTAAAGTAGGGTACACATTATCGCTCATGAATGTCAGTTGAGAGAGAATCTGAGCATGAATCATAGTATGTAAAGGGTGTTTTTTTTAGAGGTATAGAACTTCGAATTGAAATAAAACACAAGAAAATCGTTTTTATGTCCATCAATTTGGCTTTATTGGAAGGATAATTTTATGCCATTAATGTTTAAATATGATTTCGGGCATGTGGCCGCCGCGGCTGGCTCGAATAAAGCCAATTCTACAGGTCCAATTTTCAACCACTTTTTCGAGCATATGGCGCCGTATGTCGGCAATAATGCCACGAATGTTGGCCTCCAAGTCCCCTAACGTTTCTGGTTTGTTGGCGTAGACGAGCGACTTCACATATCCCCAAAGAAAATAATCCAATGGTGTCAAATCACACGATCTTGGTGGCCAATTGACAGGTCCATTCCGCGAAATTATGCGCTCATCGAATGTTTCCTTCAATAAATCGATTGTGACGTGCGCTGTGTGGCATGTAGCGCCGTCTTGTTGGAACCACAACTCATCCACATTTATGCCATCCAATTCGGGAACAAAATAGGCGGTTATCATGGCTCTATACCGGTCTCCATTAACGGTAACTGACTGTCCAGCATTATTTCGGAAGAAGTATGGCCCAATGACTCCACCAGCCCATAGAGCACACCAAACAGTCAGTTTTTGTAGATGTAATGGCGTCTCAAGGATCTCATGTGGATTCTCTTCACTCCAAATGCGGCAATTTTGCTTGTTAACGTAGCCATTCAACCAAAAATGAGCCTCATCACTGAACAAAATTTTGCGATGAAAATCAGCATCGAGATCAATCTCATTTTCGGCCCATACACCAAAATCACGACGCATTGCATGGTCTCGCGGCTTTAATTCTTGCACAAGCTGGATCTTGTAAGGTCGCAAGCCAAGATCTTTGCGCAAAATCTTCCATAAAGTTGATGGACAAAGCTCCAATTGCTGTGCACGGTGGCGAATCGATTCATTCGGGTCCTCTTCAACATTTTGCTCTACAGCGGCAATTGTTTCTTCGGTGCGCACTGTTCGACGTCTCTGCGGATGCGTATTATCACATAGAGTAAACGTAGTGCGAAAACGACCCATGGTTAACCGAACTAATTGCTCTGATGGACGATTATGTCGACCATAAAATGGACGGAGCTTGCGGTAAACTTCGCGAACTGAACCATTATTTTCGAAATAAATTTGCACGATTTGCAAGCGTTGTTCTTTTGTCAACCTGTTCATGATGAAATGGCAAACCAAACTGAACATAAATGACATTAGAGTTGCCAGATTTGACCACAAAATGTCAGTTTTATCTCTATTCGAAAAACAAACCCCTAAAAAAAACACCCTTTACCATACTATGTACATTAGACTGTACCTCAAAAAAAAAGTGCACCGTATACCAGCGAATATGACGAATTTTTGCAAGACAATTACGAAAAAAATTTTTTTTTATTACTATTACTGAGTTGTACATGTTTTGATAGTGGAACTTGATATGTAGACGTTATGGGCCCAAGAGGTAGTTACTATATATTTAACCGAACATTAGACAAGGGGGAATTTGGTCACACAGGCCAAATTTATGATATCGAATTGCTTTGGAACTAAATGTCGTATGTAACTATGCAATAGACTCCTAAACTACTCATCCGATTAGCATGAAAATTTGTGTATAGAAGTTTTTTGCTACGGTGCGTGTTTGTGGGCTATCAATTTTTATCCACCTTGAACAAAAGAGGGCGCTGTAGTACAAATTTTTTACAAAACTGCCTAAAACTCACAAACCGCTTATGCGAATAGAATGAAAAGTGGTATGCAGTGGTTTTCATGTACGTTGAGTGTTTTGCTGCAATATTTTTTGACCTATCTTGAACACCAGAGGGCGCTGTAGTACAAATTTTTTGCAAAACCACCTACAACTCCCAAACCGCTCATGCGAATAGAATATAAATTGGTATATAGTAGTTTTCAGGTACGATGCTTTTGCATTTTGGTGATTAAAAAAACAAGGCCTACCCCTTGATTTTTTCGAACAAAATTTTTTTTCCAACATTGTGTTTTTATATTTTTGAATAATAAAAAAAATGCTAAAAAATTAATTTTTTAGAAAAAATTATCTTAGTATCTCTTACCAATCAAAAGTTATAGCCAATAATCTATATATACAAAAAGCAAAACGCTGTCGGTGTGATGGCTGGAAACTTCAAAACTACTGAGCCGATATAAGTAGCTGAAATTTTGGCAGTACATTTTTTTCAAGTACATGGTTTAAATTTCTGTCACACCCATTTTTACCGCCCACTAATCAATAAAAATGCTATATTTCCTCGACAGTTTTCGTCGATTTGGCTACATTTTGATAATTTAGTTTGTATGCTCACTGTCGGCAACTGTACTAAAACTGGGTAATGTACATCTACTTGAAAACTGGGATGGGCATTATATAAGTGGGTGTACAATTAAAATTTGTATTATCGAATATCTTTGAAAGTAAAAGTAGCAGTACTTACATACAAACTCAAAATGGAGTTACTATTTGGTGATCTCCTGCTACTGGGAAACTGTAACGGGCAGTGAAAAATGACAGTGGTGTCAAACTATGAGTCTAAGAAAAGTTTTGAATACACCTATTATGTTCCCACATAGAAGCAGCGTGCAGCAACACGAGCCGGGAAAAGGCTAGTATGGGATAAAAGACACAAGAAATTAAACAGTAAGACTTTTCTGTGGCTTTCCACAATACAATCGGGTCATAACTTGTTGTGATATCAGTCTACGCTTAATTTTCAAAAACATGAGCTTACAAAACGGTTTCAACTAAAACTTTGTGCTGAATTTTTTTTTTTTTCTTTTATTTTCCTTATATATCATGGCAACATTTTGTCGAAAAATAAACGAGGTTGTTGAAATGCAACAAACAAATTGAGCAAGGTAGCAACTATTGTTGGTGTGTAAGTGTTGAACCAGCAACACCGATAGTAATGTTGCACCCACGGCTAAACGAATTGTGTGTGCAAATTGCTAGAAAGTTAGCACAATTTGAATGCACAAGGGAAAGAAATCACAAAGGACATGAAAATAAAAGTTTAAGCTGAAAAAATTTTGACAAAAAGTAATTCACCTTTTAAATTGCGAAAAAGATTAAAAGCTGGAGAATTTTAAGAATATACAGAGTGGTTTACTTAGCATCGAATAGCAGCAGCATCCACAAATCTTGCCTAAAGTTTGCTTTGGCTAAAATTAAAAACTTTTACTAGCACATTACAAAGTGTCGTAAAACTTAGAGAAGCAAAGAGAGAGAAAACAAATAAAACGAGTAAAGGAAACAGCGTAAATATTGGTAAAAAACTTATTTCAACTTTAATGATAACACCGAAACGTGCTCAGTTATGTGCTATTTTAATAATTTTTTTTTTAGAGTTATGTCTGCTCGTATAGCAGGATCCAGCAGCATTCAACGCAAGCAAAACATGAGCACCGTTATTCAACTTGAAAAATAATAATACCGTAGCCGTAAAAAGTGCAGAAAGAATATCAACAAAATTAAGATGAATTTGAAGCGAGCAGGAAAGTAAGAAAAGAAGAGCACCGCGTTGGTTTTCCATTTACCTTAAGACATAAATTTCAAGGAGTAAAGCGGAATGTCCTTACAACTACTACTGGCTAGAAAGGAGGTCGTTTGATTTTTTTTTTTTTTTTTTTTTTGTTTGTTCCGTTTTGTTTTTGTCAGTTGTTGTTAACTAAGAACAGCTACATTAAAAGTTTTAGTTCAAAGACACCAGCAAGGTGGCAACGCTGTGTAGCAAAATTATATGCAATTCGAGCACTCTTTGTGTTAAGCGAACATTAACGTTGTTCTTGTTGTTTTTGTTGTTGTATTATTGTTGGCTTCAGCTTCCAACTCTAATGTGCTTCAAGGATATCAAATTAAAAGCGTTTATTGTGCTTTATGGCAACCATTTGCTCCGCGTAGTGTTAGAAATGGCAAGAAGGCGGTACCTTGCTACCTAAGAAGAGAAGCTGTAAAAAGAAATTAAAAGATATAGCTTATTATAGGGTTCAAATAATTGAAGATGGCGGTTTGTGAGAGCATAAAATTTAAGCCATACTTTTTTTTTTACTGCCAACTTTTATTGGACTTTTTATTCGAAGAAATTATCGTTAATTTTAAGTTTAAACAGAAATGGTGGTAAATGTTATAGAGCATAGGATATATTCAGGGCATAAAAGAAGGTGAAATTTTAAAAGCTTTTAAAGCTTTTAAGAATGCATATATTTTGCAAATAAACCTATTTTAAGAGCACTTCTGAAGCACATTTCAAATAAGACTTTATTTTGTGTATGAAATGGGTGGAAAGAAATGGGAAACGAAAGGAAAATAAAATGGAGGATGTTGCATGTGTAGCAGAATCTTATTCAAACATGATCATTTTAATCAGAGGTGATGGATTAACTTCAGCCTATTCAAGAAGCAATCATTCTACACAATTCAATCTTTCCTAGTACCTAAGTAGGAATATTACTACTAAGTCGTAAATATTTATGAATCTTAAATTTTATTTGATTGGAAAAGAGGAAAGAAATTAAAAAAAAATTAAAGTTAAGTCCCATGGCTTGAGCGGGATTCGAACCCGGCATCTATTGGTAACAGACAAGCTCGCTACCACTTGCACTACCGAAGGCGTGCAAATTTATTTTTTTAATAAATTCCAAAAGCTTTCAAAAATTTACAAAATTCAAAAAATTATTAAGAGCTCAACTAATTCCATTTATTCATTCACAAGCGAAGGTTTGGCGAAACGTTTTCAGGTTGAAATTTTTTCTTGAATAAATTTTTTGTTTTTTAACTTGAAGTTTCATTGCGATGAGTCAAAAAGCTTATCTTAGTCAAAAACAAAAATTCCTTAACTTTTTTTCCAATTATGTTTGATTTAAATGTTCAAATTTTAAAGTTTTTCATTATATAAGTATTTCTTATAAATTGAAAAATAAGCTCGTTAGTCATGAAAGCTTTCATAAATGATACTTTTTGTTCATATATGTGTTTACAACAAAATTATTAATTATTCCTAATTTGGTTTGCAAATAAACCACTAATGGAACTGTGTTTGTTCGTAAATGAGTTCGAAAATGAATCGTTAGTGATAGTTTTATAAAAATTTTGGTTTTTACACGTGATTTTAACAATAAATACTGTTTAATTGTCCTTGCCTAAGAAAGGATATAAGTGACATGTTCAATCAATTTATTTTTTTTTTATTGTATTCATAAAACTATCGCTTTAAACCCGTTTGGGAACAAAAAAGTTCGTCGTGGGGTTTTTTACCTACCAAACATGTATACTTTTTGGTTCTTTTGATAGTTCATTTATGATAAAAAAATTTAGATCTGGAGACGCAGTTCAGTCTGGCAAATGATTCAAAATGATTCTTGACTTGTACCGCAAGCTCAGTTTTTTTTTTACCCTATAAAGTTCTTAAATTATTAAAAAGAAAAAACATTTAGTTCATTCTGTATAATACGTTAATTTTCGGCTGCGAGATGTTGGCACCCCATTGGTTTAATTTCGACTGACCAATTGCATCATTTAAAAGGTCAGCAAAAGGTCAGTAAAGGTCAGTAAGTTTCAGTAATAGGTCAGCGATAGAAAATTTTTTATTTGCGGTTTAAATTTTTCAAGGTCACATTGAGATGTTGGCAGCCCATCATCAATGAAATAAAAAAAAAAAATACATGAAATCAAAAGAATATTGTCTGCTGATAATAGGTCAGCATAAATGAATAATAGGTCAGTCGTATTTCTTAACCAAATTAATTAATTAAGTTGCGTTTTCGAGATCGCCCATGGCATATGAGTGATTTTTAATTAATATTACATCCCATTAATGTTGCGTATACGCTACGGTGACAAGATTTCATCAAACAAAATACGGTGTATGGAAAAATTATATTAGATAAATATTCAATAATATTTATAATTAATTAATTAATCTTGATTATAATTAATTTTTAATATGGGTCATTCTTTTATAAATCGCACACCTTATTTTACTGGACATTTTAGAATCGGCTGAGTATTCTTTACAGTTAATATACATAAAAATAATTGATAGGTGCTTGTTTCAGGATTTCTATAAAAAAAGGTAAGGCTAGCTTACCTGTTATTTTTAAGAATAAAATAATATGGTAATTTACAAATAAAAGGAAATAACATCAATTTAATTTTTCACATTGTTTTACATTAAACTAAAAACGTTAAACTAACTAAAATTATTGTTAATTAACACCATTTTGTTCGTTATTTTATTGTCTGCAAAAATCACTTAATGAAAAAACAGCTTCTCTAGATCGGAATATATTAAATATTTACGATCAGATTTTTTTTCACGCATGTACGTATTAAAGTATCTGAAGTATAAGTTAAAAACAAATAAGCTTACGGGGTGTCGCTCATACAAAATATGCGTGCATGAAGCATCAATATGCATGCTTGAAGTTGGCAGTTTTCAACTTCTTTCAAGGACACACCTTCATTTTATATTGTTAAAAAGGTAATGAAACTTAAAAAACAAAAATCATACATTGCAATTGATGGTACTGGAAGCATCTGCAAACAAATTTTATACGATAATGAACGAACTAGTGGCCATATTTTTCTATATGCAATAGTAATAAATTACGATCATTACACTCTATCTGTCCACCAACTTCTAACCGACGATCAAAGTACAATACTATTGGAGTTTTGGATAAAAAATTGGATTAGGATGGGTGCTCCAAAACCGAATGAAGTAGCGTGCGATTATTCAAGAGCACTTATTAATGCTATTTCGTTGGCATTCAATGAACAGAATATTAAAATATATATAGAGACAATTTTTTTAAGTGCAATTAATTCATCAAATATAATGCGTCCACCAATTGCCACTTTCATCAGATTAGATGTTACTCATTTTATCAAAATGATAACGAAATGGACATCTATAAAATCTGTTGAAAATAATTCAATAAGGAAATTTTATATATTTTGTATAACACTATTAATTGATGCTCAAAATATTGCAGAATTTGAAGAAATTTTGAAAAAAGTTTTTATAGTTTGTACCAACCAATATCAGGATAGAGTTTTACGAAATGGAAAAAGCGTTATCGAAGTGCGGAAAGAATTGGAGTTAATAATTAGTAATCGTGCATACAACACATATAACGCCGATAAATCATCAACTTTTGAAGAAACCAATAAGATCATGGACAATATTGAAAATAATCGGGAACCCAGCTCTGTTATTCAGAAATGGATAAACAAAATTAAATTATCGACTAAAGAAATTGATGAAGAATGACTTGAACCTAGTGGTTTCTACAATACACTCTTCGTAGATGACTTTGTCAAACTGATTGCACATGAATTTCCATTATGGTCTGCAGCATGTTTACCAGGAGAAGTACAACATGCTACAACAAGTTATGTGGAGAGTTATTTCAATGATAAAAAACACCGTGTTTTATCTGATTATAGGAATCGACTTCGCGTAGACAAGTTTTTAAAAATCGAACACAAGGATCTTCAAGGTGGATCAGCATTGTCGAACTCCAACTTATTGAACGATTTTCAAAATGTAAGGAAGAAATTATAACACGATGATGCAGAAGTTAACTCAACAGTTCAGACTGATATATGTTTCAATGAAAATGCTCAATCATACGATAATTGGCGGAATAAAGGAAAAGTAGCAAATAGTGACTTTAAAAAGCCAATTGAAGAAGAAACTCCAAAAAACCAAATATCAAAAAAAGTCACACACAAAAAACTTGGGTTTTACTTTCAAAATCAGCCGAGCATTTCTTTTGTTAATGAAAGTGCAAATTGCAAAATAACTTTGAAAAAATTAATGTTCTTGAAAACGGCAATTCATTAAGAGCCGTTTTAATTAATAGTATTCATTATTATATTCGGAATACCTGCCCATTTGACTCTATCACCCAAATTTTATCAACTGCAGCTGTGGATGACCCATCATATTATGCGTTTGCAGAGCTCAGTCCAACATATATAATGAAGTTTATTATTGAATTCATTAAAACAGTAAAAATGGATTTAATTTATAAAGAAAGAGCTAGAGTGATTATCACTACATTTCCAGAAAAAATAAAAGAAAATTCAGCAGATATAAATACAACTTATTGCCGCATATAGTAGATATGTTTACGACGTCAGCAGAAGTTTGGTCTTAATGTTTCATTGATATAGCAAGTGCATTTGATAATTATTACTGCGACCAATGTGGTAAATTTACCAAAAACGTTCCTACCATATTGTTAAGTGAACAAAAAAAATTTTGCGAGGAAGGTTATTAAGCTCTCAAAAAATATCTACAACAGATTTCGACGACATTCCAATCTACTTGTAATCGCTGTAAAAATACATGCAATGTAAATCGAATTTACAATCACCATATGTATATTGAGCTTGATCTAAGAAAAGATTTGAAAAGTCAATTAATGACCTGTAAGCTATCGGACTTTGACAAAAGTATTGAATTCTCGGCCAATAACGATACATTTAGGTATTTATTTTTCTGCTTTAAATGATATGAATAAATAAGTTTTTTATATAACTTTTCAAATTGATTATTAATATAAATGTTATATTTACAGGTCAAAAGGAATCATTGGTTATAGCACAGGTCATTTTGTGGCTTACTGTAGAAGGACCAATAATTAATGGGAAATTCATAATGACATGTCACCCAAAGAAATGCGAATCACACATGACCCAACAATAACCCCAACTGCAGCAATTTTCGTAAGAGATAATGCTGCTTATTAGGGCACAGTTCATTTTTATTACGTTATCAAAATATCTCACAAACTAAGAAGAAAAAAATAAAAATTTTGTGTTGAGTAAAAACAAAAAAATAAAGTCTCTAATACGAGGTGTGGCAATTAAGTTCCGGGAATTTAGTTATAATTCGAAAACTGGTAACACTGCGTATTTTGTATATACATGTCTAGAGGGCAGTGACCTTTCTTCAGTTCCAGTCAAAGTTTGAAGTCGATCGCACGTTCAGTTTGTGTTTTATGCGTGTTTTTTGAAAGTGCTTTTTTAAGTCGCATCACGAAAATGAGTGATTTACTTTACAAGCAACGTGTCGTGATCCAATTTCTGGTGAAATTAGGCGATAAACCGACTGCGACTGCGGAAACGCATTTTGCGTGTGCGGCCCGAACTCGCCGAAACCGGCTGGATCTTGCACCACGACAACGCGCCGGCCCATTCCTCATTAGTTGTGCGTGAGTTTTTGGCAAACAAAGGCATTCCAACGTTGCCGCAGCCACCCTATAGCCCTGATATAGCCCCCTGCGACTTTTTCTTATTCCCCAAGATGAAGTCGTACCTCAAGGGAATTCACCATGGTGGCGTACAGGAGGTCAAGGAAGCCGTAACAAGGGTGCTGAACGGTCTAACGTCGGAGGATTACCAAGGGTGCTTCCAATCATGGGAGCAACGTTGGAAACGTTGTGTAGAGTTAGAGGGAGACTATTGTGAAGGTCGATAATAAACTTTTGATTAAAACTTAATTTTTTCGTGTTTTATTGACGAATTCCCGGAACTTAATTGCCACAACTAGTATCATATAAAGTGTTCTCTCGGATTTTTTTCGTTCATTCACGGGGTGAACGGGGCTAAGATTCATTCAACCGCTGAACCAATTTTAATAATTCTTTCATCCTGCTAATGCGTACTACGTTTTTGGTAAAACTTTTCATATATTTAATTTATATATAGTATATATCTTTAAAATTATTTAAGAATTCATGCATTTAAATCCATCTTGTCACCGTAGCGTATACGCAACATTAAAGGGATATAATATTAATTAAAAATCACTCATACGCCATGGGCGATCTCGAAAACGCAACTTAATTTAGTTGCCAACATCTCGGGGTGCCAACATCTCGCAGCCTAATTTTCGATTCTAAATTTTTAGTACAAAAAGAGTTTCTTGAAGTCGTTTTGACTTACGATGAGTGATTCTGAATTTAAAAGTATGCGAAAAATAATGATGAAATAAAATAAATAAAAAAAAACAAAAAAAACTTAAAAAAATTAAAAAAAAAATATAAAAAGTAAGTAAAAGTTTGCCGTAACACCGTCTCTTTATCCTTATTCTTGTCGCTGCACCGAGAAAAAAAATAGTAAAATCACCTAAGCCGGCTTTGGTGGCACCAAGTTGTATGGAAATTAAAAACTTACACTTATGCACCAAAGTAATAAATTGTTTTATACATTGCTTTGAAAGCACATACTTTGATAACCTACCAAAAAAAAAAATGTTTGATTTACCTAAGTATACAACATATTAATCAATAGTATAGGTAAGTCATCGAAAACTTTCACACTTTATCAAAATGGTATGGATTTGAACACTATTTTCAGATTAAGCAAGCAAGCTAATATAAACTGTCGAAGCCATAATTTACAATTACAAAATACTTAGTTGATTCAGCCAAATGAATATCGGTAAGTTAAACATGTAAAATTTAGATGTTTTGACGAAAAACTTGGGAGGCACCAATTTGCCGGAGACATCTTATAAATTATACTAGGTTTTTTGTTAATTTTGCAGAAGTTTTTTTCTCGGTGTATTTTTTCCTTTGTTCGCAAATTTGTCCTCATTCTTTTCCTTATTCCTATATTTATTCTAATATATATCCTATTTTTTACCAAACTCTTGCTTTAATCCATGTCCAAATTACTAAATCTTATCCTTGTTCGAATCCTTTCCTACTCCTTGTCTCACGTCTTTTTATAAATATATCTTTTTATAAAAAATATGAATATGTCTTTTATCATGTCCTTTATGTGTCCAAATCCTTGATCTATTCTTTTGTCCTTGTGATTTTTTAAATCTTGTCCTACATATTGTTTAAAGTATGTCTAAATCTATGCCCAAAGCCCGTTTCTCAATCTTTTTTCCTTATTCTAGGAAAAAGGAAAATAGTCCTTTTTCCAATTATTTGAAAATTCTTTGTTTTCTGATTGCTCTTGTTTTAATTTCAAGTTATTTATTTTTTTTATTACTTTTGCTTTTATATTCCATGCATTTAAGAGATACCCAAAGAGGATATATACTTTTTTTTGTTTGGTTTTTCATCATGTTACCGGAAGCATCAGCTTTACTGTCGTTTCATAAAACTAACCGTAGCGCCGATGGTCACGGAGTAATAATTTCATGCAACGTTTTTTTATCTTTGTTGCATTTTTACTGCATAAAGTAAGCATCCGTTGTGTGTTGTCTTTGCCTTAATTTTCATTATTAGATCAAAGACCAATTTTTTTTTTTTGTAAATTGAAGCGAAAACAAAATTTTCGAGTAATAATTCCATGCATAATATTCCGTTTTTGCATAATATTCCGTAATTTTTTACTGTCGTAAGGCCAAGAATTCATTCTGGATTTTTAAATTATATTATTTACCTTGGCGTTTATATTCACTGGTTAATAATTTCATGCAACGACGTTGCACGATTGATGTATTTTCGATCTTGTAGCGGCTTTTTCCATAGACCCATGAGCGCATGAGTTTTTTGTTTATTTTTGGTCATGGGGGATAAGAACAAATCTTTTCTAGTGTATAATGTTATTTAAGGTAGCACCTTAACATATCACGTTATAATTCCATGGCATTAACATTCACTGCTGTATCATTACTTTTATTATAACACCTACACTTGATGCATCTACTACACTGATGCATTTAAGAAAAATGCTTTTTCAAGTTTTTTAAAAACCTGCGCGGTCAAACGTAACAATGTCACGTCAAAATAAATTAAAGAAAAAAGTTCAGGTTCCTTCACGATTGCTAATTTTTTATAAATATATATTTTTTGTCTATTTTAAAAGATTGAGTTCAAGGTCTTAAAGTTTTAAGAAACAAAAAATTGCATCAACAACAAACAATTATTAAAAGAAACAACAGCAGATTAAACAGCTGATTTGTTAGCCACGACGCCAACTTATCAGAAGTCCTCTATATTTCGCCAGTCCATTAATTTTGGAAGCTACTTCAGACAAGTGGCGTCCGTGGCGTAGTTGGTTAAAGTGCGTGGCCGCTATGTCAAAGAACTTTGGAGACCCAGGTTCGAACCCCAGCAGCGACAGAAAATTATTTGAATTAAAATAATTTTTCTGTACGGCCGCCACCTCTCTGCAGACAATGGCAAACCTCAGAGAGTAACCAAATTGCCATGTAAAGCTTCTTGAGAACGAGAACATTCCGTTCATCGCCGTTCGGAGTCGGCGTTAAGCATGTAGGTCCGGTTCTCGGTCAATTGTGTACAAATTTAATAACACGCACAACACAATTGATCATAAGAAGCTAGGTCAAAGTCCTTCCAAGGGCTGAAGTGGCCAGTTATGTATTTTTTTTTTTTACTTCAGACAAAATTTGTAAAAACCAATGTGGAATTATAAGTGTCTTTCGTAACCCACAAATGTTTTTGTTTTTAATTTTTGCAAAATCAGCCATTGGACAATATATCAGGAACGACATGTACTATCTAAGAAATTTTTAGACGCTTTTCCTCGTAAATAAATGATGCGATTTATAGTTACTGAGTAAAAGGAGCCAAAACTTCGATTTTAAAGTTTTTTTTTTTTTTAATAAGAGGTCTTAGAACAAGAGGTGTCATTACAAATTTCCCACAATTTTTTCAGCTGGCAACATGCCACTCTCATTCGATGACGTTTGACAAAGAACAACTAGGAGGTTTTCAGATATGGATCGATACACACTCGCACAACGCATTAAAATAGTGAAAAAAGTGACACCTCTTGTTTGAAGACCCCATACTTACTATCTACTTTTTATACCTTTTTATAATCTATACTTTTTACGACTTTTATAGGCTAAATACCAATCGGTACCTTATTTCAAATCGGTTACAAATCGCTTACTCACTTGAGAGGTATTGGGATATGTTATGTCTATAGTGGGTTCATATCGTAACCGGGACCCAAAAGATATTATTTGCGTGCCTTTCATTAGTTTTCTAGACTTATGCTTCTAATGAATTTGAGCACAATCTATCTTTTTGAGATCATGTTTTGGGAAACAGTGATCTGTATAGTAACCGAGAAGTTGTAGTTCAAATTTGAATAACTTGAGTAAATTTTTTGAATTAACTCTACTGAGAGTTAGAAATAATTTTGCTTGGCTATGTCTATTGGAATTACATTAGTGGCACAATAATTTTTCATATTCCTAGATCCTAATATTTTCTGCAATTTAGCCTTCAGACAGACTACAAAATAGTTCGAGGCCAATATCAAGTCTAGATGACTTTTTTTTGGCAATGCATTCTGCTTTTTCGTTCCTCTCAAATCCTTCATGCACTGGTACTCACCGCATTTGCATTTAATTGTTTTGTGACAGTGAATTCAGTGATTTGATACAATCAGAAATAAGTCTTAATTCAAGCTCTTTAATTTACAGGGCCTTTAAATCCTCTTGACTATGTCTGAGTGTATAACGATATGTACCCTACCACCTCAACCTAAAGCTTTCTTACGGAGACATTACTTTTCAAAATAAAAAAAAAATTGGTCTTTATATTTATTTCCGAATTATATGTAGTAGCCCACCCCCGTAGTAAGGCCCAGCACCTCGGTCGGACACGTTCTCATTGCCGCTGTGATTCCCATGCAAGCCAAAAGGTAATGGGCTAAATTAAGTTCAAAATTTTAAAATGGGGTTTGTTCTTCATCTTCCATAACTAATGCTTAAAATAAAAAAATTTTAAATTATGAAGAATTTAATTTTTTTCGAACATTCCATTGCGATTCTAATAAAAAAAAAAAAATTCAGACATTTAAGCTTTATGTAGAGCTGAAAATTGCTCTTACTATTCAATTAAAAATAAAAAACCAAAAAGCTGCAGCCGTCATGGAACTAACAACAACAACTAGCAGCAAAAAGAGCAGCAATTGATTGTGCCTTAAAGCATTTAAGCATTAAAACTTAAAATTAATTTTTACTTCTCTTTGTATTCGCTTTCAGTAAAGCTTTTAAAAGTTTTCAAACAAATTAACGATGCAGCGAAAGAAAGAGCTTGAATGGGCAAATGGAAAATTAGACAAAAAATAAATTGAAAAATGTTCTTGATTAACGCAAACTATGCGAAAAGTTCACAAAACCCAATTAATAGAGTTTTCATTGAGCTTTTAAGATTTGTAAGAAGCGTTTTATTTTCCGTTTTTTTTTTTATTTTTTCTTTTTTAATTGATTTATTTAAAAAAGTTTAAAAAAGAAGTTTCAATATTATTTTATAACAAGGTGTGATGTAAAAAAGGAACCTCCATTAACATTCTCCATGATTTTTTTTTGTTTATTTTTTGTTAAATTTATGTTCCAAATGAACCACGTTTAAATATGAAAACATAAAAGCTTTTAAGCACAGATTTGGGAGCTTCAAATAATAATAATAACAAAAGCAATAATAATAAAAATATCTGCCGGCTCGCAACAACAGCTGGCAACAACGGGGTATAAAGCCATTAAAATTTATTTTATTACCAGCTGCAGTGGAACGTTTTTGTTTTTGAAAGTTGGAGCATCTATAATTGCATTCACTGCATTTGCTACGCTTATGGCGCAGAGGATATAGTAGCACGTGTAGTGGTTTTTATTTAAATATTATTATAAGTTTGATATAAGCTGGTTTAAACAAAACAATTTCACAAAAACTGACATCCGAACCTAAGGCAGAGATATCAACTGAAACTTGCTCAAACAATTTAAATGTTGGGTGGAACAAGCTTTCTTGTTAAAAGTGTTCAATAAGTTTTTGCACTTGTAATTTATAATTCGATTTTTCAAGAAAAATGCCACAGCAAAATGGACGACTTGCTTTTAAGAATCCATCTGCCTCATTTTTTAAGAGAAATCAAAGTTTGAATTACTTTGAAGATGTCCTTCAAAAAAAGATTTAAAATATTTATTATTTCAAAAGAGCCGCAAGAAAAACGATGGTGATTTAGTAAAACATCTTGCGGAAAATGGCGAACCTATGTTCGAAAATTGTCCAATATTGCCAACAACATTCAAGAAATCGACCTCCTGTCTAATACACAAACTTTCATTAAGTTAAGATTTTTGAAGATTCGACTGTTGAAGCTTCAATTCAACTTTTATAGAGCTAACGATCGAAAGCTGTCTCTCTCTAACGACGCCATATTTTATATAAAAACTACTGTGAGGTATTTATAAAATTAAATACAAAAGCTATGATTCAAAGTTTCCAATAAACTTTCAGAATTTCATGTACGGAAGTTATGGTAAGCTTCCATAGAGCTTATGTAGAAACAAACAACTAAAGTTCTGTTGTTGTGCCAAAAAATGAAGTTTCTATAAAATTTTATTGGAAGCTTTATCGAAGCTACATCGAATTTTCAATGAAAGAAATTATTTATTGCCAGTGACACTATTAGCAGTTATGTGGGCTCAGATGGAATTGGCCTGACCGGAATTCGAGCCCGGGACCTCTAGGGTGGCAGTCAAGTACCACTCGACTACCGAGGCCGTCAAAGCCTATAGAAGTCCAATCGAAGTTTCTATGTATCGAATATTAAGATTTCGTAACTTTCGATCGAAGTTTAAGTGTTAGTTGGGAGATTCAAGATAGCATTCTTAGCAAGCACTGATAAATCCTCGGTTCGTAGTCTCACTATTACCGACATATGATAAGTATTTTTGTTTTTGTCGCTCGAATATTAAAGTTTCTGTATAGCTGCAATCAATAGATTCGAAAGAGCCTTACTAAAGGTGCTTTAAAAATCTTTCAAATATCCACTAAACTTCTTTAATATGATAAGGTCTCCCTTTGGTTTTTATAGAAGTCATAACGAGCTCTTATAGAAGTAACATAGTTTCTATAACTAGCGCATACGAAGCTTGCAGCAAGCTTATATTATTAAGGTAGAGTGTTGGTTAAGTTGTCATGCAAAAATCCTTTTTTTACTTACGAACTTAGAGATACGTCATAGATTTGCACATGAATTGGTAGAGAAAGGAGCCTTGATCCTTGATTTTTTTTTTATTTGATAAAATGCAGACAGATGTTTCTTAAAAAACACTTTCACTATGTAGAACAATTATTTTGTACAAAAGCTCAGAAGATCTACATTACGAGGGGTACTATTTATATTTCGGGAATAGCAAATAATAAGAAACATTTTTAAATGAAAATGACTCTGTTGTTTTTCAAAATATTCCCCTTGATAATCAATACACTTTTGCATTCGTTCAAACCATTTGTCATAGCAGTTTTTCCATTCCTCTTGAGACACCTCCAAAACATGGTTTTTGAACGCTTCAACTACTTCAACCACGCAGTTTACCCTTGATATTCGAGAACAAGAAGAAGTCATTTGGTGCCCAATCAGGACTGCATGGAGGATGAGTCATCAATTCGACGTTTTGACTGCTCAAAAATGCACATGTTTGACGAGATGTGAGAAAGCTCGCATTGTCATGATCGAGAATGATTCTTTGGCGGTTGGTTTTGCAAATTTCTCCGAAGACTTCCGGCAAACAAATAGTCGTGTACCATTTAGAATTGACCGTCCTACGTAGCTCAAGCGGAACAGTGGCCACATGACCCATTCGGTGGAAGAAACAGGCAACCATTTGCTTGGCAGTGCTTAGTGAGCGAACAACTTTTGTTGGATTTGCCTCGTCTTGGAATACCCACACGGTCAGTTGCTATTTTGTTTCCGACTCATACGCATATATCCATGATTCGTTACCTGTCACGATTTTATACACGCCTTTTGACGCACCACGATTGAACTTTTTAATCATTTACTTACATCGATCGACGCGGGACTTTTTTTGAGCGATTGATAAATTACAGATAAGTGTTCATGCAAAATCGAATGTATTGAATTGGAACTAATGTGCAAGGATGCCTCTATCTCACGATATATCATACTAGCGATACCCGGCGCGCTTTGCTGCACCCGGCAAGTATATTGCAAATAATAAGTAAATTCAAAACTAACTTTTATTAGTCCCTTAGTCTGACACCACGCTCATGTTCCACTGCCCATTACAGTTTCCCAGTAGCAGAACATCACTCCCAGGTGGCAATTCCATTATGAATTTCCAGGTCCTGTGATTTTAACATCCATAGCTATTTTGTATAGAAAATCGGGCCACACCCCCTTTTCCAATGCACGTACCAGTTTTCCAATAGAAAGACTTTGGAAATTAGTAACTCTATACTGAGTTTTATTGTCATGCGACGTTTAGTTCCAAAGCTATTCAATATCAAAAATTTGACTTGTGTGGTCGCAGCCATAACCTCTTTTCCTATGCCCGTCCCAGTTTTCTTGTAGAAATACATTTTCCATTCTGAGTTTCAATGCTATGTGACTTCGACTTCCAAAGCTATTCGATACCTAAATTTGAATTGTATCGGCAGTGTCACGCCCACTTGTCACACAACTAAATAGTACGTTTTTACCGAGTTAAATTAAAGTTTTTACCGAACAAACCAAGATAGATAAGAATATAGATAGATAGACATATATAAGAGAGGAGGAACGCCCAGCATATTTGTATAGCTCTCCCCCCATTTGTAGTACTGTTGCCAACAGTGACTATATGAACTAAAGTACTAAATTTTAGTCTGATAAGACCCAAGCCGTCTGAAATATAAAATTTTCATTAATTTGTGGGCGGTAAAAGGAGGTGTGGCAAAAATGTTCATATACGAACCATGGTACGGCCAATAAGAACACAATAAAGAAAACCTCAAGCAAATCGGACATTCCGTTCTTGAGTTATGGAGTTACAAACACAAATCACGAATTTTTTATATATATGTAGATATGGGAAAAAAATCTTTAAAATGCCATATCTCCGGAACCAATGGGCCAATTTCGTGGAAACTTTCCCAACGTACCCTGAAATTTTGGTTGAAATCGGTCGACCCGTTTCCGCATTAAGTGGTGACATAAAAATGAACACTATTTTTTTATATAAATAGACTAGCTGACCCGGCAAACGTTGTTTTGCCATGTATGTTATTTTTAGGAAACATTTTTATAGGTAAATAGCTGGTACCCGACGCGTTGCTGTCGTAGCGAAAATAATTTCTATCTCTATCTGAATCTCAAACTCAGTCTCAATCTCAATCTCAAGCTCAACCTCAATTTCAATCTCTATCTCTATCTCTATCTCTATCTCTATCTGTATCTCAATCTCTATCTCTATCTCTATCTCTATCTCTATCTCTATCTCTATCTCTATCTCTATCTCTATCTCTATCTCTATCTCTATCTCTATCTCTATCTCTATCTCTATCTCTATCTCTATCTCTATCTCTATCTCTATCTCTATTTCTATCTCTATCTCTATCTCTATATCTATGTCTATCTCTATCTCTATCTCTATCTCTATCTCTATCTCTATCTCTATCTCTATCTCTATCTCTATCTCTATCTCTATCTCTATCTCTATCTCTATCTCTATCTCTATCTCTATCTCTATCTCTATCTCTATCTCTATCTCTATCTCTATCTCTATCTCTATCTCTATCTCTATCTCTATCTCTATCTCTATCTCTATCTCTATCTCTATCTCTATCTCTATCTCTATCTCTATCTCTATCTCTATCTCTATCTCTATCTCTATCTCTATCTCTATCTCTATCTCTATCTCTATCTCTATTTCTATCTCTATCTCTATCTCTATCTCTATCTCTATTTCTATCTCTATCTCTATCTCTATCTCTATCTCTATCTCTATCTCTATCTCTATCTCTATCTCTATCTCTATCTCTATCTCTATCTCTATCTCTATCTCTATCTCTATCTCTATCTCTATCTCTATCTCTATCTCTATCTCTATCTCTATCTCTATCTCTATCTCTATCTCTATCCTCTATCTCTATCTCTAACTTTATCTCTATCTCTATCTCTAAGTGGAACGACTCGTGTAAATTGATAACCAAATTTCGAGGCTATGCTACTTATAATTCCAAAGTTATTCGATATCGCAAATTTAGCTTGTATGGGCGGAGCCACACCCCCTTGTTCAATGACGTCTCAGTTTTCTAGTAGAAGAATATCACCCAATAGTAATTCCATACTGAATTTCGTTGTTAAACGACGTTTAGTTCCAAAGCTATCTGATATCAAAAATTTTAAGTGTATGGGCGTAGCCACACCCCCTTTTCCAAAGCCCATCCCAGTTTTATAGTATAAATATATCACCAAGTGGAAACTCCATACTGAATTTCATTATTATACGGCATTTAGTTCCAAAGCTATTCGATATCATAAATTTGAATTGTATGGGCGGTGCCACACCCCTTTGGCCTATACTTGATACATTTTGCTAGTCGAAGGACGCGACTAAATAGTACGCTCCTACCAAGTTTCATTGATGTGTGACTTATAGCTTGAAAGTTATACCGAAAATTTGGTCTGCTGAAAAAGTGCCACGCCCCACATTCAACGCCCATAAAATTTTACCTGTGGAACGGCTCTTGTAAATTGAGATAGAACACCGAATTCCGATACTATGCGACCTATAACTTCAGAGCTATTCGCTACCGTAGATTTGGGTTGTATGGGAGGTGCCACGCCCCCTTATTTTAGGGGGATGAAAAATAGATGTTGTCCGACTCTCCCCCCTGACTAATATCCTCGCTAAGGATCACGAAAATCGGTCGAGCCGTTTCGGAGGAGTTCGATTACGTACACCGTGACAGAAGAATTTTATATATTAGAAGATTTCATATTTACAACTATAAACTAATGCGCACATACTTTTCAAGCTATAAACAATATAAGGAATTCTGCTATTCCTGGTTAGCTAATTTGGATTACTTACTTTCATCAAATAAGCATAACCATTATTTTGTCGTGGCCGTGGTACCATCACACATAAAAAAGAGGCACAAAAATGGATCTTGAAAAGCGTTTTATCAAAACTTCAACCTTTGTAATGTGAGCTTAGCAACACTGCTAATAAAAGCTTTTTTTCAGCTACTTGATAAGAGATGGCAGTACCGCCGCTAATAAGTTTGGCAGCACTGAGTCTGAGTCTGAGTCGAAAACAGCAACAGCCTTTGTCTCATTTCCTCGTTCGTGTTTTTGTATAAAGACGAAGTATCGCTTATTTTGCGAGAGTTCTTCGTCATAGACACTGAATTATATTTATTTACAAATGCTAAACATAAGCATTTACATTACATATTTAATTATTTTTAGTAGGGAATTTCATTAAAAAAGAAATAGATTCTGTCTATATTACAATGAACATTGTTGTTGAAAACAAGTTTTTCGAGCTCTAGGCCAAGCATGTTGTCAACAAGACAACATGAAGAACAAAGATGGCAACAACCAACAACAACAACAACGGCTCTGTATAGAGCAAATCACACAGCTTGACTATACAGACTGTTTCATTGGTCGCTACACCAACTCATCAGTAGCCTTTGTATGACTTTACACTGTGATCCACTCAAGCTACTTAGGTTCTACATATACTGCCAATATGCCGAGAAAGTTACCCGGAATTTGTTTTTGGCAGAGAACGCTGGAATTTTTGTAACTGAGTTCTTATCTACTTTTTGATGCAAACTGTACTAAGGTTAACAACCTAGATCGTATCATACTTTTAGGCATAGTTTTAATTCATGTGCATCTTCGAAATTCGATCACAGCGGTTTACTGCTATCAGAGCATATTGAAGTTGTTGTTATTTTTGCTGTTTAGCTCCTCCCTTTTTTTCCACACTTTCATTTTAGGGTTCAGTTAGTTTAACTGATGGTACACCAACAATGATGGTTGTTGTTTTTTTTAATGTGGTAAACACACAACCAATCATTTATCTTAACATTTTTATGGGCGTGCTCTCCCAGAATATTTAATATTAATATTTTGTATACGGCCTCTAATTATTAATATTGAAAACAAGTTTTTCGAGCTCTAGGCCATTGTTGTTGCTTCATTTTTTCGATTATGCTTATAAGCAAGGCGTAATCAAAAAGAGCTTTTAAACACAATGGAAAAGAAAGAAAAAGCTTTATACTGCTTAATGCAGTGTTTATGAATAATTTTCTATGAAGTTTTTTAGATGGTATTTAATCTCAACTTTTAATAACTTTTTAGGATAGGTTTTAAAAAATAAAGTATACAATAGCTTAAGTTAATAATGACGCTTTGAATTAGTAAAAGAATTATTAAAATCGGTTCAGTAGTTCTTTAGTTTAGCGTACACGAAGATACGTGATAAGCCTTTTATATGATAGTATAGATGACGATCTTACATTATTAGTTCACGTACTGCGTCGATGTTTTGTGGCACAACAACCGATTTTGGACGACCTTCACGGGATTCGCCCGACGATTGAATTCACTATACCAGCGATATACTGTGGTTTTTGATGGCGCTATCGCCATACAAAGAACTGAGTTCATCGACACAGTCTTGTTGAGATAATCCACGTCGAAAGTTGTAAAAATAATCCATTTCCATTTTTTGAACAAATTGATTTTCTTAACTCACTGTAAACAAAACAAATAGCACTTGTACATCAAAACGTTGTGAGTACATTTATGCTTACAAATGTCAAACTTTATTATGGTGATGCCAGATTTTAGCTATTGGCATTAGTGTTGCCAGTTCCCGGAATATAAATAGTACCCATCGTATATGGGCAAATCCTGTGTGTCGGACGTCACATTCGGACGCATTTTTTTCTAATTTATATGCTGAAAATGTTTTGTTTAGGAAAAAGTAACTGGTGCAACATTTAGTATTAAGGGGCTGCTATTTATAAATATCAGAAATAACTACAATATAAGTGTTGGTACATGAACAGTGGTTTTGATATTCAGCGTTCGGACGTTATTAAAATAGAAGTAGTTTTGATATTAATTGCAAAATCTGCTATTTGCAGCGAACTGATTCGAGTTACGAGAAAATATGATATGAATGAAACGTTTAGAATTAACTGAAATATACAAAAAAGTTAGCATAGTCGTTACTTTTTATTATTGTTTTTATTTTTGTAATATTTATAATTGTTCGGACGTCATGTGTCGGACGTCATTCATTTTTCCATCATAACATTATTTTAACCATAGATATTTTTTTTTAATTATTTCTAATATTAACATCTACTCTACGTTTAAAAAAATAGGCTGTTCGAGCAATATAAATGGAGGTTTACTTTTTGCAATATTTTTAATATTTTGGCATCTATTGTGGAGCGATGTTACGTAGTTTTCAGTTTTTGTATATTGCCTTCATTTTAGAAATAAATAACTTGTCTTTTCTTCACAAAAAACTGGCGATAAAAACCCATGTGTATCTTCAATTTTCGTTCCCTTTTGTCACCACCAATTCGCCGCATATTGCCAACAAACTGTCCAAATTGCTTTCAAGTCATGACCAATTTAAAAGGTGTCAACGTTAATTAAATTTAAAAGTTGCTTAAAAGAAACTCATTCCTAAAAACCTCAGCTAAAGACATCTAAAGAAAGAGTTCGAGAATTCATGCCTCGACAAAGAGCTTTATGTTTTCGTATGATCAAATTGAAGAAAGTTTTTCCATTTAAAATTTTTGGATAAGGGTTAATGGTATGGTATGATTATTAAAATATGATGGTATGGTATGATGGATATAGTCTGATTAGTTGATAGTACGGTATTATGGTATGGTACGATGATATGATGGTTAGATATATGGTATGATGGTAGGTATAGTTTGGTGGTAGAATATGATGGTATGGTATGATAGTATTGTCTGATGGTATAGTATGGTGGTAAGATTAGCATGGAATGATGGCGGTATAGCTTTATGATAAAGTATGATGGTATGGAATGTTAGTATGGTATGATGGTATGGTATAATAACATTTAAATTTTCGAAATTCTACATATTAAAACAGATTTAATCTAATCTTGCAATTATATGAAATCGGAATTTTTTTAGTAAGACTATATTTAAGTGTTAATCAATTAAACACTCAAAATCTCTACTTTTTTGGGATCAAGTTTCAATTCTACCTCACATATTTTTTTTTTAGCTCACTGGTGATCGTTTTTATTTTTTCCCTTAACTTTTTGCGATAAATACGCTTTCTCTCCGCTTCTTTTCTACAAAATTCGTCATCAAGTTTTTTTTTAATTATTTCGCTAATTTTTGGATCTTTCCGCCCTTTTTTTTAATATTTGGCTTACCATCTACAAAAGTTATTTCCACGTTAATTCTATTTGAAAATATCTCCTACCGTTCGGATGTCACTAAGTTCGCCCAGTTGATATGAGCTGAAAAATATTTATATTTAAAATCAGCAGTTTTATTCTGGAAAATGTGCAAAAACTTGCTTTGTACCAGGTTTTAATTTTTGTTTTTAATTTGATTTAACAATTTTATCTAAATAAAACCATTTTTATGTGTCGGACGTCAGAACAGAGTTAATCATATTAATTTTGCAAAATACACCGTTATGCACAAATTTTTTCAAACCTTTTATGGCGCCAATTTGCGAAGAAAGAAGTGCAAGGGGAAATAAAAAAACTTTTATACACAAAGTATTTATATCAATAGCTTTCTTAGATCAGTAAGTAACCTGAAAAAAATAAAAAAACACTTAACTCGAATATTGACTGTGAATCACCTATTTTTTTATTGCATAAAAACTAAAGAAAAAAAAATTTGAACTTAAATGTAGATATATTAAGCTTTTAATAAACAATAATGCTCTTGAAAAAGGAGCATCTTTAGTTTCTCACACTTGGTGGACTATTTTCGGGATTTGCCCATATCTGAAAAATAGTTCGTATTTAATTGATATCATGCATATACAAAACGACAAATAATTAAGTGAGTCCTTGACAACCAATAACATAATATATTACGTGAAAAACTAGAAAATTCCTCAAATTAACTGCATTTAAATTGTTCAAGAATTACCTCAAATTATGCTGCATAACGGTATAATAATCAACTAATGCTTCTGTGTACTTATGTGAAAATTTCTGTTAAGCTCTGAAGCGCATAATTCTGGTCATTAAAAAAGTGCCAACTGCTGTATCATGCTTTTTATACTACAGCCTGATGATAACGCAACGTAATCATAAACTTAATTTTCAGAAATAAATTAAAATAATGGGGATGAAAAAGATAAACGGCTAAAAAAAAAACATTAAAGTGGGCAATAATAATTGCGAAGAAAAGCTTCGTATAATTATAGCGCGGATACAAAATTTAATTTTAGAGCTGTACGTGATGATAACCTGCGGTACTTTTTGTGCCATAAGGCGAGAAAATTGTAATGGACAGCACCGTTAAATTAATTGAAACAAATAGGTCCATAATGTCTTGCTTTATTTTAATTAATATTCATTTTACAAATTAACAAGCTAACAACAACAACGACAACAACAACAAAACTTGCTTTGCCCACTTAAACCTGTTGACATTTAAATAGCTTAATGCAAAATGATCCTTGACATCCTTAAGCACCCACACTCCACCATCACAGTCACATATTTTTAGCTAGCATCTTTTGTGCCACCACCAGGCTAGTCACAATGTTGCCGCTTATCTTTCAACTTCATCCCAAGCCACAACTTAGCAAATTTAATACAATCTACCCCAGTCACAGTTGAATATTATGACAAAAGTTTGTGGCAATAAAGCATCAAATTATCAAGTATAAATATCAATAAAAGATAAGCCGGCACCAGCAGCACTACCACCACCAACAAAAGCAACAACACTAGCAGCAGCAACAAGAGTCAGCAGCGTCAGCTAACAAGAAACAAGGACAATATTAGAAAAAAAAGAAAATACCAACCAAAACTAAAGCAAAACTAAACCAAAAATAGCTGCCATGAGCAGAGCAGAAGCATATTCTTAAAAGTTGCTGACAAGGCAATAGATACGATGGAAAAGTAGAAGTAGAAGGTGGTGTAAGAAACAGAAACCAGCAAAAGTTCAAGTCGCATGTATGGCTTTTATAAGCAAGCAAAAGTTTGGAAGACAAAAAAAAAAATTCCAAAAATATGACACTAATCTATTGGAATATAAATGGGCGTCATGATATTTTCACAAAGTGTGTAATGCTTGGTGTAGAAAGGAAAAAATTACCCAATAATACCTCACTGGAGTCATAAAAGTCCAGTTTTACTTTCCTTTTCGATACAAAACAGATGTTGGCAGGGAATGTATAACGAATTCTGAAATATGCCAAACAATACGCATAACAATGAATACCCCATAGAAAGAGTGATCAATTTCATAAAAATTTTACCAAACTTCTGTGGTGCCAACTAAAGGCATTTACGTCTATTTGCAACACCTAAACCAAAAACTAGGCTAATCTGCGAACAAGCGCACTCTATATCCTCTATACACCCTCCTTACAAATTACTTTGCCAAAACGGAAATTAAACATCCGCCAGATGACGCCACTCATACAAGCAACAGCACAAACACAAAGATCACCTTGCCAGGCATTAGTGGACAAATGAACGTACGAATGTGTATGTACCAACGCACAGAGTGAGACAGAAAAACACAAACCGACGGAGTGGAAAGTCAGGTATAAGCTAGACAATGGGGATGATTCTCCCACAGCAGCCAAAGTTAGTTGGTACAAAAATTTGTATCGTAAATTAGATTAGAAAGAAAGTTTTCCTCTAGTTATATTACGTGCGTATACATGTATGTGTGTGTTCGTATTATGTAGGTGTGATAAGCTATAATAAAGTTTTTGGCAAGTTTTTTTTTTCGAGAGTTTCGAATTACAACGGCAGCCATGCGAAGTTTGTTTTAGAGTTTGCAAAGGTGCTGCTCTGTACAGAGCGGCACGTTTTCAAAATTTTCAGGTGTAAATTTTCTAATGAAAAGTGATAATTACTTTTGTTTTGAAAAATTTTGCTAATTTGTGTGCTGCAGCTGTTATTATTATTTTTGGCACTTCTACAAACACAAGCTGCACAAACAACACAGAGCGAGCGGTATGTGAGGAAATACACGAGCGGGCAAAGTCAAAAGTTTTGTCACAAGCCAACACCAACTGTGCACAGCTACAATGGACACTCTCTGGCTTTATCCATTTCGGCAAACTTTCGGCAGTTAGGAATTCTTTTTCGTAGATACCAATAGATTTTATGGTGTTTGGTAGACTTGACACTGAAGTTGTAGAGGCAAACTGACAGGTGAACTGAGCTGTAGCAATAATATTACGGCAGATGTTCGCGAAATATGGTCCACAAAACAGTCGAAAAATACATGTGTAAGAAGGTAACCGAGTGGGAATAATTAGATAAATAATAAAAAATAAGCTAATATTTTTTTGAAAACGGTAAGTACCTATAGCAAAAATGGTGAATTCTGCATTGTCACTTTTAGTGCTCTATGGGAAGATTTAAGGCACTCATCATTGTCCTACTGGGCAAGCAATTGGAAAGATAGTGAAGACATATGATGACACTGGACTGGTTACGCATGTGCAAAGACCAGTGCATCATCGTAATGTACTTTTTGTGGAAAAAAATATCGATGCTGTTTGGGAAAATGTGGAAAGAATTTTTCAATTCCCTGAACTTCTCAACAATTGGGCATGTCGTAAGGCTCATTATGGCATATTTGCACCAAAATTTACAACTCCATCTCTAAAAAGTCTAGCTTATGCAACAACATAAAATATTTCGGCTTTATTGCGCGGTATGTTTTCAGCACACGTAATTTCACGTTTCGGAAACGTTAATTTACCACCGAGAATGTACAGTTTGAAGAAGTGACTAACGTAGCGACAAACTTTATATACCCTTTACGAGGTACGCAAGGGGGTTTAAGGCCACCTTTGAAAATTTATTTTTGCGAAATTTTTAATCTTAATATTACTGCGTTTTCAATATAAATTTTTGCGAAATTTTTTTTTTCTTATATGTTACATATAAAGGGTCTTCATTAAGTTTACAAACTAGATATTCTATAAGGTTTGTTTGGCCAGACAAATAAATCTGAACGTCATCAGCATAAGCATGTATCAACGAATGGGTACACCAGCGAAAAATATCATTTATTTATTTATTTACCATCTACCGGGTTATTACCCTTACAGATTTCAATATTTAGCTTAAAACTAGGTAAAATATTTATTGTAAGGTGATCTGTACAACATTTACAATTAGTATCATTGAAAGATGTCAAAAAGCCGTTTCTTAAACAAATCACGATTATTACTAAAATTTAACTGGCTTGATACAAAATCACAATTGGAAAGGCACCTCGAGATAGGTTCGTTAAGTCCATAATTGGTTCTATGATATTTGGTATAGAATAGCTTAGAATCCCTAAGTGTGCGAGGTGGAATATTGAACGGAATCAGCTGTAATAACTCTGGAGAGTTTATTTTGCCATCTATTATATCTTTAATAAAGAGTATGTCAGACTGAACTCTTCTAGTTGTTAGACTTTGAAAACTTAGTAACCTACAACGTACCCAGTATGGCGGCATGTTTTCTCAAGAGTATAATCTTCACAAAGCAAATCTTGAAAAACGTTTTTGAATGTTTTCGATTCGGTTCTTTGAAACTTCGTAGAATGGATCCCATACAATGCTTGCGTATTCCACAAGTGATCTTACCATACTAATAAAGACTGTTTTGCAGGTAAATGGATCTAGAAACTCCCTAGTGTTTCTTTTCAAAAACCCCAGCTGAGAGTTGGCTTTAGATACAACATAATCGATATGAGTATCAAACAAAAACTTGGCATCAAAGAACACTCCTAAGTCTTTACATTGCTTAACCCTTTCAAAGCTACTGCTGTCGTTGTAAGCGTAGTTATAATCAATTGCAAGATTTTTACGAGAAAAGGACAAAACTTTGCATTTGGAAAAATTAAGAGAAAGATGGTTTGTGTTACACCAATCAAGCAAGGAATTTATATCCTCTTGAAAGTTAACAATTTTTTCCAATTGTATGAGCAATATTTTATGTACAAGGCTATCAAACGCTTTAGAAAAATCTGTGTACAGAGTATCTACCTGATGGCCGCTTTCGATTGCATTTAGACATAAATTAGAAAATAAAGTAAGGTTTGTAGTAGCGGATCTACCAACGAAAAATCCGTGTTGTTGAGTGGGTATATAGTTTTTTACTTCAGAAAATAAAATTTTGTTGACAATTTGATCAAATACTTTAGGAATAATTGAGAGCTTAACTATTGGTCGATAGTTCTCAACTAAGTGTTTTTGACCAGACTTGAATATCGGGGCGATGTAGGCGGTTTTCCATTCAGTTAAGAATATGCCTGTCGACAGAGATTTGTTAAATAAAATTGACAATGCAACGTGCAATGTTGGTGCACAGCTTTTTAAAAATATCCCAGGGAGCAGATCGAAACCAGCGCCTTTTTTACAGTCTAAGTTCATTAAAGATTGGAAAAAATCTTTTTCCTCTATTTTAATTGTGCCAATATTAAAAAATTTAGGTAAATTGCTAAAATTATCAGAATTTATATTTATCTGTTGGCTGTTGGAACTATAGACCGATCCAAAGAAATCAGCAAACATTTCGCTTGTATCTTGCGAATTGTTTGCGCAGACTTCTTTGAATTCCATTGATTTTGGAAATCCAGATGATTTTCCAGGTGCGTGGCCTCTATGTCAACGAACCTGGAGACCCGGTATCGAACCCCAGCAGCGACAGAAAATTATTTGAGTTAAAATAGTTTTTCTGTACGGCCGCCACCGCTCTGCAGACAATGACAAACCTCAGAGAGTAATCAAAATGCCATGTAAAGCTTCATGTAAATATTCCGTTCATCGCCGTTCGGAGTCGGCGTTAAACCTGTAGGTCCGGTTCTCGGTCAATTGTGTACAAACTTAATAACACTCACAACACAATTGATGATAAGAAGCTAGGTCAAAGTCCTTTCAAGGGCTGAAATAAACAGTTATTTATTTTTATTATTATTAAGTATTATTTTGACTTCCGTTTAAGCTAGATATAAAATATTCGTTGAGACAGTCAGTATAAATTGGACAGTCAAGTGTTTGTTTATCAACAATGCTGAGATTTTTTAAATTATTCCATAAAACCTTACGTGGAAGGGACCTCTTTTAATTAAGTAGAGCAAAATCTTACTTTTGATTGCCTAATTATATCAAATGAGGCATTCCTTGCACACCTATAATGTTCTTGTTCTATACCCAGTTGTTCTTATCCTTTTCTCTATCTTGCTCTAAATATTGTTTTAGATGTGTGTAAATCTTTATCCTTATCCTTATCCTTATCCTTATCCTTATCTGTATCCTTATCCTTATCCTTATCCTTATCCTTATCCTTATCCTTATCCTTATCCTTATCCTTATCCTTATCCTTATCCTTATCCTTATCCTTATCCTTATCCTTATCCTTATCCTTATCCTTATCCTTATCCTTATCCTTATCCTTATCCTTATCCTTATCCTTATCTGTATCCTTATCCTTATCCTTATCCTTATCTGTATCCTTATCCTTATCCTTATCCTTATCCTTATCCTTATCCTTATCCTTATCCTTATCCTTATCCTTATCCTTATCCTTATCTTTATCTTTATCCTTATCCTTATCCTTATCCTTATCCTTATCCTTATCCTTGTCCTTGTCCTTGTCCTTGTCCTTGTCCTTGTCCTTGTCCTTGTCCTTGTCCTTGTCCTTGTCCTTGTCCTTGTCCTTGTCCTTGTCCTTGTCCTTGTCCTTGTCCTTGTCCTTGTCCTTGTCCTTGTCCTTGTCCTTGTCCTTGTCCTTGTCCTTGTCCTTGTCCTTGTCCTTGTCCTTGTCCTTGTCCTTGTCCTTGTCCTTGTCCTTGTCCTTGTCCTTGTCCTTGTCCTTGTCCTTGTCCTTGTCCTTGTCCTTGTCCTTGTCCTTGTCCTTGTCCTTGTCCTTGTCCTTGTCCTTGTCCTTGTCCTTGTCCTTGTCCTTGTCCTTGTCCTTGTCCTTGTCCTTGTCCTTGTCCTTGTCCTTGTCCTTGTCCTTGTCCTTGTCCTTGTCCTTGTCCTTGTCCTTGTCCTTGTCCTTGTCCTTGTCCTTGTCCTTGTCCTTGTCCTTGTCCTTGTCCTTGTCCTTGTCCTTGTCCTTGTCCTTGTCCTTGTCCTTATCCTTATCCTTATCCTTATCCTTATCCTTATGCTTATCCTTATGCTTATCCTTATCCTTATCCTTATCCTTATCCTTATCCTTATCCTTATCCTTATCCTTATCCTTATCCTTATCCTTATCCTTATCCTTATCCTTATCCTTATCCTTATCCTTATCCTTATCCTTATCCTTATCCTTATCCTTATCCTTATCCTTATCCTTATCCTTATCCTTATCCTTATCCTTATCCTTATCCTTATCCTTATCCTTATCCTTATCCTTATCCTTATCCTTATCCTTATCCTTATCCTTATCCTTATCCTTATCCTTATCCTTATCCTTATCCTTATCCTTATCCTTATCCTTATCCTTATCCTTATCCTTATCCTTATCCTTATCCTTATCCTTATCCTTATCCTTATCCTTATCCTTATCCTTATCCTTATCCTTATCCTTATCCTTATCCTTATCCTTATCCTTATCCTTATCCTTATCCTTATCCTTATCCTTATCCTTATCCTTATCCTTATCCTTATCCTTATCCTTATCCTTATCCTTATCCTTATCCTTATCCTTATCCTTATCCTTATCCTTATCCTTATCCTTATCCTTATCCTTATCCTTATCCTTATCCTTATCCTTATCCTTATCCTTATCCTTATCCTTATCCTTATCCTTATCCTTATCCTTATCCTTATCCTTATCCTTATCCTTATCCTTATCCTTATCCTTATCCTTATCCTTATCCTTATCCTTATCCTTATCCTTATCCTTATCCTTATCCTTATCCTTATCCTTATCCTTATCCTTATCCTTATCCTTATCCTTATCCTTATCCTTATCCTTATCCTTATCCTTATCCTTATCCTTATCCTTATCCTTATCCTTATCCTTATCCTTATCCTTATCCTTATCCTTATCCTTATCCTTATCCTTATCCTTATCCTTATCCTTATCCTTATCCTTATCCTTATCCTTATCCTTATCCTTATCCTTATCCTTATCCTTATCATTATCCTTATCCTTATCCTTATCCTTATCCTTATCCTTATCCTTATCCTTATCCTTATCCTTATCCTTATCCTTATCCTTATCCTTATCCTTATCCTTATCCTTATCCTTATCCTTATCCTTATCCTTATCCTTATCCTTATCCTTATCCTTATCCTTATCCTTATCCTTATCCTTATCCTTATCCTTATCCTTATCCTTATCCTTATCCTTATCCTTATCCTTATCCTTATCCTTATCCTTATCCTTATCCTTATCCTTATCCTTATCCTTATCCTTATCCTTATCCTTATCCTTATCCTTATCCTTATCCTTATCCTTATCCTTATCCTTATCCTTATCCTTATCCTTATTCCTATCATTATCCTTATCCTTATTCCTATCATTATCCTTATCCTTGTTCTAATCCTTGCTGTATTCCTTTCTCCAATCTTTGTCTGAAATCTTGTCCTGATTCTTGTCCAAATGCCCTGGCCCTCATTTTTGTCCAAATGCCCTGGCCCTCATCTTTGTCCAAATGCCCTGGCCCTCATCTTTGTCCAAATGCCCTGGCCCTCATCTTTATCCAAATGTCCTGGCCCTCATCTTTGTCCAAATGCCCTGGCCCTCATCTTTGTCCAAATCCTTACTCTCATCCATTGTCTTATCCTTGTCCTTATACTTGTCCTTATTTTAATTGAAATTTTTATTAAGTTTTTTAATTTTTGCGTTTTATTTAGGTTTCTTTAGGTGGTTTCCTGGGTGGCTTAATGGCGTTTTTTTTTTATTTTTATAATGTAACCGAAACTCCAGCTTTACAGGTTGTTCAATAAAATTTACCGTAGGGCCAATAGTCGTAGTGGAGCTATAACTTCATGCAACGTTTTTTCATTGCTGTTGAATTTATTTTGCTTTAAGCGGTTGTCTTCGTAGTATCATGGCGCCAAAAATTTTTGTTTTATTTACGTTATGAGATAAAAAAACCCGGCTTTGTTGACGTAAAACAATATTTTAAAATTTTGCTCTACTGGGCGAGCAATAATTCCATGCAACAATATTTCATTTGTGTTGCATAAGCTGCTACTTAAGCAAACTTAACGACGTTTTAATTTCTTTTTTTTTATTTTTGTCGTAAGGCCAAGTATAAATGCTTAATTTTTTACCGTACTTTCACCGAGTAATAATTCCATGCAACGCCGTTGCATGATAACTTCAGTTTTTTATCTTGAGGCGGCTATCTCCACGGCCTTAACACGTTATATATTTTTTTTCTTTTTTAGGCTAAGGGCCAGCCCTTACTGCGTATAATAATTTTGAACGTAGCTTCTATATAAAGCGTGTTCAAATTCCATGTAACAAATTTTCAGTTGCGTTGCTTCCTCGTTCCGTAGACGTCTTTAATTTTTTTTTTAATTCTGTCACAAAGTCGAAGAATTATCCTTTGCAGTCGTAACTTTATTTTTATCATAGCATCTATACTCAGCGAGTAATAATTCGATGCAACGCCGTTGCATTTTTTAAAAAAGACTTTTTCAACATTTTTGGAAACCTGCGCGGTAAAACGTAAAGTTGCCACGTCAAAACCATGGAAGGAAATGGGTGGCGGACTCTTGGTACAGAGTATATTAACTATGAATGCAAGAACTTTTATAGTTTTGAAGATATGTGAATTTTTTTGCTGACGAAATTAAGAAAATATTATTTTTATGAATATTTTTCAAGTTATAAATTATATCGCTCAAGAAACTGCTTATTTATTGTAGGGTATCTATGGAAAAAAAACATGAGAGTAGATTATCTTTTTTTTTGTCTCATAGTTTCTTCGGCATTTTTTTAAAAAAAAAAGACAATAAATTTTTCTGCAATTTATTTGGAGGTTTCTTGTGAATTTACTCCATTTATTTGTGATTGAAATGCACTTCCTATTCGGAGCAATTTTTTCATTAATCCTTAAAATTCATGTTATAATTAAAATAGTCAAGAATTTTTCCAAGTTCATTTATTGTTTAAATGGCTTTAAATTAAAGTGATTCACTTGGTATTCAGCAATTATGTTGGCAGCAGTTGGTGAGCAATATAATAAATCCTACCCTATTAAAGACAAACCCAGAAACACTTAACAGCAACATTAAATGACTTTCAATTTTCGACACAAAATACGAGTACCTTCTGAGCTTGGTAGTTAAAAGCCTCGATAAAAGCATCCTTCGGCAACAACTAATTGGTGGAAAATATTTTGTCACATATTTCCGTGACCGAAAGACATTTGCAACATTTTGTTGGAATTTTCTACAAGTCATGATTGCTTCCCAAGGATTCTTCAGGATCCTTAGCTTATGTGTTCGCAACATGTGCGGCAGCTATGGCAGTTCTGTTCTGTTTATCGCTGTATGACAGCGACTGTGAGGCGCTGTGCTTATATCTGTGTCTATCTGAGTGTGATAGCAGCAGCTATCTCTTGCAGCACATTTTGATAGAGGTCGCCAGCAATTAACCCTGTGCGATATTTTTAAGTTTCAATTAATTGCAAAAAGCTACAGAGTGGGCAAGTGGCAAGTGGAGTACGGTATGAGTACGTTGTAGCTAGCAGAATGTAGTAAACAGTTTATCCTGCTGCTGTCGTCAGTCAGTGCTGCTATAGCCATTTTTAAGGACCCATCTAAAAGCATGGGTTCGCCAGCCTTCACTTTAGCCAGCCAGCTGCATGTCCTGGGCTAATAAATTAACGTCAAGTGTGAGCGCGCTTTGCTTTCAATAGCTAACTAGTGTTTATGTGTTTATGATCTTTATATATGTATGTTTGTATTAGTGTATGTGTGTGAGTGTATGAGTATGTGAATGAGTATATAAATTAATTAGGAAATGAAAGAGCGTCAAATTGTAGCGATGGCAGCAAGTTGATGGTTTTTCTAGCTGTTGCTTACATGTTTTCCTTTTTGCCAAAGTAACAAATCAGAATAGTTTATTTTTGTATTTTGTTTTTTTTTTTATTTTTATCTTTGGTTTATGGCAGTCACTTTTTTGTTGGTTTTTATGTATATATATTTTTTAGTCCTTGCTATGATGTGCCAAAAACAATTCCTGCCAGCATGCTTTGTTAGTAAAACAACGTTGGAAATGGTTGTTTTTATGATACAAACGATGACAATGATGTCCTTAAGACATCATAAGCTTGCCAGACAATCACGGTTTGGGGTTTTTTTGTGTATTTTGTGGAAAGTTTTTTTTCAAGCTATAGTTGCGCGAGAAGCAGCAATTTTTGGCCCGAAAGTTTTTTTTTCGGGCTGGTGTTTGTTTTTTCAACTCAATATGTCTGAGTATGAATGTGTATATGTGTCTGTCTACATGTGTATTTTTTTTTATTCTAGCAATTTTAAAATAAAGAAATTTACTGGGTATAGCTTTATAACGAAGGTATAGCTTAGCAACATTTAATAGCAAATGATACATTATGGCTTTTGTTGTATATAAATACAAATTTAGTCTTAAGCAGTTGTTTATAAGAATTTAACGGATACTTGTGCATAAAGATAGCTTCGCCACTTTTGATTTATTATTATTTATGGAAAATATTGAATTAACACGTGAACGTTTTGGGATGATGATTTTTACGATTTTCGACGTGGATTGACAAGAAAAGAATGTATCGATCAACTTAGTTCGACTTTTGGTGACGAAGAACCACACCCAGCGACTGTAAAATGCTGCTTCACTGAATTCGAGTGTCGCCCTTCAAGACGAATTTCGGGAAGGTATTGCAAGAACGGCCGTTGTGGCAGAAAACATTGATGCTGTGCGTGAACTGTTGTCCGTGAACTGTTGTGCGAAAGCAGATCGGCATGTGACATACCGTGAGATGAAGTCATCCTTCGGTATTAGTGGGACTAGCATACATTCGATTTTACATGAGCATTAAGGCGTCACGAATATATGTTCCCGTTGGATACCCCCTAATTCGACGGTTGCTCAACAATAAGCTCGTGACGATTGGTGCAAGGAAATGCTGAAAAAAATACAGCGGGAGTGGTTTGAAACATGTCTACGACATCACCACAGGTGACAAATCATTTATCTACGGTTATGAGCCCGAAACAAAGTAGCAATTCACTGTTTGGGTCTTTCAAAGTGAGCAAAATCTGACAAAAGTTGTCCGCGAACGAAGCACATCCAAGCAAATGGTTGGATCCAAGTTTTTTTCCATCCAAGGATTCTGAAAAACCAAATTTTTTTTAGAAAAACCAATTATGTCGCAACTGTACTACTTAAGCAACGCAGAACTATTAATGCTGAATGGTACACAGATAATTGTTTGCCGGAATTGATAAAAAACAACCATCGAAGGGAGATTATCCTCCCTCCATCACGACAATGCGAGTTCGTTCCCACACATCAGCTCAAACAAAAGAGTTTTTGAACACTCCAAACGTAGAATTAATTAGTCATCTACTTAACAGTTCCGACTTTACACGCACTAACTTCTTTTTTTTCCCTCACATTAAGAAAAAAATGCGTGGCGAGCGCTTTTCTACGCCCGAACAGGACGTTGAGGCCTTCAAAACTTGATTTCGGTGGTACCTTCAGAGTGTACCACCTTACTTCAGAGTGCCAAAACTGTTTCAAAGATTGGTTTAAACGAATGCAAAAGTGTATTGATCATCTTGGAGAATACTTTAAAAAAAACAATAAAAGCATTTCCACTGATAAAACACAGTTTTTTCATTGTTAGGTGCAAGGCTTAAAAGGTAACCCTCGCATCACCAGATGACGTCTAATATACTTATTATCTATTCAAATTGATTCAATTTAAAGATGAAAGTTTTGAAAAATCAAAATAGCCTCCTCAAAACTAAAGAAAATTTCTAAATATTAATCATATCTATACGCATGCTGATACCCACATCATACCATGTTCAATATTGTACCCAACGCCTCACATCATTCCTTACAATAGTCTTTGTATCATACTCATCACACCATATCCTTTTTTACTATACACGTCATACCACATAAATCATATCTTCATAGCACATCCATGATATAACAACCATTATATCACATCATTCACATCAAACCCAGTTTACAAAAGCATTCATACTATACCCATCATAGCATACTCATCATACCATACCCCTCATACCATAATTCACACCAAACCCATCATATCATAACTTTCATACCATACCCACCATACCATATCCATCATACCATACAATTCTACATGATAACCCATCATATCTTTATACCACAACTATCATTTTATACCTATTCTACAATATCCATCATACCGTACCTATCACCTATAATCTATCATACTACACTCATATTATACACATCATACCAAAGCATACCCCATTTTACCCCAACAATTATCTATATTCAAAGAAGAACCTCACAGTAATAATGGATCTTCTCTCATCAAAAAATGCCTGGAATTTCCCATGCAAATAAAACGCGCTTGATATACTGTCAAAAAATTTTTTTCTGGGTTGGTACATCCGTCATCTAGTACTCAAATATCTGTTTGTGCGACTCAAGTAACCACTTCGCAGAAAACGTTTTGAGACAAGTGAGGCCACAAAGGCGAATTCGCAGTAGGATCTGAAGGCGCTTACAAAATTAGCCTATGAAAAGTGTTTTCAAGATTGGAGGAAGCGTTGAAATATGTGTATTGCTTGTAATGGAAATTACTTTGAAGGAAAAAAAATTAATATCGATGACTAATTGAACCGTTTTCGTTTTTTGGAAGAATTCCGGGTATTTTTTGATCCAAAAGTAAGTATTTTTTTTACAAATAAATACAAATATTATATCTCAGATGTGAAAGAATAACATAAATGAAGTTTTAAATACTTCGGACCAATCCAAAATATATGCAACACAATCTCTTTTTAGCATTCTATCTCTAGGATGAAAGATGAATTCAAAATAGTTTCTATAAATATAGGAATAATCATAACTACATATATGCATTCTGATACGCACATGACAGATTTTATAAAATATAATATTGTGTCTATTATACTATATCGATCATACCTGAACAATGGTACCACACCCATCATACAATATCCATCATGCCATACCTACCTTACAAAATCTATTATCCCACTATATCCATCTTCTATATCCATCATACCGTTGCCATTATACTATATCACACAAGATTGAAAAAGATCGTTTAAAAAGTGCAACCCCTTATTTTAAAGATAATTTCGAGATAACTCCAAAAACAAGAAAAAAAAACCGCCGGAAAAACCGCCAAAATTGTCTGGTTTCCATAACTTATAATTTAATGTAATTTACAATTTTTTTTTTCAATTCACTTTATCGTATTTATAAGGATGTTTTTGTGCATTGTAATGTTCTTGTATAGGACTATTTATATACCTTCGAGTCAAGAAGGTCAAAATAAAGAACTTTTTGGGCAAAAAGTGAACAAATTTTTAAGAAGTTTGATTTTATGAAAGAAAAAATAATTGAGTTCAGAGAGGGGGGCGTAAATTCGGTAGTCCAAAAGCTCTGAGAGAAAAATGTTGTACTAGTTAAGTCCTTCTTAACGGTATATCATTATCATATCATCTTACGATCGAATATAGAATGCATAAGTTATGGAAAACATACCATTTCGGCGGTTTTTCAGGGTGTCAAAAAACAATTTCGTTTTTTTTTTGTTTTTTTTAGTTGTCTCGAAGTCATCATTAAAATAAGGGGTGCACTTTTCGAACACTTTTTTCGACCTACACTAACCCATCTTATTAAGCCCAACGTACTATATCCATTATACCAGACTCATCATAATATACCCACCATACAATAACCATATTTCCAAACTCATAACACCATATCCATCATTTGATATATTTACATCATACGACACTCCTCATACCATACCCTTTATACTAAGCCCATCCTACTATACTTATTTTATCAAAACCATCATGCTCTTTTCGTTATATTATTAACGTAATATTAATATCACTCCCTTCATAGCAAAACTAACATACCATTCTAATCATACCATTCTTATCATACCGTACTCTTCATACCGTTGCCATCGCACAATAACCATAACGCCATACCTATGATACTGAACGCACTTTACATACAATAAACATCATAATATACCTATTATACCACATCATACATATAATATCCGTTATTTCGTATCAATAAACGTAAAACGCAACAGTGTAATGTCGAATTATTAAATTAAAATTAAAATAAGGACAAGTATTAGGACAAAAATTTGAGTAAGAATTAGGACAAGGATTTGGATAAGGATTAGGTCAAGAATGAGAAAAAGGATAAGAGCAAGGATTTGGGAAAAGAAAAAAAAATAAGGAATAAAATAAGGAAGACAATGATTAGATCGTGCAATTGAACACAGATTAGGAAAAGAATTCAGGCAAGGATTGGGAAAAGAACTACGAGAAGAATTGGGATGAGAATAAGGAGATAAACATTTAGACAAACCTTAAATAATATTTAGGACAAGATTGGGAAAATGATAAAAACAAGAATTGGTAGAAGGTATTAAAAAGGATTTGGTACACTAAGGACATAGTTTCGGACAAAGATTGGGAGAAGAAATGGGGCAAGAATTAGAATAAATGAATTTTGTCACTCCTTTTGTAACGCCCATAAGAAGGCGTGGTAGGTATAGAAAAGTATATACATATATTCTTTATCAGCATCCCCACCCGAGTCGATTAAGCCATGTCCGCCTGTCTGTCCGCCTGTCTGTCCGTCTGTGATCACGATTACAGCCGATCAAGGTATCATCACGAAATTCGATATTTAAGCATTTATCCAAAAAATAAAGGTTCGCAAATGAGCCCAATCGGATGAAAACCACGCCTACCTTCCATACAAAGTGACTTTTCCGAAACGGTAAGATCTCGTAGAATTCCCCAAAATTAATATATGGATTAATATATGGAAATTTTGCATATCAGCTTTGATATATAACATGTACTCTGTGTATGAAATTCAACGAAATCGAGCGAAAACCACGCCTACCTCCCATACAAAGTGACTTTATCAAAAAAACAAAAGCGAATATTTTCTGTTAAAGCTATGACGAAAATGTTTTTACAAATAAACATTTTTTTGACTGCTTAAGACTTTGAATATACTTTGGTTTAAATTTTTTTTTAAACAATCTTTACCTGATACCTGTTAGCCTAAATTCTAGCTTCATTTATCCCGTTTAAGTAGAACTTTACTTAAAGCGGTTTGAGTTAATTTCCGTTTAGACATCGGTCTAAAAAATGCTGCGCCGACACATTAGCTAAAGCGCACTTTAAGCTAAACAGCGAAATGCGCTAACTCAACTGCGTTATGACGTTTTTAAATGCTTTAACTCCTCTAGCAGCAAACCGTATATCAGTGCAGTGAATTATTGAGTTGGATAGCCCATTGGTTAATAGGGTAGCTATTGTGAATGCGCTGAGTTGGGTAGCGCATTGAGTCATGTGGTGAAGTCCTAAGTAAGGTTTGTCCTTATCTTGAGAAAACAAATCAATTCAAATCCTGTAGAAAATCAATATCGAACACTTTCGACTAAAAAAAAGAAGCAAGATACAAGTACTGCACTATTGCGTTACTTTAGCTCACTTAAGTAGCTCACTTAAGTGCTTCAACTCAATAACGCAATAGATGGTCTTTTAAAAACAAACATGAATACTTTTTAGGACTATGAAGCAATTATCCATCAATGTATCGACTATAAAGCTTGAATATACGTCGTATAATATTTAATTCATATATTAATTGCTCAATATTCCTTAATTGCCTCTAAAGTTCATCATCAAATATCCGATATTATTACAACTTAATAACTTGAAAAAACAATTCAGGTAATAAAAAAATATCTCCAAACTGTAACGACAGCAATTCGATTGCCAATTAAATCGACTCATTAGCGTTACTATTTTCCTCCACTATATACTATGTTTTGTCTAAAAATATTTGCTTACATATGTTTAACGAATTGGATCATTAAGTTTTTGTTATTTTGCTGAATAGCAATATATTCAACACGTGGCCATTATACTGGTGATCTAACAATTTAATTATTATTTGACCTAATTGAATATTTGCACATTTCGATTTCACAACAAAAACAATAAAATAAATGTTTCATGAATACACACACAAACAAAAATAAAACAAAAATTAACGCTCAATTCACGACTAAACAAACAACTAGCATAAAATATGGAGATGTTGAAAGAGGAAACTCACCACTTATCGTTATATTAAATGCATGCGGCAAAAGCGCATTAAATATTTTAAGTGTTTTAACTTCTAGTTGTTAACAAAAAGCTCCCAACCCAAAAATTTAATTAGCTGAAATGCCAAATAGACCGGAACTAGTGTCAGCAGCACATAGATGTAGTAGCTCCAGCTGTTTGTTATACTTTCCGTCATCACTGAAATGGGAAAAAAAACGAAATGCAATTAAGTTGAAATCTTGATTTTACAGTTTAATTTGTAGAAATTAAAAATAGTAATAATACTAGTAATAACAATAATAATACTGTGAGATAGGAGAAGTCAAGGTTGAATGAATGCGGAAATAAAGTAATAACTAATTTAACTTTGATTAATACGATAGCTTTTGGTAAATAATAACATCAATGCGATTGATAAGAATCCTTTCAATCGCAAACAGCAAAAAAACAAAAAACGCTATCAACACTAAAAAGCTACCACCTCAGTTTCAAAACCAAACACACATCTCCATCCACTACCAACAACTTCCACAGTACGTAGGCTAGGCCGGTTTGGATTTCAAAAATGTTAAAATACTTCGGTACGTGCCCAAATCAAAATCAAAATCAAAATCAAAATCAAAATCAAAATCAAAATCAAAATCAAAATCAAAATCAAAATCAGAATCAAAATCAGATCAAAATCAAAATCAAAATCAAAATCAAAATCAAATTCAAAATCAAAATCAAAATCAAAATCAAAATCAAAATCAAAACAAAATCAAAATCGAAATCGAAATCAAAATCACAAGCACAATCACAATCAAAATCACAATCACAATCAAAATAAAAATCAAAATCAAAATCAAAACCAAAATCAAAATCAAAATCAAAATCAAAATCAAAATCAAAATCAAAATCAAAATCAAAATCAAAATCAAAATCAAAATCAAAATCAAAATCAAAATCAAAATCAAAATCAAAATCAAAATCAAAATCAAAATCAAAATCCCAATCAAAATCAAAATCAAAATCAGAATCAAAAAGGACATAAATTTGAAAATGGATTACAGTAAGAATATTACAAGGTGTATAATACGTACTGGGTCATATATGTATAAGAATAACAATAAAGGCGAGGAAATGTTAAGGGATAAGGGAAAGAAAATCGGATAAGCAGAAATACAAGGATAAGCACATGCTATCGCGTCAAAGTACCTACGGGTCTAAATTTGAATTATATCGGTAGTGCCACGCCCACTTGTCAAATGGTCACTCAATTTTGCCAGTCAAAGTACACAAACAAAGAGTACGTTTTTACCGAGTTAAATTGATATGTAACTTATAGTTCAAGAGTTATACCCCAAATTTGGGCTGCTGAAAAAGTATCACACCCCTCGTCCAACGCCCATAAATTTTCACCAGTCGAACGGCACGTGAAAATTTCATTCGAATATCAAATTTATCGCATATTCGCAGAAGGAAGTATCCAATTTGGTCCAGTCGTTTTCAAGTTTTAAGCAACCGAACAAAACAAGATAGATAAGAATATAGATAGATATATATATATATATATATATATATATAAGAGAGGGGGAACCCCCAGCATATTTATATAGCTTCTCCCCCCCCTTTGTAGTACTGTTGCCAACAGTGACCATATGAACTAAAGTACTAAATTTTAGTCTGATAAGACCCAAACCGTGTGTGGCGTCCGTGACGTAGTTGGTTGAAGTGCGTGGCCGCTATGTCAACGAACTTTGGAGATCCAGGTTCGAACTCCAGCAGCGACAGAAAATTATTTGAATTAAAATAATTTTTCTGTACGGCCGCCACCTCTCTGCAGACAATTGCAAACCTCAGAGAGTAATCAAAATGCCATGTAAAGCTTCTTAAGAACGAGAACATTCCGTTCATCGCCGTTCGGAGTCGGCGTTAAGCAAGTAGGTCCGGTTCTCGGTCAATTGTGTACAAACTTAATAACACTCACAACAAAATTGATCATAAGAAGCTAGGTCAAAGTCCTTTCAAGGGTTGAAATGGCCAGTTATTTATTTTTTTTTATTTTTTAAGACCAAAACCGTCTGAAATATAAAACTTTCATTAATTTGTGGGCGGAAATAGGGGGTGTGACAAAAAATGTCGCACGAACCATGGTACAGTCAATAAGAACACAAAAAAGAAAACCTCAAACAAATCGGACGCTCCGTTCTTGAGTTATTGAATTACAAACACAAATTTTTTCATATATATAAGACTTTTTTATATATACAGATATGGGAAAATCTTTAAAATGCCATATCTCGGGAAGCAATGGGCCATTTTCGTGCAAACTTTCCCAACGTACCCTGAAATTTTGGTTGAAATCGGTCGACCCGTTTCCGCAGCAAATGGTGACATCAAAATGTACACTACTCTTTTTACATAAATAGATTTCATATTTATAACTATCAACTAATGCACACATACTTTTCCAGCTATAAACAATATAAGGAATTCTGATATTCCTAGTTAGCTAATATGGATTAATTACTTTCATCAAATTAACATAGCCATTATTTTGTTGTACAAAAATGGATCTTGATAAGTTTTTATCAAAACTTCAACCTTTGTAATGTGAGCTTAGCAACACTGCTAATAAAAGCTTTTTATCAGCTACTTGATAAGAAATGGCAGCAGCACTGCTACTGGTTGGCAGCACTGTCGAAAACAGCAACAGCATTTGTCTCATTTACTTTTTCGTGTTTTCGTATAAAGACGAATTCTCGCTTACCTCGCAAGGGTACTACGCGATCGATACAGATTTATGTTTATGTAAATATTCTCATGCTTACCTATTTATTTATTGTAAACATTTTACTGTAGGGAATTTCATAAAAAAGGATAGATTCTGTCTATCTTATAATTTACATTATAAGCAAGGCGAAATCAAAAAGAGCTTTTAAACACACAATGGAAAAGAAAGAAAAAGCTTCGTACTGCTTAATGCAGCGTTTATGAATAATTTTATATGAAGTTTTTTTGGTGGTATATAATCTCAAATTTTAATAACTTTTTAGGGTAGGTCTTAAAAAATTAAGTATGCAATAGCTTAATTTATGAATGATGCTTTAAATTAGTAAAAGAATTATTAAAATCGGTTCAGTAGTTCTTTAGTTTAGCGTACACGAAGATACGTGATAAACCTTTTATATAATAGTATAGAAGTCTAAAAATTAGTTCGTCGATATCGAAATTCATCGACATCAAACAAATCTATTAGTACTGATCATTGGCCCATCATTGGGAAGCAAATCTAAAAGTGAGAAGTATTTCTTTCAATTTTATATTTGTGCGTTAACGAATGTTAAACCCAAGAATGATAGAAACAAGATTACGCGTTCCGTAAATGAGAGAGAGAAAGCATGACGTCATTCAGCGCTATTGTCAGACTTTGGAATAATTAGCTTTGAAGCCCACGCCTAAATATTATTGTTTTCTTGTTTTTATAATATGCATATGGACCTTCTAAGCCTATTGCTGCAATAAAATGTTGTCGGTCTCGATTGGTTTAGGAGATAAAAATCATGAAATTTTAAAAATTACTATTTTTTCGTATACGAAAATATCTATATTTTTATACAGAAGAGTAGTCATTTTTACTTTACTTTTCCGCAAGAATTTATTTTCAATTTCGTCAATTTGTCTAAGCGATAGCGCATTTGCATTGGTTTTTGTTAAACAGAAGCGCTGCGTGACGTCATGCTCTCAATTGAGAAAGGGAGCATTAGATAACGGGACTGCGAAACGCGTAATCTTTTTTCTATCAGTCTTGTGTTTAACCCAGTCAATATTTTGTAAATCTCAATTTAACTGATACAAACTCCAGAGATTTTTCTAAATGAATATTACAATCCTAAGTGCCTAGATATCGATGTAAATTTCCCGTGTTTCCAATATTATCCCTTTAAATTATTTGCTGTTTATTAGTGGTTGAAATTTCGCTATCGCACTTTGAAAGAATAGCTTACAAAGGCGTATTTTTTTCCACTTACCGCTTAGCTTTAACGTCAATCGTTAGCCATCAGAATTGAAATAACGATAACGCGACGTTAAAATATGCGATGGCATGCATGGAAGTCGAGCACCATCATTTCGACTAGGGTAGTACTTTAAATATTCAATAGATTACTTCTTATTGCAATGCTCAATCATTGGCATGACACACGAAATTGAAATGCTTTTGAAATCAATACGATGAAAATGTGTCATGAAGGCTTAAACGATGCTCGGGGGTGTAATTGGGATACGAGTACTCCTAAAAAGAGAAATAAAAAATTCCGGCGATAGGGTCGAATAGCAAAGACAGGTTGGGAGGAATGAGGGGGTAAAGAATGCGGCGACTACGATAAAGTCTCGGAGTTGGTTGGGCATGACAAGTTTGTAACGAGCTTACGGAAAAGAAAAAAACAAAAACAGCAGACATATGGTTGTCAATAGTTCAATCAACTTTGCGGAATTGGTGGTAATTATGTGGCGGAGTACAGAAGAAGCAGCGGCACAGAGCACTTTTATTATTATTATTGTGATTATTATAAGTAGTGGTATGAAGTAAAGTGCATAAATTTTAAAATACATATTTTCATGAAAATATTTTTTGCTTGATTTTCACAACTCGAAAAACACTAGGGGGTGTTTGCTAAAGAGTATGCATGAATTTCATGCAGAATCAGAAGAAAAAAGAATTTCGCAATAGCTGCCAATAATGCGTCAGTTGCTGCCAAACAAACAATAGTGCTGTGGTGAGCAGCGGGGTGATTCTTTGAAATTGATCCAAAATAAGCACTCAGACAGTGAAGCGTCATAAAAATGACAATCAGTGGAATAGGGAACAACAACAATTTGCACTTTGTTTGTTTTGTATTTTTTTTTTTTTTTTGTTTTGTTGAATATAACTACTAATGTTGATGCAAGATTATGGCTAATGAATATAAGCCGAAAGTCAAGCCTTGGGGAGTATCTATGATGAGTGTGTATTTGAGTGTATTTGTGTGTGTGTGTGTGAACTCATTGATATCCAAAGCAATTCTAGCAGAAGATAAGCAAACCTTGAGTGCCAGTAAAATCCATCCATATAAGCACGAATTTTAATTATTGATGCCTGAAGATCGACTATTTCAGTCAAGAGATAAAGTGAATCGATGAACATGTACAATTACATATAACTACTTGATTTTATGTGCATAACATATAATATATATATATATAACATATAACTATGTATGTGAAATTATATATAATAATCAGTTTGTTGGCAGACATGTGCGTTGGCTCTGTTGCTTTAAGCTTTAACAAATGAGATAAATTCATGTTGAAACGTAACATGGATATATAAGATATATTCACACACACACACACACACTTGGACTTATTGCATAAACATATACGTACATATGTCTTCAGTCTGAGTCTGATATAGATAGACTTCTGAGGATTTTGTGCAGTTAAGCTTTAATAATGTTGATGCCTGAGTATTAAGCAGAATTGCTATGTAACAACAGCGTTTGTTATGGCAAATAAAGCGTTTCCAGCCATGGATTTGTTATAATAAGGCATGCAAAGGATAATATTTCGTAGTCAAAGTTGTGTATTTTGAGGATTTCAGGATTTTCTTCAAGTTTTGCTTTCATTAATATTTAGCACTTTTAAATCGAAATTTAAGCGCAAATTAGAAATGAGAAATTTAAGCTTTATCGTTTTATGATTTGGGATAAAAGCAATGCTTGAAATCCGAACTTTAAAAAGTTGTCTACAACACTGTTATCTACTGGTTGGCATTTGATAGTTTCAGTTGGCTCACAAGCACATTTAATAATATCTCAATAGTAGAGAAATTTATTTTTAATATCAACTTATAATTATTTTATAATTATTTTTCAGTACAAATAAAGCATTTATAGACAGGCATTGATGTAGAGCAGTGATGTTCACGTAGTAACACGCGTGGTGAGACTCGAAAGCTTTATTCGAGAATCGAAGCACGTACACGATCGAATGCACGAAGTTCTCTCAATCAGTTGGCGCTGAAACTTGAAGCTGGTAGGTTTGTGCCACTTGGTCGTGTGTTTTGCACTGCACGAAATGATTGAGGCATATCAAAATGCGTTGTTTGCGGAATAATAATAATAATAATGATGGTGACAATGATAATGATAGCGATAACGATGACTATACTGATAATGATAATGATGATAACAATGATAATTATAACACAATTCTTGCTTAATACCTGCACAACAATTTTTGTCAGTGCAGAGAACAATAGAGAAATATGAAAAAATATGTAAATTTTGTATCTATATTTCGACGTGGCAACTTTAAGTTTCCCCCGCAGGTTTAAAACAAAGAAATTGAAAAGGTATTTTTCCAAAATGCGTCGACGTTGAATAGAATTGTTACTCGCCGAGTGTAAGTGCCAAATGAAAAATTATATTACGACAGTAAAGGGCAATCCTTTCACCTTACAACAAAAATAGGTAAAGAGCTGCTTAAGCGACGTTACTGTTAATTTAATACATGGAATTATTACTCGCTATCAGGGTTGCATTTGAAAAAATAGAAATAAATCTTAAAAATAAAAAAAATTTGAAAAAAATATTTTGGTAAAATAAAAATTACAACTTTTTATGAATGTTGAATGTTGAAAAAAAAAAATCGGCATGAACTAGGAAACAAAATTGATTTTCGAACTACTTTTTCGACCTGTCGATTTGAAAGTGATGAGCAAAAAAAAGATCCTCAGCTTTGAGAACATGTATTTGCTCCCGGAAATTTGAAACTGCTGAAAAAAATTTATACAAAATCGTTCTCTCTACTCTAATACGTACTTTAAAAATAATAAAATGGTACCTTGACAAAAACATGTCGTACCTTCAAAATAAAAATGTACCCTTTTTTAGTAAGAAAGTACGTTCTGATGCAACTCTTCTCGCTATGTAAAGGTGCTCCGAAAAAAAAATATTATACACCAGTAAAGGTTTGTGATTGGTCCTCACGATAGAAATAAATACAGAATTTAGAATCGTTCAACGAAAGCAAAACCTGGGTTCTTTGACCTTATCACGACAAAAAAAATCTGGCGGCATGGCACCACAGGCACATCAACTTAATACAGCGAAAATGCAACAACAATAAAAAAACGTTGCAAGGAAGTATTATTCCGTGACTAAAAGAACTACGGTAAATTTTATCGGACGTCACTGAAAGTGCGGTTCTCGATTACATAATGAAGTAAAAAAAAACAATGAATTTCTGGCATAAACGTACTCACAACGTTCTAGTATCTCACAACCAAATCCACTGTTTTGTATTATTTACTTTAAGCGCCGCAGTCATTCTCTTTTACGTTAAGAACGTTAAGAAAAATTAACGTTTATTAACATTTTTTGTATTTAGCATGGGTAAAATGGTATTAAGGGGGCATATAGGTTACAAATTAACAAAAAAAATTTTTTTTGGGGATTTTTTTTTCATAGAAGGAAAAAAGATATCGTTTTCAAATTTTGCAGATATATTAAGTAACATTTAAAGAATACAAAAAATTTGTTTCAGAATTTTTGAAGGGGTTTTTGACGTTATTTGATTTTTTTTAAAAAAATTCCAAAAAATTGACGGTGTGCAGGAGTCTGGAACAACTGAGGAAAAATAAAAAAAAAAACAAATTAATCCTTGTTTAAGTGGCGATCGCCTGAACTAGGATAATTTTTATCCGCTGAATAAAAACAAATTTTTTCCTCAGATGTTCCAGACTGGTGATATCCTGCACACCGTCAATTTTTTGGCATTTCTTTTTTTTAAATCATATAACGTCAAAAACCGCTTCAAAAATTCTGAAAAAATTTTTTGTATTCTTTAAATATTAATAAATATATGTGCACAATTTGAAAACGATATCTTTTTTTCCTTCTATGAAAAAAAAATCCCGAAAAAAATTTTTTTTTAAATTTGTAACCCCCCTTAAGAGATCTATTGTCTTAATATTTAGTTCATAAGCTTTGGTTTTCAAAATAATTACTTGCTGTAAGAATGGATTGAATCTGATCCAGGACATTATCTAAAACTTAATGCAATTTGAACCCCACGCCTACTTTTCTATTGATTAAATATTATGCGCACATTTTGCAATATCTATACCGAACAATTTGTGCATCAGCACAGGTGTAGTTAAAAGAAATTTTTCTCTAGTTTTAATTTATATTTTTCTTCATTTCATACTAACTGCTCTTATATGTTTTTCACGAGATTTCTTTTGCCTCAGATAGACATTCAAAGATAAAATTAAGGGAAAGTTCCCAGAGCCAATTAATTAGTTATTGTTTTAATTTTAAGCAATAACATCCTGAAAGCTGAAGCACATTCAAAGACATTTATGCGACTTTTTCAACTACAAACTCATCACCTTCCAATTGCTCTTTCCATAATACTAATGATAGTTCTGTATTTCAAACCCAAAACAAAGCATCCTCGTCATTAAAGCAGCTAACCTTTCTGCTTTTCAGTGAAATAAGACATCCTTTTCACAGCCAAAGTGCTCTTGAAGTGCCCCAATCAACCTCAAAAGTGCTTTGAAATGACAAAATAAATTTTGCATGGAAAAAACTGTGAAAATAGTTTTAATCATAAATTAGTGAACTGAAATTAACTAGTGATATAAAGATTTACTTAATGATTTTGTCTACTTCCATCCCTATTACTCACAATCTTTGTCGTCTTTAATTAACTTCTAACCTCAAAGGCATAAATTCCCTCTTAAATCAAGTTAAAAATAATTCCATAAATAATTTTCCATAATGCATTACTGCTATTTGGAACCATATTTAGTATTTAGAAATATAAATCCTTTTTATCAAAAAAAAAAACTTTTTACACTGCATTTTTCTTTTTCTCTACTCTATCGCTCACATCATATCCTATTATATTGAACCTACATCAAGTGCCAACTTAATCTTGTGTCATGTCTCAATAAAGGTTTTCTTCGGCATGTGTTCTTAAGATGTGCTTCCGAAGCTCCGGAACTTGATACGAACAACATCGGATACTACTCATTGGAGTGGGTTGGGGTTGTGTGCAGAGAGTTGAGCTGACCTATCTCTGGCTAATAAAATTATAGTGATGTGCCTCGTGCTTTGGCCACAGAAGCGTACTCAACGCTATTATATATAAAAAATATATAAAAAAGGAATAAAAAATAATATGGCCCATGTCAGCAGTTAATGTGTGGGGTGGAGTTTGAGGAGTTTTATGGTTTATTCTTTTGTATAAGCAGCTAGTTCTTGCTGACAAATTAAGGGGTTATACGCAGTCAGGAGGTAAAAAAAATAGATTTTCATAAATTATTCCTGAGAGGAACGGTAAAATCTATAGACATATTGTGGTAACTTTTAACTTTACTTTCATATTTTTTATTTGTAAAAATAATTATTTTTAAAGCGCTGTAACCGATCTCAGGGAGATCCTGTAAAAAACGTGTCTTGCTGTAAGCATGATATCTCTGGACTGAATCATCTGAAATTAAAAAGCAAAAAAAAAATTCGTTAGTGTTATATGTTTGTTATTATGTGTTATATAAATTGTAGGTGTACTATTTAATCTAAGGGATAAGCAAAATGTTTATTTTTTTAATTGGCTAAAATGGCTTCATGGTTTGATAGCAATGAAAAGTTACCTTTCTGACCTTGTACTTTATAGTCTGATACACCTGTGAGTCAATTTAATTTACTTTTCTTCTTTCAGCCTAAGTAGGGTTAAAAGTTATAAATGCGCCTATAAGGAAAACATATCGTTTTTAATGTACCAATAATTTTTCCCAAAATATGTTTTTTTTCAGATATAAAACATATTTCGTTTTTGTTTGGCTTTCAACTTCTGACTTTCAACTTGAATACTAAGCAGAAGCAGTCAAAATCCACACAAACATTGATATTCATGACGCTCCATCAGTAGGACTTTTTATAGCGCTGCGTATTTTTACGAACTGTTGATGTTTTACGATCCCACCCAAAATACGACGACGTCTTGTTTGTTGGCCTTATTTATAACGCATTAAATAGAGCCTTAAACTTAAGTCTGTAGCTACTTAGCTTAGCTAAGTCGAAGCTATTTGTTTGATGAGCAAAATAAAATTAAATAAGATAAACATTTTCAGCAGCTACAGCGTTCTTTCTGTCCAAAGGCAAATTCATCCTGCATATATCACATAAAGTTAAGTGAAGATGGAAAAAAAATAGAGAATAAAATTTATTAATAGTCAAAAGAATGTTTTTTTTTTAAGTTCACGGCACTACGTGCAGAAGTCGTTGACACATGAAGAATTAATATAGGCGAGTTGGCGTCATGGAGCACGCGACTCCACTCAACTTAAGAACATCATTAATAGCAACGAAAACCAAAATACAATGAGAATGAAGAAAGAAAACGACGTCCGCCGGAGTTGTACGTCATCTTTTTTTACGTGTTTGGGAAGCAGCGTTCCAAATACCAAGCCAATGCAACGAACGCTTTTCTGTTGGGTGCCAAAAGTGAAACTGAAATTTATTTTATGTCTACTTGTGCGTATTTTTATGACTAAGTTAATTTATTTTTTTTTTTTTACCGCAGCCATTATTGGCGCCAATATTTTTTTAACAACTATTGCCAGTTGCTGTAAAAATGTTTTTAGTATAATCGTCAGAAAATAAAAAAAACAACATATTTTGCAAGGAGCGCTGTGAGAGCATCAAAATAATGCTAAAGTAAAAGTTCAAACACATGTCTCCACCGCAGTAAGCAATGTAGAAATAAAGTAATGAACAAAGTTTTAAAAACTTAACAGTTCAAAAAAGTCTCAAAACTTTAACATTTTACATTCAACGTTAAACATTTAACATTTAACATTTAATATTTAACATTTAACATTTAACATTTAACATTTAACATTTAACATTTAACATTTAACATTTAACATTTTACATTTTACATTTTACATTTTACATTTAACATTTAACATTTAACATTTAACATTTAACATTTAGCATTTAACATTTAACATTTAACATTTAACATTTAACACTTAACATTAAACATTTAACATTTAACATTTAACATTTAACATTTAACATTGAACATTTAACATTAAACATTTAACATTAACATTTAACACTTAACATTTAAATTTTGACATTTAACAATATATAATAAACATTTAACATTTAGCATTAACATTTGGCATTTAACATTTAACATTTAACATTTAACATTTAACATTTAACATTTAACATTTAACATTTAACATTTTACATTTTACATTTTACATTTAACATTTAGCATTTGACATTTAACATTTCACATTAAACATTTAACATTAACATTTAGCACTTAACATTTAACATTTGACATTTCAGATTATATAATTAACATTTAACATTTAGCATTACCATTTAGCATTTAACATTTAACATTCAGCATTCAACATTTAACATTAAACATTTAAAATTTAACATTTAACATTTTACATTTTACATTTGACATTTAACATTATATAATTAACATTTAACATTTAGCTTTACCATTTAGCATTTAACATTTAACATTAAACATTTAACAGTTAACATTTAACACTTAACACTTAACATTTGACATTTAACATTATATAATTAACATTTAACATTTAGTATTACCATTTAGCATTTAACATTTAACATTCAGCATTCAGCATTCAATATTTAACATTTAACATTTTACATTTTACATTTGACATTTAACATTATATAATTAACATTTAACATTTAGCTTTACCATTTAGCATTTAACATTAAACATTTAATATTAACATTAACATTTAACATTTAACACTCAACATTTAACATTTGACATTTAACTTTATATAATAAACATTTAACATTTAACATTTAACATTTAATATTTAACATTTAACATTAAACATTTAACATTTAACATTAACATTTAACATTTAACACTCAACATTTAACATTTGACATTAACATTATATAATTAACATTTAACATTTAGCTGTACCATTTAGCATTTAACATTTAACATTTAACATTTTACATTAAACATTCAACATTTAACATTTTACATTTTACATTTGACATTTAACATTATATAATTAACATTTAACATTTAGCTTTACCATTTAGCATTTAACATTTAACATTTAACATTTAACATTTAACATTTAACATTTAACATTTAACATTTAACATTTAACATTTAACATTTAACATTTAACATTTAACATTTTACATTTTACATTTAACATTCAACATTCAACATTTAACATTCAACATTTAACAGTTAACAGTTAACATTTAACATTTAACATCTAACATTTAACATTTAACATTTAACATTTAGCATTTAACATTTAACATTCAATAGTTAACATGTAACATTTTACATTTTACATTTAACATTTAACATTTAACAGTTAACATTTAACACTTATCATTTAACGTTGAACATTTAACATTCAACATTTAACATTTAACAGTTAACAGTTAACATTTAAAATTTAACATTTAACAGTTAACAGTTAACATTTAACATTTAACATTTAACATTTAACATTTAACATTTAACATTTAACAGTTAACAGTTAACAGTTAACATTTAACATTTAACATTTAACATTTAACATTTAACATGTAACATTTAACATTTAACATTTAACGTTTAACATTTAACATTTAACATTTAACATTTAATATTTAACATGTAACATTTTACATTTTACATTTAACATTTAACATTTAACAGTTAACAGTTAACAGTTAACATTTAACATTTAACATTTAACATTTAAGAGTTAACAGTTAACAGTTAACATTTAACATTTAACATTTAACATTTAACATGTAACATTTTACATTTTACATTTAACATTTAACATTTAACAGTTAACATTTAACACTTAACATTTAACATTTAACGTTGAACATTTAACATTCAACATTTAACATTTAACAGTTAACAGTTAACATTTAACATTTAACATTTAACACTTAACAGTTAACAGTTAACATTTAACATTTAACATTTAACATTTAACATTTAACATTTAACATTTAACAGTTAACAGTTAACAGTTAACATTTAACATTTAACATTTAACATTTAACATTTAACATTTAACATTTAACATGTAACATTTAACATTTAACATTTAACGTTTAACATTTAACATTTAACATTTAACATTTAATATTTAACATTTAACATTTAACATTTAACTTTTAACATTTAACTTTTAATATTTAACATTTAACATTTAACATTAAATATTAACCCTTTGAGATTAAACATTTAGCACTTAACGTTTAAAATTTAACATTTAACCTTTGACATTTAATATTTAACAATTTACATTTTACGTTTTACATTTAACATTCAACATTCAACATTTAACTTTTACATTTAACATTTAACATTTAACATTTAACATTAAATATTAACCCTTTGAGATTAAACATTTAGCATTTAACGTTTAAAATTTAACATTTAACCTTTGACATTTAATATTTAACAATTTACATTTTACGTTTTACATTTAACATTCAACATTCAACATTTAACATTTTACATTTAACATTTAACATTTAACATTTAACATTTAACATTTAACATTTAACATTTAACATTTAACATTTAACATTTAACATTTAACATTTAACATTTAACATTTAACATTTAACATTTACATTTAACATGTAACATTTAACATTTAACATTTAACATTTAACATTTAACATTTAACATTTAACATTTAACATTTAACATATAACATTTAACATTTAACATTTAACATTTAACATTTAACATTTAACATTTAGCATTTAACATTTAACATTTAACATTTAACATTTATAAGTAACATTTATAGTAACGTTTATAATTAAAGCTCTTATTTAAAGCTCTTTGATTGCAACTTGTTTCTCTCCAAATGTTTATTACAGCCATTAAATTTGTTAAGGAAAAACGAAAATAAACGCACGAAGTTCTTGTCGGACCTAAGCAACGGTGTCATTATTATTTATAGCAAATTCATTCCAATCAGTAAAGAAATTCTTCAACCCAAGAGACTTCAAATAATAAACAAACAAGGGTGTGATAAAGAAGAGTGCTATTCAAGCTTATATCCTTGCTCTCAAGTGCTTCTATGAGCTGCCTTCTATCGACATCGACAGAAATAAAATAACAACAACAACAATATGGAAAACACTAACATTTCAAGTAGCCAATAAAACGAAATTTTGCCACATCAAACACGTTTCAATTACAATCGATTTGGCTAACATTAAGGCTAACATAGGAAAGCATAACAGTTACTTGTTTGCCCACGAAATGGCAAACGAACAAGAACAAGAAGAAAAAATAAGTAAAAATATCCAGTAGCTTTTCAGGAGTGACCCCTAAAATAAAGGTAAAGTTATAAAAGAGCTTATAACCTTTTTATTGTCAATTATTATCAAGTTTTTACTTAAGCACAAGAGTTGAGTAGTTTATATGCTAGGAACTTAAAAAATATTGTTGCCATAAAAGCAACTGTAGCTCGGTTGCAGCACGCTCCTGTAGAGAACAAAAAATGCTCGTTTATTATGGTTGAAAGGAAAACGTTCTATTTATTTTAAGAAGGTTTTCTTTTTCCAACATCACTAGCTAAAGTTGAAGTTGGCAGCAAGAACTAGGTTTATTCTAAAGAATAGACAATAAAACTTCAACTTCAGCCTCACACGTTAACTGCTGACATGGACCGTATGATTTTTTTATATTTTTTCCTTTTTTATATCTAATAGGGTTAAGTACGCGTCTGCGGCCAAAAGCACGAGGCACATAACTATAATTTTATTAGCCAGAGTTAGGTCAGCTCAACTCTCTGCACTTCACCCCAACCCACTCCAATGAGTAGTATCCGATGTTGTTCGTATCAAGTTCCGGCGCTTGGGAAGCACATCTTACGAACACATGCCATAGAAGACCTTTATTGAGACACGACACAAGATTAAGTTGGCTCATGATGTAGGTTTAATATAATAGGATATGATTTGAGCGAGCGAATAGTGAAAAAGAAACATGCAGTGTAAAATTTTATAAGAATAAACACTTTGATGAAAAGGATTTTTAACCATGATTGTGTGGCTTGGGTAACGGCAAGTTTACTATTCTTCTTACATATGGTGTCAAATAGCGGTAATGAAGAGTGACAATCTGATTATTGAATTCGTTTTTACTCTATTGACAAGGAAGAAGTAAGAGAGATGTGAAGTAAAGGGTGTTTTTTAATTCGCTGTTGTTTTAATAATAGAGATATATCTGTTTCTGACTTAGAAACATGTGAGTTCAAGTAAAGTAACAGATAAGACACTGCGTGCCATGCCATAGTTTGTCAATCCGCACCATCTTAAACATGTTTTTATGTAAACATGTTGTGAATTATAAGCATGCCAATATAAGTTGAAGTGAAGTGAAAAAAAATTGCTTGGTTATAATAAGAAAATTAAGTTTCTATTATCAAGCAAAACATTCTTGTATTAAGAAATTGTTTACTTGAATCAAGCAAATTATTCTAGTTCTCAATTTAAGGAAAATTAATTTTTCAAATCAAGCAAATTGTTCTAGTGTTGAGCGAATTGTTACTTGAATTAAGACAATTTTTCTTACTTCAAGCAAATTTAAGTCTTGATTACAAAAAAAAATATTATTGGGTTTTAAGTAAATGTTTCTTGAATTAAGATTTTTTTTATTAATATCATGTGTTTTTAATTTAATCAATTCAAGCAAAATAATGCTTGAATTGAGAAATTTACGCTTGAGTGTAAACTGATGGCCTATTTGATTGATTCAAGCATAGAATGCTTGATTTTTTTCTAACCGTTTAGAGACAAATACTGTAAGGTTGGTGGTAATCAATATTCCCTTCAGAAAGCCGGGTAGGTAAGGGTAAGAAATAGATTTACAGTAGAAAAACAATGTGCCGTAGATATTTTGAGAATTTTGGGTGTACATGACTGTTTTACTATCGGTCTATAATTCTAAATATCTCTTCTAGGTTCTTTTTTATGCCAAGGTAATTTGAACGAATTCTTCCATAGCTTAGGGAAAACTGAAAGTTGGGAGCAAATTTTTTCAAAACAATAGCAAGCAACCTATCAGCTCTAAGATAGTAATCGACCTTTGAATTTCATAATGTTCCTATGACATTGGCAAGTGTAAAGTTAACCAAAGATAGCAACGTTTGGGCAGAATTCTTCAGAGAAAAGAAGTATTCATGAGTTAGTTTTTTTCTTAGCATTGAACCAAGGATTATCAGGTGTAATACCTGTTCAAACAAGTCTGCCTTGGTTCGAAATGGGGTGATAGATTACCAGATGGAAGGGGGAATCAAGCGATACATGTGTAGGAAGCTCTAGGCATGGTGGAAAGTCTTAGAAATATGTTAATTTTAATCTGGGGCAAGTGTTATGCTTTTATCTGTGGTCTAAACTCGACCTTAAAAAAATCAATTTTTGGTGTTTTTTTTATTTATTTTTATTGAAATGCGTATGGCAAAGTTAAAAAAAATTTAAATTGAAATATACTTCAGGGTAATACAATGAATGAAATTAAAATGAATTGTTATTGAATTTAATTAAGGATTAGTTTGGCAAAAAATTGGCATGTATGCATAGTGAACTGTTGTTTTTATTTATGTTTCATTGTCTTCTGGAATTAATTTTCCAGAAGAATTTGACTTCACAACTTTTTCAAATGAAATTTGAAATTTTAATTGCATTGAATTAAATTCGATACAAAATTATATGTGGTTTTATGTGAAAACCATATATTCTTCCATAAAATTTTGGAATTACTTATACTTTCCTAATAAATTCGCTACCAGTTCTCTAGCTCAGAAGAGAACACATTGTGAGCGGCAAACTGAAAATAGAAAACGAATCTATTTGGGCGTTAAGTGGCAAGCTTTCTCTGTTTTCACTTTGTGCGGATCTTTTTTCTTTGTGTGTACGTTCTGTGGCCGATAAATATACACAGAAAATCGTTTGCCTCTGCTTATATTTCTCCTTTTTTTTTCTCTTCGCTCATGTGCGAACGTAACCGAACTCATAACGCAGTGTAAAGAAGTAAGAAAACTAAGGAAACAATGCCGAACTTTTTTTTTTCTCTCCTTTTCTGTGCCGATCTTATATGTACATATGAACCACAATAGGTGAAATACATCATACATCATTTCACCTGTTCAAAGCAGGTAGATTTTTATAAAGAATATTCGGTACGCTCCTTCTCTCTACTCTTATTCATTAAAAAAAATAGATTATCAAAATCGGTTGAATTAAATGGGAGAAAATGGTTCCCAACTGTTTTTGGCTACGTCTATTTTTATGTACTTATATAAGGGGATCTCGTACCACAAACTTCTCTACCACCAAATATGACTTCAAGTCGTATATATTGATAAGTTTTCAATTTCAGTTGATTAGAAATGAGAAAAGAAATGCAGAAAGGTTAAAGCGTATAACCATGACCTGGATGGGATTCGAAATCTGGACTTCTGGGGTGCCAATCAAGCACGCTACCTACTCTGCTAACGAAGCCGTTTACTGGTAGAACTGGTAGAAACTTTTTTGGCCAGTGAAAAGTTTAATTTGAATATGGGAAAGATAGGATTACATAAAGATGTTCACAAAGTTCGGTGAAAAGGTTATAAGGTCAGAAGACCGAAAAATCAAATAGTGATTATAAACGTCTAATAAATAATTTTCGGGCTCCGCGCGGCTGTTTAGCCCACTTATCGTCAAACCCACCATTGCTTTATCAGAGACTGTGCCTACCCATCGGTAAAAATTGTAGTTGATGCCGTTGATTTTAGGATTGGGTAATTCATGAACGAACTAGTTCAACTGAACGATTCCCACTTATGAACTATGTAAACTAGTTCAGTGTTTCTAGTTCTTTTATTTAATTTTAGCTCAATTGAATTAGCAGCGAGTAGGAACAAAACGAACGAGAGCAAAAATAACTAAATTTAGCAAGCAATGGTTTGAGTCCTTGGTTTGTCCAAACGAACTAAAAGATCTAGCGAATTAAAAGAACGAACGAACTAAGAAATCTAACGAACTAAAAGAACGAAGGAAGTATAACATGATATAGTATAAAAGAACGAACGAACTAAAAGAACTAAATGAACGATCTAGTTCATTACATATGATTGAACTAAAAAGAGCGATCTTTGTGGTGAACTAAAACGCCCTAAAGTGCAGACACAAAACCAAGTCTCAAACCAAGGACTCAAACCATAGCTTGGTAAATTGAGTTATTTTTGCTCTCGTTCGTTTTGTTCCTACTCGCTGCAATATCAATTGAACTAAAATTAACTAAAAGAACGAGACACACTTAACTAGTTCACATAGTTCATGAGTGGGAATCGTTCAATTGAACTAGTTCGTTCATGAACTACCCAAGCCTAGTTGGAGGCCTCACAGCTGCATTGGGTAATTGACAAAATTGCTCAAAAGGCGGTGTTAAAGGTTTCTTATATTCAAATAGGAAAATTTCAGCAAAGATATCGATCGAAGATATATGGGTACTTTATGAATTAGAATAATTTTTTAATCACCTGATTAACCATAGGTTGCGCTCTTTGCTGACAAACAACACCACAAATAAAAATTTTACTTATAAAACAATTTGCTTCCCCCCACTTGTTCTCTAAATCTCGAGAGTTCTTAAAGAAAATAAGCAACAAAGCAAATCTAAAGCACAATACGATCAAAATATTTCAATAAATACAATAAAAATAACAACAACAATAATAAAAACAAACCAACAACCTGGGGTCATAGAATATAAATTTCAGCAGCTGTTGCATGTAATCCGAAAATATTTATTGGTGAGCACTTTTACATGAATTCAAAAATAGCAACATTTTAATAACAAAAGCTTTTATCCACCATTTTGTTGCCGGAGGAACTTCCGCCAACCACAAAGCCACACACAGACATAGAAGAAGGAGTTTGCCACAAAATATAAATAAATGTATACGACACGCTGCTCACACTCAGCGTCAAGAAGTAGCAACATGCTGAGATTTAGCTCAAAATATATCTGCAACTAGAAAAACAAAAACAACAAAAACAACAAAAACAAGCAAAGTGCATGCCACTAAAATCGATATAAAATGGGGAACATTTCAATTTAAAATGCATTTAGAACGATGTGGATGCCTTGTGATGGCATCTATGGGTGGGTGTAGGTGTTGCCAGTATTTCGAGTGGCCGATGGTATGTTTGGATGAGTGCAACCGAAGGGTTGCACATAATCATGATGATGTTGCTGCATGCTGTCAACCATAAAAGTCAATTTTTTTTTTATATATTTGCTTTTGCTGCATACTTCGCTACAAAAGTCACCCAACGCCCAGCTGCTCCAAAAATCAGTTGGCATAAAAAAAAAATGCCAACCAACTTCAAACGTTTCCACCATCAACATCAACGAAACCAATTGAAAATCATCATCGATGAAGCCAATTCAAGCGATTGCAAATAGTTACGAGGTGTTAGTAAAAAAAAGAAAAACCAAATAAAGCCAGAAGAAAAGTGAACAGGGAGTACCTAGCAGCATAAAAAGCGAGCAAATAAAAGTAACAGCTTAACGCTTCAACGCGTTTTACATGAGCTGATGGCAATCGCAACGCTTAGCTAAGCAAACGCATGGCTATCAACTTGAAATTGTGCTCAAATTCTAGCAATTTGCTGAAAAAAAGAGCAAAAAATGTGCTACAACTGCGGTGGCAGAACGTACGGGCGGCACTTTATAGGGTGTCGCTCTAACGGTGTCGTTTGGAATTTTCCACGTGAGTTGGGAATTTTTAAATAGAAAGCAAGAGCTTTACATTTTCACCAGAAAAAAAAAGAAAAGAAAATTCTTCCAAATCCATGAAGCGTTTGTGGCATACGCTACGACTGCACGCCCCTCACTGCTTTATACATAGTAACTCCGCCAACTTCTACGCACTGTCCGTATCTACCGCCTTTAGAGTTCTGTCACGGCGCTACGAAAAATTTTGAAACGTATGCAAATAGCGACGCGATTACCGTTAACTCCCCTCTTCACTTACTTGTTTGCTTGTATTATTAAAATGCGTGTGGCGCACAATGGCTTATTTCTGAAAAAATATAAGGTATAAAGTATAAAGTATAAAGTATAAAGTATAAAGTATAAAGTATAAAGTATAAAGTATAAAGTATAAAGTATAAAGTATAAAGTATAAAGTATAAAGTATAAAGTATAAAGTATAAAGTATAAAGTATAAAGTATAAAGTATAAAGTATAAAGTATAAAGTATAAAGTATAAAGTATAAAGTATAAAGTATAAAGTATAAAGTATAAAGTATAAAGTATAAAGTATAAAGTATAAAGTATAAAGTATAAAGTATAAAGTATAAAGTATAAAGTATAAAGTATAAAGTATAAAGTATAAAGTATAAAGTATAAAGTATAAAGTATAAAGTATAAAGTATAAAGTATAAAGTATAAAGTATAAAGTATAAAGTATAAAGTATAAAGTATAAAGTATAAAGTATAAAGTATAAAGTATAAAGTATAAAGTATAAAGTATAAAGTATAAAGTATAAAGTATAAAGTATAAAGTATAAAGTATAAAGTATAAAGTATAAAGTATAAAGTATAAAGCATAAAGTATAAAGTATAAAGTATAAAGTATAAAGTATAAAGTATAAAGTATAAAGTATAAAGTATAAAGTATAAAGTATAAAGTATAAAGTATAAAGTACAAAGTATAAAGTATAAAGTATAAAGTATAAAGTATAAAGTATAAAGTATAAAGTATAAAGTATAAAGTATACAGTATAAAGTATAAAGTATAAAGTATAAAGTATAAAGTATAAAGTATAAAGTATAAAGTATAAAGTATAAAGTATAAAAATAGATGAGTAATAGATTATTTTTTGTTTTTTTAATAAATCCTTTTTCAATATCTCAACTGTTTCAAAGACATACTTTTTTAGAAAAAATAACTTTTTACCACTGTGCGGCGTGAGCAGAAAGCAGAGCTGATTTTGTTGCTCTACCCTCTGTTGACTCTGTTAGATTTTCTTGATAAGGTAAAATTGCTTTGTTAACATGTACTAACCTATGGCCTCCCACGCTTAGCCCCACCCTTTCTTTTCGCACCCAATTCCATCGCTCTCTCTTCTCCTCCTTCTTCGTCTTCTTCTACCTGAAGCAATGTCGTTGAATGTCTTACAAAATTTCAATAAACGAGCATTTTGGGTTGCGCAATTTAGAGATTTTAACATAAATCGCTGGTGTTTGCGAAGTGTTTAAGACAAGTACCCATCTTCATGTTTTCTTCCGAACGTCAATCAAAGTGATTTGAATGAGGGGGCACAGATTTTGGAATTCATTATTTGTTTTATATGATGCTTTTAACAATAGGGAGTGTTCCAATTGGAAAGATTTTCTGAGATTTATTGTTCATATATGACATATATTTGACTTGAATTCTATTCATTAGTGTCATGCTCTGTATCTTACTAAGTGTGGTGTTAGATCGATTTGATAAGATTATGATGAAGATTATCCCTCTTTGCTTTCGAGCAGAAATAATGTATTCACAAGCAATTTTTCCATTCAAAATTAACGAATTTGGATGCTCAATATTTGAAGATATTTTCAAGATCGTTAATTTAGACCAATCTATAACGAACTTTTTGATAATTTTTGTAAAGTTTTGTTTTGTTCAATTCATATTAAGGAAAAATTTTACGATCCAAACAATTTACGAAACATTAACAAATGATAAATTTGTGTTCTTGATATTACGACAATATTTTTCATCGTTTTACGTTCAAAATAAAAGCATTTTATATCATTTAAATTTATTTAGAATTCTTGTTTTTCTTGGCTTTGGTTTTTATTTTTCCGTTTGAGTTGGACGCAAATCAGCCAATTGGCGAAAAATATTTAAATTATTGATCTAACCAATTATTGATGCCTAAAAGTATGCAACGATCAAGGTTTACCTTGACACAGGGTGCATCATAAGTAGATAAGAACTTAGTTACCAATGTAAAAGCGTTCTCCCTGTCAAAATAAACTTCCGGGTAACTTTGTCCGCATATTGGCTGTATAAGTACGACCTTAGAAGCTTGAGTAGATCACAGTGAAAAGTTATGCAGGACTACTGATGATTTGATGTAGCGGCCAACGAAAGTCTGTCTAGTCTGCTGTGTGATTTGCTCTATACAGAGCCGTTGTTGTTGTTGTTGCTTTCATTGTCTTCATGTTGTCTTGTTGTCAACATACTTGGCCTAAAGCTCTAAATTTTTTTCAACATCACGATTATCGATCAATGTTTACCATCAAAACATGCCAGCACTATATGCATTCAACATATTTTTTATTTCTTTGAATAATTTTGGTGAGTTTTATTACGAAAATTTACGATCATTATTAAACTAAATATAGTGAATATATATCGTTATATATAAATATATTTGTTATATATTTTAATTATAAATGTTTACACTGAAGATAGTATGAATGATTCCATGTTTACGATCAAAATTAAAAAAAAAAATTTATTTTTTGGACAATTGAAATGCCAAGGTTATCCTTTTTATTACCTTTTTCATTTTTACATTTTCATTAATCTTTAACGTGATACATGTTTGAAAATTACGATATTATTTACGATAAAATTTTTTTTAATTTTTTTGTCATTAGTTTTATAGTTTACAATGCAATTCAAAGCAATTTTGCCAATTTAAAGTTATGATTATTTATTACGATCAAAGTTTGTTATTGTAATTTACGATCAAATTAAGCATTGATAATTAAATTGAAGAGAAAATTGAAAAATTAACGTTTTTTGTAAGTTTTTTTTTTCTATTTTCGTTGTGTTAAGTTTCGTCCTTTTAATATTTTTAGACTATTAACCCTGAAATGGCACACTAGTGCAAATTCACAACAGTCAAAATTTAAGAACGTAAGAAATTTTTCCACAATTACTTTCAAGATTTCTCCCCTTTGAAAAAAAAATTTTCATGGGAAATTTTATTTACACCTTTAGAAAATTTTACCTTAAAATCAAGAATCCTTTTTTTTTTTTTTGATATTTTTTTGGACACATATTTTTGGATGGTATTTTATTTCAAGTCATGCTAATAAAATCGCAAAATTCAAATTTACACTTATGTGCCGGGTTTTAATACTGACATAAAATGTGACGTTCGAGGATTAATTAAGGGTTTATCAATAAGAGTGTGGTGGCCGTGCCCGAGTGCGTTAAGCAGTGTATGGACGACTCGATGCCAATGCAAGCCCAGGTTCAAACCCCAGCCGAAACAACGACAGAAAGTTTTTCAATTCAAATTAATTTTTCTGATCGGTCGTCACCTCTCTGCAGACAATGGTAAACCGCAGAGAGTAAATAATGCTACGTAAAGCTTCTTGAGTACATACACATTATCCGTTCGGAGTCTGCATAAGAAACTAGTAACTAGGTCCCGTTTTCGATCATTTGTTAACATGCAAACATTTATTAACATGCAGAACACAATTTGAATACAAAAAGCCTGGCCAAAGTCCTTTCAAGGCTGAAATTGCCAGTTTATTTCTTTATTTATATATCAACAAGAACTGTAGGATTTGTTTTTTAATAAAATAAGCAATTGTTTCTTATTAAATTAGGCATAAAAAATTGGACTATATAGAAGACACATGGATATTATGTATAGACTTTTTTTTTCAAAACTTCTCAGCGACCAGCTGTTAAATAAAACACTTTTGCAACCCTACACCTATTGTTGAGACGTGTTTTACTAGGAATTAAATAGAAGATTAAAGTTGTCATTGAACATAGAGATCTTAATTTTCATCTCAATTTATATAATCCTTAAGGGTCAAGATTAACAATTAAAATTAAGACAAAATTTACTATCAAAACTAACGATCAACATTTACGATCAAATTTACGATCAAAATTTACGATCAAATTTACGATAAAAATTTACGATCAAATTTACGATAAAATTTGACGATCAAAATTTGAGATAAAAATGAAGATCAAAATAAACGAATGAATTATAATTTTAGATTTCATGAAAAATGCTCACTCGATAAATTTTCTCTTTACATTAATAGTATTATCTTTGTAGTTTTCCTTAGAGCCTTTAGAATGTTAGTTGGGAGTTCCTAATAAGCCAAGCATACCTCCACTGTAATAGTGATTGTTTTTATTTTTTTAAGACATATGAGAATCTATGGACTATTTTTACAATTTCGTATGATGTATATTTGAACCAAATTTACTTCTTGTTTTTTATTTAAAAATAGATGTATGTTCATTTATAATATATAACCAGGCTTTATTATTATTTTAATTTTTTGACAATTTAGTTAATTTGTATTGACTGAAAAAATACTTTTTAAAATCTTTCACTCCCATAATACACCCAAGAGCCAAAGCATAATTTCAACAAAAATTAAGATGTGGCAACAATTATTTAAGAGCTTTTCAAAGCTTTCTTTTAGCACTAACAATGGTGTTATAATAATTTAATTGTACCAAGTATTTCTTGAGACGAGTACGTGCGAGTGTCCTTAAGATTTTCGTAACCACAAGGCAAAGAAACATTGACTAAAGCACGATGCAAAATAAATGGCCAGAAAAACAAAACAACAACAAAGAATCTCATCATGTAAACACTTCTGCACACACATGAGCACGTTTTTATATGAGTTTCTTTGAGTTTGTTTGTGCAGTATTTATGAATTAAAAACTCCGAAAAGAAAGTATTAAAAAGAAGAACAAAATTAAGTAACACACCAGCAACTCGTTAAAAGTTACCACAAAATACTTTTTCATTCATTCATGGCTACAAATCTAGAAATAAACAAAAACAAAAAAAAAAAACAAAAAAGAAAAGTGCAGCGACTTGCCGGCTCCAGCAGCAGCATTTTTATGCTTCAGCACTTTAATTTATGAAAATAAATGAGAACGTCGAGGAGTGTTGAATAAAATAATCGGAATGCTTTTAGGCTGTTTTTGTTTTTCTAGTTATGTTGGCATAATTTATAAAAAACAAAGAAAAAAAAGAAAAAAAAACAAATGCGAAATTATTATTGAAATAGAAATGTACATGTGTGTGGTGTGTAAAACGAAAAAAATATGATAAAAAAAATAACATAAAAAAACAGAAAAAGAACATAACAGGCATGGAATTTTTAGCCACCAACAGAAAATGCTGTGAAAGTATTTTTGTTCTACCTTTTTTTATTTCTTAACACGACACATGCCAGAAAAATGCCTGCGGTCGGATGGCAACAACAACACCACATTCAAAATATAGGACACAGCAAAAAATAAAATGAGTAAAACAAGAATTCTATGAAGCCATATCCATAGAAATTCGATAACTTTTGTTTTTTGCTTTCTAGAGCAGTGGTGGCCAATTTTTGCTTGCGTGCAATGATAGCAGTAAAGCCACCAACAAATAAAAAACCACCAAAAACATTGTTTGTAAATTATTCCACAGAGATTAAAGTAGACTTTTCCTTCTAAAATATCATGAACAGTGGTGGCCAACATTTGCATGCGTGCAAAAAGAGTGCTCATAAGTAAAGCTTCAAAAAAATGTTCATCTTATGCTAAAGCTTTTAAATCTAAGAAGCATTACACTTTTACACAAGCGTTTTATTCAAATTGACAGCCTCTTCACTAGCCTCTGAAGCATTCAACGCCACGCCTCCAACTACATTCGCACACGTCATGCAAAAAGCAAACCACGTTGGTTTTAACAGCAGCGGGTAGCAGCAGTTTCGAGCGCATTCTAGAGAACTAAAATGCATCAGCAATTAGCAAAGTGTTTTGTGTAGCGACAGGACACACTGCCAGACCGACAGAACAGACAGACAGCCAGGCTGTGAGACGGACAGCCTGAAAACCCGCCGCGACACACAAGCAACACTACTTCATATCAAGTCTCACGTGTAGTTTAGGGGTGGTTGGCGACACTTTAACAGGTGCGACTGAGTCGCATTAAAGTGTGGATTTTCCACACAGTCAACTGGAAAAAATGTTTAATTAGTGCACGAATGAGCACGCATAATGATGCGGGAGTGAGCCAGAAGATGGCACACACTAGCATGCCTATGTGTGAGTATCTGCTAAACGAAAAACCATAAAAGGCGCAAAAGCGTCGAGTAGTCATTATTTAAAGGCGCCCAAAGCTAGGCAACGTTTTTATTTTATTTGTTTTTTCTATTGTTGCGCTAAGGGAGCAATTTTCTGTACAATTTAAATAATTAGAAATAAAAATTAAAAAAAAAGAAAAATACTCCCGTGGGTAACTTAATGACATTTGTGTGAGTCAGTTTTAAACGCTGCAACCAACAAAAAGGGTTAAATATACACGATGGTGTGTTTTATATTTTATATATAGGATGTGTGGCTTCATCTAATGACCTACTTTTGAAAAACTTTTGAAGGCCTAACATAAGTCAGGAGTGGGAATAGTTTTAATTGCTTTATTTAAGTTCTCGCAGATACACATAAAAAACAAGATAGGATTTGTAACTATTCAAAAAGAAAAGGACTATCCCAAATATGTCACAACTAAGACTCGCTAACAAAATAAGTGTTTATAAGAGGGATTTCTTGGAATGTTAGCTAATTGCTTTGTAATTTGATTCCTTAATAGGAACCAAGTAATTACTAGGTTGTTCACTAAGTCCTTGGTCTGATGACACAGATGGCAGCAGGACGCTCAAATCGGGTGGATGGATTTGTGAGTCTTACCCGAAGGCTTTTTACTTTGATCCTTAAATGGAAACCTAGTAATTACTAGGCTTCTCTCTAAGTCCTTGGTCTGATGACTCATTATCATTTTTAAGATCTGACATCAAACGATGACTGTCAAAATTTGGGCCAGCGGACAAAGTTCCAGTTAACTTTTCATTCTTATTTGTAACAGTGGAAAAAAGTAAATTTTTTGTTTTGATAAAGCATTGTTTTTTAATGGAGGAGGTCAGGAATTAGGTATGCTCTCGTAACGGAGAGAAGTGGGACATGGATAAGGTCAGGAATTTGGATATGAATTAAAGCAAGAGCTCGAGCAAGAAGCGGGACAATTATTTGAACAAATATAAGTATCTGCATATAGATGAGAAAAAGTTTGAGAATAACAGAAAGTATAGGGACAAGAATGAGGACAAACCTACGGGTGTAGATTTTGACGTGACAGAGTCGAAAAACCACGAAATAGCCAACATATTTTTTTTTCAAATTATTTTAGAGTGTGATTCGAGAGTAGGTGGTTCAATGGTTATCAGTGACAACATGACAGTGATAACTTTTGAAGTATTTAACTTTAAATTGATTGCAGAAAAGTAAAAACCTTATCAAGATCTTGTTTTTCGAAATTAACTTTAATCTCGAACAGGTATTTAAAAGTTATTTGAGTTATTTTGGTAAATTTATTTATATATGTCAAATATATACATACATATACAGTTATGTTCATAAAAACTCTGTACTAATAATAAATTTTAAGTAGTTTTTGTATTATTTAGGATTTCATTAAAAATTTTAATGGAAATGAAGTGGCTTCTAGCCTTTATACTACAGTTTTTCAGTAAGAGGTGTTATTTTGGTATTAAAGAAAAATGCCATTTTTTGAGATAAATGATCGGATGTTTATTTCATAATAAAGAAGAAGGTATGCCGTTAATAATGAAAAACAACATCAGCCAAATGGCCACCACGACCACGCTTACAGGATGAAATTTTCCATAACCAAATCGCAAAGTGGCTGCCCTATGTCCTCGATAGCCTCACGAATTCCATCTTTGAGGTCTGCAATCGATGCTGGGGTGTTGGCGTAGACTTTATCTTTCACGTGGCCCCAAAGGAAGAAGTCGCATGGTGTTAAATCACAAGATTTTGGTGGCCAATTGTGATCACCTCTTCGAGAGATAATACGGTCCGAAAACTTTTCCCGTTAAAGATCAATGGTTTCGTTGCTTGTGTGGCACGTAGCGCCGTCTTGTTGAAAGTAAACGTTGTCCAGATCAATACCATCCAACTCCGACAATAAAATACTTTTATAGAAATACTTTTTGTTAAGAAAAAATTCAATCAAGAAAAAAAAAATATGAAAAATTATAGAAAAACATAAATATTTTTTTAATTATAATCTTTATTTGTAATTGAAAAGTTAATGTTAAGTAGCATGGCCTCCATTTTTAATGACTGCGACACATCTGCGTTGCATAGAATGGACTAACTTCTGACATCTCTCAATCGGTATTGCATACCAGGATTCATTCACTATTTCACAGAGGTCCTTGCTGTTTTTAAGATTCACTGCACTGACTGCATTTTTTTATGGCTTATGCCCAAAGGTTTTCTATTGGGTTGAGGTTTGGAGGCCAATCCATTAAGTTGAAATTTTATTCCCTTAACTATTTTTGGGCCCGCTTACTTGTGTGCTTCGGGTCATTATCCTGCTGATATACCCATTTCAGCGGAATATGGTCCTCAGCAAACGAAGGCATAGTTTCTTTAAGTATCTGAATATAACGAAACTGATCCATGATTCCGGTTATCGGATATATGATTCCGGTTATCAGGCTAAACACCATGATAGGAAAAACGGTTCCACGAAGTAACCCCCAAATGAAGTAAACCCAAAAAAAAAAAAAAATATGAAATAAGTCCCAAAAAATTTCCATACATTTTTGGGTGTTATTTCATATGAAATATAACTCTATTTTTGGGGACTATTTCACAAATTTCGGGTAATATTTCATGAAATAAAAGCCAATGAAAGCCCCAATAATATTTGGGGATTATTTCATTTTGGTTTTTTTTTTTTTTTATTTATTTCATTCGGTTTGGGGATTATTTCATTCCCAAATTTTGGCGCTAATTTCATTTTCCATTTGGGTTTTATTTCATTGCAATTGGATATTATTTCATTTCAGCTATTTGGGATTTATTTCATTTTCATTGGGTCATATTTCATTAGGTATTATTTCATAAGGGGTTATTTCATTTAGGTATTATTTCGTGGAGCCAGGAGAAACATGCCCAAATTATAACCACCATGTTTTACTGATTTAAAGGTGTATTTTTGATCATAAGCAGTATTAACTGATATTCTGTATTGCCGTCGACTTTATAATCTATAAGCGAAAATCAATCTTATAAAAATCTTTTTTTTACGGTAATGGTACTTTTCGGAGGCTTCGTGTGGCCAGATTAGCTTCCTGTAAACGCCTTTTTACTGTCACTAAACTAATAGACAGCTTAATATCCTCTTTTATTTTTTATTAGAACTGATTTGTGGATCTTGCTTTACTATTTGCACTATTTTTTTATCTGTGCGGATGCTCTTTGCATGTTCTATCTGACCTGTTTCGCGTTTTTTTGTCATTTTAATGCATTTGAAGTCATTTTGGGAAGGTAGCCGACCCAAATTTCGTGTAAAATGGTCGAGGTATCATAAAATATTTTCGCTACCTAAAATGGCGACCGCTCAGGCAACATGTTGTGTGAGCGCTTTATGCTACATACCATTCAGCCGGAAAGTTGAGCAACAGTTGCGTAGAAAGTATCGGCCAGAATGCGACCATGGTATCACTCTCGAAGGCATCTATGTTGAATAATAGTCAAGTTTTATCAAAATTTTATTTTGAAGTGATAACTTCTTAGGGGAGGTTAAACCGCTTCGTTACGTAACGCGTTACGGCGCCAGTCTGTCTGGGTTCGCTTTCTCTCACGCATACGTCAGCGCTAGGCAAGCTCGTCCTCTCTCACTCTTTCCCGCAGTGCTAGCCGTATTTCAAATAGACGCTATTCTCTCTCTCTCTCTACTTAGTGTTTAGTGTGCGTTAGACATTTACTGTTGACAGTGAGCATATAACCTCAAACTATCACAGTTTTTGAAAGTGATTATAAACAAGTAAGAAATGATTTCCGACTGGGCCGAAGTTAAAATACCCCCACGACCGAACCAAAGTATATTCAAAGTCTTAAACAATCAATAAAATCTTTATCTGTAAAAACGTTTTCGTTATATTTTTAAAAGAAAATATTCACTTTTGTTTTTTGATAAAGTCGCTTTGTATGGGAGGTGGGCGTAGTTTTCACTCAATTTGGTTGAATTCCATACACATAGTACACGTTATATATCAAAGTTCATATGCAAAATTTCAAGTCCATACATTAATTTCTGTGGATTTTAGAGAAATTTTACCTTTTTGATAAAGTCACTTTGTATGGGAGGTAGGCGTGATTTTCATCCGATTTGGTTGAATTTCATACTTAGAGTGTATTTTGAACATCAAAACTCATATGCAAAATTGCAAGTCCATATATTAATTTTTGTTGAATTCTAAGAGATTTTACCGTTTTGATAAAGTCACTTTGTATGGGAGGTAGGCGTGGATTTCATCCGATTTGGCTCATTTACGAACTTGACCTTCATTTTTTAGATAAAAGCTTATATATTGAATTTCGTGATGATAGCTTTAAAATTACGGCTATAATCGTGATCACAGACAGACGGCATGGCTAAATCAACTCGGGTGGTGATGCTGATCAAGAATATATATACTTTTCTATACCTACCACGCCTCCTTATGGGCGTTACAAACGGAGTGACAAAACTAATATCAATATTAGAAACACACTATATATCGAGTAATATTAACACTAAGGTGCTGAAATTTAGTACATGGGTAGGCATAGTTATAACAAATTACAGTCAGTAAAGTGGGCGTTATTTTACAAAGGGGTGTGGCAATATTAGAAACACACTTTATATCAAATAATATTTACACTAGGGTACTGCAATTTAGTACATGGGTAGGCACAGTTACTATAAATTACGGTAAAAAAGTGGGCGTTATTCCACAAAGGGGTGTGGCAATATAATAAAAATACTATATCTCAGTTAATATTGACACTATGGTACTAATATTTGATATGTAGGTAGGTAGGTAGGTAGAATCATTAAAAGTGGGCGGAATTCTACGTAGGGTGTGGCACTTTAAGGAAAGTACTATACAGTATACGTCCAATATAACGAATACCCGATTTAACAAATGTCCAATATAACGAACCGCAAAATCTCTTCATTGACTATTCTATATAACGAATTCAAATTTTTTGTTTTCATTCGATTTAACGAATGACATCAATACGAGTTGAAACTATTTTCATTGATCAGCTGTTGCTGTAATCTCATCTTCCACCATTCTGCGTACCCAGATTCTCTTTAGGTCAGTTGTCATTTTTCACTCGTGTTTAAAGTTCAACTGCGTGAAGTTAAATTCGTAAATCTGAAGATCATGATACAATAAGAAGGTAGGGTAAGGAGCTTTGACAAGACCGTCTGCTAATGTCAAAACCATAAAATACAGTGCTACCATATCTAAAGAAAAAATCCCATGACAAATCCATGTTTCATGGTTTCAGTAGGTAAGCGTTTCATATGAAATGCGTTGCTGAAAATTATGATAAACGGGGAATTACTAATTTTTTGGGTGTTCCACTGTCAGACAAAATAAAAAAATTTTTTATTAGATATCGTATGCACATTCGCATAAAATTTTTATATAAGAAATTAAGAATACAAAAAGCTAAGCAAAAAATTATGGGCAATAGTAAATTAGTAAAAATAAAGCTCTAAAATTACTAAAAAATTTATTGTTTCAATTATAGATAATTTCATTTATAGCATCATTTTATAAATCCCTGCACATCACTTCACGCTGCGTTGTTGAAATTAGCAATTTATAAAACGCAACGCTTCACGCCGTGATCTTCAGCGTTGAGTAACGCAATAGCGTAATAAAAACAGTACAAAGTTCGCATTTTATAAAACGCTGCACTTGAAATTCGTTCACTTGAACTGCCACTTTCATCACTTGCTCTTGAGCTGCCGTTAGAACCATGGTATAATAATACATGGTAGCATTGACAGTTCCTTGGGAAATCATATACTGTCAAAAAATATACTCAAAAAGAGAGCGCTCACAATCCGCCATTGAAAACACGTTGAAAACGTTGAAGTGAAAAAAAACAACAACCACAGCAGCTGCTGATGTATTTCCACAAAAAGCTGTTTTTGACAATTTATGTTTTCCTGTTGAAGAGAAAATAAGCAGTTGTCAATGCTACCATGTATTATTATACCATGGTTAGAACGAATAAGTTGGTATTGAAAGGGTAATAACCATGGTATAATAATACATGGTAGCATTGACAACTGCTTATTTTCTCTTCAACAGGAAAACATAAATTGTCAAAAACAGCTTTTTGTGGAAATACATCAGCAGCTGCTGTGGTTGTTGTTTTTTTTCACTTCAAGGTTTTCAACATTGCTTGTGTTTTCAATGGCGGATTGTGAGCGCTCTCTTTTTGAGTATATTTTTTGACAGTATATGATTTCCCAAGCAACTGTCAATGCTACCATGTATTATTATACCATGGGTAATAACTGTTTGTTTCACTCATATATTCTTAAATGTTTACATATATCGTTTCAATATAGCTTGAAGACAGCAACAACGAACAAACAGTTCGAAATGTTGCTAAGAGAAATAAAAAAACTATCGCAGGTAGCAAATGTGTACGCCAGTGTTTGGCGTTTATATTGCAATTTCAATTTAATGATGGCTGAAAAGAACAGCTGATATGGTTGCCAACAAGTCAGAATTTGGTGAATCTTAAATATTTCAAAGATTTGCAATAATGATGCTAGTTTTATTTTACATGTGACAACCCTAAACTGTTGTTGACTGACAGCTCACCGTGGTAACGTAACATAGCTAACGCAATAACGTAGTGATTAATAAAATGCAAATTTTTAATCCAAGTGATGCGCCGCGTTAGCGTTGCGTTTCATCACGGTGATTTATAAAATGATGCCATTAATATTTTTCTTATTTGCCCTACACATAATTCCTTTTCTAAGTGTTTGTTCCACATTTAAGAAAAATACAGAAAAGTGGCAACGCTAAAAGGCTTTTTGACATAAGCAGACGGTGTTGTCAAAGCTCCTTACCCTACCTTCTTATTGTATCATGCTGAAGATAACTTAGCAAAGACCCAAACCATTATTTCTTCTCTGTACAAAGTTAAATTCGTACTTTTCTGCAAAGTACGAATTTAACTTTTGATACGAATTTAACAAACGACACAACGAAGTTAAATTCGTACTTCTACGTAAAGTACGAATTTAACTTTGGGTACGAATTTAACTTCATTTGTACTGAAATCACTTTGACATCGACTTTTAAACAAAAAAAAAGTTGAAAAATTTATGAAAAATTCTAAAAAATATTTTTAAATGTAAACAAATGCAAATAAGTAATTTAATTTAAGAATTTTGCCGATTGGAAATTTTTGAAAAGCAATAATAATAGGTTGATGGTTTACTACTTTTCAAAAATTTCCAATGGCCAAAATCCTAATTGTGCCACAAAGAGTCATATATCGTTATAAAGGTCCATTGGTATGCATTATTTAAGAATTGTGCGTTTCAGTTTTGAGAATTTTGTCATTGAAAAGTAGTACCATAAACCATGATTTTCCTACTTTTAAAAAATTTCCAATCGCTAAAATTCTTACATAAAATAATTGATTTGCATGTTTACATTTAAAAATATTTTTAAGAATTTCTCATAAATTTTTCAATTTTTTTTTTTAAAAGTCGATATCAAAGTGATTTCAGTATAAATAAAGTTAAATTCGTACCCAAAGTTAAATTCGTACTTCGCGTAGAAGTACGAATTTAACTTCGTTATGTCGTTAGTTATATTCGTATCAAAAGTTAAATTCGTACTTTGCAAAAAAGTACGAATTTAACTTTGTACAGAGAAGATATAATGGTTTGGGTCTTTGCTAAGTTATATTCGGGTTTACGAATTTAACTAGGCGAGTTTCTTATCAGCAAAGCGTTAATATTTTGCCTTTTTGTCAATTAAACTAAAAATCAAAAATTAACAAAATTCCAGAGTTAAATTTGCGAATGTTACAAAGTAAAGTCAGACAACTTTGTCAACAAGAAATGCTGAGGATTGCTTAAAAATTGCTTGCTCAGAAGCTAAGAGCGCAATAGCCAGACGTCACTTTTGTTGAATATTCTTTATTAAAAAAAAATAGAACATTGATTGATGTCGTTGAAGATGTTGTTGTTGTTGTTGTTGTTAGTGTGGTTGTTGTCGATGAATAAATTATATAAAAATATACGATTATTGTTCATAGGCAGAGAGCGGAAAATCTTATCAGCGACAAATTGAATGAGCAATAAGCGAATTATGGAGAACAAAGAAGAATTTTAAAACAAAAAGGAAGATAGACAAATGCTCCAATATAAGAAAATAAAAAAAATAAAAATACAGTGAGGCCTCGATTTTCCGTGATTCGATTAACCGGCAACATCAATCATCCGTGAAAGAAAAAGACAATTTTTTTTTTGCTTCGATTTAAATTTTTTTTTGCATCATTTAACCGTGATTACCTCTAGTATCCGGGATTATAAGCACAATTGTTTTTTCGATTTCTTTCATTGCATGATTTTTTTTAAAAAATTACTTAACAATAAATTCTTATGCTTGCTTTTTTCTGGCAAAATACTTTTTTTTTTCTTATATTATTTAAACATGTACATTAAATGCTTGAATTTGTTACTGCAAAACTATGTAGAACAATATTCCTTTATTAATTAAAAAAAATATATAAAAAAAAACTACTAAAATTTGTTACTCAATTAACCGGGAAAATCGATTATCCAGAATGCTTCCGGTCGCGACCATTACGGATAATCGAGGCCTCACTGTATTAAAAGCGCTTATTAAAAAAAAATCAGACAATATATGTATGTATTTTGAATCGATAATCTTAAAGATTGATTTAATGTGAATCCGAAGAATAGAAGGTAGATAGAGGGAACGAAATGTTTGCTCGAAATGTTGACTAGCTCCATAAAAATGCCATAAAAAATTCATAGAAGCGCAAAGTGGGGAAAACAATAAATATCACAACATAAAACAAGAACAAATAAGAGCAACAACAACAACAACAAACATGCGAATGAATACCTCACGTTAAGAAAAAAAAAATAAATAAAACAACATACAACGATGAGCTGCTTCATAAACGCAAGACGAAGTAAAGTCAATGAACTCCATGAAATACTCGTAATATTACCGGCTGACTACTCAAGAAATCAAGCACCCGAAAATCAAGCACCACCAACATCAACAACTAGCTAGACATCAACTTCTTGTAATTTCAATTTTTTGCTATCGGCATTTTTATTATTTTTTCATTAAAATTTTATTTTTTTTTTTTACTCATTTCTGCTACTATTTTAATATTTCATTCAGTTCCACTTGAGCAAATTAAAAAACAAATAAAATTTTGCAAAAACTGGTAGAGAATTCATTCAATTTTCCTCGCACAAGTTTGGCGAAATATTGCTGAGCAATAATATTTTTTTCAATGACATTGACTGGTTGACAAGAAAACTATGGCAACTATAAAGAAAAAAAAACAAAAACACATAAAACACGTATCCGCAAAGTTGCAACGTTGCAGCAGGGCGCGCAATTTTTATGACACACACAACAGGCACACTCAAGCACACACTCCCATACACACACAGCAACACTTGTTAGCTCGGCTTGTTGCTGCGCATGCAAGCTATGAATGTTGAAAAAATGCATTTTATTTCAGGTTTTGTTTTTATCTTATTTGTTTTTGTTATTATTTCGTATTCATTAGAACGCCAAGCAACCGCAAGTGTCAATACAAAAAAGTTGCAGTTGCGTGCATCTCTTGAGATGCAGCGAACAGGTTTTTCTGCAATAAAATAATAAAGACACTCGAAGAAAGAGTGAAATCAAATGAGTGGAACACAAAGTTATGAGTCGCGCAGTTTTAAAATGAGAGAGCATAGAAAGAATGTGGAAGTGGCGGCATGAAATGGCATGGGAATGGAACACAATAAGCATGCTGCCACCTCTTTTGTGGCATTTCATTGGAGGTATTTTTTGCCCGAAAACAGATGAAGACTTGCGCATGTATAGTGACGAGAAACGAGATCCAAATTCAAGCCTAGCACAGTTTATTTTCCTAAGATTCCTTTTCGTTTCGTTTTTGCTGCCGTTATTAATTGATGAAATTAAATAACCTAGTGTTTGAGTACACCGTGCTACAAAAAACTGTAGCAAAAAATGTAGGGTCTACAACACGTGATGTTGGATTTATTTTCCAAATAAAACGAACAATTCTTTAGATGTCTCTTCAATTTTTATTGGATTTCAATGCAGACATATAGAGATTATGTAAGAAAGACAATAGCTTTCAAATTCGCCGAATCACCAAAGCTGTTAGATAATACGCCTTTGCAACCTGATGAAATCGACATTCATGCAAAGGTAAATTAAATGTCTCTCGTTATATAAGAAAACCAATATTTCCTTTGTTCTATTGTTTTCATTTTTTGAAATCTGAAAGTGCCAAAACACCAGATGTTTTTGCATCATGCTTCAATTCAAACAGATGGATAGCAGGTTATATAAGAAATGTTTCTAAGTTAAAAGTTTACACACGAATATACAGATGGATTGTTAAATATTTCTATTTATTGCTTCCAGACTGAGTCTGATTCTTGTTGTCACCTCACCAGTTTGATCGCGGTCGGTGTCACGTCACTTGAATAGTGTTATCTTTGTTTTCACGTGATGTGAGGTGAGGGAATATTTGAAATTAAACTTAATATATCATTAAACACATCTTAGAATGTTAAATAAATGACAGCTGTGTAAAAAAAACAAATCCACAAATAAAATTAGCTTTAATAAATTATTATGAGTTTTTTCGTATTTTGGTTTTCGGATTCTGATAGCTCAGATAGTGCAGATTATGGTTAAAACTTAAGAATAAAAAGAATAAAATAAATTTTATTAACGCAGCAGTTTTTTGCACATTTTGGCTATAGATAAGTTTTTGGTCATGAACGTGAATATCTCTTCGAATTGCCTTCCTGGTAGTTATTTTCAAGCTAAAAAGAATGAGTTCATCTCACTTCAAAAATTAAGGCGCCTAAAATATCTCTTTAATGCGACACAAGATGGCTTACAGTGACAACTATTATTTGACTGTGTTTAGTTATGCATGTGACGCTGGTCGGTGTTCAGTGACTACTAGAATATGACTTAGAGCCGCAGTGACTTGTGTCACCTCACTCCGCCAACTATAATAGAGGCAACTGTCATTTTTTATGGTATATGTAAGACTTGGGCAGTCATTTGTACTGAAACAAACAGCGTAGAAGCAGTTTTATGAACTGCCAAACGTTTTCTTTTCTAGTTTCTAAGTGTTTTTATTCAAAAAGGAAAAAAATTGCAGTTAAAACTTATATATAAAATATAATTTGACCATTTCAGACCTTGAAAGAACTTTGACCGAACTTATGATCAAATTGGTTTGTACGTGTTATTAAATATTTATACAGAAATGATCGAGAACGGGACCTACTAGATTTATGGCGGCCAAACGTTGAGCGATTTGTTCGCGTCTCTCATCTTATAGTTCCAAAACACTATCTTTCTTCCTGCTTTATCAGAATTTCCAAAATATTTTAATTTTATGCGCACTCATGATACAAAAAACAAGGTAGGACCATTTTATGCCTGCAGAAATGTTAAATTTTAAAACAAAAATCTGTGAGTTCCATAAACGTCACATGATAAATACAATAACACTAGAATTCGAACAGTTAACTTCGAAATCTAACTCACTTTTCTCCAACCCTAACTTGTAATTCATCAAATGCAAATCAATTCTCAGAAGCTCAAAGCACAAAATTATTCAGAATTCATGAATTACACTGTGCGACAATTTAAGGGTCAATTGGAATAACCTCAAATATCTAAATGGTTTCTAATAGTGAATGGTCTATATATTAGCCGTGTTTTATTCGTACTGGTTTAACCCAAAATGTTCTAGATTACATGCAGAACACTAACAAAAAGATGATCCTGCTCAGTAGCTGGATCATCTTGTTAAACTTTTATTCGTTCCGCTACTGCTCTATAGAGGTCGTTGTTTATTTTAGTTTTCATTGATTTATAGTCACAATTTGCTGTCAAAGGAAACAGCTGTTCTTATTTATTTACAATAAACTAAAATGAAAAAATAATAAATAGAAATGGATGCAAAAGAGTCGTAAGTTTATTTATTAATATTTTTAGGTTTAATATAAATAAATGATTCATTAGCCGGCGAAAATGGACGAAGGAGGAGACGCTGGCATTGCTGGATGCCTATGGCAGCCGTTCTGATGATTTTAAGCATCCAGCAAAAAAAAAATTTGCGATGAAGGCAGTACTAGAAGATCTAGTAAGCAGAGGAGCTTTGGTAACATTCAGTTATCATTTTTAATTATCTTATTTTATGCATTGTTCCTTTTATAGATGCAACCAACAAGCGTGGATATGCTCCACGCAAAAATGAAAAATTTGCTAAGAGCATACAAAAGCTCTAAAGACAACGCCACGCAAACAGGTGCTGCCAGAATAGTTGTTCCTTTTGAGGAACAACTTGAGGAGTTGTTTGGTAGCCGTCCAACTATGGCCAATAACCATTGTTTGGCGTTGTCGGGAGAGCCAATTGCTGCCATTGCTGTAACTCCATCTGGTGTAGAATTGGAAGCACGGTCTTTGCCAGATATGCAACCACCAGCCGAAGAAGAAGCAGCATCTCGGCAATGTCTCTATGTCTCCTCTCCGAATCCTCAAAGAAAAAGGGCACGAATGACAAAGGAAAATTATTTCGAAAGAAAACTAAAATTAATGACGGAGTATGTAGACTTAAAAAGACAGCAGCATAAGGATAAGGAGGAGGCAAAACAAAACCGCCACGCAGAAAAAATGAATTTATTAATAACTCTGCGCGATAATTTAAATAAATAACTATTTTAAAAATAACTTTAAATTGTAAAACAAGTTTTCTCTTTGGTTTTATATTAAGTGTTTATTTATTAATTCTTGCATTAATTGCTCACGTCTGTTGGTTGCGGTCTGCTCCCTATATATTTGCCTATTTTCTTCACCAATCTCCTGTTCAACGGTTTGGTTGTTGTCCAATGTAATTATGTCGTGGTTGTCAATGCAGATGTTGTGCAAAATACACCCAGCCACAGTTAAATTTACGATGCTTCCAATGTCGCGTTGTTCCACAAAAAACTGTAGTCTTCGAAACCGTGTTTTTAGCAAACCAAATGCGTGTTCCACTACAATTCGTGTACAGGAATGCAGATAGTTGAATTTATTCTGGTTTTCAGTTATATTTCCCGTATTTTTAAATGGACAAACCAGCTAATCCATAGATGGATATGCAGACTCTCCGACTATGAAATAATTTCCAAGGTGGTTGTTGTTGTTGTGCATTTTTCTATGTATTGGAGATCTGCGTAAGACTCTGCTATCGTGGATAGATCCTGGCTCTCCACAAAATATATCCACAAATTTTTTGTTTGCTCCAACTATACCTTGCAGTTTAATGCTGTAATAGCGCTTGCGGTTAAAATAATCTTCACGATTTTCCGAAGGAGCATTAATATGGATGTCAGTACAGTCAATAGCACCGACTACCCCAGGAACACCACACCTATTTTCAAAATTTTGCATTACACTCTGCAAATCATTGGGCCACCTAACGTAGTTATGACCAATAGAAATCAGCCAACAACACACTCTTCTCACAATCCTCCAAGCTGCATTTTTGCATACACCAAACAGATTCACCACGGTTCGAAATGGCTCGGTATTGGCCATATACCATAAGAACAGATATATTTCTTTTTCTGCACTTATTCTCTCAAGGCCACCAGAATTTAAAAATTTTTCCATATATGTGGATGATATGCTATATAGTTCTGCGTTAAGAAACAAATATGAGAAACTATTAAAATAGCAAAGATGCCAATGTATACCGATTAAACTGATAGCTGTTCCCAAATTCACTCTAAAATTAGACTTAAAGTCGTCTTCACTTCTTCAGCACTGTCACTCCCAGAAAACACAAAAGATGAAGTTGAAGAGGACGAGGTCGATGAATTCAATAAGAATTGTAAAAAGTTTGTCAAGTTTTCATCCATCTTCAAAAATTTTCACAATTGTATTGTTTTTCAATCAGCTGTTTGATATTTTCATCGCCGACTATGCTCCAAGCGGTCAGAAGCAAAACTTAAAAAAGTTTAACTAATGCGATCTATTCGTTCATCAGGTTAAACCGGAACGAATAAAACGCGGCTATTATGCCCTCATACTCAGTTTTATCGGATAAGGTCAAATAAGAGAGAAATTCAAGGTCAAACTTCACCTTTAAGTCACAAATTTTTTCTTATAACTCTTAAACTAAATTCAAATTCTATGTAGTAACTGCATCTAAATATCTGCAATGGATGATTCTTTACATTTTGAGACCATTTTTTGCTCAAAAAGTTACGTAAGGGGTTTAATATTTTCTTCGAAAACAGGGCTTTTTAAAAAAAAAAATAAAATTTTCAATAGTTCAGTTACTATGTATTTGTCTTCAAAAACAATGAGATTTTGCTGAATTTTTGCATACACCTTAAGTAAAATAAAATAACCCACCTGTGAAAAGATCACAACAATTACATGTGTGCATCCAAAGATATTCGGATTCAAAGATTACCAACGGTGATAACATCGTTAATGTAAGCCCTAGCGTAAAATCATTCAGATGAAAAATATAGATCCAACAATTTTCTTCAAAACATTTTTACCGAAAGAGTTACCGTTTTAAGGATATGCGCGTAAATGTGTAATTACAACATATATGAAAAAATAAAACGATTAAAATAAAATTTTTTGTTATTTTTATTTCTTCTCAAGTTCCATTTTTCAAAAAGATAAAGGAATTTGAACGTTAATGAGCGAATTCGGAGCCATATATTTAAAAGTATCCTATAAGAAAAGATCAATTGACATGAGTTGTAACAGGAGAATGGTCGAAAATTCCATCTGAAAGGACTCGAGATCTTGCTCTGTCTATGCCAAATAGCATAAAGAGGATTATTATAAGGCGTTTATTATGGAGCAAAAAGTAGCTTTTTGTAAAAAGCAACTAATCGTAACATAAGAAGCAGCTTTGCGCCATGTCAATATCAAATAAAAAAAGCAAGTAAAACTTTTATTCTGCTTTTTGTGTGTCACTCTGTGTTTCATCGATACTTCTGAAATTCGAAGTTAGTTTTTAGACATCTTGCAATGGCTGCGTTTAGCAGGTACAATTGTTGAGAATTTGCCTGCTAAGCGCATAAGTATAAGCTTCTAATCAGCTCAATATGCTCGACATGTCTTGAGAAAATTGCCTGCCTTTGGTGAACATGTTGTGAAAATTGTCTGTCTTTAGTATATTTTTATTTTTTGGTACATCCAATCTTATGCATGTATCCAAGATCAATCTTGGGAAAAAAACTGTCAAAATTAAAGCTAATTCTGAATTATAGCCAGCATGAACACAGCATGTTCGAAAAAGCAAAAAGCAACTTTTTGTTCTGAGCATGAACGGCTTATTAGACTGAACGGATACGGCACACGATATTAAATTTTCATTTTCATTATTTTGCTATTATTTAAAAGGTCAATTCAATTACTTTTGTGAGCTGATTTCTTTTAATAATTTAATTTTTTATGTGAATATTTTATATATTAATAAAATTTATTGCATTACATAAGCAATTTGATAGAATTTTATTTAAAAATATTTATTACTGGTAAGATATAAGAATAGTAAATGGTCACGGTGTATCGAAATCCCATAATATATATAAATATATAGATAATACTTCTATTATCTCGCCAGTATATGATATTGATTTCTAATAACCGATAATATGAAAAACTCAAAGAAGGCATTTGTAACTCAGAAAATTAATTGAAAAAGTAATTCATAAATATGGACTAAAGGCTGTATTCATAAATAGTTATGAACCTGATATAAAGCCTTAAAAAAAACTAACAGCTTTATTCATAGTTTCAATAACGAGAAACCCCTATTTTTAAGGTTTCATTAATGAGAGAAAGAGGATTTAAAAATGGGAGAAACCATCTATAAACCCTTAATAAAGAAATTTTAAAATTTTTTGTTCTCATCTAAGCACAAATATTGTCGAACATTTTTGAAAATATTTCAACAAACACAATATCAAAAACATTTTTAAAGTGGGATTCACAAAAGCCTCTTTCTGAGGCTAAATGAGATAGTTTAAAAAATACGGCTAAAACTTTTTATAAACCTTTCACAAAGAAATTTTAAAACTTTTTACTCTTCTCTGAGCACAAATATCCAAATTATTCAAATTATTTCAAATTATTTGTAAAATGTCGAAACATTTAAAAAAAAAATGAAAATAAAATGACAATTTCTTCAATGGAAAAATTATAAAAGCTTTATATGTTTAAATATCAACATTTTTGCGAAATTATGACATTTATTTTGATAAATAAAAAAATATTGAATTTATCATATACACATATCATTATTGACACTCTTTCCACTTCTGATCGGAAGTGTTCTTATTTTAACTAAGAAGCACATAATAAAGGGTGATTTTTAAAAGCTTGAGAACTTTATATAATAATAGAAGACAGAAATATTGTTGGAATGCATTTTTTGATATTATAATCTGGTAGATAATTTCATGGAGTTTATTTTTTAAATATGATTTCCGGCATATATCCGCCGCGACTACGAGTTACATAGTCTATTCGATCAGTTCAATTTTTCATAACTTTTACCAATAAATCTGGCCGTATGGCATCAATGGTGGCTTAAATATTGACTTCCAATGCTTCAAGACTTGCTGGTTTTTCGGCATAAACCAATAACTTAATAAAGCCCATAAAAGTAATTGAGAGGGGTTAAGTCGCACGAACGAGGGGCCACTTCTGGAAATCAAGTTGTCACCAAATTGATTTTACAATAAATTGATGGTTAAGCGCGCTGTATGGCAAGTTACGCTGTCTTGTTGGAACGAAATGCCGTCGAAGTTTAGTCGATGGTAAATTAATTTTTGGAAACAAAAATCAGTCAGCATACAGTGAATCAAAAAAGTTTAGAAACAAAACAGTTTCTTTAAAACATTTATTCAATTTTTACCCTTTTAACACAAAACTAAAAATTTTTTTTTTGCCTATTTAATATTTCATAAATATTTTTAACACAACATCAAAAATTCAAACCAAAAAACAGCTTTCTTATCACTACAAATGAAAAAAGAAACAAAAAACTAAACATTTCATAGCCAAAAAAGTTTAGAAACATTCGTGCTTTTGATTGAACTTTGCATTGCTTCGTTTGAAAAAAGCTTTAAAATAACGGGATCTAAAGTCTTTAGCTATAAATGTCAGTAATATACGCATCAGTTACTCGCTTTTTGTAATAAACTTAGATTATTTGTCTTTTTGTCTTAAAAATGGAGAAAAATACCGAAATCTCACGGAACGTTCGTAAATTAGTTCTAAGGCTGTATTTTCAAAATTATAAAGTGCGAGATATTGGCTAAATAATCCGGAGAAGTCATTCTAGTGATCATAAAATTATAAACATTTATACACGGGATCATTACAACCAAAACTTCGATCTTGTCGGCCAAGTTCTTTAACAGCGCGCCATGAACGAGTTATTTTGTCAGAAATAAAAGCAACTCCAAACGTTTCTGCTCCGGAGATTGCTGCGACACTAGAGCAGCACAATTGCATGATGTCCTCGTAAATGCCCAAACAGTTCGAAATAGGCTCCATAAGGCTAGCTATCGTGGTAGAGTTAATCGAAAAAAACCTTTCATAAATAAGCGAAATGCGGATAAACGCTTTGAGTTCGCAAAAAAATACATCAACCAATCGGAACAATTTTGGAGAACTGTGGTATTCAGTGACGAGTCGAAATACAACATTTTTGGTTCGGGCGGACGTCATATGGTGTGGAGAAAGGCAAATACGGAGTTCAATAAAGAAATCATTCAAGCAACAATAAAACATGGAGGTGGTATTGTGATGATGTGGGGGTGTGTTTCAGCAGCTGGCGTGGGAAACTTTAAGTTCTTTAAAGGAATAATGAATAAAGAACATATTTAGCCATTTTGAGAGAAAATTTGCTGCAAAGTGTGAACAAAATGGGGCTAGATGAAATCAGTTTCTTTTTCCAACAAGATAATGACCCCAAGCACAAGTCGCGTTTAGTCATGGAATGGCTGCTTTTCAAAGTCCCACACCAGCTGCATACACCACCACAATCTGCTGATCTCAACATAATTGAAAATGTGTGGGACCTTTTTGAAAAAAGGATCAGGCACCATATTACATCCAAAGAGTCGCTTAAACAAGCCATATTAGAAGAATGGAATGCAATTACTCCACAAGAAATCGAAAAAATATCTTTGGGAATGAAAAATGGACTTCAAGCGGTTCTTGATGCGAAAGGCTATTAAAGGAAGTACTAAAATATTGAAAAAGTATTTTTTTCTTAAATTTTTTTTTTTATAACTCTTAATTTGTTTCTAAACTTTTTTGGCCATGAAATAATGTTCTTTTTGTTGTTGTTATCACTTGTACGAATATTGTAATTGTTTTTTATTTCATTTTTTTGTTGTTGTGTTGTGATAAAAATATATGAAAAAAATTCTTGCAACAGCTTAAAAAGTGTAAAATTTCAATGATTGTTTGAGAGAAAATGTTTTGTTTCTAAATTTTTATGATTAACTGTAGCTCGTTAGCGCTCACCATTCAATGTAACGGCAGCTCCTTCCATATTTCGAAAGAAATAAGCGTGTAAGCCCCACCAGTCAATTTTAATGGATGTAATGGTGATTCGTTAATGGTTTTGAATCGAGAAGAGTTAAACAAGTGCAAAAACGATCAATAACTGCACAAATTGCTTGCTCACCAGGCCGATTATGTTGACCGTAAAATGGACAAAATGTTCTATGAACTTCGCGAAAAGAAGTTCGCTTTACTTTAAGTACTTTTTCAAAGTAAATTTCCACAATTTAGAATTGTTGTTCTGGCGTTAAACGATTCATGATGAATTGCCAAACCTCACTGAACATAAATGTCAACACAGTTGGACATTCACAACTGTCAAACCATAGACAGCAACCATCGAAACTTTTCGTGCAGCTAAAAAAACACCCGTTGTATCATTATTATGAATAAGAACAATTTAAGAGATATGTTAACAGAAAAACTTTTTAACTATGGAAGTTTAAAAGCTATTCTAATATATTTTTAAGAATACTTAATTTTTTAGTCAAACTCAACTCCAGAATTATCGCTTAAAATAAAAATAATAAAAATATAACGATAAAAATTTAGCTTTAGTGGTATTCAGAATCCTACAAAAGAACGATTCACAACTGAATGAACCAAGAACTTCTCACAAGAAAATGACGCAAGTCTGGCAACACTCGGAAGAAAAAATGAACTTGCTGGCAACCTCTGGGCTACACTCAAAATCCATATAATTAAAAATATATGTAATATCAAAATATTCAGTTGTAAATTAGGAAAATATGTAAATTTATAATTTTCTACTTGAATTCAATAATTTGTGGCATAAGTCTTTCAGAAAGATTTACAAAAATCGATGTCCTTAAAGCTAGCTGCCGCATGAAAGTTGTCTTACCTCTTGTTGCATGTAAATAAGGAAAATTTATGAAATGTCAAAATTTTCACTCAACTTTATGTTCGATGTTTTTGCAAGATATATGAAACAGCTGTATTTTTTCGCTTTATTATCGCCACGAACTTTTTATTTATGCAATGACGATGAAAATATGTGAAATAAATACCACAAATATAGACAATTTGGAAACACTAGTCAAGCACACACAGATAAATTGATAACATCAACAAGATTCCACGAATTTTGTAAACAAAATAGATTAATTTTCTCCTCAGCTCAGATTGAGAGATAAGAACATTGAAGCTCTTTCACAAACTTTGAAATTCTACTCTTTCACTTATCAGGAAGTAAATCTGAATACAATGAACTTGTTTTCATAACCAATTCATTTATTAATAATCATTTCTTGTAGATAAAAACCACTTTTACACAAACCACATGCACTGACGCGGAGAATGAAGATAATTTAACAGAAATTACACCGAACACGACGACGTTTGACAATCAACTGAGCGCGGTGAGCAAGTTTCGAAATGAGTGAAGTAATTGCGACCGATTGGAGTGAAAATCTGTGGCGGAACTGTCAAAAAAGAAACAACGAAAAGTGTTGAAAGAGACAAAAGTTGACATTTCATCAGGGTTGCTGAGACCCTAAATTTTATTTAGTACAATTTGATACAAAAATAGAACATTTACCACTAAGAGTACTGAGACTGGATTCTGAAAGTAGCTTTTACTAAATTGCTATCGTTAAAGCTAGTTTTAATTACGATTTCCGGGCCGCCGCGATTTGACGATGGATTCAAAGTGTACTCTCAATAAAAATAAGAATCACCGAAGGAAAAATGGATTTATCGATTTGTTTTCGAGTTATCGAATTTTTAAGATAATTTTTTTTTTTAAAGATCTCTAAAGAAAACTGGGTTTATTTTTCTTAGTATATCACCGACATTAATGATTGCCAAATTGCAGATAATACAATAAGCTTTCAGAAAAATTTTAAATTAATGAAATCCGTTAAGTATTTCAGATTTTATAGATGTCTGTATGTAAAAGTAAATTTTTTTTACATAAAACCGCTATTTTCTTTAAAATTACCGTTATTACTATGGATTAAAGACAAAATATTATGAAAGCTTGGAAATTTATCTTTCATTTGGTATATAAAATTTAAGAATTACTTTAACTTTTATCGTGTTTTTTCAATGATGTAATGATTTGCCCTTGTACGGAATGCTATAAAAAATAGGGTAGATTATGATTTCTGGAACGCCACGATTCGGCACTGGATTCGAGAAGTTCTTTTAATAGAAATAATAATGTCTGAAGGAAAAAACCGCTTTATCGATTTGTTTCCAAGTAATCGATTTTTTAAGATATTTTTTTATTATATGTTTTAAGAAAACTGTCTATAGTTATATTTGTATACAAGCGATATTAATATTTAAGGTGCCATTTTAAAGAAAATTTAATATGCTTTCAGAGAAAAAATTAACCAAATCCATTGAGTGTTTCAAATTTTAAAGCTGTTTTAATGTAAAAGTGAAATATTTTCTTATAGCCCATTCACACCTAAGCTAATTTGCTCATTTCGGCCAAAAAACACAAATGAGATGCGTAATGAGCTCATTTCCCATAGAAATATTCCAACTCATTTCAACTCATTTCGACGAAATGAGTAGCAAATGAGATAATTTCACGTTAAACACAGCTCTGAGCATATTAAACTGCTTTGTGAACATACCTTTCAAAGCAAAATGTAAGAAAAATTTGTACACAGAAAAATTTTATCAAAACAAAATATGAAAATACAACAAAAACAACCGTCAAACAAAATGAGATTTATAAGTGTAAACACTTTGTAATGAGATATTCAAATTTGCTCATTTGGCTTAGGTGTGAACGTAATATTACATAAAACCGTTATTTTCTTTAAAAAACACTTTATTACTATGAATTATAGAAAAGAAATTATTAAAGTTTAAAAAAGTTTCTTTCTTTTGGTATATAATATGTAATATTTATATGATTTTTTATGGAAGTTTTTTATGATAAAATGATTTTCCCTTGTACGTAACGTTGTTATTTCAAGCATATCTATATTAGTTATTTTGTTTTCTTACGCCAGAAGAAACATTTTTGAATAACAAAAGAAAGGTGAAACTTTAGGCTTTAAAAATAAAATATATTTTAAGCACCTTAATAATGCAAATTCTTGAGAAAATAGTAGTTTGTTGGTAATAAAAAGTAAACATAATATAAAATTGCTTATAAAATTCAACATAATGTTTAAATATGTATAATTTATTTGTAATTTTTCTGACAGTCATTTGAATTCATTGGACAACGGCGAAGATATAGATATTTTTTGATTATTAGCAAAAAAAAATTTTAAAAATCGATAACTAGTTGAGTTATCGATTTTTTGTTCGGCCAATCATATTTTTTTGCTGTTCTGAACAAAAAAACACTTTCAAATCGTGGTGCCCCGGAAATCTTAATCATGCCCTAGTTTTTTATATGAATGTTAAATGAATTTAGGCGATGATTACGATTCTGAAATATTTCTACCGCTTATCGTTAAATTTCCATTAAAAAAGGGAGAGAAGAAAAATTTACCGAAGAATCAAACAGATGTGAACAATTAATTAAGACGACATTGACAACAACTTTTATATTATTTATAGTTATAATTTGGAGATGCATTTTTAATTGTAGCGCATTTAAAAATTAGAAGACACTGAATTGAAAAGGAAGTTTTTAATTAATAAATATTTAGTGTTTATTCATGAAATATGTTCCTTCTTTAAAAAAATGTTGGTTTTGACCAGGGCTGCGGAGTCGGTTCGAAAAATAACAATTCTGACTCCTACTCCGACTCCTTTAAATATTGAAGCACCGACTCCAACTCCGACCAAAAAATTAAAAAACTTTCATTTTTTTTATGCATATAATTTGTATGTATGTATGTATCTTTTTAATGAGGAAGTTTAAAATATTAGGAAAGTAATTCAAATTCAATTAAATAATAAAATATATCTATTTAACTTATAGATTTTTTTTATTAAAAAAAAAATACTATAAGAAAAACTGGTAAGAAAACTTATTTGAAACATTTTTTTCAATTGAAATCACTCATGAAACTCATCGCACGAATTGATTTTACAATTAACATTTTTGTTTGGTTGCTTATTTTGCTACAAACACATCAAGTAAATTTACAACTGGTTGATGTCAAACCGCCAAAAATCAAAACGTTTTGATATTTTTCAACGTATTGATAAACTGAATAAAAAACTAGAAATGACACCTGAATTACCAATAGATAACTTTGCAACCAGTTTATCAACCAGTTTTGCTACTAGTTGTTCGTCTATAGTGTCTTTTACAAATTAATGTTAAAAATTAATAACTTTTCTATAAGATTTTGTGCTATTGCGATATTCTTTAAAAATATGTACTGATTTTTTTTATCGGAGTCGGAACATTTTCTAAAAGTCCGACTTCGACTCCTTGACCCAAAAATCCTAACCGACTCCGACTCCGACTCCTCGACTCCGCCCTGGTTTTGACAAGTTACTCAAATTTAGTTTTTGATCTTAATAATTTCAATAAATATAATAATTTTAATTTTAATAATTAATTATTTTTTATTAATGATTTAATAAATTATTAATTTAATAAAATAATTATTATAAAAAAAAAATAATTTTAATAATTATACATAATTAAGTTTTTTATACGTGGTTTTATAAGATTTTTCCGCGTCTGAATTGGCAATTGTACATCGGAGTTGGAGTTAATAAAAATATTCTTTTGGATAATAAATCCCATCGGTTATTTAATTTTTTAGAGCTTCTGATAATTATTAATTTTCCTTTTAATGAGTGTGTTCATAACAATATAATACGTAAGCTCGTATTCGAGAGCTGTGAGCTAGATGTCAAGCAGACCCAGCTGTCACCCATCTAACGTAAGGGTTCGTTCATAAATTACGTTACCGATTTTCAACTTTTTACCCCCCCCTCCTCCTCCTTTACTCTTCATAGTGCATTTCAAATCCCCTCCCCTCATAAAGTAACGTAGTATATGAAATAAAAAAATTAATTGATTAAAAAATATTTGAAAATATATATAAAAAATATGATCACCTTGACTAGCTCTTGGTATGTGTGCTATCATGACTAGATAAATTAAAGAAAAAATTTTAAAAATTAATTATTTTCATCGATAAAAACTTTTCCATCTTCAATCCAAGAGTCAATCACTGGAATTGAAGAAGCTGGAGCCTTGGGGACTCTTCGAAATAGAATAAACGTGTATCCTCATTTATTATGCAATGAAATTCGCCTGGTGTTTGAGAGAATACCCGTAAAGGCTGTACCTGTGCAGCACCAAGTTCAGTGTTTTTATGAATATGCTTCCTTAAAATTGATTTATTTAAATACTTTTTATACCTATTTATTTTAAATTAAGTAAAACTCATTTATGAGAATTAATTAATGTTTTTGAAGCGAAATACAAGCCGCAATACAAATATAGGACACAATCTTGAACTGATTTCAGGATTTCAATATTTTCAAGTTTTTTTATTTTTGGTCACGTTACTATATCTGAGACCCCCTCCCCTCCCCTATCGTTACTTATCGTAGTAAATTTAAAACCCCTCACCCCCCTTAATTAGTAACGTAATTTATGAACGACCCCTAATGAAAATTTAAGTCGAAGTTTGACAGCTATGATATTGCAATAGTATTTTAGTTTTCAGAAGAAATGCTGCTATTGTTGATCGAAGTAGTGGTGTCCTGTTAATGTTAATCGTGTTAATACTAATTTTGTAAACGTTATATTTGTTTATATTAGCTAATTAGAGGCTTTATTCAAAACTCATTTTCATTATGTAATGATTAATTTTATTTCCATTTCAATCTAATGTATATTTTTTAAAAATTTGAAAATCATTTCTTGTCTGACTAAATAATCCATGTGTCCAATATAATCCAATATTTAATAAAAACATGCCCTCAGCTATAAGAAATTACTTAAATTTTAGCATAATTATTTTATTTAGTTTCACAACCGCTGATGATACATATTTCATTCCATGAATTTGAACTCGTAGAGATACCGTGTGATAAGTATTCTTATTTTTCAGTCTGTCAAAAATATTTTAACTCAAAAATTTCCAAATTTTTCGCAATGAATTTTTCATATTTTTTTCATATTTTTTCAATTTAATTTTTGTTTCTCTGTTGTTAAATTGTCATTCGCTCCTTAATTTTCTTAATTGTGTACTTATTTTTAAAATATATTTGGTATTTAAAGGAAATTGAATAAATTTAATTATACGAATTAAAGAACACAGCTAATTACACAATTTTTTTTTTTCATTTATTTGAATTTATATTAACTTAAAAAGTTTTTAAGTGTAAAGAATAAAAGAGCAAAGCAAAGAAAATAAAAAACAAGCCCCCACAAACCAAACCCCGTACAAACTCTCGTCATAAAAAATAAAACCTTTATAACTTCATATATTATAGAAATAACACGAGTGGTGTAAAATGCAAGTAGAACGAGTGGAACAAAAGTATTTTAATATCAGCCAATTCGAAGATAACATATTCCTTACTAGTTTTATTTAAAATAACCGCACAAGGATATTAATGATATTAAACATAATATGATAATTTGGATCTTGTAAAAATTTTTATCCTAATTGAGTTTCAAATAGAATATCAAATGAAATACATCAAATGTCAAACATATTTCACCCTATTTATTATTTATCTTTTTCGGTCTCTCCTAAGCACAGAGTTTTTCTAAGGCCACTGGACCTTCAATCTACAATTTGATGCTAAACATGGGTCAAATCTTAAATTCCATTCCATTTTTCGGCAAACCTCCTTAGCCAAGAGTCATAACGAGGTCAGGGTACCACCATTGGAAAAGTATTTTTTCAACCTTCTATTGTAAGCTAAGTATGATTTTATCGAATATTAGGTTTATACTCGGCATACCATGTTTTGTCAAAATTAAGCTATTTTTTTGTATGTCTCCTAAGCCTAGTGTCGTCGACCTTTTCACTAATTTGTCAAGTTAAATTTGGCGGCCTCGGTAGTCGAGTAGGTAGCGCGCTTGACTGCAATCCCAGAGGTCCTTGGTTTGATTCCCGGCCAGGCCATGGTCCTTTGCTTTAAGCCCTTCGCATTTGCAATTATCTATCCTAATTTCTAATCAACTGAAATTGGAAATTAATCATTATTTCTGACTCGAAGGTGTAGTTAATGGTAGAGAAGTTTGTGGATGAGATTGCCTTATAACTTAAATTGACTGAGGTAAAGGCATAACACTTGCCTCTGATTCAAATTCACATGTTTATTTGGCTTTCCACCACGCTTAGAATATCCTACACATGTTTCATTTAATTAACCTTTCCTTACCACTAATCTATCACCCCATTTTGAATCAGATAGAATAGGTATTCGACCCGAAATCCTTGGTTCAAAACTAAAAAAAAAACTTACAAATCGATGGAAGGAATAAAAACAGTTATTGTTCTCTAAACCAGTTTCTTTGCAGAATATGTTACCTTACATAAATTTAAATTCAGTTATAATGCCTCCCGTTTCACAAACTAAATTTCAACTGTAACCTTGATAAATCAAATCTATAAACTTATTCCTTAACACCTCATTCGTTTAACTCTCTTAAATTGTCTCGAAGGTAAGAAGAAATGAATTCTTTCACACTTTGTGACAAAATCGACTAAAATGTCTTTAAATAGTCATAAGAAGTGAGAATTTAACTATTAAATATAATTTAATAAGAATTTAATTTAGAGAATTAAAATATAATTCAAATATTTTTATATATTAAATAAAAAAGAATTGTTTATGTATCAAAAGGTTCTCGAAGAATTATTTAAATTTCAAGTTATTTAAATTTTAATATTTTGTGTAATTAAATGTCGTCTTAATTGGCCTATTTTTTTAACCATTAAACCAAGGATTTCAGATGCTATACCTTTTCAGTCTAATCTACCTTTATTTGGAATTAAGTGAGGGATTTGTTGTAAGGATAAGACATTCGAGTGAAATATGTAAAATATGTTCTAAGCGTAGCAATGTGAAGAAATATGTGAATTAAAATCTAAAGTTTTATGTCTTAAACTCAGAAAATTTCGTTATTCCACGCAATCCCATTCACAAACTTCTCTACCACCAATTACAACTTTTGTGTCGAAAATATTGATGAATTTTCAATTTAAGTTGATCAGAATGGAATTTAAGTAATTATGCAATTTCTTAATGATTTCTAAAAATTCGTTATATGATCGTATCAGTGGATACTTGTTGTGCCTCTAGTTCTTAAAACTCATGAGAACAAAGTAAAGTTTTCATGCAAAATGTAATTTGTTTGAAATTTAAATATGTTTTCAGCTGTTTTTTAATAAATATTCATTAAAAGAAAAATCAAATGATGTCTTTAAGAAGTGATAAAAACATTTAATTCTCTTCATTTAAGAGTTTTTCGCTATATATAGAAACCAGTTTTTCAAAAATTTGGAGTTACAAATGGCTTACACTAGAGTGACCATATGACAGTACCCATGAGACTTCCAAGTGATAAAAAGGGTTAATAGGATATCAAAAAGTAAACTGTGCCACAACCCTGACGTTTAGCTAACACGGTTTCAGTCTATGGTAATATACCACAAAGAGTCTGGCAGATACGAGTCATTGAAGGTGAATTTCTTGATTTTGTTTGGTGGGTTGAGGTGAATGGAAAAACTTGAAGATAGGTTTGTGTAGAAAGTAAAATAATATCGATGACAAGAACCTTTCTCTTCATACAAAGCTTTGATGAACGAAATACAGAGCTCGCATTAAACAGAGTTGTTTTATTAACGCACAGCTAAGTATACCGTAGAGCAGTATTACTGTATCAATAATTACTGCGTGGGTTTTAAAATTCGTAAACATCACAATTTGACATATATACAGTGAGCATCAAAAGAAAGTGTACACCATATGTTTTAATTATTTTGACTTTTTTTCAATATTTTAAAAGCAATTATATAAAAAATTTTAATATTTTTGGAATTAAATTTTTATTCTTTTAAAATATATACTAACTAACAATATAAATTATTTTACAACAAATTTTCACATAGTTCAAAAGCGAAAAATACTCCATTTTCTTCGAGTCAAAACAAAGTGTACACTTAAAGTTGAAAATAAGAAAAAAAAAAAATAACTTCAGTCCAATTATTAATATTTTTTTGTTTTCCTCGTGCTGAAATGACAGCTTTGAATCGTCTTGGCATTGATTCCACAAATTTCGGTGTTAAGTTTGATGAAATTTTGTGCCATTCTTCAAGTTAAACGGCTTTAAGCGAGTCCTTGCTGGATATCGTCCTCTTTCTAATTCGTCTTTCCAGATGTTCCCACAAATATTCTATCGGGTTAAGGTCCGGTGATTGTGGTGGGTGATCCAGATGCTTAGGAGTTTTGCTGAGCAACCATTCCTTCATTTCCTTGGCTGTATGTTTCGGATCGTTTACCTGCTGAAACATCTACAAGCTATACAGTCCTAATTTGTTAACACTGGCCGGCAACTGTTTATTTAAAATATTAAAATAATCGAATTTATTCATTGTCAATAAACGTTTAATTTCCTAATCCGTTTGCCGTCTTACACTCGCACACTATCACCGAGCCCCCACCATGCTTTATTGTAGAAGTAATATTTTGCTCCTTGACCTTCTGAGTTTTATTTCTCCATATTTTTTGTAGATTTTTTCTTTCCAAAAATTTCTAATACCCTTTCGTCACTGAAACTATGTTTTTCCAAAATTAAGTTTAATTATTTTCATACTTTTTAAAAAAATCCATGCGTAGCCTTTGATTTTTTCTGATATAAACGGCTTTTTTCGAGGGACTCTTCCAAATAGACCATTTGCATTTAATGCACGTCTTATTGTACTGGCACTAACGTTCGTTCCTGATGATACGAAAAGATCATCCGCTATTTTCATTGCGCTTGTAGTTGGATATTTTCACACTATTCTGAATACTGATTGTTTTGCGGTTTCACAGAGTTGTTTTGGTCTGCCAGCACATGGTCGATTTTCTAGTGCTCCAAATTTTTTTTTATTTGTCAATGATTTTCTTGATGGTATTATGATCTCTTTCAAAAATTGAAGCTATTTCGCGAAGTGATTTTTCTGCTTTATGGAATTTCATGATTAATTCCCTTGATTCAATAGAAGTTTAACTACGCATTTTAAAAAAGTTTTCTTACAACTTACTTCCTCACTTTACCAAAGGCGAATGATGCAGAAACATTAACTAACATCATAATTAACCAATTTGAGAGAGATACCGTTACATTTGCTTAAAATATTTGAAATTGCTATGCTTACTATGCAGGTGTACACTTTGAAGACTTATATGTGGTATAACTCGTGTACAAAAAAGTGTACACTTTGTTTTGACGCTCACTGTATGTTTTTTTGTTTTTAAAAAAGGCACGGTAATTCAACACTTGCTTTAAGATAAATGTGGATCTTTAACAAAAAGATGCCCTGATGCTCATATGTCCTCAAATGTGAAATGTGGTTTTAAATGATGCTGGTAAAACGATTGCATAGTGGTAATAATAGCTGGGGGAGACTAGTACAAGAATATTTGCTTTATTTCGACATAAATGTGTTTGTGTGGTACAGAAAAATATCTCGCTTTCATTCAAAATGACTTGTTTTTGATTTATATCGAATTTTATTATTGTGTCGTTTTCTTGACGCCGCATACTACATGGTTCAATTTTCCATGCGACTTCGTGACTGTTGCATTGGAATTTACGCGAATTTATTATTTTATGGCTTGAATGTTTGTCTGTCTGAATGGATGCGTGCGTACGTGGGCTATGCATTGCGTCAGAGACAGTGAGCGAGAACGAGTAAATGGAAGTGCTTCTGAATATTGTAGATAAGCTCTTTACACTCATGTCAATGTGGCACCAACAAATTTTGACAGATGATAAGCTTGAAATTATGCAAGAATATTACGAATGTTTTTCTAAATTTACCTACGGCCTAACAATGTTAACTCGGCAATTATGCGCTTTGAATTCACAATAATATGAAGAGTTTGTGGTAATGTGAAGCGTTGGCTTAAGCAAAATATGAGAAAAGATCCTGAGCAGAGGCAATAATTTTAATTCCTAGAAAAGTCACAAACAGTTTTGATGTCTGAGGATTTATCTGAATTTTCAATTCAGGGGAATGTTGGGAAAAAAGAAATTGTTAAATATTTTAATATTATCTTAACTTTGGGATGAACTTTAATCTGGTATTGTCTATACCAAAAAGATGAGGTTGAATGGTGATAAATGCGTTTAGAAAAGTAAGCTATCTAGGGTTTAGTGTAGTGGAATCTGGCATACCCACTATACTAATATTTCATAATACATTAATTGCTTAACCCAGTAAATTTGAATTTTTCGAGCACTTTGCTTTAAAAATCAAGTGTTTTGACATATAAAATTTTCCCGCCAGATTTTTGGGCATCTGGAGTTACGGGCATTATACGGGGTATGGTGGGTTCTTTGACTAAGGAATAAGCAACATTTTAAAGATATATCTTAAGTTGATAAGGTTTTTTTTTGTGCAAGTCGCCTGGAGTGACCGGGCAAACATAAAAATAAGGTTTAGGTGTCAAATTAAAGGGGATGCCATATAGATGTACCAACTAAAGAGTTTAATAATACCGGTAAATTTTCAAATTGGTAGCTACAATAACTACTCAAAAAATCTATTCAAGCATGTACTTCATGAAAATTTTCTAAAAGTACTTTGATTTTGATAAGTACCAATATAAATTATTATAGGTGAATCGGATATTTAAAAGTTATTTGCAGGGCGATCTCAAGAAGAGTGGCGGAAACGGTTAGGCAAGTCAAAGAAATATTTGATAGAAATAAAAACAAAGAAAAACAAAACCGACTTTAAAATCACTACAAAGTAAAAATAATTTTAAATAACTTTTCCCATTAAGAGATGGCAGATAGAGATGGATATACTGGGAAGAAATGTTGGGAATGAGAAAATATTTTCTTAAAATTATATTAAAGGACAATGCAACAAGCGTAACAACTCCTTCAGTTGGGACCAGAAAACAAGTTGTTTGCATTCAAATGGCGTTTTGAATGTATCCTCAACATACGAGCACCGAATGTGCCTTCTGCATTAAAATTAATGCGCGAATACATGCACCAATCGCTGAGGATGCGAATACCATAGAGTACGAGTGGTCGCGATTACAAATGTCTGCGAATCAAGAATACCCAACGAAACGAGACAAGAGCAACATTCGCCAGAAGCAAGGAAAATTCATGCTTTTATGTCCATTCGCACCAAGAAAAAATGTTAACCGCAGTCTGCAGTGTTGATTTTTTTGAATACGAAAAAATCTCATGTGAAAAAAACGATTTGTGCCGTACACGCATGGCTATGGGATGACAAGCACTGTTATAAACAATAGGAAAAAATATATTTTGGAGTTGCCGCAAGCCATGGTATAATAATATAAGGTAGCATTGACAATTGCTTATTTTCTCTTCTACAAGAAAACATCTCCTGTCAAAAACAACTGTTTGTGCAAATGTATCAGCAGCTGCTGAAGTTGTTGTTTTTTTTCACTTCTACGTTTTCAACATGGTATAATAATACAAGGTAGCATTGACAACTGCTTATTTTCTCTTCTGCAAGAAAACATCTCCTGTCAAAAACAGCTTTTTGTGGAAATACATCAGAAGCTGCTGTGGTTGTTGTTTTTTTCACTTCAACGTTTTCAACATTGCTTGTGTTTTCAATGGCGGATTGTGAGCGCTCTCTTTTTGAGTATATTTTTTGACAGGAGATGTTTTCCCAATCAACTGTCAATGCTACCTTGTATAATTGTACCATGGCCGCAAGCCTTTTGCAATGTTTTTTAGATTACGCAGTACAATAGCAAACAAAAAAATGCCCATCTCTTCTAACACTCATTCTCAAAGTAACGGGAGATTTGTTACTTTGAGAATGAGTTTGTTGGAAAGAACGAAAGCAAAAAAAAACTAGTAAGAAATGATCTTCGACTGGGTCGAAGCAAAAATACCCCCACGTCCGAACCAAAGTATATTCAAAGTCTTATAGCTGAATTACAATACTGCGTTAGGTCGGTCGGCCTTTGACCGTACTTTGGTCTCCGTTGTAAAAACTTTACGATATAAGCTGTCAAAACGGACGACCTCAAACTTTGCAAAACTAAATGTTGCGTTGACAGATCGTGCGTCTGTCATTTTGGTGATGCCAATAAAAGCAGCTATACTAAAAATTCCACAAAACGTCCCTTTTTCCGAAATCATGCAATTATAATTGTAATCAATGAAAAATTAAAAGATAGTGTCATAATAGCGTTCAATAGCGTTAAAAATCTTTTTTAAATGCTTTATAAATGAGATAATTTTAAAAATGGAGGAAACCTTCAATAAACCCTCGATAAAGCATTTTTAAATTTTATTTTGTTTTCATCTGAGCACAAATTATGTCAAAAATACATCAAATTGTTTCATAATATATAAAAAAAAAACAGAAAATGTAAAAAAAAAATTATTGAAAATGTTTGTTTATAAATGAGAGGATTTTTAAAAATGGCTGAACATCCAATAAATCCAATAAACCCCTCATAAAGCATTTTTAAAATTATTTGCTCTCATTTGAGGACAAATATTGTGAAAAATAATTAAAAATACTTCAAAAATTTGGATAATATGTCAAAAAATTCAAAATTATAAAAAAATTCAAAAGAAAAACAAAATAAAAACAAGAAAATTGGTCAAAACATTTCAAAATATTTACAAAACAAGATAATAAAATGACGATGTTTTCAGTGCAGAGAGTAGCTTCGAAAAAACAACGATTTTTTTCTTCAAAATTAACCTTTATTACTATGGATTAAAGACAATATATTATTAAAGCTTGGAAATTAATCTTTCATTTGGTGTATAAAATTTAAGATTTACTTGAACTTTTATCGTGTTTTTCTATGATATAATGATTGCCCTTGTACGAAATGCTCTAAAAAATAGGGTAGATAACGATTTCTGGAACGCCACGATTCGACAGTGCATTTCAGAAGTTCTCTTCATAAAAATAAGAATGGCTGAAGGTTTTCTAGTAGATGGACATTACCAAGTGGCAGCTCCATACCAAGTTTCATTATTATGTGGCATTTAACTCCAAAGCTATTTGATACCATAAGTTTGACTTATATGGGCGGTGCCATGCCCCCTTGTCCAATGCTCACTCAATTTTTCCAGTCAAAGGACAAGACTAAATAGTACATTCTTACCGAGTTTCATTGATGTGTGACTAATAGTTCGACAGTTATACCCACAATTTGGGAAGCCGAAAAAGTGCCACACCCTTTTCCCAACGCCCATAAAATTTTGCCAGTGGAACGGCACATGTAAATCGAGGCCGAACACCTAATTCCAATGTTGTGCGACCTATAATTCCAAAGTTATTCAATATTGCAGATTCGAGCTGCCACGCCCCCTTGTACAATGCTCGCTGAATCACTTGTAATTAGTGAGTACTTGGGTACAACTTTACAAAAACAAAGTGAACGGCATTTGCCAATCTACCTTACCACAACATTCCTTTGTGTGTTATACTATTCAAACAATGATATTAAGGGTATTCGTCCTCAACCAACCTCATTAAAATATCTAATTGACCAATATATAAGTTTGCCATTTTGCATGAATACCCTTATAATATTATTTATAATATACTAAAAAATGCATAAATTTTAATATGAAATACAATTGAATAATATTAATATCATGCTAAATTCATCAAAATCATTTTTATACTACTTAAGCAGCATGTTAATTTAAAAAAATTTGATCAATTTAAAAAAAACTCGCATCAAAATATAAATTCCCACGATAATCCTATGAAAATCTGAGTTTTCCATCGGAATCCAAGAATACCCACATTTTAGCATTGCTCAACGAAAATGCAACCCAGCGTTAATATGGAATGTCAAAAGCACGACCTAGCTTGAGCATGTCGCTACTCATAGCGTTGATCGTACGTCACCCCCTCAAATTCATATTTACGGGATGAGGTCGACGCAATGCATGAGGTCATATTTTGTGTTGCTTCATAAGAACCCATTGTTTCTAGTCGAGCTGTCAAAGGCCGACCGACCTAACGCAGTATTGTAATTCAGCCATTAAGCAGTCAAAAAAATGTTTATTTGTAAAAACATTTTCGTCATAGTTTTAAGAGAAAATATTCACTTTTGTTTTTTGATAAAGTCACTTTGTATGGGAGGTGGGTGTGGTTTTCACTCGATTTGGTTGAATTTCATACACAAAGTACAAGTTATATATCAAAGTTGATATGCAAAATTTCAAGTCCATATATTAAGTTTTGGAGAGTTTAAAGAAATTTTAGATTTTTGGTAAAGTCACTTTGTATGGGAGGTAGGCGTGGTTTCCACCTGATTTGGTTGAATTTCATACTCAGAGTGTATATTATATATCAAAGCTCATACGCAAAATTTCAATTTCATATATTAATTTTTGTGGAATTCTAAGAGATTTTACCGTTTTGATAAAGTCACTTTGTATGGGAGGTAGGCGTGGTTATGATCCGATTTGGCTCATTTTCGAACTTTATTTTTTAAATAAAAGCTTAAATATCGAGTTTCGTGATGATGGCTTGAAAATTACGGCTGTAATCGTGACGACAGACGGACAGACAGACGGACATGGCTAAATCAACTCGGGTGGTGATGCTGATCAATAATATATATACTTTTCTATACCTACCACGCCTCCTTATGGGCGTTACAAACGGAGTGACAAAATTAATTTAAATTCAAATTAAAAATTCATGCAGCAACAGACACTCGAGTGTTTAGCGAAGCATCTGAATGTCTGCATTGTCTGGATGGTGCCTTTGTATGTATTCGCAATCGTTACAAACTGCTTAGCACCAACCCAGCTAGCATTTTCAATCGTAGACGACTCTTCTGCGATAGGACCGGGCGATTAAATAAATCGTCGACGATGTCGTATCCGATCGCGCAAGTTCAGTACAACGGGAGAAACTGTGTCAAGCCGGCGACTCTTCCATTTGAGTCGTCTACGATGCGCAGAAAAGAATCGTGTAAGGTGGTTTTATTCCTACTTCAAACGATCCATCAATCAATCGCCTAAATGAGTCGTCTACGATGCGCCGAAAAGAATCGCTGAAGAGTCTTCAAACTATCGCCAAGACGGTCTTTAATTGACCCTAAATGCTACAAATAAAAAGGATTGTTCTGTATTGTTCATTTTTTTTTATTTAATATAAAATTAATTCAATTATTTAAAAAAAAAAAAAATCAGTTTGATTAGAAAAAAATACATATAAAAAAAAAACAAATTATTTAGGAGCCAAATCCCCCTTCTTTGTTCCATCATCCTTCTTGGTCCGATCACCTTTCCTGAGCCGGTTACCAGATGAACAAAATGTTGTCGCAGCACTTCGTTAATTCTTGCAGCGTCAGTTTTAAATTTTAATTGACAAACATCTTAAAAAAGAAAAGCAAATTAGGAAAATGTAAGAGCATGAAATAAAAAGTACTTAATTGCTATAATTCTCGAAATACTAAATTCCTGGATGCTGGGCTTATTATTTGTTCCAAGCCATCTCTCGAAACCAGCCTCGGCACGTATTCACTACTTAACAACTGAGTTGAAATGAAGCAAAAATCAGTTGTTGAAAAAAAAGCAAAAACAAATTGTTCTTTGTAAACTTTTCTAAAAATAACTGTTTAATTCGCCAAACGATCGCGAAAAGCGTAAGCGGCGACTTTAAAAGAACACAAAATAGATTCGCAAAAACATAATTTACAAGCGTAAAATCTGATTGTGGTGAAAAATCAAAACGATCGTCAAAACGATTAAACGACGATTGTAGAGTAACAAAAAAAGAAAAACATACATCAGTCAATTATCAAAATGAGTCACATAAATACCATTCTCAAGAGTCTTATGCGAGTTTTGGCAACCAGCACTCTTTAAATGCTCGCCAAGATGCGTGAACGACGATTCACTACTCCAAAAATCGTCATAACGACTCGCAATAGCATCATTTGGAAGAGCAAAATAAAATTCTAATTTAACAATCGTCTGGACGATTAAAAAAAGAATCGCGAAATGATCGCGCTCGTCATACAATCTTCTAAATGCTAGCTGGGAATCGTTGTTTACGAACTCGAGCTGTATGCGTGCATTAATTTTTGTGTACGATTGTGGCTGACGACGATTGTTATTGGAGTTGCAAAAAATTACGATTCGGCTTGTGCAAATCTCTGGTTGGAACCATACTTTGACCGAACATTTTTTTTTTCAGAACCTAACAAAATTGTAAGAAATTGAAAAAGTATAGAAAAGTAAAAAATCTAAGTTTAAAAAAAAAAAAAAAAATAAATAACTGGCCATTTCAGCCCTTGAAAGGACTTTGACCTAGCTTCTTATGATCAATTGTGTTGTGCGTGTTTATTCAGTTTGTACACAATTGACCGAGAACCGGACCTACATGTTTAACGCCAACTCCGAACGGCGATGAACGAAATGTTCTTGTTCTCAAGAAGCTTTACATGGCATTTTGATTACTCTCTGGTGGATCTCCAGGTTCTTTGACATAGCGGCCACGCACTTTAACCAACTACGCCACGGACGCCACAATGGTATGTACTATTGGTACATTGTAAAATGGGTACTATTGGTATGACGAGAAGGATTTGGCTGTAATATTGTAGATATGAAACAGTAAGTGCGTATGATGAGTATCTAATGATGAGTTTAGTACAGCGCAGGGCGCTTCATAGCTCACTGAGCTCTCTGTGAGTGTAACTTTTCACATGTACATAAAGCTCACAACAGAAGAGAATATAATTCATTCGTTCGCTGACGGTGATGCTGTGAAGACCAATGTCGTTTTGCGCTGCAAATTATATGTACACTCGTGAAAAATCATCTTATTTTAGATACATAATACTTATGCACATATTTTTTTAGTTTGTAGAATTTTATATTCGTATACATTAAGGTTTCATATAATTAATACATATAAGCTATTAAGACTTTTTGTATTATTCATTCACATTCCTTATTTATTTTTCAATACTTAATTTTTTGATTACTTGCTTACTTATTTTATTTAATTTCTTACTATTTTCTTACATATTTTTTTTTTATTAATTTTAATTATTCATATATACTAAGACTTTCTAATATTAAAATAATTATTCGTATATATTTAGGTTTCATATAATTCATTCATATTATCTATTAAGATTCTTTACATTTTTCATTCATGTTACTTGTATTAATTAATTTTATAGAAGAAATAACGAACAATACAATGACTAAAAATAAAAACATAAAATAAAAAAGAAAAACTTACTTATCTAGATAATTGTGACAACTATTTCGCTCAGTGTGCTCAATTCGAGAGAGCACCAACACTAACAAGACAAAATAAAATGTGACTGTGTTAGAATGCCCAGCCCTGGTTTAGTATGATCGATATAGTATGATGGGTAAATATAATTGTTATGGTAAGATAGCTATGGCATGATGATTGCCACCGTTTAATTTGTTAATCTTTCTCCTTATATTTGAAATTGAGTGAAATATAATCTTAATATATAAAAACGTCGCTATGTCTCACCATCAGAGCTGAACCGCTGAAGCCATACACCTTGTATTCACACCATATGTTCATGTAGTGCTCCAAATTGTTTTTGTTTGCGTTAGACCTCCTAGGTAGGTGGCGCTGGTGTTGTAATCTGTACAAAAATACAGGTTTCTCTTAATAAATACCGGAAAATATATAAATTTTCAATAGAAGATATTGTATTTGTAAAAATAATGTATAATCAAATCAATAACATTGAAATAAAGCCCCGAGTAACATTTTGAATTATTAATTTATAAAATGGGAATTTTTTGGACTCTCTCTTACAGAGCGATTTATTTAACCTCTTGAAGATTTTCAAGATTTTTGGGCGTAAGTTTAACGTTGTAACCACACACGCATATTTCCTATTTTGGACTAATTTAAATATTTTTCCAGACTCTGAACAGTGAAATCTTAAATTTAAAAATTCTAAATGTTCCACCTGTTCAGTTTTGTATTCTATAAAGCGCCTTTCGCGAAAGCCTAATCCTTTATTACTCTTATAAAAGATTCCTCCACACTGCAAATGTATTGCATACTAAACAGCTTTGAGAGTTTTAACCTTTATTTAGAATTTTTTCCTTTTCTTTAAACGTATGTGTATGTACATTCATCGCGCAATCCTTCTTTTTCCACAAATACCGCACTGCTTTTGAAATATTCGTGTATTATTAAAAAGTTTTGCTTTTAAAAATTTTTCCATTTCATAATCCTTTCTTCTTCTAACTTAAAACATAGAATAACTAGATTTTTTCTAACCCATTGAGTGCAATATTCAAATAACTGAGGACTACACCACGTTAACACCAACGCAGCCATCAAGGCCATAAAACTTTTGGCGTTACCATTTCATCAATTGAGCTAACTTTTTAGCCACAATTTGCGCAATTTTCTTGGTTTGCTTATGAAAAAGTTGAATTAAAGAAAATGGGGTAAAAGAAAAATCAAGGATCAAAACAAAAATAAAGAGCGCGTTAGCAGGATTAAATACAAAACTTTTGAAAATGTTCAGATATTAAGTTCTACGTCATGTTTTTATGCAGCTGATTTTAGGGAATGAGGAAAAGGTAGAGAAAAAAAAAAAAGAAAAACCTTATTAAGCCCACACATACACGCAAACACTGAAAGGAGTAACAGCATAGTTTGTGTGCCATATACTAGGGTACCCCAGAGGCACTCTCTCAACTGAAAGGAAGCCGTGGCATACATGTTTTTACTTTCACTTCTTCATTAAAGGCGGCAGTAATGAAGAACGTTGAGTCAAGAAGGGTGGAGCCAAGGCAACACTATTTGGGACTTTTTCCACGTTTTGTTTTTAGTTTTTTTTTTTTTTTTTTTTCGTTTTTGCTTATGTTGCACATTTGCTGCTAATTATGTAACTACTTTTGAGGAAAGTTTCCACTAATCTGCTACTTTTGTGTATCCTCGCACAGAGCTAATGAAATTTTTGTGTTGATTTGAAGAACCACATTGAGCAAAAACAAAATGGTGCCAGAGGTTGAGTGGTAAACATGAGAACTGGTGGATTTGGCTTGGTATGAAAAGTAGCAAAAGCAGTTTTTAATAGAAGCTTATATGGAGCAAATCCGGAAAAATGTGCTCGAAACATGGGTGCAGAGAATGAAAATTAGAAATTGAAAAAAACAAAAAAAAAAAACAAAAATTAAACAACAGTTTTTTAAAAACGAAAACTTGCTTCAATCTTTTACTTAGCCTTCGTCTTAATAACTTCGTTGCGAGATTGCATGTAATGGACAGTAAGTTGCTTACTTTCGAGACAATTAAAACAAAAATCTTTAATTTGAAGCGGCATTTTCTGTACTATTTTCATTTTATTAAATTGAAGATAAATCCAGTTTTGTGTTTGTATTTATGTTTAATCCAACCAATATTCCAAGCTTAACTCCGCCAACTCAACGGATATAGTGTTGTTTTTCCGTTATGATGTTTCCGTTTAAAAGTTTTGCCGTTTCTGTTTAGTTTCCTCCACTAAAAGGTATCCAACAATAACAATCCACAACTTTAACTTAATTTTCCGTGCCATAACGGTGTCGAATACGGTTACCATTCCGGCGGGATTGTTGCAATTATGTCTATATATGAGCCTATGTGTGTGTTGTGTGTGTGTGTGTGAGCATGTATGAGTTAGCGAGAGTGTGTTGGCATAACATTTTTAATTAAAATTTCATTTTATTCCACACATTTTCTGTCACGAGTGTTGCAGGTACAATAATTGTAACCACTCGTGCATATGTACGAATATGTATTTATGGGAATGCGTGCGCTTTTTTGAGTGTGTATGAGTGTAGTATGTGTGTGCGTGAATATAAAAGTTTGTGTAGAAATTCTATAGTACACCATAAAAAGGCGTATTTGTGGTAAACTTTGGTCGTGTTGCTGCTAATTTTAACATTTCAAGTTGCTGCAGCTGATGTGTTAAAAATTAGTGTTGGTGAATTGCAATAACTTAAATTTGTAAATAAAAAAAAAATTTTGCCAATATAATAGTCTTGTTTGGACTCAATTATCAAATCCTTATCGATATCCTTCTTAATCTTATCCCTATTCTTATCGCTATCCTTATCCATATCCTTTTACTTATCCTTTTACTTATTTTTATCCTTTTCCTTATCCTTATCCTCATCGTTTTCCTTATCCTTATCCTTATCCTTATCCTTATCCTTATCCTTAGCCTTATCCTTAGCGTTGTCTTTATCCCTTATCCATATCCTTATCCTTATCCTTATTCTTATCCTTATCCTTATCCTTATCCTTATCCTTATCCTTATCCTTATCCTTATCCTTATCCTTATCCTTATCCTTATCCTTATCCTTATCCTTATCCTTATCCTTATCCTTATCCTTATCCTTATCCTTATCCTTATCCTTATCCTTATCCTTATCCTTATCCTTATACTAATCCTTATCCTTATCCTTATCCTTATCCTTATCCTTATCCTTATCCTTATCCTTATCCTTATCCTTATCCTTATCCTTATCCTAATCCTTATCCTTATCCTTATCCTTATCCTTATCCTTATCCTTATCCTTATCCTTATCCTTATCCTTATCCTTATCCTTATCCTTATCCTTATCCTTATCCTTATCCTTATCCTTATCCTTATCCTTATCCTTATCCTTATCCTTATCCTTATCCTTATCCTTATCCTTATCCTTATCCTTATCCTTATCCTTATCCTTATCCTTATCCTTATCCTTATCCTTATCCTTATCCTTATCCTTATCCTTATCCTTATCCTTATCCTTATCCTTATCCTTATCCTTATCCTTATCCTTATCCTTATCCTTATCGTTGTCTTTATCCCTTATCCTTATCCTTATTCTTATCCTTATCCTTATCCTTATCCTTATCCTTATCCTTATCCTTATCCTTATCCTTATCCTTATCCTTATCCTTATCCTTATCCTAATCCTTATCCTTATCCTTATCCTTATCCTAATCCTTATCCTTATCCTTATCCTTATCCTTATCCTTATCCTTATCCTTATCCTTATCCTTATCCTTATCCTTATCCTTATCCTTATCCTTATCCTTATCCTTATCCTTATCCTTATCCTTATCCTTATCCTTATCCTTATCCTTATCCTTATCCTTATCCTTATCCTTATCCTTATCCTTATCCTTATCCTTATCCTTATCCTTATCCTTATCCTTATCCTTATCCTTATCCTTATCCTTATCCTTATCCTTATCCTTATCCTTATCCTTATCCTTATCCTTATCCTTATCCTTATCCTTATCCTTATCCTTATCCTTATCCTTATCCTTATCCTTATCCTTATCCTTATCCTTATCCTTATCCTTATCGTTGTCTTTATCCCTTATCCTTATCCTTATCCTTATTCTTATCCTTATCCTTATCCTTATCCTTATCCTTATCCTTATCCTTATCCTTATCCTAATCCTTATCCTTATCCTTATCCTTATCCTAATCCTTATCCTTATCCTTATCCTTATCCTTATCCTTATCCTTATCCTTATCCTTATCCTTATCCTTATCCTTATCCTTATCCTTATCCTTATCCTTATCCTTATCCTAATCCTTATCCTTATCCTTATCCTTATCCTTATCCTTATCCTTATCCTAATCCTTATCCTTATCCTTATCCTTATCCTTATCCTTATCCTTATCCTTATCCTTATCCTTATCCTTATCCTTATCCTTATCCTTATCCTTATCCTTATCCTTATCCTTATCCTTATCCTTATCCTTATCCTTATCCTTATCCTTATCCTTATCCTTATCCTTATCCTTATCCTTATCCTTATCCTTATCCTTATCCTTATCCTTATCCTTATCCTTATCCTTATCCTTATCCTTATCCTTATCCTTATCCTTATCCTTATCCTTATCCTTATCCTTATCCTTATCCTTATCCTTATCCTTATCCTTATTCTTATCCTTATCCTTATCCTAATCCTTACTTATCCTTATCCTTATCCTTATCCTTATCCTTATCCTTATCCTTATCTTTATCCTTATTCTTATCCTTATCCTTATCCTTATCCTTATCCTTATCCTTATCCTTATCCTTATCCTTATCCTTATCCTTATCCTTATCCTTATCCTTATCCTTATCCTTATCCTTATCCTTATCCTTATCCTTATCCTTATCCTTATCCTTATCCTTATCCTTATCCTTATCCTTATCCTTATTCTTATCTTTATCCTTATCCTTATCCTTACTTATCCTTATTCTTACTTATCCTTATCCTTATCCTTATCCTTATCCTTATCGTTATCCTTATCCTTATCCTTATCCTTATCCTTATCCTTATCCTTATCCTTATCCTTATCCTTATCCTTATCCTTACCCTTATCCTTATCCTTATCCTTATCCTTATCCTTATCCTTATCCTTATCCTTATCCTTATCCTTATCCTTATCCTTATCCTTATCCTTATCCTTATCCTTATCCTTATCCTTATCCTTATCCTTATCCTTATCCTTATCCTTATCCTTATCCTTATCCTTATCCTTATCCTTATCCTTATCCTTATCCTTATCCTTATCCTTATCCTTATCCTTATCCTTATCCAGTAATGTGTTGATATGAATTTCTTTGTAGCGTTTTACTTTGCATATTCGACTTATTTTCGAGGACAGGATTTTTATTCCGTATCGATTTAAATGATTTGCACCTTCTCCTGCGTTGAGGTGTGTCAGGCTCATTACTGTGAACAATTTTTTTCGAAAGATTTTCTAGATGAGTACTGTACTTCTTTCCCTTAGTATGAACAAAGCCAAAATAATACCGTTTCTGGTGTTTAACGTGCACTTTTGGTCGTGTAGGCGTATCATTTCCATTTTTGGAAACAATTTTTGTCGTAACTCGATAATAATGCTCATTCCAAGTTTCATCCTCATAGTGCAGATAGAACTTTTTACCAATTTTATTTTGATTTTGGGTAGCTTTTGGATAATACCGGTTTCGTCTGTTGATTTTGTCCATCGTATTTTATAGAAATTACTTCCTTTTTTGTGACGCTCTCTATACAACTTTGTGACGGAAGTGGCTGAGTGCGTTAAGAACTTCGAGACCAGGTTCGAATCCCAGCTGACACAGACATTATATTTTTATTGAAATTAATTTTTCTTATGCAGACAATGGCAAATCTCAAAGAATAAATGATGCCATGTAAGGTTTCTTGAGAACCTGCCTATTAGCCATTCGGAGTCGGTAAAAAACTAGTAGGCCCAGTTCTCGGCCATTTGTGTATAAAACGTTTAATAATACGAACAACAAAATATGATCTATGAAACTTTTGCAAACATTCCCGCCACTCCCACCAAAAATGATTCATAAACGAGTGCCAAAAACGCTTTCTCCCGCATATGAAGTGACGTCAACAAAATAATAAAACCTTCAAAAGTTCAAAAGAAACAAAAAAAAAAACACCAGGTGCCTCATTGGACACACGAGAGCGAAGCATTTTCGCTATTTCATAGATTTGATAATTTAATGGCTGGTTTGTTTTTAAAATAATTTTTAAATTTAAAATTATAAAATAAAACACACGTTATTCTTCACACCAGTAAATTTTATTGTCATTTCATTATTACTTTTTTTCTGCCACTTAGAAAAATCATTTGTCTACGTATTTGCGTTTGCGTTTGCGCTATGCAAAAACAAAAACAAAACCATATACCGACAACAACGCAAACAAAAACACTTACTTAACGATCGTGTAGTAAGTAGAAGCAACCTTTTTGTTTTTTGTTTTGCTACTCTTTTTGTTTGTATAGCCAATACACAACCCTGTTAATATATATTGTAGGATATGAAGGATAGATAGCCAATATACAAACCTTGTAATAGATTATTGTGATCTGCTGCAACATAGCTTTAGTAAATACTTAATATTGAATCAGCGATATTTCACAAGGTCTTATGTCTTATGGCTTGTTGGTTAAAGCATTGAACTATCAATCGAGGGGATATAAGTTCAATTCCGACGGCGCACAAGAAATTATTTTTAACTTAACATTTTCTAAATGCAATAGACGCAAGCAGAAAGCAACATCAATTCTACTGTTTTTGTTTGTATAGCCAATACACAATCCCTTTTCTATACTATTATAGAAAAGGCTTATCACGTATTTTCGTGTACGCTAAACTAAAGAACTACTGAACCGATTTCAATAATTCTTTTACTATTTCAAAGCGTCATTCTTAACTTAAGCTATTGCATACTTTATTTTTTAAAACCTAGCCTAAAAAGTAATTAAAATTTGAGATTAAATACCATCTAAAAAACTTCATAGAAAATTATTCATAAACGCTGCATTAAGCAGTACAAAGCTTTTTCTTCTTTTCCATTGTGTGTTTAAAAGCTCTTTTTGATTACGCCTTGCTTATAAGCATGATCGAAAAAATGAGCTAATGAAGCAACAATAATGTTATTTGTAATATAGACAGAATATATTTCCTTTTTAATGAAATTCCCTACAGTAAAATGCTAAAAAAATTAAATATTGTAACATTATGTAAATAAATATAATTCAGTGTCTATGACGTAGTACTCTAGCAAAATAAGCGATACTTCGTCTTTATACGAAAACAAGAACGAGGAAATGAGACAAATGCTGTTGCTGTTTTCGACTCAGACTCAGTGGACTCAGTGCTGCCAAACAGTAGCAGCGGTGCTGCCATCTCTTATCAAGTAGCTGATAAAAAGTTTTAATTAGCAGTGTTGCTAAGCTTACATTCCAATGGTTGAAGTTTTGATAAAACACTATCCAGATCCATTTTTGTGCCTCTTTTTTATGTGTGATGGTACCACGGCCACGAAAAAATAATGGTTATGCTAATTTGATGAAAGTAATTAATCCATATTAGCCAGAGCTGTAAAAGATTGAATCATTTCGGAATGCACACACTCTTAATGCATTCAAAAGCTGCATCAACCAGATTGCAATCTTATGCTTCTGTAGAGTAAATGAATTACAGATGCACAATTCATCATTCTTTAAAGATAAAAGAATGCACACTCAATGCTCTCTAAGGAATGGGACTTATGGAAATATCAATCCCCTTCTTGTTGGCTCAAAAAATTTGATGAATGCACTCAGTTTTATCATTCTTTTCAACTCTGAAACACTAGACATTTTTTTTAATACCATGAAATACTACTAAATATAAAGCAGCATTTTGCATTTTTTGCCACCTCTCTGCAGACAATGGCAAACCTCAGAGAGTAATCAAATGCCATGTTAAGCTTCTTGAGAACGAGAACATTCCGTTCATCGCCGTTCGGAGTCGGCGTTAAACATGTAGGTCCGGTTCTCGGTCAATTGTGTACAAACTTAATAACACGCACAACACAATTGATCATAAGAAGCTAGGTCAAAGTCCTTTCAAGAGCTGAAATGGCCAGTTATTTATTTATTTTTATTTAAAGGCTTAAGCCTAAAGAGTTCACACTTTGAATGCTAAAAAAAAAAGATTTCAGCTTTTAAATTTTTAAACAAGAGAATGAAAAGTGAAAATGAATTCACACTTTTACAGCTCTGATATTAACTAACCAGGAATAGCAGAATACCTTATATTGTTTAAGCTGGAAAATTATGTGCGCATTAGTTTATAGTTGTAAATATGAAATCTATTTATATAAAAAGTAGTGTACATTTTTATGTCACCATTTACAGCGGAAACGGGTCGACCGATTTCAACCAAAATTTCAGGGTACGTTGGGAAAGTTTGCACAAAATTTGCCCATTGTTTCTGGAGATATGGCATTTTAAAGATTTTCCCATATCTGCATATACAAGGTGGCGCAAAAATAACCTTCCGATGTTTTTTGGCTGTAATTTAAAAAAAAAAATGAAAAACTTTGATTCTTCTTGTGGATTATTTTTATTTGGTCTTTTAATTTTTTTTACATCAAGTCGAGAATATGATGTCATGTAAATGGCCACCGCCACAGTTGATCGTCATTTGAGCCCTTTTTATGGCATTTTCCATCACTTCGGCCAAAACTTCCGGCGAGTCCGGCGAGTCCGGAGCTGCAAGAGTCTGAGGCTTGTTGACATAAACCCGCGACTTCAAAAAGCCCCACAAAAAGAAGTCTGGAGCGGTCAAATCAGGCGATCTTGCTGGCCAGTGCAAATTGCCAAATCGGGAGATTAGGCGCCCGGGAAATGCATCCTTCAGCATATCGGTTGTGGCACGTGCAGTGTGTGCCGTTGCACCGTCCTGTTGGAACCACATGTTTTCCAATCCCAATTCATCAAGTTGCGGCAAAAAGAACTCGTTGATCATTGCTCTGTAGCGCTCACCATTCACAGTAACCGTCTTCGAAGAAAAAAGGTCCGATGACTCCTCCAGCGAAAACAGCACACCATACAGTGACTTTGAGCGGGTGTAATGGCTCTTCGTGGGTTACACGCGGATTTTCAGTGCCCCAGAAGCGTAAATTTTGCTTATTTACGTACCCGCTAAGATGGAAATGGGCCTCATCACTCATGATTATTTTTGATGAATAATCATCTTCCTCTTGGTGGTGATTAATTCCGCTGTTCTGGAGCAGTGTAGCGTAACAATGTTTATAAACGTGTATTTCGCATGTGTTTACTACACAAATGTCAAAACAGAACTGACATTAGGGACCAATCGCAAAATTTATAGCATTTTCTGATAGGAGGATTACTTTTGCGCCACCTTGTATAATAAAAAAAGTCCTATATATTTATATAAGAAATTTGTGTTTGTAATTCCATAACTCAAGAACGGAGCGTCCGATTTGCTTGAGGTTTTCTTTGTTGTGTTCTTATTGGCCGTACCATGGTTCGTGTGTGAACATTTTTGCCACACCTCCTTTTACCGCCCACAAATTAATGAAAACTTTATATTTCAGACAGCTTGGGTCTTATCAGACTAAAATTTAGTACTTTAGTTCATATGGTGGCACTTTTTCAGCAACTTTTTTACCAAATTTAAGGTATCACTCTTGAACTATAAGTTACATATCAATTTAACTCGGTAAAAACGTACTATTTAGCTGTGTGCTTTGACTGGAAAAATTGAGTGACCATTTGACGGTATCGAATAGCTTTGGAAGTAGAAGTCACATTACATTGAAACTCAGAATAAAGAATGTATTTCTAAAAAAGAACTAGGACGGTCATAGGAAAAGGGGTTATGGCTTCAACCACACAAGTCAAATTTTTGATATTGAATAGCTTTGGAACTAAACGTCGCATGACAATAAAACTCAGAAAGGAGTTACTAATTGCTAAAGTCTTTCTACTGGAAAACTGGTACGTGCATTGGAAAAGGGGGTGTGACCCGATTTTTATACAGAATAGCTATGGAAGTTAAAATCACAGGACATTGAAACTCATAATGGAATTGCCACCTGGGAGTGATGTTCTGCTACTGGGAAACTGTAACGGGCAGTGGGACATGAGCGTGGTGTCAGACTAAGGTACTAATTAAAGTTTTGAACTTACTTATTATTTCCAATATACTTGCCGGGTGCAGCAACGCGCGCCGGGTATTGCTAGTAATATATATTGTAGGATATGAAGGATAGATAGCCAATACACAAACCTTTTAATATATTCTTGTGATCTGCTGGAACATAGCTTTAGTTAATACTTAATATTGAATCAGCGATATTTCACAAGGTCTTATGGCTTGTCACTTGAACATTTATCTCCTAATCTAGGGGATATAAGTTCAATTCCCATGGTGTCAAAAAGAAGTGCCGTTTTCTAGATTCTCTAAGAAAACGGCAAAAAGCTTCTCTTCAAAAAAAAAAAAAAAAAAAACGAACAAAATCTAATGCCACTCACCTTCCGGAAGCCACACCATAAATAATTATATTACTTCTATAAATAAGCATTTTAAAACAAGCATCTAAAATTATTAAAACCCAGTCATGCCCAGTCAAATAAAGTTCCTCGTTAGCTTTAAAGTAAATTTATAAAAAGCACACTTAAAATAGAACCGATGGATTTGCCAAGTTTCTATTGATTCAAATGTAAGTTATCGTTAACCAACACTACTTCTAGTTGGTAATTTAGGTTGCAGACAGTTTATTCCTTTGAGACATTAAAGCTTCTAAAATTTCAAATTCCAAATTGACCTGAATTAAGACTTTGAGCCAACAACTTATATTTGGACTAGAGAGATTTACTCTCGAAAAGAAATAATTTATTCCACTTTAAAACTTTTTTAAACTTTTCCACAGCTGAGCTTAGCGGTGACAAAAAATCTTAAAATATTTCTGATTGCAATTAAATAACTTTTGTTTGGTAGTAAAACCAAACCATTTATTTATAGCCAACATGGATGAAAACATTAGATTTCTCTTGATGTGAAAATACTTTTGTGCACTTCTTCAAATATTTTACTCCTTCAACTTTAATTGAAGAAAAATTTTGCGATTAAAATACGATTAAACCCAAGTACTTGTACTAGATGGAAAAATTGTTTCAATATAAAATGGAAAACATAAAACTTTTCCGAACACTTGAGATTTGTTTTCAACAATTTTCGATATACAAAGGATAACGCAACGAAAAAAAAAAATATAATAAAAGTATTCGCTGGATAATGAAAAACGTGCTCGTGGGCAGATGAAACTAAGCCGTTTATAAGGCAACCCAGTGGTACATCTGAGTACAGTAAAGAAGGCAAGTAATTTAATATTCATTAGCACTTTTTTGCATAGTTGTTGTTTTTTTTTGTTTTTTGTTTTTTCTTTCCAACCTCTGAACTAGTGGGTGGATTGCTTTTTCCATTTTTTCTTGGCCTATTTCGAAAAAGAAATAACACTTATTAACGCTTGTGTTGAGAGCAAAAATGCGTTAATGGCGTTAAAATTAACGCTGTTGTTGGTATTGGTTTGTTTTTTATTGTTATTTTATAACTATGTTGTTGTTGGTGCGCACAAAGATCAATACAAAGGAAGTTTTTTGTTAACGCTTTCAAGGGCAATTCTGAAGAAATAATGTTCAGATAGCATCTCGAGGTAAGCCATATGCTGAGTACATTAAAAATTTTGCCACTTTAAAGATTAAAACATAATCTTCAGTACTTTTAGAAGTTTTCAGTTAGAGTTTTCCTTAATCTTTAAAGTAATGTCGCTTAAATTTCATGTTTTGAAAGACATGCTTTTCCTTCTCAGCCTTCTCTCTTACATGCCACATCTATGACTTGCATGTCCTTAGCTGCGGGTTTGGATTTGCCTTGTCTTACAAATTTAATTTCACACACGATAACCTTAAAGAGCTAAACCAACATTATTTTAAGAGTCGAGTGCATTTAAATTGGATCAAATTTCTGAGCTTTTCTTTAATTTATGTAGAAAGCATTAGTTCTCCATTATTTTCAAATTTAATTTTCGGAATTCTTGCATCCTTGAAATTTTAAGAACTTTTTGTTCTCCTAACAATTCATTTTACAGTCATTTAATAATTTAATTTGCATCCATCACTGTACAACTTGAACTATTTTCTGTTATTTTGCTTGCTTTTGAATTTGGAAATTTTTGGAATATGTTAACTTCTACATATGAGAAAATTATTCGAAAACAACTTAACGTGGCCGTGGGAAATAACCCATGGTATCTTTCTATGAGTTCCGGTTTTTAAAAATAAAAAGGACAAAGGAAAAATCGAGTTTATATGTATATGTAATTATTTTATTTAATTTACTGCAATATGTGTTTTTCCAAGTAGCTAATGGTTGAAGGCGATTTTTGCGAAAAGATTTGATGATGAGGTTCGATAAAGTGGACTGAAATCATTAAGTTAAGGTCAATATAGAACTTCTATGAAACTTTTGTTCGCATTTTCTTATTACTTTGTTAAAAATTAAAAAATAATATTTCTCAACCTTTTCATTTCTTGTTAAATGTGAAAAATAGAAGAATGGTGTTATCTCTGTCATCAAAACAGCCGAAAGTAATTACTTGGAAGTGACAGCGTATCGTTATCCTTGTTTTTTCCTCATCCTAATATCGTTTTCTAAATTCTTATTCTTTTCCTGTCCTAATCCTTGTCAAAATCCATGTCTGTCCTATTTCTTGTTAAAATCTTTGTCTAAATCCTTTGTCTTACTGTCATTATTATTATCCTACTCATTGTCTTCATTCTGGTCATAATCTTTATGCTTATTCTTGTCTTAATACATGTCCTTATCCATGTTCTCATACTTTTCCTAATCCTTATCCGAATTTTTGTTCTATCCCTTATCGTTAACCTTGTCCTAATCGCTATTCTAATCCTTGCTCTTATTTGGGATTTTGTTCTTTTAGTTTATTTTGGTTTTTGTTTTCGTTATCGCTACAGTTATTGATATCGGTATCTGTATCATTATCCTTATCGTTTTCTTTATCGATATTGTTATCGCTATCGTTATCGTTATCGCTATCGTTATCGTTATCGTTATAGTTATCGTTATCAGTATCGCCATAGTTTTCGTTTTCAATTTAGTTTTCGTTTTTGTTTATAGTGATCGTTATCGTTATCGTTATCGTTATCGTTATGGTTATCGTTATAGTTATCGTTAAAGTTATTCTTATCATTATCTTTACCAGTATCGCTATAGTTTTCTATTTTGTAAACAAAATAGTAGTTATCGTTATCGTTATCATTATCAGTATCGCCATAGTGTTCGTTTTAAATTTCGTTTTCGTTTTTGTTTATAGTTTTCGTTATCATTGTCGTTGTCGTTATAGTTATCGTTATCGATATTGCTAACGTTTTCGTTATAGTTCGTTATACTTATATATATAGTTATACTTGTCATTATCGTTATCAGTATCGCTATAGTTTTCTATTTTGTTTATAGCTATCGTTATCGTTATCGTTATCGTTATCGTTATAAGTATCGCCATAGTTTTCGTTTTCAATTTCGTTTTCGTTTTTGTTTATAGTTATCGTTATCGTAATCGTTATCGTTATCGTTATTGCTATCTTTATCTTTATAGTTATCGTTAAAGTTATCCTTATCACTATCGTTATCAGTATTGGTATAGTTTTCTATATTGTTTATAGCTATCGTTATCTTTATAAGTATCGCCATAGTTTTCGTTTTCAATTTCGTTTTCGCTTTTATTTATAGTTTTCGTTATCATAATCATTGTCGTTATAGTTATCGTTATCGATATTGCTATCGTTTTCGTTATAGTTCGTTATTGTTATATATATAGTTATCCTTGTCATTATCGTTATCAGTATCGCTATAGTTTTCTATTTTGCTTAAAGCTATCGTTATCGTTCTCGTTATAAGTATCGCCATAGTTTTCGTTTTCAATTTCGTTTTCGTTTTTGTTTACAGTTATCGTTATCGTTATTGCTATCGTTATCGTTATAGTTATCGTTAAAGTTATCGTTATCAGTATCGTTATCAGTATTGTTATAGTTTTCTATTTTGTTTATAGCTATTATAGTTTTCTATTATACAGGGTGTTTTTTTTAGAGGTATAGAACTATCAGCATCGAGATCAATCTCATTTTCGGCCAATACACCAAAATCACGACGCTTTCGCGATGGTCTCGCGGCTTTAATTCTTGCACAAGCTGGATCTTGTAAGGTCGCAAGCCAAGATCTTAGCGCAAAATCTTCCATAAAGTTGATGGACAAAGCTCCAATTGCTGTGCACGGTGGCGAATCGATTCATTCGGGTCCTCTTCAACATTTTGCTCTACAGCGGCAATTGTTTCTTCGGTGCGCACTGTTTGACGTCTCTGCGGATGCGTATTATCACATAGAGTAAACGTAGTGCGAAAACGACCCATGGTTAACCGAATTAATTGCTTTGATGGACGATTATGTCCCTCCGACCATAAAATGGACGGAGCTTGCGGTAAACTTCGCGAACTGAACCATTATTTTCGAAATAAATTTGCACGATTTGCAAGCGTTGTTCTTTTGTCAACCTGTTCATGATGAAATGGCAAACCAAACTGAACATAAATGACATTAGAGTTGCCAGATTTGACCACAAAATGCCAGTTTTATCTCTATTCGAAAAACAAACCTCTAAAAAAAACACCCATTATATAGCTATATAGTTATTTTGTTTTCGTGTTCAATTTCGTTTTCGCTTTTATTTATAGTTATCGTTATCATTATCGTTGTTGTTATCGTTTTCCTTATCATTATCGTTATCAGTATCGCTATAGTTTTTGTTTTTGTTTATAGTTAGCATATTCGTTATCGTTATCGTCATCGTTATAGTTATAGCTATCATTCTCGTTATTGTTATCGTTATCCTTAGCCATATCGTTTCGTTAACGTTATTGTTATGGTAATCGTTACCGTTATCGTTTTGTTATTGTTATGGTTATTGTTATCATTATCGTAATCGTTATCGTCATCGTCATCGTCATCGTCATCGTCATCGTCATCGTCATCGTCATCGTCATCGTCATCGTCATCGTCATCGTCATCGTCATCGTCATCGTTATCGTTATAGTTTTTGTTGTCGTTATAATACGTGTACTGCACACTTCTGAAGGAGATAGGCTGAAGGAGATATTAACGAGTGCGGAATGAAATATGGAGTGACACATAAAGAGTAACAAAAAATTGAATTCAGTCCTTAATAATAAATATAAATAATAAATTGGCTATTTCAGCCCTTGAAAGGACTTTGACCGAGCTTCTTAAGGTTAAATTGTGTTGTGCGTGTTATTAAATGTTTTTATACAAATTATCGAGAACGGGACCGACTCTAAGCGGCTAATGTGCACGTTCTCAAGAAACTTAACATGGCATTATTGACTTTCTGAGGTTTTTCATTGTCTGCAGAAAGGTGACGACCTATCATCAAAGTTAATTTGAATTGAAAAAAATTTCGGTTGTTTCAGCCCAGGGGTTTGAAAATGGGCTCGCATTGGAATCAAGTGGTCTACACACTGTTCAACGTATTCGGCCACATAGATTCATAACATATTCCTTACAAACTTTATATTTATAGTAAATGAAGTACATGATTTATATAATTTTTATTAAAAAGTTTCATATCCACAGCGATAAGCCTTCCTTAACCCTTTAGAGGCGGGACAAAGTCACAAAGACGTGATTTTCAGCTTCTGTTCTGGAGACATGTGATAACAAACTGATTTTCAATGGATCTTAGCTGAGAATGTTATGTTTGGGGTTTACTCTTTAGATAGAAATTCTATGTTTAATTTAGTAAAAGCAGACCGTGTGTTGCGTTGACATAATGAGCAGACGCTCAGTCTGGCCAAAATATTGTTTTGTCATTCTTATGATAGATATGCTTGGGGCGAGCTAATTCAGCTCTGGCACTGCGGCATCTTGTGATGCCTATTGTGCCATTCTTATGATACTTATTGATAAAAAAATAAGTAAAGAAAGACATTTACCAATATACACATTAGCGTTTATGGCTAAGCCCGATTTACGAACACAGGCTCTCATATGCTACGTTACTTACTGCCAACCGCACTAAAACCTTTTTGAGAAATTTAGTCTTGGCAATTCTGGTTATTCCAGCAGCTGCTTTGCTATTTGGTAGCTGGAAATAATATTTTGGAGGTCATTCATTGCTTTGTAAAATACCTGCAAAATAGCTCTCATCATTCATTATGCAAATGCACGTAGATTTTACAGCAAACAAGCCTGCTCGTAGTCTATGTTTGATTATTGCTGCGTGATTTTCACTGACTGCTGGCACAGTTTTTTTTGCACTCTTAATGATTTCCGCGTGGCGTCCATGGCGTAGTTGGTTAAAGTGCGTGGCTTCTATGTCAACGAACCTGGAGACCCGGGTTCGAGCCCCAGCAGCGACAGAGAATTATTTGAATTAAAACGATTTTTCTGTACGGACGCCACCTCTCTGCAGACAATGGCAAACCTCAGAGAGTAATTAAAATGCCATGTAAAGCTTCTTGAGAACAAGAACATTTCGTTCATCGCCGTTCGGAGTCGGCGTTAAACCTGAGGGTCCGGTTCTCGGTCAATTGTGTACAAACTTAATAACACGCACAACACAATTGATCATAAGAAGCTATGTCAAAGTCCTTTCAAGGATGATTTCCATATCTTTTATATATTTTTAATAGTTTTACCGTCGACATTAACCTTCTTAGCTAATTCACAATACGATTTAGCTGATCTTCCCGCAATTTCTTTCTTCAATTTAGCTCTAACTTTGTTTCTATGCAGAGTACATTCTTCCTCGGAACCGCGTTTTCTTTCGTTTTATTTTCCACTCTCGAAAGCCTATTGTTTTATAAACAAAAGGTTTTTTGAAGCCCATATGAGAAAAATTAAAAAAATGTCTCATACTTTGTTGTGAGTGTATTATTTTCACGAAATTTTCATCAATTTCCGGCGCTGTAGCTCTGTCAATGACATATTTACGACTAAACATAACATATAAAAATAATATTTATTAAGTGAAAGCTGGAATAAAACCATTACTCCTCTCTTATTTTATTTTAGTATTGCTTTTACTTATACACATGTAATAACAGTTGAAAATGCGTCTATACTTCATTCCGCACATGTTATGTAAGAATATGAAAAATAAAAAATTTTAAATGCATTTCTTATATATCAATTGACTATCCATTTATGCAAGTTGTGCTAATAAAATAACTATTTAAGTGCAGTCAGAAGATAATCCAAATTTTTTTTTTCTATTTAAATCATATTGAAGATTTGTCATAAAATTGAGTTTATGATTTTTTTATTTCGTTCTTGTTCACAACAATAAGAAATTGAAATTACTTTAATTTCTTTTATCCTAGACATTAAGGAGCTCAAACCACAGCCGAATGTTAACATCGTTCTGTGTCTCTGAGTCTTGAGAGAAAATCAAAAATAACTTTTACATAAAATAAAATAAAATAAGCCGTTGTGTTCAATTTAAGAAAGATATAAAATAATTTTTTTTTTTTAATAAATTTTTAAGACCGCCTTTTTTTTCTCAGTGCACTTGTTCAATTGTCAACAGAACAAAGACTTACATGTTCTATGAATTTATTATGCACTTCTATTGAAGGCGCTTAATGTCTTAATAAAAATAAAAAAAAGAAGTTCAACATGAAAATAGTTAAAATAAATATCTACAAATGTAGGAGTTTCCCTTTTCCGCGTGATATCGGGACGGTAGCCATTTTCATATTATTTTTTTTCTTCTTTTAAGTATATTACGTAGGCAAGCGTTTACAAAGAGAAACTTAATACTAGGAATAACGTTTTAAGCAGGAAGGTATAAAGACAAAAACAAAAAAAAAACAAAAACATTCTACTTTCAATTATAAAAGGACAACGACAAAATTTTTCCCATTCAAATGAAGAAAAATTTTAAATGGAATTATGCCACAAATCAAAATATTAAGTTTCACTTTATTCACTGAGAACTCTTAAGTGAGTGCTTTTATCAAGGCGGAAAAAACTAACAAAAGAAAAAAAAAACTGACTGCCTGTAATTTTTCAACTCTTGTGGAATGAGTGGAATTCATCATAATTGTTACAATTTTAATTTTTTTTTTCATCTTATATGTATTAAGATAATTTTGTTTTTCGAGACAAATATTCCACACAGTGTAGTTCATCTACTTTTACGAACTTTAACCGAGCTTTGAGATTGACCAGGGATCAAAACTTCGTAAAGTGAGAAAATGAGCACAACCATACAAGTTACACAGAAATTCCAGTGTCTTACGTAGACACCTACACAGAGGGAAAAACCTATGGACTGAGTACATAAATTTATGTACTCATGACAGAAATTTCTGCCCAGAGAATTTTTATATTCTTTTTGTTTTGAGTACATGTTAAAATCTGTATTGACTACATAATGCTGTTAAGAATTTTATGTACTCATCACAAAGATGTTGTAAATAACTCAATGTAATGAGTACAGTTCCGATGTACGTAGTACATAGATTTTTGACTCATTACATATAATTATTTACAGCAGTCTTGTGTTGAGTACATGAAATTCTTTATTGAATAGAATTTTAGAGAAAATCACAAAATTTCTGTGTGTAGAAATTCCTGTCATGAGTATATAAATTCATGTAGTCAGTCTATAGATTTTTCCGATATGGAATTCATACTGAATTAAATCTTAGCCAAAGATTTTCTCAGAAGATTTAAGTTATTTATAAGTCTTATCTATAAGTTATCTGTCGCCTATATAATGTAGCAGCTTTAAAAATGGATTGATCCGATTGTTGATCGAGACGTTTGCAAATGAAGAAGCGTGTGACATAAAACAGCAAAATCGTATGCCGTTAAGCGAAATCGTATGCAAGCGAGACATGTACTGAGTCCATATTTTATGTATTTAGTACATTTCCTGTAAAACGTTACATAAAATATTGATTTAGTACACGTCGCTTATATTTATTGAAGTCTGCAATGTATTCAACACATAATGCACTGTATTGAATACATTTTTTATTCATTTTATTAAGTGAATAAACTTATATGTAACCAGTACACGCTCACTTTATCCAGTACATGCAGCTCTCGTTTCGTTCTCATACAAGACGAAGTACATAGATTTTACATAGATGTCAATGTACTGATTACATGAGTTTTTCCCTCAGTGTACCGCGTAGGCTTAATTCTACGTTGCTTGATTGCGTGGGACCGAAACATTGCGTCGGTCAATGCCCTTTTGAGGGTTCAAAGATACCAAATAAGCTTCATGTTGTGCTGACATGTCGCAACCCTTGGTTTGGGTGGAGGCCTATCTAATACCTCTTCTGTACTAAGGGGTAGGACACCCGAGTTGAGAATGTAGCTCTACACTGAGAAAGATAGCTCTACTTGCGTTATTGGTGGTAAACCACAGCCATCACGATACTCCCCGAAGGGTTAGCCTAGTGAGTCAGCCTGACACAAGCTAGGGGCTGTCAACTACCCATGGTACCAGTTTACAATTCCTTAAGCAGATCATGTAAGTTACACAATTATAACTTTCAGGAATAAATAAAGAGCTGTGTCGTTTACAAGTAAATTCTTCTCAATTTCATTTACTATGAATATGGCAAAGTTCTGCTATAACAAATACTATGGTATGCAAGCCAATTACCATGCCTTCAAATAATTCCTCTCTTTTAAGCTCGCATATCAAAAAACACTGTATTGACATATGAAATGGCACACAAATATTAGTGGTCCTCATGAAAGCTAGCAATCTCTCATATTCGTATTTGTGCAAATTTGCACACTCGTTTTCATGAACGCACCCTGCAGGTTACGAATGGTAAATCAGCTGTTGTACAAAGCTATTAAAAATGAAATGTCAAAACGTTACAAAATTCACTTTTATCAAGATGCCCAAACAAAGTGAGTAGAGTAAAGTTATAGAAATTGTAAATAAAATTACGATCCACGACTTATTAATTGCAGAGTTCTTCGGAAGCGATTATGGTGGTATTAAACAATAGATTTTTTAAATAGTTTCAAGGTTTTAATTATTTGCAGACAGTACTAACAAAGTTCAAGAAGAAATTTTGGAAGATCCAGTTTTTTTCATTGGCAGTGGCTACACATTGTCGATATGGTGTTCCATATCGGTACTCTGTACAAAAATCGCGTAATTTCATAACTGATATATTGCCAAAGTTGAAAGACAACAGGTTCCAACAAATAGTTCGTGTAAATAGAGCGAACTTTTATGCTATATATAACATAATCAAAGACAATAAGGTATTTCATGGTCCTCGTTCATCTCTTCAGTTTCCAGTTATGGCTCAACTGGTCATTGTTTTATACCGGCTTGGATCAAGAGGAGCATGCGCAGTTTTTGGTATTGGAGATAGTGGATCAATTATAAACACAACAAAACGAGTATTTAAAGCTATTCTTAATAGGAAAGAAGAGTACAATGAATGAATACAGCCTAATGCTGATGAACGGCAAAAACTTGTTTCGGAAACTTTTAATGACCTGCCGCATTGTATAGGCTACGTGGATGGCTCCGAAATAAAGTTGGCCGAAATACCTGTTCAAGATCCAGAATCATACTTTTCGCGAAAGCGCATTTGCAGTGTTAAAGTGCAGGCAGTTTGTGACTTTAGAAAGATAATCCGGCACTTAGTACTAGAGTATCCAGGAACTGTGCACGATAGTCGAATTTTGAACAATTGTGATTTATCACTAACACCCATGGAATACTTTAATGGCCGCTAAAAGCTAACTTCAACAGTAATAACACCTTTCAGAAGTAATTCGAACGATTTGACACAAAGACAGCGCAGCGAATTTAATAAGATATTTAGCAGCTATCGTATCCGAATCGAACACTGCTTTGGACTTTTAAAAGAACGATTTAATAGTTTAAAAGAATTAAAAATTCAAATTAAAAACGATTCAAGCATTTTAGATACGTGTCATTGGATGTATGTTTGCGCTCAATTTTGCATAATATCATAACAAAGCATTGAACGATGCACAGTGGTTGAGCCCCATACAAAAAATGTCAAAAAAATACAAGTAGTCGTCGTAAATCAATAAAATTAGGCACAGTTTGTGAGCTTTAAATGGTCAATAGGACAGTGCAATATTGCTGGTACCATAATAAACAAGATAAAGTATGTCACACTTTTGAACGAAGAGTTTTGCTTAGCTATCCAAGCCTGAAAGTATACTAAGGATAATTGCTAAAGAACTAAGCCTTGAGACTGAGCAACTATATTTTTCTCAAAACGGTTTTAGTTATTGTCATATCTTGTGAAAAAAGCTCAATAGAGCTCACTTTTATTATTTGAAACATTTACGTAAAAGATTAATAAATACATTCCGTTGAAAGATTTTTTGGCGCGACTTGGAGCTCACAAAGTAACATTATGCTAAGAAATAAATTTACGTTTTTTTTCATATCCACGTTAAATTTGGGTTTTTTTTTTTAAAATAGAGGCAAACAATATATTTCAAATATGCAGAACTGTTTTTGAACATTTTCTTAAATAAATAAAAAAAAAAACAGGAGGGAAATATCTCTTCCTGTTTTATTTTGTAGTAACTCTGTAGGCGTCCGTGGCATAGTTGGTTAAAGTGCGTGGCCGCTATGTCAAAGAACCTGGAGACCCAGGTTCGAACCCCAGCAGCGACAGAAAATTATTTGAATTAAAATAATTTTTCTGTACAGCCGCCACCTCTCTGCAGACAATGGCAAACCTCAGAGAGTAATCAAATGCCATGTAAAGCTTCTTGAGAATAAGAACATTCCGTTTATCGCCGTTCGGAGTCGGCGTTAAACATGTAGGTCCCTTTCTCGGTCAATTGTGTACAAACTTAATAACACGCACAACACAATTGATCATAAGAAGCTAGGTCAAAGTCCTTTCAAAGGCTGAAATGGCCAGTTATTTATTTATTTTTATTTTTTAACTCTGTAAAAATATCAACTTTTTACATAATTTTTCCAGTTTTTTTTGCATTGTTCGAGTTTGAGGGCCTCTAGATAAAAAAACAATGAATATTATTCAAAAATATTTCGGATTTATGCTAATTGGACAATTCTTAAACGATGTAAATTAAAAAAATGTTAAAAAGAGAACATGAATTTTGGTATTTATTTCCACCTTTCAACCACTGTGCGACGTTGAGAAATATGAGCCCGAGAATTTTCAAGACAGGCATTTATCTTTTGAAGGAGAAGCTAAGCGTAGAGCAATATCTGAGTTATTAATAAACACATTTTAGTTCTAATAATTTTTTTTTATTTTTATATTTTAGTTCGAGTTCATACATTTTTAGTTTTTCTTCAACTTGTTTTTCTAAAATAAATTTCACTTTCTCAAGTCTTGCTTTTCGTTCCAATTCCATTTTTTTAGGCTAAAACTTTGCTCTTACTCTTTTTTTTTCTTTTTCAATTTGCCAATAAAACTTTTTTCTTCAAAAATCAATTTTCGTTCCTGCATGTCAATGAACATAGAAAGAGAGCAAGAGCTGGCTTATTTTTTGATTTTGCTTGCTTTTTAGATCCTTAAAGTTGCTTTTCCAATCTGGACGTGGTTGGTGTTTCCATGGATATTTCCACTTTGCTCAAATAGGTATCATACGATGTACTTGATGTGAGATCGAGAGCAGCTGTATCGTATGAAAACTGTTCGGACGCTTGCGGAGAACTGTTGGATGGACTTTCCTCGCTTAAGTTTAAAAATTCGTCGGTTGATTGCAAAATCACTGGTGGGCTTACATTTTTCCTTTGTCCAAAAATCTGGTTAAGCAAGTGGTAATGAGGGCAAATTTTTGCAAATGAGCTTGAAAAGTTGACTGCACCAATAATAACCTATTTGATGTTTTACCTGACACACTTTTCTCTTCGCCAGCAGCTAATAATCCAGCTCCAGTCTGGGACTTCCAAGTATTTGCTGAAATGAAGCAAGATTTGCAATGCCACATTTTATTTTTCATGCACACCCAGATTCCAGAATTTTTTAATTGCATCCACCACTTTCTCAATAAAATCCAGTGTTTGCACATCTCCCTATCGAAATGGTGGGCTTAGGCGTTTGCTAACTTGCAAATCAGTACTCTAAAAAAGAATTGAATTTTAAGAAAATTTTTAGCATTAAATAAATTAAACAATTTACCTTCTCCATTTTTCATAACAAAAAGCACGTGGTGCCACTCTTGCCATTATATAAAGCTGTCTGAACTCTGAAGAGCGCATCCTCAAAGCATACCAACACTGCGCATAAAATGCGGTGTTTCTAGGAGCGCTTTTTATTTTCCCGATGGCAATAGGCGCACATACATCATAACATTGTGAGTACGTGTATGCTAGAATATATAGAATTCTCGAATGGAACTGTCAAATTAATCTGACAATGCTTAGTGTCGCCGATGCGCAAGACTTAAAAGGCAGCCCTCTTTGACCCATGAATTATTGACCCATTTTGGCCCGGTACCTAATGCTATTGAAATTTTTTCCAGGATTTTGGAACCCAGGCTATTTTGGAGCTAATCAAGAAAAATCCATCAAAATTTTTGCCTTATCTCCAATCGTTTTCGAAATATATTGGGGTAGTTTTCTATCCATTGGGCCAATAGGTATACTTTTAAGATAAAAATTAATAGTTTTTGAATACAAAGATAACATTTCTTTGCTCATATCAGTACTACCATCCATTCACAACATATAACGAATGTAAATTCTATCATCTATACTATTATATAAAAGGGTTCTCTCGAATTTTTATCGATCAATCACGGGGTAACCGCTTAACCGATTTTAATAATTCTTTCACTATTCAATTGCTATAAGAAGCGACCTTGCTACTGGGCACTACGTTTTTGGTAAAACTTTTTATTTAATTATTTAAATTTATGCATTTTAATCCATGCTGCCATTGTTTGTATAAGCAGCACAAAATTACAACAAAGTATAGCTTAAGCTCTTTGTTGAGAGAGAGAGATGAAAGTCTACAACTCACCGCGCTGCCATCTTGAGTGGATAGTTGCACTCAGTTAATTTCTGCTGCAGTGTTGCCATAAGTTCAATATATCGTATTTTTTTTTATTTTACTAAGGTAAAGAGAGGTAAGGTAAGGTTAAAAGAGTTCCATTTCAATAAGTAGCCACTCTTTTTATTTCAATAAGAAATATTCTCAAATAAAATAAAATTAATCTATACTATTATATAAAAGGGTTCTCTCGAATTTTTATCGTTCAATCACGGGGTAACCGCTTAACCGATTTTAATAATTCTTTCACTTTGCTATAAGAAGCGACCTTGCTACTGGGTACTACGTTTTTGGTAAAACTTTTTATTTAATTATTTAAACTTATGCATTTTAATCCATGCTGCCATTGTTTGTATAAGCAGCACAAAATTACAGCAAAGTATAGCTTAAGCTCTTTGTTGATAGAGAGAGATGAAAGTCTACAACTCACCGCGCTGCCATCTTGAGTGGATAGTTGCACTCAGTTAATTTCTGCTGCAGTGTTGCCATAAGTCCAATATATCGTATTTTTTTTTATTTTACTGAGGTAAAGAGAGGTAAGGTAAGGTTAAAAGAGTTTCATTTCAATAAGTAGCCACTCTTTTTATTTCAATAAGAAATATTCTCAAATAAAATAAAATTAATTAAACACATTTGGTTCTTGAGTGTTTATTTAAAATATGTTTTCATATCATATTTATACTCCCAAGTAACGCTGGGAACGGGTATGCTAGTATTAAATATTTAAATAATACCTATGATTTTAAATAAAAAAATTGTCTTCTTGGAGACTCTCAGTTATTGGGAGAGGATGGTGGTGGACGTGACTGATCCAAGAACATCGTTATACATACATGATAGCAAACATATCAAATGATACTTATAAATCAGGGGCCGAATGGGTTAAGAAGAGCAATAAAATACAATTTAGACATTTTTCTGAACTGATAACAAAAAAAAAAAATATGAAATTCACTGGTTTTCTCTTTTTATCCATTCTCTCGTAAAAATAAATTGCATTCACCTATAAAGTCCGCCTTACCTATAAAGAGAAGGCATGCACGCATTAAAGCATCTGTCGTTGAAGTTGAAAACAAGTTAGCTTATGGGGTGACGCACATCCAAAGCATGCGTGCATGAAGTATCAATATGCATGCTTGAAGTTGGCAAACTTTCAACTTTTTTCAAGTATCAAGGCATTGACAGGTAATGCACAGCTGATTTGGGACTTACACGAGAATAACAAACAAACGGCATTTTGCAGATATGGGGGGTCTGTTGCTGTGTTCGGTTAGATCAAGGTATATTCAACGAGGTAGTGTTAGTTGTTGAAATTCTCTCTTGTGGTGGGTAACAGTACCTGTCAAAATCGGCTGTTTACAAATAAAAGCAAACAGTTTTCTATTTTTTTTTTCTTTTTAATATTCTTGTGTTTTACAGGTGTTGTACCCACCTCTTCGACACGAGACTACCTTGTTAAATATGCCTTGGGTTAGATCTTTTTTTAAAGTTCTTTTAAACTAGTTCTTTACTAAGTTAAATATAAGATCGAACAACTCCGTATTCATTTGAACAGTAGAGATTTTGGAAGCTTGCAGCAAACGGACCATCTATGTCCCTCTTTTGGTATAATGGTCGCACCCAAAAATTGCTCATTTGCTTCATACAGAATTATAAAAATAACCATTATCCACAAAATGTCTTCACAGTCCATTTTCGAAACTTATTTTCACCGCCTTTTTCAATTTGGTACAACAAACAAACCAATTATGACAGACGACATATGTTTTAAATGCTTGCAATGTGTTTCAAAAAGCATGCTTCAAAAGAATCGATGCATGCATGCTTTCTATGTGTTCCGGCCTTATGGGCAAACTTGCGTCAAATGTAATCAATTTTTTTTTAACCATCAAACTCAATATATTCTTATGTATGTGTTTGACGTTTCAGCTGCACAATATACGAGTATTAAAATCAAACACCTCCAGATATGCAAAAATGTGCGCAAACCCTCTTCTATTGCGCTGCCAAAGAATGCTTCATTACAAATTCTACTTCAACAGCGAAAACAATTGAAGCTTTATTTCGCCAAGTTTATGAGTTCGAAACAAAGAACTCTTTGGCGTGGATGGCGTCATTGTGCTTACAACTCAATGGTACTTGTTCATTAAGTTCACTTGTGAGATACTTTTTTTAGTCGTATTTGTAAAAAAGAACAAATACTGTGTTCTTTCTTTTTCACTTAATTTGAAGCATTCTCTCCCTATTCTCTCTCTCATTAACTCCCGGCTTGATTGTGAATCTTAGTTTTCGGACGGAGCATAAACAATAACTTCAAAATTTCGATTTATTTCCAATTAATTGCATACTGTTCCGAGGAAAAAAAAAATACGGGAAACTCAAGAAAAGAAAAGAATTAAAATTAGAAATAATTTTTATATTACAAGCATTCAATATGGCAACAACGAATTGTTTACATTGCGTTTTGTTTTGGGGGGGAATTTATACAGTTTTATGTTCTAACCAGCAACTCGTAGGATTCCACTTTGAGTTCCTGTCCGCCAAATGGCATGTAGAGACAGCCGTGCGATGGATGTACCTTACCGATGCTTAAGCTACCGTCATGGTTGGCGCGCCCCACATACAATGTCTCTCCATCGCTAGTGGTGCCCGCGGGAACGGCACCTTCTGTAATGCTGCCGTTTGAACACCTGATCCAGCGGAATCCTGCACCCGCCAACACTTCAAAGTGCTCGAGCTTATGCTCCTCACCACCCCAGCAGTAATAGGCACCACCCTTGCTGGGTATCACCTTGGCTGGCATCATATCGCCATCCCGATAAATGCGACCTACATAAATAGCATCGCCATCCGCATCGTGGCCACCCTCGAGAGCACTGTCGGGTATTGAGCCCGCAGTAGCATCAATCCATTTGTCTGGCTGCACAAGCACCTCGTACTCAGTTAGCTTAACTTCCTGCTCACCGTACGGTATATAGAGACAGCCATGCGAGGGATGCACTTTGCCCACCGTTAAACTGCCCTCCCAGTGAGCACGTCCAGCATAGAGGGATTCGCCATCGCCAGCGCGACCACACTTGACGGCTGCATATGGTACATGGCCGTGCGATGATGGAATCCACTCGTAATGCAAACCGCTAAGCACTTCATAGTCATCAACAGCGATTTCCTGGCCACCGAAGCTTATGTACGCTTTGCCTTTACTCGGTATGACTTTGGCCGGTAGCAAATCACCGTTGTAGCCAGCGCGTCCAATGTAGATCGTGTCACCGTCTGAGTCATGGCCAGCAACCACAGCTAGGGATGGTATGGCACCGTTGGAGCAATGTAACCATTTGTGATCTGAAAAAAAAGAAAATATGAAATAAAATTGGAAAATGTCAGAGCAAGAGCCTTTTGAAGTTAAGTGTGGAAAAATGGTGTTAAAGTTTACACGGATTTCAACATGAAGTGTTTGAGAATGTTATCGAGAAAGTGTTCAGAAGTAGTTTGAGCAGAGTTTTGACAATTTAAGTATAGTTAATATATTTTGTTTAAGCTAAAGATATGGTTTTGGAATAATTTCGAACTCATTTAATTATTTAATATTGAAACTTACCCATTGTTAAGGCGTTTAGAGTGACTCAGTTTATTATGGCAACCTTTTTCCTCGGAATTCTGCAACGAAACTAACTTTCTTGCAGGCAAACTTTGCCATGATAACCTCACCCAAACTTATCAGCAGCAATGTTTCCGATAGCATATCGACGATAACTAAAAACGAAAACGAAACTAACCTGAATCTTATCTACGCCCTAAACGTTGCTTTTAAATTTTTAAACTGTTTGTAAAAATAAGTTAGGTACCATCTTTTTTATTATGTACGGGTAGCATATATAACGTGAGTAAGTGAATTTACAAAAATAACATCTTAGGTGGTACACGTAATCGTTAGACCCACTCTTAGGTATTTGGCAGAAATCGATGAAGTGTTCTTTTAAGTGTTTTGGAGAAAGCCTAGAGCATGATAATTCTGAAATAAAGATTAGCAGGTTATCTATAAAGCAAATACTATCAGAAAAATCAATATTAATTGACTTTTTATGTGATGCTTGCTGATATATTCGGTGGCTATGTTATTTATTTTATTTTTAAAAATTTTTGTCAACCTCTATTCATTACATTCTTATCATGGTCTGAAAATAAAACTTAAAATGAAAAAAATTAATAAGATTTTTTTTTTTTTCAAGTGTAACTATTACTCACTGATAACGAATATATTTTGTGTTTTATTTTGTTATACTCAGAAAATTTTTTTGCTTTAACCTTAATAAGCGATTTTCAGAAAATAAAATTTTCACCCAGCGATAGCAAAAAAAATGTGTGTGGCCACCACGCACGGTAGGAGTGAAACTTTAACCTAAAAAAGTTGAATTTTTTGTATTTATTCCCTAAACCTGAACATGGGGGCTTTAAGGTAGGGCCGGAGAAGGCTAATATGTATGACTCATCCCCATTACTTTTGCAAAAGGAAAAATTTTTCCATGGGGACCTATTCCCTCCGACCACTCCTTAGAGGGCTTCCATACAAATATTATGATTTTTTGTGAATTTATTCCCTACTCCTGAACATGGTGGCTTTAAGGGAGGATTGGAGAGGGTTAATATGTATGACCGACCCCCATAATTTTTGCAAAAGGAACATTTTTCCCTTGGGAACCAATTCCATCCGACCACTCCTTAGGGGGGCTCTTATACAAATTTTATGATTTTTATTTATGATTGTTAATATGTATCATAAAACTATGTAATACATATCGCTCGTTTTCTGCAATAACGTTACAACTCAAAAAACTAGATTTTTCAGGAGAAGCATTTTAAGTTTTGAACAGACAAAGGAAATTGAATCACCATTTTCAAAATATGGACAAAACATCAAATATACAAGTACTACTGTAATGTACATGGTTTAATCCATACAAAGTGACAAATAAAAACTGGGGATTATCGATATATAATACGATCTAATCGGAAATATATTGAGGTGTATGAATCACAAATTCTACTCTCCTGCAAAAATTAAAGAAGATATCGTTACCAAAATTGTACACAGCATAGATCATGGCAAACTCAATTTTTATGTTTTTTGCATTGTAACGTTATTGAAGAAAACGAGCGATATGTAGAATTTTGTTTAAAAAAAAGAGTTGGCTGTGTCGTGGATACACCCGTAGGTTTTGACGGGACGATGTTTCTTTATACTCCTATTTCATGTCCAAACTCTTCTTTTAATCTATGACCAAATTCTTGACTTCAAATGTACTGCATCTCTTTCCTAGTTTGGAAAGGTGTGTCTTAATTTTTGTCCCAATCCATATCCTAATTCATGTCATAGTCCTTTCCCACTTTCATAGTCCGGTTTCACTGTTATTTTGTTATTTATTGAAATCATAACTAACTAGGTTCGTTGTTTTTATTGTTGTTTTTGTTGTTGGTGTTGTTGTTCATGTTAATGTTAATGTTGATGTTGATGTTGATGTTGATGTTGATGATGTTGATGTCGATGTCGATGTTGATGTTGATTTTGATGTTGATGTTGATGTTGATGTTGATGTTGATGTTGATGTTGATGTTGATGTTGATGTTGATGTTGATGTTGATGTTGATGTTGATGTTGATGTTGATGTTGATGTTGATGTTGATGTTGATGTTGATGTTGATGTTGATGTTGATGTTGATGTTGATGTTGATGTTGATATTGATGTTGATGTTGATGTTGATGTTGATGTTGATGTTGATGTTGATGTTGATGTTGATGTTGATGTTGATGTTGATGTTGATGTTGATGTTGATGTTGATGTTGATGTTGATGTTGATGTTGATGTTGATGTTGATGTTGATGTTGATGTTGATGTTGATGTTGATGTTGATGTTGATGTTGATGTTGATGTTGATGTTGATGTTGATGTTGATGTTGATGTTGATGTTGATGTTGATGTTGATGTTGATGTTGATGTTGATGTTGATGTTGATGTTGATGTTGATGTTGATGTTGATGTTGATGTTGATGTTGATGTTGATGTTGATGTTGATATTGATGTTGATGTTGATGTTGATGTTGATGTTGATGTTGATGTTGATGTTGATGTTGATGTTGATGTTGATATTGATGTTGATGTTGATGTTGATGTTGATGTTGATGTTGATGTTGATGTTGATGTTGATGTTGATGTTGATGTTGATGTTGATGTTGATGTTGATGTTGATGTTGATGTTGATGTTGATGTTGATGTTGATGTTGATGTTGATGTTGATGTTGATGTTGATGTTGATGTTGATGTTGATGTTGATGTTGATGTTGATGTTGATGTTGATGTTGATGTTGATGTTGATGTTGATGTTGATGTTGATGTTGATGTTGATGTTGATGTTGATGTTGATGTTGATGTTGATGTTGATGTTGATGTTGATGTTGATGTTGATGTTGATGTTGATGTTGATATTGATGTTGATGTTGATGTTGATGTTGATGTTGATGTTGATGTTGATGTTGATATTGATGTTGATGTTGATGTTGATGTTGATGTTGATGTTGATGTTGATGTTGATGTTGATGTTGATGTTGATGTTGATGTTGATGTTGATGTTGATGTTGATGTTGATGTTGATGTTGATGTTGATGTTGATGTTGATGTTGATGTTGATGTTGATGTTGATGTTGATGTTGATGTTGATGTTGATGTTGATGTTGATGTTGATGTTGATGTTGATGTTGATGTTGATGTTGATGTTGATGTTGATGTTGATGTTGATGTTGATGTTGATGTTGATGTTGATGTTGATGTTGATGTTGATGTTGATGTTGATGTTGATGTTGATGTTGATGTTGATGTTGATGTTGATGTTGATGTTGATGTTGATGTTGATGTTGATGTTGATGTTGATGTTGATGTTGATGTTGATGTTGATGTTGATGTTGATGTTGATGTTGATGTTAAAGGTCATGTTTATGTTGATGTTGATGTTGTTGTTAGTATTTTTTTTTATGTTGGTGTTGGTGTTGGTGTTGGTATTGTTTCTTCGTTTGCTTTTCTTATGGTTGTACTCTTCTTTGGTGCATGAACTTAGCCTTAGCTACATGCAATTTATCCAGCAAAAGTGATGCATTTTTATCATGAGCCCAAAGGCCTCACCTTCATTTTCGTTCCATAAAATTTACCGCTAAGCCAGTGCTCACAGAGTAAAAATTCCATGCAACTTTTTTCATGGTTGTAGCATTTTTACTGCATTATGTGGTTTTCACTCTGAAATCATGACGATAAGAATTTTTTTTGTATTTTAGTTGTGGGGCGTAATAACACTTCTATGCTATTGTGAAACTAAATTTACCGCAGCACGTCTCCTGAGTGAGTAATAATTCCATGCAACGATATTACATTTCTGTTACATAAGCTGCTGTATTCACGACCTGGTGACGTCAGAAATTTCTTTTTTATTTTTATCGTAAGGCCAAGTATAAATCCATAATTTTGCTTTTGAAAATTTTTTGTAGCTTATATAGTCACCGAGTAAAAATTCAATGCAACGCCGCTGCATGAATGTTGCATTATCGATCTTTGAGCGGCTTTCTCTGTGTCCCCATGACGTCAGAAATTTATTGTCTTATTTTGTTGTGAGGGCTTAGATCAGGCCTTTATTGGTATATCATATTTTTAATCTTAGCACTAATACTCAGTGAGTAATAATTCCATGTAACAAATTTTCAGTTGCGTTGCTTTAGCAGCTCCCACCGCGTCCCGATGACGTTTTCAATTTTTGTATTGTTTTTGTAATGAAGTCAAAAAATGAACCTTTACAGTCAATCCATTTTTTTCGTCATAGCTCTTATACTCAGCGAGTAACAATTCAATGCAACGCCGATGAATTTTGAAATAAGGATAGATCCTTGTGGTATTCCAGCTGTAATTAATAAATATTCAGATAAGGTATTGCCATTCTTCACTCTTTGCATTCTACCATCAATTAACAAAGCAGCACTTAAGGTTCGATTATGCAATCGTAAAGTAACGCAACGTAACGTGACGTAGAGTTCTATCTTATGAAAAATAAGTGTAAGTGGTTAGTGAATTCGTAACGTAACCTAGCGCAGCGATGGGCTCTATTCCAGATAGAACTCTACGCCACGTTACGTTGCGTAGCTTTACGATTGCATAATCGAGCCTTTACGCTAAAACCAAATAGTTGCTTGAGTTTTTTAACTAACAGAGCATGATTAACGCAGCCAAAGGCTTTAGAGATCTCAAGAAGACACAGGAGTCATATTGTATACGAATATCTTCGCACAGCTGTGCCCTGCTCGAAAACCCGATTGATATGGTGATAATAGTTTTTGCACTTCTAAGTATACATTTATTTGTTTTGACATCAGTGATTCACTGATTTTTGAAAACTCACTTAGCTCGTTTCCAAAAGTGAGGAAAGCAGGAAACAGTAAAGCAGTGGTTGATTATATGCGTCAGCGGTTTAATAATACTAGTATCACCTTTGGTCGAGATTCGACCATTTAAAAATTGATTTTTTTTTTTTTTTGTATTTTTATTCACTCATATGCAAACGTAACCGAACTCTTACAGCACCAAACGCACCACCAGCAAGAAATCACAAAACGGTAACTCAATTCTGATTTTCCATGTTCTGTGATTTTTACTTTTAAAGCTATTCAATATCAAAAATGTGGCTTATATATGCGGAGCCACACCCCTTTGTCCAATGCCCGTCACAGTACCCTACTTCCCTTATTCTACTTTCTAGTAAAAATGCTTCCAAAGCTATTTGATATAACAACTTTGAGTTGTATGAGTGTTTCACCCCCCTTTGTCAAGGAAGGAAGTTCTTACCAAGTTTCATTGATTTGTGACTTATAGTTCAAAAGTTTACCGAAAACTTGGGCTGATGAAAAGTGCCTCGCCTCTATTTGAACGCCCATCAAATGTAACCAGTGGAATGGAACGTCTGATTTGAGAGATATTCGCTGCACTCCTTTTCCCTACTCTTATTGATTTAAAATAAAATTATCAAAATTGGTTGAGAAACACGGGAGAAAATGTTTCTTAACTGTTCTGCGTACACCTATTTATATATAGATATATAATAATAATATGTATAATATATAAAGTAGATAAAGAAATGGCTTAAAACATGGATTTGTGTATATAACTTTGGAGTGGTTTGAAATATTTGAAAAATTTTTTCACAGAAATAATTTTTTAAGCTGTAGAACTTTATAAAAAATACAAAAGCAACATTTTGAAAAATGTAATTTTCATCAAAAAAATTATAGGGGGTAGCTCATGATTTTCGATGATAGAAACACTTAATTAAATTATGTGTCAAAATGAAGCAATTTTTGCAAATAAATGATATGGTATATGAAAGAGTGTGAGAGAAGAAAATAGAAAAACAAAAATAAAATTACAAAAAAAGAATGTCTGGTCTAATTTTTAAGCAAAAATTGAATATTTTAGAGTTATTTTGAAAACAACATAAGAAATTGAATTAGTGAGATAACTGGAAATCTTTTTTTACTTCTCAAAAGTTATTTAATTAAGCTTTCAGACAAAGAAAATTTAGGGAAAATCGATTGAAAAATGGCTGAGATATTTGCATGCAAAATCAACATTTGAAATATCAACTGTTTTTTTCTCATTCTGAGGCAATGACATTGCTTTAAGAAATGCGTTGCATGGAAAAAATCTACAGGTTTCGAAATATCGCAATACTTTTGATGTCATAATAACGGGAAATTTTTTTAACATACTATTCGTGGAAAATATTAGCAAAAAAGTTTTCGTATACCGTTATTTTTCTCAACCAACGAATTTTCATACAAAAAACGTTGTACTGAAAACATCTATAGTTTTCGAGATATCACAATAATTTTGATGTCAAAATAATGGAAATTTTTCAAAATTTACTATTTGTAAGCAATTTTACCATCACAATGTATATTGACACTTGTTACATGAAAAAGTGCCTATTGTAGGGTAACCGTACACGATGGTGAAAAATATCAAAGTATATTTTGCACATCTTATGAATGTCTAAATTTCTCTCTTATATCATGTATCAAGAGATGGAAAATCTCTTGCAGTTTAGCTTTTATTTAATAAATTCTCTTTTTCCGCTCATAATATTCAATCATATTGTGCAGCCAGACCTTTCATCTGATATCACATTCTTCATTTTACCTCTTCCCAGTTCTGAGATCCCTAACTAAAATTGATATAAACTTTCAACGTTAATATTTCGGGTCAAAGGTCATGAATTTAAAATCTAACATAATTCGGCACATCTATGGTGCAGTACCTTTCGAATGATGTACGTTTCATTGTCCTTATTCTAAAATAAATATTGAAAAAGTGTACGACAACATTCGATGTTTGCGTATTAATATATAAGATATGGCAACATAATTTTTATGAATTTAAAAGGAATACCATCGTCACTAATGGCATATGATTTAATTTTCATAACTGTCAAAATAACATTATTCTCTTTAGCATGGCAAAAGAAGAACTGGTCATTAACTAGCACATTACGAACATTACATTGAGGACTATTATTTAACCCAGACGAGGAATTGGGAAGAGAGAAATTATTAAGAGCATCACGTTCAAACTCACACTTCTGATCCACAAATATCAAATATTTTTCCATAGAACCTTTGAAGGAAGTGAACATTTCAGTTTGCGGAAAAATATTTTTTTCTTAGACTGCCCTACAATTGAAATGGCTTGATTCCGAGCTACCTTGTAAAGATCCCAGTTTTCATTATTTCGATTTTTTTTTCACTTTACTTCTAGTCAAGTTGACTAGAGACGTATACCAAGGACAGGAGTTGTTAACAACTATCGACAAGGAACGAAGTGCTCAAAGGCATTGCTTGCATAAGAGACGAGAACATTTAATTTATCATCAACTGATTGAGAAAACCAACAATCGTCCCAACAGATCTAAGACAAATATTGATGCAAAAGATTGTAATCAATAGACTTGTAGTCACGATTCGAAAAACAGAAACCGGAGTAGACAGACGACAAGGCTAAAAATTAATAAAACGAACGAGTAGATCATGGTCAGAAATAAATGACATTTGGTCGAAAAGTAATAGCAAAGAAACATCGGACAGGATAAAGATATCAATAAGACTCGGAGTAACATTAGGAGCAAAGCGAGTTGGAATCGATGAGTTAATAATGGTCAAACCAGCTGCATTTACTTTGTCATAAAAACTATCAAAGACGCTAGCCTTAGTTAGTAAGTTGACATTGAATTCACCACATATAGAAAAACAATCAAAGTCGGTAACACCTGGATGCAAGTCACAAAAGAAATTTTCAATACTGAAAGATCTGCTCGGGTTATAGACACAGGAAACAAGCAATTTTGCACCTGATTATTTTTTGATTATTAGTCAATTCAACATTTAAATATTCGACATGAGACCCAGAACACTGACTTACAAGTTTTACTTTAAGACATGATTTACAGTAAATAGCAACTCCACCACCCTTTTTGTCAATTCTATCATCCCGAATAGCTTATAGTTACTTGTATTACGATAGTCATTAGGAATGTCAAGAGTGAACCACGTCTCAGAGACACAAATAACGTCAACGCTTCGATGAACTTCACTTTACAAAACAATTTGTATTTTGAATACAAAAAATGCCAGGACCTACTTATTTCTATAGAAACATTAAAAATTTCTTGTTGATCTCATACAAAAAAAGGTTGTGTTTTTGAACAATTTTTCAGGAGACGAAAAAAACATTGTTTTTTTGACATTTTGCAATATTTGCAATATTTTGCAAAAATTATAATTTTCATTTATTCTCTATGTAACTTGAGAAATTTTAATAAAAAAACAAAATTACATTGGCTTACCATAGTGGAATGCTAGCAATATTTCTTGTTTTAGAACACATAGCCTTAATTTTTTTCCAAAATTTTATAATTTTTTATTCGTATCTGCGCATACAAAAGGAGTTATGTGTATATGAAAAACATTACATGAGAATCAATAACAATTTCTTTTCATCAGAATGCCGTAGCTTGAATTTTATATCTCCATCTTTATAAAACAATCCGAACGCTTTTAACAGTAGCGTCACCACTTTTTTTACCTGGCCTGGTTGTAGCGAAATTGCCTAAAACATCTTCATAATTTATAAAAAATGTGTGCTCCAAAAAATTAATTATGTACGGTTGTGATGTTCTTGCATGCCTCATAGGACATATATAATCAAAAGGTGAATATATTGGGGGCTTGAACAATGATTCTAGAGTGGAGTGCACACTATCTATCTATCAAGACAATCCATCTGATATCAAGACAATTTTCTTCACTAAATTACTGTTTTTTATATAGAAAGTAAAATTGTGTATTGCCAATTTCATTTTATAATATTGCTCAAAAACCAATAACTTTGGAGATAACAACACACTTTGCATATCCATTGTAACAACTGAAACTTCAGATGACATGCTATCAATCGCTTTATTTTTCCTGCTCTAGCTTAATTTTGTTTTTCTATATGGATCTGAAAATATTCATCACCAATGTTTCCTTCTTTATATTCCACACATATGTATATCACACTGATCTTTCCTCGGCTTAAAAAAGGATATTTTATCTTGGTCTATCAAGAACAGAAATGATTTCCTACCCACGGGATCAAAGTTATTTACCTTGCACCATTCAATAAAAATTTTATGCATGTGAGATTTTGATTGGAACGTATCTTCAACGTACACTCTTTTTGTGTTTGCCCTACAATAGTGACACGGTACTTTGGGTATTTCCTCAAGCCACTTTCTAACAGAGCTTGATTTTAATCGGTTAATTGATGTTTTGATCACGGGTATTTTTTATTGGTATCTTTTACCCAATTTTGAAAAATGTGTTTAGATAAATCGAAGGTAGCAATAAAAAAATTCTTTGCAGACACGCAACTTTTTCCCATATTTTCCAGGCAAATAGCAATCAAACCCACCGTACTTTATGAAGTTTTTTGTAGTTGATCTTCTTCGTATCGAGGTTCGGGGTTGTACTAAGCAATTTATATATGCTGTTTTAGCATCCCAAGAAGGAAGCTTCCAGAAAAATTTAACCCATTTAAGCCGTAGGCTTTCATCTACTGAGCCGCAAAGCAACGATCTTTTGCGTTTTTCTTCAGCTAGGTGCGAATAAGGTTTTCCACTTCTATGGCCACTTTATTTTCACTAATTTTTAAGCTTTTATATTCTTTCCCTTAAACCAGGGGCGAACACAGGTAGGGGTTTTGGAGGTTAAAACCCCCCCCCCCCCAAAGAACTAATAAAAAGAAAATTAAATGTGTAAAGTAAAACAGCTTTAAATTATAAAGTATTACTTCTTTAAGTTGTAATGTTTTAAGTTTTTTTTTATGGTTTTATTTATTGTTTTTATTAAACAAAGCTCTGTATATGCATAAGAGCCCTGCATAAGTATGCTTTTTCGCCTACTCGAATATATTCACATGTTGTAGAATAAAAAGCTGACTTTCATCGCTTTTCTAAAGTTCTCATATGTGAACGTGCTCTATCTTGGTATTATGCGCAAGTAGGAAACGAAGAGAATACACTGCTGTACTCATGATACAATAAGAAGGTAGGGTAAGGAACTTTGACAAGACCTACTGCTTATGTCAAAAAGCATTTTAGCAATGCCTCTTTTCTGTATTTTTCTTAAATGTGGGACAAAAACTTAGAAAAGGAATTATATAAAGGGCAAATAAGAAAAAAATTGAGTCAATGTATCTATAATTAAAACAATGCATTTTGTAGTAATTTTAAAGCTTTATTTTCACTTACTTATTTATTAGTGCTAATTTAAATATTTTGTGCATATGTCTTTATGCGTAAACATTTCTTGTTATGCGAGAATTTTAACATGGGATGCAAGCAATATACCATCATATACATGTATGTTTTGGCAATGTTTTAAATAATCTAGACAGTTATGCGTTTTGTGAAAAAGTTCGTCTTTTTATTGAAAAGAATTACCTAAGATCGAAAAACATAAAATTAAAAGTGAATAACAATTTTACTTACAATTAAATTAAAGTTACAATTCATTAAAAGGTAAAACAAAAAATGATTATGCTATTTTTTATGTTTTTTATTTCATAAAAAATCAATTTGATTTAAAAATATTTTTTTTTATTTAAATTTAATTTAAAATCGCAAGATTTTGCTTTTAACATCATCTCATCAATCACCAACTCAAATTAAACACATTTCGCTAACATTTTTTAGTGCACCATAGTACATTGCTGAATATTAGCATTCTTTCAATTCAGAAACAAAAACAATACAACTCACAAATTCAGATCAGCGTAAGAAGTCTGTTGTAAGAGAACAGAGAACGAATTAGCAGTTATTCTCATGCGCTGATTTTCTCATAACTACACGATCTGTTGTTTACATTTATTCGCTTGTAGTGTACTCCTACACTCAAAAAAAAAACATTAACTTAAAATTGAACACAATGTGTTCATAATTTGCCTTTTTTTTCATATGTTTCTCAAAAATTTAAAACACATTTGCTCTTACTTTGACGAATTCAAACACAAAATTTTTCGAATTAATAACAGTTGTCGTCAATTTTAAAACATTTTTTTTTCAGTGAACAAAAGTGAAGTAGTGTTTATTCGTTTATCGAATATATTTATGCAGGGCTCTAACACGCATATATGTTCTACCACGCAGTTTTTCTTTGTAAAGTCAAGTTCCGCTGTCGCAGCAGCTTCAATGTGATATGAAGTTAAAACTAGAACTCTCGATTTTCGAGCTTTTCAAGCACCCGGGCCACCCGGGTATTTTTCATTATTTCGAGCTATGCAAAACTTAAGAATTTTTCTACAAAACTTAAGAATCTTAACGAAAAATTAAGATGCAGTTTAATTAGTAATGGATATTAAGTAAAAAAAAATAAACAAAAAAATTTACTCTTAACCAGTCCCCATCAAACATCTCCACGGACTGCCAAAGCAGTTTTCGTTTTTTTATTTAAATGAAGTCACACAGAGCCAAAACAACCTAATAAAAAAGAAGAAAATCAATAAAATTTCTCCATGGTTTTCATCCATTTTTTTTTATTTTTTTACATAATTTTAAGAAGAATCTTATTATATTTTATGAGAAAACATTTAAAAACAATAAAGAAATCTTATCAAAAATATGTGATTTACTTATTGATTTCAAAAGTTACCTTCTTGATTGTTGTGAATTTAAGAAGGAAATTCTATTGATTTAATAAAATTTCAGTTAAAATTTTACTATACCTTTAACCTAGAAATATATTTTCAATTGCCTATAATATTAAATAAAAAGACATTTTTACGATTTTATTAAAATTTATGCATTAGTAAATAAATTTGTTTTTTATGAATATACGATACATAAGTTAAAATTAAATTAAATTTGACTTTGTCACCAAAATGTCCGGCGCTGTCGAGGCCTTCAAAGAAACTGGCGACTTTCTCAATATCCAATTTTTTCAAGAACCTCTTTTGAGTTCACACCGTACATTTTTATTAAAGTCGAAATTGACTCACTCAAGCCCCATGGCTGAAATATGGCTTGAGTTTCGAAAATTCCAGCCTCGTCGAAAACAAGTTCTGGAACACAAATATTATTTTCCATTATAACATTTTCATTATTTTACTTAATTTAAATCCACGGATAAATTCTCGAATTCACTTCACAACTACGACTGAAAGCTAAAGCAAAGAAAGCAAAAATAAGTAGCATTTTCACCATTATTATCTTCTTAAAAAGGTGTCAAATAAGAAAATTTTATGAAAGCAGATCAATAAGATTTTCTTATTCGTTTTAACTGGTATCTTCTTAAACTTTGTAGAGCGGAAAAAAAAGATTTTCTTATTAAAGTTAAGTGTTAATAAGATTTCTAAATAAGTTCATTCATTCAATAAGAAATCTTATTAAAAAATGTTTGATAGTAGTTATTAATTTTTAATAAGATTTTCTCTATGGAATTAAAAAGATTTCTCTATGGAAAATTCTTATCATTTGATAGTATTAATAAGAAAACCTAATAAAATAGCTCAATTTGGAGATCTTATTGATTTTATGTGGTGGTTTTTGGCTCTGTGCAATCATATCGGTCTATTTTACTGTCGGTCACTTACATACTATATTCTTGTTGAGCATCGCTACTCGAGTACATCTAGCCATGTCCATCTATATGTCTGTATGTGATGACGATACAGCATAGATTTTGGGGCAATCGTTATGAATTCCGATATACTATAAGCTTATATTTAAAATATAAAGAGCATGTTGCAAATTAACGATCTCGTATGAAAATTACGCTAATTTCCCCATAGAAAGTAATATGAAATTGGTAGAATTAAAATTTGTCTTAAAATTTTAAATGGTCTTAAAATTTCATAAAAATTAAATGCCTTAATTAATTTACCTTTTATTATTGAGGACATATTAAATTCAATGGCAAAAAATAAATGAATAATTGACTTTGAACTCTAAATATTATGTAGTGAATACAAAAATTTGAATAAGTCCATAAATAAAAATATAAACACCACCCAAAATTTTTTTTCTGAGTGCGCCCCTGCCTTAAACTCTTAAGCGGTTATTTTTTTCATTTCTTACGCCCTGCAACAATTGTTTTTGACATCGACCTCATCATCTAGAGAAGACAGACTTCTTTTTTCAAATTCGTTTAAATATATTTCTGCCTCGGATAAAAATCAATTTTGCAATGTAAATAGTGCGAAAGCAGTGTGTTAATACCTTAGCTTGGAAAAACAAATAATAAAATCTATAGAAATGGACCGATAGTTCAGTATAAAACTTATAGCGATCAGTGCAATACAATCAAATAAAATACGCTATAAAAGCAACACATAGCTAAATTTGTTTACAAAAAACGTAAAAAAGTTATATTAAAGTGTTTTATAAAAATATGCTACGTGATTTGCTACACATAACCATTTTAGAAAGAGCAATTTCAATACTATTTTCACATAGCTGGTTTTGCTAACTTCTGAACCACTAAAAATATTATAAAACCATTTGGTGAGTAGATGGTACATATTAGCGTGGAATTTGTGAGTAGACTTACATATGGCTATCAAATGGTAAAATAAAAAAATAAAATCGAAATTTTACACATAACCTTTTTTGGATGCGCAACGACGATATATTCGCCTTCTGCGCGAATAAAAAATAATGTTAATGCATTTTGTTTTTGTATCTCTTCCAAGAATCTTCTAGAATCTAGTTTATAAAAAAAAAAGAATCGCCACTTGATCTTCCTAACCAATTAATCTTCCAAATGCTAGCTGGTTATTTTAAATTACAAATTTCGAAATTGGTCTTGACTTTGGATGACCATAAAAAAAACTAACAAGGTTTATTAACTAAATAATGGTTTTGTGTCAAATATTTTGACAGAAAAAAGAACTATTTTGAACTATTTTAAAAAAACCATTTAAAATAAGTCGAGTTATTCTGGCACACATGTGTTGCCCGCTTTTTTTCCTAATCTACGATGTATCTCCATATCTATACAGCTTATGAAAAATTATCATATCCAGCAGTACTAACATAAAACACCAGAAGTTCTTTAAATAACAAATTTAATTGACTCACTTATATTTAATAAACTAAATAACAATCATACCCATTCATATTCGAAATACCGACATAGCGACGGTTTATTATTAAAAATAGATACTTAAACAATATTTTTTTCATGCCAATTTTTTAATGAAATTTTTCAATAAAAACTTTTTATGCAAATAACTGATTGAATTTTCAGTGAAACGAGGCTATAAAAATAAAAGCCTGGCAGTAAATTGCTCTGGGTTATTTGTTTGATAAACATCAAATAAATTTATTATAAAGAGTTTATTTTGAATGCTTTTCTGTATGAATAAAAAGTAAAACCGATGAATAAGTTGACAAAAAATTTGACAGCAAAAAAATGGAAACAAATAAGAAAATTTTTATAATTTAATTGTATGGCGGCAAAAATAATACGCTCTTGGTAGTTAATAGTATTAAATTGACAACATTTTTTTCAGTTGAAATGTGAAAAAGCGCTCAAAGCTTTTTTCCAACAATATTCTGAAGAAACTTAACAATTAATTTGCAAGCACGAATTGTTTGGTTGTCATACAACTAACCAACCAACAAGCTCTGGACAAATTAGAGTTGAAAACAATTAACAAGATGAGGGCCAACACACAGGAATATTGCGTAAGAAAAAAGCACAGTTAAGTCATGTCAAACTGTGGTTCAGTTCTGTAGACATCTTCACTACCAACTGACTGCCACTTCACACCTACATCAAAAACAGAGCAAAAACAATTCTCAGCACCATTCTATCATCTACCTGTAAAAACCTGTCAGTTTCTTCATCCACTCAGACTACTTGTGTTCTATGTGAAGAAGAGGAAACCACATAATCATGATATCTGCCTCTTATCGTTGTTCAACTTCAGCCAATCTTCATTCATAACAAGCAGACATCTAGACAACGAAGGGGCGTCTGAAGTTGATTGAATTTTGGTTTTTATGCCGATTAAGTTTTTGTCGGATTTGTTAAAAATGTCAAAATTGATAGAGAACAGAATCGGCAGCCGATAAAAAAAAAACATTTTGCATATGTTCTCCATACAAGGTCTATTCCTGTCACTGACTTTTATCTGGAATAAAAAAATCGTACAAACAATCGTACTATGACTTAATCAATCAACAGAAATTGATCTGTACGGAATGTTGTTAAGCGTGGAATTTGTGGTTAAAATGAAAAAAAAACAAAAATACACACATCAATAAATTCACCGTTACCTTTTATTTTCACTCGCTTGCCACAAAACGTATTCAACGCCAATTAGCAGAAAAACAAAACAACAAAATGGATCGAAATAAATTGAGCCTTTCAAGCCAACGTTTAAAAATTTTATTGTTCAATTTGCCAAATATATAAGATACAAAAATAAAAAAAAAACGCTATGAAAATAAAATATTTCTGTACGAAATAAAACAACAAACACAGTTCGCGTTGAAAATGGCCTCAATATGCGGCTGTCCAAATAAAAATGACGGTCTTTTACGACCGTCAATTTTCAATTTACACTTCAAACATTTTTGTATAATGAATATTTCATAAATGTTGACAATAAAATGTTTCATGACGTAAAACTGCGCATAGTTTTGAATTTCAAGGACATTTCAAAAGCGCACCATGACGGAGCAATTTACTTAAGCTAGAATGAAAGTGGAGCAGCAAACTTTTAATTGGTGCAAAAGCGGAGTTTTTATATTTGTTTTATGAGTATAGTTTATATGAAATGACAAAACGTTGCCATGCGAGAATTTTTTAGTTTTTGAAGTTATGTTTCATGCCAGGAATAAGTTAAAGCTTTAAGTGACTTAAAAAAAGGTATTTTAATTTAAGGAAATAAGCAATTTTATATAGGGTGTATCACCAAGAGGTATACTGTTGCAAAGACGTATTCTTAAACAGCTGGCCGCTTTGCAGTTGTCATGACATATGACATGACATATGGCAACGCGTGAGGGTCAGTGGGGCGACCTTCACATGGCAACGTGGATGACTGCTCAACCTGGTGAGCATTATCCATGTCGAACTCTTCTCAAGTCGACTCAAAACTCTCCGTGGTGTCCTCTAGAAACGGCAAACTGGTAACTTTTAGTTTGACGGCTAATTTGAGCGGCTGGCTACCTGCCTTTAAAGGGTTGTGCAGGTTCAAACCCGACGAAGCCCACCACGTAAAAAACAATTTTAATGAAACGCAAAGGAATAAAGATAATGTGATCCCCAAATCTGATGACGACTACCGCAAACGAAAAACTGACAATGATTTACGGATATGCACTTGGAAGGTCCGAACCCTTAATTGGGATGGTGCTTCTATCACTGCAATCCAAAAAACGCGATGGAAGGGACAGGGTTGCTTACGGCAAGCATCCTGTGATATCTACTACAGCGGCCATGCGGAAAAGCACGAGTTTGGATGCGGATACGTTATTGGCAAGAGACTCTTGCATCATGTCCTGTGATTCACGCCTGTGAACGAGCGACTTGCCATAATCTGCTTCAAGGCAAAATTCTTCAATATAATTATTTTTGCCTTATTTGTGCGCACACTCTGACAGAAGACAAGGATTATGAGACCAAAGACAGCTTTTACGAGCGCCTTCAAGCGCCCTATGAGTACAGCCCCGCCACGACAAAAAAATCGTGCTTGGTGACTTCAGCGCCAAGGTGGGAAAAGAAAATATCTTTGATACAACAGTCGGAAAGTTCAGCCTCCACGACAATACCTCCGATAACGGAATGAGGCTGATTGACTTTGCCGCAGAGCGAAACATGGTTGTTAGTAGCACTAGATCCAAGAATCTCAATATTCATAAAGCCACTTGGTTGTCTCCTGATCAAAAGACGTGCAATCAAATTGATCACGTTTTGATTGACGGAAGGCATTCTTCCGGTGTTTTTAGAGCTTCTGGACCGAATTCAACGACGTGCGATATATTTGATAGGGGATGAAAACATTTCATCTTTTCTCGACTCTCTTGAGCATCGACGCAATGTTGGTTGCCTTAGCCTTTTGTACAGGTACTACCATGGGAAGTGTTCAAGGGAGATTCATGACCTGACGCCATCAGCTCATGTGTTTCCCAGGTCCACTCCGGCAGCTCACCAAGCCCATTCCTATACCACTGCCTTGATGCCCAATAGAACCTCGCATTACCGAGATAATTCTTTCTTCAGTCGTACAGTTAAATTGTGGAACAATCTCCGTGCGGACGTGTTCGCCGGAAGTTTTGTGCTGTGTCAATTTAAAACAAATCTTCACCGACACTACTCCATCTTTCCACCCTGCAACTAACTATCACCCTTCTTCCGAATCAACACAATGCTTTCGCATTATTAAGGGGCATCCCCTGAGCGTTGGTTTAGTCTAAAAAAAAAAAAAAATCAAAAAGAACAACCAAAGACTTCGCTACTCGACTTTCACTCCTGCTTCAAGAAAGCACTCCTCCGATGGACGATATAAGCTCGCAGTGGAATCACATTTCCCACTCTACGTATACGGCTGCCGAAGAGGTGATTGGCTATCACCGCCCACGACGAAACCAGTAGCACGACCAGGAGTGTCGCGATGCCACTGCAGAAAAAGACGCCGCCTACAAAGCCACCAACGCGTGCTGCTAAGGAGCGATACAAAGAGAAGAGGAGGGAAGAGAGACGCATTTTCAGGTGAAAGAAAAGAGAAGCGGAAAAGCGTGAGTGCGAGAAAATTGAGATGCATGGTGACAGAATGAGGTCCGAAAATTTTTCGAAAAAATAAGACGCCTGGCCGATGGTTTCAAGACCGGGGCCTCTTCCTGCAAGGATGAAAATGGGAATCTAGTGACAGATATCCAGAGTACATTGATGATGTGGAGGGAACACTTCTCTAGGCTTCTAAATGGCGACGACGACAACAATCCCGCCAATAGAGATGATATCCCGGAAACCCCAATTGTGAACGACAGGGTTGAAGTTCCGCTGCCAGACCATAGTGAAGTCTTGAAAGCTATAGCTCGGCTTAAAAACAACAAAGCCGCAGGAGCCGATGGCTTACCTGCTGAGCTCTTCAAGAATGGAGGTGAAGCTCTATTTAAATGCATTCATGAGCTTCTATGCTTCTATGTCGGAAGAATGCATTCCAAACGATTGGAACTTCAGTGTACTCTGCCCAATCCAAAAGAAAGGCGATCCCACAATTTGCGACAAGTACCGTGTGATAAGCCTTCTTAATATCGCGTATAAGGTCCTGTCGAGCGTATTATGTGAAAGACTGAAGCTCATCGTAAACCAGCTGATTGGAACTTGTCAGTATGGCTTCAGACCTGGCAAATCCACCATAGACCAGATATTTACGTTACGAAAAATCTAGGAGAAGACTCTAGAAAAAAAAAAATCGACACACACCATCTTTTTGTCGAATACAAAGCCGCCTTCGACAGTCCAATAAGGAATCATCTATACTCCACCATGTCTGAATTTGGTATCCCTGCAAAGCTCATCCGTCTTTGCAGAATGAAACTGAGCAATACCAGCAGCACAGTTAAAATCGGGAAAGATCTCACTCCTTCATTCGATACTAAACGAGGTTTCAGACAAGGTGATTTCTTATACTGCGAGTCAAATGCATCTTGCAGTGAACGCAGATAAGACCAAATACCTAGTGTCAAAAAATAAACAGTCCCAGCGTCTTGGAACCACGTTACTGCTGACAAAATCTCCTTAGAGGTTGCTAAGGACTTCGTCTACCTGGTATCCACTCTTGAATACCATGAACTCTTTCAATGATGTCAGTTTTGAGATAAAATGAAGGATAACTCTTGCCAATAGGTGTTACTTTGGGCTGAGTGGGCAATTAAGAAGCAGAGCCCTCTCTCGACGAACAAAACTCACGCTCTATAAGTCACTAATCATGCCTGTCCTATTATATGCAGCACAAACCTGGACGTTGAGCAGTTCTGACGAAAAGACTTTGGGAGCTTTCCAGAGAAAAATCCTTCGTAAAACTTTCGGTTCAACCTGCATCAATGGTGAGTACCGAATTCGATGGAATCACGAGCTGTATTAGCTGTACGCTCACATCGACATAGTTAAGTGCATTAAAATCGAGCGGCTCCGCTGGCTAGGTCATGTTGAGCGGTGGAAAACGACTCTCCAGCGAAAAAAATTCGATTCAATTTGGTGCCCGGTGGTGGTCAACGCAGAAGAGGACACCAACATCTGATTGGAAGGATCAAGTGTTGGATAACTTGACCACGCTTGGTGTTTCCAACTGGCGCCAGCAAGCGCAAAACATAAATGGCTGGCGCAATTTCTTAACATATACGAGACCAAAACCGATCTACGGTTATAAGCTCCAGATAAGTAAGTAAGTAAGTAAAAATAATAAACAACAACAATAATAAACAACTTTTATAATAAGTTAATAAAAGCGAATGCTTTTTTGAAATAAACCAAAAGCGATTTCTTAATAGTTGCTAAAGGAGGTAAATAAATAAAAAATTAGGAACAAGGATCTCTATTATCAAAACTAAGTCCACAAAGACTATTAGGGATATTAGACAATAGGGCATGATTTTCATACATAATTCTCATACAACTCAAACAACTAGAACGTAATATCTTGGCAGCTGTAGCCGGAAAATTGGGAACAAGAGGGACTTCTATTGAAACATAGCAGTCAAAGAAAAATATTTTTAAAATTGGAAAATGGAGTGTTTCCCCTTTATTTTAACTCTAAAGCCACAATTCCGTTAACTCCAGAACTAACTGTCAGACTGATGGTCAAGTCAGGTCTACCTTAATCCGGAGTAGGGTGATATATAAGTGAGAATGGCAGAATATCTTGTGAAGCAAGTGTTGGATATATGGCGGAAAGCTATATAAGAATGAGAATTTAAATCTGAGGTAATGGTCATGCCTTGACCTCATCCGATGTGAGGAAAGAAACGAAGAAAGGTTAAAGAGTAGGACCATAGCCTGGCCGGGAATCGAACCTGGGACCAATGTCTGCCAGGAGAGCTTGCTATCACTTGTACTAATGAGGTCGCCAAAGCAATAATTAAAATTTTATGATAATTATTCTTAAAATGGCATAAAAAGTTTAAAATTTTCATCTTTTTCCACACTTAACTTGCATTTCTTTACTATTGAAAATATTTTTGTGGAATGTTCCACTGTAACCCTCTATGTTCCATTTTCCTCATAATTTAAGGCTTCTTTTCAAACTAGTTTTTCACCATGTTCCAGTAAGTATTCCGATACACATTGTTCGGCAAAAAGTTAGATAAAATATAGCTCTTTGCAACCAAATTAAAAAATTTGCCAAATATGCACTCAGGTAGAGTTATTGGCAGAAGTTCCAAAAGTGTTCCACTGTACTCCCCTTTTCCCTACTCATATGCACACGTTTCGCAAACGTGCCTAACTCTACTATACCTACATTTCAATACTCACACAATGGTTCTCCGCACCATTTCCTTCTTAATCTATTTGTTGTTTTGCTCTGGTAAAACACCAAACAATAAATGAAAACTTCTGACTTTCTTGGTGAAAATCAACTCGACTCTTATGTGTTCTAGAGTTGAAAGTTTTTGCGCTTTTGTAAAATGAATCCGCATTTACAGAACGCATTCCTCGGGTATTTTGAGCTGCCAGATTATTGCCATAGTTCGAAAACAAATGAAGGCGAATAAATGTGGCAACTGCGCTTAAAACGGTATATAATTTAGTAGTTAAACGTGTGTATCTTTGGAATTGTAGGGTGTAAAGGCTTATTTTTAATAAGTGAGTATGTTGGTGTTGCTGTTGTTATTAGAGTGTCTATTAAAAGTTTTGTGGAACTTTGGAGGATAATTTGAAGGATTATTTGCTTGAAGTCAACTCGCACGTGTCGCACGATAAAAGGATGCAGTACAGAATATATACGGTGGCTTTTTTTCAACTTGATTTCACATTTGTTTTGATGCCATTATAACATCTGAGTTTGCTTGATGTTGGCAATGCTATGGAAGATGTTGGGTCTATTTTTGACAAATGTTATTGCAAGAAGACGTTATACTAAAAATATGAGGCGTTATATTGAAAAGGAAAAAAACAATTACCAATTAAATAGAGCCCAATAAACCGCAAAGGACCAAACGATGGTGATTTTTTTCCCATGCGGCAATGCGTTAATCTGGCCATCTTATTTACTGAATAAATTAAGAAAAGTCATAAAAAAGAAAATCCCCTCACAATATAAATACAATCCTGTGGATAGCATTGAAGCGCAGTCCAATCGTTAAGTTCAAGTTAAGCGCACTTCGGTGCAGCGCGTTAATGCCACGCCATAAAGTATCCTCCTTTTCAGTGCACGTTTTTCTCATTGCTTTCCATCATTGTTGCTTTTACCAGTATCATTGACTGCATTGAAGCACGTTGGTTGGCAGTCATAATGATGAAATTGAAGCTGTATGTTTTTTTGTTACTGTTCGAATTGTGTTCTTAAGTATAATCATGGAAACCAATAGCAAAGGATGCGTTGATTACTTTACTGCGCTTTTATTGAATCAGGTTGAGCGGTTTTTACAAGCATCTCATAAAAAGTTATGGCTTTGAAAAAATAATGCTGAATAATTACATATTCAAAGTGATTTGTTGGAGAGTTGAGGGAACAACAAAAATGAGAAAAAAAATATAACCTACTGCCATGAGATAATTTTAATTGGTAACTAAAGTACTGACAAGAAGCTTTTGCTTTCATTAATCCTCTCTGAAATGATACATTAAAGGATATTTAAAAATAACTCATAGATAGAAAGTTCGAACAAAAAGTTGATTTAATCAAAGCGTCGTCAGGTGTTTTCAGAGTTTTACTCTCCCTCCATAGGCCCTCCAAAAAAGCTTAAAAAATGCAGACAGTATTTGAAACAAAATGCAATAATTTTGTTTATTATAAACAAAAATAGTAAACATTGTCTACAATAATGGAAAAATGGAAATGGAAAAAATAATATCTAAAACAACAGAAACACTTTTGAAATTAAGTGTTTTTCGCCTTAATATGTTCTAAAAGTAAAAACGTTTGATTTATACAAATACAAAAACGTTTCTACATTTGTAGCTAAGATACTTACGTTTGTGTTAAATATCCGAAAAGTTTTTATTTTGAAATGTAAATCTTTCAATTTGAATGCAAAAAATTTCTAACTAAATAAAATGTATTCAATCTAAAAGCTTTTATACCAAATGCTAGCAACGTTTGAAGCGAATATAGCCGGGAGTAGAATGATTGCGTTTGCGTCCGTCTATTCGCTGGCGTAATTAGACGAAATACACGAAAGCTTATGGTACTGATCAGAATACTGACGGGCGCAAATTATGCAATTCACTCAAGAAAAGTAGAAAATATTTCAACTTTTCTTGCGTAAATTGCTTTTTTTGACAGCTCGTTTTAAATAGCGAACACCGAGAACAAAGAAAAGAAACGAGTTTATACTTTGTTATTTTGTTAACATTCCTTATTTTAAGCTAATGGTTAATAATTTATCATTTATAATTTAATTTATAATTTAATATCAAAATATTTACAATATCTTAGCGTCAGTACACCTAAAATTGTATTTCAAGAAGAAAGAAAATGTTCAATCATTTTGTATCCCTGCTCTGAGCGCAAACTCTAAGCGCAATAACATATTTCATTGTACGCCCCATATATTTTGTTGCGTAAATTGCGCCAGCGAGTAGACAAATGCAAGAGCATACGCAATCATTCTACTCCCGGCTTAAAGTTATTCGTCCGCTTAAATTTTACTCGCTGGCACAATTTACGCAATTTAGTCATTTTTAATTTTCAAGATTTAATGAGCTTCTGACTCTTTTCATCTCTTTCTTCTCGCTGTTGGTTATAAGTAACGAACTGTCAAAATACGAAAATTACGGAGGAAAAGTTGAAATATTTTCAACTTTCTTGCGCAATTGCGTTTTTACCATGTTACGTTCATAAGCATTGACCTCGCTCCCATAAGCTTTCATATAGTTCTATTGTATTGCGTCAGCGAGCAAACGGATGAAAAACGGAACTGCATCGAATGAAATTCCAGCTTAAATATGTGAAAGATTATAAAAGTTTTATATCTACGTATGCCTTTGTGCGTTACGTTGGAAAAACGCAACTTACGCAAAAAAGTAGAAAATATTTCAACTCTTCTTGCGTGATTTGCGTTTTTTGGCAGCTCGTTACTTATAACGACAACGAGAGGAGAAAAAAGAAACGAAGATGACTTCGTTTAAGAAAGTAAGCTCATTACTTTCAGGGAAGATGACTATTGTACAATGTACATAAATCTTAAAAATTAAAAATGTTTGTAATTTTTTTATTGTTAATTTCTTAAAATAACTTTTTTATACACGGGATTTAAGATGTTTGGTATTATAAATTAAGACATTTCAAGAATTTTTGAGTAAATAGATACGATAAAAACTCCGCATTAAGAACATACCAAAAGTTTTACAAGTTTGTAGCCCTGCTTACTCTGAATGTAAAACGCAATCATTGTACTCTGCTATAATTTTGACGATCGCATATGCAAATGCAGTGAATGAATTTTAAATTTAAGGGTGGAAACCCCTCCAGAACTTTAAATTTATGCATTTCTTTTTTAAAGCTCAATAGAAAGTTTTAAAAATTTCCTAAAAAGTTAATGAAGTGATAAGCTTTTAACTCTACTTTTCAAGAACGAAATCTGTAAATACGATTTTCTAAAAACATCTTTTCTCCGGGCTGTCGAATATAATTTAAAAAATTATTAAGATATCAACTTGAAACTGCACAGATATTATTTAACGCATTGGATTTACCTTTGGATTTACCTGAAGGTTCATATTATTTATAAATAGAAATATCGTTTTAAGCAATTTAATTATAAAAAAAGTGTATATTTTGATTGGTTGATTTCAGTTGACTACAAGGGGTTGAGCATTCTTCAGCGCAAATTGAAGGAGGCAAGTGTGAGTAGCAGTAGCGCCACCATTTTGTTTTTTTTTATTACAAAAAAAATTTATAAGTTTTACATTTGAACATTAATGTCAATATGTAATTTCATTTAATGTAATAAATACTCTAAGTTTTTTGTAAAATATTATTGAAAACCTGTTGTCTGGAGGGTCTTCCCCCTTAAACGACTCATATAAAATTAAACTTCTTCATGATTAAACAGAATGTTTTCGTTTTCAAAATGAATAAAGAATGTTAAATAAAACACTGGATGTTTCAAATCGATTGCAAAATGATTTTTTATCTTGTTATACATAGATTTAAATGGGTAGTTCCCAAAATCTTTTAACATCTATGATTTTGGTATAACCGTGCTAATAACTTGCATGTTTACTAAATATTTTATGTAAGCATCCGTTTATAATACATGGAACAAAATTTCCCTCTTATTTTCAGTTTCATAAGTTGCTACCTTGAGATGCTACAGGGATTGAAAATTAAAAGATTTGGCTGTGTCGTGGAGTGTTTCGTTATACTCCTTTTTTGCGTTCAAACTCTTGTTTTAATCCATGACGAAATCCTTGACTTAATCAATTATACTGAATCCTTTTCTATTATTGCTGCATGGCTCTGGATATCGTACCAGATGTGGCGCCCAGCTCCGATAGCTCATTGGTGTCAGGGAGGGTAATAAATTCGACCCAGCCACATCTGCTCGAGGGCGCACAATAACCGAAAAATCTAAATAAAAAATTGAAAACATTTAACGATTAACAAAACTGATGTCATGTCTTGTAGCGCACCCGCCCTACCATGTGACCGACAACCATTTCCAGTCACCCAGCGAAATTTCAAAATGGCTTCGCTCACGACATTTTTAGTACTAACCCTATATCAACCCTTCAGAGACCCCCAGAACTTCTATTTAGCAAGCCATCAATTTTTTTTTTCTTCATTATTTTATAAATTCATTTATGAACACATTGCATCTAATAAATAATAAATGCTTGCGGTAATTCAAGAGCTTCAATAAAAATAAATAATAATTTAAGTAAATTAGCTTCAACTATAACAAAACTTTAAGGCCTATCAACCCGTTTCACCACAGAACAATTTCAAATAATTATTTTGATGCATCGAACTAAAACTTAAGTTGGTCCTAACTTGAGAGAGCTCTCTTAAGTCGGAGTACTAATAACATTTCAAAACCCTTTTATTATTCGCGCCCCTGTAGTGAATCAAGCTTAACAAGTTTATCCTAAAAATTTATCTTAAGACTACTCTTAAATACTTATGAAATTCTTATTTTTACATTTGCAAGTTTTTCTCTTTTTAAATCAATTTATTCATTTTACATATTTTATTTTTATTTATTCTTTTATTTTTATATCTTTTCAGGTTTTGTTGTTATTCTTTTTACAGGTTCTTGTATTTCTAATTTTCTTTTCATGATTTTGTTTCTCTTACAATTATCTTCTAATTTTCTATGCAGGTTTAATTTCACTTATGATTTTCTTTTAATTTTCTTAACAGGATCAAATTTAATTGTCCTCTAGATATATTTTTTTTTGGAAGCAATTGCTATATTTTTACACAAATATATAAGGTGTTTCCTAGTTTGGAAAGGTGTGTTTAAGATGTATCTTAATTTTCGTCCTAATCCATATCCTAATTTATGTCATAGTCCTTTTCCGGTTTCATAGTCCGGTTCATTGTGTTATTTGTTGCTTGTGAGCAATGTTGGTTGCCACGAAAAAATTGTTGAAATCATAACTAACTAGATTGTTGTTGTTGTTGTTGATGTTGATGTTGTTGTTGTTGTTGTTGTTGTTTTTGTTGCTGTTGTTGTTGGTGGTGTTCTTGTTGTTGTTATTGTTATTGTTGTTGTTGTTGTTGTTGTTGTTGTTGTTGTTGTTGTTGAAGTTAACGCACGGCCAAGCTACCATCCAGCTGACGAAGCGTCTACCTTTGGAAACATGATCCGCACGCGCGGACTAGCCTGCGTCGACGACCTGGAAGGCAGCGGCGATAAGCAACAGCAGCATGAAACATCGTGGGAACGCTAAGTCAGCAGATTTAGGGTAGCAATAAGTTAGGGAATTAGGTGATATGTTTAATTTGGATACAATAAATAATTAGTCTTGTTTATAACGACAACTAGAAAAGTCTCACTTATTTCTTCTGCGGAATCTAGGAACTGGTTAAGTATAGTGGGCCCGTTGGGCATTGGCTAGCATTAGCTAGCCAATGCGGCCCAATAAATTATTTTTTTAGAACATCCCGAATGATGTTCTTAACTGGCGCCCGAGCAGGGACCCACTCGAAATGTGGGTTCCTAAGAAATAGGACCCTTTTGGGCCTTTGCAACAGCTGAGCCTTTGCTCGGTAAGAAATATAAAAAAAAAAAAAAAAATAATAATAATAATAATTCGCGCTGCAAGACTTCCCCCACCAGTGGTAAGGAGTTTTGTAGACGCGAGATCATCATGGAAACGTAGAGATTCCCCCCACCAGTGGTAAGGGTCTCTAACTAGTTCCATGATGAATCAAAAAATTCTATGCTGTAATGCTTCCCCCCACCAGTGGTAAGGGGCTTGCAGACACGGACACATCAAGGAAGCCTTGAGATTCCCCCCACCAGCGGTAAGGGTCTCAAATCAGTTTTCTTGATGGGTAACAATAAAAACTAAATTAAACCACTTTCTGCTTGTACCCATAAGAACACAAGTAGAATGAATGCAAAGGACAGCAAGGCATGTTGCAAAATTTTTATTGGCCAAGAGGACATCGCGCACCTATACACCTAGGCCGGTGTCCCTCTAACATTGAGCCAATTGGTTAACGGGTTTGCGATCCTGCAATTTATTTTTCAGTGTTCACATAAGAACACACTGAAGATTGCTAACGGACCAAGCCTCGTTGTGAAGCAAGTCGTGCCTTAGTAGGTCGTCTTCAATCTGATTGTAGGCGATTAAACAGGATCACATGACCCTTCCTCGACCAAAGAAAAAATATAAAGACTTTCTGTCGCCGTTCCCGTAAGAACACGGTTAAATAAAAAACTTAATTATTTTTTTTCCTTTCTTTTACAGAGATGCTTTTGATGTAAGCCTTGTATAAAAATACCAGATACTAGTGCCAAGTACAGAATTTTGCAAAAAGCTAAAACAAAAAAATTGAATAATTGTGCCTCTAAAATAAAAATAGGAGAAAAGAAGAAAGCATAACAAAAAATTGTGTTTAGTAAAGCTATTTTCAAAAGTTTGTGCATTAAGAACAAAGGAAGAAAATTTACAAAAAGTAAAATAAAAACATCATATAATCGTGCATTAGGAAAAAAATAAATTTATCAAAAAATTGAAATAAAAAGTTATATAATCGTGCATTAGAAAGAAATAAGGAAGTTTAAAATTGTGTATGGCAAAGTTATTTACAAAAAATTGTGTATTAAAAACGAAAAAAAGAAGAAACTTTAGAAAAGGTTAAAATCAAAATTATATAATCGTGCATTAGAATAAAAAGAAGAAAGTATAATAAAGAAATTTGCAACATCGTGCATTGAAAAAAGAAACCCTAAATAGGCAATTTCTCAAAAAAGTTTAAATAAAAAGTTATATAATCCTGAATTAAAAAAGAAAATTAAAAATTGTGTGTAATAAGGTAATTTGCAATATCCAAAAGATCGTGCATCGGAGAAAGAAACCTGAGCTGAATAAAATATTTTGCAAGAAAATATCCTCTTAAAAAATTGGTAAGTGCTTTTTTGATTACTGTTAATAAAAAGAGTAGAAAATATGGATTCTCTGACACAATCTGTAACTGAGCTGACTGGATCAGTGGGGGCGCTAATGCAAGAGTTGAGGAAGGCGGATACTAGGATTCGCCAGCTTGAGCAATTAAGCCAAGCCCCTAGTATCCTGAGAGATACTCCTCCTTTACCATTACGTGGCCCTACGACAGAGGACGAACTTAGGGATATAAGTAGACTTCCAGACTCCGTTAAGGAGCTGCAGGCTTTCGAGGGTGACCCAGCACAATACGTTTCTTGGGTGCATTCGGTAGAAGGTATACTGCAGGACTACCAAATTGTTAGGGCGAAGCCCATTTTTCGGGCAATTCTAAAGAGCATAAGAGGAAAAATTAGAGGCAGTGCAGACAGTGCACTCATCTCGCATAACATCTTCGATGATGATTGGCCAATAATCAAGTCTTGCCTTTCGCTGCATTATGCTGATAAGCGGGACATTCGAACGTTGGAACACCAACTCGGACAGATAACGCAGGGTGGGGCCAAGCTTGACGAATTCTACGCAAGGGTCAATCATCAGTTCTCACTCATAATCAATAAGATAAAAACAGAAAGCTATTCTACCGAAACGGTAAATGCCTTGATGGAAACATATAGAAACAGGGCCTTAGACGTTTTTATAAGGGGTTTAAGTGGTGATCTCTCGAGGATGATAATCGTGCAAAAGCCGAGCAGCCTACCGGAAGCCTATACGGCATGCTTAGACATTCAAAATTTAAACTATAGAAGCCACCCCGTACATAATCCCAACGTTAAAAACTCAATTACGGTTCCGGTTAATGAGTTGGCAAGAAGGGATAATCCTCCTCACGTGCCACCAAGAAGAACATTTATTTCTAACAATAACTCGAGGTTTAACCATGGGTTTAATCATGGAAATGGAAGGTTTAATAATAGATATCCACCACCAAGACCAAACGGACCAAAACCAGGAGAAAAAATGGAAATTGATCAGTCTATCCAAACCCGACGTGTAGACTATATGAACAGGCCCCAACATGGATACCCTCACAAGCGAAAATTTGAATCCGATAACTTCCGGCCAAAGCAGCAAAGGATGTTCCACATCCAAACAACCGATCATGATGAGGCTGCGTACCAGCAGCACCTTGAACAAAACATAGAGGAAAGCCAGCTAAATTTTATGGACGGGGCCTATCCAGCGTACCTTACATAGAATACGTAGGCAGTGAGGGCACGGTGTGGAAATTCCTTGTGGACACCGGTGCCAACAAAAACTTCATTAATCCACGCCTTGCAAAAAACAGTGTTAGACTTTTAAATCCTTTTTCAGTACAATCCGCCGGGGGTCAGGTAATGATTTCCGAAAAAGTTGAGGGCAGGTTTTTTCAACGGGCAGGAAATGAAACTTTATTAACATTCTTTGTTTTACCAGGTCTTGTCGCTTTTGATGGTATAATTGGCGACGATACCTTGAAAGATTTAGAAGCAATTATTGACAGGAAACAAAACCTTCTTATTCTTAAGCCAAACATTCGGATTCCGCTTCTTGAAAAGCTTTCTAAACAAGTTTACCCTATACTCGATAACCTTTCACAAAACGCACAAATAAGATTACGCCGTTTGATAGACACGTACAAACCACTTTTCGGGCCAATTAACAATAAAGAAATTACCGGAACCTCTGTAAGAGCCGAAATAAAGACTACAACCGATGAGCCTATATATACTAGGAGCTACCCCTATCCCGCCTGTATGAGATCTGAGGTCGAAAATCAAGTGCAGGAACTACTGGATGAAGGTATCATTCGACCATCGAGAAGTCCTTATAATTCCCCTGTTTGGGTTGTTCCCAAAAAACCTAAGCCAACTGGGGAAAAACAATACAGAATGGTGATCGATTACAAACGACTGAATTCTGTAACTGTTCCCGACACATATCCTATACCGGACATAAATTCCACTCTAGCTAGCCTTAGCAAAGCAATGTATTTCACAACTCTAGACTTGACATCCGGATTTCACCAAATTCCGATGAAATCAAGTGATATCCAGAAAACAGCATTTTCTACTATGAATGGGAAGTATGAGTTTCTTCGACTGCCATTCGGTTTGAAGAACGCTCCTGCGATATTTCAACGAATGATAGATGATGTCCTCAAGGAGTTTATCGGAAAAATATGTTACGTATACATTGATGACATTATTGTATACGGTGCAGATGAAAATGAACACCTTGAAAACGTCGAAACCATATTTTCAAGACTTAGCAAAGCAAATTTGAAAGTAAATCTCGAAAAAACCCATTTTATGAAGAGCGAAGTTGAATTTCTGGGTTATCTGGTTTCGTCCAAGGGCATAAGACCTGACGAAAGAAAGGTTATTGCGATCCAAAATATTATTCCTCCACAAAATTTAAAAGAGCTGAAAAGCTTTCTCGGATTAACTTCATATTACAGGAAATTTATCCGTGATTACGCGAAAATAGCTAAACCACTGACGAACTTGACAAGAGGCGACTATGCTCAAATTAAAGCAAATGCCTCAAAACGTGTCCCTATTGTCTTAGACGAGGAGGCTATTAAAGCATTTGATGACTTGAAAACATCTTTAACCTCAGCCGATTTGTTAGCATTCCCGGACTTTGAAAAGCCCTTCAACCTCACAACGGATGCGTCTGATTACGCAATAGGAGCCGTTTTGTCTCAAGGGCAAAATGGAAAAGACAAGCCCATTTCATACATATCTCGATCACTCAGCAAAACTGAAGAGGGATACGCGACTAATGAGAAGGAGATGCTCGCTATTGTGTGGGCATTAGACAACCTTCGTTCGTACCTCTACGGTGCAAAAAAAATTCTGATTTTTACAGATCACCAACCATTGACGTTTGCATTAGGTAATAGAAATCATAATGCAAAGCTGAAACGATGGAAGGCTAGGATCGAAGAATATAATCACGAGTTGATTTACAAACCAGGTAAATCAAACGTAGTGGCCGACGCACTTTCTCGTCTTAAAAGTCAAGTCAATATTCTATCGAATTCAGAAACGGATACAGCATCAGAGGGAAACTCCGGCACAATAACCGCAAGTGAAGGAACCATGCATAGCGCGGAACAGGATGCTAGTGATTTAATTCCGCATGTTGAAGTACCCTTAAATGTGTTCAAAAATCAGATTGTTTTCAGAGAAGGAAAAGAATTATTTAGTTTCATCAATCCACACAATGGCTATGCTCGACATTTTGTCACACTTCAAACAATAGACAAAGATTCACTGATAGAGTCTCTAAAAACCAGGCTGAACCCTTCAGTCATAAACGGGATTAAAATACCCGAAAACCACATCCAATTGCTTCAAGAAATTTATTGCGAACACTTTTTATATTACAAAATTAGAATTACACAAAGGCTGGTCGAAGATGTTACGAACGAGGAAAGGATTTGCTCAATAATAGAAAACGAGCACAAAAGGGCACACAGAAACCCTGTTGAAAATAAGGAGCAAATATTGGAAAAATTTTACTTTCCAAGAATGACCAGCAGGATAAAGCATTTTACAAAGTCTTGTGAGATCTGTAAAATAAACAAGTATGACAGACATCCCTTTGTACCCAAACTAAGCGAAACGCCAAATCCAAAATACCCCTGTGAAATCTTACATGTAGACATATTTGAAATACAAGGCCTAAAATTCTTAAGTTGCATTGACAAATTTTCTAAATTTGCCAAATTTTTTCATATAAAAAACAAATCTGCAGTTCAACTCCGAAATAAATTTGCAAAAATTTTACACTATTTCACGGTACCACAAATGATAGTTACTGATAACGAAAAGGGCTTCATGAGTCCAACGGTTTCCAATTACATACAAAATCTGGGTGTGCAACTTTATCAAACACCTATTCAAAGAAGCGAAGTCAATGGACAAGTAGAAAGACTTCATTCCACAATAATTGAAATATACCGTTGCCTCCAAAAAGAACTAAAAAAAACTAATCCTAAAGAACTGCTTTATATAGCAGTCGATCGCTATAATAACACAGTTCACTCTATCACCAAACGGAAGCCAAGCGATATCTTTTTCAATAGAACGGAACGAATAAACTATCAAAATCTGAGGGACTTTCGCAGCAAGGTATTAAAAGATGTAGGATTTCAAATCAGGAAAAATGCGGAACGCCGCAACTTACGCATGAATAAAAGAAGACATCAACCTATGGAATTTAGCAGGGGTGATGAAGTTTATGTTAGGGACAAGCAGATTAAGGCTAAGCAAAAACCGCTTTATAAAAAGGAAGTTGTTGGGAGAGATAATAGGGTAACCATAGACACGGACGGTGGAAAGAGAATCCATAAGGCTCATATAAAAAATATAAAATGATAAAAACAGCTATATAATCAAAAAGCACGAGGTAAATAAAAATAAGAAAATTAGAACTTGAAAATAAAAAGCACACAAAACACATGGAAGCTAAAAATATGCGCAAAATAAGTAGATTAATTTGGAAAGGCACTATATACAAATTGCACAAGAAAACAAAAAAGAAAGCACGAAATAAGAGAATATAAGATGCACATGTAGACTTTTATATTAGTAAAAATTACAAAAATGACAAAAAACAAAATGCACAACACTATGCGCAAGAGCACAAACGCTGTAACTCGTTTTGCATAATTTATAAGTTTAATATAAGTATATAGCATAACTACATAACTTCTTTTTCATAATTTGACCATTTAATATAAGTAAATATTATGTAGGGAACATAAGCATATTAGTTAATATTAAGTTTTTAATTCTACTCGTTACAATTTAGAAGAAAAACAAGGACCATCTGCGCCCTTATTTTTTTTATCTTAACTAGACTAAAAAAGTTGAATTTAATTTGTCATGATACCAAATCAAACTTGTACTGGTTATGCTTTAGAAACTACCCACTAGAAACAAAAATCTAATTTTATGAAATAATATATAACGTAACATTCTTTTATTCCTATATTGATGAGCTAGTCTGATTTTAATTTCTGGAGTCTGCGCGTTCAACGTGTTCGACTACAACTCCCCATTGGTGACGATTGAACATGGAAGCGGTTGGATAATCAACGGATACTTTAAATTAAAACATACTGTCGACCTCGACTACTTCAATAAAATAATAACAGGATTAGAAGAGACTATCAATCACGACCTTGATCAGAATACAATGAAGTCCATAATAGAATTCCACCTTGGCCAGACGAAACTTCGTCTTGAGGAACTACAAAAGGGAAAAACAAGAAGAAGTCGATCTATCAACTGGATTGGATCGGCGTGGAAATGGATCGCTGGATCACCAGACGCCACCGATTGGGATAACATTCTTCAATCTCAAAATGGGTTGATTGAGAACAACAATAACCAATACATCATTAACAATAAGATCTTCAATGCTACTCAGGAGGCCGTGAAGAGGATAAATGACATGGTCACCTACGCCAATAACATTGACAAAGGCATCAGTACGAGCAACCTAGAGTTATCGCTATCCCATAAGGTCCACGTCGTTAAGGAGCAGGTATCCGAAATAGTTCGAGCAATCCAAATGGCGAAAACTGGGATCGTCAACACAAATATTTTACAACAAGATGAAATAGAGCGGATCATATCCGAAGAAGAAACTCTTCCATACCAGAATTTGGTAGAGGCCATGGAATACGCAAAACCATCAATCTATTCGAACGGAACATTCCTCATCTACGTACTCTCTGTACCCAAAGTTAAGCCTTCTCGCTACCGATTGCTATTGGCAAGAGCTACCACCTCAAAAGGAAAGCGCGTCGATCTTGAATACAAGAAATTACTGGTGAATGAGAATGAGACATATGGAATAGCCGCCGATTGCTCCTCAATAAATAATGCAACAATTTGTGAAGGAAATTCAGTAAGGAAGCTGCCTGAGGACGAATGCCTTCCAAAACTGATCAAAGGTGGAAACGCGAAATGTCGCTACGAAGCCGATGAAAGTGAAACAATAGAATTAGTTGACGAAAACACTATCTTCGTAACTAATTTCATAGGAACGATTCACAGCGAGGGTTATTCGAGAGTATTAAATGGAACATTCTTAATTCAACTAAACAATGAAACGGTGCGTATTGCCAACCAAACATTTTCAAGCAGGATAGCCAGAAGCCTTCAGGCGTTACCATCAGTACTAACCAATGTGACGAATGAAGGACTTAAGCCCAATTTGCAATACATTCACAGTCTGAGCCTTGACAACATAAACCGCTTGAGAAAGCTCGATGTCAACTTCCAAATATCCACCGCTATAGAAGCCATAATCTTGCTGGTCGTAGCTGCCGGATGTTATGTAACGTGGAAAAAAATAACACGAAACATCACAATCCCTAACCTGCGTCAGAATACAACTCAGGAACCTGGAAAACATCCTGCTGTCTCCTGTGTAAATCTGCGGGACGCAGATATTTGAAGGGGGGGCAGTTAACGCACGGCCAAGCTACCATCCAGCTGACGAAGCGTCTACCTTTGGAAACATGATCCGCACGCGCGGACTAGCCTGCGTCGACGACCTGGAAGGCAGCGGCGATAAGCAACAGCAGCATGAAACATCGTGGGAACGCTAAGTCAGCAGATTTAGGGTAGCAATAAGTTAGGGAATTAGGTGATATGTTTAATTTGGATACAATAAATAATTAGTCTTGTTTATAACGACAACTAGAAAAGTCTCACTTATTTCTTCTGCGGAATCTAGGAACTGGTTAAGTATAGTGGGCCCGTTGGGCATTGGCTAGCATTAGCTAGCCAATGCGGCCCAATAAATTATTTTTTTAGAACATCCCGAAGGATGTTCTTAACTTTGATGTTGATGTTGATGTTGATGTTGATGTTGATGTTGATGTTGGTGTTGATGTAGATGTTGATGTCGATGTTGATGTTGATGTTAATGTTGATGTTGATGTTGATGTTGATGTTGATATTGATGTTGATGTTGATGTTGATGTTGATGTTGATGTTGATGTTGATGTTGATGTTGATGTTGATGTTGATGTTGATGTTGATGTTGATGTTGATGTTGATGTTGATGTTGATGTTGATGTTGATGTTGATGTTGATGTTGATGTTGATGTTGATGTAGATGTTGATGTTGATGTTGATGTTGATGTTGATGTCGATGTTGATGTTGATGTTGATGTTGATGTTGATGTTGATGTTGATGTTGATGTTGATGTTGATGTTGATTGTTGATGTTGATGTTGATGTTGATGTTGATGTTGATGTTGATGTTGATGTTGATGTTGATGTTGATGTTGATGTTGGTGTTGATGTATATGTTGATGTTGATGTTGATGTTGATGTTAATGTTGATGTTGATGTTGATGTTGATGTTAATATTGATGTTGATGTTGATGTTGATGTTGATGTTGATGTTGATGTTGATGTTGATGTTGATGTTGATGTTGATGTTGATGTTGATGTTGATGTTGATGTTGATGTCGATGTTGATGTTGATGTTGATGTTGATGTTGATGTTGATGTTGATGTTGATGTTGATGTTGATGTTGATGTTGATTGTTGATGTTGTTGTTGGTGTTGTTGTTGTTCTTGCTGTTGTTGTTTTTGGTTTTTTTTTGGCATTAACTTTGCCTTAGCTGCATGCAATTAATCCAGCAAAAGTGATGCATATACGTCACATTAGGCGATTCCCTGAGGGGACTCATGACGCATAAATTTTGTTTTTAGTTTTATCATGAACCAGAAGACCTTACCTTCATTTTCGTTCCTTAAAATTTACCGTTACGTCAGTAGTCACATTGTTAAAATTCCATACAACGTTTTTTATGGTTGTAGCATTTTTATTGCATTATGTGGTTGCCACCCTGAAATCATGATGATAAGAATTTTTTTCTTATTTTAGTTGTGAGGCTTAATAATGCATATATGCTGTCGTAAAACAAAATTTACCGTAGCACGTCTCCTGAGTGAGTAATAATTCTATGTAACGATATTACATTTCTGTTACATGAGCTGCTATCTTCAAGACCTGACGACGTCAAAATATTAGATTTTTTTTCATTTTTGTCGTAAGGCCAAGTATAAATCCTTCATTTTCCTTTTTAAACATTTATCGCAGCTTATAAATCATCGAGTAAAAATGCAATTCAACGCCTCTGCATGAACGTTGCATTGTCGATCTTTGAGTGGCTCTCTCAGGGTCTCCATGACGTCAGACATTTTTTGTCTAATTTTGTTGTGAGGACATAGAACAGGCCTTTATTAGCGTATCCTAGCCCTCACACTCAGCGAGCAATAATTCTATCTAACAACATTTCAGGTGGCGTCCGTGGCGTAGTTGGTTAAAGTGCGTGGCCCCTATGTCAACCCCAGCAACGACAGAAAATTATTTGAATTAAAATAATTTTTTTGTACGGCCGCCACCTCTCTGCAGACAATGACAAACCTCAGAGAGTAATCAAAAATGCCATGTAAAGCTTCTTGAGAACAAGAACATTCCGTTCATCGCCGTTTGGAGTCGGCGTTAAACATGTAGGTCCATTTCTCGGTCAATTGTGTACAAACTTAATAACACGCACAACACAATTGATCGCAAGAAGCTAGGTCAAAGTCCTTTCAGGGGCTGAAATGGCCAGTTGCGTTGCTTTAGCAGCTCCCACCGCTTCCCGATGACGTTTTGAATTTTTTTTGTTTTTGTTATAATGAAGTGTAAGAACCTTAATGATCGTATAATTTTTTTAATCAAAGCTCTTATACTCAGCGAGTAACAATTCAATGCAAAGCCGATGAATGCTTAAAAAATTTATTTTTAAACTTCTTTGGAAACCTGCGCGGTAAAACGTCACTTTGTCATGTCAAAAAACAACTTTTTGTCATATAAATCCCTCTGACCAACAAAAATTTCTCGCGGCACCTTTAAATCTTCTTCAATTGAACTCGCATCTGAGATTCATTATTTATTTGAGTAACGGAATGTTTTAAGGGATTGTCAAGAATCATATTGACTTTCCTTGAATAATGACTACAGTAAAGCTACTTTATAAACTACTTCCAGTTTTGCCTTCTGGCTAAGTGCTAAAATCCTTTCTCCCACTCAGGGTCTTTGCGAAATGTGACCTTTGACTGCACTTAACAGTAAGTATTAATTTATGGAAAATGACATTTTATTTTGTAGTAGAGCAGCTTAGAGATATTTTATTATAGTTGAATTAGAACTTTAATTTTTCTGTCGGTTGCTATGTCAGCCCTGATAACTATGTAATTCTGAAATATTATGAGTTCACAGTATCTTCATGTAAAATTTTTCCATATTTTTTTGTTTTTTGTACTAAGCACTTGCAAAAACTTAGAACTCACTGAAACACTCAACATTAATGTTCCCATTCATCATTCATTGTTTTGTTGGAAAAGTTGCTGCCAGTGAGGCCACAAAATAATTGTTGCGCGACACATTATCCTTGAAGTTTTTCACTTGATCAAAAGCTGTACTAACTGTTCATTTTCTATGCGCTTTTCCAGAATGCAGAATGGCATACTTTGGTGACACTCCCCTGAAGTAGCATTGTTAAGATTAAATTACGTCCGCCAGCGTTTTTCAAACAAATACCGCACCACAGTGGCATACACAAAAGATTGGCTGCTGCAACATGATGACATGCTACACAGCGTTGTCGCAGCAATATGCAGAGTGCAGCATGTTGTGACTAATGCGTGACTAATAAAGAACAACAGGAGCACGCCATTTACCTACATTTCATCCTTTATTTCTGCCTTCTTTCACTCCTCCCCCCATATACACTCCTTCCCCCTTGTCCACACATTATCGCTTAACAATAATAAACTTGCAGTAAGCAAAGACGTGCCGAAGTTGCAGAGCATACTACGTACATTGCTGCAAAGCGTTGTCCAAGTGATATCCTTGCTTTGGGAGATTTTGTGAGGATATTGTTGTGACAACCGCCAACAGCGAAGATAAAATGCACAAAATAAATGTCCTGACTGAAAACGTTCCTTGCTTAGAACAACGCTTAATTCACTGGCATGCTGGAGGCTCTTCGGCTCTGTGTCTCGTTGTTCATATGGTGCGGGTAAACAATTGTCGGCCTTATGTATTTATGTGGAGCTACGAGGGCAATTTGAGAAGTCAGTGACTTTTTGAATTTTTAACGTAGTAATTTTAAATGCTACACGGATGCTGTCAACTTACATCTGTTAATAGACTTCCGTTAAATTTTGAGCACGCTGCTTCACTTGGTTTGTTTTTGGCAGCCACTGAAAGCAGGCAACCTCGTGAGTTTCGACGAAAATGAAAAGAAAACGAATTTCGTGTACTCATCAAGCATTATTTTTTGCTTAAAAAAAATCATCATCGAAACCAAGAAAAGGCCAGATAAGTACTAAAGGGACTCTGCACCATCAATTTCAATGGTGAAGAAGTGATTTACTGAATTCTGTTGCGGTCATACCAGCACAAGTGAAGCGGAACGTTCAGGTCGCCCAAAAGAGGTCGTCACGCCAGAAATCCATGGAATGATGTTGGAAGATCGGAGATTTAAAGTGCGTGAGGTGGCTGAGGATGTAAGCATTTCAACTGAGCGGGTACATTATATTTTACATGAATATTTGGACATGAAAAAGCTCTCCTCGAAATGGGTGCCATAATTGCTCACACTCGACCATAAGCAAAGCCGTGTGACTAATTCAAAGGAGTGTTTGGCAATATTCAACCGCAATCCGAAGCAGTTTTGCTACCGTTTCGTAAACGTAGACAAAACATGAATACATCACAACTTGCCAGAGTCCAAGGAACAGTTAAAGCAGTGGACTTCTTGCGGCGAACGTGTACCAAAGAAGTCCAAGATGCGTTTGTCGGCCAATATAGTCCTGACGACAGTTTTTTGGGATGTATGCGAAGTTATTCACATCGATAACCTTGAAAAGGATAAAACGATAACCGGCGAATACACGGTGTGTCATTATAAGTGTCATTATTTTGTTGAAAACAAAAAAAAGTTAGTTGCTGTGAAATTAATTTTCGTTTATGTTGAACCATGTTGATCACTTGATCACTTGTGGCCGGTTTGACCTGTAAATGGAGCAATGTGCTCGTTTTTCCGCATTTTCCCATGGCATATCGTAGTATTTCGGTCTGAATAGCGATCATTTCATATCGAATATTGTCCTTCAAGGCTTTCAGGGTTCGTGGCTTGTTGACATGGCTTGTTCGTGGCTTTGGACTTCAAATAAATCCGCAGGAAGAAGTCTAAGTCGGGCGATCACGGAGGCTAGCCAAATGACTATTTTACGAAATTAGGCGATCGGGAAAGAAAGAACGCGACAAAGCGATCAAGGCTTTAGCTGTGTGAGCTGTGGCACTGTTCTGTTGGAAGCAAAAGTTGTAAATGCTATTAGTCAGAATTGGCAAAGAATTTGTTATCATGGTCCGATAACGCTCTCTATTGACAGTTACGGCTGCTCCAACGTCGTCTTTGAAGAAGAATACTCCAATTATCTTTTCCGCACAAATTCCATCCCAAATTCAGCCCATGGTTAACTGGCAAGAACCGCGAAGATTAGATGATGACGATATTCTCTCAATTCTGGTCTGCACAGCCTCAATATTCTTATAAGACAGCCTCCGACGACGTCAGTCCTGATGACTGACATAACCGAGATTACTGGTGGCGATATATATTTGGTGTAAATTCCTAATGGTGTCTTCCGAAGGCGCTCTCCTCATTCGATATTTTGCATGATACGCACGTTGCGTATGAGAACATGTTTTCAATGTAACTGGCGTGTACTTTTCGTTGGTCAAAATTCACTTGGATTTCCGCTTCGAACTCGGGATGTCATAAGTCGTTCTGAAAACAAAAGATAAATTTATAAGGTTCCCCAATGCCGAAGGTCTAAATGGCCCACCCTATATTATTCACAGCTGTTGGATAGATTTGACATTGATTTGAAGCAAAGCGACCACATTTGGTGGAGAAAGTAATGCTCTTCCACCATGAAAATTCCGCCTGCTCTCACGAGCAGCCTGTCCAAAGCCAGGATAAAGGAGGATGGTTGCAGGCAACAGGTTCGCCCTATCGTGTGTAAATGTAAAGGGACTACCCAGATCCTGGAAATGGTAGCCCCATCTGGGGAGTAGTTGGACCGTTTGGCTCGATTAACGGTAGCGTAAGCCTACGAAGGAATAGCAATGATCCTTAACATTTCTTAGCACGGATCCTTTACGCTCGACAGACGTACTATCACAATTTCCACCGGCACATTAGCATTGTGGCGTCCGTGGCGTAGTTGGTTCGTGCGTGGCCGCTATGTCAAAGAACTTTGGAGACCCAGGTTCGAACCCCAGCAGCGACAGAAAATTATTTGAATTAAAATAATTTTTCTGTACGGCCGCCACCTCTCTGCAGACAATGGCAAACCTCAGAGAGTAATCAAAATGCCATGTAAAGCTTCTTGAGAATAAGAACATTCCGTTCATCGCCGTTTGGAGTCGGCGTTAAGCATGTAGGTCCATTTCTCGGTCAATTGTGTACAAACTTAATAACACGCACAACACAATTGATCATAAGAAGCTAGGTCAAAGTCCTGTCAAGGGCTGAAATGGCCAGTTATTTATTTTTTTATTTATTTTTACATTAGCATTGTGGTCTCTAGATAGTTTTATAGAGACTGGCTAAAGCGATGGTTAATATGGTGTATAATTTGGTTTACAAGAGGTATCAAATTTGGGTACTCCGAGGTGAAAAGTGCAAAATAGTGGTGACCATGTGTCACACAGTCGAAAGTGATGTGGTCTACGCCGTAGTACGTCCAATATTGATGGCTTTTGCCATCAGAGTCCTGAACGATGAATGCAGGTGTGTCGGTGTGTGTTGGTGTGTTAAGAGGTAAACCCCTTTTGCCCGGGAAGACTATCGCAGGACTGGCCCCTCGGGGAGTATCGTTCTGGCTATGGTGGCCAATGTCGCGAACAGGTTGTGAGATCGGCGTGGAGTTGTGGATGGTGATACAATACATCCAATAAATGGATATGGTGACCCAACTTATCATCCATAATTGGTATTGATGCGTTCCAGTAGTGGTTGCTATCCATACAGTATATTTATTAATTTAAATATTCACTTAAGTATGGTGTGTAACTGGTGTTGAAAGTACTATGACGGGACGTTGGTCGCGACTGGACTCATTGAAGTATTTACCATTAGAAGGAGTGCCATTAGAATGGTACTAACATCCTGAAGATTTATCTGCTGAGCATCAATTTCATGAACCTCGACCCCATTGCAATGGGCAACGTGAAATTGAGCCTTGAGTTCACGTTTCAATACAAAGGTATTTCTTCCACCATGACAATTTACTGACTCACACGTCTGTAGACGCCATCACAAAAATCCATTAATTGGGCAACGAAATGCTTACCCATCCATTATATTATCCAGATTTAGCCCCCTGAGGCTATTTCCAAACCTGAAAAATGGTTCGGCGGCAAAATATTTTTTCGAATAAAGAGGACATCACTAAAACAAATGCCTGGTTTTAAGACCTTGCTAAATCCTATTATTTGGAAGGAATAAAAAAAATTGTAAAAAAGCTGGACTAAATACATCGATCTAAAAGGAGACTAAGTTAAGAAATAAACAACTTTTTGCCGAAAAAAATAGGTTTTATTTAAAAAGTTCCTGATGTATCAAATTGCCCTCGTATGCGAGCTCTTGTGGGTTGTGGGTTATGGATTCTACTCGTATGGGTTATGGGTTCAGGTTGTTGGAAATTTTCTACGCGCTTTCATTTTCAACAAAATGTCCTGCTGTGCTAAATGTGAATTGCAAATTGCCATCACCATGTTCTCGCACACATTCGCACGCAAAGCAAACACACACACACACACACAGACGCACACAAACTCGTTTATCCAAGAAAACCAGCAACTTCCGGCTATGTTTGGAACTTTGAATATGTGAGAAGGCCTAGCAAACACTAAAAACATAATAAATAAAAACATTCGGTTGGTTTAAATTTAACGAAGAGCAGGAACTCTACAGAGTTAAGAATTTTTTTTATGAGATATACTGTTAACATAGAACAGCAGGGCCAAAGGTTATTTGAGTTTAAAAAACATATGACAATTGAACAAATTATATAGGAACATATTATAGCAGTGACAAAAAGGAAGTAATTTATTAAAAAAAAGATACAGTAGTTTCGACTATGTCGTAACACAAGACGTAGAATTATTCAATTCGCTTTTGATGACATCTTTTTTAAAAATATTTATTCCATACACCTGAGGATATGACCTTTAAGAGAGTGCCGGAGAGGGTTAATATGTATCACCAACCCCCATTACTTTTGCAAAAGGAACATTTTTGCCTTTGACACCTATTCCCTCCGACCACTCCTTAGGGGCGCTCCCATACAAATTTTATGCTTTTGTCGATAAAACCGGAAACTGTCCATAAATAGGTAGAAAACTTAAACAAGCAAGCAAAATTTGTTCAATGCTATCAAGTTCAACAACCCATGTGTCAAAATTTCACTGTCGATAATATGCCCGGATATTTAATTGGCTGCGTTTGACATTTCAATAACAGATTCTGTTAAAAAAGCATGCCCCTCAAAATTACTCAGTATTACTGGGCTACGCGAGTCTGTTAAAAACAACATGCCCCAAAAGTATGCTTTTTTTAATTAGAAGATTTATGTCTTCACGCTAGATGGCGCTGTCTTCGCCGTCGAAAAAACCGGAAGCCGTCGATAAATAAGTAGCAAGTTTAAGCAAACAAAAACATCAAATGTTGGCTTTATATTTCATGTAATTGTGTAAAATTGATATAAGTTAGACAGTTCTAACATGAATTTTTGTCGCATTGAGGATCAAGCAGACCAACAAGTGCTAAGATCAACATTGTACGATTAGTACTTTAGGCCCACCAAAGGCTCAAAAAGTAATGTAAATACCGACACCTGTGCCCTATTTCACCATGTTACAAATTTGTGAATTGTAAGAAAATTTCAACAAAATTGTAAAAAAATCAATAATTTTCGTATCACCATTATTGTACAAATTGTGAATTAAAGTTGTAAAATACAAATCACAAATTTGTGTTTTATAACAAAATTTGTTGATATTTGTTTCACCAAATGCGACTTGAAGTTGTAAATTACAACTCACAAATATGTAAACTGTTTACAAATTTTTAGTTTCCCGTTTCACCAAACTGTTATTTGATCACAAATTTATACAATTTGTATGAATTTTTTACAAGAAAAAATCGTGTGTAAATTATTTACAAGTTAGTAGCGCTGGCGAATATAAAGCAGCTCGAGTTATATCAGTGAAGAGGAGACCCAAATATCCAATGTAAAAGTTTATAGACAGCGAATAAATTTCTAAATAAATAATTTTTTTCAGTTTAATAAAAAATTTCGCTTAAGGGGAGCAACGCAGCCAGAGGCCGAAAAAAAGGTCATGTTTGTGAATTTTTGTAAGGAAACCTATGGGATATTTTTAAATGAGGGTTTTTATACCTAAAAATATACACATTTAAGAGTATTTTTAGTTTTTTTTTATTACAAAAAAATTTAAAATTAAGGTCAATACAGCAGTATTTGTAGAGCGCTCTGAAAAAAAGGTGAAATGCGGTGAAAGATTACTCCTCCTAAATTCATCTAAAACAAAAAAATTAAATATATTATTAAAGTAAATACTTAAAACTTGTACTTGTCATAGCCGTTTTTGAAAATAATGATTTTTCACAAAATGGCGGACTTTCGAACGTAAAAAAACGATTTTCGATCAAAAATTCGTCATAGTTTTGCCTATAAAAAATGAACGAAGCAAAAAAAAAAAAATCCTATGACAAGTACGAGATTATTATGTGTACAATAAGCCTGCAAAAAAATCAAAACGATCGGTTCACTGAGCTTCGAGAAATCTTGGTCACCGACTTTGAGAACATGGTTTCAGGAAAAACGCGTTTCAGTGAATTCTTGATCAGCATAACAACCCGAGTCGATTTAGTCATGTCCGCCTGTCTGTCCGTCTGTCTATCCGTTTGTGTGTGTGATCACGACTATCGCCGCAATTTTCAAGCTATCATCACAAAATTGATATTACAGCTTCTATCTAAAAAATAAAGATCAAGTTCGAAAATGAGCCAAATCGGATGAAAACCACGCCTACCTCCAATACAAAGTGACTTTATCAAAAAACAAAGCGAATATTTTATGTTAAAATTACGACGAAAATGTTTTTATTAATATTTTATTGGCTACTAAAGACTTTGAATATACTTCGGTTCGGCCGTGGGGGTATTTTAACTTCGGCCCAGTCGAAGATTATTTCTTACAAGTTATATCATGAAACAAAAAAAAAAATGTAATTTTCTCAGAAAATTTTCCAAAAAGTATTTCTATACTGTTTTTAGTATACATTATTTTGTCGGCTCATACAAAATACATACCCACTGACTTCCACAAATTTGTAAAAACTGCTTTTGCTTACATGTTTCTCTTAATTTTGGAGAAACAGTAAAAATTGTTGAATTGTAATTCGCAACTTTATTTTTACAACTTGTAGCTTGGTAATTACAAACTTGTGAAATTGCTCCTTAGTTTGTGAAATATTGATTTGTGATTCGTGCAATGAATTTGACGCTTCACAAATTTGTAATTGTGATTAACAAGTACAATTTTGTGATTGTAATTTGTATTTGGTGAAATAGGGCACTGATCACTATCAACCTCCCTACTTACCTCCGAGAACGACGTATTCTACGTCAAAAAATAAGTGAATTTTCAGGTACTTATGCACAATATGCGGGTGGCACTGGATATTTTTGCTTTTCCTTTATCTCGAATTTAATCCTTCGACTATTAAATTGAGAATGCTACTTTGTTAAACAAAGCTCTTCACTCCGCATGTCCTTAAAGAGGAATGCTTTAAGAGCTGCATAATAAGAGCAGAAAGCTTTTCAATGAGGCAAAAGTCTCATGATTCAGCAATACGTAAACAGATTACGAAGTGGCTTCCAAAGAAGACAAGTACTAATTGAGACAATAATACTCGAGGAAGAGGTAGAAAAAGACTTATAACTAATAACTTTCAGCAGAAACTGTAACTTTTCTTTTAAATTTCTTGACAAGATGTAACGAAGCGTCACTGAGTTCCAACCGGGCTATGCCCATACCAGAATGCTGTCCATGATCTTAGAAAGGGTGTTTTTTAATTTGCTATAGTTTTTCTAAAAGGGATGTCTGCCGTCTGTGTTGAGAGATCAACGCTTTTTTTTGTTTTCATTAAACATTAAAATTTCATAATGCAAGGATATATGACTGAGCAACGTCGCAATCATTTCTGGCGAAATGGATATTTTAAAAAACAAAATTGCAAACGGCGTGCGTTCAAAAATTGGCCGCTGCGATCATGCACCTTGACATCCTTCGATTTTTGGGGGTACGCCAAGACTTTAGTTTACGCTAATAAGTTAAACGCTTTGGACGATATCGAGGCCAATATTAAAGACTCTATTGTCAGAATAACGCCGCGCATATTGAATCGAGTCATCAAAAATTGGACCGACTGCTGAACCACTGCCAGCGAAGTGGTTTACGAGGCACAGTAAGCTGAACCTATACAAAAGTTAGACAAAAATAGAAGGAGGGATCGTATGATAATTTAATTTGGAATGGTTGGTAAGATTAAGACACTTAAGAAAAATTTCAAAAATAATTGAATTCGGTCAGTCCCTAGGGTATCTTCCTTGAACTATATTAAGTTTTTTACAAGATTTTGTATGGGTTTGATTGAGATTTTGTATAAGTTGACCGATTTTAACGAAACTTTAACTAGATTAATAAATCGTCGCCTGAGTGTTATGTTGCTCTATACGCCATTAACTTGATACCACTATGGAGCAACATAGCACTCAGACGAAGAGTTGTGTACCAGAGATCTGCAATGAGTACTAATGAAATTAGTATACTTAAGTCATGAGCGGATATGGGCACCACTACATTTAAAACTTCTGTGTTGTTTCTATCTTTGTCTTTGATTTGTTGTTGCGTTTTGTGTTGCCATATAAGCCTTCGCTCTCAATTCTTGCTCTCAGCGCTCCCAGAGCGCTCTGTGCCTATAGCTGGTCATGAGCGGGTATGGGCACCACTATATTTAAAGCTTCGGTGTTCTTTCTGTAGTTGTTTTTTATCTTTAATTTGTTGTTGCGTTTTGTGTTGCTACATAAGCCTTTGCTCTTAATTCTTATTCTCAATGCTCCCAGAGCGCTCTCTGCCTATAGCTGGTCATGACCAGCTACGGGCACCACTACATTTAAAGCTTCTGCGTTGTTTCTGTGTTTGTCTTTTGTCTTTGATTTGTTGTTGCATTTTGTGTTGCTATAAGCCTTGCGCTCAATTCTTATTCTCATAGCTCCCAGAGCGCTCTTTTCCCATACCCGGCCATGACTATTAGTGCAAGTATGTACTCATGTCAACTCAACAAAATACTGTGACTCATTCCCACTAAAACCGAAAAATACTCATAGTACTCCTACACGCATTTGTGTTGGCAAACTATTACTCTATTGGTTATGGGTTAATAATCTGATGTGATTCACTTATTCATGTGAGAGAAAAATAAGTATGATTGAGTTGAGTATTATTTTGTGTTATGCCTTTGCTGATGCTTTTTACTGATTTGTTCACTTTTTCGTGTGATTAAATGAATTAGTTGAGTATTATGTATTTTTTTAGTTATGCCTTATGTTTTTTGGCAAAACAGTTACTGTTTGCTTAAAAAAATTCAAATAACAAGAAAGTTGAACTAAAAATGATTCTAAGTACTTAAGTCATTCCACTGAATTCATGGTGTTTATTAGTGTTATGAGTCATTACGGTATGTAAAATAAATACATTGACTCAATGAGAGAGTTGAGCACTGCACCGGTTCATATTAGCAGATAATTTATTCTTTTTTGCTTTGTGTGCCCTGCGTGAACGAGTATGAGTTAATATGAGTGCAAGTTCTTCTTTGACTTAAATCCACTAATACTCTTTCTGGTGTTAGTCAACCAATGAATAAAAACGAGAATAATTGCAGCTCTCTGATGTGTACTGAAAATGGTCAACATCGGGTTGACTCTCGAGGTACCCTCCTTGAACCAACATTAATAACTTACATGATTTTTATGATTGAATTTCAAAAAATTCAAATGATTCAATTTAAAAGTTTGTTCAGCGATCAGTAAAGCTCGGTGAATTTTTTCACGTAAAAAAAGGACTTACTCTCTTATTTTTTTTTTTTTTTTTTTTGAGATATACTTATTATATTAAATATAATTAATATTGTTGCTTGATTGAGCAACAATATTACTATATAAATGTCAATTGAGTTGACAGTATAATATTAATGTCAACTGAGTTGACAGTATAAGCAACTCAGTCAACTCAGTTGACATTTATATAACTAATTGACGACACGTATTTGTGGCACAATTAATATTTTCATGTCCTGAAGATGGCTTTAAAATAAAGCCGAAATATTGAAAGTAAAAAAATATATAAAAAACTACAAAAAGTTGTTTGTTTTTTTTACGGCCGTAGCTCAACCAAGCAACAATATTAAAAACTTAAGAAGGCCGTTTACAACCACACATTAAATATATTTTTAATGCAATCCTGCAAGCATTTTCGCAGTGCCTCACAAAAAAAATAACGCTAAAAAGAATATTTCTTATGCGTGCTTTATGAGTACGCAATAAAAAGACTCATAAAGGAGTCTTTGATATGATTGTAAAATTATTGCTCAAAAATAAGACTCTAAAAAGAGTATTTCTTATGCGTGTTTTATGAGTACGCAATAAAAAGGATCATAAAGGAGTCTTTTATATGATCTTAAAATGATTTCTCAGAAATAAGACTCCAAAAAGAGTTTTTTTTATGCGTGTTTTATGAGAACACAATAAAAAGACTCCTACATTTTAAGTTTTATTTGTAAAATATAAACAAAAACAAATCCTCACTTGCCAACGCTTCTCATAAAACTTAAGCAACCAACGCAGAAGCAGTGCTTGATTCATATTTCCAGTTTGGTGGTAAAACACTCTTGGTCTTGTAGTATCGGGCCAATCTGTGGATTCTGGACTCAACTAAAATAAGATGGAACTTGCCGTGATGGAACGGTGCTTCTGTAGGGGATAGCTGATTGGGAAATACCCTTGCCAGGATACCTGACAGGAAATACCCAGGAGCGTGCATACTCCTAAAAAGGAAAGTCCTAAAGGAGTCTTTGATATGATTTTAAAATGATTGCTTAGAAATAAGACTCTAAAAAGAGTATTTTTTATGCGTGTTTTATGATACGATAAATGGCAAAATATGGAAATATTTTTATTTTTATTATTAATATTATTAAATAAATGGAAAAAATGGCACACATGATAGTTTCGCGCAAAGGGGTTTCTGAGGTTTTATTAATATTATATCAATGTCCATTAAAGAGCCTTTAACATGAGAGTTATGACTCTTAAAATAATAACTTCAATGAGTTCTAAAGGTCTTCATATGAGTCTTTTAAGATTCCATTACATAATTCTTAAAAAGAGTATTAAATGTGGCTCTTGAAAGAGTCTTAATTTTGAGTCCAAACAGACTAATTTCTATAAGTTCGAAAAGAGTATTTATTTCAAGTATTTAAAGAGTCTTTATTATGAGTCTTTAAAAAGTTTTTATTATGAGTCTTTAAAGAGTCTTAATTTTAAGTCCAAAATGAGACATAAAGCAGTCATTATTAAGAATCATATTTTGAAGCCCATAACCTACGAAAATATACTCATAAAAGAGTCTTTTTTGAGCGCATTATGACGACATAAACTCAATTATATGAGTCTTAAAAAAGTCTTTATATTTATTATATGGAGATCCTGCGGACAAACCTGTTCTCCTGATCCTGCGGAATAGAACTGGAATTCCCTAAATCCTTAAGATCCTGCGAACTGAATCCTGAACCAGCAATTTAAGATCCTGCGGACCGAAAGAACAAGAGCCTTATGTCAGATTTCGGCAAACTATTCGAGAAGTGTGTTGCAGCAGCACAAAAACATATAAAGGAGGAAAAGTACGTACCACAAGCGGTATCACCACAACAACAAGAGGTGGAATAATACAAAGCGACGCCAATTCCAGGTCCCAAAAAAATCACCATCGCAGAATACAAGGCCCGAGCGACAACAAAGAGGCAACAACAAGAACAGCAACCTGGGTCTCCAGGTTCGTTGACATAGCGGCCTCGCACTTTAACCAACTACGCCACGGACGCCATAATATTTTTTCCTAGACGCTCAAAAACAAATAATCTACAACAATAAAATTATATAAAAGTAGTGCTTTATAATGTAATTCACTAACATTATTTTTTGGATTTTTTGTATTTCCTTTACAACGATAACCATTTTGTGGGGTTTGGAGACAAAAATATTTTTGATTTGAGTCCACTACACGATCTACTATGCAAGGTACCCATTTAAGTGATAAGTGGTTCTATACATAATGATATGAATGTAAATTAAAAATTAAAGTAGAACCAATTTGATAATAAGTGTTCCTTTGTGAGCAAAAAATAAATGCCAAAAATTTTTTTGAGTAAAAATGAAGACTCAAAAAGTAACGAATTCTCAGAAAATAGAGTTATTTTGAGAGTAAAAATTGAGAACTCCTGAGATAGCCTTAAAGCGTGAGAACTATAATAAAATTTGAAAATAACTTGAATTAAAGGTTTAAAAGTAAGTGCTATTTTGGAATCCTAATTTTTTTAGTGCAATGATACCCTCGAATTACATATATCTACTTTTATATTAGAGAGCTAGGTTTGATATTAATTTTTTTCCATTTGAGGGAATCCGACTGGTTCACTGATTCAAAAAGAAATCAACACCACGGTAACTGCTTTGATAGAGGCGTTGTATGTTAAGTACTTTCCTGTAGCGAGTAGAGAAAAGAATAACAATATTGCTCCAGATCCTTCACGTCTTACACGACTGTGCCAATTACTTCATCGCGTGCATAAAATGTATTTTGCTTGCCTTGACCTTGACTCATTTTTCACTAATAGCCCCATTTAACTACAAAGCTGCTCTAAAAGCTATTTTTCAAAAGCACTCGCCTTAAAGCCAGAAATAAAGAGAAAAGTAGAAATAAAAATGCAACGCTGCAAAATCCTCATAAATAATGGTAATGATACTTAAACCGTTAAAGCGTACTAATGTCGAAAATAAAAAATAAAGTCAAAGTAAACCAAAGTCCTGCACATAAATTACATATTTGCGTGGCAGTCAAAGCGCAAAAAACTATTAAAATCCAATTTTCACACTCAAAAACGAGAATAAAAAAAAAAAAATATTAAAATCTACACACTTTAGTTCAATTTTCAACTCTTAGCTGTGTTTGCCATAAATTTAAGCGCTTTCACACAATTAAACACAGCAAAACAAATTCAACGCTTGTTTATTTTATAAGCCACACAAACGGCTTAAAGCCTCTTCTTATGTCAACTCGCGTCACCCGCAACGTCAACCAACCATCACACCGACAACCAACAAATTTTGTTTATTTTCACAAATGAAAGAAATGTGTTTAACTTGAAAAAAAAGAAAAAAAAAATAAATAAAAAATTCATCTGCTGATGACGATGAAGCTGAAATTAAGTATGTGTTTAAAAAATGTGTGTTTGTATGTAAGCATCAACAGTCGCTATAAAATAAAAAGGAGATTAAATATCAACATTAAAAAAGGACTTTATGAAAAAAGCGCGTTGAAAAGGAAAATCTCGACACGTACGTCACTTAAACCAAAACGTTTTCCATTTCTAATTTCTAGTGAACACCACCTGCCTGCCACCTACCTGCTATAGCTAGCATATTATTCATTATATTCATGGATATTTTCCATTTTTTCCCGCCTTGCATTGATGATGATGATGAGGATGATGATTATGATGATGATGATGATGATGATGATGATGATGATGATGATGATGATGATGATGATGAGTTGTGTGCAGCGCGTTCAGTCGTTTGGCAATGCAACATTTTTCACCATCTTGGTGATGAAACTGGCCAACGAAGTGGATTGCTTTTCAGGATAATGCTACAAAATTGCGTTTTTTGCGAAATTAAAAACTACTGTCATAGGTGCGACTAGTAAACCTGTGATGTGTAAGTTCGCAAGTGAATCTCAGATAAAATATAGATTCTAGTGCTGTAATTTTTATCCTTATCCTTATCCTTATCCTTACCCTTACCCTTATCCTTATCCTTATCCTTATCCTTATCCTTATCCTTATCCTTATCCTTATCCTTATCCTTATCCTTATCCTTATCCTTATCCTTGTCCTTATCCTTATCCTTATCCTTATCCTTATCCTTATCCTTATCCTTATCCTTATCCTTATCCTTATCCTTATCCTTATCCTTATCCTTATCCTTATCCTTATCCTTATCCTTATCCTTATCCTTATCCTTATCCTTATCCTTATCCTTATCCTTATCCTTATCCTTATCCTTATTCTTATCCTTATCCTTATCCTTATCCGTATCCTTATCCTTATCCCTATCCTTATCCTTATCCTTATCTTTATCCTTATCCTTATCCTTATCCTTATCCTTATCCTTATCCTTATCCTTATCCTTATCCTTATCCTTATCCTTATCCTTATCCTTATCCTTATCCTTATCCTTATCCTTATCCTTATCCTTATCCTTATCCTTATCCTTATCCTTATCCTTATCCTTATCCTTATCCTTATCCTTATCCTTATCCTTATCCTTATCCTTATCCTTATCCTTATCCTTATCCTTATCCTTATCCTTATCCTTATCCTTATTCTTATCCTTATCCTTATCCTTATCCTTATCCTTATTCTTATTCTTATCCTTATCCTTATCCTTAACCTTATCCTTATCCTTATCCTTATCCTTATCCTTATCCTTATCCGTATCCTTATCCTTATCCTTATCCTTATCCTTATCCTTATCCTTATACTTATCCATATCCTTATCCTTATCTTTATTCTTATCCTTATCCTTATCCTTATCCTTATCCTTATCCTTATCCTTATCCTTATCCTTACCCTTATCCTTATCCTTATCCTTACCCTTATCCTTATCCTTATCCTTATCCTTATCCTTATCCTTATCCTTATCCTTATCCTTATCCTTATCCTTATCCTTATCCTTATCCTTATCCTTATCCTTATCCTTATCCTTATCCTTATCCTTATCCTTATCCTTATCCTTATCCTTATCCTTATCCTTATCCTTATCCTTATCCTTATCCTTATCCTTATCCTTATCCTTATCCTTATCCTTATCCTTATCCTTATCCTTATCCTTATCCTTATCCTTATCCTTATCCTTATCCTTATCCTTATCCTTATCCTTATCCTTATCCTTATCCATATCCTTATCCTTATCTTTATTCTTATCCTTATCCTTATCCTTATCCTTATCCTTATCCTTATCCTTATCCTTATCCTTATCCTTATCCTTACCCTTATCCTTATCCTTATCCTTACCCTTATCCTTATCCTTATCCTTATCCTTATCCTTATCCTTATCCTTATCCTTATCCTTATCCTTATCCTTATCCTTATCCTTATCCTTATCCTTATCCTTATCCTTATCCTTATCCTTATCCTTATCCTTATCCTTATCCTTATCCTTATCCTTATCCTTATCCTTATCCTTATCCTTATCCTTATCCTTATCCTTATCCTTATCCTTATCCTTATCCTTATCCTTATCCTTATCCTTATCCTTATCCTTATCCTTATCCTTATCCTTATCCTTATCCTTATCCTTATCCTTATCCTTATCCTTATCCTTATCCTTATCCTTATCCTTATCCTTATCCTTATCCTTATCCTTATCCTTATCCTTATCCTTATCCTTATCCTTATCCTTATCCTTATCCTTATCCTTATCCTTATCCTTATCCTTATCCTTATCCTTATCCTTATCCTTATCCTTATCCTTATCCTTATCCTTATCCTTATCCTTATCTTTATCCGTATTCCTTATCCTTATCCTTAATCGCGTTCAATAAAGAAGCTTCTACTTAACTCCAACTTTGGTAACCAAGTTTTAGAGAACAACACTGAGAAATTTTATTTCATCTTCACCAAATCTACATTCTTCTGAGGAGCAAGTGTAATATCGGACATTCTTATTTAACGATAAAAAAGTTAATTAAATCGTAAATCATTATGCTCCTTAGTGATCATCTGTATCAAAGCAATAAAATAAATTAATTAATTTGATACACTTTGTCGTTAACCAGTTTTGCTGCAAATAAATTTATTGCATAATCTTCTGCATTGCTCGTCATGGGATTATCGACCGCTTCAAAATTCGCAGCAAATGCAAATTAAAAAAATCCAACTCGTTTGCAACCGCAAAATAAATGTGTGACATTATGTCAATGACCGTTTAAATAGTTAAGCTTTTGTTTATGGGTTTTAAGCAGCTTTTAACAAGTCCCTTGAAGAAAAAGTTTTCGCTTGTTTTCGCTGTTCACTACTTATTAAGTTTTCTGTGGCGTAAATGCTCCACTTACAAACGTCTCTCATGTTGTAGCGTAACTTTTTGACTTATGTAATTTCCAGATATTCAAAGTTTTCAAAAGTACTGCCGCGGTATCGACCGCCACTTTGGTGCATAGTCTGAAAGATGATAGGGCAGAGAGAGAGAAAGAGAGAGTCAAACCACATAAAATACTATATATTTCGACAAAAACAGGCAACTTAATCGGGCTAAGTACATAAATTGTCTCCACACAAAGTGGAATGGCCGTTTTGCATTTTCAATTTGGATAAAGTTCTTCGCGGATAAAGTTCTTCAAATATGATACCGCCCAGAGTTGGTTGGTTGGTTGGTTCGTTGGTTGGTTGGTGATGCATATTTGTGTATTTTTGGGAATTTCCCAAAGCGGATTTGTCTCATTGCAATTTGTATTTGACTGAGATTTTATGCGACGAAATTGTACGGAATGGTTGTTTATACTGTTGTTAGAAGAACAACAAATGCTAAGGCAAAAGAAATTATAAGATTCTACAAAATTAAGTTCTTGAGCACGTCTGAGTGTTTGCATATAACTTCGTAATGAGTGCAGTGAAATCATTGAAGAAGCCTAAGAAAGCAGAGAAAGAATAAAACGAAATGGTCTTTTGAATTGAAATGAGGTTCTTGGAGTGAAACTTCTTTGGTTTGTTGAAATAAATTCATCAAAACGACAACTAAAACCATACAGGAATGAGCCTGAAAAAAACTTTTAAATGGGTTTTATCTGTAGCAGGCCGGAACATACCTGTGTCGAATTTTCGTTGTAAATAATGTATAGTACATAATACATCCGTTGTCCAATTCCGCCCAATTTTTTTTGTAAGTGATTATTGGTAGGATATAACTTTACTTTAAAGCCACGCTTCCCTTTTATGATATTATTCCATTCTGTCACTGAGATATAATTTCCTTAAGTTTCATCTCTCTTAAATCAACGGTCCTTACTCAAAGCGCGTTCATGGTGTTGTGTTCACAGTTTTTTTTGGGCCAACTCGGGAAAGGTTTGATCAAGGAGTTCGATAGTACTGTCCAGATTTATAACGTACACAAATTTTCCGGGCGCTAATTCCAATATTTTTGTACAAGGTGGGGCAAAAGTAATAACTCTATTGAAACACCCTATAACTTTAGCAAATAGCGCCAAATGTCAATTCGGTTTTGACATTTGTGAAGTAAAAAAACGCAGAATACAAATCGACAAGCCATAAATCCCAAGACTCCGCAAGAACGCGGAATAATTGTTTCCATTTTTTTGCGCAACAATTTGACGGTTGTGTTGGCGCAGCGTGAATTTCGTTACAGATTTCCTTGCCGTCCGACACCAACCAGACAAACACTGCGGCGTTTAGCCACTCACCTTGAAGAGACTGGGACAACACGAGATCTTCGTAAGGCTGGGCAGCCTCGGAGCAGCCGTTCTGCTGAAAATATCGCTGCTGTTACCCAAGATGTCGAAAAAGAGCCCGGAACAACGACCAGACGATGTGTCACGCAATTGGGCATTTTAGTGATAGATTTGAAGATGTTCCCTTACAAAGTGCAGACAGTAGCTTCTGGCTGCCAGCTGCGTGTAACCTACGCTCAAGCCATCCTGAATCTCAACGTAGAGGTGGACTATTTTTCATCGAAAATTATCATGAGCGAGATGAGGCTCATTTCCATCTTTGCGGTTACGTGAATAAACAAAATAATCGTTTCTGGATCACCGAAAATCCGTGCATCACCCACAAAGACCCATTACATCTGCTCAAAGTTACTGCGTGGTGTGCTGTTTACGCTGGAGGAATCATCGGGTCATTTATTTTGAATTCTTTTGAAAGAAAAATATAAAACTAGGAAGTATTGCCTTGAAGTATGAGACTTGCCTTGAAGCAGAGATGAAGTACGCTAGAGACTCACAAAAGTTAACCCGTTTGTTTTTGGGCCTGTCAATTTTTGTGAATAATTAACTTTTTAAGGACCAATACTGAAATTTAAAATGGAATGTATAAGTATATGAATAAATATAAGTACATGAAATATGAAAAAAGCCGTGTATCTTAATGCTGAAGTCTTGCTGAATAGAATTTCTCCACATGCCTTAAGACCGGCGTTTGAATTTTAAAAACCAACCGTGAATTGTCATAAAATCATTCTCTTTTTTATTTGAGTATATTTCTGTAAAGATATCTTTCGCCATCGCTTTAAGAGCTACTAATTGGACAGTTTCTTTTACGTTGGTCTATTTGTACAGCTTATTCTCTATATATAAAAAAAAAAAGATACAGTATACCGTGTATACAGTAAAGAAGTGAAACTTCTTCTTTGTATACACTCTTTCTTTTCTAGAATAAGAACGATTTTAGTGTAAAGGCTCGATTATGCAATCGTAAAGCTACGCAACGTAACGTGGCGTAGAGTTCTATCTGGAATAGAACCCATCGCTGCACTAGGGAGAAAACTCAGAGCGTAGCTTTATTGAAAGTTTGAGAGCGAGAGTATGATGATGAACTTGATCTTAACTTTCATTTTTATTTCTGCCTTAAAAACTAAAAATCAAAAATAACCGGTTATTTTGTACTCAAAAACTATGGGACAAATTTTAGTTATTATTTTTGCTTTAAAAAAATTAAGCCTTGTAAATACTTTTTTGTTCAAAACTTTAAATGTGAAAAGATAACTAAGACTTTCACACACACATTATACTTACTATTATTAATAGTAAATAGTTCGATATAAAATTATATAACTAAGATACGTATAAAATAGTTATCTATTGAAAGAACTTATTCCAACTTTTCTTGCGCACAGTGTCAAGTTGGCGTCATGGAATTGCACAATTATCGCAACTTGCATTTGCGTAAACTTGCATAAACTTTTATCTTATATTCTTTCAGTTCTTCTTTGCTTGTAAAATAAATTTTTAATGAAAAATCTATTAAAACAATATTTAAGGATACAAAGTGCATTAACCCACAATATCTAAGATTCAGAGACATAAAGCTTTATGTTTAGAAGTTTAATTGCGTTTCTTCAACGTTAACTATGTCAATTGCCCGAATTTCTATTAGTTGCATTGAGCAAGGTCGTACTGTAGTTACTTTTTTCTCCATACAAACATTTTTGACTCTACACCAGTGATGCTCAAACGCACACAACTAAACTTGATTGGATGTGTGTGTAACACTTAAAGCTTCTCACTGAAAGAAATCTAATGTTAAAGCAATTTGAAAGCTTTCCGAAAGCTTTATGTTCATAAATAGAATTAAATCGACGCAAATCGAAAAACTATGAAATTATTTGTAATAGATTATTTGCTTATAATATATTTCATATTATATTGTTTTTGGATTTTTTATTATTATATATGAATATATATCGTATGGGTATATTTTGAATACTTTGAATATGTGCAGTGCCCTTGTTTGCTTCTTATAATGTTAATATTTCTGGAAAAAATATTAAAATTAAGACGGGGTCAAATAACATGAAAACGATATGAAAAAAACCGATTTCAAACTGATTTTGAAAAGTTTTTTCCTGAAATTTTCTGACATACTTTTGACATGATAACAAATCAACCAATTGTTGTTGATTTTTTATATCCACGGCCGCCAAATATGTTTATTAGTGTTGTTATTATTATTGTTTTTGGTATTATTATTTTTATTATTAAAATCTTTGATTATTTCGTCAAAATCTACATCGTCATTGGAAATTTTTATGCGCATCAAATCTTGCAGATGATTGTCCGATAAGCGATTTCGGTGTTTGTTTTTTATTATTTTCATCAATGAAAAAGAGCTTTCGCAAATATATGTTGTTCCAAACATCGAATAAAGTTTATATATAGCATTTTTTATTGTTGGATAAAGGGACTCATCAACATTTTTCCAAAATTCACATCCGTCTGCAATAGGTAACATTAAATCTTCTTGCAAAATTTTTAACTCGCTTTGGATCGATGGGCTTTGTTTTTCTATATTGCATTTTAGAGGATTGTTATGTAGCTCAATTAAATCAGATATTTTTTGGAAATCTTGAAATCTTTTAGAACAGTTGGTTTCTAATGTAACAAAGACTTCAAAAAAACGGTTCATGCTGACTTCATTACAACACGCAGTGTAAGCCTCTGCAGTTCTTGTTAAATTTTCTAGGTTGCCGTTTTTAAATTTAGTAGATAAAATAGTAAGCTGTCGTTGGAATTCTACAACGGCTGAAACCAAATCAAAGATCATTTTTTGCTTCCCTTGTAATACTAGATTTAATTTATTGATAAATTCAGATATGTCCGTTAAAAATGCCAAGTCCAAGTTAAAAATAGGATCTTTTAAAGAGTTAACTAATAAATCCGAGCCAGGAGAGGGGTTAAGCTCAAAAAATGACAAAACTTCAAAACGCAGATGAAATAATCTTTTGAGGCTATTTCCTCGACTCAACCATCGTACTTCAGTAAAAAGTAGCAAATCACCATAATCGGCCTCCAGTTCTTCCAAAAATGTTTTGAATTTTCTATGATTTAAAGAGTTGTGACCACCTCGAATTTTATTGATAATTTTAATGGATATTTTCATTGTTTCCAATAAATTTAATGATTTGGCAAACAAAGCTTGTTGATGTATTATACAGTGAAATACGGGTACATCAATTTGGTTCTTTAATAAATAACCTATAAGCCCTTCTTTTTTCCCCGTCATAACGTGAGCTCCATCGGTACAAACCGAAGATAATTTATTTATGTCTGCAAATGAAAAGATTTTACTATTTAAACCATCATAAATTGTTTTGCCCTTCACGTTTCCATGCATAGACTCAACTATTAGCATTTCTTCTGAGCAATGAAAATTTTCATTCACAGTTTTTACACAAATTAATAGTTGACAACAATCATTAACGTCATTGCTCTCGTCTAAGCAAATAGAAAAGTACTTGCAATCACGCATTCTTTTTTGAGTTTTTGAAAATAAGTATTCGCTCAAAGTTTCAGTCCGACGAGTGATTGTTGACCTCGATAAAGCTAGGCTTTCAAAAATGTCTTTAAACTCTCTACCTTTTTCACCAAAACACTCAAAAACTTCTTTGGCTAAGTCTTTAAAGAATATTCCATCTTCGAATGGCCTGCACCTCTTCCCTAAAGCAAGACTTATAACATAAGAAGCTTTTAATTGGACAAAATTTATATCGGTTACCGACTGACTTATTACTGCGTTTTTCTTCTTATTGGTGTTAAAGTCATTGAATTTTTCAAAAAACATACGTTTTAAGTCAATAAGTATTTCCTGTCTCTCCCCTCCCACTACATTATGGAATTCAGCATGTTGTGTAATGTAATGCCTCTTGATATTGGATATTTTCACCTGAGCCAACACCTTAAAGCATACTAAGCACTGAGCTTCGCTTAAACTATTTTTTATAAAAAAATAATCTTTTACCCACCTTTCTAAAAACATTTTTTCACAGTTCTAAAATCAATTTTTTAAAATAATCTTAATGCGGAGCAAAGTAAACGAAAATCAACTGGTCTGAATGAAATCTAAAATCACAGTGAAGATTTGTTAGATAGACATGATTTATATATGAAGATATCATCACCCAAAATCCAAAAAGCCGCAGCAACATTTTTTTATATTTTCTTAGGAAAAGACGAAAACTTTATAAAAAGACACATATTTCAGATTGAACAACCACTCCTTCTTATGCATTTTGTTGATTAACAAGCTAATCAATAAATATTAGTATAGAATTCAGTAAGACAGCTTTCTTTAATTAAATTTATTTTGAAAAGTCAATAATTCGATTTTTTTTGTAGTTATGACTTTTTCAATTATAGGCGACAATATGATTCAGTTTATCAGAATTTGAATTGACTAATTATAGGTCTACAAATGCTGAAACAAGTATGTTGGTGAAGAGGCGATCTTATTCTTCGAATTGAAAAAATATTCAATTTTATTTTTAAGTCCTTTGCGGCAAGCAAGTAAACACTTTCATCTAAAAGAAAATTTGGAAAAAGTAAAAACCTTGTATTTAGGCAAACATTAAATTTATGAATTGCACTAACCTTATTTTTCATCCCAATTTTTTTTATTTTGCATTTACAAGTTCTTTTTTGCTGACAGCTATTTCTTAATTGAAAACAGCAAAAGTGTGCTGAATTATTTACATATATTAAATATACATACGTAAATAGCAACATTTTTCGGTATTAACTAAAAACAAAATAAATATAAAATTGCATACAATCATCGCTTACATTACAAAGTGTTGCGTTTCCGAAGAATCATAGTTAACTGAACTCTGCTTTGCTTCTTAATGTTTTCTTTTCGGTGTACAAAAATTGCGTAATTATAATCAAATTAAGCGAACAAAATGACGTGACCCTTTCTGCTTGGAGTCTGCCTGCAGACTGAAAGCTTTTTAGCAGCGCAAAATTTTATATACCTATACGTTGCAGAAAAAGCTGTTAGCTCTCGAGCTAATTTTGATCGACACTGCTCTACACTAATAGTTCGGGTGTAGAATTAAATGCTAAGACATTTTCGTTTCTACAGCATACTACGCTTTATTCAAGAATGATAGAAAAATAGATTACGCATTGCGCAGGTCCGTTATGTTGTTTACTTTTCATTTTGACATTTCTAGCTACGAACAAAGTATTTTTTACGATCATGACGTCACGCTAGACCAAGTTTGTTTCTTGAATCTTTTGCCATTGTTTCATATTTGTTCACATTTTTAACAAGACTTGACAGAAAGCCATATCGTAAGCTCATATCGTAAGTCTATCGTAACGTAGATGCGCAGATCGTAGAAAATTATTTTTACTATCTGCGCAATCTATTTTTCTATCATTCTTGGGCTTTAATAAACATAAACATTTTTTCATTCGCTGCTCATGTTTGTAAGGTTTGTGTCTGAACTAAAGAAAATCTCTACAAAAATTAAGAATTCCAATGGATTTGCAATGGCCGCCACATAAAAAAAATGCTGCAAAGGGCGCATATGGAGCATGTCTTTGATATTAAACGAAAAGACAAACAAAAAACATGGTTGCGAAAATGTTTATGAATAGCGTTTTCTTGTTTAAAGTTACACTGCCTCTAAAATGTGTTTATAAATAAGGCTGTTATATTTTCCCGCTAGGAGCGCTGTTTATTTTCCCGCTGGGCATCTACAGCAAAAATAGTTTGATTAATTAGTATGTAGACAACATTTACATATGAAGACCTTAGCCCTGCATATAGCACGTTGGCTTTATAAAACTGAGATTGCAGGTTCAATACTCAGCGCTGACAAAGAAATTTTTTTCAGTCTTTTATACAATGTATATCTCTCTCATTCTATCTACTATACAACATATCTTTCTTCTCTATCGTGTAACGAAATGAAGTAAATTGACCTTGAAATTTCACTCCTCAATATTCTCATTCAAATTTCGAAGCGCCGCCGAAGTTTCACTTCAAATAAAAACTTTTTAACAAAAAAAAAACCGACTTCAAAATCACTACAAAGTAAAAAATAATTTTAAATAACTTTTCCCATTAATTTCTTAGTCAAATTTGAAAAGTTATTTATATGTATTATAATATTGGAATCTTATCATTTTCATTTTTTATATTTTGTTTTATTATCAATAAATTAATTGCTTTATGTACATAAAAGCTTTGAAGTCGGCGCTTATCTTACTAAGTCGAAATTTTTATTTTAATTTTTTTTAATTTGTTTTATTATCATAAAAATATTACTAACTTTATGAATATAAAAGCTTTTTAGTGATTTTTTTTCTTTCAGTTGGCAATTGTTGAGTACGCTGAATGTAGCCGATGTGTTCCATGCATTATTTGTGGAGCTGTTACACACTATGTCATATTCAATATGAGTTTAACAAGCTCACCCAAACCAGTATAATGAGAATGTTTATGTGTACAAAGCTTTTAAAATTACTTCAGTGTCACCAAGGCAGCATAGCATCAAATACAAAAGTTTAAAATAGTGCAGGGATGGTAAAAGATCATGATTGTGTGTCAAAGATTAGCGCCGACTTCAAAGCTTTTATGTTCATAGCAATTAATATATTGATGATAATAAAACAAAATATAAAAAATGAAAATGATAAGATTTCCAATATTATAATACATATAAATAACTTTTCAAATTTGACTAAGAAATTAATGGGAAAAGTTATTTAAAATTATTTTTTACTTTGTAGTGATTTTGAAGTCGGTTTTTTTTTTGTTAAAAAGTTTTTATTTCTTCCTTTTTAGAGAATATGAAAAATTTTATGTAATAGTATTCTTGAGGAAAATTTCAAACATGACACTTTGTTCTTTAAAAATTTGTTTTATTAATTCCTAAAAGTTTAATGGCTATTTTCCATTTCTGTCTTTAACATTTTTATTAAAGTGCCACGCCCTTTATCTAATCCCGCCCACTTAATATACCGTACTTTATAATGATTCTACTTAGCCCTGTGCCAAATTTCAGTTCCCAAATATTAATATTAACCATAATATAGTACTTTCATTTAAGTGCCACACCCTATGTACAATCCCGCCCACTTTTGTAATGATTCTACCTACCCACCCACCCACCTACCTGCATACCCAATATTAGTACGCTAGTGTCAATATTGACTAAGATATAGTATTTTTATAATATTGCCACACCCCTTTGTTGAATAACGCCCACTTAATTGACCGTAATTTGTAGTAACTGTGCCTACCCATGTACTAAATTTCAGCACCTTAGTGTCAATACTATTCGAGATACAGTGTTTTTCTAATATGACCACACCCCTTTGGCAAATAACACCCACTTTGTTGACTGTAATTTGTAATAACTATGCCTACCCATGTACTAAATTTCAGCACCCTAGTGTCAGTAATTTTTAAAAATGTTGTCTACCCCTGTACAAAATTTCAGTACCCTAGCATCAATACTATTCGAGATACAGTGTTTTTCTAATATGACCACGCCCATTTTTCAAATAACGCCCACTTTATTGACCGTAATTTGTAATAATACTGCCTACCACAGTATTTTGACTGTAAATTTCAGTACCCTAGTGACAATATTAACTTAAGTACAGCGTTTTTCTAATATTGACACGCCTCTTTGTCGAATATCGCCCACTTTTTTAAAAAAGGACCTCCGCGTTCTTGGTATCTATCGGTTGACAAAAAATTACGAAAATCGAGCCAGTACTTTAGAAGTTATCGATGTACATACATTTAAAAAAAAAAAAAAAAAAAAAGCGGACAAACCAACGAACTTGAGAACCTCCTCCTTTTTGAAGTCGGTTAAAAACAAAAGGGTGATAAAACAAGAACCCAGAAAAGTTGACACAAAAGTAAACTTATTAGAGTTTCCTGTGGTGATAGAAGCCTAGTTAACTTTTCCGTAAATTTCAACTTTTGCGAGTCACAACTTTTGTGAATCACTATTGTATATGGACACTGACGACTTATAATTTCAACAGGATGGTACGGAGTGCCAAACAAGTCGAGAAACAATCAAGTTATTATGAATGTAATTCACTGACCGCGGAATTTCCTCTTTGGGTATCACAAATATGCCACCAAGATCTTCCGATGTAACACCGTTAGATTAATTTTTTTGGGATAAAGTTACGCTCAACATTCGTAAACAATTCCATCTCCTACAGCGGACATTGATGTCACCAATTTCAAAATAGAAGTCAAATTATGCAAAATAGTGATTGAAAATTTCGAAAAAAAGGATTAAAGTTTCCAACTTAAGCCATATACCTAACCGATATTCAGCCTTATTCAATATATTTCCTTAAACAACCGTTCGACGCTTGTTTAGTTACGCACTGTTTAAGGCTTTACGCAGCTTCTATGCAACCTTGCTAGCATTGTTATTCATAAACATTTTTTCATTCGCTGCTTATGAACTATAGAAAATCTCTACAAAAATTAAGAATTCCTATGGATTTGCAATGGCCGCCGCATAAAAAAAATGATGCAAAGGGCGCATATGGAGCATGTCTTTGATATTAAAAGACAAACAAAAATCATGGTTGCATTTACGCAGCCTTTAAACGCCAATTTCGGCTTTTAAGTTACGCAGCTCTTAAACAACTGCGAAAAATGTTTATGAATAACGTTTTCTTGTTTAAAGCCCGTTTAAAGTTACGCTGCCTCTAAAATGTGTTTCTGAATAAGGTTGATTGTGTTGTATATGATTTTCATCCAGGAGACAAAGATTTAAAAGACATCCAAACAATTGTTCGTTCTTCAGAAATAGAAGTCAAATTCAGAAAACAAATTCTACAACTTTTGCTTATACATCCTGTATAAGGCTACCCTGGAAGTAGCATAATGCCATGTCTACACCAGAGATCTGCAACAAGTCAATTGAAAATCAAGTAACTTGAAAATAATCAAGCTTCAACTTGACTTGTAGAAACTTGATATGTTGTATGATACAAGCCTCGACTTGCTTCTGAAAAACGAATCATAAGTCAGACTTGATTCTATTTTGTTTCTACCCTACATTAATTGGTAGAAAAAATCAAGCTTTCTACTTTTCGAGTCTGTTTTCAAGTAGACGAGCAAAATACAAAATAAACAACAACAACAAACAAGCATACTTCAATCCAATGCTTTAAAGCAGTGTCGACCGCGTAGTACACACGAGTGTGGAGCAACACTTTGTCTTTTTGCGTATACACGAAAGAGTAAATGAGACAAAGGCTATTGTTGTGGTCGACACTTCTTTAAAGTTTAACTGTTTCCTCAACTCGCGAAACGAAGTTTGCATTGACGACACGAGGTTAATTCCACGAACTTCGTAAGCAGACTTGAAAATAAACTATTTGTAGGCAAAATAATTGCTTTTTCCCTACATTTCAAGTTTCTACATTTCAAGTTTTCTACATTTGGCGACTTGATTTTTGCTGCTTATGATTCACGCAAACTTGTTGCTTGCCTGTCTCGACTTGCAGGGAGTTGAAAAATTAAAGGAACTTGAAACAGCAAATGAGATGCAGATCTCTGGTCTACACAGAGAGTTTAGTTTGAGTTCAACCATAGCTATTCATACAGAGATGCGTTGACAGAATTGTGTTTGGTGTTTCATTTGTCTGTTTACTTTTGTGTTCTCGTACTTTTTCGGCACATTCACCACCGTGACATCAATTCCACTTGAGAACAAGCCTGCAGCCATCTCTGGGTACACATGCGAGTTCTTCCTTGCGCCGCGCAAATCGGAATTTTTATCGGTCCATACTGATATGAAGACCTCATCTTCTATACTTGACCAAGTTATTTTTTCGCTTTTTTGTTAATTTTTTGCAAGCAGTAAATTGTACATTTTTAGAACAGCTGTTTTTGATATTTCTCCCCACAAAATTGTTTAATATATACCTTGACATCTAAAAAGTTGCATCTGAACGTACCTTTTTATAAGAACATTAGCATACTTTTAGGCATTTCTCAAATTGAGTTTTGATAAACACAGAAACAAAGTTAAGTTTCATCTTGCAAAATTGTACTGGAGAACTCAAGAGTTTATTTTGCGTTCAATGGCAAAAATTCAACTTTGTACAAGCAACTCAAACTAAACTCTCTGTGTAGACATGGCATAAGGCTTCATCTGATTTTGTTATCAGCTTATTAGGTAAAATGCTCATTCGGTTTTTGCGGATTGTTTTAGGAGGCACATGTCCAGTAGGCCCCTAGAATATATTTTTATTTTTTGCTTAAATATCATCCTCTCAGCAGCCACGAGTCAAAAAATCTTTTGATGTCTGTCTCTGAAAGGTTTTTGTATTAACCAACCCTTTTGTATAAGCAAATGTGTCATGTAACCATGTAACTTATGTTAACGTCTAGAAGGTTGACGCCGCCCGTATGACGATTGTTCTCACCAACCACATTAGGTCGCTTTTATGTTCATGTACCTTGAGTTTTGTTTGTCCATTATCCGAACATCAGTGTCAGGTTTTTGTGAAAGCCAGTCACAGTGTAACAAGTAAATGTCATTCCATGCAACTGCTAAAGCATCGACTTCATTGACGTTGGCTAAGCATTCTTATGAAGACCTCGACATTATGTTCGATAAATACATTTCCTGGTGGCAGGTAACAGTTTTGTATTCTATTTCTTCTCACTGTACCAAAACTGAGAATGCCTTCTTTGGCTATACACTCGAACAGATGAAGAGAAGAGGTAAAGTAGTTGTTGATAAATAGCATGCAATTTTAGTGCTTTGGGATTATTCTTGCTTACCTCATGACAACACTCTGTTTCCTTGCCACCTTCAACCTTTGTTTTACAATCAAAGTCAAAAACGCCACTAAATACAAAAGTTTTGTAACCCCACTTGTGTGGCTTGTTGGTGGTTCTATCTCTTCATCATGTTCCTTGTCATTTGCTCGTCGAAACTAAGGTGTTTTTAAATGGGACTTTGCTGTATGCCTCTTTTAATGTAACCACAATGGAGCGGATTTTGAAAATCCGGTAGTGCTTAGTTCCTACTGTTTCTAGGAAGTTTTTTTCTGTTGTCTTTGAAATGCAAACATGAAGTGCAAGTTGAAGTGCAAGTGGCAAATTTGCTAAAATGTGTTCAAAGCCATTGTTTCTTGTATAAGTAGATTCCAAGTATGTAACTCCATTTGTAGGTTAAAAAAAAAAAAAATAAATAACTGGCCATTTCAGCCCTTGAAAGGACTTTGACCCAGCTTCTTGATCAATTGTGTTGTGCGTGTTATTAAGTTTGTACACAATTGACCGAGAAATGGACCTACATGCTTAACGCCGACTCCGAACGGCGATGAACGGAATGTTCTGGTTCTCAAGAAGCTTTACATGGCATTTTGATTACTCTCTGAGGTTTGCCATTGTCTGCAGAGAGGTGGCGGCCGTACAGAAAAATTATTTTAATTCAAATAATTTTCTGTCGCTGCTGGGATTCGAACCTGGGTCTCCAAGTTCGTTGACATAGCGGCCACGCATTTTAACCAACTACGCCACGGGCGTTTTTACATATACCTTACCTTTAATTGCATGAGATCAATTTCAGCTATTCGAAAAGTGCTTTTGTAATGTTGGTCTCTAGAGTAGTTTTCTTGATAAGTTCTGGAGGGACAGTTAAAAAAAAAGAAGGGCAAGGTGGGGCAAAAGTAATCAATCAATGTTCTTTTGCTGTAATTTTTTTAATAAAATCTTTGGTTTTGCTTGTGAAATTTGTTTATTTAATCCATTAGAATTCATTCCATCAAGTTAAGAAAATTATATGGGCCAAGTGGCCGCCGCCAGAGTTGAGGACCATACGGGCTCGTTTTATGGCATTTTACATCACTCTTCCCAGAACTTCGGGCGACAATTTCTCGCATTCTTGGCGAATATTCTCCTTAAAAGCTTGAAGAGTCTGAGGCTTGTTGGCGTATACCCGCCACTTCAAAAAACCCCATCAAAATAGGTGTGGAGCAGTTAAATCGGGTGATCTGGCCGCCTAGTGCAAATCACCAAAACGGGAGATTATGCGAACCGGAAATGCTTCCTTCAGAATATTAACTGATTCGAGAACGTTTGTTTACTTCACAAATGTCAAAACCGAATTGACATTTGCAAAAGTTATAGGGTGTTCCAATAGTGTAATTACTTTTGCCCCACCTTCTATATGGGAGTCAAGCTGTATAATATCAGGACATAAAGACCTTATTCTACATCCAAATCGAGGTTCTTTTTCTTTCAGCATAACATCAGCAGGCTTTTGGTTAGTAAGCATTTGTTTAACAGGTTTTTGTCGTTTTCCTTGAAGTGCTGTAGGTTAAGAAAAGGTTTTGTTAGACGGGACCGTTTCCTTGTTATGGTGGCGAGGGTTTGTAGTGTTGCCTTCTGGGGTTACAATTATAATATCTATATCAGTTTTCATCTTCGCTGTCTCATCTTCGAACTTTTCTAACCCAGGTAAAATATCAGGATCGGTGAGGCTGTCGTCATCAAAGTCATCTTCATATACGTCCATATATGTCCATCTGTTACTGTTACTGATGACAGGACGTGCAATTCTTCCTCGTAAACTTCTCAAAGAGTCGTATTTTATGTTCTCAGGAGTCAATGATCTTCGAGGTCACTACCGAATGTTGGCACCGTAAAACTCTGAGCAAGCTATTAGAAAGAGGAAGAGCACTTTTCTAAGTTTGTAATTTTGCAAAGAGAGTGATCTACTACTCTACTCAATATTGCAAAGTGGAATAAGTCGGATATTGGTATTTTAGGCATAGGAAAGTACAAAAAAAGAATTGTGAAGAATATTGGACAAGTAGGTGTGGCACTTCCCATACAACTGGAACAAATTTTTCACAATATCCGGGGAAAAGTAAAGCTACGAGAACATTTGCTACTTTCTGCAATAATCAATTATGTTATCCAAATTTTGACGTGATTGGACAAGTAGGCATGGCAACTGAAACACACACGATTAATCTAGTATGCATGGATATAAAACACAATGTATAATCATTATTTTATTTATGATGTACTTAAACATAGGTGTGAAAATTCTCAAAATTGCATTTTTGCATGATGAAAAATACATTCTATAGGGCATGTGTGAAAATTAAACATCCTGTATCTACAAAATCTCTACACCCCAAAAACGAAAATAAATTATGTTACAAGTTATCCATCGATGTAAATACCTACACCCTTGTGGAAATTAGTGTGGACAAAACATTATATCCATGGATTTTAAAAATTTGGGTATGGCAACACTACTCAAAGCTTCTCTGCGAAGCTTTTTTTATTAGCTTTTAGTTGATTGCATTTCCAACCTCAAAACGTGCACGTGGTTGTATGATTCGGACAGTTTTATTTTAAAAAGTTCAACATTTTGCTTGTTAGTGAAATTTTATAATTACAAGAGACAGTTCGAGTACGTTTGAAGAATGGATATTGCATCCGAGAAACGTTCAAAAGCTATTACGCTCAACATTCTAATATGACTCAAAGACAGATTTTAGCAGAATGTGACATTTCAAAAAGTGCAGTAAATAAGCTGATTAAGGTTTACAGGGAAACTGGCTCAATTTTGCCTCAGAGGAAGGAAAAATGTGGCCGTAAAAGAAAAACGATAGATAAAGAAGATGCTCTTTTGTTAAGGAATAGTAAAAGAAACCCTGCAAAGACGAGTGACAACTTGCAGAAAGACCTAGCTTTTGCAGGAACAGCGTGCATGCCTCAACAATACGTGTTGTTTATTAGAAGTTGGTTGAAGGGCTCGGAAACCCGTTAAGAAACAACTCTTGACTGCCGGAATGAATAACAAAAGGATGGCTTGGGCTAAAAAGTAAAAGGACTGGATGCAACATGATTGAAAGAAGGCGTTGTTTTCCGATGAAAGTAGTTTTTTTCGTGCAGGGCATTTGCCACCAGCTTATTCGACAGTCTGATGGGGAACCACTTTCAATAGCTCCCATTCAACAGTCAGTCAAACATCCCGGCAAACATATGTTTTCGGGCTGCTCCTCGTTTTCTGGATCCAGGTTCATTAGTACCCATAACAGGCATGCTGAACAGCCAAAAATATTTGATGGTAATGCAAGAAAGAATGGTTCCTGAGTTGTCAAAATTGCTCTGTATGGAGCAAATCACACAGCTTGACTGTACAGACTGTTTCGTTGGCCGCTACACAAACTCATCAGTAGTCTTGCATGACTTTTCACTGTGATCCACTCAAGCTATTTAGGTTCTACTTATACTGGCAATGTACCGAGAAAGTTACCCGGAAGTGTTTTTTTTTTTTTTTTGTTATCTCCTCCTCCATAACAAAATAACACAACTTCAATATGCTCTCATAGCGGTAAACCACTGTGATCGAAATCGAATTTCGAAGATGCACATAAGTTAAGGCTATACCTAAAAGTATGATACCACCAAGGTTAACCTTGACACAGGGTGCATCGAAGTAGATAAAAACTCAGTTAAAAATAAAAATAAATAAATAACTGGCCATTTCAGCCCTTGAAAGGACTTTGACCTAGCTTCTTATGATCAATAGTGTTGTGCGTGTTATTAAGTTTGTATACAATTGACCGAGAACCGGACCTACATACATGTTTAACGCCGTCTCTGAACGGCGATGAACAGAATGTTATTGTTCTCAAGAAGCTTTACATGGCATTTTGATCACTCTCTGAGGTTTGCCATTGTCTGCAGAGAGGTGGCGACCGTACAGAAAAATTATATTAATTCAAATAATTTTCTGTCGCTACTGGGGTTCGAACCCGGGTTACCAAGTTCGTTGACATATCGGCCACGTACTTTAACCAACTACGCCACGGACGCCACTAAAAAAACTCAGTTACTAATGCAAAAAAGCGTTCTCTCTGTCAAAAAAAAAACTTTCGAGTAACTTTCTCGGCACATTGGCAGTATAAGTATAACCTAAGTAGCTTGAGTGGATCACAGTGAAAAGTCATGCAAGACTACTGATGAGTTGGTGTAGCGGCCAATGAAACAGTCTGTATAGTCATGCTGTGTGATTTGCTCTATAAAGAGCCGTTGTTGTTGTTGTTGGCTGTTGCCTTCTTTGTCTAACATGTTGTCTTGTTGTCAACATACTTGGCCTAAAGCTCAAAATTTGTTTTCAATATAAATAATGAAAGGTCATATTCAAATATTTTTACACCATAAATAATACACTTTTTAAATTATAGAAAAAACATTAATTTTAGAAATCATCAACAATTTTGAGCACTATTGCATAGTCACGGCTTGAAAACAGACATCTTGATGTTACAGAAAATGGAAAAACCCCCATACACCCTATACATTATTGAGTAGATTGTCCAAAATATTTTTCCAAATTTCACGATTTTCTTAAAAAGTGTTATTTTTAACAGCCCATTACATGAGTAACAATCAAAGACATGAAATTATATGTAATTTCACTCAAAGGTGCATATTTTGATCATAATACGTGGCTTTTTTAACTTGTTCGAAGTTTAGGAACTATTTTAAAAAACTGTTTTGTTCTAAACTTTCGTTATACAGTGCATTATGTTTAATAATAAAATAAATGAGTCTAATTAGGTTTAATTTATATAGAGTGATACTGAAATTCAGCTTTATAGATAGATGGGATGGTGAAATTTCGAATGTGAGGTCATATTCTTCTAGCTCATATAATTTTACCTAAAAACTTTATTCATCACAACTATCTTAAAATGCGTGTGAAATTTAAAAACTTCTAAGTTATGACATTTGGTGATTAAGGGGAGATATTTTTTCTATAATTCTAAAGTTCAGTGTTCCTTAGTTCATCAGGGACTTTCATACGATTACTTAAATAAGTCGGCCTGTATTTTCATTATTTTTACTGTTATTATTTGTGATGATTTTTATTCAAAAACTTTACATAATTTTTTTGGAAAATTTTTGCTTCCTCTACATTAAAAAAATCTTAGAAAAGTTTTAATTAATAAATATATTAAAACTATTTATTATTATTGCACTTTCTTTTCCATTCCCGTCTTTGGCGGTTCGGTACCGACATCAGCTGTTTTAAAAAGAAAAAAAAAAAAACTGTTATTTCTTCGCTGTTCAAAATTTAAACCACGACATTTCAACATACCGTTAACAGTATAGTCCAGATCGTTGATGGTGAAGTAAATCGTTAGATAACGAGTCTCTTCTAATTTCAGTGAGAAGAAGCCTTCAGTTACTGGAACTTCTACATTGTTGGCATTTTTGTCTCGGCCACTGCGTAGATAGATAATCAAGCCATTGCTCAGAGTTGCACTGTAATATTTCGACACATATAAATAATTTTATATCGTAACTTAGTGCTTCAATTACTACCTTAGTTCTTGACTGCCATCCTCGTTGCTGCTTTCACTATGCTGTGTAATTTCCAAGCTACCTGAGCGTTTATACGGCTTGATTGGACGGTGTCCCAAAGGTTCGCATTTACAGATCAGTCTCTGCGTGAGAGGGCACATTAAACCACCTTTATGTCCTATGTGGCCGAGACCACCTAAGTGTCCTATATTACCCAAGTTGCCCAAATTACCCAAATTTCCCAAATTACCCAAGTTGCCTAAATTCCCCAAATTACCCAAGTTGCCTAGGTTCCCTAGATTTCCGAGATTAATTAAGCTTGGATGTACAAACCAACCAAAATTTCCTGGGTATCCACCACCACCAAGGAGTCCACCCAAGTTCAAAAGCCCACCATTGCCACCACCACCAAGAAGTCCACCCAAGTTCAAAAGCCCACCATTACCACCCAAGTTTAATAGCCCACTTCCACCACCTCCAACTCCAGTAAGTCCACCCAAGTTCAAACCAGCACCACTTCCAACGAGTCCACCCAGGTTTAAACCACCACCACTACCTGGACCACCCAGAAAACCACCACTTCCAGATAGTCCATCCAGGTTCAAACCACCACCACTACCCTGACCACCCCCAAGACCACCACTTCCAACGAGACCAGCCAAGTTCAGACCGCCACCATTACCCTGACCACCCCCAAGACCACCATTTCCAACGAGTTCAGCCAAGTTCAAACCACCAACATTACCCTGACCACCCCCAAGACCACCACCGCTTCCAGTGAGTGCTCCCAATTGCCAGCCGAGATTGCCAGCATTTTGACCCAACTGCGCAGGTAGACCTCCTCCCAGCAAATAAGGCGCACCCTGCGTACTCTGTGCATCCTGATAAGTTGGTGTATTGCCTGGAATGGGTAAAAATCCCGGTTGTTGCTGCGAAATTAGCTGTTGAAGCTGCGGTAGAGTTGCCTGTTGTAAGGAAATATCGTTGTCGTTATTATATACATACGAGAAACCAAAAAAATTATCCTTAAATAATACTCTAACTAATTTTCTTAAACATTATAACCACCTGTCTCTGTTCCCGTTTATGAGCTGTCGAATTCATATCGTCTTGTGTTTCATTGCTCGAAGTTTCCATCACTTTCGGTTGTTGAATCATCAGTATCGCTTCTTTAACATCTGCTTCTTTGGCATCCTTCGTCGAGTCCTCACTTCGTGAATGAATCACAAGCAGTAGAAGGATTATTTTGGTTAAGAAATGCATTTTCCTGCTTTTTCCGCTTTGAAATATCCTCAAAAACTGTTAATTCTAATTCAGCGATGCCTGCTTTTATATAAAATCCTGCTTTTAAGTTATTTTAAATTATTTTTTACAGATTTATATCCGATTTGTTTAAATTTATTAAGTCATTAAATTTTTATTGTTGTTTTTGTGGCAATAATCAAAAAGAACAATAAAGCTTTTTTTGTTCAACTCTTCGAACACCAGGTGAAGAAAATGATTAATTAAGTATGAAAAATGAGTTAAAAAAAAAAAAAAAAATTAATTTATAGCATGAGATTTCATACCGCCTTCATTGAAGTCATAAGATGTTGTCATCACTCTTTGTGTCATTGACAATGACGCTACCTTTCCTCATTTCTTATCACAAGAATTAAAAATACGACGTTATTTATGTCTTGAATTTTCAAGTTAATGGATTACGGTTTAAAGAGAGTTTAAAGAGAGTCGCGCTATGAAGTTTGAACATGTTTTCCGGCGCTGTAGAATCCTACTTACATTGTCAATTCCCGAACATTAATACAAAATTTTTAAAAATAATAAAACGAAAATGTCACCGGAGCTTGTCCACATTTTTTCTTTTTTTCTCCTTTAGGGACTACTATTAAATGGGTAATAAAGTCTTCCAATTCTGAACTATGTTATTTGTTCTTCGCTGTTCAAAATTTAAACCACGACATTTCAACATACCGTTAACAGTATAGTCAAGATCGTTTTTTTCTCCTTTAGGGACTACTATTAAATGGGTAATAGGGTCTTCCAATCCTGAACTATGTTATTTGTACTCTAAAAATGCTGAAGTATATTAATAATTCGTATGTATCGGACGCCTCTCAAAGTCCTTGTGAGTTCCTTACATCCAGACATAAAAGTTTTAAAATCTTTGCAAAAAAAAAAAAAAATTATTGAAAATAGATTTTAGGTTATATTGAATTGCTCATTTTTGTTTTGTAAATAAATTAACATTATATTTTTATAATTTCTATTCATATTTGTTTTATTTAGCGGTATAATCTCAATATTTTGAAATATCATTATTTTTTAAAGTAGAATACGAAAAACACTTTTAATATTTTTATTTTTTCCTGAATACCCTCAGAAGAACATTGCGATTTTCGATCTTACAGCATATGACTGCACATAACCCTTTCAACGAAATCGATTGACTCTTATATCGAACAGAATTCAAAATTTTGGATTAAATAAAATACCTTCTGATAAAAATAACCCGGAATTTCCCATTCAAACAAACTGCGCTTGAGATATTGCCAAAATCTTTTTTGTACTGGGTTAGTACATCTGTCATCTGGTGCTCAAACATGTGTTTAAACGCCATTTGTCGGCAATTTGTAAACGGTTAAACCATACGGTTTCGTCACCAGTGTGACTGACAAAAACATTAAAAAGTGAAAAATATTGTCCTCGCGGATCATCGTGAAAGCAAAAGAGAAGGCTTAACCAGAGATCTTGGTGTAAACAACTCGTGATTTCTTCACCACGACAATGCATCAGCTCAAACATCTCATCTTGTATGCAACTACATACAACTATATACAACTATATATAACAAAAACAACGTTCATACCGTTCCGAAAGTTCCGTATTCTCCCGACATGGCTCCTTGACTTTTCCACGACCCAAGGCAATAAACACAGAAAAAGCTGAAGTCGACTCCAAAGTCAGCCTATGAAAAGACTTTTTAAGATTCGAGTAAGCTGTGGAATATGTAAACTGCCTATGTAAATTCACCCAAAAAAATTTATCCATTATCTCTTACCGTTTTCCTGTAAAAAATTTTTAATTTTCACTCGAATACCGAGTGCGTCAAGTAGCAACATGCCTTAAAAAGCTTGATTTTGCAGTGAAAACTCATGAGGTTTGTTAAGTTGGCCTTAACTATAAATTAAAAAAAAAAAAAATATATATAAATGATTTTTATTCATATTTTGGTGTAATGCTATGTTCACACAGAGAGTTTAGTTTGAGTTTCCAGTACAAGTTGAGTTTACTTTGTACTGGAAACTCAAACTAAACTCTCTGTGTGAACATAGCATAAGATAAATGAAAAGAAAATTAAAATACAGGTTGCAACCCTATTCTGCTTAGCAAACTACGGAGTCGAGTGCTCTCGCTCTCAAGTTCAGCAAAGTAAACGAAAATTGAGAAACTGAACGAAAGCAAAGCTTATGGTCTGATTATGCAAACTTGACGTAACGTAGGTTAACATGGCACAACGTACTATGTCTTTTTGCTGATGATGCCACAGCAATTGTTAAACAAATCAAATTTTTCATCGTCTACCATTCTAAAACCTATTTCAATTATTTTAATTATAATTAAAAAAATCAATTTAAATTAAATTAATCTCATTTCGTTTCCATAATTAAACACAAATAAATGCAAAAAAGAAAAAAAAAATGACTCAAAAAACAAAAAGCCTCTTGTAAGCTAAAATGTCAGTCGACGTAACATGGAAATCAAAATTCAACAGACTTCTATGTCACGTCACGTCTACGTCATGTTTCGGCTAATCAGATAGGCCCATATTACACGGTGCTCGTTTGCTCGGCGTGTAAATAAATTTGTTGTTGTTTCCAATGAAAAACTGTCAAAAATCAGTAAAAGTGTGAGAGGATGAACACTTTGTAGACCGAGTAAAATATGTTAATTTTTGCTCGGTGTACATGGCAGCGCGCGCCATGCAACAGTGTTGCTGGGGGGTGAAATTAAAGGTTTGGGCGTTTAAGTAGCTAAAAAGTACATTTTGTGAAGAAAAGTGCTACTATTGTTCTAAATAGTATGAAGAAATTAGTTGTAGGAAATCCTTGTTGGAATAAAGTGTAGAAGAAAAAGCAAGGAACTGAATAAAATGTCAAAACTAGCTCGGCGAGCATATTTCTGTCGTGTGACCTACCAACGTGCAAATTGAGAAAAGAAAATAAAAGTGTTCATTGCACGCCGAGCAAACGAGCACCGTGTAATATGGGCCTATATGACAAAAGAAACGGCTGTGTTGCGTTGCACTATGTTTGGCTAATTAGGCCATTACGCAAAACTTGGGCGATTCCATATGGTGCCGTACAGGTTCTTATTTTTGCTCTCTTGGTTTTGTTTGCTTACGCATAACTTGGTTGAGCCTTTACTTCAGTGAAGGGCATTTTCGAATTTCCTATTCACATGTGAATAGGCTGCTTTTGCTGCCGACGCAATGCTTTCACACCTACGCTCACTGATGTTAACGTCACAGTAATTACTGTTTTCTACAGTAATTTGACTGCTCATACAGTACGACAGTAATTTTTTAAAATATCAAGTAATTTTAATGGCCGGACAAAAATATAAAGTTTTAGAAAAATTTGCTAAAATCACATTTGTAACATCTCTATTCTTCTCATAAGTTTACCAACCCTGGAATTTATTGCAAAATGGAACGATGCCTTGATAACTTTGTAGATTATAGTGTACACATGACTAGTACTAACAACCGTACAATTTCAAAGAAACCATTTTTGGTTGAATAATATCTAAAATTCTTATTTTTATAAATGTATTAAGTATCGAAATATATTTGTAACGTTTGTATATTAAAAGTCGTATTCATAAAAATATTTTTAAAAAATTAAAATTATTAAGCTATTAATAAATAGCTTTCAAATCACAAATCTCAGCACAAAGCATGTCAACTGACATTGTCAGTTGACGTTCAGCATTCATGAGGGCAAGACCTCGCTGTGCAACTTTTTCATTTAACTGTTTCAGGTACACAAAAAAAAAATGTTTAATGGGAGTTCGATTATTTTTTCATAGAAAATATAAATGATGAAGAGCAATGTTTAATTTGCGAAGCCATTATTTGTCGTTCTGCAAATATGTATTTGCAAAGACACTTCTCCATTTTCATGCAAATTAAAATTATTTTTCAGATGAAGAAAGAAAACTGAAGCCTTTTTGTGAAGTATCATAAAACACGCATAAAAATGACTCATATCTTATGAGGACTCACAAAGTGTTTGCTGGGTAGCATGAGAATCTGCAGTTCAGTTACCATATTGTTTTCAAAGATTTTTTTTTCTTCACAGTGTAAATTGAAGCAGAGCTGCCGCACTCTCTCGGGCACACACACAAGTATGCATGTCTATGTGTTAGTTTGCCCATCACTGCTTCCCTCCCGGCACAAAGTCCAATTTCGATATCGAAAAATGTAAATTTCTCGAAGAATTAGCGAAGAAAACTATCGTATTCGAACTCGTTAAAGATTCGATAACGATCCGTTTGGCGTTCTTAACGGACAGTTCGTAACCGAGTGATGCTTTTGTATCGAAAAAGAACCCGTTTACGATGTCGTAAGCGATATATTTTATGTAAAATAAACGAAGGAAATTATCGTATTTTTAATCTTAAACGAATCGAAAACGATCTATTTGACGCAGTAATATTTACTCGAAAACGAGTGTTCGTTAATGCTTCTAAAAAGAAGCCATTTACGATGTCGTCCGCGATAGATTTTATGTAAAATTATCGAAGGAAATTATCGTTTTTTTTAATCTCATACGAATCGAAAACGATCTATTTGGCGCAGTAATATTTACTCGAAAACGAGTGTTCGTTTATGTTCTGAAAAAGAAGCAATTTACGAAGTCTTCAAATTTAAGAAATATATTATCTAATTTTTTTATTGAATTGAAACGTTTTTAATATTTCATTGTTTTTTTTTTAATATACATTTTATATTTACATTTCATATATAAATAAATAAATGCTTAAATAAAGGAATTATAAATGAACAAACGAAATAATAATGAATTTAAATTAATGAGTGAATAAATGATTGATTGGATAAAAAGAAAATTAAATCATGCATGAATTAACAAATACTAATTTATTGCGTTAATAAAGAATCAATTGAAATAAATGCATAAGTTTAAAATTAAGGAAGAAGTAATACATATTAAGGAATAGTAATAATAAATCAAAATAATAATAAAAAAGTAATAGTGAATTTAAAGAGAATTAATGAATAAATAGTGATTTAATAGAGAATGAATAAACTAATGAATAAATTCTGATTAAAAGCATGTTATTTTTAAGTGAATGAGTTAATGAATGAATGGAATTTAATGAATTGAATGAATGAATTGAATGAATGAGATGAATTAATAATTAATGATTAAAAACGAATTAATAATTTATGAATAATACTAAATTAATGGTGTAATGGTTTCAAAAAAGAATGAACAATGTACGATTGATGAATGAATGTATAAATGATGATAATATTATGAACATTGATCCACTTCCCCTTTTTTTGACTCATATTTTTGAAGTTTAATTATCCGATCATGCGCATATTGGAGAAACTTCTGAGACGTTTTGTCAAAGTCTTCATCACCTAATGAAAACTTTTGCCTGTATGCACCTGAAATGATAAAAATTTAAAACCTTTATTTCTGTTTTAGCGCATAATTTCAACATTTAAATAATTACTCCTTATAGCTAGCGTTAAGGACAAACCACGAATGCTTTCCTTCGAAGCAGTTCCTCTCCATGAGTAATGCTCAGCAACTTCGTCGACAAAAATTTTTCGCCAGCATATACGAACAAATTTGTCCGAACTGTTGCAATTAATTTTTCGAAATTCGGAAACCTGTAATAATGTTAAAAAATTGTTCGATTTTAATATTAAATAAGTTGTTAACTAGTTGCATTGTGGCACATTTCGAAGCTTTTTCTTTTTGTGGCAACCTCAAATTGTATGCAGGCCATATTTTATATCGACTTTAAGAGTTTTCCTTTTTATCAGTAAAGGTGTACATTTTTAAAACAGGGACCAAAAATAACAGTTATTTTCGAAATTACTATTAAAAAAATCAGGCAGAACGAATTTGTCTATTCGATATTTGAATAAAGCAGTGCGATGCTTGTTAGCTAAAGAATAATAATCTTGAAAGCTTTTTATTTGTTTTATTTTTTAAAAAAAGTCAAAAAATAATAGTTATTTTTTTATCGATTTTTTTTCGGTCAAAAATAAAAGTTGAAATTTGACTTTTACTTTTCCGGTTAAAAGCTGTACAAACATAACAAAGGTATTAATTCTATTCATTCTACCATCCTCTACCTTTGTTTTGCTTATCACTACACATTGCGTTCCCTGTCACTGTTGTTTGTCGGAATCGCCACACATAAGAGAACTTTGACCGAAAAAATAAAAGTCAAATTTTAACTTATATTTTTGACCGGAAAAATAAGTCAATATTTTTACTTTTATTTTGGACCGAAAAAAAAAATCGGTAAAAAAATAAGCATTATTTTCTTCACTTTTTTTAAAAAATAAAACAAGTAAAAATCTTTTAAGATTAAAAGCTCTGGATGTCGAAGGCTTTTCGTTGAAATTAAGGCTGCCACATTTTTGATGTTGCACTATGTTATTACTAGAAGAGAGTGCTTTTCGGAAACTATTTGAATATCCTTCTCGAAGTTTTTGAAATCTTCTATGTTTTCAAAGGGCTTGTGAGGTAAAATGGATTCTTTGTTCTCGATTTGTAGAACTTTAGCTTTAAGAAGTGAGTTTTCCTTTCGGAGTTCTATGACTTCGTTTAAAATTCGGCTCAGGAGCAATGTAGTATTTTCTTCCATTTTTGATAAGCGATCAGTAAGACCTTAAATTAAAGCGAAAAAGTTATATAATTCAATACATTCAGGGAAAGCAATATTTTTTGTTACCTTGTAGAGATGCTTTTATATCTTCATTTTGAGTAGGTTGTTTTTGAACAAATACATATTTGGATTGCTGCGGGACTTGTGGCTGTTGTGGCTGAGAAGATCGTTTCATGGTGATGTGTGTATGTGGGATAGAGATTACGAACGCAGACGGACTGGGACAATTACTTAAGACTTACTGACTACAAAACTAAAACAAAAAAAGAATTAAAACTAAGAAATAAAAAATTTTCAATTTCAATTTGGAAAAAATATTAACCATTGTTAAATAAATAAGGTTGTCGCATGGGTGAGAGCGAGTTCCCATAAATCTCAAATCGAAGTTGACAGTTCATACAAAATCTGAAAACGAAATTTGATAACATGTAAAGCCGATGAAGTTGTTGTTGTTGCTTTGAATTGATTTTGGCACTGAAAAGAGAGTACGATCAGCCCCAAGACCACCTTATTTATTTAACCATGATATTAACGAAGAGTAAATATAATTTAATATTGTTGTAATAATAAAATTATTGTAATATACATATAACTAAAAAGGAAAAAAGTTAATAAACAAAATTAACCACAGTACCTATACAGAAAGATATTGTCAACTCTAAATTAGTGGGATAAAAATGTGTGAACTATGATCCGATATATGAAAAATTTTTCCAGAAATAGATGCAGCTGTATGTTTTGTAGGGATTCGGTTAACGTTTAATGCTTCAGAATAGAAAATTCCGACTAAAGATGACCTTATAGGATCTACAAAGTAGTCTCTAAGGTTCAAAATTTCATTACTATGTAAAAAGAAACTGGATTGGTTTTCTTCAATTTTAAATATCTTAAAAATTTTAATACTGGATTCTTTTACAAAATAAAAAGAATCCGCGCAGTTGAGACCAAAGTATAAGCTATTAAAACGAATTTTTACTGGAATATGATTTTTATAGAACACTTTATTGATGGTAGAAACTGATTCGTTTTGAAAAATTCCAAGGGTACTCCGCTCAACAAGTCTTTTATAAATTTGGGCAACTATATCATCTCCTCTTTTTACTAATTTTTTCATTTGACCCAAAAAATTTTCAAACTTGAAAGCGCTAACAGTTTCTAAAGAACCAAACCGTTTTGCATCACTACCTAAATGCATTAAACAATGAAAGTTGTAAGTAAGCATTGTAAAAGAATAAAGACTTGGTACATCTCTAATAAAATCTTGTAGCATTGCACTTGCAAGATCATTTTGAGTTGTACAGTATTCTGTGTGGAGCAGTAATCGAACTGCTATGCTTAAAAGAATGAAGTGATTATATCTGTGCTCATCTAAAGTTTCTTTAAAAATAACTAATCCCGTATAAAGCAAAAATGTACGCAGCTCTGTAGCTTTGTATCGGTCTAACTCTTTTAATGATCTGGGCTTTCTATTAAACTCGCTAGGAGTTTCCTTTCTAATACCAATTAATTTGTTATTTATGGAATCTATTTTATCCCGACTCAAAGAAAAAGCATGTCCTCTTGTTTTAACTAGTGCTACTAACAGAGTTTTTGTTACACCTAAGCAAACAACGTGCATGTAGTCGAGAGGAAACTGTTCGACCATGTCTATTGGTAATTCCTCCAATACTATGGGGTTCTGCTTGTTGTGATGGGTGATTTCAACTCTATTGCGAAAATCAGTATTATTTCGCAATTCGCAAGAGTTGTTAAACTTGAAAATTATCCTATTTTGCAAACGCTCACCCCTTTGAGTACACTTGGTGCAAGAAAAATACCCGGAATGGCTTTTGACTCCCAATATGTATGCACGAGCAGGAGCATCGCACACGAAAGCCCTACACATGAATTTATAAAATTTGTCTTTAAAATTCATTCCTTCACTAATCAAGTCCTTCATTTCATCAACAAATTCTTTAAGAAACTCGTCGGCATCTGCAGGTTTAGATGTTCCCACAAAAACACCAGCTACAAAAACTTCTTTTGTCCCGTTGATGTTTATTAAAATAGGCCACGCTTGCTGCGATGAGCTTTTAAAAATCGGAAGGCCATCGACATTTATATTTAAAAATATTTCACTACCACTATATTCTACTTTTCCAAAAAAATCTGTCAACGAGTCCTTTATGCCATAATGCACATATTCACCCCCTTGCAGTAAAGCTTTTGGGACAAATCGTGGTGTTTTTTTTAATGCCCTAACATCCTGGGGTAAAGAAGGAATACTTTTCCCAAGAATGGAAAGAAGTTCATTTGCAGCTCTTCGGCTGATATTATTAGCAGAAAACCATTTAGCGATCTGCAAATTTAACTTATCTGCATTCGTTTCCTCTTCTGCCACACTATCGATGCATGGCTCGTCCATGAAACCTGCCGTAGGAGCGCTGTTGCAGTCCTGAAAATATTCGTCCTCCGCTAAGTTTTCTTTTGTGCACTCCATCCAGTCTGCCGTAGTCGCGCTGCTGCAGTCTGGATTGTGCACATCCATTGCACGCTCCAAAGAGCAGTCTGGATTGTGCATTTCCACCGCGGGCTCCAAACAGCTTTCCAAATTAGAAGCTGCTCTTGAAGCAGTTTCTCTACTAAAAAGAGCTTGGAGTGCATGCTTGCATTCAGCTCCAATTTTGGACCTCTGCATTTTTTGTTTACTTTTTTTGTTTCTTTTTTAAAATTAAATTACTTTTTTACCCTTCACTTTTATCCACTTTGTACTCAAATTTGTAATTATAATTATAAGCACACCAATTGAATTGAATTTATTATAAGCTTAAGCACACCAATTGAACTTTTTTTTCATTTAACACTTCTTCCACATAACCACACTTTTTGATTTAATGCAAACGTCATTATTTTTCTTTTTTCACGATACGTGGTTGCCATGACTTTTCAAAAATCATTATAAAAAGTGGATTTATGTAGGGCGACGGCAGCTCTGAATGCAAACTTGTATATTCTTCGTAAATTGTGCGCCATATCGACAAAAATACGAAATTTACATTCGATAAAAGTTCGTAAGAGACGAACATTCGTTTTTAGAGAAATATGTGCCGGGTGGGTTTACTTCTTAAGTTTTCAGACTATTTGAAACTGCGTGGACTGTTTCATTCTGTTCGTTTAAGGTCAATCGGTTAGAGGTTAATCGGAATTTTTGGGTGTAGACTTGCATTTCTTTTTTTTTCAGTAGAGACTAGATCGTATCACTTTTTATGGCAGAACTATCGACCCATTTATGACCCCGCCTCAATACATTTGAAAGACATTTAAAAAAAAAACAAATATAAAATTGGTTCCTTTGATACTTTTTTCTTATTTTCGTTATATCTTCGATGCTTTTTGTCCGATCCTGAAAAATTGTAAATGTATGTTGGTGATTCCATGTCAAAACACCCACTTTTCTAACATCACTATTTTTGAAAATTTTAAAACTCTCTGGGTTGATAGTTCTCCTGAAACGTATTATACCTGCATACTTTTTTTATTTATTTTTATTTCTTTTTAAAAGATCAGATTCAGAAAAAAATCCGAGATATATTTTAAAGACCTTGAATGAGTCGACTCCTTTTATGAAAATTTTTTAAATTTTTTTAGCTTGAAGTTTTGTGACACATTTTACATGGCGATCACAGTAAATTTTTGACCTTTTAAACATAGTGTCGTTATAATACATCAATTCTTAAGGTTTATACAAAATTTTAGCTTGGGATTCCAACAATTGCTATTTTTAACGAATTTTTAAAAAAAATTTCTACACAAGATTTCATACTTTTTTACCAAAAATTTCATATATTTATATATAAAACTCTTCTGTACATAGCTTTGTCACTGAACTACTCATATACGGCTTCAGGCTAGAATAATTTAAAAAATTTCATAAAAAGAGTAAAAAAAAAGTACACCACAAGAACGACTAATTTAAGGTCTTTAAGATATATATCAGATTTTTTTCTGTACGACTTTTGGTTTAAAAGTGACGGCTGTTTGAATACATGCACTAATTGTATTTTTTCAAGATATTCTGAAATTTTATACAGTGTATAACTTCAAAAAGAAATTTTTTTCGCAAGAACAAAAAATACAGTTTAAGTTATTTTCACGAGCACTACTAACCTACAAAGTTTAAAAAAAAAATTTGAATCACAAAGGACAGATTTTGCTCAAAAATAGTCGAATTGATATGGACGTTGATTTTTACAAATTTTCTGTTTTTGTTTTCCTTCCAATCGTTTTGGGAACAAATGAAGTCAATAAAATTAAAATTTTGGATATTATTCCAAAAATAACACTTTCGAATCGTTCATTGCTCATACTCGACCTTTTATTGGGAAGAAACAAATAACTCATTTATACCAACCACCACGAATGCATTTAATGAAAGTTTGTCATTTTTGACGCCATATTGGATCCGCCTTTTCGAACATAAAAGTTTTAACCTCAAGAACTCCATTCCTTAACTTTTCACACACATAAAATTACATTTTGATACCTTGGTCATTACATATAGTTTATTCTATTGAATTTTTAAAACTTCAGATTCAAATTTAGCGACCTCAAAAACCCGTTATACTTAATTTTATATGGTGCCAATGAGGTTTTGGACATCCTTTAGCGAGTCATTTAGAGTTTGATCAGAAAAATTTTGATCGGCCAGAAATGACCGAGCGCTGGGAACAGGATTTTTCTTCTTCTTACCCAATCCATTACCAAATCTAATTCAATCGAATTCAGAAACGGAAGGTGAAAAGAGTTTTTCTTTTTTCACAAATAAATTTCTTCAAAAAGGGGAAAATATTTTAATAGGCAGTGTAAAAGTATGTAAAAATCTGTTTAAACATTGAGAACCACGAAACACCCTGTGCGTACTGCATGCTTACTTAAATGAAGCATACTTTCAGGCATGCTTCGCACAGTCGCGGCTTGAATTATAAGTTCTATATTTGTTACTCGTAGCAGTTAAGTTTATTTCTTCATTTATTTTGTTTTACAACTTTGTACTAATAAGATGATTTTTATTGATTATCGTATCTTGTGTAAAATTTAAGTGTTGCTTTTATTTATAAGCGTTCTTCTTATTAATTGATTGGATAAGAATTTTATAAGCTTTCTAAGAAAATTTTGAACTGAGTTCAGACAGATTCTGCAACAGATGCTTGCAAACAATTTACTACCCAGAATTGACACTAAAAAAATACTGTTTTTTTTTGCAGCGATTAAAAATAAAATCTTAAATTAGCGCAGAGTGCGTTCAAAATTCCTTAATTCATGCGGTAAACAATATACAACAGATTCAAATCAGAGATTGGAAAAGCAAACAAAGAGAGAAAGAAAGAACCAAAGTTAGTAAAAGAATAAAAACCAAATTAATGAACCATAAATGCAGCCAAAGCGGCTATATTAGGAAATTTTTAAAGAACCTAATTTTTTACTTCTTTGCTAACTCCCTATATATAACGCTACAACGTTCGAGATAAAATATCAAAAGGTTTTTAACTTGAGAACGAAACGAAGTGATTGAGAATTAAGTAACGATAACAGTGGAAATTATGTGGATAACGAAAATACTATTGATTGTACTGACCTTAGAAGTCTTTTTGGTGGTGGCAGTGCCAGCGCCAAAACGACCCTCAAGCTCACACGGAGGTACCGACTCGGGCTCACACGGAGGCACAGGCTCTCATGGAGGCTCTAGCTCACACGGAGGCTCAGGCTCACATGGAGGCACAGGCTCACACGGAGGCACAGGCTCACATGGAGGCTCAGGCTCACACGGAGGCACAATCATAGGCACAGGCACTGGCACACACACAAAACCAAACACAAATACAAACACCGATCGAAATTCTGACTGCAAGCTTATATTCAATATTGGACAGACATCAGATGGTAAGCCAACGGTGACAAGCATAAAAATGCCAGAATTGACTAGAATGTTGAATAATCAAGGCACTGGGACTACGAGAGACAACATTTGCAACTTGATATTCGCGTTGAATCCAACATTTATAAGTCAAGATGCACCTTCAAAACCGGGATATTTACCAATTAAGCCAACTATTGTGCATGGCAAAGAGGAACAAGCTCGAAGTGCTCACCCAGCCGATGCTGTTACAGCTTCATCAGTAGAGAAAACTGCAGCAAGTGATTTTGACCAGCATGTCTATGAACATCAGCTGACTGTGTGGCCCATGGATATCGAAGATGTTATAGATGCTCTACGACCCGAAGAGCAGCATACAATTCAAGCATATCCCGCTTGGTCCACGATTGATGATTCACGACCCAGCGTAATACCGCTCTATGAAGATCAAATAGTAGTTTTTCCCGAATTACTTTTCGATGATTTTGAAACTGAATACGATGAGGAAGTTGATGAACACGACTCTTGGCCAATAGTATCTAAGCCGCCCACAAATCCAGCCGAGGAAGATATCAAAGTGGTGGAGAACTTTAATTTGGTACATCTCAATGGTACCAGCGAACACAAGTAGGTGGTCTTTAGATATATGTAGAGTGTGAAAGTGTACTGATGAAAACTTTTTTCTAAATTAACAGGTTGGTGCTCAGCAATGGCATGGTTAACTACAAGAAGATCTACAACAAACTTGTTGATGGCAAGATCATAACGGTGCAAGAGGGCTACGACTCTGTACCAATACCAGGTACCCACAATACTGAGTTCAATACCCAATTCTACATAGCGGATGAGCATGGTCATAATGTTTATAGAGGTAGGGAGTGGCAGCAAAGTGCTGAGAGCTTTCAAAGAGAAAATGTTTCTGATCTAATATTATTTTTTTTGTTGTTATTTAATTTTTCTAGTTGAGCACAATAACCAGCGTCCAGAGTTGCCCCTTTTTTTGAGTTTTAGAGAACAAATGGCAGCTGCTAAGAGTGCGGGAAATTTATAATTCTTATGGGGAACATCTTTTATTAATTAAGGAGAAAATAAAGACTTGAAAATAACAGTATTTTACCTATGAATTTGTTTTTATTTCTTGTTCATACCAGCTTCGGTGTATATTGCTTAAGACTAGAGCAAAGTCTACATCTAAAGCCTAAATAAATGCCAAATTTAACAAGTTTTATTTAGTTTATTAAAAAACTTATGTAAAGTTTATACGATATCCTGAGTTAATTATTAAAAAAAATTATGTCTTTGTTGGTAGATGGCGCTGTAAAAGGTGAACAAAATATAGCGCATACGGATGATACGATTTCTCGGAATCTGAAGAGCTGATTTTGATAAAACTCAGTATATTCGTTATATTATAAAGTCATCAAGTGGCTGTACCAAATATTGTCAAAAAAATGCCAAACTCTTCAATTAGCATCACTTTAAAAGTGACTAAAAAGTGCAAAACCAAAATTTTGTATTTTTGGACAAGAAAGTATTTAAAAATAAGTTGAATTTCAAAGATTGGTTTCAAAACAAGATTAACTTAAAATATTTTGAGCAGTAGTAGAAAAGTAGTAAAAAAAAGAGTTGACTGTGTAGTGGACACACCCGTAGGTTGTTGACTTAACGGCGTTTCTTTAGACTCCTATTTCATGTCCAAACTCTTCTTTTAATCCATGACCAAATTCTTGACTTAATCAAATATACTGCATCCCTTTCGTAGTTTGGAAAGGTGTGTCTTAATTTTTGTCCTTATCCATATCCTAATTCATGTCATAGTCCTTTTCCAGTTTTATAGTACAGTTTCATAGTGTTATTTTGTTGTTTGTGAGCAGTGTTGGTTGCCCCGAAAAAAATGTTGAAAGTTAATGTTGATGTTGATGTTGATGTTGATGTTGATGTTGATGTTGATGTTGATGTTGATGTTGATGTTGATGTTGATATTGATGTTGATGTTGATGTTGATTTTGATGTTGATGTTGATGTTGATGTTGATGTTGATGTTGATGTTGATGTTGATGTTGATGTTGATGTTGATGTTGATGTTGATGTTGGTGTTGATGTTGATGTTGATGTTGATGTTGATGTTGATGTTAATGTTGATGTTGATGTTGATGTTAATGTCGATGTTGATGTTGATGTTGATGTTGATGTTGATGTTGATGTTGATGTTGATGTTGATGTTGATGTTGATGTTGATGTTGATGTTGATGTTGATGTTGATGTTGATGTTGATGTTGATGTTGATGTTGATGTTGATGTTGATGTTGATGTTGATGTTGATGTTGATGTTGATGTTGATGTTGATGTTGATGTTGATGTTGATGTTGATGTTGATGTTGATGTTGATGTTGATGTTGATGTTGACGTTGATGTTGATGTTGTTTTTGTTGTTGGTGTTGTTGCCTTTGTACTTTTTTATTTGCTTCTACATTGGTTGTGCTTTTCCTTGGTGCGTTAACTTTGCCTTAGCTGCAATCAATTAAGGGGACATATAGGTTACAAATTTAAAAAAAAAATTGTTTTTTCGGGAATTTTTTTTCATAGAAGAAAAAAGGTGCAGGATATCACCAGTCTGGAACATCTGAGGAAAAAATAAAACAAAATAAATTAATCCTTGATTAAGTGGCCACGGCCGGAACTAGGATAATTTTTATCCGCCGAAGAAAAACAAAATGGGGACCGATTTTGTAACTTCGAAAATCGATTTTTTTTCAAATGGCCGGCATTTTGTTTTTTTTCGGCGGATAAAAATTATCCTAGTTCAGGCAGTGGCCACTTAAACAAGGATTAATGTGTTTTTTTTTATTTTTTCCTCAGATGTTCCAGACTGGTGATATCCTGCACACCGTCGATTTGTTGGCATTTTTTTAAAAAAATCTAATAACGTCAAAAACCGTTTCAAAAATTCTAAAAAAAATTTTTTTGTATTCTTTAAATGTTAGTGAATATATGTGCAAAATTTGAAAACGATATCTTTTTCCTTCTATGAAAAAAAATTCCCGAAAAAAATTTTTTTTTAAAATATTTGTAACCTATATGTCCCCTTAATCCAGCAAAAGTGATGAATATACGTCACATTAGGCGGTTCCCTGAGGAATAACAATTTTTTTTTTTTTAAGTTCTGAGGCATAATAACACATCTATGCTGTCGAAAAACAAAATTTACCGTATCACTTCTCCTGAGTGAGTAATAATTGCATGCAACGATATTACATTTCTGTAACATTAGCTGCTATCTTCACGACCTGATGACGTCAGAATTTATTTTTTATATTTGTCGTAAGACCAAGTATAAATCCTTCATTTTCCTTTTTAAACATTTATCGTAGCTTATGTACTCACCGAGTAAAAATTCAATGCAACGCCGTTTTATGCATGTTGCATTGTCGATCTTTGAGAGGCTCTCTCTATGTCTTCATAACGTTAGACATTTTTTGTTTAATTTTGTTGTGAGGGCTTTGAACAGGCCTTCATCGGTGTATAATATTTTTAATCCTAGCACTAATACTCTGAGAGTAGTAATTCCATGTAACAAATTTTCAGTTGCGCTGCTTAAACAGCTCCCACTGCGTCTCGATAACGTTTTAATTTTTTTTTTATTATGAAGTCAAGAGTTAACCTTTACCATGGTCGTGCCATTTTTTTTATCATAACTCTTATACTGAGCGTGTCGTTTTCAAAAAATTAATATTTCACCTTTTTTGGAAACCTGCGCGGTAAAACGTAACTTCGTCACGTGAAAAATTAATTACGGTAACTTATTACATAATTCTTGTTCAAAGTAATTTTTGACTAACAGTGCATCAGATGGTTCAAAATCTTAAAAATAGTTTTTTTTATATTGAAAACAAATTGTTGAGCTTTAAGCTAGGTCTACACGATACAACGGCTGTACAATCGCTCATCGTACAGCAGTTGGCTAATTCTACCATTCGACCGTGCAATATTGCAACAAACTCGTCGCACGCTTGCATCCAAACGATACAATAATCGCACACAACCGTCAAATAGCAACCGATATTGGTACAACCGTTGTATCGTGTAGACCTAGCTTTAGGCCAAGCATGTTGACAACATGAAGAACAAAGAAGGCAACAACCAACAACAACAACAACGGCTCTGTATAGAGCAAATCAAACAGCTTGACCATATTCTTTAAGATGGAACATTTTATTTTAGAGCAGCATGATCATTTCTTTACGGTTCTTTTCTTACGGGTAAATTTTGAAAAGGGTGGCATTAAGTATACACTGTAAGGTAGAGGTTACATTTTATTTATGGGTAGATTTTTAAATGGAGGGTCATAAAGTCTAAAATGTAAGTTTCATAGGCAGGGGATGGTTGATTAAAAATTTTGATATTACAACCCTCAACAACTTTGGCGTCTAAGTCTGTTTCTCATAAAAATATAATTGTTTTCTTTAGTTCCCTTCAACTTCGATCCCAGATTTGACATAGTTCTGAATCCTTTCCAGTGTCCTCAAATAATATTTAAAAAGTTGGAAATTTCAAATATCAAGCCAAATGTTAGAACTTTAATGCACTCAAAGCTTTAAGTAGAATTTTTAGGTTTTTTCTTTTAATGTCGTCCGGAAGACTTTTCTCATTTTCTCAAATCTCAGTCTTTACCCTTATCATTTTGTTTTTTTTTTTTGTTTTATTTTATTCTTCTGCAAATTTCATGCATTATTCAATTTTTATTTTTGTTTCGGTACATTTCCTTAATTCAATATTGCTGCGTTTTAGCATCGCAAAAGCTGTTGTTTCTGTTGGCCAAGAACGGAGAACAATTTCTACGAACCGAACGTTTGGTTTTTTATGACAGCTCAAAATTTTATTCCTACGTGTTGGCTTAAATAATAAGCCATAAACGTCCTATCAAAAATTCATATTCGCACTTTTTGCTGGTGCTCGATGCCAGCAAGGCGCTGGCTACCTTCTTATTATGCTGCATAATTTTCCAAAATAAAAAGTGTGGAAAAAAATAAACATTTTGGGAAATAAAACTGCAGTCATAATATTTTATTGATATTACAATTAGTTGTTTTTGCCAGTGTTGTTGTTGTTGTTTTTGTCATATGCTGCAATCATAAAAGCAAAAATCAAATATTTTCACCAAAGTGGTGACTAGGTTGAAGCCATTACACCGTAACGTGAGCTCGCCCATAACAACAAAAGCCAAATCAGCCAATAATGAATATAATACGCAGTCAGAAAAGCGATAAAAGGACTCATAAAGCTATCGTTGAATATGTTTGCAGAGGAAGCAGCAAACAAATAAAAAAAAAAAAATAAAAAAATTCAATGCCAACGAATGGAAAAAAGTATCAAAGAAAAGTGTTAACAACAGATACACTCACAAAAAACCACACGACCACAATGAAATCCTTTAAAGCAGTGGGGCCCAAGAAATTTTAAGCGCGGGCCAATGCTTAATAAAACAAAATACAAACACAAAATGTTGCTCATCGTTGCTTTTGACAAAAAAATCATATAAAAAAAAAAACAATTACACTGGAATAAAATTACATATCATGATGTACAGTAGCAGTGCACTGCTACAAGTCTGAATTTCTATTAAGCCTGTATGACACTTAATTTTTTTGTCCAATTTTAAAATCTGAAAACAAGTGGCGGGTGGGCAAAACAACAATTTTTGTTGTCTATTGTGCGAGAATAGGATAGAAACATATTCAGTGGCAAGAACCAGTTTTGACTGTTCAGCGACGTTGCTAATTGTCGCTGATTTTATACCCCCACGTTTAAAAAACGTAAATGGGGGTATATTAATTTTGTCACTCCATTTGTAACGCCCATAAGGAGACGTGGTAGGTATAGAAAAGTGCATATATTATTGATTAGCATCACCACCCGAGTCAATTTAGCCATGTCCGTCTGTCCGTCTGTCGTCACGATTACAGCCGTAATTTTCAAGCTATCATCACGAAATTCAATATTTAAGCTTTTATCTAAAAAATAAAGGTCAAGTTCGAAAATGAGCCAAATCGGATGAAAACCACGCCTACCTCCCATACAAAGTGATTTTATCAAAACGGTAAAATCTCTTTAAACTCCACAAAAAATAATATATAGATTTGAAATTTTGCATATTAACTTTGATATATAACATGCACTTTGTGTATAAAATTCAACCAAATCGAGTGAAAACCACACCCACTTCCCATACAAAGTGATTTTATAAAAAATGAAAGCGAATATTTTCTGTTAAAACTATGTATATATAAGGAAAATGTTTTTACAAATAAACATTTTATTGACGGCTTAAGACTTTGAATATACTTCGGTTCGGACGTGGGGGTATTTTAACTTCGGCCCAGTCGAAGATCATTTCTTACTAGTTTTTTTCTTGCAAGGAGCTACACCAACAAAAAATATTCTGGTATATTAAAATAAAATTATTTTCAACTAAACAAGAATCTTGTTGATAAACAACTATTAAAAAAATCTTGTCAATACAAGTATTTGAGTTCAAACTATTATATGATTGTTGTAAAGAGAAGAATATTTTATTTATAGCATTTTATGAAATAAATTTAAAAACACTGACATTGTTTATAATATCAACAAGTTTTTGTTGGGTGAAGTTGCGTTGAAACAAGCAGTTGACAGCAAATATTTGATCGAAACTTAACGACGAGCGAATTGAGAGAAACGTCAAAAACAATGCATTAAAAATGCAGTCCGTCCCACATTTTTTCCTCCAATTCGTACTACATGCGTACTCACTCACACCAATTGAATCTATGCATTAGTACTATTTGAACCAGTGGCGTTCCTAGGGGGGGACGGGGGAGGGCGGTCCGCCCCGGGTACCACCATTTTAGGGGTGACACCATATCGATATTTTTTTTTATTTCTCATACAGAAAGAGAAAGGTACAAATACATTACGTTGAAAAAATGTGTGTCCCATTTTGTCGAATTGAAATTATTTCTAACAATTTGTGTATCAGTAGCTTCATGCGAAAGGAGTTTTTCAAAGCTAAAATGAATGAAGACTTATTTAAGGTCTTTCATGTGACAGGCAAGGCTTTCCGATCTTGCTATTTTATCCATTGAAAACGAGCTTGCAAGTAATATTGATTTCGATGAGGTTATTTCAAATTTTGCAGCTCTTAAAGTAAGAAAAGTTAGTTTTTAAGACAACGCCATTAATAAGATTTATTTGTTTAACCTCATACCTACATATACAAATATGTACCTGAAAATGTAATGTTTTTGTTCCGTCAGTTTTTATTAGAAATTTTTTATAGGGGTGACACCATGAGTATCCGCCCCGGGTGTCGCCAAGCCTAGGAACGCCACTGATTTGAACTGCTTTATTTTCATTTTTAATGACGAAAAAATGAGCAATTTAATGAAGTATCATACGGGCTTTACAATAGTAATGCTTGCATGAAAAATTTCTCGACACACAAGTAACGGGACAATCATCTTCATCATCGACATCATCGAGTGTGCGTTTTTTATTTTGGCCTTGCATGCATTTGTTTTTGTAAAGTTCGCTGAAAAATGTGCTCAACACTGAACGAGTGCGGTTTGTGTTGTTTATTTTTTGCAAGTTTTCTTCGATTTAGGCTCGTCGCAAAGACAAAATTAAGATAGAAAAAAAATTTGTATGAAGGGCCACGCGCGCCATACGGGCCACTATATGGGCATGATTGCTTTAAAGAGCTGCTTCTATGGTGGTGTGCCTGTTAGTGTTCTTAAAGCAGTTCACTTGGAATAACTATGGTTTTGATTCGAGTGTTTGTGTATGTGTGTCTGTGTATGGATCGTTGGCAGATTATAACTGTAATTTTACCCTGAAGGTGGTGGAGTGTAGTAGAGGACATTTATTTTTTTTCTCTACTTGTGCATGACTTAAATATTCATTCTTCTGCTGAGCCATGTTTATGACGTTAAAGTTCAAGTGTGATCGCAAGCATCCATTGTTGTTGCTCTGCTTGTTGCTGTTGTTGTTGTTGTTGTTATGCAGCTTATAAAAAATCTCTGGCTCAATTCTTGCCAGGCTGTCCTTCTACACTTCGCCATATAGCTGTCTGGGTCTTCTATCCAGCTTGTTCGTCGGACTGGCTGTTTCGTAAGTAATCATTTAGCAATTTGAATAAAGGTGTTTTCCTTTTTTATTGCTGCTGTTATTTTCTTTGTTGCAGTTGCGTAAATATTATCGGATGTAGAACATTATAGTCCGTTAGCGAGAAAGTTGCTCACAATTTTTAACGTGCCCTCAAGGTTCTGGTTGTATTCAATAAAATTGGCCTTGTGTTGTGATGCAGCGCCATTTTGATTGCCACGCAATGGTTTTTTTTTATTGATAATATTTAGTGCTGCGCTAATATAAAAATGGATTTTTATGGGTCAAATTTTGTATTCTTTGTAAGGTTATGGACTTTTTATCAATGGTTATTACTAAGCTTCTTTTATAAAAAAAGACGTCACACCATCCTTGAAAAGATATACAAATACATATTATATGTATGTTGATACTCAGTTTTTGTATGTAAAATACAAAAAAAAATTTATTTATTCCTTAAACGTTGGCCTGTTGTGTCACTGGAAATATTTCACCCCATATACTCGTATAAAACATAATTTGTAAAAATTTTGAATCGAAACAAGTATAGATGAAGCTCTTGATAATATATTCGTTTATAAGAAGAGGTCGTTTTTGATTGCTTTAAAAAATATTTTGTTTTTAAATATTCAGATAAAGTCCCCAATGCCGTGAATGCACTTCATTAATTTGGGGCTGTGTGGAGTTCGAGTTAGAGTTAGAGTCAGAGTCAAAGTCAGAGTTAGAGTTAGAGTTAGAGTTAGAGTTAGAGTTAGAGTTAGAGTTAGAGTAAGAGTTAGAGTTAGAGTTAGAGTTGGAGTTAGAGTTAGAGTTAGAGTTAGAGTTAGAGTTAGAGTTAGAGTTAGAGTTTGAGTTTGAGTTAGAGTTAGAGTTAGAGTTAGAGTTAGAGTTAGAGTTTGAGTTTGAGTTTGAGTTTGAGTTTGAGTTAGAGTAAGAGTTAGAGTTAGAGTTAGAGTTAGAGTTAGAGTTAGAGTTAGAGTTAGAGTTAGAGTTAGAGTTAGAGTTAGAGTTAGAGTTAGAGTTAGAGTTAGAGTTAGAGTCAGAGTTTGAGTTTGAGTTAGAGTTAGAGTTAGAGTTGGAGTTAGAGTTAGAGTTAGAGTTAGAGTTAGAGTTAGAGTTAGAGTTAGAGTTAGAGTTAGAGTTAGAGTTAGAGTTAGAGTTAGAGTTAGAGTTAGAGTTAGAGTTAGAGTAAGAGTTAGAGTTTGAGTTTGAGTTTGAGTTTGAGATTGAGTTAGAGTAAGAGTAAGAGTTAGAGTTAGAGTTAGAGTTAGAGTTAGAGTTTGAGTTTGAGTTTGAGTTTGAGTTTGAGTTAGAGTAAGAGTTAGAGTTAGAGTTAGAGTTAGAGTTAGAGTTAGAGTTAGAGTTGGAGTTAGAGTTAGAGTTAGAGTTAGAGTTAGAGTTAGAGTTAGAGTTAGAGTTAGAGTTAGAGTTAGAGTTAGAGTTAGAGTTAGAGTTAGAGTTAGAGTTAGAGTTAGAGTTAGAGTTAGAGTTAGAGTTAGAGTTAGAGTTAGAGTTAGAGTTAGAGTTAGAGTTTGAGTTTGAGTTTGAGTTTGAGTTTGAGTTTGAGTTTGAGTTTGAGTTTGAGTTTGAGTTAGAGTTAGAGTTAGAGTTAGAGTTAGAGTTAGAGTTAGAGTTAGAGTTAGAGTTAGAGTTAGAGTTAGAGTTAGAGTTAGAGTTAGAGTTAGAGTTAGAGTTAGAGTTAGAGTTAGAGTTAGAGTTAGAGTTAGAGTTAGAGTTATGCAATACATGCAAATTGATCTTTCCGCTTTTATTGTGTCCGTCATATATTTTCAATGGGAATAGATGTTGATTTTGGGAAAAGTGGGAGAGATAAAGCAATGATAGGATGAACACGGGCAAACTCTAGCTCTATAAATTTTGTACAGGGCAAGTTATATAACCCCAGCGGCAAAATAAAAAGCGCTCCTACAAACAGCGCATTTTATGCGCATTTTTGATGCGCTTTTCAGAGTTCAGAGTTGTGGAGCTCATATTTTTATATACATTTTGCTCACAAGTAATCAAGTAAGGAAATAGCAGAGCGTTAAGACATTTGACTGTAATGCCAGCAGTCTGAGTTCAATCCCCACATGTGACAAAAAATAAAATTTTGTCGCTTTGTTTTTAGCCCAAGTGCTCGGTTCTCGCTACGTTTTGTTATTTACTATAATGAGAGCGAAGCGCCTACTGATGACCTACTAATCTGATGATATGCCAATGTTAAAAAAGGCTCTATCCATAAGGAGAACAAAGCGCTCTACTGCTTTTTGGGAGCGCTTCAAATGCGCTAATGAAGCTCTAAGTTTCTTGCTGGGACACGACTCGTTTTGGTCACAGCTATTTTCCTTGCTGTCAGACTGCGTAGGATAAAAGAGGATGGTTGCAGGTATAAGGTGGTTTGCTACTTATATAATTGTGAAAAAAAGAGAAACCCTAACTTGAGCCTTGAATTGGTCACAATAATACACCCAAGTATTTCATCATTTCAGGGTTTGGCGTGTTTAGCGAATTTAAATTCTACCTTTCGGCATTTGATGCTTTCACCTCATAAGGGAAAAAGATGTAGAGTTTCTAAAAACCACATTTTTATATTAATGAGACAACCCAAAAAAAAGCTTATATAATTAATTTTTTTTTACCCATAAATATGGACGAGGCTTCGGAGCCTCGGAGCCTCGGATCTTCGGAGATGCATTTCTAAGGTATGCACCTATTACAATCCTAATTATGAAGAAGATCTTCAGCATTCTCCAGATAAGCGAAAGAGTCGGGTGGAATGGATCTTGCAGTGAACGCAGTTAAGATGAAATACCTAGTGTCACCAAAGTGTCTTGGAAACTACTGAACTAAAAAAAAAGGGTACATCAGGTCTTTAGTGAGTTTTTTGAAATAATTTATTATTCAATTATTTTTTTGTAAAAAGTAATTATAATTTTAGAGTTCAATATATTAAAAATAAGAAAAACAATTTAAATTAAAAAAAAAAAATAAATAGGTAATGAAAACGATTTTCATGTGGCCATAAAAATAGGTATACCGGCAGTTTCTCAAGATAAAAATATTAGATGATTGCATTTTATTTATTTTTTTTAGAAAATCTCAGTATCAAACCAGTATCCTGAATATCCGCCTTTATTCTTCAAAACAGCCTGAATCCTTCTAGGCATGGACGAAACCAAATGCTGGCACGTCTCTAATGGTATATTGTACTATGCTTGCTGAACTTTTTCCCACAAATCGTTCTTATTTTTAAAAGTTTGATATTCTTTTCTTCAATTCACCCGAAAGATTCTCAATCGGGTTGAGGTCGGGTGATTGACTGGGACAGGATATACAGTCGATTTTGTTGTTCTTAAAAAAATCTTTTACCAACTTCGATGAGTGTTTGAGGTCATTATCTTGTTGGAACCGCCAAACTAAGGGCAGTTCTTCACTTGCGTAAGGCAACATTATTCCTTGTAATATTTCCACATATTCGAATCGGGTCATAATGTCCTGAATACGAAATATTGGGCCTACGTCATAGTGGGAAAAGCATCCCCAGACCATTATGTTGCCGCCACCATATTTGAGCGTTCCTAGTGTACCGCGGATCGAAATCTTTACCTTTTGGGCGACGAACATTCCTTGCGGCATCATTAGAATACAAATTTGTTTTGGTCTCCATAGGATGTTGTTCCACTTTTTGACTCCTTCATCTCCTGACCATGAGGCATGGCATTTTGGCAAATTCTTTCCTCGGGTGTAAGTTTTTCTTACGAAGGAGTGGAACCTTACGTGCTATTCTGCCATAGAGCTTTGAATCCACTAGTCTTCGTCGAATATCTTCGTGAAGATACTTGTTGCCTAATTCTGCTGCTATTGTTCTTGAAGCTATAAAAGGGTCCTTTTTCGCCATTATATTAATGCGATGGTCATCGTTATGTGTGGTTTTTCGTTTTCTTCCACATTTTTCTCCAACTTTTCTTTTCTTTAAAGCATTCACGACAAAATTTCGAGAACGTCCAAGAACTTTGGCAATTGTTCTATATCCATTTCCTCCAGCACGCATTTCAATAGCAATCCGCTTTTCGTCGGTTGTACAATGATCACCGCGATCCATCTAGATACCAAAATCTTTTATGAAGGCTTCAAAATTTAAAATTATTTTACAAACCTTTAAAGAAAAATTCCAAAACTACACTTTTGAATAAAAAACACGAAGAAAAATTCTTTAAATGCACTTAAAATATTTTTTCTGAAAGTGTACCTATTTTTTTGTACACAGCGCGTTGTTACTTCGTGATATATCTCTTGGTAACTAAATTCTAGTTTAGAAACTGCACTGCAAATAGATTGCCTGTCAATAACGGGACAACTTGTGTAACGGTAAGTTTTAAGCCTTCAATTAAACTATGACATATTGATCAAAAACCATTTTCTAGGGGATGTACCTATTTTTTTGTACTTTTTATATATATACTTTCTCATCCAAAGAAAATATTTGAAGAAACAAAAAAGGAAGAAGATCAGACTTTACATCCTTAACTTTCAAATTTGGTTAGAAATTTCTCAATCAATTTAAATACTTTACACATTTAACTTAAATTCGTTTTCTTTAATTTGTCAGGAGAACTAATTTTTGCCCTCAAGCATTTTTTCCAGCTATTTGGTTCACATTTTACGAGCTTAATAAAAAGCCGGATAATAAAATTTTTGCACATCAACAGAAACAAAGCCAAATATATGTTTTTAAACCTCCACACAACCCACAGCCAGACAAAACCTTATAAATAGTCCTCATTTTTATTACATAAGATGATTCTTGGTGATCATTAAAAGTGGTCAAATGAGCACACCTCAAAGTAGGCGGTTATTTTTAGAACTTGCTAATTACTAAATGACCCAGTGTGTAAGACGGTAAATAATTATTGGGTACCGGTTTCAAGCTAAAGAGAAGAAGAGGATTTTAAACAATTGTGTAAAGAACGCTTGAAATGTTTTGGCGATGAAGCATTCTTTACTCGTGCTTATTTAAAATTTTTGAAGTTGGCTCTAAGCCCACACTGATGGCTTAAATGAACCGCTCTTTGTTTCATTTTAAGTGTGTTGCTAACATTTTTTTTTTGTGATGGACACAAAAATGTGAAGTGCACAGAATTTCATGTTTATTAAATGAGCGCAATAAAGAAATAAAAGCAAAAATTACGAAAAGAAAACAATTAAATATCACAGGGTCGTATTTACCGCAGGAACTTGGAGTTTGTTTGTTTTTATTTTTTTTGTTTTTTTTTTTTTTGAGTAAACGACCGTTTAAGTGTGTGTCATTAGTGTGTGAACAAATATTTTTGGCGGTAGATTGGTCTACATGATTGTTTGTTTGTTCTGACTGATTTTACTCTTATGGTGAATGACGCAGCTGACCCAGTTTAAGACAAATAAATTTTTAGGTTTTTTAAACTGCATTTTTATGACTTCAACAAACATTTTTGCGCCACTTTTATTGCAGTTTCAAGCATTGCATTTCGAGTTGTTAAGTTTAAAACTTTTTATTGTTTGGAAATTATTTCCGATTTGATGAGAAAGTTTTTAAAAGCACAGGAATTGGGGCTATATAAAAAACGTAGTGCAGCTTAAGAACTTCAGCTGAATTTCAACCTTCAAAGTATCCTGTCATCATGTCTGGCCACAATTTGGTGTTTATTTTGTGTTTTTTAACGGCATTTGTAACACTTTCCACAAAAGCCGCAAAGATACCAACGCCAGAGCAGAGACAATCATTAGGTGGAGTAGAGAATTATTATCAAGTGGATCGTAACGGACGCTACATAATGCGGTGGGTATAGTATATCTTTAATCTATTCAAAGGTGAATCAACATTATTTCTTTTAATAGCTATGAGACACCAAATGGTATCATACACTTTGAGACAGGCTATATGCGTTACACAGCATCTGGCATTCCCTACCCGGTTAAGGAAGGTTACTATATCTACCCCACCTCAGATGGCAGAAAAGTGCGCGTGGCCTATTTTGCCGATAATGAAGGTTTCCGAGTGTTGAGCTGTAAGTTGTTTTAGACTGATTGGACCTATACATCTTGATTAATTTATGTGTTCTTACAATGATATTAGATGAGATACGACAAAATGATTTCGAAGAAGCAGAATATGAAGCAGCTCTTGCGGGGTCCATTACAAAAGCGGAAGAGTAAGTTGTGATATTAAGAAAGTGAAGTCTTACTGAAATAAAAAAAATAAAAAACTGAAAAAAAAAATAAATTAAAACTTAAACCTGTTGTTTCGTTCTTTGCTTTTTTAAAGTGTACTGAGCTGTGAACGGCTTAAGAACGTTTTAAACGGTCGATGTTATCTATCATATTTGTATAAAATTTAAAATAAAAAGAAAAACATCAAAAAAGTCTGACTTTTTTCCTTGAAACTTTAAATAAATTTTATTTGATTGGTTTTTTGAAGACTTAAGTGAAGCCTTTTTAGATACTTCATACTCGCAACTTTAACGTAACAAAAAAACACATTTTAAAGAAAGTTTAGCAGATACAAGGAAATATTTAAATATATGGCACAGCAAAATTCTTTTAGCATTTCAGGTGATGAGTTGCCAAAATCAACTTCACTTGAACCATTGCAATGGCTATAAAACATAAGTTTGTTGAGATTTTGTTTTTTGTGTCAATTAACACATGATCTGTTGTGACTGGTGTGTTTCACACGTTATATGTTATGTTTGGTTTTTTTATGCACGGAGAGAAATAATATTCTTGTATTAAGCAAATATTTTGAATGATCTTAATAATTTAAAAATAAGCCTCATTTGCTCAAAGCAAGCACAAAAACTAAAATTAAGAAAAATAAATTTATGGAAAGCATTTATTTCTAAAAGTGAGTTAAAAAAAAGAGTTGGCTGTGACGTGGACACACCCGTAGGTTTTGACGTGACGGTGTATCTGTTAATGTTGTTGTTGTTAATGTTGATGTTGATGTTAATATTAATTTTAATGTAAATGTTAATGTTAATGTTAGGGTTAATGTTAATGTTAATGTCAATGTCAATGTTAATGTTAATGTTAATGTTAATGTTAATGTTAATGTTAATGTTAATGTTAATGTTAATGTTAATGTTAATGTTAATGTTAATGTTAATGTTAATGTTAATGTAACTGTTAATGTTAACATTAATGTTAATGTTAATGTTAATGTTAATGTTAATGTTAATGTTAATGTTAATGTTAATGTTAATGTTAATGTTCATGTTAATGTTAATGTTAATGTTCATGTTAATGTTAATGTTAATGTTAATGTTAATGTTAATGTTAATGTTAGTGTTAATGTTAATGTTAATGTTAATGTCAATGTTAATGTTAATGTAAATGTTAATCTTAATGTGAATGTTAATGTTAATGTTAATGTTAATGTTAATGTTAATGTTAATGTTAATGTTAATGTTAATGTTAATGTTAATGTTAATGTTAATGTTAATGTTAATGTTAATGTTAATGTTAATGTTAATGTTAATGTTAATGTTAATGTTAATGTTAATGTTAATGTTAATGTTAATGTTAATGTTAATGTTAATGTTAATGTAACTGTTAATGTTAATGTTAATGTCAATGTCAATGTAAATGTTAATGTTAATGTTAATTTTAAGGTTAATGTTAGTGTAAATGTTAATTTTTATGTTAGTGTTAAAGTTAATGTTAATGTCAATGTTAATGTTAATCTTTATGTTAATGTTAATGTTACTGTTTATGTTAATGTTAATGTTAGTGTTAATGTTAATGTTAATATAAATGTTAATCTTAATGTTACTGTTAATGTTAATGTTAATGTTAGTGTTAATGTTAATGTTAATGTTAATGTTAATGTTAATGTTAATTTTAATGTTAATGTTAATGTTAATGTTAATGTTAATGTTAATGTTAATTTTAATGTTAATGTTAATGATAATGTTAATGTTAATGTTAATGTTAATGTTAATGTTAATGTTACTGTTAATGTTAATGTTAATGTTAATGTTACTGTTAATGTTAATGTTAATGTTAGTGTTAATGTTAATGTTAATGTTAATGTTAATGTTAATGTTAATGTTAATGTTAATGTTAATGTTAATGTTAATGTTAATGTTAATGTTAATGTTAATGTTAATGTTAATGTTAATGTTAGTGTTAATATTAATATTAATGTTAATGTTAATATTAATGTTAAAGTTGATGTTTTTTTTTTTTTAGTTTTGTCGTAAGGCCAAGTATATGTAAGTCCTTCATTTTTTTTGTAATTTATTTTTACTGAATTCCTTAGTTTTTACTGAAACGGTATAGATGCTGTGGTTGCGTTATCTACATCTCTTTATTCTTTAAACATATTGAAATCTTCACATAAATATGTAAATATTTTACTTAATATGCGTTTGTTTCAGAACTCTTCTCTATTCAAACCTCTCTCTGAATGTACCCGTAGATAAATGTGTGTTAACTCCTTTCCTTCTATAAGTCATATGGAAATTTATTCATTTATATAATTTTCAAACTTCAGGCAACCATTACTTATGCAGTGCTTAAAACAAAAAAAAATTTAAAAACTTTTACCTTTGTGTAAGTACCAAAAAGCACATGTGATGCTTTTGTTGTTCTTCTCAAAACAATACCCATAACTTATACACTCATTTCATAGTCATATATTTTTCAGTTAAAACCCATTAAAAAAGTGATAATAAATTTATTGAATTTTATGTTGGTGAAACCAAAAACAAAAAAACGTTAAAAGTTGTATTGTGTAAAAATGTTTGAAAACACACTGATTCCTGCAGCGAATGAAAAGCAAACATGAATAAAATGAAATTTGCTTGTATTGATTTTTAGCGGAAATCCATGAAATGCATGGATGTAAAAAAACTGTCACTATTGTTAAAAGTGTAAAAGAGCTCATCGAACCCATTTGAGCGTGTCTGCAGCAAAAGTAATTTAGATTTATTTAATTTTTTAAGCAACTTTTAATTTTTTTCACAAAATGTGACAATGAAATGAAAAGTTGTATTTTTACACCTCTTGAACATCCTTTAAAAGTTGTAAAACTTAAACATCACCACATATTGTATGATTGTTAGAGCGATAAAATTATTGATTTATTGTTGACAGTGAATCCGCTTTAAATCGCTTAATGCATAAACTGTGAAAAGAATTTGTTGAAAACTTACAATGGTGACACAATAGCAAGCAAGAAAAGTTCGGCTTTTTGCACCCATTATCCTCTGCCTAGTAGATGGGTTGGAAGCCAGAAAAGTAACGCAGTTGAAAGTCTGACATAACGCGACAAGTTTTTGTTGAATTCCTGTTCCATTCACTTTGTGAAATAGAAGGAAATAGAATAGCGATAAGTTAGGCAAACTTGAATTGACATTAAGTAGCTTCTAAATGGATCGAAGATGGCAGTTCCTGTTGACAGATGCTATGTAAGCTTCACTTAATTTCGGTTGTGCTACAATGCGGCGTAAAAAGGGTTTCTTTCTACTGTCACAATAAAGTTATTTTAAGATATAGCCAGATAACTTCCGGGGTAGTAACAGGAAAACCCTTAAATCCGACATAGAAAGAAAAGCAGCCGCACTTAAATCTTGTCACATTGAGCTAAGTTAATGTGGCTTAGGATTTGTTGCGATTTGTGCGAGTGTCAATTTTTAAATTTGAAGTATTTTATGAGAGCTAGGATTAACAATAAAGTGTTTTTTAAAAAAAAAAAAGAAAGAAATTTCTTAAGAGTGAAATACAATTTAAAGAATTGTCATTTAGCTTAAAAAAATGAATTAATTAAAAACTAAACCACTGCACGAGTGCGCTTAAAATGTGTTTCAAAGCACTCGTTTGTGGCTTTTGCTATGTTTTGCTCTCATCAATGAAATCAAGCTTAACACTACAGAGAGCACTCGTCGCTTGAGCAGCAATGTTAGGCACGATTCGACAAAGAACATGGTATAATAATACAAGATAGCATTGACAACTGCTTATTTTCTCTTCTATAAGAAAACATCTCCTGTCAAAAGCCGCTGTTTTTGAAAATGCATCTGCAGCAGCTGAGGTTGTTGTTTGTTTTCACTTCAACGCTCAACATTGTTTGTGTTTTCAATGGCCGATTGTGAGCGCTCTCTTTTTGAGTATATTTTTTGACAGAAGATGGTTTCCCAAGCAACTGTCAATGCTACCTTGTATTATTATACCATGGACAAAGAAGTGAGTACTGATTGGAAAGTTTGGAGTTATGCTGTGTTTTAAGGTTTCATATTCTACATTTTCTTGTAAAAAATCATTAGGTGCATATTTATAAAGTCAAAAAAAGGGATTTTCTTAATAACTATGTTATTCAAATTATAATAGGAGAATTATTTGTTTAGTATGAAAATGCATTTTTTCCGTTTTTAATAATATTCTATATAAATAGGCGTAGTCAAAACAGGTAAAAACCATTTTCTCCCGTGTTTCCCAACCGATTTTGATAATTTGTTTTTTTAAATCAATGAGATTAGGGAGAAGGAGTGCACCGAATATCTATGGTGGGCGTGGTACATACCATACAACCCGAATTTGCGATATCAAATAACTTTAGAGTTATATTTCACACAGCCTCGGAAATTCGACCTCAAATCACACGTACCATTCCACTGGTTACATTTAATGGGCATTGAAAGAGGGGTGTGGCATTTTTTAACAGCCCAAATTTTCGGTATAACTTTCGAACTATAAGTCACAAATCAATAAAACTCGGTAGGAACTTACTATTTAGTCGTGTTCTTCGACTGGAAAAATTGAACGATCATTAGACAAGGGGGCGTGGCACTACCCATTGAATAGCTTTGGAAGTAAATGCCGTATAACAATGAAACTCAATATGGAGTTCCTACTTGGTGATATCCTTCTATTAGAAAGTAGAATATGGGAAGTAGGGTACTGGGATGGGCATTTGACAAATGGGTGATGCTCCGATCCAAATAATTCAATGAAGTGTAGGAAAAACTTAAGCATATTAAGACCATTTAGTGTTCTGTAGATTTCGTGTTTAGCCTTTTTTGGAGGTAGCTGATTTCGAATCTGAACTCAGAATTTTAAAATTAAATATGGTGGATAGGGTTGCCACCTAAATTTTTCTTAGTTTAAAAAATTCGGTGTTGGGGTGAACACTAGGTAAAAATGGGTCGCCGAATCCGAATCTGGTGTCAGAATTTCTAAAGTATGATATTTTAACAATAGGGCTGCCACCTAATAATTTTTTTTTTAAGCTTTAAGTTTATCTAACAGTTTGAAGGGGGTCGCTAAAACGTGATGTCAGAATTATAAAATTTAAGACGGCTGAACATTAGGTGGCAACCCTAATTTTTATTATTTTCACGAATTCGGTGCTGGGGTTAACACTAGGTAAAAATGGGTCGCTGAATCGGAATTCGAGGTTTATTAAAAACATATAATATCAGTCCTGAATTGTATTCGAATGAAATCCGCACACTCAAATTTTAATAATAACGGTTATCCATTTTAAAGTAAGAAAGTAAAGTTAAAAAATACACAAAAAAGATAGATTTTGATAAAATTTTTGAGGTTTATTCAAGTAAACACGATTTTTTGCGTATCTTCACAAAAAAAAAAAAAGTCCAGAAGAGTCAAATCGTCGATCTCAGAGTCCAATTGATATCGTAAAATTCCAAAATAATTCGTTCTGGAAATTTCTGTTGCAACAAAGCCCTAATTGGTGCTGTTGCGCGGCTTGTGGCCTCATCTTGTTGATACCTCATATCGTCGAGATCCATATCTTCAATTTCAGGTAGAACAAAATCGGTTAACATACGGAAATAGCCCTCAGAATTGACTGTAATGGTTGCTCCTTGATCATTTAAAAAAAAAAAAAAATACGGACAAATGACACCACCAGATCAAAATGCACACCAGGTAGTCACTTTTTGCGGAAGCAATGGCTTCTCCAAATCACTTGGGGATTTTCAAAGCCCAATTAACGGCAATTTTGCTAATTCACGTATCCACCTACTGCGAAATGGGCCTCAACGCTAAAGAAATTTTACAACTATCATATATCAGGGCTGCACTTTCCAAAACTTAAAATGGATATCTCTTTATAATTATATATAAAAAATAATACAATTGAATAAAACTTGAAAATATTCAGATTTTCTACATAAATTTCTACAAAATATAAATTGTTTTCTTTAATATTAAACCAAAAAAGATGAATATTCTGAATATTTCGTTGGCCGAGTCATCGAGGTGACAACATATATTCATCCCTATCCGCATTTGTAGCCTAAACTTATCCTCATCCCCAATTTTTTTACTCCTTGTTCAAATCTTTGTTCGAATATTTATTTATCCAAAACCTTGTCCAAATTTTTGTCTTAGTTCCTGCTCGCACCCTTTACCAAATTCGAATCCTAACCCTTGTCCATATCCTTGACTTACTTCTTGTCCCAAACCTTTTTTCAATGCTTTTCCCAATTCTTGACTTAAGGCTTGTCTAAATCGTTGTCTTAATCCTTGTTTCAGTACTTGTCCCAATCCTTGTCCTTAACCTCGTGATAATCCTTGTCCTTAGCCATGACCAAAATATTGTCGAATTATACTGTGGAGCACAATTTTTATTTCAAAAGTCTACTCGGATTTGACGCTGTGGGGTGAAATATGGCCCAAAACAAAAAACCATTTGGCTCAGTTTCTGCTGATGTCTATTGAGCCGAAAGTCATAAAAGACGAAAAATGTCACATTTTTTGTGAACTTTGTGTTCTAACTTGCCGATAATGCATCCAACAGGACTGATGTCTTGGTGAAAGTTGAAGATATTGACGAGACGAACTAAACATCCCCATTTTGCTTACGAGATATATATAGCAAAAACCACATAAATCGATGTTCTAAAAACCCGTTTCAAGGTGCAAAATTCAAAAGTCCGTTTCTTGAAAATATGAGCCAACTCGAACAAACTGGCACAAACGGTTTCTTGTTTTGGCCTAAATTTTAAACCCGCAGCATCAGATCTGCGTTGACTTTTGAAAAAAAATTTTGTTCCACATTGTTATTAGATCTCATCCTTGCCCAAATTCTTATTCTCCTCCTTCCCAAAGTCCCTTTCTTAAACTTGATCATAATGACCCTCCTAATCATTGCCCTAATTCTTATTCTAGTCCCTTGCTTTTGGTCTTAATTTTACTTTTGCTTTTACTTTTACTTTTACTTTTACTTTTACTTTTACTTTTACTTTTACTTTTACTTTTACTTTTACTTTTACTTTTACTTTTACTTTTACTTTTACTTTTACTTTTACTTTTACTTTTACTTTTACTTTTACTTTTACTTTTACTTTTACTTTTACTTTTACTTTTACTTTTACTTTTACTTTTACTTTTACTTTTACTTTTACTTTTACTTTTACTTTTACTTTTACTTTTACTTTTACTTTTACTTTTACTTTTACTTTTACTTTTACTTTTACTTTTACTTTTACTTTTACTTTTACTTTTACTTTTACTTTTACTTTTACTTTTACTTTTACTTTTACTTTTACTTTTACTTTTACTTTTACTTTTACTTTAACTTTTACTTTTACTTTTACTTTTACTTTTACTTTTACTTTTACTTTTACTTTTACTTTTACTTTTACTTTTACTTTTACTTTTACTTTTACTTTTACTTTTACTTTTACTTTTACTTTTACTTTTACTTTTACTTTTACTTTTACTTTTACTTTTACTTTTACTTTTACTTTTACTTTTACTTTTACTTTTACTTTTACTTTTACTTTTACTTTTACTTTTACTTTTACTTTTACTTTTACTTTTACTTTTACTTTTACTTTTACTTTTACTTTTACTTTTACTTTTACTTTTACTTTTACTTTTACTTTTACTTTTACTTTTACTTTTACTTTTACTTTTACTTTTACTTTTACTTTTACTTTTACTTTTACTTTTACTTTTACTTTTACTTTTACTTTTACTTTTACTTTTACTTTTACTTTTACTTTTACTTTTACTTTTACTTTTACTTTTACTTTTACTTTTACTTTTACTTTTACTTTTACTTTTACTTTTACTTTTACTTTTACTTTTACTTTAACTTTTACTTTTACTTTTACTTTTACTTTTACTTTTACTTTTACTTTTACTTTTACTTTTACTTTTACTTTTACTTTTACTTTTACTTTTACTTTTACTTTTACTTTTACTTTTACTTTTACTTTTACTTTTACTTTTACTTTTACTTTTACTTTTACTTTTACTTTTACTTTTACTTTTACTTTTACTTTTACTTTTACTTTTACTTTTACTTTTACTTTTACTTTTACTTTTACTTTTACTTTTACTTTTACTTTTACTTTTACTTTTACTTTTACTTTTACTTTTACTTTTACTTTTACTTTTACTTTTACTTTTACTTTTACTTTTACTTTTACTTTTACTTTTACTTTTACTTTTACTTTTACTTTTACTTTTACTTTTACTTTTACTTTTACTTTTACTTTTACTTTTACTTTTACTTTTACTTTTACTTTTACTTTTACTTTTACTTTTACTTTTACTTTTACTTTTACTTTTACTTTTACTTTTACTTTTACTTTAACTTTTACTTTTACTTTTACTTTTACTTTTACTTTTACTTTTACTTTTACTTTTACTTTTACTTTTACTTTTACTTTTACTTTTACTTTTACTTTTACTTTTACTTTTACTTTTACTTTTACTTTTACTTTTACTTTTACTTTTACTTTTACTTTTACTTTTACTTTTACTTTTACTTTTACTTTTACTTTTACTTTTACTTTTACTTTTACTTTTACTTTTACTTTTACTTTTACTTTTACTTTTACTTTTACTTTTACTTTTACTTTTACTTTTACTTTTACTTTTACTTTTACTTTTACTTTTACTTTTACTTTTACTTTTACTTTTACTTTTGCTTTTGTTTTGGCCAAGATGTTTTGATTTTGTTTCTGCCTTTTCTTTTGCTTTTGCTTTACTCCCCACAAATTCCCCAATTTTATAATCGCCCACAATTATATTCCGCCTATATAAGCTTTTGAATTTTTTTAAAATTTCTTTGTAGTGAAATTCAATTTATCGGACCTAATATACACGAGGGAATAATAATTCCATGTAACAATATTACACTTTTGTTTCATTGGCTTTTCGTTCGCAACCTGAGAAGTCGTACCCTCTAGGGAAAATTGGTAGGCTTTCATATGGAAGTGATTTGGAAACATTCCTCATTGTATCTTTTGGAAGCTTATGGGAAATTTTAAATTCATATTGTTTCCAAACTGCTTTCTTAAGAATCTATGTGGAAACGGTAGCATAAGAAGTGATTGAGAAACATTCCTCATCGTATCTTTTGGAAACTTATGGGATGTTTAAAACTAATATTGTTTCCAACCCGCTTCTTAAGGAATGAATGTGAAAACTTTTGCTTGTTTTGGGACAGTTTCAATTTAAATTTATGTCGAATAATAACATCTCGAAAAATAAGGCAGCCTCGTTAGTCAAGTAGGTAGCGTGCTTGACTGCCACCCCAGAGGTTCCGGCAGGCTAACCAGTTTTAGTTGTTATTTATTTGTTGTTGTTCCCACATTTATTTTTAATACAATGGAGAGAAATGTTTTCACATTTATTTTTTTGACAGCGTGGAGGAATGTTTCCCTCCACTCACATAAAAAAAATAAAAAAAATAAATAACTGGCCATTTCAACCCTTGAAAGAACTTTGACCTAGCTTTTTATGATCAATTGTGTTGTGCGTGTTATTAAGTCTGTACATTTTAATTCAAATAATTTTCTGTCGCTGCTGGGGTTCGAACCTGGGTCTCCAGGTTCTTTGACATAGCGGCCACACAGTTTAACCAACTACGCCACGGACGCCCTCCACTCACATAGTTTGTATAAAAAGAAATGGAGAAATGTCTAATGAAAGGGAATGCTTCCTACTACATATTAGGGAATGTTTCCTGCTTATAGCCGGGAATGTTTTCATTTCGCCGAGAGTAGTTTTATTTAATATTTTGTCCTAAGACAAAGTCCAGTCAACTACAAGACTTGTTCCAAGCATTACCGTAGCGGATTTCTCACCGAGGAATAATTCCATTCAAAGCCGTCGTATGATTGTTGCATTTGCGATCTTTTAGCGGCTCTCTTCATGGCCTCATGACGTCATAATTTTTTTGTCTATTGTCGAGAGGACTTAGAAACATCTTTACTGGCGTATTAATTTTTTTGCCGTAGCCCTAATACTAAGTGAATAATATTTTTTAATATAAGAAATTTGCAGTTTGGTGTCTCAGGAAACTTTCTCCGCGTCCCGATGACGTCATTATGTTTTTATTTGTTTTATTATGAGATCAAAGAATAAACTTTTATTACCTTACCAAAACTGCTTTATAAGCACCTATAGTCAGTGTACGAGTTTTTTTACAGACTTTTTTTACTAAAAAGAGTAATAATTCATGCATTGAGTGAAGAAGAGAAGAAGTAAAGAATTCGTTAAAAATACAAGTAATAAGAGAAGGTATTCGTAAAAGTAAATTATTCAAAAACAATTTTTTGTTGCATCTGTATTATAGAATTTATTTATCCTATTTTGCATCAAAAACTCGTATGCTTTTCACACTGATTACAGAGCTTTTCACTTTTGTTAGGAACTTTGTATTTATTCAAATATTTACGGAAAAAAACTTTAACCCTCTAATTATTTGCAGCTTAAAATTTGACGTTAAATAATAGCTAGCTTCCGGTAGCAAAGAATTTTAGTCCTTTTTTCGCCAGCTTAAAAGCAAACATACCAAAAATTGACAAAATTTTGCTGTGACGTTAGTGTTGCTGTTGGTAACAAAATAACTAACTTTGTGCACTGCCCACAAACATGACCAACTCTCGTGGACTGACTGACCTGTTGCTATGTGGTGGCAAAAACTTTGGTTCGAACAAAAAATATTGATAGTTTAATAGCAAAATGTGTTGAAAGCTAAAATTTGTGGGACCGAAAACTTGTGTAGTCAAGAGTATTGATTTTCAAAGCCAGGCAGGCAGGCTATTATTTTAAAGAGTCATTATGTTGTTCAATAAAAACTTGAAAGTAACAAAATTAATATTTCTGCGTTGTTATTTCTAACAAACACACATAATCACACACAGAATGAGATAATGTTACAATTATTGTATTGAATTATTTAAAAACTATTCGTAGAACCTATTCCTTGCAGGCTTTTTACCAATTTGTGATGCGCATTTGGCTTGATGGTGTTTATCTTTGTTACCATTGCTGGTGGTTGGGGACCAACAGCAACTACAGCGGCAGCCATGAGCAAATTTAATTCAAATGTTGTTTCCGTTTCCGTTATGGTTTCGTTTTAATTCTAGCATCATCATCATCATCATCATCATGTCCTTGTGTACACAAGCCGAAGGACACCCATTATGATGAGCTCATATTGTCTCCGTTGACAATAAATGTTGCCGGTTTTTAGGCGCGTTAGCCGTAAGGCAGCAAGCAAAGTGAAATGAAAAATGCTGCTGGGACAGAAAAAGACAGAGACAGATGAATAGAGGGAAAGAGAGGGAGAGAGAGACAGAGAGAGAGAGATAAATAAACGAACGGAGCACTGTGTCTAGTGGTGTGAAATATTTGACAAAATGTAAAACCGGTTTCTCGAATAACCCAAAATAGACGAACCTTAGAGAACCCGTTTTTCTGAACACTTGATTCAAAAACAGTTTAACCGGTTTACAGTGACATCCTGCTTGAAAAAGAATGAAAATCTCAATCTTATAACTGAGATACAAATATATTCTATGTATTTCTTCATTTCTTGGTAAACACACTGTATTTTAAACAGACAACACTGCAATCTGACCTGCGGTTATATGTATAAAAGGGTGTGCATTAGACCGTACCACCTCCTATGCAAAAAAAAATAAAGTTCGCCGTATACCAGCGAATATGACGTATTTTTGCAAGACAATTACGAAAAAAATTTTCTTTTTTTTTTTACCGAACGTAGGGGTCGCGCATTGACATATAACTTCATATCTCTGGTGTTTACAGTTTGATTTTAAAGTTTGGTATATCAATGCTTTTGTCTTAAGGAGACAAATATGATCTCTATAGAGCTCATTTACCTCAGGTGCGCCGTTCTAGTACTTACCCTCCAGATCTCAGTTCCTACCATCCTAATGTGACACCCTAATATCGAAAATATAAAGCTCTTAAAATATCATTAATCTTTTGCTCAGGAAGTATATCGATATTTCCAGCAGAAGTATTTTTAAAAATTTTTTTAAAATCTTTGCCGAACGTAGGGCTCCCTATTTTCATTTTCATCATATCTTCGGAAGTAAAAGTCTGATCATATTGAATGACATATCGATGTTTTTGTCTGAAAGAGACCAATTATTTTTTCTCCAAAATAAAAACAAAATATTCCTACAAGTCCTTGGAAGGTCTTAAATTGATTGAGGAATTTTTTATTAAAAGAATAAAAAATCTGTAACGCCAATGCTAAAAGAGGTATCAACACTATTTTTGTTGTGGTTTATTAAATATACAATGTATTATTATTTTATTTTTTCACTTTCGCTTATTCGCTTTCCACAGCCACATTGAAAATAGTCAAGCAATTTCAAACACTGGCTTCGTTTTACCCGTGAAACAACAGTTGAAAATTGCGTCCGTCTAATGTTTATTTCAAAAGCGAGTTTTATAGAGTTTTGATCATTTTCAATAAAAATCGACCAAAAAAATATTTAAAAAAAATGTCTTTTATTGCGTGTGACTTAAATAATACTAAATTACCAACGGAGTTTAGTAAAAATGTTTGTTATACATTTTTTATTGTATCTGCGGCATAACAGTGATAAAAGTCGAAAGTTGGATGTTTTTAAACAATAAGCTGTTAGAAATGTAATCGATTTGTGGCAACGCGACGGCATACCAATTATAACCCTATCGGAGGTTCGGAAACGTATAGATGTACTTGTGAATATCTTTTATACATTTTCTAAAAATCGATTGAGATATAAGGTGAATGCTTGGAATAAATTGTTTAAAATTTCGCGTTGCCAGTGTTACATTGAAAGCAACAATCCGTGTAGTTGCACCACTTCAAATAAAATTCCAAACGCAGCAAAAATTGTCTTTATAGATCAGTACGGTCCACGATCAATGGCATTAGATGTTGTCTATGAAACAGTGTCGATGAGAACTGCCACTGTAGAAGTAAGGTCAGTTGCTGCAAAAGCTGAAGAGGAGTTACTTCCTAAACAGCAGAATAAATTACTCAATTCTTGGATGGGCTTATCATTACAAAAAATAAAGTATTCAGAGAACGTGTCAAACTTCGGAAAGAGGCTTTAGCAGCAGCTAAGTGTGATGATTTGCTTACATGCATTTCGTTTGATGGGAAAAAAGAGCCAACTTTAAAAAGAGTCACGGAGGCAAATGTGACACGTAACGTTGTTGTTAATGAAGAACATGTCACCATTGTGAAAGAGCCAAATTCAAAATTCATCGGCTATGCTACGCCCGCTGACAGCACTGCAGTAGATGTCCAGAGGAGCATCGTGGAATATTTGAATAAAGAAAATTATAGCATGGATCACGTAATTGCAATCAATTTAAGACATTCCAAGGACTTGTAGGAATATTTTTTTTTTATTTTAGAGAAAAAATAATTGGTCTCTTTCAGACAAAAACATCGATATGTCATTCAATATGATCAGACTTTTACTTCCGAAGATATGATGAAAATGAAAAAAGGGAGCCCTACGTTCAGCAAAAAATTTTAAACAATTTTTTAAAAATACTTATGCTGGAAATATCGATATACTTTCTGAGCAAAAGATTATTGATATTTTAAGAGATTTATTTTTTTAATATTAGGGTGTCACATTAGGATGGTATAAACTGAGATCTGGAGGGTAAGTACTAGAACGGCGCACCTGAAGTCAATGACCTCTATAGAGGTCATATTTGTCTTCTTAAAAAAAAAACATTGATATAACAAACTTTAAAATCAAACTGTAAGCACCAGAGATATGAAGTTATATGTCGATGCGCGACCCCTACGTTCGGTCAAAAAAAAAAGAAAATTTTTTTCGTAATTGTCTTGCAAAAATACGTCATATTCACTGGTATACGGCGAACTTTTTTTCTGAGGTATGGTCTAGTGTGCATGATCAGCAAATTATTTACAAACTCTTTTGAGCACCAGCCGAATGTTGTATAGTACTCGTTTTAAGTTCAGGTTTGATTTGAAATTACTGCAGAAAAGTTTGAAATAAACTTTAAAATTTTCGACAACACAATTCTGTTACTTAGCAGCAGTTAGTGTTTGTCTTTTCGCTTAAGGTTGATGTTTTTGATTTGAATATTAAAGACAAGCTCCATATCCAAAATATCAACTTTAACCAAAAAGACTAACAAAAAAATTATAGGCTATATTTACGCAGCCTTCATACCTAAATCACAATAAAACAATTGAACTTCTTACTAACCACTTGGAAACTACGAAAATAATTATGGTTTGTTAGTTGAACAGCTGTTTTTTAGATCTAGCTGAACTTTTTGTTGCAACATGCTTTGCTCGACATCTTTGTTTTTGAAAGCAAAACAAGGCCTGAAAGCTTTGTATTATTTTAAGTGCAGACACAAACCGTATGATAAATTTAGTACAGATTTTGTACAGCAGTTGAAAAGCTTCTGTACTGTACTGTAAACGTAACACTATGTGAAAAACACGGCGAAGTGTTTCATCGGCGAATTGATTCATCGGTTTTACTCCCAATTGGAGCTAAAGAAGTTTCACTTAAAAAGAAATTATGTACTTGTGAGGGTTTTCAAATTATAGGAACTGACTTAAGGATTACAAATATTTTTTAAAGGAGGAGGTTCTCAAGTTTGTTTGTATGTCCGTTTTTTTCTTTAAATATATATACAATGTACATCGATAACTCCTAGAGCACTTGCCCGATTTCCGTAATTTTTTCTCAACAGATAGAAACCATAAACACAGAGGTCCGTTTTCAAAAAAGTGGGCGATATTCGACAAAGGGGCATGTCACTATTAGAAAAACACTTGTTTTCAGTTAATGTTGAGACTAGGGTACTGAAATTTACAGTAAAAATAAAGGGGTAGACACAACTTTGAAAAATTACTGTAAAAAAAGTGGGCGTTATTCGACAAAGGAGTGTGGCAATATTAGAAACACTCTATACATCGAATAATATTGACACTAGGGTACTGAAATTAAGTACATGGGTAGGCATAGTTATTACAAACGACAGTCAATAAAGTGGGCGTTATTTGACAAAAGGGTGTGACAATATTAGAAACACCGAATAATATTGACACTACGGTACTGAAATTTAGTACATGGGTAGGCCCAGTTACTACAAACTACGGTCAAAAAAGTGAGCGTTATTCAACAAAGGGGTGTGGCTATTATAAAAATACTATATCTCAGTTAATATTGACACTAGAGTTCTAATATTTGGTATGCAGGTAGGTGGGTAGGTATAATAATTATAAAAGTGGGCGGTATTGTACATAGGGTCTGGCACTTTAAGGGAAGTAGTATATATTGGTTAATATTGATACTTGGAAACTGAAATTTGGCACAGGCTAGGTATAATTATTATAAAGTACGGTAAATAAAGTGTGCTGGATTAGATAAAGGGCGTGGCACTTTAATAAAAATTGTAAGAGACAGAAATGGAAAATACCCAACAAACTTTCAGGAATTAATAAAACAATTTTTTAAGAACAAAGTTTCATGTTTGAAATTTTCCTCAAGAATACTATTACATACAATTTTTCATATTCTCTTAAAAGGAAGAAATAAAAACGTTTTAACAAAAAAAAAACCGACTTCGAAATCACTACAATGTAAAAAATTATTTTAAATAACTTTTCTCATTAATTTCTTGGTCAAATTTTAAAAGTTAGTTGTATGTATTATAATATTGGAAATTTTAACATTTTCATTTTTTTCTAATTTGTTTTATTATAATCAATATATTAATTGCTTTATGAACATAAAAGCTTTGAAGTCGGCGCTAATCTTTGACATACAATCATGATCTTTGACCATCCCTGCACTATTTTAAACTTTTTTATTTGATGCTATGCTGCCTTAGTGACACTGTAGTAATCTTAAAAGCTTTGGACACGTAAACATTCTCATTATACTGGTTTGGGTGAGCTTTTAAGCTCATTTTGAATATGACGTAGTGTGTAACAGCTGCACAAATAATGCATGGAACACATTGGCTATATTCAGCGTACTCAACAATTGCCAACTTAAAGAAAAATAACGCTAAAAAGCTTTTATATTCATAAAGTTATTAATATTTTTATGATAATTACATAAATTAGAAAAAATTAAAATAAAAAGATTTTGACTTAGTTAGATTAGCGTCGACTTTAAAGCTTTTATGTTCATAAAGCAGTATTGATGATAATAAAACAAAATAGAAAAAATGAAAATGATAAGATTTCCAATATTATAATACGTATATATAACTTTTAAGGGGAGATACGCAGTTAGAACGTTTTTTTTTTTTCAAAAATGTTTTTTGCATTTTCTTAAAGCTTTAAGTTTCAAGAATATTTGGTGAAAATTTCAAGTTAATATCTCAAAAAATAACAAAGTTATAGCCTACTGAGTGAACCGCCTTCTAGAGCGCGCAGTGCTGGCGCTTATTTTCAAACGCGTTTTTCTCGAAACCATGTTTTCAAAGTCGGTGACCAAGATTTCTCAAAGCTCAGTGAAGCTATCGTTTTGATTTTTTTGCAGGCTTATTGAACATATAATAATCTCGTACTTGTCATAGGATTTTTTTTTTTTAGCTTCGTTCATTTTTTATAGGCAAAACTATGACGAATTTTTGGTCGAAAATCGTTTTTTTACGTTTGAAAGTCCGCCATTTTGTGAAAAATCAATATTTTCAAAAACGGCTATGACAAGTACGAGTTTTAAGTATCTACTTTAATAATATATTTCATTTTTTTGTTTCAGATGAATTAAGGAGGAGCAATCTTGGTCACCGCATTTCACCTTTTTTTCAGAGCGCTCTACAAAAACTGCTGTATCGACCTTAATATTAAATTTTTTGTAATAAAAAAAAACTAAAAATAGTCTTGAATGTGTATATTTTTAGGTATAAAAACCCTCATTCAAAAATATCCCATAGGTTTCCTTAAAAAAATTCACAAACATGACCTTTTTTTTCGGCCTCTGGCTGCGTTGCTCCCCTTAATAATGGTCCAAATATTCACCTGTTATTGTTTCAAGATAGTCGTTTAATCTGCTCAAAATCTTTCGACAATTGGGTCTTTGGCCGCTTCTTACTTCTACCACTTAGCAAACTGGTTTACACCGATTCAGGTGTATAATGGTAATCCATGTTTCATCAAAGATCACTAACAACGCGCAAAATCTTTCGGATAACGTTTTAACATGGCTCAAAATTGCTCAGAATCATGATCTCGTTGTCTTTTAAGTGTGATTTCCTTTTCATACCCAAATTAACATGCAAAATGGAAACCTCCGAGCCAGTTGATATCTTTGTAGGCTAAACTTTCTGGCGCACTTTTACTTTTGGATTGTCTAGAACAGTCATGAGCAGGAAAATGAATTGGTGGCCAATGTTTTTTTTTTTTTCTAAAACAAACACAAAATTGTCCTCATTATTGCTTTTGCTAACTGTCGCAAAATATAAAAAAAAAACACGAAAAAAATTGTCAAAGCACTCCGACAAGAATGGATTTCTATTTCTATATACATCAGTGATGCTCAAACGCACACAACTAAACTTGATTGGATGTGTGTGTAACACTTAAAGCTTCTCACTGAAAGAAATCTAATGTTAAAGCAATTTGAAAGCTTTCCGAAAGCTTTATGTTCATAAATAGAATTAAATCGACGCAAATCGAAAAACTATGAAATTATTTGTAATAGATTATTTGCTTATAATATATTTCATATTATATTGTTTTTGGATTTTTTATTATTATATATGAATATATATCGTATGGGTATATTTTGAATACTTTGAATATGTGCAGTGCCCTTGTTTGCTTCTTATAATGTTAATATTTCTGGAAAAAATATTAAAATTAAGACGGGGTCAAATAACATGAAAACGATATGAAAAAAACCGATTTCAAACTGATTTTGAAAAGTTTTTTCTTGAAATTTTCTGACATACTTTTGACATGATAACAAATCAACCAATTGTTGTTGATTTTTTATATCCACGGCCGCCAAATATGTTTATTAGTGTTGTTATTATTATTGTTTTTGGTATTATTATTTTTATTATTAAAATCTTTGATTATTTCGTCAAAATCTACATCGTCATTGGAAATTTTTATGCGCATCAAATCTTGCAGATGATTGTCCGATAAGCGATTTCGGTGTTTGTTTTTTATTATTTTCATCAATGAAAAAGAGCTTTCGCAAATATATGTTGTTCCAAACATCGAATAAAGTTTATGTATAGCATTTTTTATTGTTGGATAAAGGGACTCATCAACATTTTTCCAAAATTCACATCCGTCTGCAATAGGTAACATTAAATCTTCTTGCAAAATTTTTAACTCGCTTTGGATCGATGGGCTTTGTTTTTCTATATTGCATTTTAGAGGATTGTTATGTAGCTCAATTAAATCAGATATTTTTTGGAAATCTTGAAATCTTTTAGAACAGTTGGTTTCTAATGTATCAAAGACTTCAAAAAAACGGTTCATGCTGACTTCATTACAACACGCAGTGTAAGCCTCTGCAGTTCTTGTTAAATTTTCTAGGTTGCCGTTTTTAAATTTAGTAGATAAAATAGTAAGCTGTCGTTGGAATTCTACAACGGCTGAAACCAAATCAAAGATCATTTTTTGCTTCCCTTGTAATACTAGATTTAATTTATTGATAAATTCAGATATGTCCGTTAAAAATGCCAAGTCCAAGTTAAAAATAGGATCTTTTAAAGAGTTAACTAATAAATCCGAGCCAGGAGAGGGGTTAAGCTCAAAAAATGACAAAACTTCAAAACGCAGATGAAATAATCTTTTGAGGCTATTTCCTCGACTCAACCATCGTACTTCAGTAAAAAGTAGCAAATCACCATAATCGGCCTCCAGTTCTTCCAAAAATGTTTTGAATTTTCTATGATTTAAAGAGTTGTGACCACCTCGAATTTTATTGATAATTTTAATGGATATTTTCATTGTTTCCAATAAATTTAATGATTTGGCAAAAAAAGCTTGTTGACGTTTTAAGTCAATAAGTATTTCCTGTCTCTCCCCTCCCACTACATTATGGAATTCAGCATGTTGTGTAATGTAATGCCTCTTGATATTGGATATTTTCACCTGAGCCAACACCTTAAAGCATACTAAGCACTGAGCTTCGCTTAAACTATTTTTTATAAAAAAATAATCTTTTACCCACCTTTCTAAAAACATTTTTTCACAGTTCTAAAATCAATTTTTTTAAAATAATCTTAATGCGGAGCAAAGTAAACGAAAATCAACTGGTCTGAATGAAATCTAAAATCACAGTGAAGATTTGTTAGATAGACATGATTTATATATGAAGATATCATCACCCAAAATCCAAAAAGCCGCAGCAACATTTTTTTATATTTTCTTAGGAAAAGACGAAAACTTTATAAAAAGACACATATTTCAGATTGAACAACCACTCCTTCTTATGCATTTTGTTGATTAACAAGCTAATCAATAAATATTAGTATAGAATTCAGTAAGACAGGTTTCTTTAATTAAATTTATTTTGAAAAGTCAATAATTCGATTTTTTTTGTAGTTATGACTTTTTCAATTATAGGCGACAATATGATTCAGTTTATCAGAATTTGAATTGACTAATTATAGGTCTACAAATGCTGAAACAAGTATGTTGGTGAAGAGGCGATCTTATTCTTCGAATTGAAAAAATATTCAATTTTATTTTTAAGTCCTTTGCGGCAAGCAAGTAAACACTTTCATCTAAAAGAAAATTTGGAAAGAGTAAAAACCTTGTATTTAGGCAAACATTAAATTTATGAATTTAATAACCTTATTTTTCATCCCAATTTTTTTTATTTTGCATTTACAAGTTATTTTTTGCTGACAGCTATTTCTTAATTGAAAACAGCAAAAGTGTGCTGAATTATTTACATATATTAAATATACATACGTAAATAGCAACATTTTTCGGTATTAACTAAAAACAAAATAAATATAAAATTGCATACAATCATCGCTTACATTACAAAGTGTTGCGTTTCCGAAGAATCATAGTTAACTGAACTGTGCTTTGCTTCTTAATGTTTTCTTTTCGGTGTACAAAAATTGCGTAATTATAATCAAATTAAGCGAACAAAGTGACGTGACCCTTTCTGCTTGGAGTCTGCCTGCAGACTGAAAGCTTTTTAGCAGCGCAAAATTTTATATACCTATACGTTGCAGAAAAAGCTGTTAGCTCTCGAGCTAATTTTGATCGACACTGATATACATACATACATATATGTAACAAAAACAAATCATGCGTGTTTTTGTGTTACACAAGTAACGGGACAATCATCTCAAGCTCAGCCTAGTCGAGTGATTATTGCCTTTACATGCAATTGTTGTTATTAAAGCGAGTTAAAAATTTGGTGAACGTCGGTTTTGTTGTTGTTGTTTTTTGTACGTGTTGTTGTTTTTAAAAATGTGCAAACACAAATTTGATAAAATAAAATAAATTTGTAGCTGGGCCAACTGGGCCAATTGTGCTTCTGGAAGCTCATGTCTGATCTAGAACGATATCATGGATTCTATTAATAATTTCTGGAGTTGCTGCCTCTTTTGGGCAACCTGAACGTTCTACAGTCCGCAAATAAATAAATTATGATTGAGTTTCGTAGAGCTTATCCACCATAAAAATGTTCGATACTTTGCTTGCACGTGTTTTAAAAACTATATCGATTTAAGCCCAAAAATTATATCGATGTCCCCAAGTACCCAAAGATGATATCGGACCAAAGACTTTTGAACAGCCTAGTAACTATGAATGAAACATCCTTTTTCAGAGATATGAAAAAAAGGGTGAAAAACGAAGGTAAATAACCATAATAAATGTCTTTGTCTCACACAAAACACTCGCAACATCTTTAGTTTCGAACCTTTACGCAGATCTCCGTTAGAGAAATTATTTGATTTTGAATCCAAATTTTTAAAAATCCTAATGTGATGGAAATATTTGGGCACAAGATTTATGTTGAGTAGGCTTTAATTAATTAAAAACAGTTGTGAGCTTCGGTCGTACTTACAAATCATCACAGTTAACAATCAAAAACTTCTACACTTCATTCAGGGGTGATGGTAATGTTAGTTTTATTTTCGTCACTACTCTTGCAAGAGTATTTGGGAACATTGGAAGCAAATAACTGAAAAATACCTTTCAGATGAAAATTTTGTTGTTGTTATTCTAAAACTCGAGGTGGATGTGTGTATTTATTGGAGCTTCATAATTGAAGGGTAGGAAAGTAACAACAGTCAAGGCCATCAATGGTTGCCATTTTCAAGTTTATTGCACCTCACCATTGTTCCGACCATGACTTGAAAACAAAATCCTTTGAGAGTTGTTCAACAATAAACACAAAAATTCGAATAAAACTTTGCGGCGCGTCAGAAGAATTCTGGCATGGGCTAGAGAGCTCAATAAAATGTACAGCAAATTAAAGTAAATTATTAAAAAAGTTTTTTGAACAATAACGGTGTTTGGTTTGTTAATGATCTCGGATTATACAGTTACATTCCACTTCCAGAATGTAAGTTCTGTTCTCATTGAAAAAGTCTTAGAATACAAGTTGTTTTACATTTGTAGTCTTTGAGCAAAAACGGTTTCAAGAATAATCAAGAAAACCATCTACAAGCATCTCTTGTTTTCCGACAAGCAATGCAAAGGTCAACTTGCCTCAGGCAAAATTCTTCTTCACACTCATCAAAAAATGTCCCTGATGAAAAAATTACCTTCAAGCTTCCGGTGGTGCGCGCCAGTGCTATTAATGGAAACATAAAAAAAACCACAACAACAAAACAAAACAAAAAAGAAAAAAGAGGCGTTGAAAGGAGCAAGGCAACAATATGTTCCCAGGGCAACCTTAAGAAACACCACTAGTCACTATGTTAAGGACAGAAAGCATAAAATGTCAGAGGCGAATCGAGTTGAGTCGAGAAGTTAAAAACTCATCCTCTGCAGGCATGCAAGAAAGTGTCGCCCTGTATTATCCTTATCATCATCATCATCATCATGATCATCACTATCATGGCCGGCATCTGCATCCGCATCATCGTCGTTGTCGCCTTTGTACTTTTTTTCTCCTCGCTATCACTTCAACCTTCGAACTCATCCTGCCCGTCTTGCAAATTGGTTGCATTTCTTGCTGGGGTTATTTGGTTTTGCTTCTCCTTCTTGCCATAATTAAACTTTCCTGTTGCTTCTTCTTTCGTTTTGCCTCTTTTTCTTTTCCATTTTGCTAGTTATTGTCGCTCACTTTTTGCTCAACATCAAATTGTTTGAAAAAGTTTTGTCCAACCAGTGTTGACACTTGCCTGAAATGATAGACAGATAGACAGACAGACATATTGTCCTGCCTGTGTCTTGGCATTTTCAAAGTTTTTCCATTTTTTGCTTGAGGCAGAGTGTAGCAGAGAGACGACGGCTTTAAAGTTATGAATTTGTTATGACAGCATTTGATTTTTTTATCAGTCTACTACAGCATGAGTTCAAATTGCATTCAAAGGTGCGGCAATTATATTTGAAACTAATTAAATAAATTTTGTTGATTAATGGTTTGAAGTATTCGTCAAAGAATGAAGACAATAAATACACTACTGAAGAAGGACTTGACAAAATGATTTAACCGTAAACTTTGTTAGAAACATCAAAGAACATGTTTATATTTTACTCAGAAATTGTTCATGCATTTCAATAACATTTTTTATTCAGAGATAATAATGAAAAAAAGAGACAAGAATAACGAATTTCTCATATAAAAAAAAATAATGATTTGGTTTTAAATTTCAACATATTTTAGAACTTTCGATTTGAACAAATAAAAATAAATAACTTTAACAAATAACAAATAACTTTAGAAAATAAATCTTATCATTTCAACTATTTTCATAGGTTCATCATCATTCAACACAAGTTTTAATAAAATTTATATCAAAAGAGCACTTCACAAATTTCTTAACTATATACTTTTCTTTCACTTACCCTTTTGTACTTTACACTAGTAACTATTGCATATTGGATTCATCTTAACGCAGCTTAAAAACAATTTATCAAAAGTTTACTCTAAAAACATTCTGTTTAGTCTTCAGTCTAGACATATCTGCAAACTTTAAATAAAAAAAAACAAAATATAAAAAAAGGTGAAGCGGCCAACGAAACAGTCTGTATAGTCAAGCTGTATGATTTGCTCTATACAGAGCCGTTGTTGTTGTTTATTTATTTGTTTATTTATTTATTTAACTATCAACAACAATCGTTTAACAGTTTAAAGAGTAAAAAATAAGATATGTTTATGTTTAAATATGAAAAGAATTTAAATAAAGACAATTATAGATACTAAAGAAGTCTTAAAAGATTATGCTTAAAAATAATTCTGTTCAATGTGAGATCTATTTGAGCACTTATGGAGTTGAACGCTGAGCACATGCTATTAATAGGATCATTACGGCCATAATTAGTCCTATGATATGGAATATAAAAAAAGTCTCTTTGCCGAAAATATCTTTCAGGTGCGTATATCCGCAAGAGAGCGAGGAGTGGCGCGCAGTCTATATGTGACATCATTATATCGCGAACAAATAAAATTAGAAAATATTTGCGTCTGGAGGCTAATGTATTCAGACCTAGAAGAGCACATCTGGCCTGATAGGTTGGCATAAAATTCCAATTAATTTTAAACATGATATAACGAGTAAAACGCTTTTGTATTTTTTCCAAACGTAAAGAATCTATCTCGTAATATGGATCCCAGATCACACATCCATATTCCAAGTTAGACCTTACTAACGACAAAAATAAAGTTCTAAGGGTATATGGATCCTTAAAATCCTTCGTATTACGCCTCAAAAATCCAATCATTGCATTAGCCTTGGTAATAATACCGTCGTAATGGTTGGAAAAAGACAATTTTCTATCAAATAAAATTCCCAGATCTGATTTAGACTCAACACGTGAAAGATCGCTATTTCCGCTTGAGTAATTAAAAAAATTTGGATTTTTTATCATATAAAAAGTCATTATGTTGCACTTGGCCACATTTAAATAGAGTTTATTAATTGAACACCATTTATTCATGTTATTTAGATCAATTTGAAGTCTCAGATGGTCTGAATGTGATGAAACTGAAGTGAAAAGTTTAACATCATCGGCATACATTAAGCAATTTGTATGCTGTAAAAAGTTTGGGAGATCATTAATGAACAAAACAAACAAGAGTGGTCCGAGGTGGCTTCCTTGTGGCACTCCAGAATGGTTTGTAATGGATTTCGAATAACAGTTACCTATACGAACAACTTGATATCGGTCAGAAAGGTAATTACTGAGCCAGGCTAACAAGGAGGAATGAAACCCCATTTGAGAAAGTTTTTTTACAAGAATAGAGTGTTGAACTCTATCAAAAGCTTTGGCAAAATCAGTAAAAATTACATCAACTTGATTGCCACTTTCCATTTTAGATCTTATGAAGTGAGAAAACAGTGTTAGATTAGTTGACGTAGATTTCCCGGTGACAAAACCATGTTGAGAATCAGAGATTGAATTTTTAATTCCAGCATAAATGCGCTTTTTGACAATTGCCTCAAATACTTTTGGAATCAAAGGTAATTTTGATATAGGCCGGTAGTTTGAGATATTTTGCCTAGAGCCAGACTTATGCATAGGGACTATAATGGATTCTTTCCAGGTATCCAAAAGCTTGCCTGTTTTTAATGATAAATTGTATAAAAGCGCTAACGGCTGGGCTAGCACAGCTGCGCACTTTTTTAGAAATATTGGGGGAATATTATCTGGGCCAATTCCTTTAATGACGTCTAGAGTGAGTAATTCTTGTAGGACATCTTCATCAGAAAGAACTAGCGAACCCATATCAGTAATAGGGTTGCCATTATAGTAAAAAGAGTCATTAAGGTCGTCACTGTCATCTAATAAAAAATTTGATTGAAAGTAAGCAGCAAAGAGATTTGCGACATCTTGAGTGGTATTAGCAGTTTTCTCGTTGAAAAACATATTTTTAGGAAACCCTTTCGTATTTCTTTTTGTATTCAAGAAATTCCAGAAATTCTTCGGATTCCCTCTGATATCTGATTCCAGTTTCTTAAGATGAGATTTATAGAGCATTTCTTTAAGAGATTCGTATTCTCTGCGTACTTGTATATAGTTTTGACGAAAAGATGGATTAATTTTACTTCTTTTGAACAATTTGTTCATTCGATTTTTCAGTTTTGAAAGGGTTTTGTTGAACCACTCAGGCTTAGAACTTTTTTTTACCTTTTTAATAGGAACAAAGCTAGTAAATGCTTCGTTTATTATTTCAATAAAAAACTCATAATTAAGTGACAAAATATCACCAAAACATACACGCCAATCCACTGTCGATAAAAAATGAGATATTACTGTGTAATCAGCTTTTTTAAATGCAAAAACAAAAGTGTCATCTTCTATGGGAGATATATCATTAATAAGAATTTCTAATTTTATTAAGAGTGCTTTGTGATGAAAGCTATTATTAGTAAGAAGAAAATCTGATTCAATACAATTAGCATTAAGCTCATTATCAATGAAAATAAGATCCAAAATTTTTATAATATTTATTGTTCTTTTGAAAAGATATAAATATATGTTATTACCCTAACTTCCCTATCTGGGGACACAGGGGATTTTTGGCCACAAGGCCTTTCTATGATAGCCGCAAGGCTTTATTCATTCGCTGCCACAAAGGCAGATTTTCAATACAATTTAGTATTGTAAAAGCCACAAGGCTTAAGTCTTAAGAGAAACTTCCTTCTTTCTGGATGTTTTCAGAATTGATTTTATTTAACCCCAACTCGGGTTTTTATAATAAAAATTTGAGTGAAAAGTGACAATATTTTCTTTTCACTCAAAATAACATTTATTCTAAATATGTTCTTACACATATACAATTAAAAGTCAAGAAATCTAAATACAATTATTACACATCTGCTTACTATTACTTTTTACTTACTTACACATCTGTTTGTAATAATATCCATCACAACCTACTTACAGGTTACCAACTCCAATGACTAACTTTCGGCAGCGATTTGTTTTCACAATAGTGGTATTCAGAATCAGGTGCAAATGGTCTTGTATCGTAGCATTTGCAAAATGGTAGAGTAAATTTTTACTCTACACAAACAATATATATGGAGATACACTTACTACGCTTGTGCAAATATGCAACACTTAAGACCCATAGTTTATATTTGCAACACTGAATTGCAAATGAACAACTGATAAGTTGACAGCGTAGAAAAGAAAAATAAACTAAAAAATAATAAATAACAATGGATTAATTAAAAATTATTCACTACAATTCTTCTTTTTTAAAATATGTATTATATATTTTTAGAAATATTTTCGTTTTTCACTTATCAGCTGTGAATTGTGTGGTTTGCAACGAGTGTGACAAAATAAAACAAAATGGGCGTTCAGGGTTGCAGGCAAATATTTACCATTGCACAAATTTGCAATCTTAAATACACAAAATTCTGAATACCACTAATGTGTAACATGAATCATGCCGCTAGTAGCACTTGAGTTTGTCACTGCTTGCGCTTCATGCTTTGGTTTCGCTGCAGGTATGCAATGAGACCAACGTAGAGCGTTTGTAGCGTTGTGTGTTTATGTTATTGTTGAGGTAGGTTAGTGCTAGCCACATGTGCACTACATCCTTCCCCTTTTGAAAAAGAATAATGTTTATTTATAATTCTTGAATATGAATAAAGATTATTTTGAAGGTAATTTTAATTATTTCTTTCTAGATGTGAATAGTCAGTACTTTTTTTTGAATTCTTATATTTAAACATTGATTTTTATGTTTATTTTAACTTAATGTTCTTGACAATACTATGTTATTATTATGAACTTCAGATGTTTTGTTATCTAATTTTATTACACTATTTGGACCTTTTCTTTCAATTATTTCATATGGTCCCTTAAATGGTCTATCAAACTTTTTCTTATTTCCTACTTTTAAATATACTAGATCTCCTACATTTAATTTGTGTTTTGTTGCCTTATTTTCTTTATTTGATATATCTTTTTTATGTTTCTCTAAATATTCTCTAGCTTTGTTATGTGCGTACTTTAATTTAATTTTTAATTCTGTTAAATAATCTTCTAAGTCATATAATTTCTTGTTGTTGTTCCAAATCTCACCAGGTAGCGTGCAAATTTTTCCATATACTAATTCAAATGGAGAATACGTTGTTGTTGAGTGTGGCGTTGTGTTGTAACAATATGTGTAGTACGGTAGTAAAGTTGACCAGTTATCATTCTCTTGCATTCCTCTTAAATATTCATTCAATACCCTATGATTTCTTTCAACTGTTCCGACAGTTTCATGGTGATATGGTGTTGACGTTCTTTTTTTTATATTTAATTCTTTACATATGTTTTGTAGTAATTCATTTGTAAATTCTGTTCCTTTATCTGTTTTTAGTATTTTAAAACATCCATGTTTAAGAATGAATTTTTCTACAATAGCTTTTGCGACAGAAATCGCTGTTTTGTCTTCTAAAGGAATTGCAACTAAATATTTTGTCAATTCACATTGTATTGTTAGAATATAACGGTATCCATTAGAGGGTCTCATTGGTCCAACTGTGTCCATTGTTACTGTTTCAAATGATGTTGTTGGTGTATTCGTCACACACATTTTCTCCTTAGTATATTTTGTTATTTTTACTTCATTACATAAATTACAATTGTTTATGTAGTTTTTAACCATTTTTGATAAATTTTTCCATATATATTTTTGTTTTAATTTCGCGATGCATCTTTTAATACCTATATGTCCTCCTAATATTGAGTCGTGATTTTCTTTAATTAGCTGCAGCTGCTCAGCTTTATTTGTTATTTGTTTCGGGGGCTGATACAATATAATTTTTAATTTCTCCTTTGTATCTTTTTGTATCTCATTAAATATTCTTTTCAATTGGTGCACCTTTATTATATTAAATATGATATCATTCTTTCCTAGCACTAATATTTCTATATTTTGTTCGTTTGCTTTTGATACTAACTTCCTCAGAACCAATTTTATCTCTGGTAAAGATTTTTCGTTAAGTATCGCATGAACTTTATTTTGAGCTATAATTATATTATCTTTTTGTTCTTGTGTTTTTGATGTAAACTTCCTCTGAACCAATTTTAACTCTGGTAAAGATTTTTCGTTATGCACCTCAAGAACGTTGTTTGCTCCATTATTATTCATATTTTTGGCCTTTTCATTATATATAAATTTTAAATTTCTTAGACGTCTTACTTCTGAAAATGATGTAGCTTCCCATATATGAAGTTCATGACTCTTCACTTGCTGAGATCTATCATTATTATTCAGGTTACTCATTTGCGCATTATTCTTATTTTCATCACCGGTTATTCTTTTATTTGTACATGCATGCTTGTTTAATTTTTTATGTGCCGCCCGTGTTAATACTTGTATATTTGCTTCTTTAGGTATCATATTTTTTAATTGTTCGCTATCTAATTTTATTCTAGATAGTGCATCCACGTTAGTATTCATCTTGCCTTGTTTAAAAATTATATCAAAGTCATAATCCATCAAGTCCAGTCGTACTCGTGTTAATTTTGATGATGGATTCTTATGTGTGAACAGACTTACTAATGGTCTATGGTCTGTGTATACCGTGAACTTTCTTCCATAGAGATATGGTCTGAAGTAATTGATTCCCCAGTGAATTCCTAATAACTCTTTTTCTATTATTGCCTTATTTACTTCATGTTTATTTAATGTTTTGCTGGCATAGGCAATTGGCCTGTCGTGTCCTGGTTCACCTTGAGATAGTACTGCTCCTAAAGCAAATTGTGATGCATCTGTTGTCAGTATAAAAGGTTTATCAAAATCTGGATATGCTAATATTTGTGGAGATATTAGTTTTTCTCTTAGCTTGTTGAATGCTGCTTCACATGTTTCTGTCCAATTAAAAAGCTGTCCTTTCTTTAGCAACTGATTTAGTGGTCTTGCAATTTCTGCAAAATCTGGAATAAATTTTCTGTAGTAATTGCAGAATGCTACAAATCTTCTGGTATCATCAGCATTGTTTGGTTTTGGGTAATCCCTTATGGTTTTGTGTTTAGCTGGATCAGTTGTTATTCCTTTGGACGTTATCAGGTGTCCTAAGTATACAACTTCTGTCTTTAAAAATTCACATTTCTTGAGGTTTAGTTTTAAATTGTACCTTTGTAATTTTTGTAATACTCTTTCCAAGTTTTTGTTATGATGTCTCAGGTTTGATCCAAAAACAATGATGTCATCTACATAGAGAAATGCTGATTCTTGAAGTCCACTTAATGCAATTGAAAGCATGCGTTGAAAACTATTTGTTGCTATTTTTAATCCAAATGGTAAACGTTTGAAATGATAGTGCCCTGAATTTGTTGAGAATGCTGTCATATTTCTTGAATTTTTGATGAGTGGTATCTGATGAAAAGAACTTGTCATATCCAACGTGGAAAAATATTTCGCATTTCCGAGCTTATCTAGTACATCTTCTAGTCTTGTCAGCGGGAATTTATCATTAATTATTTTTTTGTTTAGTGCCCTAAAGTCTACTACCAGTCTCCATTTTGCTGTTCCATCTGTTGATTTTTTTGGTACAACTAAAAGTGGAGAATTGTATGGGCTGAATGATGGTTCAATGATATCTTCTATTTCTTGAAGTTGTGTTTGCGGAAGTCTGTAGTTCTTTATATAAACAGGTGAGTTGTCAATTAAGTCTATCTGCTGTTTATAAAAATTGTTTGTTGTTAGTGTATCTCCTTCATTGTGGAAAACGTTTTTGTATTTGTAACATAGGTTAATTACTTCTTGCTTAGCTTTCTCATCTTTTCCATCTATTTGAATTTCAAGATTCTCATTATTTTGTTCTGAAGCATTGTACTGCAGTATTTTAAAATTTTTCAGTGGCTCTATATTTAAATTGCAATTATCTAAATATATATCATTATCGGTTGTATTCAGTATTTTCACGTGCTTGATTCCATCTGCTGGTATGATTGCATTTGCTATAAATATTCCTTTTCTTATTTCTGATGCGTGTACTATACTGTCTTCCTCCAGGTTTACATTTATATTTGTTATTAGTTCACTTCTTCTTGGTATATTAATATTTGATATTGTTACTGGCAATGTCACGTGCATTGGAATATCTTCTTGGTTTTCCGTGGTGTGTGTGGATAAAACACATGTTTCGTAATCTATTTTACAATTATATTTCATTAAGAAATCTCTTCCAAGTATTCCATCTGCATTTATGTCAATATCTTCTTGTATGACATAAAATCTGTGTGAGATCTCTCCATCGTTGAGTTTTATTTTTATATTTGTTTGTTGTTGAATGGTTAATGGTCTGCTTGCAATACCTGTGATTTGGATTTGATTTGACGATTTTATATCATTTTCATTAATTTTCTCATTTTTTATTATTGATATGTCCGCACCTGTATCAATAAGTAAGGTTACTAAATTATTTCTATCTCCTATTTTTACTTTAATGACGTTTGTATTAAAATTATTACTAACACAGCTAATTCTATATTTATTGTTTTTTTTAGGCTGCGTTAACCCCGGTTGCCGGGGATTGATACGTTTCCCGAGTTTTGACGGTTTATTATTAAAGTTATTATTATTGCTAGCTCTATTATTATTGTAATTCCTATAGCCATTGTTATTGTTATTGCTATTCCTGTTGATATTGTTATTTCTAGAACCGTAACTATTCCTATTATTATAATTCCTAAAGTTATTATTGTTATTATTTTGAATATTTCTATTCCTATTATAGTTTCCATTTCTATTATTATAATCATTCCTATTTCTGAATGTCATTACATTATAGTTTGCACTTGTGTTACCATCTACTTCTGTTGCAATCTCTAAAGCTTTAGCAAATGTATCTGGTTGAGCTGCAAGAATTATGCTTCTGAAAGGCTCATTTAAACCTGTTTTAAATGCATTGACCGCTAATTGGTCATTTAATTTTATGATGACTTCTTTATAATTTTCTCCTTGAATTGATATCTGTATATTATTTAGAGCTGCTATTATTGTTTCTATTCTAGTAGCAAAATTAGTGACGTTCATTGCTCCTTGTTTTATTTGATGCAGTTCATTCTGCAATATCAAAGGATTTTTAATTAATTTGTAATTTTTTATAAGTATTTGTTTTAATTGTTCAATTGAATTAGGAATTGCAGTTGGTAGCAATCTATTTTTTACTTTTTCACTGACTTTTGCTGCTAGAATGAATTTTAGCAATTGAGTTCTCTGAATATCATCTTTGAGCGTTGATGCATAGAATTCAATTGTGCCTAAAAACGTTGATAGTTTTTTGCTATCTCCATCAAACTCATCAACTATTTTTGATGCTACTGAAATTTCAAAGTTCGCCATTTTTAGTGTTTCTTTTTCACTATCATTATTTTGCATTTTTTTTTTTTTTTTAAATACGGAAGTTATCCTAATAAGAAAAAATTAATTATATAATGTAACATATATATATAGTAATTAAAGTATATAAGAGTTGAAATAATAAAATGGCAAACATTAATTTTATTTTTTTTTTTTTTAAATCAATATAATTTTACTATAAATAAAAATTTATCAAAAGTCATCTAAACATAATTATATTGCTCTTAATTTTTAAACTTATATTGAACGTTTACAAACTGGAATGGCGTCAATTTGTTGTTAATTTTTTTTTTTTTGTTTTGTGTAAATTCATTTTTACAATTAAAATTAATAAAGAACAATATATATTTTTTGTTTTTATTGTTCGCATTATTAACTATTTGCGTATAGTAATAATATTATTATATGACTTTAAATTATAGTTATTGTTATTATTATTGTATTTTTATTATTGTTTTTATACATTTTGTATAATGCGATTTAATATAAAAACTCATATACATATTTATTTTATATAGATTATCTCCAACAATGATAATCTAAGACGTTTTATTCGTTTTTGGCGCATTTGATTTAACTGCAATTTGTGTAGCTCATGCGTCCCTTGAACCAAAAGCTGCATCTGGTATCTTTTTTTTCTTGGTTTTTTCATTCTCGGCGTTGTTTGGTGCAGATTCAATATTTTAATCATCGTCTTTAAAATTGGAAGATTATACTTCCATGGATTTCGGCGTCAGCTGTTTCTTAATATATTCCATATGGGTCAACATTCAATTGAATTTCAGGGAAAAACAAATTAAAAGATTTCATTTCTTAGGATTGGAGAAGTTTTTAATCATCAGATGTTCGCAGGATCGACAGGTGCAGGATCTTAACTTGCTTTTAGGATTCAGGGAATTCCAGTTCCATTCCGCAGGATCAGTAGAACAGGTTTGTCCGCAGGATCGCCATATAATATTTATTGTTCTTTTGAAAAGATATAAATATATGTTATTACCCTAACTTCCCTATCTGGGGACACAGGGTATTTTTGGCCACAAGGCCTTTCTATGATAGCCGCAAGGCTTTATTCATTCGCTGCCACAAAGGCAGATTTTCAATACAATTTAGTATTGTAAAAGCCACAAGGCTTAAGTCTTAAGAGAAACTTCCTTCTTTCTGGATGTTTTCAGAATTGATTTTATTTAAACCCAACTCGGGTTTTTATAATAAAAATTTGAGTGAAAAGTGACAATATTTTCTTTTCACTCAAAATAACATTTATTCTAAATATGTTCTTACACATAGACAATTAAAAGTCAAGAAATCTAAATACAATTATTACACATCTGCTTACTATTACTTTTTACTTACTTACACATCTGTTTGTAATAATATCCATCACAACCTACTTACAGGTTACCAACTCCAATGACTAACTTTCGGCAGCGATTTGTTTTCACAATGTGTAACATGAATCATGCCGCTAGTAGCAATTGAGTTTGTCACTGCTTGCGCTTCATGCTTTGGTTTCGCTGCAGGTATCAAATCAAAATCAAAATCAAAATCAAAATCAAAATCAAAATCAAAATCAAAATCAAATTCAAAATCTAAACTAAATCAAAATCAAAATCAAAATAAAAATCAAAATCAAAATCAAAATAAAAATCAAAATCAAAATCAAAATCAAAATCAAAATCAAAATCAAAATCAAAATCAAAATCAAAATCAAAATCAAAATCAAAATCAAAATCAAAATCAAAATCAAAATCAAAATCAAAATCAAAATCAAAATCAAAATCAAAATCAAAATCAAAATCAAAATCAAAATCAAAATCAAAATCAAAATCAAAATCAAAATCGAAATCGAAATCGAAATCAAAATCAAAATCAAAATCGAAATCAAAATCAAAATCAAAATCAAAATCAAAATCAAAATCAAAATCAAAATCAAAATCAAAATCAAAATCAAAATCAAAATCAAAATCAAAATCAAAATCGAAATCAAAATCAAAATCAAAATCAAAATCAAAATCAAAATCGAAATCAAAATCAAAATCAAAATCAAAATCAAAATCAAAATCAAAATCAAAATCAAAATCAAAATCAAAATCAAAATCAAAATCAAAATCAAAATCAAAACTAAATCAAAATCAAAATCAAAATCAAAATCAAAATCAAAATCAAAATCAAAATCGAAATCAAAATCAAAATCAAAATCAAAATCAAATCAAAATCAAAATCTAAATCTAAATCTAAATCTAAATCAAAATCAAAATCAAAATCAAAATCAAAATCAAAATCAAAATAAAAATCAAAATCAATATCAAAATCAAAATCAAAATCAAAATCAAAATCAAAATCAAAATCAAAATCAAAATCAAAATCAAAATCAAAATCAAAATCAAAATCAAAATCAAAATCAAAATCAAAATCAAAATCAAAATCAAAATCAAAATCAAAATCAAAATCAAAATCAAAATCAAAATCAAAATCAAAATCAAAATCAAAATCAAAATCAAAATCAAAATCAAAATAAAAATCAAAATCAAAATTAAAATCAAAATCAAAATCAAAATCAAAATCAAAATCAAAATCGAAATCGAAATCGAAATCGAAATCGAAATCGAAATCAAAATCAAAATCAAAATCAAAATCAAAATCGAAATCAAAATCAAAATCAAAATCAAAATCGAAATCGAAATCGAAATCAAAATCAAAATCAAAATCAAAATCAAAATCAAAATCAAAATCAAAATCAAAATCAAAATCAAAATCAAAATCAAAATCAAAATCAAAATCGAAATCAAAATCATCATCAAAATCAAAATCAAAATCAAAATCAAAATCAAAATCGAAATCGAAATCGAAATCGAAATCAAAATCAAAATCAAAATCAAAATCAAAATCAAAATCAAAATCGAAATCGAAATCAAAATCAAAATCAAAATCAAAATCAAAATCGAAATCAAAATCAAAATCAAAATCAAAATCAAAATCAAAATCAAAATCAAAATCAAAATCAAAATCAAAATCAAAATCAAAATCAAAATCAAAATCAAAATCAAAATCAAAATCAAAATCAAAATCAAAATCAAATCAAAAATCAATCGGAACCAAGATTAAAATTAACAAGTGTTTTTTTTAGAGATATAGAACTTTTCTTTCAAATAAAACACAGAAAATAATGAAATGGTCGATATTTTGACTTTATTAGTACGAAAATTTTATGGCATTTATTGTTTGAATAATAACGGGTGTTTTTTTTAGGGGTTTTTTTTTCGAATAGAGATAAAACTGGCATTTTGTGGTCAAATCTGGCAACTCTAATGTCATTTATGTTCAGTTTGGTTTGCCATTTCATCATGAACAGGTTGACAAAAGAACAACGCTTGCAAATCGTGCAAATTTATTTCGAAAATAATGGTTCAGTTCGCGAAGTTTACATCGCAAAATTTTGTTCAGTGATGAGGCTCATTTTTGGTTGAATGGCTACGTCAACAAGCAAAATTGCCGCATTTGGAGTGAAGAGAATCCACATGAGATCCTTGAGACGCCATTACATCCACAAAAACTGACTGTTTGGTGTGCTCTGTGGGCTGGTGGAGTCATTGGGCCATACTTATTCCGAAATAATGCTGGAGAGTCAGTTACCGTTAATGGAGACCGGTATAGAGCCATGATAACCGACTATTTTGTTCCCGAATTGGATGGCATGAATGTGGATGAGTTGTGGTTCCAACAAGACGGCGCTACATGCCACACAGCGCACGTCACAATCGATTTATTGAAGGAAACATTCGATGAGCGCATAATTTTGCGGAATGGACCTGTCAATTGGCCACCAAGATCGTGTGATTTGACACCATTGGATTATTTTCTTTGGGGATATGTGAAGTCGCTCGTCTACGCCAACAAACCAGAAACGTTAGAGGACTTGGAGGCCAACATTCGTGGCGTTATTGCCGACATACGGCCCCATATGCTCGAAAAAGTGGTTGAAAATTAGACCTATAGAATTGGCTTTATTCGAGCCAGCCGCCGCGGCCACATGCCCGAAATCATATTTAAACATTAATGGCATAAAATGATCCTTCCAATAAAGTCAAATTGATGGACATTAAAACGATTTTCATGTGTTTTATTTCAATTCGAAGTTCTATACCTCTAAAAAAAACACCCTTTACTATCGTCTGGAGAGTGTTATGAAGACCATCCTCTGTCCGTAAAATTTTGCACCACATTTTTCAGCATAGCCGGCCTTATCTCGCCAATAACACGCAGAATGTTGGTTTCCAACTGATGAGTAGCTGGTTTATCAGCATAGGCTACTGACTTGACGGTCTCCCCACAAAAAGTAGTCTAACGGAGTCAAATGACATGATCAAGCTGATAAATTTTCAGGCCCACTTCTAGATATGATTTGGTCACCAAAAGTTCGTCTCAATAAAGTGATGGCTTCAGGCGCTGTGTGGCTTGTTGCACCATCATATTTAGTACTTAGACGAATATTGACGTGGGGAACTAAAAAGTCGCGAATCATTTGCCTGTAGCGCTCATCATTGATGGTAACTTTGGCTCCATCTTCAGTTTTTAAAAAATATAGACCAATGATGCCTTTGGCATACAAACCACGACAGAGAAACAACTTTTTTCAAGTGTTGCACTCAACCCTGAAAAAGTGCAGATTTTGAACACAAAACACTGCTCTGCTTACTCAATCCGCTGATTTATGTGTGTGCGCCAAAAATAAAAAATTTGCTGTATTAAAAATATTATAAAGTGTCAAATTATGAATGCTTATATTTATACTTGTCTCACACAGGCATTTCATAATATTTTCGCTTAAACCAATCAGCTGATTTTCAGGACAAAATTCTCCCCCCATAAAGTTTCGCAGGGCAAGAAATGTGCTTTTTTTGCCCTATATAAATGTAACATTTTAAAAATCGAACACATATTTTTTTCACCCGTTTGCACTTATTTTACAATCGAACACGAAAAGAACCGAAAACACCATAAGTCTTTTCTTTCTTTTTTTCTTTGCATGGTAATTTGCCAAAATATACTAAACACAAATGTCGAACACACGTGTTTACTTTGACAACTGGTTTGACTTCTATCCCTCTAGAAAATTCTGTACCTCTAAAAAAATACCCTGCAGAGGTAAGACAAGAGTTAAGAAAGGAATTCGAACAAGGATTAGATTGGTAATTTGAATTTGGCTAAAAAATAGTATTTGGACGAGGAGTAAAATAAGTATTAGAATAATTATAAAGACCTTATCCTTATTATGAGGGCAAGTTATAAAAAGGCATATAAATAAAAATATAAAAATGCGTTGTCAAGTCAAAACCAACAGGCGTGTATATGGAACAGTCAACTGCATCCTTTCTTTTTTTAACCCCTTGACAATCAATGGGACTCTGGAGACCCTTTCCTTTTAATTTAGAATTTTTCCTGGAAAAACTGTGCAATCGATTTTTTTTTACAAGGTATCATTCAGAAAGAAATGAATGTGGCTTGCAGAAAGTACTGAATTTTTAAGGGTAAATTTGCCTACCAGATCACTCCAAAGTCGAAAAATTTTTACTTTTTCTCCCCTTTCTTCTTGCTACAATATTTTGAGGATGGGGAGAGCTACAGTTATAACAGTCTTAGAGAAGTTGTGGGGAATATTCCACTATTTATTAAAAAATAACAAAAAACTAGCAAGAAATCAACTTCACAGGGCCGAAGTTAAAATACCCCACGGCCGAACCAAAGTCAATGTCTTGAGGGGAGAAATACATGTAAAATCTACTGTAAAATGTATTGCCAGGAAACAGCAACAACTGGAAGATAATCAGCTTTTCGAGGAAGCTGAAGGGCTATTGTATGCGCCTGAAATTTCTGATTGATCGGTAAGTCACAAAAACTAATAGTTTCATCGTCCTAAAACTTTAAACGCGATTTTCTCGAAACTACGTTTTCAAAAACGGCTGCCACTGCAGCGTAAAAAGTAATTAACCGATCGGGCGGAAGTTTTGAGGGGTTTTATTCGACATAATTACCCATAGAATAATCCTAATCCCAAATAAAAAATTTTAAGGGGGGACAATCATTTTCGAAAAAATAAGCGAAAATACGAATGTTTTATTAAAAAGTGTATCAAATTTATTATTTCGTACTTTTTCGCAATTTTATAGGTTAACTCTTTGCCTAAACTCATCATTAATCGAAATATTTTTTGTTTTTTGTTTTCAGACCCATTGAAAAAGCTGGGCGATGGCAGTCGTTTTACGACTTCGGCAAAAACGGCCTTCGTGGAGGGGCCATTTGTATTACAAAAAAACAAAATTGTTTTTATTACCAGACTTATGTCATTAAATTATGTCAAAAGTGTAAAATAATTTAATTATTTTATCAACTTCACAATAATTCACGAAAATTACTGATTTCCGAGCATTTAAATATATTTCTGCCCTTAAGCGGTCAATAAATTAGTTTATCTGTAAAAACATTTTTGTCATAGTTTTAACAGAAAATATTAGCTCTTGTTTTTTGATAAAGTCACTTTGTATGGAAGGTAGGCGTGGTTTTCACTCGATTTCGTTGAATTATATACTCAGAGTGCATATTAAATCTGATTTGCTTAATTTTAAGTCCAGATATTAATTTTTAAGGACTTAAGGACTTCCAGAAAATGATGCAGTAATCGCCGTAGAGATTTTGTTGTAACCAATGTACGCATTGTGCACACTCAAATCAAAGCGATCGCAGAAAAGATCCAAGTAGAATTGAGTTTTTGATTTCTGATCGTGTTCATAATATGACTGAAATGAAATGTTGAAATAGGTTAGGTTAGGTTAGGTTAAGAGGGAAGGGCAACCCGATGTTGCCTACACGGGGGCCTGTTGGTCCATTGTGGTTCCCTATGTTTGTGGACCTAAATGTGGCAAAACCAGAATAAAAATCTTAGTCACTAGAGCAAGGTTGGTCGAACCAACCGGTGCTCCGTATAGATCTGAAAAGATCCATCAGTGGTACGTCCATCCACTAGCTCTTGCAGTTCTCCGTACACTCTGGTTCCCATGTGGCGAAGTCGGCGTTGTTGGAGATTGGGACACTCGCAAAGTAGATGCTTGATGGTTTCTGTTTCCTCGACATCTCCACAGCTTCTGCAGAAGTCTGGGTGCGGGATTCCTAGTCGCGAGGCCATTGTGCCTATACAACAATGCCCCGTGAGGAACCCTATTAAGATGCGAGTTTCATTTTTACTCATTGAAAGTAGGGATTGGGTCCTTTTTTCGCAGAGTTTAGGCCAGAGATGGCGAGAGATAACACAGTCGTTTCTATTTGACCAAGAGTTATTTGTGTTATTTCTGGCTTTATCATTTATTTTCTTTATGAATTCTCCGATTGGAGCCATGATCGACCCAATCACAGAACTACTTTCCAGTTCAGAGCCCTCCCTAGCCAATCTGTCTGCTATTTCGTTTCCCTCTATGTCTCGATGACCGGGGACTCAGCAGATATTGATCTTGTGGGGAGGACTGATTCTGGGTAGAGCTTGCCGGCAACTCAGTACAGATTTCGATTTTGTTGTTTCGCTGCGGAGTGCTTTTATCGCAGCCTGGCTGGCCACAAAGATTGTAATCCTTGATGGATTGATGTTCCTTGATTGGATTGTCTTAGCTGCTTTCTCGATCGCAAAAATTTCTGCTTGAAAAACACTACAGTAATCTGGAAGTCTGTATGACAGGGATATTTGTAGTGCATTACAGTAGACTCCGGCTCCCGTGCCATTCTCCATTTTGGATCCATCAGTGAAGATCTGGAAATCGTGTTCATTAAAAGGGTGGTTCAAATCCCATTCTTCTCTTTTTGGAAAGGAGAATGACATGTTCTGCCGAAAGTCTATTTCCGGGGTGATGTAATCGGAGGTGGTGGCGAGATCATCAGGACTATACTTTGTAAGTATAGAGGCGTGTCCATACGTCCAGTGCCTCCAAAGTTTAGCTTCCTTAAGTCGAAACGCCGCTTTGGTTGCAGTGGTTTCCATGAACTCGTCCAGGGGGAGGAGGTTCAATATGACCTCCAGGCCTGCCTGAGGCGTTGATCGTTGCGCACCTGTTATTCCTAGACAGGCCAATCTCTGTACTCTAGAGAGAGAGTTAAGGTAGCTTGTCTTCTCAGTGGCTTTCCACCATACAATCGAGCCATAGGTTAGTATGGGCCTGACGATAGCCGTGTACATCCAATGGATGACATTGGGTCTCATCCCCCATTTGGTGCCGAAGGTTTTCTTGCAGGCGTAAAAGGCACTGGTTGCTTTCTTAATTCTTTCTTCTGTGTTGCTTTTCCAAGTGAGCTTTGAGTCAAGGATTACTCCGAGATATTTTGCTTTATTGGATAGCTGCAGGGTTTTGCCATTTATTTTTGGGAGGCAAACATTTTCAATTTTATTTCTTTTTGTGAATAGCACCAGTTCGGTTTTATCGGGGTTGACCCCTAGGCCGTTTGGTACTGCCCACGAGACAGTTTCTTTAAGTGCTGTTTGTATCATGTTGCTGATGGTTGGGAGATGTTTCCCTCCCACCAGCAGCACGACGTCGTCAGCGTTTGCTGTCACTTTAAAGCCTTTTTCGCTGAGTGTACTCAGCAGTTCGTTTACAACTAGGATCCAAAGCAAGGGAGATATGACTCCACCTTGAGGTGTTCCTCTTGAAGTTGTTTTCCTTATTTTACTGCTCTATATATATTGAAATATATTGAAATAAAAAACAGTTTAATTTTCTTTCCAATGGTGGTACTTAGACCTGTCTACGACTATAGAAGAAGGTTCGGAAGATATGTCCAAAATAGTTCTAAATTTTGTTAGAAAATTCATAAAAAACCTACTATATGTCTCTCTTTATTTGTTGTGGAATAATCTTTGACATTGAATGAAAGATCAGATTTTTGGAAAATTTAACCTATTTGTGAATATCTTGAAAAAAATGTCGTGAAGAGGTCAAAGTATCACCATTATTATTAAGGTTATTTTTAACCTTTCATTGAATGCCAAACTTTACGCCGTAGTAAATATAGAACGCCAGATATTCGGATTTTTAAGCTTTTTTTAACGAAATTTGAACTATTCTAGGAATATCTATTAAACCAATAGTCATGTAGAGGTCAAAGTTCTACCATTGTAAGTGTTATTTTTTAAAATTTCATTGGTTAACTCTCTAATTAGATTAAAAACAACGAGATCTCATGAAATAAATCGGAATTAGACTCGAAACTTTTCGTACGCGTACTGTCAACGAGAGAAAATAGTCGTATGCATTTTTACCGTTGACGACCATTGGGACTTATAGGTCCCATTATTTCCCATGCAAGTAAAAAAAATTGTTTTTCGCTTTACTTTTGTTAGTATTTTGGGGTCGCTGAACACGTCGAATTTGCAAATTTCCCGCCGGTTCTGGAACGGTCGTCAAAGGGTTAAAGAAACATAATTTAACAATATCTGTAAGATGATGAAATATCTGCAACTCAGAATATAAGGTTGGATATATATATATTTATATACTTAAATGCACTTAAAGCTTTCAAACTATTCAAACTTATTTTAATGATTTTGTTCTGTGGTAGTTAAGTGCATTTTCATTATTTTAGAACTGAACTTTAAAATATGTTTTACAGAACACATTAACGAAGTTAACAATGGTGTACGAAGATATCTTGTGGAGTATAGTTTTCTAGTACAGGCATTGTTGGGTCATTTAAGTTGGTTGCTGGAACCTAAGCTCAATTTATTTCGTCAACTTTGAAGGATTTGAGCACGACAATCAGCTCATCTCTCATAACAGCTTAGATTATACATCCCCAAGTGGATATGGAGTGGAGTTCTTTGGTGTTCAAGTGCTTTGAGAGAAAATACTCGTAAGTAAAAGTTTTGTTTATTTTTAAGCCGTAACTTCAGTTTTATTACAAATTTTTTGTGTGGTAAACCTAAAGCTTTCATTAGCTTGAAAAATGCTCGAGAAACTTTTGCGCTTAGCTTCAAAGTTTTAACTTTCAGAAGTTTATTCAACTTAAGTATTTTTTGCACATATCTCTCTACCTCTAGCTGAATTAATCTTTTATCATCTTGTTTACGATTCTCTGTGCAGTTGTTGTTGTTGTTGTTATTTTTCATTATGTCAGTAAAAGCTGAACTTGGATTTGCTTTGGTCTTGTAGCAAATTCGCAGACTTAAGACAACCACACCTTCAAAGATGGTTATCATAGCACGAATAGAATGACTGACAAACCGGATTTCATTATTAGTTGAGAATTCTTTTTCTTTTACCATCTCGTGGTTAGTAAATCGCTTCAACTCATCCCTTTTTTCCCCTGCCACCCGCACGCTACTGCTCGTTAGCACAATTTAAATTCAATCATCGCACTTTTATGGCTTAATCTGCGAAAGTGGTGCCTCAAAAGTGCTCTTTGCGCTGTCATGGCGCTCGACTCCTTGTTATCTTCAAGTGGCCCCATCTGACCTTGCAACAGAAGACACAAACATGCACTCAGTCGCACACACACACACACACACACACGTACTTGTGCGCACTGATGCAGCTGAAGTGCTTTAAGCTTCTGTGCTTATTACACAAACTTGCAAAGTACGTGTTTGTTGTTAAAGTTTTTCTTTTAGGAGCTTGCAAGAGTTGCCAGAGCATGCATTTTTGTGGTTACTAAAAAAAAAACAGATAAAACATAAAAATGTGCTGGCGCTTGGGTACATGCGGGTGCTCTTGAGCTATGATGATAAAGTGCATAAAGTTAAAAATCTGCTTAAATAATGCTGACATAACATTTTTATTTCTTTCTTGGCATATGTGTTAGTGTAAGTATGATGTCTGGCTACTAGGAATTTGGGGAAAAATTCAAGGCTTGACATTAAATCTCTTTTTTTAAGCTGCTGCATAAATAACTGGCCCCACGCGAAGCAATGTCAAGCCATTTTATGGCCATTGTGGCTGCTTCTTTATTCTTCGTGTCATCATCAACAAGTTCTGCAGCTGCATTTCAGTTGCAGTAGTTCAAAGTTTATAGCTGATGTTCGTTTCTTTTTCAGATTTTTTTTTTTTTTGCTTATTGAACTGCCATGACAACACATTGCATGCAAAACTTTTGATATCTTTGCATTATAGAGCAAATATAATAAAAACATCATAAAAGCTGATATCAAAATACAATTTGTATTAAAGCTTCTTTTAGGATATTAAAACATTTCAAAAAAAATTTTTTTTTATTAAACTCTGAGTTAATTTCAGACCTTATGACACCCTTTTTTAATTGTATCATAAAATGTTCACCTCGATTTCGCACAGCATTACTTACAAATTGATTTCGTCACATTATTTTTTTTTATAGGTGTCATAAAATCTTAACACTTTTATCAACAATCTGTGAAAAAGATACACAATCTGAGATAATGCAGGCAATAAAGGTAATACCTTCGCTAATAAACGATAAACGGTACAAAAATTAATGTTAACAAATTTCTAAGTAATTTAAATTTAATCTTTGCGGTTTTGCTGAAAAATTATAAGAATCTTTCAATTTATTTATTATTATTACGAGTAATTACAATAATTATAATTATTATAACAAAAGCTACAAAGACAGAGTACAAGCTGCCTGAACTTTAGACTCGATTTAGTAGTTAAACAACAAATTAAATATTATGCGGTGTATCAACAAGAAATGTAAGATTTGCTTTTTGAATAAACCGAGACATGCTTGGATGTCTCTTATATTTTAATTGGATTATAAATAAGAATTATTAAGCATTAAAATCCATACATTACTTTTGAGATATAACTACATGAAATAACATAAAAATCCAACCATTACTTTTGAGTTTTTGTACTCAATATTTGAGGTAATACACCGAGAAAATGGAAATCGAATTTTTGCATTCTGAACTTGTAGAACTGTTAAGAAATATCCACTGATCTCAGGTTTATTTATTTACTTACCTCTGCTTTCCTCAAAATATACAAAAATTCTTGAAAGTTCATCCAAAAAGTGATATTTTTTAATTTTTTTGCATGAATTTTATTGTTATATTTGATTATATTTTTTTAATATTTCCTTATATCCAAAGAATTAAAAATCGGCTAAGATATGTTCTTTTGAAATAAAATAAATTCAATAACGTATCTTTAAAAATGTTGGTGCTATGAAACGGTATTTAAGGATATAAATGCGTAAAAACGGAAACTTCGGGTAAATATTTTGGAAAATTAAAAACGGGCCACTTAATATTTGCAAAATGTTTTTTTGATTTAATTAGTATTATAACTATTTTAAGCTCTAGAAGTGCCAAGGTGCGCAACTTTTTTTAATTTTTTTTTTAATCTTTATGATGGTCCCAAAAGTGCCTGTAAAAACCAGGCTCTGACCGTTTTGTATGAAATATATTAAATTAGAGGTCGATGAAACTGTATGCGGTTTTTGAATATTCTTAACACACAATATTTTTGCACTAAAAAAAAACATTTTCAATATACTGTGAGCGTCAAAACACTGTGTACACTTTTTTTACACGAGTTATACCACATATAAGTCTTCAATACTGTGATTAGTCTCAAAACTTAATCTCTTAATATAAGTATAAAGTCTTGGAAATAATTTACCACAACAACAAAATATTTAATAAAAACAAAAATAGTCCATATTTATCGCGTCAAAACAAAGTGTACACCTGCATAGTAAGCTTAGCAATTTCAAATATTCAAAAAAAAAAAAAGAGGTAATGATATCTCTCTAAAATTGGTTAATTATGATATTAGTAAATGTTTCTGCATCATTCGCCTTTGGTTAAGTGGGGAAGTAAGTTGTAAGAAATCATTTTTAAAATGCGTAGTTAAACTTCTATTGAAACACGGGAATTAGTAATAAAATTCCATATAGCAGGAAAATCACTTCGCGAAATCGCTTCAATTTTTGATAGAGGTCATAATACCATCAAGAAAATCATTGACAAATACTAATGACTTGGAGCACTAGAAAACCGACCATGTGCTAGCAGACCAAAACAACTCTTTGAAACCGCATTACGATAAGTTGTCAAAATTCTGAAAAATATCCAATTGCAAGTGCAGCGAAAATAGCGGATGATTTTTTCGCATCATCAGGAATTAACGTTAGTGCCAGTACAATAAGACGTGTATTAAATGCAAATGGTCTATTTGGAAGAGTCCCTCGAAAAAAGTCGTTTATATCAAGAAAAAAATCAAAGGCTACGCATGGATTTTGCTAAAAAGTAATAAAATCATGAAATCTCATTTTGGAAAAAACTAGTTTTTAGTGACGAAAGCATAAGACTTGAAAATTTGTGAATTTGAATTTTAATTATTTTTACAACAAAAACAAATTTTGAGCCGTTTTTTTGAGGAAAAATCCAAAATTTCAGACCTTTTTTAAAAAAAATATTTAAAGTATATATACTCAACTAACGGTATTTTTTACAATAGGTTTCATAGTACTTTGATGAAGCTTTAAGACAAAAAAACATTTAACAAAGTGTATTAAAAAGCAGCGGAGATATTTGAATCGAAAGTCACAAAATTAAATTTCTGATTGTGTTTTTTTTTTCATTTTTGATCACGTTGTTGCATTATATATATCGTTGTAGGAAAATTTTTCATAGTTTTCAAGATATGTTCATGTTTTTGATGTCAAAATAACGGAAATTTTTTAATTTTACTAAATTTAAGAAATATTTTTTATTTTGTAAATATTTGCATATGTAACAACTAAAAATATGCGATTTTGTAAAAAATTTGTAATACAGCACCATCTGGTGTCCAAGGTGGTTCAAAGAAGATACAGTCAAAAACTTATCGTACCTGAGAACTACTATATACCAATTTTTATTCTAATCGCATGAGCGGTTTGGGAGTTTTAGGCAGTTTTGTAAACATTTGTACTACAGCGCCCTCTGGTGTTCAAGGTGGATAAAAATTGATAGCCCACAAACACGCACCGTATCAAAAAACTTCTATACATAAATTTTCATGCTAATCGGAAGAGTAGTTTAGGAGTCTATTGCATAGTTACATACGACATTTAGTTCCAAAGCAATTCGATATCATAAATTTTTTCCTGTGTGGTCAAATTCCCCCTTGTCTAATGTTCGCTCAAATATATAATAACTACTTCTTGGGCCCATAACGTCTGCATATCAAGTTCCACTATCAAAACATGTACAACTCAGGAATAATAATGATTTCTAAAAAGAGGGCGTATATATAGTTAGACCACGCCCAGTTTTAGTATAGTTACCGACAGTAACCATACGAACTTATTTACCAAATTTTAGTCGAACTTATTTACCAATTTACCAAAAAAGGGGCATGGAAAATTTTTACAATGCCTATATTTTTCGCGCAAATGCAAACTAAAGTGAGACTTGCCAAATTATTCCAATATTCCATTAATTTCCAATTACCCTTGCAAATATTTCCCCATATACACCATATGTACGCACCTGTATTTTTTCACACCTGTATTGTTGATAAGTTCACTAAAATGCCTATAATTCATGAACCAATACACATACAAAGACCATTTATGCATAATAACCTTAGTATTGACATCACCTTTCATGGGAAACACCAGAAACAAAATTGGTTCACGCATTACCGAGAACATCAATTTCATACACAATGCAACTTATTTTTATATATATAGATAAAAAAAAAACTATATTTATGTGTATATAAACAATAGCGTGTAGTGTGTATCGAAAAATTAACACCCAATCCCACCCCTAAATAATGAAAACCGACGGAAATATAATGCAGAAAATATTTTTTTTAAAAAAAATGTATTCCTGATTCCCCAAATAGCGGTTTTCTATGAAAACTGAATACACTTTACTTCAAAAATATAAACTGTTACTGATTTAACATTTTCTAAAAAAAAGTTACTTAAAAATGGAATTAAAAAAAAGAACATGATAGTTGCAAAAAATTTTAATTTTGACGAGCTATCATATGTATACATTTTTTATCCGATAGATATAATCGATGTGTCAATTTAAAGGAAATTTAATTGCCTTTTCAGTCATATCTAATTATTTCTATCCGACAAATAATTTAAGCTGTAAGTAAATTTGAAAGAAATCATCTCTCGAGAAATACAAAAGTATCGTTACCTTAAAACCCATACACATGAAAAAGAAATATAATGGTTTTTGTATTCTTAGAGTCGAAATTAACACGTTCATACATGTGCCGTTCTGGGTATTTTTCCAAAAATTATTATTTGTAAAGCAGTGTCATCTAAAAAAAAACAATTTTATTTGTTTTTTCTAAAGTTTTTTTCGCAAGTGTACTAAAGCTTACTACACGCAAAGAAAGTTTTCGTTTACCACAACTGAAAAATTCACCAACTATACTTCGTTTGCGAGCTGTATTTGCCGTAAACGAATATTCAGTTGTCACAACTTTAAAATATATTTTATATATATATACCGCAAGCTATTTCGGTCATTATTATTTACTATATTAATAATCTTTCTCATTATGTCCGTCCGTCTTCTTATGGATTGCACCTCCGTTGCTATCTCCGTCCGCGTATTAAGCAAACTACCAATTTCCTTATATTGTTACAATTTGTCCAAAAAGTAACTCTAAACTATAAGCTTTATGTTTATACAACGAAAGGAAAAATTAACAAAATTTTCAGTTGGGAAAAACGAAGTTTTCAATTGCTGCAATTTAAAAATCACTCGCGTTTATGACAAACGAAATTAATTTCCTGCAACTATTTGACGCGTTTCTCGCAACTGAACTGTTATTATGACAACTGTTGAAACGTTTGCAAATAACGATTTCAAGCACGACAAACGAAATTCGTTTGCGGCAAACTGGCGATAAACGTTTTTTTTTCTTTTCGTGTAGTTACTAGTTCTAATTAAGAACTACATTAAAAGAAAAATAAAATAATAATATATATGCTAGATAGTGAGTTTTGTTCCCGAACAGCTTCACAACAAAGCTTACATAATTTACCTCTCTTTAAGTTTAAACATTTATCCATATCATCATCCACACTTGCAAATAAATAAAACATTTTTAATGTCTTCCTCTTAGCAATAAATTAATATTTTACCAATTTCTAGTGCATGCAGTTAAAAATCCTGAAATGTACCGTTAGAAATTTAAAACCCAAAAACAAACGTTCTGCTTACTACGTAGTACTACGTAGTAAATTATTGCAAGCAATAACAAAACATTGGCAACATTCATCTATAGAAATTTTCGTTATTTACGCATAGAATAGAATTAGTTCGATTGCCGTAGCAATTTATATATAAATGAGTGTGCTGTGCATGTGTGTGTGTGTTGCCTTTAGGCAAACATACACGCTTCATTTCTGCTGTTCCTGTAACCGAAAACTTCAAGTAAATATTAGCCATTTTAGTGCTTGCGGATACTTGCTATTTATATCAACGATGAATATTGATATTGAGCAAGTTGAGCCCACAGAGAGTACTTCCGCAAAAGCACACACTCAATCACACAGATACAACACTCACACACTCACACATATATATATATATATATATATAAAAGTAATCACATTCATGGCAATGTAGCATCTACCAAAACCCTACTGAGTAGGCCTGCCCAACTGTCTGCCCAACTGCCTACCTGTCTCTAAAACCAACAGCAGCAGCTAGTCTCTAGCCCGATTGTCGATTGGTTTTACGCCCATTATTATTGCCAATGCATGTAATAATGGGTTAAGAAATATTTTATATTTACTGCGGTTATTTATTGTAATTGCTTTCAAAGTGCATTCGCAGGGGAGTTAAGCGAGCTAAACGGACGTTTTGCTGAAAATGCGTTAGGTTTGGAGAACAATTTATGGACTGCGCTGTATTAAAGTCACGCTAAATGCATTTAAACTGACTGAATGAATAATGGTGAGATATTTGTTTATTTTTTCTCAACGCAAATGGAAAGTATAACAAAATTAGAACATAAGATTTTTAAATAAAAATGTGAAATAGTTTACAAAGATTTTTACTTCTCTGTTAAGTCAGTTTGAATGGGAGGCGGATGGTGGTGATACTGATACAGAGCAGTTGGCAGGATTTCACTTGGGTGGAGGGGGGTGGTGGCGAAGGAAGGGGAGGATAGAGGGGTCAATACAAAAATATATAGCCACCTCCAGAACTTTCCCAATTTTTTTTTATGTGTCAAATTTGTTTTTGTATTTTGGGAGTACAATTTCAGAGGTCAAACTGATTACTTAAGTTCTTGATATAACCGATTTCTTTTACAACTTTATTTATTTATCTATTCATTTTTTTATTTATTTCAGTCTATGAACAAGGTTCTTACAGACTATGATAAAAATATAAGTCTTAACATAAAATGAATAAGCTAGAAATAAACTAAATGTATAAGATTTTCAAAACATCTACAACATAGTTAAAATTAGAATTATACTAGAACTAGGATAATTTTTATCCGCCGAAGAAAAACAAAATGGCGACCGATTTTGTAACCTCGAAAATCGATTTTTTTCAAATGGCCGCCATTTTGTTTTCTTTTCGGCGGATAAAAATGATCCTAGTTCAGGCGGTGGCCACTTAAACAAGGATTTATTTGTTCTTTTTTTATTTTTTCCTCAGATGTTCCAGACTGGTGATATCCTGCACAGCGTCAATTTTTTGGCATTTTTTTAAAAACATCAAATAACGTCAAAAACCGCTTCCAAAATTTTTTTGTATGCTTTAAATATTAATAAATATATGTGCGAAATTTGAAAACGATATCTTTTTTCCTTCTATGAAAAAAATTCCCGAAAAAAATTTTTTTTTCAAAAATTTGTAACATTTAGAAGATATATCATTAAATTCGTTTTGAGCTCTATACATAGGTGAATTTAAAGAATAATTTGAACTAGCTACATTGGCCAAGATAAAATATGTTTGTACGACGAAGCGTCCTAATAGGGCCATTAAAATTAATTAATTCCAACAGAAAAGAGCAATCAGTTTTACCAGTTACAATATCATAAATAAACAACATCGACAAAACTTTTCTTTTTATTTCAAGACTTTTTACGTCTAATAAGTCAAATCGAACATTATATGATGGAATTGGATGGTAGAAATGTAGATTTCTAAATACAAACCGTAGAAAAGATTTTTGAATGCGTTCTAGTCGAATAGTGTGACAAGAGTAGAATGGATTCCATATCATGACGCATATCTCGAACGAACCATATAGGTGTAGAGCGATTTCATAGTTTGCGGATCTGTAAAGCTTGAGCTGTTACGCCGAATAACTGCAAGTAGCGAGTATGCTTTTGGGATGATGTAGTTAAGATGACTCACAAAACTGAACTTTGAGTCAAATATAACAGCCAAGTCTTTAATCTAATTCACCCTTATAAGTGGGGAGTTTGATAAGAGATATGTGTTATATGTAGCACATTTATGTTTGTTCAAGAAAAGGTTATTTTTAAGACACCAATTGTTTATCGAGTTTACGTCACTTTGTAGTTTGAAAACATCAAAAGGATTCTGAATTTTTAGAAAAAGCTTGAAGTCATCTGCAACAAGTAGGCGCTGAGCATTTTTTACGACAGTCGTTATATCATTAATAAATAATATAAAAAGCAGTAGACCAAGGATGCTACCTTGTGGAACTTCTGATGAAGTTATAAAAGGCTGTGATTTTGCACCTTCAACTAGGACAAAACAAATTCTATTGTTAAGATACGAATGCAGCATTTCAGCATGCTAGAATGAAACCCTTGCTTGGCAAGTTTTATGAGCAGAATTGAATGGGAAACTTTATCAAAGGCTTTTGAGAACTCCGTATAAATTGTATCAACTTGGAAACCTTCACGTAAAGCTGAAACACAATACTCAGAAAAATTCGAGAGATTAGTTAAAGTTGAGCGACAAGGGAAAAAGCCATGTTGATAAGGAGTTGCTCTTAACAGCGAAAAATAGTTTATCTTTAACAATGGATTCTAAAAGTTTAGAAACAGTCGATAATTTTGCAATAGGTCTATAGTTAGCTACGTCATTTTTATTTCCAGACTTGAATATTGGAGTTATAAATGAAACCTTCTCCAATCTGAGATGAAAGTTCCTGTGCTTAGAGATTAATTGAAAATTATTTGCAGCGGTTTAACAAGAGCGAAACAATTTTTAAGGAGTTTAGTAGAAAGGCCATCAACGTCAGAATCAGCCATGGCAATCTATGTCTCTTTTTCTTCAAATATGGAATGCAACGGTTGCACATGTCTGACAGTTTCAATTAAAAAAAGCTATAAAATGCATCAACTGATAGGTCATAGAGCTCACCTTCCCAATCAATGACTTCAATAAAACTATTTAGTTGCTGAAAATTGCAATTTCTTGAGCCATAATTTTTTAGTTTATCATTTTTAAAGGATTTATTGCTAAGAAACATATAAAATTCTAATTCAATAGAAAGCGCAGTGTGATACATGTCAGAAGAAGAGATATGCAACGCATGTATGTATACACTAAGGGAAAAAAATATTAAATTTATCCAAAAACTTTTTTAATTTATCCAAAAAGCGAGTCATTTTTGCACCAATAACGCATTTTAATAAATCGACTACGTAAATATTTAAAATTTATTTGAATACTTTTTTAATTAAATTAAATATTTAAATATTTAAACAGAATTAATAAAAAATATACTAAAATTATGCACGAATTTTTTTAAAATATCTTTCAAATATTTACTATTTGAAAATAAACTATCGCATTTAAAGAAAATTTGAATAAAAATATTGAAATTAAAAAAAAACATATTTAAATTGAATATGTTATTAATGGTTTTATGGTATTATTTTCTTCATATTGCGTTCATCAAATGCCATTGCCTGTATAATTTATTATCGCTTCACTTTTTTCGTTCTCTAATTTATACTATGTTTGACAGTTGGTGCAATATTAGTGCACTAATATTGCACCAACTGTCAAACATAGTATAAATTACAGAACGAAAAAGTAATGTACAAAATTGTTTAGGCAGAAGCAAATTATGCAGGTAAATGACAATCGGTCCAAGATATTCTTGAAAATACCGAGTTGTCACTCCACCCTATATAATTTAAATTCTTTGCCAAACATGCGTAATATATTACTCCTGAAACAATAACTAAATGAGAACTATGAGAACTATAAGAACTGCAAATGCAAAAAATAATCTGCAGAAACAGAGTGCGATGCTGTTGCTGCTTGTCGGAGTATGTGTGTAATAGAGTGTCCCTTATTTTGCGATTTTTGGAAATGTCAAGGGGCTGAAAGGTTTTTTTATGCGTTTTTATATTCTAAGAACGAAACTAAAAAAATTTTTTTTTTACGACAACGTTTACCCGTGCCAATCGGGCCCGAAAGTTTCGAAAAAATGCCCATATTAGACCATATTTGCACAAATTAAAAAAAAATCTTTTCTCTGCTTTTTATAAATGTTTTACATATTTTGGAACACATACATAAGAAATATGATATCTACAAAGTCTTTTTATCGTGGGCGTGGTTACCGCCCCTGCTGCGTCGAAATTTCTCCCGCAGCCTTTTCCCACTTTTTCATGAAATTAGTGCAATTTAGGTATTAATATCAACAATAAATAAATACATTTTTATTATGCTAAAAGTATGATTACATTTCATTAAATTCACATTATGTACTTACAAAAATTAACAATAAATTAAAAAACTAGTATTTTAACCTGCGGCGGGCGCGCAACAAGCTAATACCTACAAGCAGTCTTATTGCGGCTTTTCAACCGAAATCATAGTTTTTTTTTTATAAATAAAAAAGATCAAAAACCAAAAATATATGCCCCCTGAAGGGTTAAAGTTTATTAAGAAATACAAATTAATTATAAGTTTTTTTTAAGAGCATGTATTGTTTTTTTTTTTTTTTTTTTTTTTGACAGTTCGAGTATATTTTTCGAGTATTTTGGGCCACAATAAGTAGGTTTTGAAGCTGCGCTTCTGATTTTGTAAGCTCGAGAAATTCTTGAGCAAGTTGTACCCCACGCTCCGCAACATCATTTACAATACAAAGATCTCTAAAATAATTTTTTACTCTCTGATATTCTTCATCTTTTTCCCATTCGTCAGAATCATATTTTAAAAAATTGCATGTCAAACTAAACCTACGAAATAGATTTGTTGTTCGACAAGATGCAAAACAATCTAAATATTTTTTGTCCATTCATTTAAAGAATTTGGGTTTGCGATTGGATGATTACATGGAAACTTCTGAGCTTGCAATGCTGTCACCATACTGCGTTTTCTCTCGATAGAAACTGCATCATCGAAAAAAGCGAGTGCTACAAGTTCTTCGCCAAGGTACCAAAGATGCCGACCAAATTTTTGACTTGCAGCAATGAATATATTTTTGTTAATTGTCTTGTATGCGACCAAATCTTTTAAAAAAGACAGATCCTGATTTGGAGGTTTTATGCTATTAGTAGCTTCAAACCAGACTTTGATGTATAGTAGAACTACAAAAATACAGACTTGACGGATTCCGATAATAATGAATAGCATAAAAGCTCCAAATAAGGCTCTGTCTTTTTTAATTAATTTGTATTTCTTATTATAATTTAACCCTCCAGGGGACATACATTTTTGGTTTTTGATATTTTTTTATTTATAAAAAAAAACTATGATTTCGGTCGAAAAGCCGCAATAAGACTGCTTGTAGGTATTAGCTTGTTGCGCGCCCGCCGCAGGTTAAAATACTAGTTTTTTAATTTATTGTTAATTTTTGTAAGTACATAATGTGAATTTAATGAAATGTAATCATACTTTTAGTATAATAAAAATGTATTTATTTATTGTTGATATTAATACCTAAATTGCACTAATTTCATGAAAAAGTGGGAAAAGGCTGCGGGAGAAATTTCGACGCAGCAGGGGCGGTAACCACGCCCACGATAAAAAGACTTTGTAGATATCATATTTCTTATGTATGTGTTCCAAAATATGTAAAACATTTATAAAAAGCAGAGAAAAGATTTTTTTTTTAATTTGTGCAAATATGGTCTAATATGGGCATTTTTTCGAAACTTTCGGGCCCGATTGGCACGGGTAAACGTTGTCGTAAAAAAAAATTTTTTTTAGTTTCGTTCTTAGAATATAAAAACGCATAAAAAAACCTTTCAGCCCCTTGACATTTCCAAAAATCGCAAAATAAGGGACACTCTAGTGTGTAAGTGTGCGATGCTGTTGCTGCTTGCTTGTATGGAATATGTGTGTACGTTTGTGGTATAAATAAAATTCAAATACGGGAAAAAACGAGTTGTAGGGAAAATATTTGATTTATCCACGTAAATATTTAAATAAAATTGATACTCAGGCGTGGATAATGTTAATATGCATTATTTCCCTTAGTGTATCAACTTTAAAATTAATATTCTTGTTAATAAATACTAGATCTAGAATTTTGTTAAGCTTGTGTTATCACCAATTAATTTGCGTTAAAGTTCAAATAAACTATCAATTACAAATATTTCAAGGTCACTTATAACATTTGTTACTTTCAACCCAACATCTTTGCTAACTAATGACCAGACTAGCCAACTTAAATTAAAATCTCCAAGTACGCAAAAATTTTAGTACGCTAGATAGCATATATTATCAATATGTGCTTCGTAAAGCGAAAAAGAGCTATTGGGAGGTATGTACATATGACGCGCAAATATATAATACTTCAGCCGAACCATAAACAGCAACACAAATTTGATCCAACGTTGAGTCAGAATTTTTTAAAGAGACTCTACTGGCACGAAGCTCTCGTTTAATTGCATCTGGTTTTTCCTTTAGATTCCTTTAGAATATAATGTCGAAATGTTTCTTGCGAAATCATCCAAATTAAGAATTTTTTTTTTAGTTTGGTTTTTAATTTGACAAACACATTTGCCAGATTTATTAAAGTGCATTCTAATAAGCCATATATGAACAAAATCCGTTATCATTTGGTGAAATGATAGCAGTTTGTATGCTGTGAACGCTTATAAGAAAAATCTATGATTATCGATTTAAAAAACACCTTAAAACTTCTGTCATGTTTCTAATTTTGAACTGACTTCAGTTATCTTAGACTTTTTTGGAAACTTAGTAGTTTTAACGATTCCTGTAAAAAGAATTAAGGATTTTTATCGGTTACTATTTAAAAAAAAAAAAAATATAGAAGAACTAACATTATTATTATTATTATTATTATTATTATTATTATTATTATTACTTGAATTTATTTTGTACAATAAGACGTGGTCTTTTATAGTACATCAGTGGACATAAGTATAACAATGTAAGGTGACTTAAGATAATGATTAACATTAAAGTATTGAAAATAATCAAATAAAAACTATATTAAATTAAATAAATAAAATTAAGTCAAAGATGAATTGAATAATTGAATTGATGATTAAATTGAATTAATGAATTAATAATTAAATAATAATTTAATGTAAAAAAGGTAGAGATAAGGAAAAGACATTTTAAGCAAGAAAAAACAAAAACGATATAAATGATAAGGTGAAAATTAAGAAAGATAAGAAAATATTGAGAGATTTAGTTTGATGGCTCGAAATATTTAAAAATTGCTGTTTTAAAGCTGCTACTTAAAGTTATTTGTTTAATATTCATCGGTAAAGAGTTCCAAATTCCAATGATGCTTATAAAAAAGTACCTGCTACTATTGAGATAATTATGCCTAGGAATAATTAAGTTCATACATCTCGCGGACTGAAAAAAGTTAAGTTTATTGTAAAGATATTCAGGGCATTTGGTATACATAAGTCTATGCAAAAAAATGAGATTACGAATTTTTAGATAGCTTGCTAAATCACATCCTAAGATATCTTTACTTTTAGCAGAAATATGATCATACCGATGAATACCATAGACATATCTTGCTGCACTATTAAACGCTACTAATAGTTTGTGCAATGACTGTGAGTCAAGTTGACAATAAACATTTTCAGCAAAAGATATAAGTGGCATTATAAGTTGCACAACAAGCCTACGACGAGTTTCAACTGGCGTATAGGCAAAGGAGAGTCGTAAGTTTCTAAGGGTACCATATATTTTCCCGACAGTACTATTTATATGGTCAGTACAAGTAAGCTTTGATTTCATTAAAAAATCCAGGTTCTTAACTTTTTTAATAAATTCTAATTGGTTACCTCCAATAAACAGTGGTTGAATGTCCACAAAACTAGTACAATTTCTAGAAATTGCCATAACTTTGGATTTTAATGGGTTTATAACAAGTGAGTTAGCCACAGCCCAATTATTTATGGATGATAAATCAGAGTTAAGTCTAAAACTTAGGTCTTCTAAAAGACCAACAGGGCGAGACAGGTATAGCTGTATGTCATCAGCATATGCATGAATATAAGCATATTTACATGCTTTAAAGATGTCATTTAAAAATATGGCAAACAAAAGGGGTCCTAGTATTGATCCCTGTGGAACACCAGTTTTAATGTTTTTGAGAGAAGAAAGATTATTGCCTACCCTAACTCTTTGCGTTCTACCCTCTAAATAATGTCTAATTAAACTAGTTGCGTTATGACTAAAATGAAAATATTCTGTTAGTTTGTGACAGAGCAGGAAATGATTTACAGAATCAAACGCTTTCGAAAAATCAATAAGACACAGCAATGTTATAAAGTTTTTGTCATATTCAATCCTGATCTCATCAGTTATTTTTAATAACGCTGTCGAACAGCTGTGTCCAGCTCGAAACCCTGACTGAAAAGGCGATAGCAGACTGTTTTCATTAAGAAATTGAGAAATTTGTTCAGCCATGATTTTTTCGAGCACCTTTCCTAAGGCGGGAAGTATGCTTATTGGTCTATAGTCCTTACAGTCTATTACACTGCTAAACAAGCATTAGCAGTTTTGGGTACAGGAGTCACTGTGGCAGCTTTCCACATGTTAGGGTATCGCGAACTAGTTAAGCTATAATTTATAATGTGTGTCAGAGGCTCAATTATAAAAGGAAGAACAATTTTAACAAATTTAATTGGCATACCATCGACACCAACTGAATTGGATTTAATCTGCATTACACACTTCGTAACAAGGTCAACGTCGACAGGAGTGAACTCAAACGAGGAAAAAATAAAATCATTTCGAATAGAAGGTGAGTTATCGTAGCTGGTACTTGTATTTGGGCTACTCAAGAAAAAATCATTTAGAAGATCAGGATCTAAATCGCATTCGTTTGACTCTTTCCCAAACACTCTGAGATTTTTTATATTCTTCCAAAGTTGTTTTGAGTCCAAATTTTGATTCAGTTTTGAATTAAAGAAATTAATCTTTTCTTGTTTAACTATTGCTGAAGCATTGTTACGACTTATTCTATAATTTTCCCAGTTTAGGCTAGAGCGATTGTTTTTCCATTTAGAATGTAGTCTATTTCTTAACCTAATAGCACCTAAAACACGATTAGTAAACCAAGGACAGCGGTTATTAGAGACAGTCACAGTACGTACAGGAACATTTCGATCGAAAACAACATTTAATTTATCCATGAAAATACTAAGTTTCTCATCCACTGAGTCATACAAAAAACAGTCATTAAAACTAATTAAAGACAAATCATCACAGAGATCGTTTATATTTAAAGATTTATAATCACGAAATGTAAAACAGGACTGAGTAGTGCAGTTAAAGCTAACATTCACAGAACAGAATATCAAATCATGGTCAGAGAGAAATGTCATTTGATCGAATTTTAACACTGTAGATATATCAGAAGTTAAACACACGTCAAGTAAGCTGGGCTCACAATCGTTCGCATATCTTGTTGGAATTCTATGGTTTGCCAACCTCAAACCACAAGTTGTGGAATGGTAATCAAAATTATCAGTTAAAGCATCATTTTTCAACAAATTAATGTTAAAATCACCACATACAAGAAAGAAATCATAATTGGTAATCCTATTAAGCAGGTCATTGAAAAACGGTTCGACAGTATTACAACGATTAGGGTTATAAACACAAGATATTAATATTTTAGAACAGTTATCACTGATTTCAACATTTAAAAACTCACAGACATCATCACTTTTGTTGACAAACTGAACATTAAAACAAGACCGACAATAAATTGCAACGCCACCACCTCTTTTATCACACCTGTCACTACGAAAAAGTTTATATCCTCGAAAGCTATAATAATAATCAGGTACATCAGATTTAAACCATGTCTCAGACACGCATATCACATCTACATCCGAGTTCTCAAAAATGTATCTCGCGTAGTCCAATTACAACAAACATTATTACAAAATTTTTGAAAAATTGACTTCTCCATTGCGATAAACCGACTTTATATATTTTTTTCAAATATCTTTTGGCACGTTAAATTCAACGTTTGATTCTATCGAATAAAAGTGCATATTGTTTTTAAATTCTCATAACCTAAGCATATGCAAAAAATTGTTAAAAGTCGGAATACCAGAATTCCTTTTTTTTAACTTTTAAAATTAAAAAAAAAAAAATACGATGGAATTGAGAGGTCGGACTAGTCGCGATATAATGACAAGATGTCTTTCTCTCGGAATTACTAAGAATTTTGGCTGAAACTTTTTGCCGGTTTCATCGTGTAATAAAATAAAAAATAAAAAATGAATAACTGGCCATTTCAGCCCTTGAAAGGACTTTGACCTAGCTTCTTAGGATCAATTGTGTTGTGCGTGTTATTAAGTTTGTACACAATTGACCGAGAAATGGACCTACATGCTTAACGCCGACTCCGAACGGCGATGAACGAAATGTTTTTATTCTCAAGAAGCTTTACATGGCATTTTGATTACTGTCTGAGGTTTGCCATTGTCTGCAGAGAGGTGGCGGCCGTACAGAAAAATTATTTTAATTCAAATAATTTTCTGTCGCTGCTGGGGTTCGAACCTGGGTCTCCAGGTTCTTTGACACTAGCTCAGACCATTGACGAGCTCAAGGAATACATTCGTGCGGAAAAAATCGCTTTACTGCCCGAGTTCCTCGAAAAAGGAAATCGGTGGTTTTTTCTTTTCTTTCAAGTTGTTCAGTAATTTTCCGTATTTGTCACACTTCTTTATGAACGAATCACGAATTGTGGGTTAGTGATTTTTTGAGCTATGTTGATGTAAGAACTCCACTTTTCTAAGGGAAAATTAATTTTTTCTTTATAGATATTTTTTTTTTTCGATTTTTTGTTGATATCATTGGAAAGAGCACATTCTTGAAAACATAAGCAAAGGTGGGATATGATTTCCCCAATGCGTCGAATCGCAAAGCTCAGAACGTTTGGACATAGGCGGGTTAAATAACATTAAAACTTCAACCTCCAATTGATCCAGGATTTGCAAGGATGGGTATGATTTCAATTTGCTTGATTGCAACAGAAAGCTATTTTGAAATATAACAAGTCGAGTAAGCTAGTAAATGAACTAAAAAAGTTTATTGCTGGTATGATTTCCCGCTTCAGAGACATGAGCAATACGAATCGATAGCCGAATGCAGGTAAAGCCACTGATAAATACAATATTATGTATTATTATATCATAATAATTTCAGAAATCAAGCCATGGAACATAATTTGATTGAATAGAAATCAAATTTATATTTCCTGTACCTCTTCCTGTTTCTACCTAAATGTGTGAATCTATTTTTAGGCAATTAGGACAAGCATGTTTTGAAAACTGAGCAAGATGCTAAAGGAAAACACAATTTTATTCAATTCTCTTTTATAACTGCAAATAAATTCATCTCAATCGTGACTTTAATTCAGCAAAAATATGTTCTTCAAATTTCTTCAAGATATGCAGGTAGAATAATCAGCCAAATAAACTCACAGAAAAAAAAAAAAATATTAAGAAAATAATGTAGAAAACATAATAAATGGGCTTGAAAAAAAAAAGAAAAAAAAATATTTATAGGCATTAATATTCATACATCATCGCCTCAAATTGCTCTGATTCTGTACAGATAGGCAAAAACGTACGAACGAGATGAAAGAAACGTGCTGCTGGCGGTGAGTAGAGAAGGCTCGCTTTTATTGGAGTTTTTTGCTTATTGAGCTGAATGAGCTTGTTTTTGTTTTTTTTTTTTTCGACAAGAATTTCTACGTGAGATTCATAGCGTTTGGTTAACTTTTTGGGGCTGATTTTACTGGTTGCCTTTATTTTTTTGCCTCAATCAGCGGCGCATTGAGATCGTACTGATCACATAATCAGACATGAAAAAGAATAATTTTGCAGTTAAACTCAGTTTATCTGCTTTTGTCTTGGCGGATTTTCGGGCAGAGTTCCTTTGACACATCTTAAACTTGGTGATAATTTATGGTATAAATTATAGCTAACGGTAATTGAAAAATATCTCAGTTGGGCCTCTCCGAGCCTTTTAAATTCATTTGAATTCCCCGAAAGCCGCGTTTTTATTTTTGCCCTCGCTGCAGGCACTCTACTCGGATAGGGTCATAATTTTTGTCCACATTGTCTGAAGATGCGCCACCATCTCACCACTCACTCTTTTGGCTCACTTGTTGATGCGAAATTTTTCATCTTTTTGACACTCTCGCGCTGTGTGTGACCAAAACTGGACACATGCTGGCTGAGCGCGTGCGTCTTGCGTACATGACGTTAACGATCGCACTGTTGATAACAACGCTCTTGAACTTAGTGATGATGATCATCACATGTAGTTGATCATAATGATAATGAAGATGACGAGATTTTGTTGTAGGTACACTACATGATCGCTTGATCATGATGATGATGATGATGGAGTGTAGAGTATTTTTTATTTTTCTTTTTATATACGATATACTCTGTATATTTTGACGTCTTCATTTCATCTTCATAATCATTTTGTTTCGCATTTGTTTCGCTCGCAAATTAATATAAAAGCCAAACAATAAGAGTTTTTGGAATTAAACGATCGTGGTAACAACATCGGGACACACCTACTACAGAGTTCTTCTGAGTTTGGGAACGCGAGTGCTTTACACAATAAAATTTAAGCGCGTACATTACAGCTTTTTAAATATTCTACATATATTAAATATAAAAATAAAACAAAAAGACAAAAACAAAATATGGAATATTTAAACGTGTGTGTTTTGCTAATGTTGGCTTGTTGTGGCCTTGGTTCTTGGCATGCGGAGGCAGCCATTAGTGTTCAGCCACCATACGCAACAGGCAACTATCGTCCTGTTTCGCATTTGAGCAATTCGATTGAGCAGAATAACAAAAATACCGCAGTTGTTAGTGATAAAAATGTGATAGATCGCTTTTCTTATCGTTACCCTGATGGCAGCTACGAGTTTCGCTATGAGTTGGCCGATGGTACTGCACGCTATGAGCGCGGCTACTTCTTGACCATCGACAAGGTCAAATCCTTGGTTGTGGTCGGCTACTATTCTTATCGCATGCCCGATGGACGTTACATCACGGTATTCTACAATGCCGACAAGAATGGTTATCGTCAGAATCAATGTAAGTGTGGCTAGTTTAGGGTGTGTGTGCTTGGAATGTGAAATTGACGTGTTTTTTTTTTCTTCTTAATATTTCTAGCTATTACACCACAAATCTATCCAAATCTTCCGCGTTCCATTGATGTGCCACAATCCCGGGAGCAGCAGGAGTATGAGCCAAATACTACGCAAAGACCCTTTGCGCAACAGCCAACAACAACAACGCGTCGTAGCCGTTTCTAAAAATGTGCCAACAGCAGTTTTTTTTTACATTTTAATCTACCTGTTATCAGTATTGTGCCAGAAAAACTCTATCTTTATCATTCGTAAAAATTAAAAAAGTTTATTATGTAACGTATTTTATAGTAATAAAAGAAGAATTCTACCTATATTATTAGTTGTTGTCTGATTTGTGAAAACTGAAACATAAAAAAAAGAACAAAATGATTATTTCTAAATATAACACAGTGCGACACGAAAAAAATAACTTCAAATATCACAATGGTTTCTAGTAGTGCATGGTCTGTATATTATGCCCTCATACTCAGTTTTATCGGATTAGGTCAAATAAGAGAGACATTCAAGGTCAAATTTCACCTTCACAGTCACAAATTTTTTCTTATAACTCTTAAACTAAATTCAAATCCTATGTAGTAACTGCATCTAAATATTTCCAATGGATGGTTTTTTACATTTTGAGACCATTTTTTGCTCAAAAAGTAACGTAAGGGAGTTAATATTTTCTTCGAAAACAGGGCTTTTTAAAAAAAAAAACAAAATTTTCAATAGTTCAGTTACTTTGTGTTTTTCTTCAAAAACAACGCCATCTTGTCTTCATACGCTAGGTAAAAACTGTAGACAGACTGAAGTTTGATGAAAATTAGTATGAAAAAGTCGTAAAATATTAGTTATAGTTCTAGGTAGTATGACTCTGTCATGCGTTGACATCATACGTTACGACTTTTTCATACTACTTATCATCAAACTGCGTAGAGTTTTTACCTCAAAAAAGTCCTTATCCTTTGATTATTTTGCTTACATGCTTTTTTTTTGCATTTTGTAAAACAAGCATGAAGTCGTATGATTTGCCTTCACACACTCAGACTTTAACTTCAACATGAGAAAATATCAAACTATTTTGATTTTCATACGACTTGACCTCAGCGTCTGAGACTTCTTTAAGAGCTTGCATTGTCATGATGCATAATAATTCGCCTCTTCTAGGACTTTTTCCGTAATTCTCCGGTAGCTTGTGGCAATTGATATTATATAAGTTATAAGACACATTAAGTGTCTTAAAAAATTTAACATAGAAGCACTTATTAGTATTTAGAAAAAGTTTATTTCTACAACACCAATCACTAAGGTTATTAATGTCCGATTGTAAATTTAATTCATCTTGATGGTCGCGGATGACAGCATAAAGTTTTAAGCCATCAGCGTATAAAAGATATTTTGAAAAAGAGAAACATCTGCTAATCTCATTTATAAATAACAAAAATAGCAGTGGACCTAGAATGGTGCCTTGAGGCACACCAGATGTTGCTGTAAAAGCAATCGATTTAATGTCATCTATCACTACATGCGAAAGTCTATTGGATAAATAAGACTTTATCCAGGTTAAAAAATTTGAGTGAAAACCCATATGAGCTAATTTTGAAAGCAGGATGATGTGAGACACTTTGTCAAACGCTTTTGAAAAGTCTGTGTAAATTGTATCAACTTGATTTCCACTTTGGAAAGCAGAGACACAATCTTCTGTAAATATCATGACATTTGTCACTGTTGAGCGACCTGTAACAAATCCATGCTGTTGCGGACAAATAAGATTTTTTACGGCAAAGTACATTTTCTCTTTTACAATTCCCTCGAATAGTTTAGAAATTGACGATAATTTAGAAATTGGCCTATAATTCGAAATTTTGCTTTTGTTACCACTTTTGAAAATAGGTTCAATTGCTGCAACTTTCCAGTCATCTAGAAAAACCCCAGTGGCCAGTGACCTATTAAAGATCAACTTGATCGGATACAATAGGGACGCAGCGCAATTCTTGATAAAAAGAGGAGAAATACCATCAATATCAGTTTGAGCCGACTGTTTAAGTTTTATTATACCATTCCAAACGTCATCAATTGACAGAACAAGGGAACCGAAGCCAAGAATTGACGACGTATTAGAGTCAAGGCGTAAGTCATCATGCGGATCTGAGTCACTTACAAAATTAGATTTAAAGGAGTCAGCAAACAGGTTAGCAGCTTCCAAGGGAGAATTCGCAGATTGATCATTAAAAAAGACAGATGTAGGTATGCTAGAAGAACATTTTTTAGCTTTTATAAAACGCCAGAAAGCATTGGGATTGGATTTAATATTTGATTCGTAATTGCGAATGTATTTTTTGTATAGATATTTTTCAAGAAAATTAAACTCTCTCATAAAATGTAAATATTTCAACTTATATGCAGAATTGTTTGTGGCCTTATATTTTTTGAAAAATTTATTCCTCAAATTCTTAAGCTTTTTTAAGCCCTTTGTGTACCAAGGAATTTTATAAACAATTTTTTGGAGCTGTGGGATATTATTTACACATATTACAGATAATTGAGATTTGAAAATTTTAAAACACTCAGAAAGACTTAAACCAGTGAACAAAGAATCCCAGTCAATGCAAGATATAAGATAATTTAAAAGATCAAAATCACAAACCTTATAATTAAAGGCAATATGCGAAGTATTAATGTCTAATGAAACTATTGGATTAAAATTGTAAAATTGAAAGTTAACAATAAGCGGTATGTGGTGCATATTCGCTGCAGAAAACGGAAAAGCACATTCATTAATACTATAGTTCAAGTTATTAGATATTAAAATTAAATCAAGAATTCTTTCTAGCTTATTATAAAAAGAGTTAATTTGTTGCAAATCTAGATTGAGAAAGTTATCGATAACATAAATTTCAGTTTCACTATTTACATTAGATGGTATTAATACATTTTTATCAAAAACACTATTCCAGGCAATTTTGCATAAATTAAAGTCACCAAGAACGCAGAGGTGGTCAATACCAAGCTTTTTATGAACTAGATTAGCTACATTGTCTACATGTGCCTTATATAAATCGAATGAGCTATTTGGTGGAAGATAGGAAGCACAGATAAAAATCTTGTCACTTTGATTCTGAACATGGACACAGAGCTGGTCCAAAAGTGTGTCAGAGTTATCAAGAACTATCTGAGAGGCCTTTATTTTCCGCTGTACTGCAATCAAAACACCTCCTCCTCTTGAATGACCAGTTTTAAGAACATCCCTATCTTTTCTAAAGACATAGAAGATATTAGAGTCGAAGAATTCCTCATCGAAAAAGTCAGCATTCAGCCAAGTTTCCACAAGGATGATGATATCATAATCATATTGGGAACTCAATGTGCGAATTGATTGAGCTTTAGTTCGCAGTCCGGACACGTTTTGGTAGAACAATTTTAAAGATTGATTTAGATTTAAAGTTTTAGTATTAGCATTAATAGCATTATTTTCTAAGAGATTTTTTTCTGCTCCAATGTTCGCGGAAAAAACTGAAAAGGCGTCACATTTACACCCGCCGGCCATAAAGTTGGATTTTGTAGTGTGCCGTATGATGAAGAAGGGATTCCCAACTTGAAGTTAACTTTTCTGATAGAGTTCAAAGGTGTTCCCTTTTTGATGAGCCTACGACATTGAATTTGATTTTTATCTATAGGAGCAGCATTCGCAACATAATCAATTATATTGGCTTCGGTCACAGTTGGAGCAAAAGAAGGTAAATGCAACCATTTTAGAGGCACAACGACTTGGAGACCAGAATTAATATTCGAGCCCACCACTGTTCGTTTATTTTCCACTATGTTACGAGAAGTTCTCTTATTTTCGACTAAAGTCCAACCTGAATTTTGGGCTTGATTTGAATATTCCGGCGCAGCAACAACAACAACATCATCTACATTTAAAGCAGTGATCGGCGCCCATGAAGCAGATGCTTTGGGAGAGTCACACATATTCTTATGCTCTTTCGCTCATTTAACAAACAACCAATGGCGAAACAGCATCGTTTCTCTTGATACTCAATTATTTTGACCGTACACATAGAGATTTATTCGTGCAAATATGTCAGGCCATGCAACAAGCAAACAATATTTTATGCTGCCAAACGCTTTTGATGGCATGCAGTGTTTATTGTGCTACTTGTCATTGAAAATAAAAACAGAACAAGCTATGAAAAGGCATTACCAATCTTTTCATAATGAATATGAGGAAATTGATGACTTTGACAGGGAAAAACTTTTTCTAGAGAAAAAAAAATATTTTTTTGATAGACTTAAGTTGTGGATGGATGATTCTTTAGAAGAAGAAAAAAAATATACTGAAGAACATCAGAATCAGCTTAAATTATCATTATCAACACTAATAAGTGTAGAACTATCAAAGCAGGGAAGACCATTTTCAGACGGGATATTCATTAAAAATCTTTTTATTCAAATTTTGCGAAGAATTAATTTTGAATCCAGTACAGTTATGGAGTCGATCCCCTGTTCACCTAGAACCATAGCTCGCCGTACTGAAGAAATAGGCTTATTTATTGAATCTGCAATTAAGAAAAAACTAAACAAATGCCAATTTTTTTCAATATGTTTAGAAGAAAGCACGGATATAAATGATGTTTGCCAATTAGTCGTTTGTATTCGATGTGTCTACTCGACCTGTGAAGTTTCTGAGTCTATGTTTACTATAGAGCCCTTACAAGCAAATGTAACAGGAAAAGCAATTTTCGATGTTCTAAATGAAAAGTTATTCTCAATTGTGGACATGAATAAGTAAACTGGGGTATGCACAGATGGAGCACTCGTTATGACTGGGAAAAAAAATGGATTTGTAGGACAGCTCGAAAGTAATGGAATTCGTGTTTTCAATTTCCATTGTGTTATTCACCAACTTGCTCTTGCGTCGAAATGCTTAAATTATCATTCAGCTATGAAAACTGCAGAGTACATAATAAATAAAATAAGAGGGGCCATAACTCACTAACCCACAGAAAACTGGTTAATTTTTTAAAAATCAATAACGCTGATTATTCCAATCTTAAAATGTATACTGAAGTTCGATGGCTAAGCCGTGGTGATTCTCTTAAGAGATTATTTGACCTTCGTGTAGAAATTCTTCAGTTTTTAAATAATGAGAATTCAAAAGAATTTGCGTTTTTAGTGCAGGCCTTACAGGATAATGAATTTCTTTTAGATTTAGCCTTTCTAACAGATATAACCAAATATATCAATGACATTAACCTTGAACTTCAAGGAAAAAACCGAAATATTTATGATTCTTTTAATAAAATAATGAATTTTAAGACAACATTATTTCTACTCTCATGCGAACTTCAATCCAACGATTTTTCAAATTTTGCAAATACTGCACTCTTATATACAAATGATAAAGCTGCTAAAAAAGCTGAATATGCTAATATAATATTAACTTTATTAAATAATTTTGAAGACAGGTTTAAGGATTTTGAGAAAATTAAATCATTGATTGATGTCGTTGAAAATCCTTTTAAATGTAATGTGAGCTTGCATGAGTTTCACATTCAATCCGAATTAATAATACTTCGAAGCGAAGTAAACACTCAAGATAAAATTAACATTTCCGAGTTCTGGAAAAACTTAGACCAGTCATTTTATCCTGAATTAACAAAAATATATCAGAAATTGCTTTCGTTTTTCCCTTCTTCTTATTTATGTGAACAAATTTTTTCTGATTTAAATTTCATATGTTCTTCAAAGCGTAATAGAATAAACAAAAATCATTTTAAAAGTATTATGCTTATAAGAAAATGCTCCGAAATTTTCGATCTCGACGAATATATAGCAAACAGTGATCTTGAATAACAAAATCAGCTGAACTTTTGGTTTTTATAATAGTAAAAAAAACATCGCTCTCGTTCTTATTAAACAAGGAACAGCATATTTTTTTTTTTCTATTATTTTCTTCAGACGTAAACTAAAATTTCAAAAGACTACTTTTTTGATCGAATCTTAACGAGCAACAAATTGAGAGAAACGTTAATAACAATGCATGAAGTATCATACGAGCTTAAGTAAAGTCATACCTACAAAATACATTAATTTTTTTTTATATTATTGCCAAATTATTAAATATTTATGTATTTAAATATTTATAATTTTTAATATTTATTATGAAATACTTTTCCATTTTCTGCTAGTTCTTTTCCGCAATCAGTTTTAAGTATACAAATTCTTTCAGTGCAACTTTTCTTCTCTCACTAATACAGTCTCACTTTTAATTTTGCCGACCACTGATTTAAAGCATCCACAATAGCTGGAGAGGCACAATGACTGCGTGCAGAGGCGCCAGCAGCTTGTGAAGCAGAATCAGAGACAATGAAATTTTCTTCAACATTCACAGCATCAGCAACAACAACAGCAGGACAGGCCGACAGAGCGGGCGCAGAAGACTCACTCAAGAGAGTTGCAGTAGCATTCGAAGAAAGCGTCGAAAGAGAGTTTGCGGAAACAGAATTTGCGGGAGCGAGTGCGCGTGCCCGAGCACATGATACAATTATAAGGTAGGCCCAGGAAAAACACACTCTCTATGACTACAAATCAACAACAAAACAATAACAAAGGCGTAGGTATAATGTCAAAATACAATACAAAGCGATGCAAATAAATTGGTTACTGAACAATCGAACTAAGAAGTCGAATGAAAATAATATAAAAAATTCACTTTTATTTGCTTCGTTGAAAGCTAACATACAATTCATTTTGTATTATATCTTAAAACATAACTCATTTTTTTAAATTTTTAGGGTTTTTGCTTACTTAATCGTTTTAACATTTCCTTGATTAAAACTATAATGAAATTCTGGCATTTTGATAGTATGTCTATCATAACAATATCATCACTTAATTTGTGAATTTCCTGATGGAACTGATAATGGAATGTAAGGTCATTAATTCTTTTATAATTGCTTTTATCCGCTAAAATTTTATTTAAGCTGAATCTAGCTAAGTTATCAAAATTTAAATTTTTGACAATGTCTTCTTTTATAATTTTGAAACAAGTTTTTGAATAAGTGTTGTGATTTCTACGTAAGCTTGAAAAAAGTCAACTTTTTCTCATTGAAAATATAAATAGAGTTGATGTTTTGAAGAAACGGTCTCAAAAAAATAAGTATTTCGATATAAATAAATTATCGGTAAGGGCTTGTGAGCTGTGTTCAGTCGCATTGTTAACAGAGTGTTCCAAACACTTAAAACAATTGTTATTTTCTTAAATTGAAAATTTGAAAAGATTGTTTTTACAAAAATCGCCCAAAAAATCGCCAGGCGATTTCCTAAAAATTTAAGCGCAAAAACAAGAAAAAAAGCGCCCAATTGGCGATAAATCGCCCAATCTGGCAACAGTGGTTAGAAACCGGTTTTGATTTTTTATTTGTTTTATTAGCGTTCGACACATTCTCAATTTTTTTCTTTGAGTTATTACAAAGTTCAGAAAGTTTGACTTTGAGCTCTTTAACATCAAAAGAAAGAGAAGAAATTAGAGCAAGAATATTATTATCTGCCTGAAGGCAATTAGAACACCTAAACACAATGTTTTTAGATTTTAAAAGATAGTCAAAAATGATTATATTATTTATTTCACTGCAATCTTTATGAAAGCTATTAGCGCAAAAATGACATGTTATCATTAGGTCAGATTCACTGCCTAGATTACAAGAGAAGCAAACTGTCATCGAATTAGACATAATAAATGCGACAACAGGAGAAAATCACGGTCCCAATGCGAGCACGGTCTAATTAGGACTGAGAACATTATTAACCCTTTCAGCCCCAAATTAGGCCTGGTGGTGCTAAACATTCCAAACTTCGTTGAGGATCAGTTTTTGACCTAAATATGCTGAGTACAAAGTTTGAAAGCCGTTTTGTTAACCTAATAGATACTGATAACACGATTTGCGAATTAGGTGCGCAAAAGATCCATTGTGTCATGGACTGTTTGACATGGCGCACCATCCTGCATGAACAAAGGTCGTCCAAATTGTCTCTGAATTCAGTAAAAAAAAGTCGGTTAACATGGCTCTGTAACACCCACCATTGACCGAAACGTTGTTCCCAGCCTCATTTTCAAAGGAAAATGGTCCAATGATGCCACCACTCCACAATCCGCACCGAACTGTTACTCTCTGTGGATGCATCGGCTTCTCGACAATAACACGCGGGTTTTTCTAACCCCAGATGCGGCAATTTTTTTTTTTTTTAACGTAGCCGCCGAGGTGAAAATGCCATTACGACCAAAATTTCTTTTCAAATAACGCACTGTTTGGGCTGCACAGCACTCACTTTAGAAATAAGTTTCCAATATTTCACAACGTTATTCAAGCGTAAAGCGACTCACTTCTTTCCGCTGAGATATGCTACTGACTTTATGTCAAGATTTCGAGCCGGAAACAGCTGTCAGTGTCAAATTAACCTATGATTTAAAAAGAAACCACTAGATGGCCCACCCTTTATATTTACTTTTGATTCAAGCTTATTTTTGTTTAATGTAAACAAAATTGCAAATTAATTGTTCCAGAGATACCCTGAAACATCGTTTCTTTAAAAACACCGCAAGAATCCTTTGCACTCAACTCTATATTCCTGAAACTGAAAGAAAACAGCTGGATTAGTTTCCATAATAATAGTAACTAAAGGGTGATTTTTTTGAGGTTATGATTTTCATGCATTAGTATTTGACAGATCACGTGGGATTTCAGACATGGTGTCAAAGAGAAAGATGCTCAGTATGCTTTGACATTTCATCATGAATAGACTTACTAACGAGCAACGCTTGCAAATCATTGAATTTTATTACCAAAATCAGTGTTCGGTTCGAAATGTGTTTTATCGACAAATTTTGTTCAGCGATGAGGCTCATTTCTGGTTGAATGGCTACGTAAATAAGCAAAATTGCCGCATTTGGAGTGAAGAGCCGAAATGCTCGAAAAAGTTGCCCAAAATTGGACTTTCCGAATGGACCACCTAAGACGCAGCCGCGGCCAACATTTAAATGAAATTATCTTCAAAAAGTAAATGTCATGGACCAATCTAACGTTTCAAATAAAGAACCGATGAGATTTTGCAAATTTTATGCGTTTTTTTAAAAAAAAAAGTTATCAGGCACTTAAAAAATCACTCTTTATTATGCATAAAATCGCTTGCTGCTTCGCTTGGTTGCTTATAGTAGCTAAGTGACGACTTAGGAATACACACAAAACTCTTTTACATCTAAATTGAAAGGTTTTTGTTTATTTCATCGGTAAAATATTCAAAAGATTTAAATATAACAATATATATAAATACTTTGTCGCGTGTCGCCTCAAAAATGCACTAGAAGTCGCTTTGTCGTGCGACATTTGTTTTTTGTTTTTTAAAACATAACTCAGGCAGCTATGCTTCGACTATTATGGGTGCTGTTTTAGTAGACATATTACTACTTTGTTGTATAATTTGTGTAAATGTTACCTCTAAGGAATTGCGGGTTCTATTGTACCACAAGTTACGATATTTGCGGTTTTGAAAATAGACGCAATTAACAATCTACTAAATATTCATTTGTGCATCAAACAACAATTAATTTCGTACTTAATTGTTTCGGTTTTGCTTCATGCTGCTTAAATTAATGTGACCTACTTCTGAGATCTCTGGCTTCTGTTTGAATATGTTAAAGTTTGTGTTGAAGGATTAATGGAAAGTTAAACCCAAAAATAATATGAATAATGCATTTATTACTTTTTGATAAATACTTAAGTGTTTTGCCTTAAAAGCTTGGTTTCTAATATAATGAGCTTGGTAGCAAGAAAATTAATTTCAACTTTGACACAATAAGTTTTAAAGCAATGAATGGAATGAATTTTTTCTATTTTATTTTAAGTTAAAAAATTTCACTCTCACTTTTTTTTAAAATATCTCCGTTGCTGTCAATATAAGTTAAAATTAAAATATATATTAAAAAAAAATATAAAGACATATGCATTGGAAGCTATCGATTACTCCAAAACTTGGTTGCGAGTCATTGCGTGCAGATCAGTTAATAAATTGTGTGGTGTTGGTCAATATTATAGCTGTCGTTGGAGTTTCATGTCAGTTAATCTTATGATATACGATTTTTTTAATCAAGCGGCTCATATACGTTCTGTTAACAAAATACTTAAGATGAAGTTATGACTTTGGCATAATTGTTTTTCAGGCTTATATAATGAAAAGGACATACATTTACACTGACCATTTTTCGAATTTGTAACATAATTTTAAAATGCAAAAACTACTGAGTGAACTTGAACTAAATTTGGACACGTTGAACTCATACTCGTTTAAGTGTGAGTTGAGTTATCACCAAACATGAAAACCAATCAGTGGAGAAAGCGCGCTGAGTTTTTGTTCCAAAATAAGAAGATGTGGCAAAAAGTTTTGTTTTTCAATTAACACATTTTTACAGAATAACTCGGTTTGTATAATTTATTAAGGATAAAATTAAAACACTTTTTAGCATGTAAGATTTTCTTTAAGGGTTTTTAAAGAGTAAAAGAAATCTGGACGTATTCGGGAAACTGTACAGTAAAATGAAACAATGACTTACTTCAATTTTTCATTCTATCATACCACTAGTTTTTTGTTTACCTGAAACCGAAGAACTTATAAGTATTTTCTTCTAGAGCAGAACGTTTTTGTATCAGGCCTTGTTTTTGAGACACCGAGTTTTAAATGTTGCGTATATAAACTTTTACTATCACTTTTATCTTAGCCGTTGGGATAACCTTATCCTAATTTTATAAAAAACATTTTTCTAATGTTTTCAAAATAGTTCCAATCTCATTTCTAGTTTCAGAAGTATTTCTATTCTAACTTGAGACTTTCATGTATAGAAATAAATTTCCACTTTGACACAAGTTTTAGAATAATGATTGGAATGGATTCTAAAAAGATTCTGGCGCTGAAAAAAGACTCATATGAGTACATTTTCGTAGGTTATGGGCTTCAAAATATGATTCATAATAATGACTGCTTTAAGTTTAATTTTGGATTCCAAATTAAGAATCTTTTAAGACTCATATTTAATACTCTTTTATGACTAATAATAAGGACTGTTTAAAGACTCATAATAAAGATTCTTTTAGAACTCATATAAATTAGTATTTTTGGACTCAAAATTAAGACTCTTTTAAGACTTATATTTAAAACTCTTTTAAGACTCATAATAAATAATCTTTAAATACTCATAATAAATATTTTTTTAGAACTCATATGAATTATTCTTTTGGACTCAAAATAAAGACTCTTTTAATAGCCATGTTTTAAGAACCATGCAATCGAATCTTTAAAGACTCATACTGAAGACTCTTTCAGAACTCATAGAAGTAATAATGATCCGATTAGGTTGAAATATATTTTTAGATTAAAAATTATTCAAAATATTTTATAATTGAAAAATAAAAAAAAAATTACAAAAATATTTCAAACATTTAAAATTAAAAGTAAGATTTCACTTTGCCATATTCGCTCCTCAATAGCACTCTGAAAGATTGAAAGATAAATTATGACGTATTGGAGCATTCACTTCGAAAAAAATATTCACAAAATTCTCACAAATTACCATCACATTATAAATTACAGAGAATCAGCCGGTGATAGTCAGACATACATATGCATCAACCTTTTTATATATTAAGATAAAAATATTACTTTAAAGATTATAAAATCCTCTCAGAACTTAATTGTCGAGTTCTCATAAAACACTCGTATATAGGATACACACATGAGACTCTTTTATGGGCCCATTTTTATTACGCATATATCATGCAATATAAGTAGAATTCTTTTGTGAGTATTTGTTGGGAACAATTATAATACCGTCTTGTTTAGGAATTTTTAATGAGTTCTTTTTATGAGAACTCATGAAGCAAGCATAGTATTGATTCTTTTAAGAGTCCTATTTGTGATCAGTCATTTTATAATCATATCAAAGACTAATTTAGGAGCCTTTTAATTGCGTACTCATAAGACATGCATAAAAAAATACTCTTTTTAGAGTCTTATTTAGTCTCATTTCATTTAATTATTTTACAATCATATACTCGTACTCGTAAAACAAATAAGTACTCTTTTTAGACTCTTATCTTTGAGCAATCATTTCTCAATCATATCAAAGGCTTCTTTAGGAGTCTTTTTATTGCTTACTCATAAAACACGCATAAGAGATACTCTTTTAAGAGTCTTTTTTTTTTTTTTTTTTTTTTTTTTTTTTTTGAGGCACTCAGAAAATGTTTGCAGGGGTTTTTTTTTGGTTTAATTGCTAGTCGAATATTTCAATTTCACTTTTTTTAAAATATATTTCTTGGTGTCAAGATAAGTTTGAAATTAACAAACCAAAAACAAAAATGCATTCAAAGTATGAAAAAAATTTATATTAAAAAATAATTTTATTACAAATAAATATTAAAATTACGTTTTTAACTTAGCATCGACGATAGTAATTTCGGCATGTAAAACAGACCAGTATGTCAAAAAATATGTATAAAATTTTATTTATACAAAAAATGTAGTAAAACACCCTGCATTTAAGAAACTGGAAGCAAATAAAAAATTGAATTTAAATTTCAGACACAGCCTGCTATAAAGAAAAAAAAACTGGTGTTATGATTGAACGAATAAATGTAAACGAGTTCATATTTCTTTGGACTGTGGCTTTCGTTCAAAAAGAAGTTGGGTATATCGTGAATACACCCGTAGGTTTTTAGTTAACAGCATATACTTATCCGTATGGCTGTTCCCATCCTCTCCTTCCCAAATTTTTTCTCATTTTTCTTCTTCTTCTTCTTTTATTTTATTTGTATAATTATTGTCCTACGTCTTGCCCAATCTCTTCATTTAATCCAACTCCAAATTTACGACATTATCCTTGTTCGAAAGCTTTTCCTTCTCCTTATCGTACTTCTTTTCCCAATCTTTGTCCTAAATCTTGACCTTAACGTATTTAAATACTTATTTTATTCCTTGTCCCATATTTTGTCTCTATAATTATCCATAAACTCATCCCTAATTAATATCTTTTCGTAAATATTAAGGGTATTCACAATTGTGTGCTATCGTGGTATTGTGGTTTTCTACCATAGCTGAAAATTAGAATTACGAGCACAATTTAAAATAAAATTGAAGTTCTTTGTTACCCTGAAAATAAATTTTTGAAATAAGATGAACTCACATTTTGACCTTCAATTTTTGCAATTAGAAAATAACTGGCAAACGAACAGCTGTTTTTGTAACTTTAAAAACCACTTTCGTTAAACATATCATTGGGCTACTAAAAGGTAAGCAGTTTTCAGTGGGATTATCCAGAAGAAACCACACTGAAAACCACTCAATTGTGAAAACCCTTATTCCTTTCAATGTGTGTAAATCTTTGTCCTTGTCCTTTGTACTCATTCCAATTCTTTTCATAATCCTTTCCCAATTCTTGTCCTTTTTTAAATATTCTTGTTGTAATCCTTGTCCCATTCCTTGCTGTCATTTTTATCTAAGCCTTTGTCTTACTCTTAATCTCATTCTTTTTCTTATCCTTGTCCTTGTCTTTATCTAAGTCCTTTTCCGAATACTGGTCCTCATTTTAATTTTAATTTAATTTAACTTATTTGTTTTTTTACTTTTGCTGTTGTGTTTGGTGCAATAAGGATACTTTGAGGAGCTCCCTGAGAGTCGCATGAGGGTTTTGATTCCTTTTTTATCATGTGAACGAAAATCTCAACTTTAACGTCATTGCATAAAATTCACCGTAGCGCCTAATAGTCATGGAGTTAGAAGATTAATTCCATGCAACGTTTTTTCATTGTTGTTGAATTTAACTGCATTAAGCGATTACCTTCGTGGTTTCGTGGCTCAAAAATTTGTTTTTTTTTTTTAATTTTCGTTATGAGAACAAGGAACCATTTTTTCAAGGAACAAACACTTCTACTCAGCGAATAATAATTCAATGCAACATTATTGAATTTTTGTTACATAAGCTAATTCCTACGCGACATGACATGATATCATAATTTAATTAATTATTTTTGTCGTAATGCCAAGTTTACATTTCTGTTTTATATCATTTACCGTGCCACATATGCTCACCGAGCAATAATTCCATGCAACGCCGTTGCCTGGAGTTCTAAAAGAGTATTTATTATGAGTCTTAAAAAAGTTTTAAATATAAGTCTTAAAAGAGTCTTAATTTTGAGTCCAAAAATACCAAGTTTTCATTTATGTTTTATATCATTTACCGTAAATTGATTAAACGAAATTCACTTAAACTAAAATTAAAATTCAGAAATGGTGAAAAATTATTACATAAACGTATGCATCTAGAAATATGTTCGTTTAAGGGCCTACTCAAGTTTTTTTAGCGAAAAAAACCCTATATTAAAAGTTTTTTTTTTAAGCTTCTGTTTATTTTAGGTAATTTATTATATATGTTTTTAAGAACAGATTTTGAATTTTTCGATAACAAGTATTCAACCATATAGCAGGAATTCGTAATTTGATAAAGTACCTTAAATGTGCGGTGCACACGATTTTTCAGAGCTTGTTTATCTTAAAACAAAAAATACAAATGATTAAGGTTTTGCTGAAGCTTTTTGAGCTTTCGATCGAAGATTTTAGAAAAATGTTGATTTTTACCAAAATGGCAGGTAAAACTGATTTTTGACTAAAAAATGAATTTTTTTAGGTTACAAAAAAAGAGTATTTTTCCAAAATAAAAATCGAACGATCAAAAGCACCGGTCATATTTACTTAACAAGTGAAATAAATTTGGTAGCGATCCTTAGCATAGTTTTCGAGTAATGCTGTCCACCGGTTTTAAACAGCTTTTTCGAGAAAAACGCGTTTAAAGTTTTAAAAGTACTTTTTAATGTTAATATTTGTGTACGGCCTTTTCATTCTTTATAGTGAAAACAAGTTTTTCGAGCTCTAGGCCAAGTATGTTGACAACATGAAGAACAAAGAAGGCAACAACCAACAACAACAACAACGGCTCTGTATAGAGCAAATCACACAGCTTGACTATACAGACTGTTTCATTGGCCGCTACACCAACTCATCAGTAGCCTTTGTATGACTTTACACTGTGATCCACTCAAGCTACTTAGGTTCTCTGCCAAAAATAAAATCCGAGTAACTTTTTCTGCATATTGGCAGTATATGTAGAACAGTATATGTAATATTTAGGTATATATTAATTTTTTTAGCTTATATAGTATCATCTATTCCAGGACCATAAAGGATACCCTCATCATCAATTCTTGAGTCAAAAATTTCAACTTGCCTCTGTTTTCTCAGGGTTCTTCGCTCGCTCGTGGTTTCCTGCATATTTTTGTTTACGAGAATAATATGCGTGGAATCAACGTTTTTTATAAATATATGACAGGTTTTGCCACAACTGATGCCAATTTCCACATTGCGTCCCCAGAATTTTATGCCAAGGGGAGAAGTTCTTATTATTACTGTTATTATTATTTTTTTTTTACAATAATATAAGGTTATTAATTTTTCTGAAGACCTTTCCCCTCTTGCTCACCCTGTGGATGCCTATGCTTATGCATTTTTGTATAAAAAGTGAATGAAAAAAATAATAGACACTTAAAAGAGTGCATTGAAAAAATAAAAGACATATTAAAGAGAAGAGTGTTTGTAGCAGCTGGTATCAGTAAGGCATGTACATATATTTTTTATCGTCTTCTCTGCGGACAATTGTGCTTATAACTGCAACAATTTTTATTCAATTGACTTAAAACTTTCTGAGAATATTTTTAAGATGTTATACATTCGAAAAATGTAAAGAAAAATTTTTTGATTTTTGGTCGCCGAAAAACTTTAGTAGGCTCTAAAGCATAATTAGTTCTATGAACTCTATCATCAAATATCCGCTGATTTTTTAAAGTTCTTATTGGGATATGAAAAAGATTAACCAACAAATATAGTACGATTGACGATTTATTTATCCAGATTAAATATTATCAACAAAAACTAAGGAAAAATGTTGACGCCTATGTGCAACTTCTTGGGTTGCTGTCAAATGCATTTTATTAAGCACATATTTTGTAAAATGCTTCTATTTTACATAGAAAACAAAATGACAATAAAATTTTATTTAATACTTTTCAAACGACTAAGAGGACTCACTATGAACAGCGTATATTTTTTTTTTTTTTCTGGATTCGACCGGAGTTATGAAATCTTCTAAAGATACATATAGCCCGTGCCATACGTATGCATGATTCACAGTCTATAATCTGCCCGGATCAGCTTGCGCCTACGTAAGTACTATCTTCGGGTGATTTGTACGTAAGAAAAAGTTTCACGTCATCGGCGTGCATTAAGACGTCACAGTGTTTTATTACTGAAGGAACGTCATTTATAAATTGTAAAAATAAAACCGGTCTAAGATGACTTCCCTGCGGAACACAAGATGTGACCAAATTAGTTTTTGAAACAGTCTTATTTATGACAATTAAACGTGTCTGTGTTCAACTTCAAAAGTAGACCAAAAAAGATAACATCAGTGACAAGGCTACAAAAATTTACAGCTAAATGTAAACAAGAGTCATATTTTGTATTGATATTATATAATAATGATCATTAAAAAACTATAAAACAATAAATGTATGCATATTACTTTTGAATTGTTTAAAGCACTTAAATATTAAAAGCTTTTAGGCAATACCAATTAATTTTTAAATGACGGTTTGCACCAGTTGTAAAATCAATGTAAATAAGAGTTTATATAAATTTAAAAATCGGAGTCGAACAAATTATAGTTTCTTCCTCCATTCGAACCGCACAAATTCACATGTTTCTTTGGCTTCCCATCACGCTTAGAACATCCTACATGCGTTTCACTTCATTAACCTTTCCTTCCAACTAATCTATCACCGCATTTCGAACCAAGGCAGACGACTGAATAGGTATTCCACCTGAACTCCTTGGTTCAAATATAAAAAACAAAAACTTTTTATTTCAAGAACTATTTTCAAGGGGAGAATTACTTTTTTAACTGACCTTATCACATTCCAGAGAAAGTGAAAAAATTTGAGGAAACTGTAATCGTCACGGAGTTGCAAAGGACTATGGATAAAACTTGCTGGTTGTACTTCCAATGGGTACTGGATCAGGAGTTTGTGAACAACAATTTTTTAAACAAAATTTTCTTTAGCTATGAGGAGTTTAGGCCAATGGTCACGGAGTTTTAATTCTATGCAACGTTTTTTTAACGTTTTTTCATTATTATTGGATTTTTCCTGCATTCAGTGGTTACCTCCATGTTGTCATGGCGCAAAAATGTTCTTTTTATTTTCTTTAAGAAATAGCACAGTAGCACTTCTAATACTCAAGTATTAATTCCATGCAACAATATTGCATTTTTGTTGCATAAGATGCTTCCTCCTTGACCTAATGGCGTCATAATTTTTCTGTTATTATTCACGAAAAAAAAAATGTTGCTCATCGTTGCTTTTGACAAAAAATCAAACAAAAAAAAACAAAAACAATTACAATGCAATAAAATTACATATCATAAAGTACACTGCCAATCTTAATTTCTATTACAATAACAATGCTTGCATGAAAAATTACTCGACACACAAGTAACGGGACAATCAGCTTCAGCATCCACATCATCGAGTGTGCGTTTTTTATTTGATTTTGCATGCTTTTGTTTTTGTAAAGTTCGCTGGAAAATGTGCTGAACACTGAACGAGTGTGGCTTGTGTTGTGGGTCATCGGAAAGACAAAAATAAAATAGAAAAAAATTTGTACATGGGCATGTTTGAAATAAGCTATCAGTTTACACTCAAGCGTAATTTTTTCAATTCAAGCATTATTTTGCTAGAATTGAGCAACATTTTAAATACATGATATTAAGAAAAAAATGCTTAATTCAAGAAATATTTGCTTAAAACTCAAGAATATTTCTTCTATATTCAAGACTATTATTAGCTTGATGTGAAAAAAATTTGCTTAATTCAAGTAACAATGTGTGGAAAACTAGAATAATTTGCTTGATTTGAGAAATTGGTTTTCCTTAAATTGAGACCAATTTGCTTGATTCAAGTAAAGAATTTATCGATAATTAGAATAATTTGCTTGATTCATGTAAACAATTTTCTTAATACTACATATTTTTGCTTGATATTAGAAAGTTAATTTCTTATTATAATGAAAATACTTCGTAGGATGTAGGATAATCGATCATAAAAACTATTCGAATATACTAAATATATCTTGTACACTAAGGGATTAATGCATATTAACATTATCTACGCCTGAGTATCAATTTTATTTAAATATTTACGTGGATAAATCAAATATTTTCCTTACAAGTCGTTTTTTTCCCGTATTTAAATTTTATTTATACCACACCTACACACATATTTCATACAGCTGAAATAGCCGACAAGCAGCAACAGCATCGCACTCTGTTCCTGCAGTTTATTTCTTGCAGTTGCAGGTTTCTTATAGTTCTCATTTCGTTTTTGTTGCAAGGGTAATATAGCAGGGATATTTGGCCGTACGTATGAGCTATTGCGCATTCAAATAATGCAATGATGTAGGGTAGAGTGACAACTCGACATTTTCCCACGAATGTGTCGCACCGCTTGTCATTTGCCTGCATATTTTGCTTTTTTATTTTTTTTTTTATTTTTCGTTCTATAGTTTTATACTATTTTTGACATTAGGTGCCATAATATTGCACCGACTGTCAAAAATAGTATAATATTGATTATATTGAAAAGTATAATATTGGAACGAAAAAAGAAAATAAAATAACCATGCAAATGGCATTAATGGACGCAGCTCGTGAGAAATATTTGAATATATTGTTTTTTAATTTCAATATTTTTTATATAAATTTCCTTTATTTTCAAATTTATTTAAAAAAAATCGTGCATAATTTTAATATATTTTTTTATTATTTCAGTTTAAATATTTTAATATTTTATTAAATTAAAAAAGTTTTTAAATGAATTTTAAATATTCACGTAGTCGTTTTATGCCAATGCGTTATTGGTGCAAAATTACTCGCTTTTTGGATAAATTAAAAAAGTTTTTGGATAAATTTAATATTTTTTTTTCTTAGTGTAGACGCTTACATGTTTCCAAGTAAAGTAACAGATAAGAAACTGCGCCTTTGATAGTTTGCCATAGCGTGCCATAGTTTGGCAATTCGCACCATTTTAAACATGTTTTCATGTAGACATATTGTGAATTATAAGCATGTCAATATAAGTTGATGTGAGAAAAATTTGCTTGATTTAACTTAACAATTTGCTGAAAACTAAATTAATTCTCTGTGATTGCTAAATTTAAGAGAATATTTTCTTGATTCAATTGATTTTTCCAAGCTCTAGAATCTAGTATTTTATTCTTCTTTCAACCAATCATTTATGTAATTTATATAATTTTAGATAAAAATACTCATAGCTAATATATTTTTTTTTTAAATTTAGTTTTTAGTACTTGATTTGAGGAAATGAGGTTCAATTTTAAATTTTAAATATTTGCATAATATAGGGTGTTTTCTTAGCTGCATGAGAAGAACAAAAATTGTGGAAATTTACTTTGAAAAATAAAATCTGTTTCGCGAAGTTATAGAGCACTTCTTCCATTTAACGGTTAACTTGCTTCGTCAATAATAGAGGTGGGTAGCTCAGTGCTGTGCTATGGCACTGTGCTGACTCTCTGTAGTGTGTCATGTGTGCTAGCACACTACGTTGACTCACGTAGTGATAACAGCATACGATGAAGAGCAGCACTTTTGCGCTTAAAGTGTCTATTATGTATTGTGTGACACTCAGTAGTGAGCATGTGTGCTAGTTCACACGCGTGTGGAGCAACACTTCATCTTTTCACGTAAACACGAAAGAGTAAATGACTCAAATGCTGTTGCTGTGGTCGCAGCTGATTTGCATGTATTTCTTATGGGACGAATATTCGACTGTTTTTGCTTTTCGACTGCGAAGTGCTTTTTTCGACTGTGACACAATTGTGCTAGTACAGTGTGCTGACACATAAGGGTGCACATGTGCTAGTGAGTCAGCACACCAAAAATTGTGCTATTACCAACCTCTAGTCAATAAGCAAAATTGCAATATATGGAGCGAAGAATATCATCAAACCATTAACGAATCACCACTAAATCCATTAAAATTGACTCATCGGTCCTTATTTCTTTCGAAATGAGGAAGAAGCTACCGTTTCGGTAAATGGCGAGTGCTATCGAGCCATGCTGACTGATTTTTTGTTTTCAAAAATTAATCAGCTAAACATCGACGACATTTTGTTGCAACAAGACGGCGCACAGTGTAACGAGCCCATATATCGAGTGGACAAAAATAGAAGGAGTTATACTAGAATCATGAAATTTTGTGAAAATTAGTTTTATAATAAAAGAATTATTTTCACAAAATTTCGTTCAAATTGAATGAATGGCACGCCCACCTCCCATATAACCGAAATCGGTAACATGGAATAGTTCTCCAAACTTTTATCATAGATCAACAAAATTTGGAAAATATAGTTTATTTGGAGGTATAAATAGCTGATGTGAAAATGAACTAAATCTATTGATATAGTACAGTACAGTAATATAATCAGGTATATTTACACAAAAAATTACCCTAGATCATTTAAATTTGCTACACATAGTTCTTTTGTAGCTATAAATAGTTGGTGTGTAAATATAAAATTAACTAAATCGGCCGACTAGCATGCCCACCTCCCATGTAACTTATTTTCCAGTATGAACGTGAAGAGCATTTTAGCGAAAACAAGATTCAGATCAGAGAACGAAAATAAACAATAACGAATCGTTCTATTTTGTTACGTTTCGATCTTTCAAGCTAACGAAACAAAAACGATTCAAACAACGAAAGAACGATTAAGCGTTTGTTTTGTTTTTCGTTTGCTGTTACTAGCGAAACTGTAACAAAAAGACTGAGTGACGAAGAGATACAAATGAAACCGAAACAATGATTCGTTAAATGATTGTCAGATAATAACAAAAAATTCTCTACTTCGCATTCTTTTGCGCAGTTTGCATTTTTTGCAGGCTTCGTATCAACAATGTTGCCTCAAAATTGTTGAATGTTTGGGTTTCAACTTCAGAGAAGTTAGCCTGCTGAAAAATTAAGTTACTTAGACCCCTTTTACATTGGTCAAGACTTGAAATCAAGTCTGTGAGTTTGTTGATGAAAGACGCGGACATCAACGTGAGAGAGGGTAAGTTTAAAAGGAAATAGCAAAGAATTGATTTCAAGTCTTGACCAATGTAAAAGGGGTCTTACGCGGTAAGCATTGAAAACGTCCTGATACTTACAAGCAAAGTCACAAAAACATGCTCACAAGCTGCTCAGTTCTTTTAGTTCGTTGCAGTAAAACAAAAAACAAAGCAAACGAAAATAAAGGAGACAAAAGTAAAGAAACGATCTTCATTGATCGATTCTTCATAACTTTTTTTTTTTCTATGTTCGTTTGCTTTGGTTTCGTTTTCTTTACTGACACGTTAGCAAAAATTATAAAAATTACGTTAGCTCTCTCTTCCATTGAAAGGTTTCGTGCTTCGTTTCGTGTTGCACTCACTAACGAAACGAATAAAAAATAACGTTAATAGCTGAATTACAATACTGCGTTAGGTCGGTCGGCCTTTGACCGTACTTTGGTCTCCGTTGTAAAAACTTTACGATATAAGCTGTCAATACGGACGACCTCAAACTTTGCAAAACTAAATGTTGCGTTGACAGATCGTGCGTCTGTCATTTTGGTGATGCCAATAAAAGCAGCTATACTAAAAATCCCACAAAACGTCCCTTTTTCCGAAATCATGCAATTATAATTGTAATCAATGAAAAATTAAAAGACAGTGTCATAATAGCGTTCAATAGCGTTAAAAATCTTTTTTAAATGCTTTATAAATGAGATAATTTTAAAAATGGAGGAAACCTTCAATAACCCCTCGATAAAGCATTTTTAAATTTTATTTTGTTTTCATCTGAGCACAAATTATGTCAAAAATACATCAAATTGTTTCATAATATATAAAAAAAAAAAACAGAAAATGTAAAAAAAAAAATACTAAAAATGGCTGAACATCCAATAAATCCAATAAACCCCTCATAAAGCATTTTTAAAATTATTTGCTCTCATTTGAGGACAAATATTGTGAAAAATAATTAACAGATTAACAGAAGGAAAAATCGATTTATCGATTTGTTTTCGAGTTATCGATTTAAAAATTTTTTTTGTTATAAGGTGTATGAAGAAAATTGGCTGTATTATTCTAAATATATAACCAATATTTATGATTGAGGTGCCAAATTGCAGACAATACAATAAGCTTTCAGAAAATTTGAAATTAATGAAATCCGTTAAGTATTTCATATTTTAAAGATATTTGCATGTAAAAGTAATTTTATTTTTTACATAAAACCATTTTTTTCTTCAAAATTAACCTTTATTACTATGGATTAAAGACAATATATTATTAAAGCTTGGAAATTAATCTTTCATTTGGTGTATAAAATTTAAGATTTACTTGAACTTTTATCGTGTTTTTCTATGATATAATGATTGCCCTTGTACGACATGCTCTAAAAAATAGGGTAGATAACGATTTCTGGAACGCCACGATTCGACAGTGCATTTCAGAAGTTCTCTTCATAAAAATAAGAATGGCTGAAGGTTTTCTAGTAGATGGACATTACCAAGTGGCAGCTCCATACCGAGTTTCATTATGATGTGGCATTTAACTCCAAAGCTATTTGATACCATAAGTTTGACTTATATGGGCGGTGCCATGCCCCCTTGTCCAATGCTCACTCAATTTTTCCAGTCAAAGGACAAGACTAAATAGTACATTCTTATCGAGTTTCATTGATGTGTGACTAATAGTTCGAAAGTTATACCCACAATTTGGGAAGCCGAAAAAGTGCCACACCCTTTTCCAAACGCCCATAAAATTTTGCCAGTGGAACGGCACATGTAAATCGAGGCCGAACACCTAATTCCAATGTTGTGCGACCTATAATTCCAAAGTTATTCAATATTGCAGATTCGAGCTGCCACGCCCCCTTGTACAATGCTCGCTGAATCACTTGTAATTAGTGAGTACTTGGGTACAACTTTACAAAAACAAAGTGAACGGCATTTGCCAATCTACCTTACCACAACATTCCTTTGTGTGTTATATTATTCAAACAATGATATTAAGGGTATTCGTCCTCAACCAACCTCATGAAAATATCTAATTGACCAATATATAAGTTTGCCATTTTGCATGAATACCCTTATAATATTATTTATAATATACTAAAAAAATTCATAAATTTTAATATGAAATACAATTGAATAATATTAATATCATGCTAAATTCATCAAAATCATTTTTATACTACTTAAGCAGCATGTTAATTTAAAAAATTTGATCAATTTAAAAAAAACTCGCATCAAAATATAAATTCCTACGATAATCCTATGAAAATCTGAGTTTTCCATCAGAATCCAAGAATACCCACATTTTAGCATTGCTCAACGAAAATGCAACCCAGCGTTAATATGGAATGTCAAAAGCACGACCTAGCTTGAGCATGTCGCTACTCATAGCGTTGATCGTACGTCACCCCCTCAAATTCATATTTACGGGATGAGGTCGACGCAATGCATGAGGTCATATTTTGTGTTGCTTCATAAGAACCCATTGTTTCTAGTCGAGCTGTCAAAGGCCGACCGACCTAACGCAGTATTGTAATTCAGCCATAACGATCACCCTCTGAGAGATCGGTTCGGATATCGTTTCGTTTATCAGATAATTTCGCATTACTCCTTTTTTTTTTTGCTTTCGGCGAATCGAATGTAGGACTATATTGATAAGTATTTGTATTTGTATTTGAAAGTTGTTTTTTTAAGTTCGAGAATTTTTTTATTTTTTCATATAAAATTGCTTATTTTCGAGGTAAAAGGGTCAAAAAAGACCCATAAATTGAGAAGTTTGGGGGTTAAAATGTTCCACAAAAATATTTCTCGTCGTATTTTACATAAATCTTCAAAACACCTTCTATACCCAAAATGTATGGATAACATGATTTCTTATGCCGATTCACTATAAGAATGTTCAAAATGGGGAAAACTTAAGCCCCCCCTCAAATAAGACTCATACGTAAACTTTCAAAACGCCGATACACGCACATATATTCTTTTTTTGCCCCTCTACCAGAATCCATTGACGGAACCTTGTTATTTTGGAAAAAAAATTGATTTTGTTGTTCAGTGTAATAAAAATGAAGTTCTTTCATATAAAATCCTAATTTAAAGATACAATAAATATATTTTCTTATTTAAAACAGAGATTCAGAAAGATTTAAATTTTTAAAAATACCGTAGAATTTTGATGGTGGATTTTTCTGTGCGTATACACAGAAAAAATTTACAGTAAATTCTACCGTTTTTAACGGTAAACTGTCGATTGAAAACGAGTCAAACGATAAAAATTATGAATTCTACCGTTAATGAATTGTAGCTCTACCGCAAAAGTTGTGTAACAACAATTTTTACAGTACATGTACTGACCGATCAAAAAAATTAATTTCCATTTAAAAAATTTTCTATGTCTGGTGGCGAATTCGAACCTCGGACCACGCAGCTCGAAAATGTTCACCGACTGGTTCTTGCATTTTAACGCACTCGGCCATACCCGCACATCACATGTAAAAAAAAACATGTTCGATAAAAAAAATTAACGGCCAATTTCGTTCTAAATCGAAACGTTACGATTTACTGTCACCATTGTTACAGTAATTGTTAAGTTACAGTTCTTGCTCGGTAATTTTAAACGTAAAATAGTAACTGCAACCATAATTGTATTGACGGTAAAGTGACCTCAAATATCGTTTGAATTTACCGACTAGATTATTTTGTGTGTATTGCTTAAATTTTGAGGCAACTTCTATTTTAAATTAATGCTGAGTGCTATTGTTTTGATGTATCCTGCAATTTGTGTTGGTTCACCATGAGTTGGCCCAACTAATGGAGTGACCTTGTCAAAAAAAACAAAGCAAGATCTGACCTTGTTATTCTCTGTTGCCCTTTTCTATTTCAACTTGTAAAATATTGTTTTTATACATAAAGCATACTCTGGGTTAATCCCTAATATCCTTAGGGTCGCACTCACATGCAAAGTCGTTGTAGCAAAAGATGAAGGGATTTATGTAAGTATTAAACATACCCTTGAGTAATAACAAAATGAAATTCATAGATATCAAGCATTCTTTTTTAATTTTGTTGTTTTTATTGCTGGCGTTTAAGTTGGTGATGTTGCTGTTGCAGTTGTTGTTTTGTTGTGGTTGATGTTGTTGGTTTTGCTTTAAATAATCCCTTAAAAATGAAGGCTATTGTTTTCTTTTCCCCAGCTATTTTTCAATTGCTAGTCTTATTTTTAATATATATACGTGTGTGTGTGTGTGTGTGTGTGCATGTGTGTTTATGTTTGGGCTGGTCATTTGTGTTTGTGCTTAAATCATTAAATTGACTGCCAACCCACATATGTTTGCTATTCAGTGTGATTGTGGGCATGTGTTAGTGTGCGAGTGTGTGAATGTGTGGGTGTGTGGGTGTGTGGCTCTAAATCTAAGCTTGGCCGTAAGATTAATTATCATGTAGAATTTGGTTCAAATTTAAATTATTTACTTTGCCATAATGTGCGTGTGTGTGTGTGTGTATTTGAGCAAGTATTTGTTTTGTTTTCTTTCGCGCATTTGTTTGTTTTACTATCTGTCTGTGTTGGTCTATCTATTTTTTTTTTTTAATTTCATTCATTGTGGTATTCTACGCTTCTTAGCTGCAGTATGAGCAGCTTACCACACACATCCATACACCACTCACACAAACACACATACTCAGAGAAAAACCCTCTCACACGACGTGCCAACATTGTGGTCAGCTTATGTGAACGAAGTGGCTCAGCTGCAATTTGGCCAAAAGAATTGCAGTTTATTGTTTACGTTTCTAAGCGTTTTATTGACTGGATTAATTAAGGGACATTCAGCTGGAGACGCTCTATGAGCTTGTGTGTGTGTATATGTAGCCAAGAACTAATGCTCACTGCATGCAAGCTTAAATAAGGATTTGCCATAATTGCCAAAGAATGACAATTAAAATAGCAGCAGCAGCAGCAGCAGCAACATAAGCAGCAAAAGCATCAGCTTGAATCATCTGCAAATAAATATTTTGTTTTTTTCCAACCATAAAAATAAGCTTAATTATATAGCTTCAGTAGACGCTCAATTTAAGGTTCTTAAAGTCTCATAATAGTGCATGAATGAACCGATTCACGAGCATATGTAACCCTCACCCGTAAATCATGCAGGAAACCTGCTTGCATTTAGACAACCAGTTATCATTTTTTAAATTATCACTTCATGCCCAGCATAGCCATTACATGGGTTAACGCGCACAACGACTACTTTAATGAGTCCATAAAAGACCATAAAAGCAACTATTATTAATTGAATGCATGCCGCAATTCCAGAAACTTACTTTTCTGCCCATATTAGGAGCAGTTGTTTGGTTTTTGTTTTTTATTTTTTGTTCATTTATTGTGTTAATTTTAGTGATAAACATGCATTCAGTGCTACTCAATGTCGTCCTTGAACACCCTTGGCAACAGCTGAGTATTTTATGTGTGCTGATGAAATCGATAAGCAGAAAATTGGCAGAATATATTAGCAGCAAAAGCTGAAATTGTAGCAACTTCCTTAAAGAAAAGATACTTAATTGTTACGGAATGTCTTGATAAAATCAAGCATAAAATGAAGATTACTAAGAAAGGACGTCCCTTGAGCTAGGCTAAAGTGCCGCCATCCTATGCTTTTATTTCAGTAATTTTGTAATTTTTAATAGTTATGCTATAATTGGCTTAGACATTTCCTCTTTCTTGGTTCGTGTGTATATTTCGTTTTTTTTTTTTTTTTTTTTTCGTAGTAATAAAAATTAAGTGCTTCGATGAAGCTCTAGAGTTGAGTCGAGTTGAGTTTAGTTAAGTAGGGCACTGAAAGTTTGTAAAACTTTAAAGCAATAGGGACGTGGTGGCATAATTGGAATGTTCAAGTCATCGCTTTGACGATCCGACTTAATGCGAAACTTAATCTATTTTTAACAGCACAACGAGAAACCAAATCTTGTGGAGAGGCTTTGCTAAAACTCAATTTGCTTTTGTATCTTCTTAAAAAAATTGTATTCGTACACATTCATTTTAGAACATTCAAAACATCATGGTATTAAAAAAAAAAAAATAAAAGGATATTAAAAAACATAGCAGTATTTATATTAGCTGTAAAAATAAAAAAACTTTATCAATTATAGATCTTGATCATTTGAAAAAAAAAACTTTTAAATCGATTTTATTTTAGATATAAAGGTTACTTTATGTGTGTGGAATACGTGTTAAAAATTTCAGATAGATAGATATCTGTAATAATAACGAATTTATTGGGACGTTCTTTCGCCCCCCCTAAACGTTTGAATTTTTGAGATAAAAAGTTCCACGACGGCTGAAAGGTTTCGTTGAAATTTCTATTTTTTGTCGCAGTTTAGCGCTCTTAAAATTTTTTATAATTTTAGGTATTTTAACCAAAAAATGACTACGCAAATAAGGGGAACGTTCAAAAAATTGGCTTATGTTAGATTTTTTTCTATTTAACTAAGCTATTTAACTTAGTTAAATATAAAGCTACTAGCCTTTTTGGGGCGCGCGTTGCTGCACCCTGCCACTATATGGGAACATAATAGGTGTATTCAAAACTTTTCTTAGACTCATAGTTTGACACCACTGTCATTTTCCATTGCCAGTTACAGTTTCCCAGTAGCAGAAGATCACGAAATAGTAACTCCATTTTGAGTTTGTATGTAAGTATTGCTACTTTTACTTTCAAAGCTATTCGATAATACAAATTTTAATTGTATGGGCAGAGCCACACCCACTTATATCCCAGTTTTCTAGTAGATGGACATAACCCAGTTTTAGTACAGTTGCCTACAGTGAGCATACAAACTAAATTATCAAAATGTTGCCAAATCGACGAAAACCGTAGGAAATAAAGCATTTTTATTGATTTGTGGGCGGTTAAAGGGGGTGTGACAGAAATTTAAACCATCTCGTACTTGAGAAAAATGTACTGACAAAAGTTCAGCTCTATTCGCTCAGTAATTTTGAAGTTTCCAGCCATCACACAGACAGCGCTTTGCTTTTTGTATATATAGATTATTGGCTAAACCTTTTGATTGGTAAGAGTAACTAACATAATTATTTCTAAAAAATTAATTTTTCAGCTTGTATATTTTTTCAAAAATATAAAACACAATATTGGAAAAAAAATTTTGTTCGAAAAAATCAAGGCAGGCCTTGTTTTTTGAATCACAGAAATGGTTTTTAATTTTTGCGTAAAATTGAAACAATTTTTGCCTATAAATGTTGTAATTTTTGAATGGAGTTGAAAATTTGCGAATTTGAATTTAAATTATTTTTACAACAAAAAGAAATTTTGAGCCTTTTCTTGAGGAAAACTCCAAAATTTCAGACCTTTTTTGAAAAAAATATTTAAAATATATATACTTAACTAACGGTATTTTTGCAATAAGGTTTTTATAGTACTTTCATGAAGCTTTAAGACAAAAAAAAAATTTAACAAAGTGTATAAAAAAGCAGCGGAAATATTTAAAAAAGCAGCGGAAATATTTGAATCGAAAGTCGCAAAATTAAAATTCTGATTGTGTTTTTCTCCTTTTTTTGAGATTTTTGAATTTTACTAAATTTAAGAAATATTTTTTATTTTGTAAATATTTGCATATGTAACAACTAAAAATATGCGATTTTGTAAAAAAATTGTACTACAGCACCATCTGGTGTCTAAGGTGGTTCAAAGAAGATACTGTCAAAAAACTCATCGTACCTGAGAACTAATATATACCAATTTTTATTCTAATCGTATGAGCGGTTTGGGAGTTTTAGGTGGTTTTGAAAAAAAATTGTACTACAGCGCCCTCTGGTGTTCAAGATAGGTCAAAAACGATTGCAGCAAAACACTCAACGTACATAAACACTACTGCATACCACTTTTCATTCTAATCGCAAAAGCGGTTTGTGAGTTTTAGGCAGTTTTGTAAAAAATTTGTACTACAACGCCCTCTGGTGTTCAAGGTGGAGAAAAATTGATAGCCCGCAAACACGCACCGTACCAAAAAAATTCTATACACAAATTTTCATGCCAATCGGATGAGTAGTTTAGGAGTCTATTACATAGTTACATACGACATTTAGTTCCAAAGCAATTCGATATCATAAATTTGGCCTGTGTGGCCAAATTCCCCCTTGTCTAATGTTCGCTCAAATATATAGTAACTACCTCTTGGGCCCATAACATTTACATATCAAGTTCAACTATCAAAACATGTACAACTCAGTAATAATAATGATTTCTAAAAAGTGGGCGTATATATAGTTAGACCACGCCCAGTTTTAGTATAGTTGCCCAGAGTAACCATACGAACTAATTTACCAAATTTTAGTCTAATACGACCAAACGCGTCTTAAATATAGCATGTTTATTGATTTGTAGGCGCTAAAGGGGATATGGAAAAGAAGGGGTATGAACAATTTTTACTCTGCCTATATTTTTCGCGCAAATGCAAACTAAAGTGAGACTTGCCAAATTATTCCAATATTCCATTTATTTCCAATTACCCCATGCAATTATTTCCCCATGTGCACCACATGTGCGCACCTGTATTTTTTCACAGCTGTATTGTTGATATGTTCACTAAAATGCCTATAATTCATGAACCAATACACATATAAAGACCATTTATACAAAAAAACCTTCGCATTGACGTCACCTTTCATTTCCAGAAACAAAATCGGTTCACGCATAACAGAGAACATCAATTTCATACACAATGCAACTTATTTTTATATATATAGAAGATTTATTCTTTATTACGTTGTTATTATTCTTATATTAAATGTGTTAATGCTGTACTATAAAATAACTTAGTTCTTATTGTACTATACATATAGTCTGCTGATAATAAATAATAATAATAATAATGATCGAATCTTGTTCCTTACCTATAAGCAAAAATATTTTGCCAAGTATAAATTTTTCTAAAAAGTTAAACCGTTATCAGAAAAAGTGGGTCTAAAAAATATTTAATGCTTAAACTTAAACGATTTGTTATTTAAAAAACAAGGCACTTTAGGTCTTGACCACTTTAAAATTGGTCATGCTTTACATGGCATTTTGATTACTCTATGAGGTTTGCCATTGTCTGCAGAGAGGCAAATAATTTTCTGTCGCTGCTGGGGTTCGAACCTGGGTCTCTAAAGTTCGTTGACATAGCGGCCACGCACTTTAACCAACTACGCCACGGACGCCACTTTTAGTTGTCAAAAATTCTTCCGTAGAGTCCCTTGTTTTTTGGTAACTAATTATTTAAGTTTTAAACTTTTAAAACTTAAGTTTATAAGTTTTTATTTTGGCCCACTTTTGCTAAAAAGGGTTACATTAAAAAAATTTATTGAACAAAAACTGCTTAGAATTTTCCAAATAATATGAAAACGTAAAATAAAGAATTCTAATATATTTGAATTTTGCAAAAATGATCAAACTCAAAAATCTATATATGTATGTCGAAATGTTTTTTTTTTGTATTTTTTACTTATATTTTGACAAATTCTAAGCAACTGTCCAACTTCTTTACCGAATCTTTGTGTTAAATCTTAGTGCGTTCAAATAATTGTTTCATTCCTTGTCCCATTTCTTGTATTTATCCTTCTTCCAATCTTGTCCTAAACATTGTTTCGGGTCTGTGTTGATCTCTGCCCTAATATTTGTCGCAAATCATTGTCAAAGTCCTTTTTACAATCCTTGTCTGAATTTTTGTCCTAATCCTTGTCCAATTCCATACTCTAATCTTAGTCGAATCCTTTGTATTCCTCCATTTCTTATTCTGGCTCCTAATCTTTGTCCAAATCCTTGCCCTCATCCAATTTTTAATTCTTGTCGTAATTCTTATCCAAATCCTTGTCTCTAATACTGGTCCGTATTTAAACTTTAATATATATATTTTATTTTTTTTATTTTGGTTTTGCTTTTGCTTTTGGTGTATTAAGGTTATCTTAAGGGGTACTCTGAGATTTCCCTCAGGAAAATTTTCCCTCGTTCTATAAAATTTACCATAGCGCTTATAGTCACGTAGTTATAATTCCATGCAACGTTTTTCTAATTTTTGTTGCATTTTTACTGCATAAGCCGGTAACCTCCTTGGTGTCGTGACTCCAGCAATTTTTTTTACTTTTGTTATGAAGTCAAAATGACTTGCTGTCGTGTAATACAATTTTGGCATCAATTTTATTCACTGGGTAAAAATGCCATGCAAAAATATTGCATTTTTGTTGCATAAGTTTCTACCTTTGTGACCAGACAACGTTATAATTTATTTTTATTTTTGTCGTAAGGCCAAGTACAAATTCTTCATTTTCAACTTATGATATTAACCGTTCCGCATATACTTACTGGGTAATAATTCCATACAACGCCTTTTCATGTTTGATGTATTTTCAATCTTCTAGTGGCTTCCTTCGCGGCTTCATGATGTCATAAGCTTTTTGTTTATTTTTGTCATGGGGTCTAAGAACCATTATTTACTGGCGTATAATAGAGGTATTCTCGCAATATTGCAGCGTCGCACAATTTGTGAAAATCTAAACTTACAAAACTGAAATATGCAACATTGCGGCAATGCACAAAAATACAAATATATTTTAATATTATTCTGGAAGATTGTAATTATTTAAGCAATTTTTTTTACCTTATTATATCATATGTATTGATTTAAAAGATGAGAAGATATTTTCTGAATTGGATAAAAAAATTCTAGTCAATACTCTGTCGAACTACTGTGGAATTCTTTACAATGTTCCCAAATCATTGGAATCGAGTTGACGGTACTTGACGCGTTCGATGAAAAAACGTTTTCGACAAATGTTACGTGTGATACAATTTACAGTTTCGATTTTTACTATCATTATTCAGCCATAGCTCACTTTTTATTTATTGGAGCGAGCGAGCGAAGCTCCCATGGAACAACTTGCATGAAGAATGTTTAAAAGAGCAGAACTCTGAAATGGGTTGACCGAGTTTAATATTTCTTTTTCTAAACTGTTCTACTGATCTTAAATTAGGTGCGGACGAAGCCCAAATTTGAAAATTCTGTTTAGTTTAGAAATTTATTGAAAAAAATACTTCCATATCTTTCTTGCTTGATACATATTCGTTTAATTCAGTTTGTTGCTTGCCTGCTTCTGTATGTATCCGTCGTTCGCTTCGCTCGCTCGCTATAAATAACCGAACAGCATTTAACAACAACAACAACAAAAACATTAAAGCAAATGTTGTTCGCTGCAACAGCTGTTTATTACTAACTAAAATAAATAACTGCTATGCTGAAGTTTGTAAATGGATGCAAATACATTCAAATTAAATTGTGTAATGTTTTTACTTTCATGTGTTGGTAAACCCTGTAAAATAAAAAAAATTTGCAATTTTTTTCAATTTTTTATTATTTGGTGACTGCTAGGCTTATTAGCTTCCATTGCTTCCCCTAAGAATGTGCTGATTTTAACACCAACTCATCAAACTATTATCAGATTCTATCAATTCATGACTATAACTTATGGTGTTTTCGTTTCTACCAGAAAATGTTACCTTTTCATTGCCCTCTTCTTTTTTCGTGTTCGATTGTTAAATAAGTGCAAACGGGTGAAAAAATCTGTGTTCGTTTCTTAAAATGTTACATTTATATAGGGCAAAAATGGCACATTTCTTGCCCTGCGAAATTTTTTGAGGGGAGAATGTTGCCCTGAAAATCAGCTGATTGCTTTAAACGAAAATATTATGAAATGCGTGTGTTAGACAAGGTTAAATATATGCATTCATAATTTGACACTTAAATAATATTTTTAATAAAGCAAATTTTTTATTTTTGGCGCACACAAATATATCAGCTGATTGAGTAAGCTGGGTAGTGTTTTGTGTTCAAAACCTGCACTTTTTGAGGGTTGAGTGCAACACTTGAAAAATGTTGCGCTGTGGTAGGGCAACATTTTTTTTGTAGAAACGAAAACACCAATAGATTTAAATTCAAATAATTAACAAAAAAAACCAATAAATGTTATAAAATCGTCTTTAGCAGTTTAATAAAATGAATTTTTTCGACAATATTTAGAAATAATTCTAAGCCTCCATTCCTATCCATGTTGTGATCAATATCACGATATTCTAATTTGTAGGTCCTGGGATCTAGGATATTGTGATATTGATCGCGACATGAATTGAAATATAGACTTAAAAATATTTCTAAATATTTTCAACATTTAGTTCATTAAAACTCCACTAGACGGTTTCGTATATTCAGAAGCATCAAGAGGGAGCACTCAGCATTTGAATAGAGATGAAAGTCGAGTCTTGGTTTTTGTTCACATTGCTTTAAACAACAATTTAACACAATAATTAGCAATACTAAATTAAATAAGGAAAGTGTTCATAATGAACCAGATAATGAGTCAAATTGGACAGAACAACAAAATGTCAGGGAATGTTTATTAAGAGTATCATTAGAAGAACTGTCTACAAATCAAATTTTAATCAACAATCAGCGTTCATCATTTTTTTACACTGGACCCCCGGTAATCCGGCCCCTGACTAATTCGGCACCCCCTGTAATCCAATATTTCCATTATTATTGAATATTTTTTTGACAATCTTCGCTAATGTAGATAATGCATTATTGAACAGGTTACTTACTTGTACTTCTATTGATTGATATATATTATGATTTTATTCATAATTTTTGATTATTTTAGTATGTACATTTATTTGTACACAATTATTTCCTAATGTAAAGTTATTATTTTTTGTAAGTTCTATAGCATTAATAACGTCAATTTTATAATAAAACGTAAGCTTTCTATTGTATTGTTTAATATACTTTATTTGACACACATAAAAGTATAATTTGTACTTCAGAGTATAACATACATAACCTTATCATTTTTTTTTTAAGCTTTGAACCAAGGTTTTTAGGTGTGATACCTATTCAGTCAAGTCTGCTTTGGTTCGAAATGGGGTGGTAGTGTGAGCGAAGGGGCAATCAATGCAATTCAATTCAATTCAAGTAATAAGGCAATCTCATCCACAAACTACGACTCCAAGTCGTAAATATTGATGAGTTTTCAATTTCAGCTGATTACTTAGTGAAAGAAAATTGCAAACGCGAAAGGTCAAAGCGTAGGATCATGGCCTAGCTGGGATTCGAACCCGGGACCTCTGGGGTGGCAGTTGATCACGTTTGACGCACATTTACCGCATTTGTGACATCAATGTTACCATTTGTTATGTATGGTAATTGTATGATATGTAATGGTAATGTATGGTATGGTATTATTGTATGTAAACGGTAAACTTCCGGTACATTTTGTTTGAGATCTGGTAATTTTATTGACAAAAAGTAGAATCCTCATTTAATTGAAATAACAAAACCTATTTAATATCTTTGGTTATGTAGGCTTAAGAAAAATCTATTGTAGCTAGCAACTCAACTAAATTGCCTCCACAACGTGCCAATTTATGTGGCTAGCTAGCAAACGCGTAAGTGTTTGCTAAGCGACTGCTACGACCTAGTTTTATTGTAAGGACTTAAAACAGGCCTTTATTGGTGTATCATATTTTTAATCCTAACACTAATACCCAGCAAGTTATAATTACATGTAATAAATTTTAAGTTGCGTTGCGTAAACAGCTCCCACTGCATCCGGGTGACGTTTTGAATTTTTGTTTTGTTTTTATAATGAAGTCAAATAATTAACCTTTACGGTCATACCATTTTTTAATCATAGCTCTTATACTGAGCGTGTAATGCAACGTCGATGAATTTAAAAAAAATTATTTTTTCACCTTTTTTTGAATCCTGCGCGGTAAAACGAAACTTTGTCACGTCAAACTAAAAATATTTTTGCGTTTTTTTTCTAGTACCTCAAGGGTATTTTTTATAACGAAATTTCCTCTACCTCAAAGAGTTAAGACACTTATAACTTCTTAACCGTAAGAAGTACGAAGAATGTTTGTTTAATTGAAATGAAGCCAGCCTTCCATCAAATCAATTTTCAATATTTGCTTAGTTTACCAAAATATGACCAAAAATATGCATAAGATTGTAACGTGACAGTCTAAATTTAAGCATGAACAAAGAAAGTTAACTTTTTTGACCAGTCAGATAATGAATTTAGATTTTTTTTTCATATTAACAAGCTTTTGAAAAATGAATTCTCATCAATCTGTTTAACATTTTGTTGATTATTTTCAAGTTACTCTTTCAAGTCTTTAAAGTCTTCAGTCTGACACATGAATTGGAAATAAATTTGTCTTAAGTCAGAATATTATTAAGTCAAGCCGTTGTTGATGACCTCAATATGTTTATCTCATTAATTGTTTTTAGAATTCGTTTATTGCTCGTAATATTGGTAATTATATTATTTGTTGCATTTTTATTGTTAATATTTTACGCAAAAACATCAAAATATTTTTAAAGTGTCAGCTATTAAATGAAATGTTTTGTTATGATTTGTAGTTACCACAATACGCCAAATAAGAGTAGCAATCAAAATAAATATGAAGTCGCAAAATTTGTTGAAAATAAGTCAACAAACATTTTTAATAATTGCAGAATTATGTTCGAGAAACCCACTCAATGAGCTGAGCGTCCTTTTAAGGACCACACAGAATAAAGAACACAAAATTTCAATTTACTTGGGAATACTTAAAATTCAATGAAGTTATTAAACGATCAAGTTTTGGGCTCTTCACAATAATAACAAGACATTTCTTATGGAGCAGTTGTAGCAGTTGTGAGTGAAATTTCGTAAAATTCGTAACGTTAGAATTAATTTCGGCATGAATCAGAGGAGAACAATTTTAACTGCCAAAAAAAAAATAAAAACAACTCAATTAAAGTGCATAACTTCAGCGTTACACAAAAAAGAAGAAGACTTGTTTTTTTTATTACTACTGCTTGACGCAGCAAATTCTCTGCTTTGTAGCATTTTTAAGGTAACTGCGGAAAGCTGTGAAGTGGTCAGAAGCGCACAACAAACAAGCAGATGGCGCTGAGCGTGATTTGACACATTTTTATTTATGTTAATTAAACTTAATATTCCACTCAAATTTCGACACAAATAGCAATAACTGGAAATACAAATAATAATTAAGCCAAGTTAAGAGCGCAGTCATAATTTAATGGTTCAGCACAAATAGCATTATCTGGATATACCAATAATTAAGCCAAGTTAAGAGTGCAGTCATAATTTGATGAATCCTAAAATATCAATATTTGGCCAAAACAGCTGGCAGAAAACACAAAAACAACAACTTTTGTTTTTTTGTATAATTTTAGTGTGTTGAAGCTTATGACAAGCAGTTGAAAAATCATTGCTTTTAACAGATGTTGAGCGAACAGCCACAACTGATGGCTGGTCAATGACCAGTTCAAGCGGCTACGCTGCGGTTGGCACACTTAATTTTTAACGACAGGATCAGCATCATTAGCCAAATGAATAATATGCACTTTAGGGGCAGTTAATTGGGAGCAGCAGCAATTTTTCGGCTGTGGGATCGAACTTTTATTTGTTATTCCAACGAAAAAAATATTATGAGTACCATCCACTCAGAAGATTAAAAAAAAACAAACACAAGAAGGAGAAGATGCGGAAGATGTCGATGACGGTTCAACAAGTATGCATTCCGGAGCATTCCTGCAAAAAAAAAAGAATAACAAAATGCTTTAAAAAAACAAAATATTTATTATAAGAATTTTAACCAAAGCCACTTTTTCGGTATAAAAACCAAATGCGGCGCTGCTAAAGAGTCATATACTAAAATACTACCAAGGCTAAAAGTTGCACTTGATACAGCTCAAGGCACACAAGACGCTAGTAAAGAATATATAAAAAAAATAAATCGAAGGACGCACCGAATTGCATAATTGAAAAATTCAATTTCTTCTTAAGTGGTCATAAAATGGTACGTGCTCTAATATTAGCCACATTATTATGCGTCTGCAGCGTGCTCAGTGGAGTGGATGCACGTTGGACCACGCGGCCAAAATACACCACAACGACGACGACGTCAACAACGTCAACGACAGTGCAACCGACAACAACAAAGCGAACAACAGTGCGACCGACAACATCCAAATGGACAACAGTTCAATCGACATTGCCACCCACAACATCAAAATGGCCAACAGTTGCTGTACCTCAGTTGCCGGTAGGTGTTGCAGTCACGGTGCCCAAGCCACTGGATGATGACCGTTTTTATCATCCAGCCGAAGGAAAGCTTCCACGTTTAGTAGAACAGCACGATCATCGCTATCTGGATGGACACTATGAGTACAGGTGAGAGAGAGAGAAGGAGAAAGAGTGTGTGTGTGTGTGTGTGAGAGAGAGAGAGAAGGAGAGTGTGTCTGTGTGTGTGTGTAAGAGGGATAGAGAGAGAGAGAGAAAGAGAGAAAGGGTATATTAAAAGTGAAAAGAAGTAGATGTCAACAATTGTGAGTAATGCACTGAACACATTGACGACGACACGACTTTACGACACGACATGAAGGAAGAGTCAACAATCTGGAAATATCATATGATTGATTCATTCACTCATACACAAACCCTTATATTTGCTCTTTTGTCGCTCGTCAAATTAGAAATAATTCTATACTGGCGTCGGCAACATTTCTATGTCGCCGCGAGATTTTCACCACATTCATCTCCATAAGAAAAGCATTTAAAAAAAATTTGACAGATGTCGCAATGTCGTTGCCGTCGTCAATGTGTTCAGTGCATAACACAGGGCATTTATGGTAAACCATGATATGGTCAAAAATAGTGGAAATTCGAGAACGAAACAGTAAAAAAGAAAATAGAATGTACAATATACAGGCAAATGACAGTCAGTGCAAGACACTCGTGACGAAATAGCAAGTTTTTACTCCTACCTTGTATAATTGTATCAAGTGGTAGACTAGACAAGGATGTGGTACAAAACAACAACACTACAAAAAATGTGAGAAAGTGAATATGGACTGAAAATATCTTTTTCAAGGTTTCAAAATCTACGATTTAGAGAAAAGAAAAGAGTATTATAACTGACACCAACTTTTTTATTCTACCATGAAAGATTGTCTCTATGAAGGCTAACCTTATTTTTATACCCCCACGTTTAAAAAACGTAAAGGGGTATATTAATTTTGTCACTACGTTTGTAACGCCAATAAGGAAGCGTGGTAGGTAGATACAAGTTTTTTATATTCTTAATCAGCATTACCATTCGAGTCGATTTAGCCATGTCCAGCTGTCCGTCTGTCTGTGATCACGATTACAGCCGTTATTTTCAAACTATCACCAAGAAATTCGATTTAAAAGCTTAAATCCAGCTATGGGCACGAAACAAGCTTCGGAGCCAGCTGAGAGCAATTGAGAGCAAAGACTTATGTAGCAACACAAAATGCAATAACAAAGCAAAGGCAAAACACAAACACAGAAACAATACAGAAGCTTTAAATATAGTGGTGCCCATTCCCGCTTATATCTTAAAGTATCAATTTCGAAAATGAGCCGAATCGGATGAAAACCACGTCTACCTCCCATACTGACTATTTTTAATAGTTCTATGTGATAGTTCTATATAGTTCTTTAAATTCCACAAAAATTAATACATGGACTTGAAATCCTGCAAATGAGCTGAACTTAAATGAAATCAGGTGAAAACCAAGCCTACCTCCAATATATAAACATTTTATTGAATGCTTGAGACTTTGACTTCAGCCTAGTCGAAGATCATTCCTTACTAGTTTTTATCATACTTCTGTAAAAATATTGAACGTTTTGAAGTAATTAGGTCAAGTTCGGACGGGTTTTTTAAATAAAAAACACATTCCGAATCTTCCTTTCAAAACTTTCTATCATGTCAAAGTTCTGATATAGCCTAAATTCAAACGTCGATAAAGATCAGTTTCGGGTATTTTAAGGATTCAACTTTTCATATTTAGATTAGTTAGTTTATAGTGGGCCCATTTGCATTGCGACCCATAGGATCAATTGTGCCATTCAATAGTTTTTCAGACGTACGCTTTTAATTATTGAGTTTTTGGTTTGGTAGCTCAAATTTTTTTTGGAGGTACACGTGAATGATATACTTATATACCATTTCAAATTAAGAAGTTTGAGTTGGCAAATTACTGGACGTTTTGAGATAATATCTGAGACAACAGTGGCCAATATTGTAACCTGTTAGAGGTCGTTCATAAGTTACGTGACCGATTTTCAACTTTTTTGAAGAGATTTCATTAGAATTACGGGGTAACGAATTTATCCTTTCGAAGCAAAATATTCCTAACGCAAAGCAAAATGTTGCCGTACGGCAACGAATATGCCGGAAGGGTTAAGAAGCTCATTATCTCTATTTATCAAATAGTATTTTTCAAGTATCAATTATTACTCGAAAGATTATTAATAGCTTGTTTGATTACTTTTTGTATAAATTTCATATAAACAGAATATATATATTCTTTTAATTGGTTCGATACTGTTGTCGACACAGATCGATAAACTCTTAAGAATATTATTTTTAAAATGAAATCTGCAATAAATATAGGGAACCAAATAACAAAATCATACAAGGTGACAAAATAACTGTGTCTCCAAAATATCTCAAGACGCTCCTGCAGTTTGATATTTACCAGAACTAGTTTAGATGATATAAAAATCAAACTCTCATCTGAGACACAGCTCAATATTTTGAGATTAGACCTTGTAATAAACTTGGGATTAATTTGACGATATTAAATAGAACATTCTATTGTTTTTAGTGTATATTTTGAAACTATTTCTTAAAAAATTTTTGAAAAATTAAAGCTTAAATATGGTATTTCCTAAACATTGTTTTATATGAAGTTTTGGCTGGTTTCATGGTCTAAAGCCGATATGTAGTGAGTTTTAAACACAAATTGTTTTCAGGGGGTTTTTGGATCGCTTCATCCGATATTTTAAAAAAATTTTTAAAACTCTATTTATATATTCGAAGGAAACAAGCTGAAATTAACACGGCTTAAGCTGGTTATTGTATCGCATGGTGTGTATATGGAATAGGGTTAACTTGTTGCTAAGTTCCAATCATATATTTCGATCGTTATCTTAAGGAATAGACCCCTACACTTCTGATCAAAAGTTTTAAGCTTAAGTCTTTAGGTGGAATGGCTTATAGGGTTTATCCATATATTAAAAATCCCACTTATTTCTAAAATAGCAATTTCCGAAAGTTTCATCTCTTAAAATCACCGGTATTTACTACAAACGCGAAAACTTTACTGCCTACATATAACATGCAACAAAGAAAAACAAAGTTCCCGTGCCAAAGTTCCTGGGTTTCAATCTATGGCATTTTAAAAACACTTTCTGTTATATGAGAATTGAGTGAAAAATACTCTTTAAATATCTGTGTAAAAGTTAGAGTTCCCTTTAATCCGTCCAATTTTCAAAACGTAATTTAAATGCCAGAATAAAATTAGCTTTTATTGCTTGTTCTATATAATAATTCGCTTTTTGCAATTCTGGTTCTATGAGAAGTGGGCGTGAAAGTCAATATATCTTGCCCAATATTCACATTGATCTTGGTTATATTTACCCCTGTGGAAATTTCATAATTCTACCTATATAGGTTCCAAGATATTGCTCTTGAGGAATTGAAGCTCATTTGAGAAGAGAGCATGAGAAGAAATAAACCATCCACTCACTCCCACTTACTTTTTACAAGGTGTCTGTAAGCGACTATGCTCAGTACTGTGCAAAATATCAAATCCTTAGGGTGCGAATATAGTGAAAGGGTATGAGCGTTTCCTTGATGTTCCGAGCTGAAAAACACATTGGAGAAAAAGGGATGCATGAACGAAACGCTCATACGCCTGCACTATGTCCGCACTCTTAGTGTTAAGATTTACTTATTTAGATAAATTTCTAAAATTAGACTGACACACCCTCCTGTCTTATCCAACCCACTTTTCACATCTCGATTGGCATTGACAAAATTTAACTTTTTATTAGCTTTTTCATGAAAACCTTTCAAAACAGGCCACTTCAATACTGTTTTGTTTTGTTTGGGGCAGTACTACACCCGTCGGGTCGAGTCGGCCAAGTTATAAATTTTTTTTAATTTACTTCGGATTGTGGAAATTTTATTGAAATCCGACAAACGGTGTAGAAGAAGATCGTGTGCATACAAACATATAACATAAGCTACTACAGTCATATAAGTTGCATTCAGCTTTATATAACAGATTTAGTGGAAGGGGGTTTTTGGGGGCGCTGATTGTGAGATTTATTTCCAAAATCAAACATTTAAAAACGTGCATCAAAAAAGTGACTAAAATTTTAGAATTTGTGGGTTTTTGTATAAAAGATGTTATATTATTGTTATATTATAGCTTTATTTCTTCCTTCGGCTTAAGAAGGGCATATTAACAAGATGTATAAGAGTTGTTTTTCTAATAAAACATACAATTTCTTGGATGTCTCTTTAATTTTTACATAATTTCAAAGTATACGCATGAAGATTATGAATGCAATACAACAATTTTCCAATAACCTCCACGGCTTAGCTTGTCTTAATCTTTAAAAATTTATTTTCGAAATTTTCGATTACTTTTTCGCATAATTGGAGCTCTATTTCAGCGATATTCGCTTTGAGAGTTGGAATAATTTGCGGATGATTAGCGTAGATCTTAATTTTAACATAACTCCATAGGAAGCAGTCTAACGATGTTAAAGCGTTAGCTCTTGGTGGCCTATTGTTATACCCAAAAACTTCGAGACCGAAATTACGCTATTAGAGAACTTCCTGCACTATATGGCACGTAGCACCATCCTATCGAACTCATCTGTATCCGTATACTCCCGAAAGAAAAGTATTTATCGTGTCTCTGTAGCGCACTCCATTGACTAAAAAGGCTCTTCCATCATAATTTTCCAAAAATTACGTTCTATTGGCGCCTCCGGCACAGAATCCACACCAAACAGTCACTCACTGTGAGTGCATTCGTATCTCCAAAACATTGATGCTCAATCGCACACAAATGTGCAGATAAAGGCCTAACCAAAATAGACGAACGAGACGATTGCAACATGCCAAACGTTTGCAATCGTTACGTCTCTTTTGGCATTTATGGCTGAATTACAATACTGCGTTAGGTCGGTCGGCCTTTGACAGCTCGACTAGAAACAATGGGTTCTTATGAATCAACACAAAATATGACCTCATGCATTGCGTCGACCTCATCCCGTAAATATGAATTTGAGGGGGTGACGTACGATCAACGCTATGAGTAGCGACATGCTCAAGCTAGGTCGTGCTTTTGACATTCCATATTAACGCTGGGTTGCATTTTCGTTGAGCAATGCTAAAATGTGGGTATTCTTGGATTCCGATGGAAAACTCAGATTTTCATAGGACTATCGTGGGAATTTATATTTTGATGCGAGTTTTTTTTAAATTGATCAAATTTTTTAAATTAACATGCTGCTTAAGTAGTATAAAAATGATTTTGATAAATTTAGCATGATATTAATATTATCCAATTGTATTTCATATTAAAATTTATGCATTTTTTAGTATATTATAAATAATATTATAAGGGTATTCATGCAAAATGGCAAACTTACATATTGGTCAATTAGATATTTTAATGAGGTTGGTTGAGGACGAATACCCTTAATATCATTGTTTGAATAATATAACACACAAAGGAATGTTGTGGTAAGGTAGATTGGCAAATGCCGTTTACTTTGTTTTTGTAAAGTTGTACCCAAGTACTCACTAATTACAAGTGATTCAGCGAGCATTGTACAAGGGGGCGTGGCAACTCGAATCTGAAATATCGAATAACTTTGGAATTATAGGTCGCACAACTTTGGAATTAGGTGTTCGGCCGCGATTTACATGTGCCGTTCCACTGGGAAAATTTTATGGGCGTTGGGAAAAGGTTGTGGCACTTTTTCGGCTGCCCAAATTGTGGATATAACTTTCGAACTATTAGTCACACATCAATGAAACTCGGTAAGAATGTACTATTTAGTCTTGTCCTTTGACTGGAAAAATTGAGTGAGCATTGGACAAGGGGGCATGGCACCGCCCATATAAGTCAAACTTATGGTATCAAATAGCTTTGGAGTTAAATGCCACATAATAATGAAACTCGGTATGGAGCTGCCACTTGGTAATGTCCATCTACTAGAAAACCTTCAGCCATTCTTATTTTTATGAAGAGAACTTCTGAAATGCACTGTCGAATCTGGCCTTGTTATTTGAATCACAAAAATGGTTGTTAATTTTCGCGTAAAATTTAAACATTTTTTGCTGATAAGTGTTACAGTTTTTAAAAAGAGTTGAAAATTTGCAAATTTGAATTTAAATTAGTTTTACAATAAAAACAAATTTTGCTTCTAAAATTTCATTGTAATTAAAATTTTCGCAGTATTGAAGATATGTTAGTATTTGTGGTATCAAAATAGCGAAAATTTTTTTAATTTTACTAAATTTAAGAAAAATTATATATTTTCAGCCGTATCCATAAAAATATCTTCAAATAACTTTAAAACGTTCAATACTTAAAAAGCTTTTTAATGCTAAAAAGTCTTTTAAAATTTTGTTATTCATAAAAATGTTGTAGCTGCTTTGTAGTTAAAATAGGAACACTTTCGATTTGAAGTGGGAAGAGTGTCAAAAATGGTTTGTGTATTTGATAAATTCAATGACTTTTAATTTATTTGTCACAATTTCGTCAACATTTTGATGTTTAAACATCGTTGTTTTTTGAAGCTACTCTCTGCACTGAAAACATCGTCATTTTATTATCTTGTTTTGTAAATATTTTGAAATGTTTTGACCAATTTTCTTGTTTTTATTTTGTTTTTCTTTTGAATTTTTTTGACATATTATCCAAATTTTTGAAGTATTTTTAATTATTTTTCACAATATTTGTCCTCAAATGAGAGCAAATAATTTTAAAAATGCTTTATGAGGGGTTTATTGGATTTATTGGATGTTCAGCCATTTTTAAAAATCCTCTCATTTATAAACAAACATTTTCAATAATTTTTTTTTTACATTTTCTGTTTTTTTTTATATATTATGAAACATGGTTGAATAAATAAGGTTGTCGCATGGGTGAGAGCGAGTTCCCATAAATGTCAAATCGAAGTTGACATCTCATACAAAATCTGAAAACGAAAATTAATAACATGAAAAGCCGTTGAAGTTGTTGTTGTTGCTTTTCATTGATTTTGACAATTATGGGTACTGAAAAGAGAGTACGATCAGCCACGAGACAACCTTATTTATTCAACTATGTTATGAAACAATTTGATGTATTTTTGACATAATTTGTGCTCAGATGAAAACAAAATAAAATTTAAAAATGCTTTATCGAGGGTTTATTGAAGGTTTCCTCCATTTTTAAAATTATCTCATTTATAAAGCATTTAAAAAAGATTTTTAACGCTATTGAACGCTATTATGACACTATCTTTTAATTTTTCATTGATTACAATTATAATTGCATGATTTCGGAAAAAGGGACGTTTTGTGGGATTTCTAGTATAGCTGCTTTTATTGGCATCACCAAAATGACAGACGCACGATCTGTCAACGCAACATTTAGTTTTGCAAAGTTTGAGGTCGTCCGTTTTGACAGCTTATATCGTAAAGTTTTTACAACGGAGACCAAAGTACGGTCAAAGGCCGACCGACCAAACGCAGTATTGTAATTCAGCTATTAGCCCAAAATGAAAATAAACCCAAATGAAAAAGTTCCTCCAATCGTCTGAAAAAGAAGAAGACTACTCTGCACAGCTGTTGTTGACGAGTTGAGACGCTAAAAGTTCGGTTGTTACGGAACAGAACGTCTTGTCAAACTGTTTCGTTTAGTTTCGATAAGTTTACGTTTGTTCATTTTGGGTTACAACATTGAAATGCGAACATTTTCGTCTTCACTCGTTACAGAGCAAATCGTCTATTTTGGTTAGGCCTTAAGCTTTTGTGCTTTCACAAGTATATAAAGCTCTCACATACAAAAATCACCACAGTTCGCTCTGGCATTTCAAACGGTGAAAATTGCATCGCTACATAGAGAGGTCGAGATTTTCTTAACCCTGGATAACCAATCATATTTCTAAGGTGGTATATAAAATACGTTTAAGGCTGTTAAAAATTAAAAACAATAGAAAATGTCACTAAAAATCAAAAAACGTAAATATTGGTCTTTGATTTTTATTTAATTGTTGACATATTCCGATAAGCTACTCAATTCTTGAGATAGAAAAAAGATAACACTGTTAGTCGAAACGACTAACATTGGTTATCCAGGGTTAAGCACGGTGATGCATTGAGGTGCTTGGTTTTTTTGCAAGAATGATAGAAACAAGATTACGCCTTCCGCAACTGAGACAGAGAAAGCATGACGTCACAAGCGATATTGTCAGAATTTGGAATAATTTTACTTTGGGGCCAACTCCCAAATATTTTTTTTCTTATTATTTTAATATGTATATGGACCTCCTAAGCCTATTGGTGCAATAAAATTTTGTCGGCCTCGAATGGTTTAGGAGATAAAAATCTTAAAATTTTAAAAAATTCATATATTTCGTATACGAGAATATTCATATTTTTATACAGAAGAGTAGATATTTTTACTTAACTTTTCCCAAAGAATTTATTCTTAATTCCGTCAATTTACCTAAGCGATGGCACATTTTCATACGTTTTTGCCAAGCAAAAGTACTGTGTGACGTCATGCACACAACTGAGAAAGAGAGCATTAGATAACGGTACTGCGGAACGCGTAATCTTGTTTCTATCGTTATTGGGTTTTTTGATTATGTTGCATACGCATGATTCAAAGGGCACATGATGACGAGGAAAATGTGCGCTTATCGTTCTGCGAATATCGAATATCGAATTTTCTGATATTAAACACGAATTTCCGTAAAAAAATTTAACAAATTATGTTCCTTCTTTCACTTGTGTAGCAATGTAAGGTTGATTTCCCGCTTTTATAAATGATAAATGTCAACATTTGACCATTACCAAGCAACTAACTCTAAGTAATTCGACTTTGCCACTGTACACCTCTTGTTGATAAAGTCTTTATTAATGTTGTGCCATTTTGTTTTGGTGGCCAAAGCTCATCTTTTAATTCCATGTTTGAGAGTTTAGGTCTCTTCAGAACGTGCATGACGTGACAACAACAACCATTGACCATGTCTATTTTCTCAATTTTTTAGTTAGTCAATATAACAGTATTTCTTTGATATATGAACCGTAAAACTTTGTTCACTAAAGTAATGTTTAAGTTTTCTTTTTTAACTTTTGAAGAAGATATGTGTTTATATGTGTCTTTACTCATAAAACAAACCTGATAAGAGAGAATGAAAGTGGTGTTATTTTGATAGCCATGAAATCTTAAGTCTTACTCTGATGTGCTTCCGCTCCTCTCCACAATGCATGCAAAAAAAACGCGAAAACTCCTTAACTCCAAATTAACCCATTTCATCTCACATCATTATACCATTAACAGATACGTACTGAGTAACGGTGACACGCGTTACGAACGTTCCTACTGGCAGCGAATGGGCAACAAGAAGGTGCTGTTGCGTAAAGGTTTCTATTCCTATCCACTGCCCAATCGCAACTATCTGACAGTCTTCTATACTGCTGATCAGGATGGCTTTCATCAGGATATATGTGAGTTACGCATATTTAAGGTTCCAAATTAAACTGACTCTAACAAAACTTTCCCATTTCACTATTATAAAATAGCCACATATTCGCCAGAACGACCAGTGCTTCCACGCAGTCTAGTGGTGCCCGAATCGGATCCACCAACGATGAACGAAATCATGGAGAATAACAAGCAAAAACCTAGTAAAGTTCATTGGAATCAATCCACAAAACCAACAACTATTAGACCAAAAGTCAAAACAGCTGCAATCGATAGCAATGTAAATGATGTTGCTGGTGCATCATTGACTGCAACACAGCATGCTCAAGATGAAGCTGTTGTTTCACAACAACAAATACCAACAACGACGGAATTAAGAAAAATAATGGCGCAGTTAGATCCGGAAATTTTGACAGCAGCAAAACCAACAACCGCAAAACACGAACAGCCAAAAGATGCGAACGAAACAGTTAACAAAATAGAGGGCGTGATGTAAGCCACCAGCAGCAGCAGCAGACGAGCCCATGTTCCGGACGCTATTCTTGAAGCACGCTGTGAATTTTTGGCAAAACAAAACATAAATTCCTTCATTAAATAAAAGATAAAATTTAACAAATATTCTCGAGTTATTCCCTTTTTGGGGTTGTTTATGTTGTTGTTTATGCATAAAGATAATAATGCATTAATTTCCATTTTTCATAAACACATTCGTGCTCTTTGGGGAAAAAACAAAAAAAAAAAAATTCAATCATCATATGGTGAAGACAGGAGCTTTATCACAATCAAAGGATTAAAACAGGTTCAAGTATGTTTATAAATGGGGCTCAATTAGAGATGTTTATCGAGGGCAGACAGTAGAGCACGCCTGAGAACAAAGACAACGCCTAGACATATTCAAGTTTATGCTTTCTTTCCCAAAATTGAAATGAAATCAAGGGTAGTCTAGCGAAAAGAAAACGATTAAGTCATAAATCGTTGAGGTAAAGGAGGTTGGCAGTAAAGTCCTACCTATTCATCATCTGTGAAGTATCCAGAGCTACATAGAGAGCAATTAAGATGTGCTTATAAAGAATGCATAACGATTTGGAATAGAAACACTTTAATACTGTTGGATGGGTGTGTTGATGATATCATCAACTTATAAAAGATTTCTGTATAGAAATCGTTAGTACTAATTAAATTGTTGAGCAAAAATGTAAGAGTTCTATGGCGCGAGGCTTAACTAAAAAACCTTAAAAGCGTCCATAAATTTCGGAAAAAAATTTTCTTAATTTTCGTAAAGTATTGCTTTTAACATAACTGTTAATAGTCGTAATAGTTATGTCTTGGTGGCTTATAAAGAAATAAATTTATCTTTAAAACTGTTTTATATCCACAGAAGGCCTAAAAAACTCTTAAGAAGACTTTTGAATAATAATCTTTTTTAAATGGGGATACTTCAAAGGACACGTGTAACATAAACTTATGTTATGTCATTTTAAGTTATTTATATAATGTTATGTTATGTAATGTTAAGTTATGTTATGTTATATAATGTTATGTTATTTAATGTAAGGTCATGGAATGTTATGTAATGTTATAGAATGTAATTTTATAGAATGTAATGTTAGGTGTTCCACTAGTTATGTTATTTTATATTATGATATCTTATGTTATGTTGTCATGTTATGTTATTTTATATTATACTAGCTGGTACCCGACGCGTTGCTGTCGTAGCGGAAATAATTTCTATCTCTATCTGAATCTCAAACTCAGTCTCAATCTCAATCTCAATCTAAATCTCAATCTCAATCTCAACCTCAACCTCAATTTCAATCTCTATCTTTATCTCTATTTCTATCTCTATCTCTATCTCTATCTCTATCTCTATCTCTATCTCTATCTCTATCTCTATCTCTATCTCTATCTCTATCTCTATCTCTATCTCTATCTCTATCTCTATCTCTATCTCTATCTCTATCTCTATCTCTATCTCTATCTCTATCTCTATCTCTATCTCTATCTCTATCTCTATATCTATCTCTATCTCTATCTCTATCTCTATCTCTATCTCTATCTCTATCTCTATCTCTATCTCTATCTCTATCTCTATCTCTATCTCTATCTCTATCTCTATCTCTATCTCTATCTCTATCTCTATCTCTATCTCTATCTCTATCTCTATCTCTATCTCTATCTCTATCTCTATCTCTATCTCTATCTCTATCTCTATCTCTATCTCTATCTCTATCTCTATCTCTATCTCTATCTCTATCTCTATCTCTATCTCTATCTCTATCTCTATCTCTATCTCTATCTCTATCTCTATCTCTATCTCTATCTCTATCTCTATCTCTATCTCTATCTCTATCACTATCTCTATCTCTATCTCTATCTCTATCTCTATCTGTATCTCTATCTCTATCTCTATCTCTAACTGGAAAGACTCGTGGAAATTGATAACCAAATTTCGAGGCTGTGCTACTTACAATTCCAAAGTTATTCGATATCGCAAATTTGGCTTGTATGGGCGGAGCCACACCTCCTTGTTCAATGACGTCTCAGTTTTCTAGTAGAGGAATATCACCCAATATTAATTCCATACTGAATTTCGTTGTTAAACGACATTTAGTTCCAAAGCTATCTGATATCAAAAATTTAAAGTGTATGGGCGGAGCCACACCCCTTTTTTCAAAACCCATCCCAGTTTTATAGTAGATATATCACCAAGTGGCAACTCCATACTGAATTTCATTATTATACGGCATTTAGTTCCAAAGCTATTCGATATCATAAATTTTAATTGTATGGGCGGTGCCACACCCCTTTGGCCTATACTGGCTCAATTTTGCAAGTCGAAAGACACGACTAAATAGAACGTTCTAACCGAGTTTCATTAATGTGTGACTTATAGCTTGAACGTTATACTGAAAATTTGGCTGAAAAATTGCCACGCCCCACATTCAACGCCCATAAAATTTTACGTGTGGAACGGCTCTTGTAAATTGAGATAGAACACCGAATTCCGATACTATGCGACCTATAACTTCAGAGCTATTCGCTACCGTAGATTTGGGTTGTATGGGAGGTGCCACGCCCCCTTATTTTAGGGGGATGAAAAATAGATGTTGTTCGATTCTCACCCCTGACTAATATCCTCGCTAAGGATCACGAAAATCGGTCGAGCCGTTTCGGAGGAGTTCGATCACGCACCCCGTGACAGAAGAATTTTATATATTAGATTATGTTTCATTATGATGTAACGTAATGTTATGCTATGTTATCTTATGTTATATTATGTTTTGTTATGTTATGTTATGCTATGTTATGTTATGTTATGTTATTTTATTTTATGTTATGCTTTCATGCAATGTTATGTTATATTATATTATGTTTTATTATGATGTTATGTATTTTTCTGTAATATTATGTTTTTAAATGTTTTGTTATGTTATGTTATATTATGTTATTTTATGTTATTTTATGTTATATTATGACATGTTATGTTATTTTATGTTGTCATGTTATATTATGTTACATTATATTATGTTTCATTATAATGTTATGGAATGCTATGTTTTGTTATGTTATTTAATGTTTTGTTTTTTAATGTTTTGTTATGATGATAATGCTACATGTGATGTGATGTTATGTTATATTATATTATGTTTCATTATATTACGTAATTTTCTGTAAAATTATGTTTTTTAATGTATTATTATGTTATGTTATGTTACGTTATGTTATGTTATGTTATGTTATTTTTTGTTATGTTATGTTATGTTATATTATGTTATGTCATGTGATGAGTTGTTATGTTATATTATGTTGTGTTGTGTTATGCTTTCATGTAATGATATGTTATATTATATATTATTATGTTTTATTATAATGTTATGTATTTTTCTGTAATATTATATTTTTTAATGTTTTTAAATGTTTTGTTATGTTATGTTATGTTATGTTATGTTATGTTATGACATGTTATGACATGTTATGTTTTTTTATGCTGTCATGTTATGTTATGTTATATTATATTATGTCTCATTATAATGTTATGTAATGTTATGTTATTTAATGTTTTGTTATGTTATGTTATGTTATGTTATTTTATGTCAAGTAATGTTATGTTATGATATTTTTTTATGTCATGTTATGTTTTGTAAAGTTATGTTATGTAAATTTATGTTTTGTTATGTTATTTTATATTATGTTATGTAATGCTTTCATGTGAAGTTATGTTACATTGTATTATGTTTCATTATATTACATAATTTTCTGTAATATTGGTTTTTAATGTTTTATTATGTAATGTTCTGTTATGTTATGTTATGTTATGTTATATTGCTTTGTGTTATTTTATGTTATGTTTTGTTATGTTAAGTTATGTTATATTATTTTATGTTATGTAATATTATGTTATGTTATGTTATCTTATGTTATGTTATGTTATGTTATGTTATGTTATGTAATGTTATGTTGTGTCATGTTATGTTATGTTTTATTATATTACGTTATATATGTTATGTTATGCTATTATGATATGCTATGTTATGTTATGTTATGATATGTTCTGTTATGTTGTGTTGTCTTATGTTATGCTATGTTCTTTATTTATTCATTTATTATAAATGAACATTAAGTACAAGTAAGATTTCTCTTTTTGAGATCTACAAACATCATTCTAAATTTCAAAACAATAAAGTATTTAACTGATAAATAATAAAATAAATATAAGTGATTAATTGAATGTATTATTGTTTTTGAGTAGAATTTTTAATTGTTCAATGATTAACAATACATATTAAAAGTAGACCTCTATGCAAACTAGGCTGTTCAATAAATGCAAAAATGTAAACTAAGCTCTTTTTCCAAAATGATTATAAATAGTTGACGAGGGCTTATTTGCATTTAGGCCCTTTTTTCAAAACTCACCTACATCCTTCATATTGACTTAATCGTGTTCAGGCTCTTATTCCAAAGAATAGCACGCAAGAAATAATCAAACACATTTTAAGTCCTTATTACATTTCTTGTTAAATTTATTCGTGCTTTTATTTGTTTTCTTTTTTTTAAGATTAAATATTTTATAAAAATTACGTATGCATTTCTTCTAAATCTTTTTCTTCTGCAACAAGATCATCTACATGATAATCTATAGGAGCATTCCACTGAAAATGGTAATTTTTGACACATATCTCATTGTTTTTTTATAAATTGATTGACAGAGTTGGTGGTAACGTAACGCGACTTGTAAGCCAAAAAGCTCGAAGTCAAGGAGATGGTACCGTAATCCAAAATGCAAAAGATTTCGCTACATTAGCAGCCACTTAAGTACCTTCTACGAAGGTTTTCTATATTGCTGAATCAGAAATAGCTGATAAAATCCAAAATGTTCATCCATGGGAATTTGCAAGGCCTGTTCCGGGAATATTAAAATTTCATCATATATTAGTCAACGGTCATAAAGTAACATGCAAGAAACACGCTTTAGATAATGATAGTGTTAAGTTTTCATTTAAAAAATGATTCAAAACGAAGACTTAATTTCTGAATTTCGTACGAGTCCCGCACAAACGAAAGTGTCCCATACAAACGATTTCATTTTTATTTTTTTATTTTCATTTTAATAGATATTTTTTCGAACTTGTAGTATTTCGTCATACCATCATCGACGAAGTCTGCATAAGTTTTTTATTTTTAATTTTTGCAGAGAAAGTATGGTGGACTGTGGTTGTCCCGTACAAACAAACATCTTTTCATACTTATTACTGTCTATTTATGAATATTTTCAGGAACAAATAATTGATTTTGAAAAGCCTCCGTTCCGTACCAACAGTGGAATGCTCCTATATCATCTTTAGAGTTTAAGTTTTTATAAAAATCGTGGTAATATTACAATTTCAAAAAGATAATTCGGCTCCGGTTATATAACGTTATGTTATGTTATGTTGTATTATATTGTGTCATACTGTCAAATGTCAAAAAGCTTGCAAAGATATATAATAGAGATTAGAGGTCTGATAAAATTTCATTCTCATCCATATATTCGGATTAAATTTTTTGCCGATTATTTGATCTATATTTTTATACCCAACTAACAAATAAATTTGTAATAGTTTCCAGTTTTGGGATTCTTGCAGGTTTCGATATAACTTCAAGAAACTTGGGAACACAGGTTCGAAATTTTCTCTCTCGAGGACACTTCGAAAGTACCCATAAAGAAAACTTTTAAATTTTGTCAAGCGATTTTTGTGAATAATTCTTCAGTAATACAGTAATTTATAGACGTGTATGAAACAAAGCTTCTACAACTCCTAAGCTAAGATGAGGAGCCTCTCTAAACTTGGGTGTAAAAGAATATTATTCTTCCACGACACTATTTTAAAAATTTTTGTACATTAAAGTTTCATATTCAGGTCAGGGTTCATGAATTGCATACTTAGTGAAAAGATATTAAAAGCATTAAATTTATGTTACAAAATTTACTTTAGAAAGAGGCTGTTTTGGAAAATAACGCGGCTTTCTTCCATTCCAACAAAAGCGGACAAAATAATCAAAACTGGAGTAATGTTGATTCAAATTAAGATAGTAAGATAAAAATTGGTTCTTAAATCTCCAAAAAACGACGCTCAAAGAAAAAAAAAAACAGAAAACTGGGTATGATACTCCTACTCAAACAGAAGTATAAGAGGCATATAACTTAAATGTCGCCAAGCGTTTCAATTTGATTTTGATTTTATTTTGATTTTGATTTTGATTTTGATTTTGTTTTTGATTTTGATTTTGATTTTGATTTTGATTTTGATTTTGATTTTGATTTTGATTTTGATTTTGATTTTGATTTTGATTTTGATTTTGATTTTGATGTTGATGTTGATTTTGATGTTTATTTTGCTTGATATTAATTTGATATTTTTTTAAAATGAAATTATTATTAGCTAAAAAGAATTTATTTAATTTTGGATTTAAATGAACTGTGTTTTCTGGTTGTACAAATGTGTGGAAATTCAAAGAAATGTTTCTGCAGCAAGTTCTTGATTTCAATACATTTGGGAATTGGCGTACAACGCTTACAATTACATCCACAATGAAAATAAGAAAGAAATACTTTTATATAGTCTGGAAAACTTTTATAAATTGGTTGGGAATTGTTTTTCTTCCCAACATATTTTCATTTTTTTTTTGTACTTTTCATATTGTTGTATTTTAAAAAACTTTTATTGTTTATTTCAATTGATAAAATTTCTCTAGAGCACTTCTCCCACTTAGAAGGTATTCAACCGTACAGTTCAGAGAATAACAAACAACAAAACATGATTCGATTAATTGGGATACAAACATACATAGAACTGAGTTATTTTTACTGCAAATTGAACAAAAAGATTGAATCGAAAATTATTTCATTGGGAATAAAGAGCAAGGAAGTAAAGAAGAATATAGTCAGAGTAAGTTTCATTGTTTATGTAGATATGTATTGTGTTGTTTTTCTTTTACTAAAATAGAAGTTGAAAAAATAATAAATGTACAAATGCATAATGAGGTTTTTTCTTTTCTCATCACATACAGTGACTTTAAGATTCTGTGACTTAATATGTAGACCATAAATTTTTCGAATCGGACGTATACCAGACAGCAACTATGCAAGCATTTATTTCAAGCTATCTAAAGCATCTTTATTTACTGTAAAATTAAGCAATTTTTAAAGAGCTCTACACTAATTGCAGCTGGTTTTTAACTCCTCCAAAAAGAAACTGTCAATAAATGCAAACAAAGCAATTAGTTGCAGTTCAACGCTAGTTTGGGAACTAATGTTAGAATTTTAACTTCAAATGCTGTTTATAAAAGATCAAACTTTTATGCATAAGTTCAACAGTCGAGGGATAAGAGCAGAACAATAGAGACCGAAAACATTTTGGCCATGAATAAAGTGCAGCATCTAGTTTTATTGCTTGTTTTTTTATTGTCTTTGACCGAAATGGTCAGGACACAGCAAGAAGATGTGCGCAGTGAGGACGATGGATTTGTGCAATTCAATGAGGAGGATAACTTTATGCGTCAGGATGGCAGTAAAGGACAGCAGCAAGCGGTAAAACTGAAAGAAATATTACAGCAAATGCTGCGAAGTGGCATCAGACAACCCGAAAAACCCGGAAAGCCTGGAAAACGCGCTGATGAAGATTATAGTCAGGACTATGAGGACGCAGATAATGACTCTGACAATGGTGCTGATTCGGAGCCTGATGTTGGCACAGAAATTGATCCCGAAAACGATGTCAATGATGATCCTGACTATGGAACTGACAACGACTCGGGTAACGAGAGTGAAAATGATTCTAACTCGGGAGCTGATTCCGGGTCTGACGCTAATTCTGGTTCTAATAATGATTCTGACTCTGGTACCGACACTGAAATCGGTTCTGATCCTGGGTCCGACTCCAACTCGGGCTCTAATATTGGCTCTGACTCTGGTACTGACACAGATGCTGATACTTTCGATGACGATGACTTCGAATATGATCCTTATTACAACAGTTTCAACGACCAACTTCCAGATGGAACCTACGTCTTTGGGTAACCGCCGATTTGAAGCAATTTGAAGGCGAATAAAGTTAACTACGCCATTTTGATTTAATAGAAAAAACAAACCTGTGCTGCAACATACTCGATGTGTGTGCTTTAATGTCACGCAATGGGACAAAAATGAAAAAAAATATGGGTGCGGTTTCTATGAGGTTTTAAAGCAGTGATGTTGACGCAGTACTACGCGTGATGAGACTCGAAAGCTTTATTCGAGAATCGAAACACTTACACGATCGAATGCACGAAGTTCTCTCAATCAGTTGACGCTGAAATTTCAAGTTGGAAGTTCGCGCCGCTTGGTTGTGTGTTTTGCACTGCACGAAATGTTTGAGGCATATGAATATGCGTTATTTTCAAAATAATAATAATAATAATGATAATGATAGTGAGAATGATAATAATAGTGGTAATGATAATGATACTGATAATGATAATAATGATGGCAATGATAATTATAAAACAATTCTTGCTTAATACCTGCACAACAATTTATATCAGTGCAGAGAACGAGAGAGCTACTAACACAAACACAAAAGTCGAAAATTGTGGTAGTATGCGTGTGAACACCACTGTTTTAAAGCAATGTCGGGCATTCTGTCGCTCGCGGGCAAAGAGCTTTCTCTGCCGCGACACCTACGCTGCTAGAGCTTCACACGTATGCTGTTAGAGCTTTTTGCACACTTTTTTAACATTGGAAAGCTTTTGAATGCACAAATACACATAAACGTCAAGATTGCGGCTGTGTAAGAATGCCCACCAATGTATGAACGCGCGCATTGTCTTGATGGAAGAGCACTTTTCCTCGCCAAACGGAGACGTTTCTGTTTCAAAGTGTCGTTGAAACGGTCCAATTTAGGCTTGGGTAGTTCATGAACGAACTAGTTCAATTGAACGATTCTCACTCACGAACTATGTGAACTAGTTCAGTGTTTCTCGTTCTTTTAGTTAATTTTAGTGCAATTGATTTTGCAGCGAGTAGGAACAAAACGAAAGGGAGCAAAAATAACTAAATTTACCAAGTTATGGTTTGAGTCCTTGGTTTGCCCCAACGAACCAAAAGACCTAGCGAACTAAAAGATGAACAAACTAAAATAACTGAATGAACGAACTAGTTCATTACATCCGATTGAACCAAAAAGAGCGATCTTTGTGATGAACTAAAATGCCCAAGCCTAGTCCAATTCATCTGCATAGTATTCGGCATTGATCGTTCTGTTCGGTGGAAGGAATGTTTTAAAACAGTGGTGTTCACACGCATACTACTACAATTATCGACTTTTGTCCTTGCGTTTGTAGCTCTTTCGCTCTCTGCACTGACAAAAATTGTTGTGCAGGTATTAAGCAAGAATTGTGTTAAAATTATCATTGTAATCATCATTACATTTATCAGTATCATTATCATTATCACTATCCTTATGATTGTCACTATCATTATCATTATTATTATTATTATTCTGCAAATAACACATATTCATATGCCTCAAACATTGCGTGCAGTGCAAAACACACGACCAAGAGGTGTGAACCTTCCTGCTTGAAATATCAGCGGCATTTGATTGAAAGAACTTCGTGCATTCGATCGTGTTCGTGTTTCGATTCTCGAGTAAAGCTTTCGAGTCTCACCACGCGTGGTTTTACGTGAACATCACTGTTTTAAACTAAAGTTAGTTCAATCTTTTATTTTTTCAAAAATTCGGAGATTGTGCTGTGATGTGTTTAAAATGTCCGAATATTTGCGAAGTTAAGAGCGTTGATATATATTTTCGAAATGATGTTTTTGCTTAAAGTATTAAGCTTTGCCTTAGTTATGCCTTTATGTGTCATTGAAAGCAATTTTTAATTTCCTCATGAAAATTATACGAGATTTTTTAAAAAAATTAAAGCTTAAATAAGTCTCCGTATAACTCACTGACATCATAGCAATCTTTCCGAATGTTTGAAAAATGAATTTGATGGATAAGAAAAATGTATTCCAATACGTCATATGATCGGCACACATCGGTCAAAAAGCAGCACATACATATTTTATCTTTAATAATAAATCAAAAATGGTGAAGGCAACTTTTTGAACATGCAAATTTATGAATTTTCAATTAAACTGCCAATCGTTTTAGCTATGCGGTGCCACACGGCGTACGCCGCTACGAACGTGCTTTCTATTCGGACAAGTACAAGGGTCTGGTTGTCGAGGGCTTCTCCACAGAACCGCGCCAGAAGGGACAGCGCATGGTTTACGAGTTACGCTGCTATCGCTCCGATGCCCACAGTGGCTACAGGCCACTTAAAGGTTAGTTATGGCCAAGCCCATGAATTTCGTTAACCCAGCGGCACAAGCAAGGTGCTAAATCTTACCCTTTATTATTACAGTTCAGTACCTGAATCGTCCTCCAACAGTGCAACGTGATGTGGAGCCCAACGTAGATTGTTTTAATTAATTACGGTCCAAATTTAGCATGTTAAAGAATTATGTCAAGAAAAAACCAGACTTTGTTATATGTTATAAACATGAAATATTTTACCGATACCGAATCGAATCGTTATTTCAAGTTAATCGGTGCATAAATTTAAATTATAAACTTTTAAGTTAATTGGGCGAAACAAAATAAAAATAACACCGCAAGAAGAATGTCATAAAAGAAACACCTTCTTTTGGTGAGATGAGCCGGTCATGACTCATTTCTCATTTCCACCTAGGTCATAAACAACAAGCGTGCGTATTCGAAGCCGGTTTAATTAATTCGCTGGGCTTAGCTGTCCATTTATTCAACGGATGCTTTGAATGCTGCCGAGGTCTTGTAGCCGTTTTGTGCTTTAATTAATTTAATCATGTTAACGGCGACAACAGCTCAAAAGCTTCAAAATGAATTACCATTTATATCGGCACTTCGAGTCCAAACGACAGACAGTGTTTATTTGGCATTTAACTGTGTGAGTGTGAGTTTTTGTGTGCAAGTGATATATGTGGGAAGATTTAGTTCTATGCTTGGTTAGGAAATTAGGATTTAAAATGTGTTCTTCTATAAAAAATATGCAAAGAAGTAAAGAGCACACATTTAAAATTTTGTCAGGTCCTAGTTAATACGCAAACAAATAAGGCTTGGCTGCTGAGAAGAATTCTATTTTTACATTTATAGCCTTGCCGAAGAAGTGGCAAGACATCAACGCGCTTATATCATCATCAGCTGCTTATATATTTAAAACAAAGAAATTAAAATAATTAAATTTTATCGCGGTACAGCTTTATTTGAGAAAACAAACTTGAAGTCTTTCCAGAAAAGAGGGTGTGACAAAAGTACAAGTTTTCTTCTTCCGAAACCATAAAAAAACCTCAAATTTCAAAGCAGTGGAATAATTTTGTGAAACTTAAGAAAAATTATATGTCAAGTCAAAATCAAAATCAAAATCAAAATCAAAATCAAAATCAAAATCAAAATCAAAATCAAAATCAAAATCAAAATCAAAATCAAAATCAAAATCAAAATCAAAATCAAAATCAAAATCAAAATCAAAATCAAAATCAAAATCAAAATCAAAATCAAAATCAAAATCAAAATCAAAATCAAAATCAAAATCAAAATCAAAATCAAAATCAAAATCAAAATCAAAATCAAAATCAAAATCAAAATCAAAATCAAAATCAAAATCAAAATCAAAATCAAAATCAAAATCAAAATCAAAATCAAAATCAAAATCAAAATCAAAATCAAAATCAAAATCAAAATCAAAATCAAAATCAAAATCAAAATCAAAATCAAAATCTAAATCTAAATCTAAATCAAAATCAAAATCAAAATCAAAATCAAAATCAAAATAAACTTGAACTTGAATTTGAACTTGAACTTGCTCTTGAACTAAAACTTAAAGTTAAAGTTAAAGTTAAAGTTAAAGTTAAAGTTAAAGTTAAAGTTAAAGTTAAAGTTAAAGTTAAAGTTAAAGTTAAAGTTAAAGTTAAAGTTAAAGTTAAAGTTAAAGTTAAAGTTAAAGTTAAAGTTAAAGTTAAAGTTAAAGTTAAAGTTAAAGTTAAAGTTAAAGTTAAAGTTAAAGTTAAAGTTAAAGTTAAAGTTAAAGTTAAAGTTAAAGTTAAAGTTAAAGTTAAAGTTAAAGTTAAAGTTAAAGTTAAAGTTAAAGTTAAAGTTAAAGTTAAAGTTAAAGTTAAAGTTAAAGTTAAAGTTAAAGTTAAAGTTAAAGTTAAAGTTAAAGTTAAAGTTAAAGTTAAAGTTAAAGTTAAACTCAAACTTAAACTCAAACTTAAACATAAACTTAAACATAAACTTAAACTTAAACTTAAACTTAAACTTAAACTTAAACTTAAACTTAAACTTAAACTTAAACTTAAACTTAAACTTAAACTTAAACTTAAACTTAAACTTAAACCTAAACTTAACTTATATTCAAACTGAAACTGTTACGATCTACATAAAAATATCTCAAAAACAAATTCAATTTCAAAATGGAATTTTATATCCAAATCACATATTAAGCCAGATTAAGAATGACTTCATAAACTGGTTGTATGAAAAATTTGATCAATAGGAAATATGAAATTTTTTCAAAAACATGTTATTTGAGTACGCGTTCTACAGTTTGCAGTTAACAGAAATGCTTCAGCGTGTCGCTATTGCATGCCAACAATATACCGACAGATATGTGTGTCAATATGTTGAAAGCACTTGTGGCAATGCATTGCAATGGTGAAAACAGATATTCATAAGCTGCACATCTAGTTATAGCAACATGCTTAAATATGTGCTTTTGTGCTGGTGTGAGGGTACTTCAAGTAACTCGTCTCTACATTCTATACTTCGTTTGCTAAATATGTAGTTAACTGTTATGCGCGGTATTTGGGCCGTTTAGCGAACATTGCATGATTTGGCGACATTAATGCAAATTGCAAGTATGCAAAGTTACCACTGAGTTTCGAAATGTTGCTGTGCTGTGGTGTGTGGTGTGCGATGTGTGGTGCATTGTTGTAAATGGAATAGTGTGGGCGTATGTAAGTTAACCGCATTTGATATAAAGGAAGATGTAGCAGTTGCTGCTATAATGTCACGACAACGGATACAGATATTGTTTTTGTTTTATGCCTTGTTTTAAGATGCACTAAGTTTTCAAAATTCGTTTTGAGCTGTTTTAAATTTAAATACATAGTATACTTTGCGGCATGAGGATTTCTCTTAACATCTGGTTTTTTGTTCAGCCCAAAAATATGTGTTAGTTTTACTTTTATAGTTACTTATAAGTATTTATTGCAATATAATGATTAAATTTACGGTGTAAGGGCACTCAAGCATAAAAAATAAAAAATTAAAAAAAATAAACAAAATTTAGATACGAGCCTTCTTGTTATCGCCTTATTTTTAACCGACTTCAAAAAGAGGAGGTTCTCAAGTTCGTTGGTTTGTCCGTTTTTTTTTCTTTCAAATGTACCTATGTACATAATTTTTTGCCAACAGATAGATACCATGAACGCGGAGGTCTTTTTTTAAAAAAGTGGGCGATATTCGACAAAGCGGCGTGTCAATATTAGAAAAACACTGTATTTCAGTTAATATTGACCAGGCCCGTGCGCACGGGAGGTTTTGGGGGTTCAAACCCCCCTCCCAGGAGGGTTTCGAACTATACTTTTGAAATTCAAAGAACTGTCTGATTATGAAAAATTTCCATGAAGCAAAGTTATATTTATTATGATTTATTATAATTCTTCATCGTTTAGGCTTCCCTATCAAAGTTTAAATTAAACATGGCAAATCTATTGAAAAGTTACTCAACTGATGTAACGTTATTTTTTTAGAATAAGTAGTTTTAAAGCAGTGTGGGGCAAACCAATACATAAACTTTTATTCTTGTGTGTGCCTCTGTGTATTATGCTCTGCGTTGACGAAATTACTCTCCCATTTATAGTGTACGTTTGATAGATCTGTTAGTTAGCAAGATCTGTGAAGAACACGATATTGAAGTAAGGAAACCGAGGCAACCTTCACGTCAAACTCATCGTTGTAATATCGAGACTAATCCCTTCATTCTGTATCACGAAAAAGCACACCAACGAGAGGCAAGACACGATAAGCAATAGATTTTTGAATGCAAGAAAGTATTGCTGATCGTTTCTTTTTTGTCGTTCGTGCCTCGTTTCGTGATAGTAAATGATGGGGTAATTCAATTGAAGATTTTTATCGAATTTCAACCTACCAACCATACCTAGACTTTTTCGTCACTCACCTTGAAGATCATTTTCTTAAGCACTGTGGAATATTATCGAAGTTTCGATGTCTTTTTCCATAAAAAATTTCAACCCTAGATGAAGGAGCCTGCAACCAATTTTTTGAGAAATACTCCACAATTTTGCATGACAATTCTTTCGAAGTATGGATCAATAAAGTGAAAATTTGGCGAAGACGGATTTTTTATAAAAATATCAATAGCGCTATCGAAGCTCTTGACATCTGCAATACAACTGCTTTTCCAAATGTTCACCAAATCTGGCTGGTAATGGCTGTGTTACCAGTAACGACATCATCGAACGAACGCTCTTTTTCAACATTATGCCGGTTAAAATATTACTTGCGTTATACTATGATCGAAAATCGGCTGAACGGATTGGCTGCACTTAATTTTCATCGGGACGTTGAAGTTCGTGTAGATACAGTATTGGACGATTTTTTTCTGTACCCCGACACATTAATTTATTGAGGGAATAGTTTTGTATAGAGTATTTGTATTTACTCGGAATACTTTAAAATAATATGAATATGTATAACTGAAATCTTATAGTTTTATATCCAATATATAATATTGTCTGTACATTAATTTTTTGATAGTTTTGTTTGTACTTAGAATTCTTTATTTTTCAGTCAAAAGCCCCCCAGGACCAAATTCTGCGCAAAGGCCTGATATTTACACTAGGGTACTGAAATTTACAGTAAAAACACAGGGGTAAGCATAATTATTACAAATTACGGTCTATAAAATGGGCGTTATTTGAAAAAAGGGTGTGGCAGTATTAGAAACACACTGTATATCGAATAATGTTGACACTGAAATTTAGTACATGGAAAGGCAGAGTAATTAAAAAGTAAAGTGAAGAAAGTGGGCGTTATTCACAAATGGGGTGTGGCAATATTATAAAAACTCTGTACATCGAATAATATTGACACTAGGGTACTGAAATTTAGTAAATGGGTAGGCACAGTTACTACAAATGACGGTAAAAAAGTGGGCGTTATTCAAAAAAGGGGTGTGTCAATAATATAAAAATAGTATATCTCAGTTAATATTGACTATTAGATAGAATCATTACAAAAAGGGCAGGATTGTACGTAGGGTGTGGCACTTTGAGGAAAGTAATATAAAAAAAAAATAAATAACTGGCCATTTCAGCCCTTGAAAGGACTTTGACCTAGCTTCTTATGATCAATTGTGTTGTGCGTGTTATTAAGTTTGTACGCAATTGACCGAGAAATGGACCTACATGCTTAACGCCGACTCCGAACGGCGATGAACGGAATGTTCTTATTCTCAAGAAGCTTTACATGGCATTTTGATTACTCTCTGAGGTTTGCCATTGTCTGCAGAGAGGTGGCGGCCGTACAGAAAAATTATTTTAATTCAAATAATTTTCTGTCGCTGGCTGGGGTTCGAACCTGGGTCTCCAAGGTTCTTTGACATAGCGGCCACGCACTTTAACCAACTACGCCACGGACGCCACCCGAGGAAAGTAATATATATCGGTTAATATTGATACTCGGAAACTGAAATTTGTCACAGGGCTATGTAGAATCATTATAAAGTACGATCAATAAAGTGGGCGGGATTAGAAAAAGGGCGTGGCATTTAATAAAAATTGTAAAGAGACAGAAATGGAAAATACCCAACAAACTTTCAGGAATTAATAAAAAAATTTTTTATGAACAAGTTTCATGTTTGCAATTTTCCTCAAAAATACTATGACATAAATATTTTCTAAAAATAAAGAAATAAAAACTTTTCAATAAAAAAAAAAAATGACTTCAAATCACTACAAAGTAAGAAATTATTTTAAATAACTTTTCCCATTTATTTTAAGTTATATTTTTTGTAGTATAATATTGGAAATCTTATCATTTTCATTTTTTCTTTTTTGATTTATTATCATCAATATATTCATTTCTTTATGAATATAAAAGCTTTGAATTCGGCGCTAATCTTTGACACATAATCATGATCTTTTACTATCCTTGCGCTATTTTAAACTTTTTTATTTGATGCTATGCTGCCTTTGTGACACTGTAGTAATCTTAAAAGCTTTGTACACGTAAACATTCTCACTATACTGGTTTGGGTGATTTCGTTAAGCTTATATTGAATATGATATAGTGTGTAACAGCTGCACAAATAATGCATGGAAAACATTGGCTACATTCAGCGTACTCAACAATTGCCAACTGAAAGAAAAAAATGGCTAAAAGGCTTTTATATTCATAAAGTAAGTAACATTTTTATGATAATAAAACAAATTAGAAAAAAATATTTCGACTTCGTAAGACTAGCGCCGACTTTAAAGCTTATATGTTCATAAAGCAATTAATATATTGATGATAATAAAACAAATTAGAAAAAATGGAAATGATAAGATTTCTTATATTATAAAACATATAAATACCTTTTAAAATTTGACCAAGAAATTAATGGGAAAAGTTATTTAAAATTATTTTTTACTTTGTAGTGATTTTGAAGTCGGTTTTTCTTTTTTTTTGTTAAAAAGTTTTTATTTGCAAAAATTTAACAAATTTTAAATTCCCGAAGCTATGATGAATTCCTATCTTTTTGCCAATTTAAGGATTCCTTGCAAAAAAAACCCCACACATCTTTTCAGCTTGGAATGAATCCAGACAATTTTTGATACCTTCAATTGAAGTGAGCTATTCATGAAAAAATTCTACATCGATTGACCAAGTGATTGTCAGAAGAGGCAAAGCCTCGTATTCGGAGGATGAGGCAAAATTTTATATCCACTATTTTCCAAATAGTTTTTAATCGGTCCATCAACATGAGTTCGAGCTTTGTCATGCTGCCAAAGTACTTTGTGGTTGCTTTCGATAGTTTCAAGCAATTTCCGGATAATGCTCTCTTCGAACGGATCAATTGCTTTTTGCACAGTTCTAAATAAGTCTAGGCATTAGTTCTAATTCTTGACTTTCGAACTTTTTCTATTGACAACGATTTTGTTTTTTTCATAATTTTTGAAACGTCAAAACCAGAATTCTCGTCTTTTTATCGGTGAAATTGATTTTGAGAAGCGAATTCAAAACGAATATCAAAACTTTCGCTGTAGTCGAGTAGCAGCGCCCCAGGATGACACTTTAGAGGATATGGGCTTGAATCCCGGCCGTGATAATACGCCTTAAATTTTCTTAATTTCTTTTCTTATTTGTAATCAACTGAAATTAAATATTCATTAATACTTACGTATCAAAATTTTGTAGCTGGTGGAAGAGACATTTTTTGGAGAGGATTGATAAGTAATTTTAATTGACTAAGGAAAAGAAAATATGCCACAAATTTAAATTCAAATATTTCTACTGATTCCCGCCACGCTTAGAATATCCTGCATGTTCCACTTGATTGCCCCTTCTTTCCCATTAATCCTTCACCCGATTTCGAACCCAGGCAAACTTGACTGATGAGGTGTAACACCTCAGATCCTTCTTTCAAAGCTAAAATGATAAGAATAAAACATGAATGAAGGTATAGTATGGTTAGATCTCTCATTTTCAAGTTATTACCCAATGTAAGTAAAGACATCTACGCCTGCTTATCGCTGTGAACAATGCTGACACATCAATTAGAGGAAACAATCCATAAACATATTTTTTATATAAATATATCTAATGTTTTTTGATATAAAACCGAAATTAAATTCTGCGTGGTCACTATTACTGATTTTTTTCAGGTACTACTAACCAGACCTCCACCCATAGCAGGCGTACGTGGAAGGGTAGGTTATGAATCTATGTTCGTGCCCTGACTTCGTCATTTTATAATGTTTGAAGTAAATAAAAGAAAAACAAGAAAATGTTTTCATTTCCTTTTAACCTGGTTGAATCCTAATATTATTGGAAATATATTCGCCATTTCATTTCAGGCCTTTCGTTGTTTCTACGTTTGTTTAGCTTTTTTAAAAGCTTTATTGTCTTATATATTGGTCACTTATTTACGACCTCATCTAGATCAGGATTTTTTCTTAATCCCTTGCCATAAAATTACCACCGGTATCACAGCGAAACTAATTGCATGGCATTAAAAAAAAGCAAAAAAAAAAAACAAAACCCATATCAACCCGCAACCTAAACATAGCTAGTCAGTAACAAATGGCTACAAAAGACCACAATTCGAACATGAAACCATTCAATCAGAAACCAATAACGAATGACAACTTTAATGCGATTAGGCTACTTCCGGTCAGGGTATGATCATCATGGGAGGCATTCAAACGCTGCTCAACGCTATTGCAGTTATAATAATAGTTGATTTTGGCTAATTACAACACAACTGATTGACCACAATCATCGATGACAACAACTACAACAGAATGTTTGATGGTCTTTTTTTGCTCTCTTTGGAAAATGTTATTGTTGGCGGCTCTTATTTTCGTAATGGAACTCAGTTGAATGATATGTGTGGTATATGGTATGTAAAGGGCAGCGCGAGGCAGCCCACATCCGGCTGCAAAATAAAGCGAATTAATCAAAGTGCTATTTTGTGTTGTGTGCGCTGTTGTTTTAACCCATTGAGGACTGTATAGCCAAAAAAAAAAAATAAAAAAATTAATTTCTCTAAGGCCTTTTCCACTATTTGTATGTTCTTTCAGAATCTGGTATTTGTTTAAAAAAAGTAAAGTATTATTTATTTTTTTTTATTTTTTTTTTTTTTTGTTGTATAAAAATATTATATTATAAATACAGCGAATTTTCAAAAATTTTTATTTTTCCATCTTTAAAATTGGTTTGATAAAGTCAAAGCTTTTCTCTCTATGGGCATAATAGAATCTGTTACCTTCCATTCAAGCTTCAGCTTCACCTGAAGTCTCTCATATGCACCAAATATGGGCTGAAGCTTTGCACTGAGTACGTAATACGAGTAGAAGATGCGACTTTTTTTACGCTCTAGCTTAGTTGAACTTTCTTGTAAGTACCTTATGAAAGCTTAGCCTTTGCACTTCCATTCGAGTTCTATATAAAGTAATGGCCTCTCGTTCGTACTGACTAGAAGCTGAAACTCTACACTATGTACTACATATAAGTAACCTGTATTACTTACCTTCCTTTTAACTTGTAGCTGAAGTTGAAGTCTCTCCTATGAATGTAGCTTAAGCTACGCACTGTGCATGTAATAGTGCATTTTTTTTTTAGTGCTTGATTTCATCGCCCTCTACCGGCTGAAGAAATGATCAAAAAAATATTTTTTGTTATCTTAAAACATTTATAAATATGTCATAAAAAGTTTAAAATTGATATTTAATAAATATGATTGAAAAAAAGTATTAAAAATATATGTTTTTTCTACCAAAAGATTGGTACTACTCCCTTAAATATAAGCTTCAGAAGAAACTGACCCTCTCACATGACCGAATAGAAGCTGTAGCTTCGCACTACCATATTTACGAAACATTACCTCTAATTCATATTATCTGACAAATGTTATACAATTACAAAGCATTAATTCATTTAGTTTTAACGCTTTCAAGATAAAATATAAAGTGGTTGTTTGGATCCACTGAAGGCATGAGTACATTTTTCAAAAATTTCAATAAGTAAATTCATTCATTTCGGGCTTAACAAATTAAATAATGTTACAACATGCATAACTAGCAAAATATTATATTTTAATATTTTTGTGATATTTTCTTCGGTAAAGTATGTATAAACAATTTGAAAAGGTTCGGCCGCCACACATGCTTAAAAAGCCTCTTAAAAACAATAGAATGTTCGTCTTTTTGTTTTTATAGAAGTTAAAACGTGGTATTTTAAGAATTACCAAAGCTTTAAATATAAGCTTCTATAAAACTAGCTGCAATCTTTATTGGAACTTCTATGCTCATACACAATATATTTGTATTTTAATATATCCGATTTTTAAAATTTACTTATTAATTTATTTGTTAAAATCTGATTTTTACTTGTTAATAAATAATTAACGATAAGTAAGGTTTGTTATAAAATAGCTAGCTTTTTCCCTGTGCACATTGCTGCACCCTCCAATTTTATGGGAACATAATAAGTATATTCAAAACTTTTCTTAGGCCCATAGTTTGACACCACTGTCAAATTTTTCATTGCCAGTTACACTTTCCCAGTAGCACGAGATCACCAAATAGTAACTCCATTTTGAGTTTGTATGTAAGTACTGTTACTTTTACTTCCAAACTATGCGATATTGCAAATTTTAATTGTAGGGGCGGATCCACACCCCCTATAAAAGCGTATCCCAGTTTTCTAGTAGATGGACATTACCCAGTTTTAGTACAGTTGCCGACAGTGAGCATACAAACTAAATTATCAAAATGTAGCCAACTCGACGAAAACCGTAGGAAATATAGCATTTTTATTGATTTGTGGGTGGTAAAAGGGGCTGTGACAGAAATTTAAGCCATCTCGAACTTGAAAAAAATGTACTGCCAGAATTTCAGCTCTATCGGCTCAGTAATTTTGAAGTTTCCAGTCATCACACAGACAGCGTTTTGCTTTTTGTATATATAGATTATTGGCTATAACTTTTGATTGCTAAAAGATATTAAGATAATTTTTTCTAAAAAATTAATTTTTTAGCTTGTATATTTTTCCAAAAATATAAAAACACAATATTGGAAAAAAAATTTTGTTCAAGGCCTTGTTTTCTTCATCACAAAAATGGTTTTTAATTTTTGCGTAAAATTACGCAATGTTTTTAAAATGTTATAATTAAATAGAGTTGAAAATTTGCGAATTTGAATTTAAATTATTTTTACAACAAAAACAAATTTTGAGCCTTTTTTTGAGGAAAACTCCAAAATATCAGACCTTTTTTGAAAAATATCTAAAATATATATCCTCAACTAACGGTATTTTTGCAATAAGGTTTTTATAGTACTTTAATGAAGCTTTAAGGCAAAAAAAAAAAAATGAACAAAGTGTATAAAAAAGCAGCGGAGATATTTGAATCGAAAGTCACAAAATAAAATTTCTGATTGTGTTTTTCTCATTTTTGAGCACGATGTTGCATTAAATATATCGTTGTAGCAAAATTTTTCATAGTTTTTTAGATATGTTCATGTTTTTGATGTCAAAATAACGGAAATTTTTTAAGTTTACTAAATTTAAGAAATATTTTATATTTTGTAAATATTTGCATATTTAACAAATAAAAATATGCGATTTGGTAAAAAATTTGTACTACAGCACCATCTGGTGTGCAAGGTGGTTCAAAGAAGATACTGTCAAAAAACTCATCGTACCTGAGAACTACTATATACTAATTTTTATTCTAATCGCATGAGCGGTTTGGGAGTTTTAGGTGGTTTTGGAAAAAATTTGTACTACAGCGCCCTTTGGTGTTAGAGATAGGTCAAAAACGATACCAGCAAAACACTCAACGTACATGAAAATCACTGTATACTACTTTTCATTCTAATTCCATAAGTGGTTTGTGAGTTTTAGGCAGTTTTGTAGAAAATTTGTACTACAGCGCCCTCTGGTGTTCAAGGTGGATCAAAATTGATAGCCCACAAACACGCACCATACGATTAGACTTCTATGCACAAATTTTCATGCTAATCGGATGAGTAGTTTAGGAGTCTATTGCCTAGTTACATACGACATTTAGTTCCAAAGCAATTCGATATCATAAATTTAGCCTGTGTGGCCAAATTCCCCCTTGTCTAATGTTCGCTCATATATATAATAACTACCTCTTGGGCCCATAACGTCTACATATCAAGTTCCACTATAAAACATGTACATTGTACAACTCAAGAATAATAATGATTTCTAAAAAGTGGGCGTATATAAAGTTAGATCACGCCCAGTTTTAGTATAGTTGCCGACAGTAACCTTACGAACTTATTTACCAAATTTTAGTCCAATACGACCAAAAAAGTCTTAAATATAGAATTTTTATTGATTTGTAGGCGTTAAAAGGGGTATGGAAAAAAAGAGGTATGGAAAATTTTTACTATACCTATATTTTTCGCGCAAATCCAAACTAAAGTGAGACTAGCAAAATTATTCCAATATTCCATTTATTTCCAATTACCCTTGCAAATATTTCCCCATGTATGTACACCATACATATGTGCGCACCTGTATTTTTTCACAGCTGTATTGTTGATAAGTTCACTAAAATGCCTATAATTCATGAACCAATACACATACAAAGACCGTTTGTACAAAAAAACCTTCGTATTGACGTCACCTTTCATGGGAAATTCAAACAAAATCGGTTCACGCATTACCGAGAACATCAATTTCATACACGATGCAACTTATTTTTATATATAAGAAAGATATAGAAGAAGATGTGTAGAAACAACACCGAAGTTGGAAAATGACGAAAAAATTGAAAAATTTTTTTTAAAAAAATCGTGTTTGCTGGATAAATACACAGATTTCTTAAATTTTCTTTTAAAAACATGTATATCAATCAAAAGGTCTAAGTTTCTTCTTTCTCAAACCAGTAAAAACTGAAAATTAGTTGATAATTACTTAAGATGCAGGCTTATAAGTGCGCAAAGGCACGAAAATCGGGTTTTTAACCATAAGTAAAGATTTTGGAGGTATTTGAAAAATTTCATATACAGATTCTTGTTTCACTCGACAAGACCTAGGGGAGACCGGGTTGGTTGTGACAGGTTTAAGTAGTTACAGTAGCAACAGCGGTGAAACAGAGAACGCTATTCTTCCATTAGTGACGGAAGAAAGAAATAAACAACGCCGCCACTATAGGCTCACATGTCGCGAGAGCCAGTCACGCTAGAATTTTTGTGAAAGGAGCACTTGCGTGTCCTGCAGGTTTGCAAAATTTTCGATTTTTAATAATTTTGGTTCTACAATCCGTTTTTCAAATAATCAGAGAAGTGTCCGGTGTCATTTTTGCACCCTCATGCTTCCTCTTTATGATGAAACTACGTTTCTACAAGTATATTCATTTGCGTTTTTACTACATAACCACAAAATACAAAGTTTGGCGTTGAGGCTAAAAGTGACATTTGCTCGGGACAGGTTGTGAATGTTGATTTTTTTAAATTCTGGAATAATTTATTTATATTTTCATTTGTATTTTTGAGACATCCTCTAAGCTTTTGTTCAATAAAGATTATTGTCTTTTTATAGGTCAGAAATAATCTACATTGTTTTTTCATAGTGACCCAGCAAACACAAGTCAAAGCTTTGAGAATTTTTTTTTCTCAAATTTGATTTTAAATGTGATTCTCAAATCATTTTCAAATCGAGAATTGATATTTGATATTAACATTTGAGTCCGATTTAAGATTGATTTGAGAATATATGTTTTTCTCAACAGTTTGAAAATCACATTTGAAACACGTTTGAGATCAACTTTTGGTATCAATTTGAGAAAAAACCTATTTTTGAATTTGAGAAAAAAGTGCCCTTTTTGTTGAGAATGCTATCATTCTCAAATCAATCTCAAATCGATATGAATAGTTTGACATTAGAGCAATACATTTGATATTTACCTGTTTTTTTGTTTTTTTTTTTTTTTTGGGTAAAAAAGTTTTAAAAAGTTCAAGTATTTACAGAAAAAACATTTCCTTTAGAGTATCTAATGACCCTAAAAGGTTTTAGAGATCATATTTCAGCTATTCATGAAAAAATAAAAAAGATTTTGTTCAAAAGCATTAAAACAGTTTGTAACAATAAAATTTTGAATAGTAAAAAACGATTTTTTTTGAAAAAAAAAAGTTTTAAATTTTCAAAAATTTATTACATAAAGATGTTTTTATTTAAAAAATATGTCTTAATTAATTTATTCAATCTTCAACACGCAAAAAAAAAAAAACAAAACAAAACATGCAAATTTTCTACTTACCTTAAATTGCAAAAAAGTTACGTTTTGTGTTCATTATGACAATTTCGTACTATGGACAACTTTGACAATACATTGCTGATGAATGGCTTAAAGTCCATTACAGTGTTCATTACAAGGCTGAAAGTTTTTTTAGGTGGAGTTGTCGAGTCGCGCTCAAAGTGCATGTCTGAGATACAGCAACACCGCAAAAAGTTGGTGGACGATATCGTCATAGTGGGGACACAGAGGGCTAAGAAAAAAAAAAAAAAACAAAAGTTCTTAAAAATATTTTTAATTGCATTCTCAGATCAAATCGAAGCAGTTTTTTTCTAAAATTCAGCCGTTTCTGATTAAAAAAATCCTGGCTTCTTAGAACTTTTTCTCATCTTTAAACCGTCAGACCAAAGACGCCATATTAGATTTTGAAAAAATCTCATGTCATATTTATTTGTTATAGGTACCCACAGTATTTACCAGTTTGAATCAAGAATGACGGCCATAGGTACAGTTGCGGTTAAAAAATAGCAGCGCACCCTACCTTCAATGTTCATTGCTTGTATTTTTTAACGTGGACAAAATTTTAAGAACGTGGAATCTTACTATTGTTCTTTCTTCTTTTTTTTTAACTGGGCCGAGGAAAGCATTGTAATGAAGAAACCCATCGTCAGACAAAAATGTTAATATCTGAAGGGAAAACTTACAAAGATGTACAGAATTTGTTGAGTTGTTCTGCAATAAAAACTTTTTAACAAAAAAAAAAAACCGACTTCAAAATCACTACAAAGTAAAAAATAATTTTAAATAATTTTTCCTATTCATTTCTTGGTCATATTTTAAAAGCTATTTATATGTATTATAATATTGGAAATCTTATCATTTTCATTTTTTCTATTTTGTTTTATTATCATCAATAGATTAATTGCTTTATGAACATAAAAGCTTTGAAGTCGGCGCTTATCTTACTATGTCGAAATCTTTTTATTTTAATTTTTTCTAATTTATTTTATCATAAAAATATTAATAACTTTATGAATATAAAAGCTTCTTAGCGATTTTTTTTCTTTCAATTGGACGCTGAATGCAGCCAATGTGTTCCATGCATTATTTGTGCAGCTGTTGCACACTATGTCATATTCAATATGAGCTTTACAAGCTCACCCAAAACCATTTTAGTGAGAATTTTATTGTGTACAAAGCTTTTAAAATTACTACAGTGTCACCAAGACACCAAATAGTGCACGGATGGTAAAAGATCATGATTGTGTGTCAAAGATGACGGTTTTTTTTTTTTTGTTAAAAAGTTTTTATTTCTTCCTTTTTAGAGAATATGAAATATTTTATGTAATAGTATTCTTGAGGAATATTTCAAACATGAAAGTTTGTTCTTAAAAATTTATTTTATTAATTCCTGAAAGTTTGTTGGGTATTTTCCATTTCTGTTTCTTTACAATTTTTAGTGCCACGTCCTTTCTATAATCCCGCCCACTTTATTTACCGTACCTTATAATGATTCCAGCTAGCCCTGTGCCAAATTTCAGTTTCCAAGTATCAATATTAACCGTAATATAGTACTTTCCTGTGTACAATCCCGCTCACTTTTTTAATGATTCTACCTACCTATCTACCTGCATACCAAATATTAATACGCTACACTAAAGGAAAAAAATATTAATTTTATCCAAAAACTTTTTTAATTTATCCAAAAAGCGAGTCATTTTTGCACCAATAACGCATTTACTTAAATCGACTACGAAAATATTTAAAATTTATTTAAATACTTTTTTAATTAAAAAAAATATTAAAATATTTAAACAGAATTTAATAAAAAATATATTAAAATTATGCACGAATATATTCAAATATTTTTCAAATATTTACTATTTGAAAATAAAACTAAAAGGAAAATTTATATAAAAATATTGAAATTGAAAAACAATTTATTTGAATATTTTCCACGAGCTGTGTCCATCGAATGCCATTTGGTGGTATATTTTATTTTCCTTTTTACCTTTTTCGTTCTGTAATTTTTACTATTTTTGACAGTTGGTGCAATAATATGGCATCAAATGTCAAAAATAGTATAAACTATAAACAAAAAAGTAAACTAGAGAATAAGAAGGAAATTATGCAGGTAAATGACAACCGGCTCAAGAACTTCTTGAGAAAATACCGAGTTGTCACTCCACCCTACATGATTTCATCATACATCGCACTCACCATGGCATTCACAAATCATAATTGCCAAACTTTCATGCTATATTACTCTTGTAACATTAACTAAATAAGAACTATAAGACCCCCAACTGCAAGAAATATACTGCAGGAACAAAGTGCGATGCTGTTGCTGCTTGTCGGAATATGTGTGTACTAGACATGGGTAACGCTGCGCTGCGTTACGCTATTGCGTTGAAGCACTTAAATGCGTTACTGCGCTAATTCACTTCTTTTAAAAAAAGTAACGCAATAGCGCAATAATACAAATGACGCTTAAAGAAAAATGAGAAAATATTTTTGCAGCGAGCCAAAATTGCACAAGTTTTATGTCGCCTTAAACATGGAGATAAAATCTTCGAAGCGAACAAGGTCGAAGAAGATGCTGTTAAGCATATGAAGTGTGTTTGATTGTGATGATGCTTTGCCGATCACGCAATGGTTTTTTAAATTTGTCGAACGTGTTCGATGTTAAGAGTACAAACAAACTTGAATCCAACTTTAAACTTGCTGCAATGCCAGAATCCTTTGTTGTTTTAGTTTTGTTTGAAGCGCACTCTAAAAACTCACCGCATTCAAGAAATTGCCCACATAACGCAATTCAAAAACAGCTTGCGCAGATAAACATGTTGATAATACAGGTATCATAATATTTTAAACTGCTTCATAACGCAATTGCGTTAAAGTATTACGCGGCTACAGTGAACTGAGCTTGCGTTAGTGTAGCAGCGTAGCATTTTTTTCCAGGTTACCAATCTCAAGTTGTTTTTTTTTAACTATCATCTAAATGACGCATCTTAAGTATTTTCGTTTATATATTTTTACTTTTTTCTATTAATTTATTCACTATTTAATGTAGAAGTACAAATTTTCATGTTATTTTATGAACAGAATTTATTTTATCTGCCATTATTATTATATTGAATATGATTTTAATAAAAATATGAAAAATTCAAGGATAGAAAATAACGGTTATTTTTTAATTTTTACATCAAAAGATCATATATAAAAAGATGTAAAATAATTTTTAATATAGCAATATGAAGCTAGTGAGTCAGAGATTCCGTTTTTGGCATGATTTATTTTTCATGATTTTTAAGAAAGAAATCATCTTCATTCAATTATTTGTGATCGATTCTTTTTTCGATCATATATTAAAATTATTTTTGATCCTTATTTTTTCGATCTGAAATAAAAATTATTTATTTGATCGTTATATTTTCAATCATAAATATAAATTATATGTTATCGTTATTTTTTTCGATTAGAAATAAAAATCATTTTGTGATCGTTATTTTTTCGATCAGGAATAAAAATCATTTCTTGATCGATATTTTTTTCAAGCAGAAATAAAAGTTATTTTTTAATGGAATTTTTTCCAATCAGCAATAAAAATTATTACTGATCGTTATTTTTTCGATCAGAAATAGAAATGAATCAATGATCTATATTTTTCTAATCAGAAATAAAAATTATTTCAATATTGAAATAATATCGATTGAAATTTTGAATCAAATCAATATTTACAAATAAAACTGTTTTGAGTTAAAATAAAGAAGTTATTGCTTCGAACCCACGTTACCAAGTTAGCTAGTCGTCTTAGACAAGGATTTGAACAACGATTTTGACGAAGATAAGGACAAGATCTTAGACATGGATTTGGAAAAGGATTTGGATTAGTACTTGGAAAAGGATTAGGTAAGGTAAAGATTTGGTCAAGGATTAGGACAAGGATTAGAATAAAGACCAAGACAAGAATTTGAATAAGACCTTAGACAAGAAAATATTAGTAGGATTAGTAGACAAACTGGTAGCATGAAATGGTTGCAAAAAATAGTAGTAGAAAATATTGATGGAGAATAGTACTAGAACACTAAAGAAAATATAAGTAGAAAATAGCTGTAGAAAATAGAAGTACAAAATATAAGTAGTGTCCCATCTTGTTTCGTTTTCAAGATGTGGCGTTTTTTCTAATTTTTAAGGTTATCATATCGACCAACCCCTCTACCTGTGCGTCGAGATTTCGATGCCACCCACCCTCTTTAGAAAAGCCAAAACCACTTTTATTTTTTCCTATATTCTTTTGTTTTCGAGTTATAACGCTTTTTTAAGTTTTCATTTTATTATAATTTATATCTTTATATGCATGTTACTTTTTTGATCGATTTAATATAGATCAAAAAATAATTTTTTAAATCTGATCGAAAAAATATCGATCAATGATTGATTTTTATTTCTGGTCTAAAAAATATCGATCAAAAGTAACTTTTATTTCTGACCGAAAAAATAATAGTCACAAAATGATTTTTATTTCTGATCGAAAAAATAACGATAAAAAATAACTTTTATTTCTGATCGAAAAAAAATAACGATCACAAAATGATTTTTATTTCCGATCGAAAAAATAACGATCACAATATGATTTTTATTTCCGATCGAAAAAATAACAAAAAAATTACTTTTTTTTCTGATTGAAAAAAAAACGACCAAAAATAATTTTTATTTCTGATCGAACAAATAACGACAAAAAAATAATTGTTATAAAAGGATTGATTGATAGCGATAATCGTTATTTGCGGTCCCTGGAAAAATTATTGACATTTTAATTTTTTTATCTTTTTCATATGTTAAGCAGCGCTACTTTTTGTTTTGCGCTAAAGCTAAATATTGCGCTAAAAAAAAAGCTCAAAAATAGCGCAGTTACCCAAAATCGCAGGAAATTGTATTTGCTTCATGTACAGTTTTTTCTATAGATTTTCATTGCTTTTAAGGTACATGAAATGAAACTAACATCCAACTTCCAACTTGTCTTGCATACCAGAAATGTGTATGTACATATTGTTTGATATCTAATACTCACGTTGAACAGCATGCAGTCATGCTTGAAGTATAAATTTTTTTCATTTTTGGTTAATGCTAAAAATACGCTATATGTTCAGTAATACTTCATATTAATTGAATAATAAAATGAATTCATAAGCAACATGAGTCTTTCGATAGATAAATTGTTTCAGGATTTTCTAATTTATTTCATTTATGTTTAATAAGTGAAGACAATATGCGCTTAGCCCAACTTGCTGCTTCACCACAAAGCTCAGCGCATTCAACAAATTGACCACATAACGCATCGCGCTATCCAAATCAAAAACAGCCTGCGCTGGTCTTGATGATACAGATATCATAGCATTTCAAAATGCTTCATGGCGCAATTGCGTTAGCGCATTTCGCTGATACAGTAAACTGCGCTGGGGTTGTTGTAGCAGCGCAGCATATTTTACTGCGTTACCCATGTCTAGTGTGTACGTGTACGATGCTGTTGCTGCTTGTCGGAATATGTGTGTACGTGTGCGATGCTGTTACTGCTTGCTTGTATGGAATATGTGTGTACGTGTGTGGTATAAATAAAATTCAAATACGGGAAAAAAACGAGTTGTAAGGAAAACATTTGATTTATCCACGTAAATATTTATATAAAATTTATACTCAGGCGTGGATAATGCTAATATGCGCTATTTCCCTTAGTGTAGTGTCAATATTAACTAAGATATAGTATTTTTATAATATTGACACGCCCCTTTGTTGAATAACGCCCACTTTTTTTTCCGTAATTTGCAGTAACTGTACCTACCCATGTACTAAATTTCAGCACCCTAGTGTCAATATTATTCGATATATAGTGTGTTTCTAATATTGCCACACCCATTTGTTGAATAACGCCCACTTTATTTACAGTGATTTTCAAAAATTGTGTCTACTCCTGTACTAAATTTCAGTACCCTTGTGTCAATCCTATTCGAGATACAGTGTTTTTCAAATATTGCCACACCCCTTTGTCAAACAACGCCCACTTTATTGACTGTAATTTGTAATAGCTATGCCTACCCACGCACTAAATTTCAGCACCCTAGTGTCAATATTATTCGATATATAGTGTGTTTCTAATATTGCCACACCCCTTTGTCGAATAACGCCCACTTTCTTTACAGTAATTTTTTAAAATTGTGTCTACCCCTGTACTAAATTTCAATACCCCAGTGTCAATAGTATTTGAGATACAGTGTTTTTTTAATATGACCACACCCCTTTGTCAAATAACGCCCACTTTATTGATCGTAATTTGTAATAATTGTGTCTACCTCAGTGTTTGTACTGTAAATTTCAGTACCCTAGTGTCAATATTAACTAAAATACAGTGTTTTTCTTATATTGACACGCCCCTTTGTCGAATATCGCCCACTTTTTTAAAAAAGGACCTCCGCGTTCATGGTATCTATCTGTTGACAAAAAATTACGGAAATCGGGCAAGTGCTTTAGGAGTTATCGATGTACATACATTTAAAAAAAAAAGCGGACAAACCAACGAAATTGAGAACCTCCTCCTTTTTGAAGTCGGTTAAAAATGATCAGAAACGCTTTAATTTGCGGAACAAAAGAAGAAACAAGAGGTAAGAACGTCTATAGTATCACAAACTACCAAGCGGATGATAAAAAATGTTAGCACCAGAAATTCCTTAGTGCCAGCCACAGAAATAAGAGTCAGTATTTATCCATCTGTTAGTGTGGAAACTGTTCGCATAGTATTACACGAAAGAGTATTACAGTATTGTAGAGTATTACATCTCTTTGACCGAAGTCCCAGGAAGTTACAACTATTACATGTCACAAAGACATTACGGTTTGCAAAAACACACATTGAATGGCCAGCCGAAAAATGGAAAAACAAACTATGTTCGGATGAGTCAAAAATTGTATTATATGGTGGTACTGGATCCCGAAAGTATGTGAGACGTCCACAGGATAAATAATATGATTCCCAATCCACAACTAAAACGATCAAATATGGCGGCTCAAATGTAATGGTTTGGAAATGGTTCTCGTATTATGGAGTTGGACCAATATATTGAATCCGAAATATAATGGATGCCACCCAATACGTTGAAATAAATCAAAATATTAATCTTCCATATGCGGAGTATGAAATGCTTCTAAAGTCGATTAGCCAATAAGTGGATGAAAGACAACACTATCGACCTTATGGAATGGCCTGCGCAGTTCAAGGAGGTGGCCATAGCAAAACCCAAGAATAATAATGATCTATGGAGTGTAATACAAGGGGCCTGGCTAAAAATTCCATGCGAAAGATTAAAAAAAATGAGTAGATTCAATGAAACGTCGCACAGTGATGCGAAAGGGCATGCTAGACGGAAAAAATTCGAAATCAATTTTTTACATTCTGAATATTTAAAACTGTTAAATAATATCCAATGATCTCAGGAAGAATTTTTTTATTTACTTGCGCTTTCTACAAAAAATGCAAAAATTCTTGAAAGTCGGCCCAAAAGGTGATTTCTTAAAATTTTTGCTTATGAGTTTTCTAGTTATACTTAATTATTTTTTTAAAATATTTCGCAATATTCAAAAGTGTTGAAAATTGGCATACTTTGTGACTAAGATAAGATCTTTTAAAATAAAATATGTTCAAGAACCTATCTTTCAAAATGTTTGCGGTATAAAACGGTATTTATCGATATAAAAATAAAAAAAATAAATAACTGGCCATCTCAGCCCTTGAAAGGACTTTGACCTAGCTTCTTATGATCAATTGTGTTGTGCGTGTTATTAAGTTTGTACACAATTGACCGAGAACCGGACCTACATGCTTAACGCCGACTCCGAACGGTGATGAACGGAATGTTCTCGTTCTCAAGAAGCTTTACATGGCATTTTGATTACTCTCTGAGGTTTGCCATTGTCTGCAGAGAGGTGGCCGTACAGAAAAAATATTTTAATTCAAATAATTTTCTGTCGCTGCTGGGGTTCGAACCTGGGTCTCCAGGTTCTTTTGACATAGCGGCCACGCACTTTAACCAACTACGCCACGGACGCCATTTTATCGATATAACTGCGTAAAATATGAACATTTGGTGAAATTTTTTAGAAAATAAAAAAAGGACCATTTTGTATTTACAAAAATGTATTTTTCATTTAACCATTATTATGTGTTATTTAAGCTCTACAAGTACCAAGGCGCGCAAATTGCCGCTTTCCGTGTTTATAACATGTTTGATGGTCATAAAAATGCTATTTATTTTCATTTCAAAACCAGGTTTCAACTGTTTTTTATATTTAATTGTGATAAGCCGATAGCCTAAGCTGCTAGTGTAAGAATATGTAAAGCACCCTATATAAGTGCTCTCATCTTTTATTATGAACTCTATATAACTTTATTTTATATAAGCTAACATAGCGGTAAACTCTCTCTCTCTAATGTAAACTAGTTTAAGTTCTTATATACTTTTGTTGATTGCAATAAAAATTCGATTACAAGCACTCAAATATACTGCAGTTAGTGCTTTTAATATTCACTGTAAATCTAATTTATAACTAGTAAGAAATGTTCTTCGACTGGGTATAGTCAAAGTATCAAAGTATATTCAAAGTCACTTTGTATGGGTGGTAGGCGTGGTTTTCATCCGATTTGATTGATTTTTATACTCAGAGTGCATTTTTCCACTTTTTTGAAATTACATACAAGACATCTACGTTTAATTTTGTTACTGTTGTGCGTGTTATTAAGTTTGTACACAATTGACCGAGAACCGGACCTACATGCTAAACGCCGACTCCGAACGGCGATGAACGGAATGTTCTCGTTCTCAAGAAGCTTTTCATGGCATTTTGATTACTCTCTGAGGTTTGCCATTGCCTGCAGAGAGGTGGCGGCCGTACAGAAAAATTACTTTAATTCAAATAATTTTCTGTCGCTGCTGGGGTTCGAACCTGGGTCTCCAAAGTTCGTTGACATAGCGGCCACGCACTTTAACCAACTACGCCACGGTCGCCACTTCAAGTCCATATATTAATTTTTGTGGAATTTAAAGAGATTTTACATTTTTGATAAAATCACTTTGTATGAGAGGTAGGCGTGGTTTTCATCCGATTTGATTGAGTTTCATACTCAGAGTATAAATTAAATATCAAAACTCATATGCAAACTTTCAAGTCCATATATCAATTTTTGTGGAATTTTAAGAGATTTTACAGTTTTGATAAAGTCGCTTTGTATGGGTGGTAGGTGTGGTTTCAGTCCGATTTGGCTAATTTTCAAAGTCGACCTTTATTTTTCAAATAAAAGCTTAAATGTCAAATTTCGTAGCGATAGCTTGAAAATTACGGCTGTAATCGTGATCACAGACCGACAGACAGACAGACGGACGGACACAGCTAAATCGACTCGGGTGGTGATTCTGATCAAGAATATATATACTTGTATATACCTGCCACGCCTCCTTATGGACGTTACAAACGGAGTGACAAAATTAATATGCCCCGTTTACGTTTTTAAACGTAGGGGTATAAAATTAAAATTGAATTAGCCAAGCCTGAAAGTATACTAAGGATAATTGCTAAAGAACTAAGCCTTGAGACTGAGCAACTCTATATTTTTCTTATAACGGTTTTAGTTATTTTCATATCTTGTGAAAAAAGCTGAAAAGAGCTCACTTTTATTATTTGAAACATTTACATAAAAGATCAATAAATACACTAAGGAAAAAAATATTAAATTTATCCAAAAACTTTTTAATTTATCCAAAAAACGAGTCATTTTTGCACCAATAACGCATTTACTTAAATCAACTACGTAAATATTTAAAATTTATTTAAATACTTTTTTAATTAAATAAAATATTAAAATATTTAAAGTAAAATTAATAAAAAAAATTTTAAAATTATGCACGAATATATTTAAATATCTTTCAAATATTTACTATTTGAAAATACAACTATCGCATTTAAAGAAAATTTACATAAAAATATTGAATTTAAAAAAGAACATATTTAAGTTGAAGAGGAGGAAGAAACGAGGAAGAATAGAGGAAGAAAAGAGGACGAAAAAGTAAGAGAAAGTATGATGCAAATATGCAGGTAAAAGACAACCGTTGAAAGATATTTTTTTAAAAAAATATCGAGTTTTCACTCCACCCTACATAAATTCACCACTGCATACATCACCCATCGCACTCACAAATCATATTGACCACCATATTGAACTATAAGAAACCTGCAACTGCAAGAAATAACTGCAGGAACAGAGTGCGATGCTGTTGCTGCTTATCGGCTATTTCAGCTGTATGGAATGTGTGTGTAGGTGTGTGGCAGAGATCTGCATGAATGGATTCATTTGCTGTTTCAAGTTCCTTTAATTTTTCAAATCCCTGCAAGCCGAGGCAGGCAAGCAACAAGTTTGCGCGAATCATAGGCAGCAAAAATCAAGTCGGCAAATGTAGAAAACTTGGAATGTAGAAACTTGATATGTAGAAAACTTGAAGTGCAGAAACTTGAAATGTAGGGAAAAAGCAATTATTTTGCCTACAAATCGTTTATTTTCAAGTCTGTTTACGAAGTTCGTGGAATTAACTTCGTGTCGTCAATGAAAACTTCGTTTCTCGAGTTGAGAAAACAGTTTAACTTTAAAGAAGTGTCGCCCACAACAATAGCTCTTGTCTCATTTACTCTTTCGTGCATATCAAAAAGACAAAGTGTTGCTCCACAATCGTGTGTACTACGCAGTCGACACTGCTTTGAAGCATTGGATTGAAGTATGTTTGTTTGTTTTTTTGTTGTTGCTGTTTTGTTTATTTTTTATTTTGTCACTTTGTATAGAAAAGTAAAAGTAGACGCTCTTCAGTGGCTTTCTGCGGCAGCGCAGTCGCATAGACTTGAAAACAGACTTGAAAAGTAGAAAGCTTGATTTTTTCTACCAATTAATGTAGGGTAGAAACAAAATAGAATCAAGTCTGACTTATGATTCGTTTTTCAGAAGAAAGTCGTGGCCATGATACAATTATACAAGGTAGGAGTGACAGTTTTTTCGTCTTGCGCTAACTGTCAAAAATAGTATAAATTGGAGAACGAAAAAAGAAGAAAAGAAAATAAAAAACAAAATATACAGGCAAATGACAGTCGCTGCAAGGTACTGGTGAGAAAAAAGCAAGTTGTCACTCCTACCTTGTATAATTGTATCATGGTCGTGGCTTGTAGGGTAGAAACTAAAGAGCTGCATGAATGTTTTCGTTTTCTGCGTACTGAGAATGAAGTGAAAACAGAACTCTAATTGAGAGACATTCTGACGCGCGAAACGAGTTTTGACTCGATCTGCTGAGAGACAAGCAATCGAGACGAAACCCACCCTCTCAAAAAACGAATGGAAACATGCATGTGAGAGCGTAATCTACTCTCAAGTTTCCATCATATTATGGAAATGTTGGAATAGTACGAGAATGTGTTGATTGTTTTGATTTGTCGTATGAAAGCGGAGAAAAGCTCATAGAGGTTCATAGGAATTGATGTTGACCGTGCAGTGATTCAGCGTGAAACAAATTTATACATAGTGCTAAAATAATAAAAACAATGGATTGTTATGAGGTTAGTGATGTTTTAAATTTGTATGTTCGTGTGCTAATATTAAAGAATTATGTTTAATTAAAAATATGGGCTTAAAGATCAAATAAAATGGCCATGTTGTTTGTATTGTTTATCTTTCGTTGGTCACCAAGTATAAAGAAAAATACTTTTTGTTTTGTTTTTACATGAAATGAATTCTTTTGAACGTTTTTTTGTTTTTATCCTTAATAAATGTTTGCTTTAAAAAAATTAACATGCTTTTTATTTAATGTTTTTAAAAGTTAGCCGATATACAAACTATCGCATTTACTCCCCCCTATACAGGGGAGCTGCAAAAATCTCTTATCTTTTTTTACTGCTCGTGTCTTAAGTCTTTGCGCGACAGTTCTGTTACAAACAGCGCAAAGACTTAAATGACGAGCAGTAAAAAGGCTACGTGATTTGTGCACGACTTCATCCAATGCATGATACAATTATACAGGTAGCATTGACAAGTATAGATTTTCTCAGCAACAAGGCAACGACCATTTGTCAAAAACAGTTGTTCGTGCAACAAGAATTAAACGAATGTAAAAATAAATAAATTCCGCAAAATATGTGCGTTAAATACACAATTATAATAATGAAAGTTGTGAAAAAATTATGTGTGATATGTGTTTAACGTTTTCCAGCCGTGGTGTTTTTATAATAATTGGAAACTTCTTTAATTTCGTCCATATGCAACTGCAGCTGCTGAGGTTGCTACATTTGAACGTTTTCAACATTTTTTCTTATGTTTGCACTTAATAACACAAAGTTCACAAGTTATCTTCGTTGTAGTAATAATAATTCACTATTGATTAAATAAAATAGGCAATATTTTGTAAGAAAATGTTTGGTTATTTGCAAGCGCTGAAACATAAACAATGGCGAAAACATAAGAAATAATTGAACGCTCTCTTTCTAGACATTTTTTTTGACAGATGGTCGTTGCCCAAGCAACTGTCAATACTACCTTATATTATTATACCATGATCCAATGCATGTTTCGCTTGTTTCATTTTTCAAAGCGAAAGAAACGAGAACTGCAGTGCTGTTTCGTTGAATTCGTTCTCTCATGTTTCATTTCTCTCACGTATCCATTCTCTCACGTCAACATTCTCTCATATCGCAATTCTCTAACAATACAAACGCATTCTGATCTGGCTCGCTCGTTTCGCTTTTATAAATGCGAATGGGAAGCGTGATTGAAAAGCTGAGAATGTGTTGAACAGCGTTTCAAGCATACTCGTGCAGCTCTTTAGTAGAAACATATCAAGTTTCTACAAGTCAAGTCGAAACTTGATTATTTTCAAGTTACTTGGTTTTCAATTGACTTGTTGCAGATCTCTGGTGTGTGGTATAAATAAAATTCAAATACGGGAAAAAACGAGTTGTAAGGAAAATATTTGATTTATCCACGTAAATATTTAAATAAAATTAATACTGAGGCGTGGATAATGCTAATATGCGTTATTTCCCTTAGTGTACATTCCGTTGAAAGATTTTTTGGTGCAACTTGCAGCTCACAAAGTACCATTCTGCTAAAAAATAAATTTAGGTTTATTTTTTCATAACCACGTTAAATTTGAGTTTTTTTAAAAAATAGAGGTAAACAATATATTTCAAATACGCAGAACTGTTTCTGAACATTTTATTAAATAAATAAAAAACACGGTAGGGGAATATCTTTTCACGTTGTTTTGTAGTAACTCTGTAAAAATATCAACTTTTTGTATAATTTTTCCAGTTTTTTTGCATTGTTTGAATTTGAGGGCCTCTAGACAAAAAACCAATGAATATTATTCAAAAATATTTTGGATTTATGCTAATTGAACACTTCTTAAACGATGTAAATAAAAAAAAAATGTTAAAAAGAGAACATGAATTTTGGTATTTATTACCACCTTTCAACCACTGTGAGTAGTTGTGAAGCAGTGTTACGCAACAAAGAGTGTGCAACAAAGTATTAAATTCTTAGGAATAATAATAATGAAATTTAATTAATTTAAGTTAAGCTCTCGTTACAACTGCTATTTTTTTGACAGAACTCCTTTCGGAAAACAACGTTTTTCAAAACAATATCTTTCAAATACAAAACTGTTTGGTTTTATTGTAAGTTGCATAATAAATGGTAATGTAATATCTTTAAACTGAAGAGAAAACATTACGAGATTTAAAAAAAAAATTGTTTTTCCTCAGTTGAAATGCTTCACTTATTACGCTGCTATTTTTTTGACCGCAGCTGTATATTCAAATATTAATATTTTTGTTTTTGTTTGAACTTGGTTGTAAACTTTACACGTTTCATAATTCAAATAATTTTGATGCCAGATCCTGGATGAGCTTACTCGAAAATAGTCAAAAAGGCTCTTTTAGATAAAAACTTAATCATTATTTGCTGTTTATCACAGATAAAGCAACAGTGGATTTGAATGTGGGAGTTCAGTTCGTGTTAACAACATCGATTTTATTAAAGAACACTAATCAAAAGTGCTCTCAAGCGACTTTTCTTGGGCTTAAGCTGTCTTTAGGCATTTTACTGATCAAATAATCCTCTCAACGAAAGCTGCTCGTGCTGAAATTATTCTGTCTGCTGAAAAAATAAATCGATTTAACCACTTCTAAATAAAACACAATATTTAATAAATTTTTTTTTTCTGTTACACCTGTTTTTTTTTATTTAAAATACTTTTCTTCTTGTTTATTCTCTAGAAATTAAAATTTATATAAATACAGTTTGATTTAAGTTTATTTCGTTTTGTTTGTGTTTTTATTTTAATTTGAAACTATATATTTTTGCATAGCCTTAACATCTAACACTTAATTGAGCTAATAAATAAAATTTTAATTTGTTGAAATTTTTCATCTTTTTTTAACATAATTCAAATAAGTCATTGTTTTTTATTTAACTAAAAATTAAGCTTTTAATGCATGCTTTTTTAAATAAATCTTGTTTTCTTATTTTTAATTGTTATTTTTCTTTGTTGACTAAGGCTTAGAGCTATAATAATTTCTATATTAGTTTTGACATTTTGTCTAGAATATATAACAATTTCATTTAAATGTTATTTTGTTTTAATTTTTATTTTACATCTAAATGATTTTATCCTAAAGCTAGAAAAAGCTTTGCTTTTTTTTAATGCGCTACTAAATCGTATTGAACTAGAAATTTTTTTAAAGGTTTTTTTCCTGCTAGAATTTACAAAATTTTATCATTGATAGACAGTGAGTTGTGAGTTGTTTTTTCTTAAATCAACAAAAATAAATGACAAACTCAAATAAATCCCTGCTTGAGTTGCAGTATTTTAGGACTCAATTCTGAATTTAGCATGTTTAATGCAAGTCTTTAGCTCGCGGTTAAAAATTCCCAAATAGCTGAATCGTGCCGTTTTGTTCTGTTCTGGGCATTTGAAATATTCATTGATTACCTTTTTCCCTACGGAAGCTTTCATGCAAGTTTATATGCTCGTCAAAAGCTTGTCAATATTTTTGTGAAATGCTTTTGTTGCATGAAAACATAAATTTAGATAATTTCATAAAACCAGTAAAATATAAAAATACCAACGTGTATTGGTAAATTCTTATATTCACTGAATAAAAATTATACGAGGGCTGCCTTTTAAGTCTTACGCCTGGGCAACACTAAGCATTGCCAGATGAATTCTGACAGTTTCATTAAAAATTTAGACATTTTTTGGTATAAACGTACTCACAGTGTTTTGGTGTATGTGCGCTTATTTTGTTGTTTACAGTGGTTTGAAAATTGTTCTTCAGCAAAAAAATTATATTAACACGTGAATTAAGATTTTCGACGTGAATTGACCAGACAAGAAAGCATCGATCTACTTAGTCTTATTTTTGTAAAAAGATACGCTGGATTTATACGGCAATTGTCCGCCCCATACTTATATGTGGCTCACTGGTATGATGGAGGGTCTTTGATAAGACAACTGCGCTTCAGAAATTTGCAAAGGTTCAAAGAAGTGCAAGTCTATGTATTGCTGGGGCATTATCTTCAACTCCAACTAGTGTTCTGAATGTCATGCTTCACTTTCCTTCTCTTGATATCTTTGCCAGAGAATGTGCTCACACAGCAGCCCTCAGACTAAGAGAATCTGGAAATGGGATAAGTAATAACCGCAGTTATGTCGCCGACAAAACAGACTACTGTGAATGAATCTTCTATGAATCTTGAAAATAACTACGAAGTTCTCATCTCTTCACGGCAAGACTGGGCTAACAAAACATTCCTTAAAACTACCGGCATTAAAATTTTAACAGATAGATTCAAGCTTCAGAAACAAGTAAGGAGAAGTATTTACTCCCAGGATCTTGAAATCGATGCTTCATTTAGACTTCCAAATTATTGTAGTGTTATCACCAAGCGGAGATGATGGTTATTTACGTAACCTCCAAGATTCTAGGTCAAAAAGACCTTAGGGGAAAGAGTATTTATATCTTCTAAGATAGTCAAGCTACGCTTAAGGAGCTGAACTCACCTATTGACAAATCTTGAACTCTCACTGAGTGCCGCAGATCTCTTAACGAGATGGCAAGGCTATTCAGAATCCACCTCATATGAGTACCCGGTCATGAAATATCGAGGGCACAAATTTGGCTGACGAATTGACAAGGAAGGGTATGACGTCAAATACCCTCTTGAATGAGAACTTTATTTGTATACCCATGTCCTCCTATAAACTCCGGTGCAGGAACAGATCTTTAAGTCGTGCACAAGAATGCTGGGAACATCTTGCCACATGTAGGATAGCTAAGCTAATGTGACCTTCCTACGATTTAAAGCGCGGAATCCTTATGGGTTACTATCTAATCGGAACGCATGCTCTTCATTTAGGACTTACATCGAATGATTTATGCAGAAGCTGTAAATGTGAAGAACAGATAGAAAATGTTAAGCACTTACTCTACGAATGTCCGGCGCTAACTAAAAGGAGAATGGCAACTCTACGACATCCCTTCTTAAATGGACTTCTCGAAGTCTCATGCCTGGAAAACAAGCATATCCTAAAGTTCATTATCCGTTCGAATTGGTTTTCTGAGAAGGGAAATCTCTGATAGGTCAAAAGAGATTATGTGGTATCACAACGGCCCTGCACTGGCCTAAGTTGACGAGTCGTCTGCCGGCTCAGCCACCATAACCTAATCTAACCAAACCTAAACTTACTTTGTTTCACTTTTGGTGATAAAGCACCACACCCAGCGGTTGTAAAAAGCTGATTCAATGAGTTCGACTGTGGTCTTCGTTCGCTCCAAGACGAGTATCGTGTACATTGTTATAGAACGGCTGTGTCAACTGTTGGAAGCAGAACGGCATTTGATATAAGGTGAGATGGAGTCATAATTGGGAATTCGATTCCACATGAGCATTTAGGCGTCTGGAGGAGTTCCTCATAATTTGACGGTTGCTCAAAAAAAAAAAATCTAGATTTTGTCGATTGGTGCAAGGAAATGCTGGAAAGATACAGCGGAGGTGGTTCGAAATACGTCTACGACATCACCACAGGTGACAAAGCAGCAATCCACTCTTTGGATCTTTCAAAGTAACCAAAACCCAGCAAAAGTTCGCGGACAGAGCACATCCAAGCAAATGGTTGCCAGTTTTTTAGAAAACACCGGTCATGTCGCCACTATACCACTTGAGCAACGGAGAACTTTTAGTGCTCAGTGGTACACAATCATTTGTTTGCCGAACGTCTTTGGAGAATCGCGGAAAACCAACCACCGAAGTAGGATCATCCTCGATCACGACAATGCGAGTTCCCACACATCAGCTCAAACAAAATAGTTTTTGAGCACTCAAAACGTGGAATTGATGGGTCATCGGCCTTATAGTCCTCACTTGGCACCCAACCACATCTTCTTACTTCCTCACATTAAAAAAAAAAAATCGTAGCGAGCGTTTTTCTACAACCGAACAGGCAGTTGAGGCCTTCAAAAACCTGTTTGCGGAGGCTCCAACTTCAGAATGGTTTCGGAAAAAATGCAATGCAAAATGAGATTCATAAGAATGCAAAAGTGTACTTAGCATCTTGGAGAATACTTTGCAAGAGTGCAGCCCTGGAATTTGCAAGCTGTCAATAGTTTATATCATCCAAACTGGTTTTTGTGTATTTAATGGTTTGCTATTTTACAATGTGGAACGTTTTACTACCGATCAATATGTGGAGGACATTTGAATGATATTGTATTCCACAATAATGGCAAAGTCCAAGCAATATAACAAAGTTAAAATTTAATTTTTTTTGTTTTTTTTTAACTTTAAGAATCCTCTATTTTGAACAAATAAGCCTTTGCTATCCTCGCTTAGTCGAATAAAAAACAAATTATCCACTTAGTTTAAAATATTACAGCGCTTGTAAGCACCTCATGATCTCATTGGTTGTCCCAAAAGAACCTGATATTTTAAATCAAGTGTCTCTTCTATTGTTGACTAAAGCGGAGCTCTAAATTTTCGGCAGCTGTTATAAGCAGGTATGGGCAGAGAGCGCTCTGGGAGCGCTGAGAATAAGCATTGAGAGCAAAAGCTTATGTAGCAACACAAAACGCAACAACAAATCAAAGATAAAAGACAAACACAGAAACAACACAAACGCTTTAAATGTAGTGGTGCCCATACCCGGTTATAAGCAATAATGTGTGTCATTGAGAATTACTCATACTTGTAGGTGTAGGCGTTAGAGCTGTTTACGATTCGGTACAAATAATCTTGTATCATAGCCATAGACGTTCGTAGGAATTTTCGCAAAGGTATGCATTGGTGTGCGTGTATATGAAAATGTACCATATAGACATAGGAAATAAAAATATATACAATTTTTCAAGTCAAGTGGGGGACGGGGGTAGGTGCCCCTCCCTTCTTCCCCCTGTGTACGCCCTTGATTATAGCCATTTGCAATCCTAACAACAAATTTCACTGAGTTTCACTTGCTACACTTGGACACGATATTATCGTCTAATTGTTAAAATACTGTTATGTTCCAGAAGCTGTCAAGGCATATTATCAATAACATGTACCTGTCAAACACTATGCCCCGCACCTATTACCGCTCAAACTGTACTCCTTTTTTGTCTCTCAAACTGTAATTATTTTTTGGCTTTATTACAGTGCTTTTAAAGCACATACTGTCCTGAAAAATGTTCAGCCTGAAAATATGCACATAAATAAAAGGCATGCATGCTACTTTTTTTTTCAAAAACTCAAAAAGTGTAAAAAACTTTCAAAGCTCAAACTGTAATCAGTTTTTGTCATTATTACAGTGCTCTTAAAACATATACTGTCTTGAAAAATTCAGTTCAGTCTGAAACGACAATAGTACTTTTTTGATATAACTCCTTTTTTCATCCTTTTATAAATAAGTTAAAACGTATTTAATGAACTTCTTTGTATCAGCCGCGAAACAATACCTGATTTGCCACGTAAAACCAAGCTTTAAAAAGAGAAAAATTGTTTTCGGCAAATGGCTCCAAAAAGAAAGTATGCGGAGGAAGCTGCAGCTCTTCAGGAATCAGCAAAAAAACGTAGAGCAGACAGGCAACTACTGCGTAGAGAACACATTAGCGAAGCCGAGTTGGAGTGCAATCACATGCGCCACCGCCATGAAAATATGACTCCCCTGCAGATAAAATGCCATCTTACAAGAAACTGAGTCCAAAATATGACACCATCACATATATCGCGTCGCGCCAATTCCCAAATAAGTTGCAAGCGACATCCACGAACAAAAAATGTTGCTGTGTTCAACGTTGCCTAGGCCTCGGAGTTGCCTTTCACTTTTCGGCGGCGACAATTTCCCTGGCAATTAAACACGCATTTTCAATGACAGTAAATAAGTCCCAAGAAATTAGATTCAAGTTTTCTTCTTCCTTTGATGTAAAGTTCGTCTGACTCAATGGAACATGATCAATATGTTTCTAACGAATATCATGGAAGCATATTAACGGTAGCCTACGGGGACTCTACAATGTAGATATCACAACATACGAGTGGTACAAAGGAATTAAAGCAGACCGATCCAAAATCAAAGCGCTAGATAAGTAAGTAAGATCCAAAATCAAGGTGTTATTGACCGTTTCCCTGATTGCCATGTGGTTTCTCAATATGGGATCTCAAATTGGGATTTCTCAAATTGAGTTTTGATAAACACAGAAACAAAGCCGAGTTTAGTTGAGTTTCATCCTGCAAAATTGTACTGGAGAACTCAAGGGTTTATTTTGCGGTCAGTGACAAAACTCATCTTTGTACTGGAAACTTAAACTAAGCTCTCTGTGTAGACATGACATTACATTTCTGTTCTCATATTTTTTCGGCAAATCCACCACCGTGACATCAATTATGCATACACATGCGAATTCTTCCTTGCGCTGCCCAATTTGGAATTTATATCGGCTCATACTACTATGAAGACCTCATCTTCTACACTTGCCTAAGTTTTTTCTTCGCTTTTTTGTTAATTTTTTGCAAATAGTAAATAGCACAATTTTAGAACAGCTGTTTTTGACATTTCTCGTTTCACAAAATTGTACAAGTTGCATCTGAACATGCCTTTTTATAAGAACATTAGCATACTTTTAGGGATTTCTCAAATTGAGTTTTGATAAACGCAGAAACAAAGCTGAGTTTAATTGAGTTTCATCCTGAAAAATTGTACTGGAGAACTCAAGAGTTTATTTTGCGTTCAGTGGCAAAACTGAACTTTGTACTGGAAACTCAAATTAAACTCTCTGTGTAGACATGACATTATTGGGTTGCACACGAACGATATTGCTCTTTTCGGAATACATGAAGATGCTCTAAATAAGGAATATTCTGGTCGCATGAGGCCAGAAATGTGCAGGAAAAACTCGTTGTTTCTTCACCACTAAAACGCAACGGCTCACACGTCTCATCTTCTATGCGACTATTTGACAAAAAACAATGTTCATACCATTCTGCAAGCTCCGTATGCATTCAAAGTAGCTCCTTGTCAAAATTTTTCTATTCCCAAAACTCAAGTTGCCACTTGGCGGAAAGCATTTTGAAACGATTGAGGTGATACAGGAGAATTCGCAGAAGGAGGCGAAAGCGATTCCAAAATCTGCCTATGAAAAGTATTTACAAGATTGAAGGAAGCGTTGGAATATGTGTATTGCTTGCAATGGAGATTTCTGAGAAGGAAATAAAGTTAATATCGGTGGAAAATTGAACCCCTATTCGATTTATTTAAGAATTCCGGTATATTTTGATCAGAAGTTACTGCCCTATTGTATTACATTTATTACAAATAGTGAAATTTGCGGAAAACGCAGTTAAGTGCTTCAACTCAATAACGTTAACAGGGCTGTTTTACCCATGTATTGTATAGGCCTAAGGGTCTGACTTTTAATTCGAACACCACCTTATAAAGGGTGGTTAAATTTTAAGGGCCGATGTTGAATGTAAACCACACCTAAACGTCAAATTTTTTCTGCATTTCATTTGACATTTCTCAATTTCAGACTAACTCAATTTGAACCATGGAAAGATACACAATAGAGTAACGCGTAAAAGTTATTCAGGCTGATTATGAAAATGCGCTTTCAAATCAAAATGCATATCGTGCACTTCGTGATTTTTTCGGTCAATTTAATCGTCCAAATGTGCGTACAATCGGGAAAATCGTGCAAAAATTTGAGCATACCGGGTCTGTAGGAGATGTGAAAACATCAGTGCATGCTCGTACAGCTTGTACTGCAGAAAATATTGCTTCTGTTCGCGATTCTGATCGTGCCCAACAATTGCATCTCTCATGCTCGCCGTTGATGAGCATTATGCATAAAGACTTGCATTTACACGCTTACAAGGTGCAATTGACTCAAGAACTGCCTCTTAACCATTTCAAGCGTCGTCAATGGTCAGAATGGTGGTAAGAAATGGCAACAGTGGATGATCAATTTTCGAAGAAAATCATCTTCAGTGATGAGGCACATTTTCACCTCAGTGGATTCGTTAATAAGCATAATTGCCGCATTTGGGCGAATGATAATCTGGAAAGAGAAAGATAATCCGCGAAAGAGTGATTGTCGAAAAACCAATGTACCCACAAAGAGTGACTGTTTGGTGCGGTTTATGGGCTGGCGGCATCATCGGACCGTATTTTTTCCAAAATGAGGCCAGTCAGGCAGTTACTGTGAATGGTGTTCGCTATCATGAGATGATAACGACCTTTTTATGGCCCAAGTTGGAAGATATGGATGTGGACGATGTGTGGTTTCAACAGGACGGTGCCACTTGCCACACAGCTAACGAAACAATGGCTCTTTTGCGCAACAAATTCAATGGCCTTGTTATCTCACGTGGTGGCGATGTCAATTGGCCGCCAAGATCATGTGATTTGACACCGTTGGACTTCTTTCTTTGAGGTCATTTGAAAGAAAAGGTGTACGTCGATAAGCCAGCAACAATTCGGCACATTAACGGCATAGAACCTCACTTATGCCTCAGCGTCATCGAAAATTGGACCATCGAATGGAGGTGTGCCATCGAGGTCGCGGCGGCCATTTGGCCGATATTTTGTTCCATACATAATTGAACCATACCAATATTGTCATAATAAAAATAAATTAACAATAATTTCCTAAATAATTTGAGTTTTATTCAAAATCAACATCGGCCCTTAAAATTTAACCACCCTTTACTTTCTACTTGGATTAGCTGAAAATGTCCACTTAAAAGCAAAGTTACACTTTAAAAAAGTGTGTGTTTGTTAATTTTTTCAAGTTATGAGACTGAAAGTAATTTAAACGGAAAAGCAGTAATTGAAAAATAAAAAGAAAATTACAAAATATTCATGCAACATACTTATTCTTACCTTAAACCTGGATGCTTTGAATTTGTTTCAAGAATTCATTCCGCTGGTTAATTGAAAAATCACTCAAATTGTCAAGTATTAAATTTGAAATGTTGACTCAACTCATATTAAAGATTAAAGATTTAAATAAAATATAATTCTTTATGAAATCTCGAAATCAAGAATGCATAATTTGTCTAGCTCTTGCATAAATGAACTGTTATTTAGACATGCGCTTACATGCAACATTTACATATGTATTCACACTTAAACTATTTGATTTACACTTAATTCATATCTATACAAATTTAATTTCAACACTCATCATTTAAGTAGCTGTTTTTTTGTTTTTGTATTCGCTGCCAAATGCAGCTTGTTCCAATATTTTAGCATCAATTAAAATAGTTTTATTTTTTTTTCTGATTTTTTTCTTCTTTTTTGTTTAAATTGGTCGTTAATACTTCTAACGCAGTAGGATGCTTCATCTAGACTTACTGTATAGTTTATGTTTTTTATAAAATTTGATTTAAGGGTTATTTGTTAAAAAATGTACAATATATTCACATGCATTCTGGCAATCATCATTGTCAGCAACAGTTGCAGGAACTGTCGAGCAAACGGCGGCAACATTTGTGCTGCTGTCATTGGGAGCATAATGTGCGAGTGCAATAAATATTGTCAGTGCAGCGCAATAGCGATAGGATAGCATATCGACAAGTGAGAGTGAAGTGTTGCTGTTGATGTTATTGTTGTAGTTGTTGATTGTTTTGGTCATTAGCAAAACGCAATGCAGAACAGCAACAACAACGATAAAAACAATATGCAGCGACAGTTTCCTTTCTGCGTTATGGCCAACGAGTGCTGCGTGTGTGTGTGTGTGCATGGGTGTGCATTGGTGTTTGTGTTGCAACACGGAAATTGCTAACACATGCGCGCACACAAACACAACAACTTCCGTTGCAGCAGCGTTGAAAATGAGTTGGTTGCTGTTGTTGCTTGGCTGGCGGATATGCTGCTATGATAAACGACAGCAATGGTTGTGGCAATTTTTCTTGTTGCTGCTACTCCTGCTGCTGTTGCATTAAATTTAATGGTCATCAACGTCAACAATGCTTCAGGTCGTTGATGATATTGACAGCAGCAACGAAATTGCGGTTGAACTAACAACGACAATGTCCGGGCAGCGCTCTTTAGCATATTGCCGCTGTGCTGTCGTTGTTGTTGCTGTTGTTGTCGTCGTTGTTGTTTTCGTTGTCGTTGTTGTTGTTGTTGTTGTTGTTGCTGTTGCTGATTATGGACATGATATTTCCTTAATTGTCAATGGGACGTCATAATTATTACATCTGGGGCTGAGTTCCTTATGTCGAGAAACACTTTCGACTCGTCGACTTTCTGATGTTTGCCCTTTCCGCTGGTTGGCGGAGGCGCAGCTGTTGTCGACTGTGCTCCCTGTTTCGTTGTTGCAGTTGCTGTTAGTGTTGGCAATGTCGTTGTCATTGGTATTGTAGCCGTTGACTGATGTTGTTTTTGCGTGTGCTGCTGCTGCTGTTGTTGTTGTTGTTGTTGTTGCTGTTGGGGTGCACGTTGCACGTGCTGCAATGTTTGATTCTTACTCACTGTTGTTGGATATTGTTGTTGTATTTGTTGTTGCTGCTGCTGATGTTGATATCTCTGCTGTTGTTGCTGCTGTTGTTGCTGTTGTTGCTGTTGTTGCTGTTGCTGTTGCTGTTGCAAGTGTTGCTGATGCTGATGATGATGATGACAAACTTCTTGCCCTCTCGCTGGTGCTACATGATGATGCGTGTGTGCAGCATGTTGCTGTTGCTGCTGCCCGGCCATGGCATGTCGTTCCTCCAGCTCAATGGAGCCAGCAGGCACACGTATGCTATGTCGCGTTAGTGTTGAAACAGCTGGTGGTGGCGGTGGCGGTGGGTGTTGCATATCATAGCCAAAGGTGGAGAAACGTGGCGGTGGCGGCACGCTGCCTCCACCTATAGATGACGATATTGATTTTTGTCGCAGCAGTGCAGGCGCGAAGAGCGATTCTCTGCACATGTGTTGAAAAAGCAAAAGAGTTGAATAAAAAAAAAACAAAATTAAAATTTCATTGCTTTCAATTGAGTTGAATTGAGCGGAATTGAGTTATTATATTAAAGTAGATAAAATTTTACACTTTTGTATTTTTTTTTTTTTTTATTGTTTTTTGTTTGCCTTTAGTTCTCGCAACTACACATTATTTGGCACGCACCTCGTTTGGCAGCCCATATCGCAGACATTGCCACCAACTGGCAGCGGCGCCTCTGTTGCTGTTGTTGTCGTCGAGGAGTCATCGCACGTCAGACTTGTTTGCACAATCATGTCATGGTGATGCCGCAGGATGCTGTGTTCTTTTTCCTTTAAATCGGTTTTGCCTGTTTGCACCGAAATGGGAACAACCTCGCGGTAATAGCGATTCGAGACATCATCGAGGATTTGCAATGAAGTTTGTGAATGTTTTTGCCTGCGGAAAGGGAAGCAATGAAAAAATACAAATCGAAAAATAAAATATTAAATAAAAGATACAATCAATGTAGATAGTAAAACGAATTTAAAAAGTTGTGCAAATATCATTCATGGCTTGATGGTTGTTTGTCATTTTTCGAGTGGTATTAAAATTCCAAGCGGGCTATTTTTTCCCGCCTGTCTTAGAGTAACAGATGTGACTCTTAAATCTATACCAACCTTTCCTTTCCTACACAATCACAGGAAAGAGTAGGTTAACGTTATTTCTGGTAATTCAATAAAATTCATTTTGTAGCATCACCAGAAAAACTCAGAAAAGATGTTACCCCCAAACATGAAGACAGTAAAAGTTCTGCCTTGTTTTCTGACTTATTCTTATAGAAGTATATCAGTCAATCTTCTGGACAAAATATTGCTAAAAGATTATTTTGAAATTATTTGGTTATTTGGTCAATCATTAAAATTAACTGCGCGTATATGCCAGATATGGAGATGTGTCGATATAAGGAGCTGTATACCTTCAAAGAAATAAAGAAGTTTAGAAAACTCTTTTCGCAGATAGCAGATGAATTGTAACAGAAAAGTTAAACAAAGACCATATTTTTATTTGTTTTCTATAAATTTAAAATAACTTTTAGTAAGACCTTAAATAATACTTTTTTAGACGAAATACTAGGGTAGTCCCAGAAGTACCCGACCTAACAAAGATGGTTGCGGTTGATGGCTCCTCAAAAGAGCCATCAATCACAGACTTTATCTCTTCATTGTTGGCAAACTTCTTACCACCGAGTCATTTTTTTAAGTTTGGAAACAGAAAATAATCCGGGGGGGGGCTTTATCTGGTGAATAGGCTGCGCAAGGAAGAAATTTTAAACTTAACTCATTTATTTTGACCTTCCCTAAAACTAATCTGTGACCTGGTGAGTTGTCTTGAAACTTCTTTTTCACCAAATACCGTTTTTTATTGACTTCTTCATTGAAACCCTGCAATCAGTTCGCATGATACCTGCCGTTGATTATTTCCCCTTCCGGACAGATAATCAACCCAGATAAACCCGGATAAGCATCCCAGAAAACTGTCGCCATGACTTTGATCGCGGTACCCATCTTGTGAACAGGTTCTAATGTCAAAATCTTTTGCATATCACTTTTTGAAATGACTATCATGTCTGCTATCTCGCACACCTTCAGTTGTCGGTCATCCAATACCATTTCGTGGATTTTCCTCAACATTTGTGGCGTCTTCCTCACATTGGTTGACCACTGCGATGTTCGTTTTGGCATCTCGTACGGCCTTGTTACCCAATTTTTTACTGTTGTAAGCCATGGAGCTTCGAGTTGTATTTGCAGCAAACGAATATTCAGTTGTCATCAACTTAAAAATATATCTTATACTAGCAACCCTCCGCGGCTTTGCCTGCGATGTATCTTAAAATAAAGTAACGCATTTTTTGTAAAAAATTTTTCTTATTATCGTTTAATAGGTTTATTTTTTCCATGACATATTAATTGCAATCATGTAAGAATTTCTGTATAAACAATGTTTTTGAAGTGAAACTTCTTAGGCGGCGCTTCGAAATTTGAACGAGAATATTGAGGAGAGAAATTTCAAGGTCAATTTACTTCATTTCGTTACACGATAGAGAAGAAAGATATGTTTTACAGTAGAGAGAATGAAAGAGATATACATTGTATAAAAGACTTAAAATATTTGGTTGTCCCCGCAGAGGATCGAACCTGCGAACTAAAGATTACAAAGACAAGGCTATATCCAACGGGCCGAGATCTTCATATGAAACTTTACTCTGTATACCAATTAATCAAACTACTTTTGCTGTAGATGCCCAGCGACAAAATAAAAAGCGTTCCTAGAAATAGCGCTTTTTATGCGCATTTTTGGTATGCTTTGAGGTTGTTCTTTTCAGAATTCAGAGTTGTGGAGCTCATATTTTTATACACATTTTTTTCATAACAAAAACAGAGGGGAAATAGCACAGCAGTAAGACATTTGATTGTTATGCCAGCGGTCCGAGATCAATCCTCGCATCTTAAAAAATTTTCTCGCTTTGTTTTTTGTTTTTTTTAAAGAGATTTTTAACTATTTGTTTGTTAAGAAGCGCTTTCATCCTAGGATATCCAATATAAATTTTAATATGAATTTGATTTACTTAAAAAGCGCTTCAGATGTGTGAAGCGCTTCAGATGTGTGAAGCGCTTCAGATGTGTGAAGCGCTATGGCAGAAGCGCTTGTTTAGTGCTTTTGAAGCGCTTCTATTACCACTGGGTGGCAAAAGCCGCAGATTGTGTGCTGATTGCGTTCTATGTGTGGTAGACAGGGGGGTTGCCATGACTCGGGTAGAAGAGAGAAAGATTCAGCGAAGCAGAAGTGAATAAGAGAGTTGCCCTTAGCGCATTATGATTTTCGCAAAGTAGACTCTCATACTAGGGCTGCCATGCCAATATTTTTTTAGAATACCAACGTTGGTATATCTTTAATTCAATATATTTATATAACCTTTATGAATTTTTCAGTTATTTGATTTCCAACTGATTCTCTGGGGTGGCTCATAACCGGGCTCAAATTTTTTTTTCAAGCAAAAAATAAAGTTTTAGGCAATCGTTCATAATTTGTTTGCTTGTAACTAAATCGATAGGGCCTCTTTGGGGAAAGGTAAGTTTAAATAATTAACTTTCGTTTGACATAACAACCACGGAAAAATATTAAGCACATACAATTTTATGTCGATGGCTCTTAACCGGAGACATTTCCCTACATATTTAACCATATTTTTAAATGGTACGAAAATACATTCTATGCAATGCACTTTGGCTAATTAACACAATTTGTAGCTCAATTATATAAAACTCGTATTCGATAACGTGAATTGTTTTCGAAAGGTATTGGTTTTAATAAGTCCTTACCTTTTCAAATGTAAATTTATGTTTATGGAATGAATTAAAAATACTTTTTTTTCACTTTTCAAAATATTTTCATAGGTCTTATTTCTGTTAAAAAACCATTCAACCCATACCAATGCGCAGCTTTAAAGCGATGTAATTTGCATCGCACGGCGTTTCAATTTAAGCTTAAATTGATACCATAAATTTCATGCACTTCTATTTTGCAGCTTAAGAATTCTGCACGCAGCTATTCAACATTTTGAATAGAAAAACTCTTCCATGCAGAAGAGAACTGCTTCCATGCAGAGAATCTCTTTGCTGAGCATTGAGCAGCATTTTGTAGCGAAACCAAAGCAACATTCTGCTAGCTGCAAGCAATGACAGCGTCGAAGCCAATGAACAAATCAATGCTTGCAAGAAAATGATTTAATTTTTCAATAAAATATGAATTTTACGACCAAACTATTAATCTAAAATGCACGTCACCATCAACTTTTTTGTTGGAATCGGCAAGTTCATTCATTTGTCCATATATTATATTCACTTATCATTTACGGTTTAAGCAGAAAATGGAAAAAAGCGCCAAATTTTTCAAAAAATACTGAATTTTGCCGGTTTCTTAGCCAATAACTTCTAAGCTTTGAAATATTTCAAAATTTTAAGTATACGGTGTCAATCTAAAATTAATTACGATTTGAATAGTGAAAAATTTATTTAAATCCGTTCAGCCGTTCTTGAGCTTACTTGCATCAACACCAAAAAGGCAACATTTCAAGTTTCATTTTTATATAATTGTAAGATAAGATAAGATAAGATAAGATAAGATAAGATAAGATTAGATATATGTACCGCAAGCTATTTCGGTCATTATTATTTATTATATTAATTGTCTTTCCCCCTATGTCCGTCCGTCCGCAATTTTTAAGTTGCGGTGAACGAAAAATGTCTATGCGTATATAAACATTTCATGTTAACATCTATCAACTAAGGCTCACATAGTTTTCCAACTAATTAGTTTAGCATAGTCATTATTTTGTCGTAACCGTGGTATCATCACAAATAATAAAAGAGGCACAAAAATGGATCTTGATAAGTGCAGCGCTTTATCAAAAGTTCTAGCCTTGTTTATAAGCTTAGCAACACTGCTAATAAAAGCTTTTTATCAGCTGCTTAACACAGAGATGACAGCACATCCGCTATTGCTGTGGCAGGAGTGCTCGACTTATGATGTGTTTCTTGTAGAGATGGGTCGTTACGAACCTGTTTAGTTCGCGGAACTATGTTCACAGTAGGACATAGTTCCAATCGTTCCTTCCATTCATTTTTAGCATGTTCAAATAGTTCCGGTTGCAATGATTTTTTTTTATTAAGCAATGTGAACCGACATCTCTTTCACACATATTATGGCTTACACGAATCTTGTGATCGACTGCAACTATGTTGCCAGAAAAGCACGATAAATAGTACTTATGGTATTTTTCAACGATTGTGGGATGTGGTAATTCCCATGGTATTTTGTGGTAAAAATCTCTCTCGTGCGAAAAAAAAATACCACACGTGCGATATTTACCACGCGTGGGAAAAAATACCTCAAAATACCTCAAATTACCACAAAATACCACAATACCTAAAAATACCTCAAAAGAAAATTTGAGGGATTTTGTGGTAATTTGAGGTATTGTGGTATTTTGTGGTAATTTGAGGTATTTTGTGGTATTTTGAGGTATTCTGCGAGTGTGATAATTTATGAGAATTAAGTGTGAGAAAAAGAGAATTTCGGTGGTAATTTCATCTGGCGACACTGGACTGCAAGTGCAAATATGATGTTTGCGAACGAACGAAACAACTGATATATGAAATGTTAAGAAGACATTTCGTCGTTCTTGTTGCGCGCAATGCTCTCTTCATTTCGTTTTCATTCAATCGAATGGAACTGCGGAACTAGATAGTTCCGCGGACATGTTACAAACTGCTACATATAAGGATACATGAGTTTCATTCAATCAAATGGGACTGCGGAACTAAATAGTTCCGGGACATGTTTTGCAACTCGAGAGTACTCAATTTGTTCTTTTTAAGCATTTATAAGTTACATCCGAACCGACGGACAGACAGATGGACATGGCTAAATCGACTGGGGTGTTGATGCTGATCTAGAACATATATACTTTTCTATACCTACGCCTCTTTATGGGCGTTACAAGCGGAGTAACAAAATTAATATACCCCTATTGTGTTATTGTATGGGAGCCCACGTAAGGAGTCGTCGGAGGGGATAGGTCCCAAAGGAAAAATGTTCCTTTGGGCCCAGCCCTTCCTTAAAGCTCCCCTGTTCAGGTGTAGGGAATATTTAAAAAGACAAAAATAGTAAAATTTGTATGGGAGCCCCACTAAGGAGTGGTTAGAAGGATTAGGTCCCAAGGGAAAAATGTTCGTTTTGCAAAAGTAATAGGGGACGGTCATACATATAAACTTTTTCCGGCACTCTCTTAAAGCCCACCCGCTCAGGTGTAGGGAATACATACACGAAAATCATAAAATTTGTATGGGAGCCGCTCTTAGGAGTGGTCGGACGGAATAGACTCTCAATGGAAAAATGTTCCTTTTGCCAAAGTAGTGGGGGTTGGTCATACATATTAACCCTTTCCGGCTTTCTCTTTAAGCCCTCCTGTACAGCTGAAATGTCTTTTAAAGCGTTGCTTATTTTATGTGTAGTGATCCAAACAGCTTCACCAACTTTATAATCCATTCCCGATCTTCGTTTTTTATTTTCATAACAATTATTTCGTTCGTTTTCTTTGAGTTGGTGAACCTTTGATTCTTCCAAGACGCGATGGACCGTATTTTATTTTTAAAGCAACTTGGAGATAATACCTTCGAAGTTGGTAAAACGCAAGACCCTATGTCCTCAGTAGGTGTATTTCATACATCAGCTTTATCACGTAGCAATGTCGACGATCTTCAATCAAGCAAACCGATTTATCCTATTTCAAAAAGAGAGAGGGCACGAAAGCTTGAAGGAGCATAAAGTGTACCGTGACGTTTTACACTTTATGAGGGGGAGTATGTATTTACTTGCTGCTTTTATAATTTTTATAGCATTGAGTTAACTTTGCTTTATTATTTTTGTGATATCCAAAAATAGAATTCAATAGAATCGTTACGAGCAAACCTATCTCCAACGACTACTTAAATTTTAAGAACTTTCTAGGGTAGGTATTAAAAAATAAAATATGCAATAGTTTAAGCTAAGAAAGTAGTTTTGAATTAGTGAAAGAATTATTGAAATCCATTCAGTAGTGCTTAAGTTTACCTCACTCGAAGATACTTAGATATAGAAGTGACAAAATCCAATGTTCGTTTTATTCGCCATAAACCCATATTTTATCATGTATTTCGCCCATTTTAGAATGAGGTGACCTATCAGTCGCACTGGCCATCTCCGATTTGGCTCAAAACTAGTTTTTGAGCCAATTTCGGAGTTTAAAGTTTCAAACATTATTTTTTGCGGAGCCACAGCCATTCGAATGCCAAAATAGGGCCTATTTTTAGACAACGTAGCTCAGTCAATTTAAATTGATTAAGGTATCATTGGAAATAGTTATCTCCTTTATTTTTAGGATAAAATATAAAACTTTTAAAAAAATTGGTGTAAATTGACCCATTGTTAATTTCAAAGTTAAATGCCATGCCAACAACAGACGCTATAATTTTTTTCAGTTTCTTTTTGAGTGAGCTACGTCGTTTCAAAATACACCCTATTTTGGCCTTGATGGTTCTAAAAATTTATAACTCCGGATTTGGTTTTCTAAGCAATAAACCAATCTAAGAACAAAATTTGAGCCAAATCGGAGATGGTCAGTGCGACTGATAGGTCACCTCAATCTGAAATGGGCGATGTTATCTTTCTACAATGATTATTAAAGACTGTATGTATACCCCAAACAGTTGATAAAAACGCTAAATGTGTTTAAACGACCCTATACAACCCCACTGCAAGAAGTAACTCTACGTCAGAAAGAACTTAGATGTACTGAACTGTAAAAAAATAGTCAAAACGACATTCTCTTTCAGAGATATACCCTAGTTGTGCCGACCTATCAAAAAATAGGAAAAATTGTGGGACTGTATTATTATTCAATAGACCAGTGTAAAAGACTTACCTTGGTGACATGGCTATCGACATATTATCCCTAGAACGCGCCTTTGAATTTCGACCCATTTCATCCAATTTACTTTCTTTCGACTGACGTATGTGTTCCTGAAAAGAATTTGGAAAATTTTAACAATATTATGAAAAAGCTTCTCATTCAATTTCACTAACGTAACCTAGACATGTTTCGACGAATTAAATGAAGAGCACACGTATTGTTTTGTTTGAATAGAAGTGAGACATACCTCCGTAAAAAGTTTGATAACTTGAATAATTAAGCAGGCAAATAACAATCTGAATTAATTTTGTACGCATCAATTTGAACGTGAGTTTAGCAACTGTTGTTGTTGTTTTTGTTATTATAGATAAATATATTTTTTATGTTGTTCAGTGTTATTTAAATAACATAAATTATAACGAAAAATAAAATAACATCAACGCCAATGATTATGCAAAGAATACTTAACATAGATAGATATACAGAGAGATAGATAGATACGGGATACATTTTGAAGAAACAGAATTAAAAATTATAACAACAACAATGCTGGACAATAAAGCGTAAATGTAAAGAGCAACAAAAAACAAAAAAAAAAAAAAAAAAAGGTAAAAAAAAACAACAAGATACAAAGGCAACAAGTAGTTAAAAAGAGGATAAACATCAGATTTGGGTCGGGCCAAAAAAAAAAAAAAACAACATCAGGATATATTATATTTAAGTAGATAATAATATTAAAAATACAAACGCTTTTTACATATTTTTGAACAACTTAAATCTAGCTATTAAAATGCAAAATAGAGGCAGAACAAATAAAAATTGATTTTGTAGGGAGTAGGAGGGGGTCGTATCCGTAAGCTGAATACAGGCACTTGAGAAAGTAAGAACATCATCCAGAAAACACTTCAACGAAAAATTGGTGTGTAGGCTGATAATTGAAAAAGTTGGATGTAATCAATGCGGAAGAAGGTGGAGGGAAAATGTTTTTCAACTTATGAAAATTGCTTTCTTCCGTACCACCAAATAAAAAATAATAAATGGGATTGTGGGGATCAACTAAAAATAGCAGGAAAAACGATTTAGCTATTTTTAATATTTTTCTTATATTTCGTTTTATTTTTATTTTATTCTTTAATAGATGCATGTAATTCTTTTATAACTTTACATTTTATCAAATTGCCTGAAGCACCGTTATTATAAGAATGATTAAAATATTAAAATTTAAAATATTGTCTTGATTGCATTTTTGTCCAAGCCACACGACGCTTGAGGACTGAATGTCAGCAGCTGCGCTTTTATCATCCATCAAGTAAGCAAAGGTTGTAGCCGTTGATATGCGTTGAGCCGCCAACATCAAATTGACATCAACTCGCTTGGATAGCTTAATTCCAATGGAGCTCTTGCTGTTGTTGTTGCTGTTGTTGTTGTGGCTTGTGTGCAACACTGTGTTGCCGGCGAAACTGTTCCCACCGATGATAAAGCGGAAGATGACTCTGCTGTTGTGGCCGAACCGGATGTGTCTGGTGTCAAATCATCTTCCTGTTCCATATAATGGTTTCCACGCAAACATTGCATTCTGCCAGCGGTAATTATGGCGAATTCATTGTCCTCACAAACGGCGCTACCATCATCATGACAGACACCGAGAGTGCCATGGCCCAGGCCAATACCGCACAGATAACGGGAAAATAATATATTTGCAGGCTCATCATCATCAACATCTTCATCGTTGTCATCTTCATTAACATAATCATGCTCATAACTTGGTTGACCACTTCTGCTAATACCATTTGTAACATTTTCATTGTGCTCAAGTATGGAAACATTGTAGTTGCCGACATCAACATCGGTATCCGTGTCGGAGTCGGAGTCGGAGTTGGCGTTGTAGTTGTTGGCCAAGTGCTGTAAGTCATCATTGTCTTCATCCTCCTCGTCTTCGTCTTCCTCATTGTCTAAGCTATAATTTATCACATAATCATTTTGTAATCCAACGAAAATTGCAGTTTTCGGGGCACCCAAGACAAATGTATCGATGTGATAGATTCCATCGCTGTTTCTTCGCACAGGAACATCCTGTGGATAGAATATACAGAGAAGCATGTCGACAGGAAGAACCAAAACAAGAACAACAACTTTATCAACAACACAAACAACAACAACAATGATGATTATATAGCCAAAATAATAATAACAACAACAACAGCAACAACAACAACAACAACAACAACATGACAACAAGAGTAAAATTACAGTAAAAATAATAAAGTTCAAGAAGACTGAAAAATAATGAAATATCTGAGTATAACAAAGCTAACCAAGGAATCGGAGGAAAAACAAGATTAGAAAAAGCAAGCAGCATGAATTACTTACAGAAAAACAAGTTGCAATAAAAACAAAAGTAGAAAAATAGCAAAACGGAAAAACACAAAAACTTGTTACAGGAAAACTATAAAGTAGTTATATCTGGCTGGAAAGAAAAAATAATAAAAATATGATATAAAAGATGAAACCAGAAATTGTGTGCTCCAAAAACTGAAAAAAGACAAACCGAGTTTCAGTGGAAAAACAAAGAAAGAAAAAACAGAAAATATAACACAGCGTAGGAAACATCTTGAAGTCTGATGCATGACAAAGGTTAAGAAATATATGAAAGATCCAGAAATGTCATAATGAGCTGTTGTTACATTGAATGCAGTAAGTAGTAGTGGGTGCTGGTGATGGGTTACGCTAGGTTTCACAACAACAAACAGTGTCAATAGATAATTCAACATTTGCCAAGAACGAGGAGTTTTCATTTCTTACTCATACATAAGCAACACTTATAAGGAAATGGAATATAGAGGACTGCATGGAATACGTATACCTGTATGGGATCGTGCAAATGGGTCAAGAAGATGTGTTGCTGTAGACACAGCTGGGAGCAATCTAGAATAATTGTTGCAGGTCGGATTCAGCAGCGGGAATGTATGTGGATGTTATTTTTTTTGTTTTTTGTGTTAATGGTACTCTTAGCAATAAAACCTTCTTCAGAAAAATGAAAATTATTCACTGTAATTTGATCCAAGCAAGTCAAAAACACTGCAAGCAGTAATTAAAAAGCAGTACATCTCAGTTAGTTGTTGTACTAATTAAGACTTAGGTGTAATTTTGTCATAAAATTAAATAAACATAAATAATGAACCATTCTAAGATCATTGTTACTTTTTTTAAGGAAGTACTTTAAAGTTGGAATGGAGCAATAAACGAGCTCTCGTGTAATGTTTACTTTAGAGCAGAGATGGGCACACCACACACCGACATTATGTCAATGTATATGTGTCGCACTCAGTTGCTACACTGAAAGCTAAAAAATCATATAAAAAAGCGAAACAGATGAACGCGATGTTGCTTGCTTGAAGTTTCGTAGCATACTGATCTCTGCTGATCAACGCTGACTGCTGTATGTGTATACAGCAGTGTTGCCAGAACCTGGGATTTCGCCCATATTTCGGGTTTTTTAAACCTCAAAAGGGCGCACGGGATTTTGAGCCCAAAAATGGGATTTTTGTTCAAGTCGAGTTTCTCAACTTTTTTTTTTAATTTCAAAAATTTAGGAGAGAGGCCTGGGCTGTGAACCAGGATGGGTTGTGAACCATTACTTTTTTTCCCTAATAATCGAGGGAATTTCGTTTCTTTTTTTCTTATATTTGCGTAGATTTCTTATACGAGGCCAAAACCGACCTACGATTGTAAGCGCCAGATAAGTAAGTAAATAAGTAATTGACATATCGCCAATCTTTCAACTGCTAAATTTGTCTTTTGACGTGACGCAATTTTTGCAGTTACACCGAAGTGTACAGATATATTGCTTGTGCCAGTGGCAGACGTCGTGTTTGAAACTGTGAAAACTTTTGCGAAAGGCAATGGAGAGCTGCGAGCTTACTGCTCCAGCCAAAATTGATGATATGAAGCAGGAAAAAACAGCAGAAAAGTCAAAATCCCTAGCAAAAGCATCACCGAAGAAGGCACAACCAACACCATCCAAGCGTCCTAAGGCAAAAGAACCATCAAAACCATCTGATGAGGATATTGATTTTTGCAGCATTTGTTTGAGGTTTTTGCCTAAAGAACTGACACCAAAAAACTCCATCGAATGCAACACATGTGGCCGGCCTATTCACTTGAAGTGCGTCAATATGGGAAGGCATTCGTATTTCACATGCAAACATTGCGACACCGATTTGGATGAAGATGAAGAAAATTATGACTAAACACTTTCATTCATTACGATTTTTTTTAGCCTAATTGGCGTCATTATAACTTGTTTTGCCTCTAACTTATAATATTATTGGTGATTTACTTCGTATTTTCCGACTTTTATTGGTGCCAGATTTTTCACAACCCAGCCACATTTTTGGAAGAGCCAAAAATCACGTCTTTAGAAAATTGGCAGTAGAGAGTTAAATTTTAATCAAAACGCTAATCTGTCTGCATAAAAAAGTTGCGTTGTATACTCACCTTTACAACGATATTCGGTATCTTAAAGCTGTTTAAGAATTGAACTTGAACACAATGACACTGTGAATATTTTAAAGAGAAAGAAGAAGAATTCAATTTTGGATGGTCGGATTCGTTTTCTTTTTGACTTGACTTTACCAGGTAAAAAAGAGAAACAAGCCAAAAAAATTAACGAGTAATTAAACATAAAGCTATGTGCAAGGTTTGTGAATGGGATTTTTTATTTTTAAAACGGGATGAACAGGGCGTTTTAAAGAAGAGAACGGGATATTTGGAGCTCGGCCTCTGGCAACACTGGTATACAGAAATGTTACGTCATTCCTCAAATTTGAGATTCGTGCCCTTCTCTGCTTTAGAGCAATAAAGACTATTTTTACATTCATATAAGTGAGTGTTTGGTGCATTTAAAGCAGTGGTCGGCACACGCACACAACCATACAATGCTTCGTATTTTAATGTAACGATGTGCGTACACTGAACCAAATTGGTCGTTAAAAAGAAACAACGAACTGAAACAAAAAACAAAAATCTGAAGAAAGCATGTGACGCGAACCTACTCACTCGACAGTTGGCATAAGACTGAAGTTCGTTTATTTAGCTTCGGCTTTACATGCATAAAGGCACTAATACTGATGCGTTGCCCGCGGGCATGCTTTTGCCGATCACTGATTTAAAGCTATTAAGGACTTTTTTTTATATATCTGTGTTAATAAACAATAAGAGCTTAAGTTGGATTTCAATGTTTTGAGAAAGCTTACTTCAAAGTTTTTAGTCGCCATATAGGTTCTATGAAAACTTCATTGTTTCATAACTTTGGTTTGGTTCAAGCTAGAAGCTTCTGATTTTGTGTGTATGTGACGATATATTCAAGGAATATAGAGTAATGTCTCCGGTTGTGGACATGCTCCGGTTGTGGACACCTCAAACTTTTCTTTAACAGTTGACAGATGCGGTGAAAATGATAAATGGGGCATTTCATGTGAAGTGAACAACGAAAAAAAAAAGATTCTGAAATTCGTTCATATTGGGCATATTTGTACTTCAAGGGGATATAAGCGTGTTCACATAATATTTTTTTGATTTGAGGTTTAGCTGTTAAGATATGGGTTTCTATAGAATTCACCAGATTGACGGAAGGCTTTTTTTGAAATTTTATTTTCATATTGAAGATAATTATTATAAAATAAAGAATGTAGTTTTTTTTTTAATAGAAAATTTACTGCTCTTTTTGATTTTCTAATCAGTTTTTAAATTTTATTTATTTGTGCAGTTTTCAACCGGAAGTAAGTATTTCAAATATTTTTTTTCAACAACTGTGACCATTTTAATTTAAATTTTAGTATCGATAAAATAAAGTTTAACATTTATATATTTTACTATAAAAATTGCAGAATGGGATCTAAATTAGTTTTGAAGTTGTTTATGTTAACGTAACAAATTTTAACATTGGTTTTATGAATTTTCGTATGAATATTTTTAGCCATGTCGACACCGAAAAAATCGGCCGATTCAATAGGAACCAATTTTAATGCACTGGTCGATGCCATTAAGTGCTGTTTAAAGGACAAGCAGTCCATCAAATCTACTGCCAAGTTATGTATATGGCCTTCCTTGAACCAGCTTGATCCGTTATTTGAAGAAAGTCGAAGCAAATTTTGATGACGACGACAACAAATTCCTTCAAACAAGGTATGACCCACGGATGGCCCAGACAGAATTTGTGCGATACATGTGTCATTTCATCCGTTCTGTAAATCCTTCGGTTGATTCACCTGCTTCTCGACAGCCATAATTGGCATACATACAGTTCCGTGCACACAATTAAGAACGATTGATTTGTTTCTTTTTCAATTAACTTTTTGTATAATACAAGTAAAAAATTCAAGCAAATCCTTACCCATTCGAATGTTGAAGAATCCATTTCAGAAAGGAATTAAACGTGCACATAATTAAGAACGATATACAAGAACTTGATTTTTTGTCATACAATATTTTATTTCAGTTTTATTTAGTTAATATTTGGTTGGATATCCATTGCTTTTAAGAACCGCTGCACATCACCGAGGCATTGAGCCCACTAGATCTTCACATACTCGCTTGGGAATGCTTGTCCAGGCCTTTTGTACTTCAGCATAAAGTTGTCTGAAATTTGATATTTTTAGAGCACCAGAGCATTGCCAGAGGTTCTCAATCGGATTGAGATCCGGACTACACGATGGCCAATCCAATACTGTTACCTTATTGTCTGTAAACTACTTCTTCGTATGACCAGCAGTATGTTTTGGGTCATTATCTTGTTGTAGTATCCAACACACGGGTAAGTTTTCATCTGCATATGGTATCAAATTGTTCTGCAAGATGTCTGTGTATTGGAACTTGTCCATACAACCCTAAATTTTTGCTAGTGGACCAACGCCGCGCCATGACATACCACCCCATACCATTATGTTACCTCCGCCGTGCTTAAGTGTTGGGAGTGTGTCCCTTGGGCTAAACTCAGTTTGTACCGGACGTCTAACATATGATCTGCTATCTGACCATACTCAATTAATCTTCGTTTCATCAGAAAATAATACTTTTTTTCCACTCTTGAACAGTCCAGTGCCCATATTTTTTAGCAAAATTAATTCTTTTTTTACGATTCTGCTTGGACATTAAAGGGGTCTTCCTGCAAACACGTCCAAATAAACCAGCTTCTCTCAAACGACGTTTAACTGTATCCATGGAAGGTCCAGACGCATTTTCACCAAAAACAGCTACTAAAATCTGTTTAGCTGATTTGTGCGGAAAGTTTTTTGACTCACGAACAATCAGTTTATCCTCCATTTTAGTCGTTTTACGTTGTTTACGCTTTCGGGGCACATTCTTTGGAGTTGAATATTTTCGAAAATGTCGAATAGCATTAAAAACCATCGTTTTTGAACATTTTATAATATTGTCGATTTCACTATACGACTTTTTTTCATTAAACAGTTTTACAATCAACTCGCGAGTCACTGGGTCACATGACTACTTTTTTCCCAAATTTTTTTTTCTTATTTTTAACTTTTATTGAAATCAATTTAATGTTTACAATATTTTAATAGCCGTGCAGTAAATTTAAATCAACTGAAACGACCTTATCAACTGAATATACTGATCGTTCTTAATTATGTGCACGCTTCAAATTAGCAACATGTCAGCAAAAAATGCTACTGAGGATTTGTTTGTGCATTAGACGACAACAAAATAATATTTCCTCAAACTTCGTCTCTTGGGTACATTCTGGTAAGAGTAAGAGTTAGGTTTAGTTTAAATTAAATTGCAATTCAGTTCAAAAAAGAATACGATGAAATCGTTCTTAATTATGTGCACGGAACTGTATATCGACTGAAGCAATCGATCTTGCCGTCGCCAATGGTTTGCATATTTTGTCGTTCCCACTGCACTGTAGCCACAAAATGCAGCCAATGGACGTTTCTGTGTTCAGACCGATGAAGATTTATTACAAGTATCAGTGCTCGGCAAGGCAGAAAAACAATGCCAACAAGGTAAGATTATCAATCTTGTTGTCTTACTCAATTTCCATTCGATTTATTTTATTTTCAATTTATTGTTTTAGGTGTTGGAAATCCGCAAAATTGCCGGCTTCGTATGCAAGATCCTTGACACCCAAAACGATTAAATCTGGGTTCCGTTCAACTGAAATCGTTCAATTTCACCCAGATATTTTCTCCGACGTTGACTTCGTCCAAACAATTGAGCAAAATGCGATTGAGGTTACTACTGAAACCAACCTTCATGAAGATGAGCACCCTCGAATCATTGTGAACGTCGGCCCAGATGTTAGACATGAAGAGGAGGTGTTAACTTCACCCGAAACATCGACATCAAGAGATTATTCTGTGAGCGGCTTATCACTTTTGGATGATTCTATGTTCAAAACATCTTTAACGAGTCGTTTGTCACTCTTGGATGAAATCGAGCCTGTTCGAGGAACTTTGCCCAAGAAGAGTTCGAACCGCGGTCGCAATCCGATGCAAACCAGTATGCTTACTTCTCCGAAAAGCATTGTGGTTTTGCGTGAGAACGCGGATAAAGCGCAAAGTCAAGCGAGCTTCAGTGTTCCACCAAAAAACTACCCCTCAGAAGAAGCCAGCAAAGAAGGTGTCATCTTCGGAAATCACGAAGACATCGACTTCTGTTTGATTTGTTTCGCGCTCTTCTCAAAAAAATTGACCGCCGCAAATTCCATTCATTGCAATGTTTGTGATCGTTCCGTGCATTTGACGTGCGCTGCCATGACAGACAGCTATTTCACGTGCAAGCATTGCATTTCCAATTCGGATGAATAATTTTTTTTTTATTTTGCCATTGAATGCTATTTTGACGTAAAATACGTCATTCTCGGAGGTAAATAGGGTGGTTGATAGTGATCAGGTGTCGGTATTTACATTACATTTTGAGCCTTTGGTGGGCCTAAAGTACTGATCGTACAATGTTGATGTTGGCGTTTGTTGGTCTGCTTGATCCTCAATGCGACAAAAATTCATGTTAGAACTCTCTAACTTTTATAAATTTGACACAATTACATGAAATATAAAGCCAACATTTGATGTTTTTGTTTGCTTAAACTTGCTACCTATTTATCGACAGTTTCCGGTTTTATCGACAAAACCATAAAATTTGTATGGGAGCCCCCCTAAGGAGTGGTCGGAGGGAATAGGTGTCAAAGGCAAAAATGTTCCTTTTGCAAAAGTAATGGGGTCGGTCATACATATTAACCCTCTCCGGCACTCTCTTAAAGGTCATATGCTCAGGTGTATGGAATAAATATACAAAAACCATAAAATTTGTATGGGAGCCCCCCTAAGGAGTGGTCGGAGGAAATAGGTGTCTAACGAAAAAATGTTCCTTTTGCAAAAGTAATGGGGGTCAGTCATACCTATTTACCCTTTCCGGCACTCTCTTAAAGGTCATATGCTCAGGTGTATGGAATAAATATACAAAAACCATAATATTTGTAAGGGAGCCCCCTAAGGAGTGGTCCGAGGGAAAAGGTGTCAAAGGCAAAAATGTTCCTTGTGCAAAAGTAATGGGGGTCGTTCATACATATTAGCCCTCTCTGGCACTCTTTTAAAGGTCATATGCTCAGGTGTATGGAATAAATATTTTGCTAAATAGTTTTTAAAAAAGATGTCATCAAAAGCGAATTGACTAATTCTACGTCTTGTGTTACGACATAGTCGAAACTACTGTATCTTTTTTCTTTTCATTGTTTTTACTGAAGAGCATTTATTTTACAATAAATAAATACATACCCATCAATTTTTTTAATTTACATATGCATTTTACTTCATATTTTTTAGATTTTAAGCGATTTGACAAGTGTGTCAACAACCGGGTACAAAAATTTGTGTGACTAAAAATGACCCCTTCACTGAATTGATGATAAAATTTTCCTGATCGACTGAATCTACATAGTTACTTCCGGAAAAAGTTAGCTGAGGTCTCTAACCACTGGCGTACATATACACTGCATAATATTGAATTGAGAAAAGTTATGAGCGAAAAACACAAGTGTGTTCACAACCGGAGACACTCCCCTAGCAATATAAATAATTCAGTTCTGACTTAAAGCCACTTAAGCAACTATTGCTTGACACAGATATGATATTAATACTTCGATATGGCGTCAAATATTTGAGAATTTTTAAAAAAATTTTAGATCAATTTGGCAGCGTCGGTAGTCGAGTAGGTAGCGTGCTCGACTGCCATCCGAGAGTTTCTGAATTTTAATCCCGGCCAGGCCATGGCACTATACCTTAACCCTTCTACATTTTTTATCATCATTTCTAACTCATTTTTTAACTCAACAATATTTACGACTTGAAGTTATACTCGCAGTGGGTGGTAGAGAAGTGTGTGGATGAGATTGCCTTACAACTTGTATTTACTAAGGTAAAGGCATAACACTTGCCTTATATTCAAATTCACAGGTTATATTCACTGGATCAAATTATAATTTATATTTAAAAAATAATTTCAGGGGCTGAAATGGTCGTTCGTTTTAGATAAAAAATAAACATGTCGATTAGGTGTTTTTTGTTTTTATTAACTAAAAAAATGACAAAAATTTTAAAATCTCTTTGGCCGAATATGCCAAAATTCCTGTCTCAAAAGCTATACAGCTGTTTTTTCAAGATTTTTTTTAAATTGGAATATCTTTTTGGTCGAATAAGAAAACATTGTTTCCAATTGTTTGTTTCTAAAAAGCAGAAAATGTAATGATTATTCAGGTTGTAATTAAAATCTGGCAGACCTGACGAAGTTCTGACAGTTCTTTCAAATCAGGCTAGAATTTATCATACTGAAACCATCCATTTAGGCCTAATCAGAAATTGCTTTTTACTTTAGTGCTTAATAATTACTTCATCATTTTAGTAATCGTTTCAAATTATTCTATTTTATTGTTTACGTATGATTTCTGGTCTGAATATCCTGATTAAGAGCTGATTTAATGTTTGAATTCTGGCCTGGAAATAAAGACCTAACTTTTGGATTAATTTCAGATTTGAATTCAAGCCTACGTAGTGAAAGTCTAAATAGTAATTTAATTTCAGTTCTGAAACTACAACTAAACATTGAAACCTGATTTAGAATTTCAGAACTGTGTTCCGGGCTGAGTATATTAAGATTGGCCAAAGTTTGTTATCAGCTGGGTACCTTTAAATAATTAAAAAAAAAATTACTCAATTTCATGCAATATTTATATTTTTTAAAATTAAATTTATTTTCTTACAATACAAATAATGCATCAATTAATTTTGAAAAAATGTCCTAGATTAATGCAAAGGACAAACCTGAATAAAAAATTATATGAAAAAATTTTAAAATGTTGACTTTAAATGTGTTTATTGGGACCGGACTTCATTGTACGTCAAATCTAAGTACAGAATCAGATTCTTCAGCTAGTTTAACATTGAAGTGGGTAGGTACTTTTGTTATTTTTTTTTCGTAAATTTGAAATGGATTAGAAAAATTTAAATATATTCCATCGAAAAATAATCTCCGAAAACCGTATTTTCGAACGAAACCGGGCCATTTTTGAGAATTTTTGGACTTTTAAGAGCTCTTATTACTTCATTTGCAACCATCGTCATTTTTCGGGGAGAGGGGGCGGGGGTGGTCATGAAAGATGCCTAAACTCATCAGTAATCGAAATATTTTTTGTTTTTTGATTTCAGACCAATAGAAAAAGCTGGGCCATGCCAGCCGTCCTACGACTTCGTCAAAAACGGCCTTCGTGGAGGGACTGTAACGCCGCCATTTTGTATTTAAAAAAAATTGTTTTTATTATCAGACACATGTCATTAAATTATGTCGAAAGTGTAAAATGATTTAATTATTTTATCACCCTCAAAATAATTCACGAAAAATTTCTGATTTTCGAGCATTTACATGTATTTCTCCCCTTAAGAAATTTTAGAAATACATGGACAGCAGATACCAATTTATTCAAGGTAGCTTCTGCATTAGGTAGTCTATCCATATATTTAAGAGCAAGACAGCAAAAATATTTTCCGGAGCAAAAAGCTCACTTAAAACATTTTAAGAATGTTAGATTTAAATCTTTTTAAATGTTTATTTTTTTTTTGTTTTTGTTGGCTCTAGCTTAAAGCTTCCGCCAACGTTATATGTTATAAAGTCAGGACATGCTCTACTTTTACCAGCATAACGGTATTATGTAGATACGAAAACACGCACAGGCAAGGAAGGATAAAAACACACACACTGCTACAAAAAATCACAAATATACACACATATATACGCAAAGCGTGCATATGTGGCAACAATGGAAAATGCATAGAGCAGCAACAAAAACGGGAAAGACAGAAAACGAAAAAAGAACAAATAAAACAGAAAAACGAAAAGGACGAAAAATGTTTGTAAGATGGGGGGAAGGGGGATGGGATTTGCCTGCCTACACTGAATTTGTTACAGAAACAAAAATAAACAAAAAAAAAAAATATAAAAACAACAAGAACTTTAATACACACGGCATGGAATGACATCTAAATGTGATGCGCCTTGACGGCCGTATCTGTAAATGGGTTGCTGTGGTTGAGCGTTATTGTCACATAGGCACACATTCACACATGCTCCCATACCCAAATACATATATAGGAAAATTGTGCTACTTGTCAGCTTGTCGTGAATTCTTTTTTTATTTTTTTTTTTTATTTTCCTCTATTTTCCTCTGAATATGTGCCACATTCCAACGTTTTGTGTTTTGTCTCTTTGTTTGTCTCTTTGCTATTTGTTTATTATGCAAGACCAATAAAAAATAATATAAAATGTTTTGTCGCGCAGAGAAATATTTTGTGTAGGCAGTTTTATTTTATTTTTTTTTTTTTTTTTTTCTGCTCTCTTCTTAATATCTGTCAACAACAGTTTTTACAACGCACTGTCGTATGTCTTCTTGCAGAATATTAACTGGAATTCAATTTCCTTGTCATATATACTTCATTTGCGTGTTGTGCGATAGACCTATTTCAATAACACGAAATCTGGGCCTTGAATTTCTAGATTGATTTTAATTCATATGGTTCTTGTCTATGATATGCGTAGAGGTTAACATTGTAACTTAACAGTGAGTCCTCTGCCGGCCTCAAAAAGCTATCAGTTGGTTGATGATAAGATTTGGTTGAAAAATTGATATCATATCGCTTACAATAAGAAGTGGTTTCAATTAAAAACAAAAAATGAAAACGAAAAGCTCTGTTCAATTAATTTAATATTAATTTAAAATATTTCTGCTAAATTATTTCTGGAAATTCAGGGATGTTCCACGAAAATCCAATTTAAATTTCATGCAATATCAAATATTATGAGAATAAGTAAATATTGACGTTTTGAAACAAAAAAAAAAAAAAAAAAAAAAAAATAACCACCATTGCTTCCTGCTGACAAAGAAATTTCATGCTCACAGAAATGCTTACGCAAAGTAGAATTGGAAGCAATCGTAGTAAAATAATAATGGACGTCTTTATATAAAGCTCTTCTGACTTGATGACATTTATTGGCTGGAATGGCAAAGTCACTGAACAAAAACATTTTTGAAAATAACTCACTGAACAACAAGCTTCGCTTTTCAACGAATGGTGAAAGCTTTCCCCCGCAGTGTGGGTTAATGTTCTTGTTTCTTATAAATTTTTGTTTTTGAGTCTGTATTTAACTATGCTTTGTCAAAATGACATAATTTCACAAACAAAAAAAAAAAAAAATCATGAATTCTTTCATCCAATAAATGGCAAAATAAACTTTTTTAAAATACTGAACTTTTTGCTTATAGCGAACCCGTTTAAAGCGAACTTTCACCTAAAACGAACCAATTTCAAAAGTACGCGTTTTTATTCCAATAAACCATGCATTTTTGTTCGCTTATTACGAACTCGTTTAAAGCGAACTTTCGGTTGTAACGAGCTTTATTTGCATGCAGACTTGTTTATTTTTCAGTTAAAATGAACCAAAAAGTGCCGCTATGTAAAAAATAATGTTTGCTTTGTCAACACTGTAACACACAGTGTTTCATTTTTCCTATGTCTCCAATCCGGGAATTCCCCTAAGTTTAATGGTTGTTTGGGTGAAGACGGTGAGCAGACTACAGTTGAAAATTAAAAAGTCAGATGATGAACGTCGTTGCAGTTGGAAAGCAAAGAAAGTGTTTTTCTTTAAAAGAGAAATGTGAAATAATAAAAAGTTTACAACAAGATGTAAAACAGAAGCACATATGCCAAGAAATGGGCCTCATCAAGTCAAAAATTGCTACAATTTGGAAAAAAAAGGACTTAGTGCTAAATAGTTTTGAGCGAAACTCCTCCTCAAATGTTAAGAAGGTTAAAAACCCTTCTTTCTTGGAACTGGACCCTTGCCTACTAAAATGTGTGAGGGATGAAATTTTTTTTTCTTATTTCTGAACACATGTTCGATTAAAATTTAATGATTCTAACAATTTACAAGTGGGTTAAGCGATCGAGAGTGGGCATTCAAGTTGCAAGACACTCACACTTGTTTTGTTAACACACTCACACCTTTGAACTTGAAAACTAGCTTGGTATCGAATTTGATTTTCGAGCCGTGTCGTAATGTAGCGATCATGACAATCAGCCGGTCACAGTTCTTCTACATACATTTTTCGTGTTTCGTTTTGAAAAGATTCTGCTGCAATGAAACCATGAACAGTAGGTTTTATTCTGCATGAATAAAGTATAAAGGAAAAATTATTAAATAAAAATATAAATAATGATTAAATAATAATATGATAATAATGCTTTATATAATAATGATTTCTACACTAAGGGAAATAACGCATATTAGCATTATCCACGCCTGAGTATAAATTTTATTCAAATATTTACGTGGATAAATCAAATGTTTTCTTTACAACTCGTTTTTTCCCGTATTTGAATTTTATTTATACCACACACGTACACACATATTCCATACAAGCAAGCAGCAACAGCATCGCACACTTACACACATACTCCGACAAGCAGCAACAGCATCGCACTCTGTTCCTGAGTTTATTTCTTGCATTTGCAGTTCTTATAGTTCTCATTTAGTTATTGTTGCAAGAGTAATATAGTATGCATGTTTGGCAAAGAAATTAAATTATGTAGGGTGGAGTGACAACTCGGTATTTTCTCAAGAACATCTTGTACCGGTTGTCATTTACCTGCTTAATTTGCTTCTACCTACATATATTTTGGACATTACTTTTTCGTTCTCTATTTTATGATATGTTTGACAGTTGGTGCAATATTAGGGCACCAACTGTCAAAAATAGTATAAATTAGAGAACGAAAAAAGTGAAGCGATAATAAATTATACAGACAATGGCATTTGATGAACGCAATATGAAGAAAATAATACCATGCAACCAGTGATGTGATTCTGATTTAGTAAAAAATCCCTATCACATCCCGATTTAGACCTGTTTATCCCACCAAAATGACACGAAAAACCCACAAAAAATCCCACCCAAATATTTATACCAATAACGATTTTTTTATGCAATTTTCGAAAAGAAATAAGGATGCCCACCTGGTGAACAGGCCCATCTGCTACTGAACACTGTGAATTCTGACGTCTGTATGATGCGTCAATGTTTAAAGTGTCGCAGTAACATCTCATTGAGTGTTCACTTTTGATAAATCATTGAGATAATGCGTATGCTGCTTTAGCACCTGCTGCTCAGCACAAGGTGAATATGAGTAGAATTCTATATTAAATGTTTATTTTTCACAATTCGTCGAGCAATCGAACAATATTGAAAAATGGAAAAAAAATATTTGACGTCATATCATGATGGCGTGCCTGCCCACCTCCTGAACAAAACGTTGGTTCACCTTCCGAACAAATTTTCAGAAGTCGTGCAAGTAAAAAATTGTTATTTATATGATTGAAAATAGTGTTTGAAATTAGTTAAAATAGTTTTCGTGATGCTCATCCACGTTCAGATAAAATTTTAGAATGGCGTCGCCTAAAAAAAAGTGAAAAGAAGAACGAATATAAATTCTGATGCGATGGCTGTAGCCATCAAAGAACTTCAAATCTCTTTTGTTTAAAGTTCAGTAAGTCATTGTGAACTATTGATAGAATAAACTTTTTATAAGCTCTCAAAAACTAGTGTTTTTACTTCATTTTCTAATTTTTTTTCAACGATTTGTTTTAGGTGTTCAGTAGCTGGGCCGATTTTTTAAGCGGCCGATTTCGAGACTTTTGCTAGATCGACTTCCAAAATTATAATTTTTGGAAATTTTAAATTCTGATTAAAATTCTTGTTAGTAATTGAACTTAGCTTCCAAATAAAACCAAGAGCTCTGAAAAATTATGTTTTAAACCAAAGGTATAGCCTTCAAGCAAAACGTGTTTAGTAGGCGGGCATCCTCCCCTACATTTTTTTAACATTATAATTATTTTAAAGTTTAATAATGTAGATAATAAAGTTTTTCAATTAATATAACAAATTTTATAAAAAAAAACAAATTTTCCGCAGAAAAAAAATACTTAAAGTTAAACTCTGCGTTTTTTATAAAAACTCTCTTAAGTGTATGAAGTAATCGTAAATTTCTTTCGTTGCATCAAAATGAAACTGAGCTTATATTTTTGTTTTTAAATAATGATCTTATTTTCATTAATTTTAAACCTGTTGAATATACATATCTCTTTCTTACATATTTAGAATCAATGAAACAGCAATTAAACGAAAAATTTTGAAAGATTACAAAAAAGTTATACCAACCAGTTTTGCTAATTTACACTTTAAAAAATTATGATTCAGTAGAAAATCCCACCTAAGCATCTGAAATCCCACACGTTCTCAAATAGGCCAAATATCCCGAAATGAGCCCGAAATCCCACCAAATCACATCACTGCATGCAACCATTAATAACATATTCAATTTAAATATGTTTTTTTAAATTCAATATTTTTATATAAATTTTCTTTAAATGCGACAGTTTATTTTCAAATAGTAAATATTTGAAAGATATTTTAAAAAAATTCGTGCATAATTTTAATATATTTTTTATTAATTCTGTTTAAATATTTAAATATTTAATTTAATTAAAAAAGAATTCAAATAAATTTTAAATATTTACGTAGTCGATTTATGCAAATGCGTTATTGGTGCAAAAATGACTCGCTTTTTGGATAAATTAAAAAAGTTTTTGGATAAATTTAATATTTTTTTCCCTTAGTGTATTAAGTTAATTATTTCTTGCATCACTTTCTGTGAGCCGATCACTCCAAGGGTTTCCTTGACTACGGCCTCGTTAAAATGAAATTGCTTATCAACTTGCGTGCAGCCGACATTACAGCTTTCAATTCGAATAAAGTTCGGTAAGCTGTATGTGTGATCAACTTGAAAGAAAAAGCTTGATCGTGCAACCCAGCGTTATGGTCAACTAACACTAAGTACTATCAAACTGCACATACTAATGAAAACGTTAAAATCTCTCCACATGTCACTTAGGCTACTGTCATGGTATAATAATACAAGGTAGCATTGACAGTTGCTTGGGAAAACATCTCCTGTCAAAAAATATACTTAAAAAAAAGAGCGCTCACAATCCGCCATTGAAAACACAAACAATGTTGAAAACGTTGAAGTGAAAAAAAAAACAACAACCACAGCAGCTGCATATTGATTTACACAAGAAGCTGTTTTTGACAGGAGATGTTTTCTTGTAGAAGAGAAAATAAGCAGTTGTCAATGATACCTTGTATTATTATACCATGAGCTTCACTGCTTATACCTTATCTCATGGTGTAATAATAATAAGGTGTTAGTGGATTTGACACTTCTTTCTCAAAATGATAAATTTTTTCGCCCCGCTCCTGTCAAAAACAGCTGATGGTGGATTGGAATGAAAATAAATCAGCTAACGTGCAGTCGGTCAAAGCTCAATGCCATGTCCACTTCTTTTGATGGTTATTATCAGTTGAGGTGTTGAACATTCTTTCATGGCATTCGATATTTTCTTGAAGCAGTCGATGTGAATGCAAAACAATTTGCATGCTGGCCAAAGCTTCATGTCGGTGACACCTTCCAGCGCACGTTTTTGATAAAATGACAAAACCATTCAATGGCGAACTTGGCAAATGGGCGAAGACAACTGCAATAACTTGTTGTCAACACAACACGGCACAATTAATTGAATTAAATATTTATTTAAACTTTATTCGCACAATAACCTATATAAACTATAACAAATCATCATCTAGCAACTCAAACAAATAACACAATTTGATAACTATCAACGGCTCCTCTCTTTCGCTCTCAATTTTTTGACAGAAAGAAAGCTTTTCTTGGTGTTGTCAAAAATTCGCTAACACCATGGTATAATAATACAAGGTAGCATTGACAGTTGCTTGGGAAATCATCTACTGTCAAAAAATATACTCAAAAAGAGAGCGCTCACAATCCGCCATTGAAAACACAAGCAATGTTGAAAACGTTGAAGTGAAAAAAAACAACAACCACAGCAGCTGCTGATGTATTTCCACAAAAAGCTGTTTTTGACAGTTTATGTTTTCCTGTTGAAGAGAATATAAGCAGTTGTCAATGCTACCATGTATTATTATACCATGGCTAACACCTTATTATTATTACACCATGCCTTATCTGTTCTCTTACAAACACTGTATGCACTGATCTGAACTTTGAGAGGTTTGCGTTATTTTTGTTTCTATTCGGTGTACTCGCATCATGAACCAAGAAATAAAGATCATGCAAAGAAAAGAGCCGCCATATTGTAAACAAAACAAAGCTGGTAGTTCTGACGTCATCGGTCACAAATTGTTTTGTTTACGTGTAGCGATTATATGTGAAAAATTATTTCTTGAAGTTTTAAAGAATTATTAGTGTTTATAATTCAGTAATTTTTTGTGTTTTTTATAAAAATGAAGTTTGCTGTAGCGACGTGCAATAATTGCAACAGCAAAAAAAAAATTACTTTAAATTTCGTTACTGCATGAAAATATAAACAAACAAAGTATTCAAACACTATTTTCGAGATTTAAACTTGTTAATTTTATAATTTTCCACTTTTATTTGAGTTTTCACATGTTTTGCATGAAAAACGTATGCAATATAGCTTTTTTTGTGACCGATGACGTGGCACGAAAAAAATACTTTTTTCTCGCACTGCTGATTGCTTGATCTTGTCTTGTTGGTTCATGTACTCGCATAACATACTCTCACATAGGCTATGTTCACACGTCAGTCAAATGACTGAAGTTCATCACGATTTTTTACTCTCTTTTACTCTCTCTGAAAATTTTGACTGACGCCTGCTCACACACGATCTTTTGATTGATGCTCTGACCACGCCATTTGTTACTTTTCTGCTACCTACTATTTTGTGAAATCGTATCGTGCTGTGAACAGAAAGTAAACACAACACAATAAACCAGGGACATAACTGGTATGCAACTTTTATTGAATTGGTTAAAATTTATAATTAAAATCGATCAAAATGCATTTCAGTTATAAATAACTTTTATTTTTAAGAAAAATTTTTTTTGGTTGCCGCATAACTTTTATTTTTGAGGAATAAATTTTTAGGTTGACTAATAACAATTATTTTCTGAAATGAGATTTTTTCGGTCAGTGCTTTTATAAATATGCTTCCTTAAAATTGTTTTATTGAAATAGTATGTACTTTTTATGCCAATTTATTTTAAAGTAAATAAAACTCACTTATGAGAATTCATTGATGTTTTTGAAGCGAAATACAAGCCGCAATACAAATATTTCAATTTTTCCAATTTTTTTTTATTTTTCGCCACGTTACTACTATATGTGAGACCCCCTCCCCCCTATCTTTACTTATCGTAGTACATTTTAAAACCCCTCCACCCTCCTAAATTGGTAACGTATTTTATGAACGACCCCTTATTTTTCGTTTTTGGTTATTCTTCATTGTGGCACAGATGTAATGCTTTGTTTTTTATCTTATTAGCGAAATAGTTATTTGTCGCACTCTTCAAATAAGTTATGTGCCGTATATAACTAGCTTTCACTTACTGGTTTACTGGTAAGCCACACGAACTAAATTACCAAATGCCAGTGCAATACAACTAAAACCGCCTGAAATATACAATTTTTATTGATTTGTGGGTGGTAAAAGGGGGTGTGGCAAAATTTTACCTTATTAAACTAGATATTAACCTTAATAACATGTGTTCGAAATTTGGTGGCATTAAGTTTTACCGGTCGTGAGATATTAAGCAGCATGAGTACGCTCCAACGATTTTATATGAACTCTTATACATAGATGACGTTACATAGATGACGTTAGATGATTTCCTCATACGAGTATCGACGGCTAAGAGGTCCCAAAACAAAAAATCAACTTTTTTTTAATTTTTGACCTGCTGAGTTGTACCAAGTGTTGAGCCAGGTTGAGTGTCTCGTGCTTAACAAAAGCATCAAGTTGTTACCCTGCCCCAAACCGAAACATCGCTTAGGTAACAGTGGAATTGCTCAAAATATAGCTTGCTTAGTGCGCGGTATTGCTGGGTGGCCCCGTTCTTACTCCGTTTCGGATTATTACAATCGCCTTGGAGCGGCTGCCTTTACCACGGGAATTCGTCTAGCAAGAATTCAAGCAAATATTAGCCATATTTAAGCTTCTGTCTAAAAAGCAAAACTTAGCAATAGGCAAGATCTATCGGTTATCGATAATGCAATATCCTAAAATCTTATCATTTATATTTCCTATTGTTATAATAATTCGTGTTCAATTTGTTTAACAAAAGAAGAAAAAAAAAATGAAAAATGATTGCAACACAGTTAAATATGAAGTTAAGTTGGAATTAAGTGTTTCTAACTTAGTCAATTAAATGTTTCTTAAAAAGAAAAAAAAAAACTTTTCGTTAACCCATATGTACGCACTTGAATAAGATGCACCTAAATACTTGAATTAAATTTTATTATTTCTATATTCTTTTGGTTTTATAATTCATGGTCAAATTTAAGTTAAAAATTTTATTATAAGAAAGAGAGAAACGGAAAGAAAAGAAAAAAAAATACATGGTAAACCTAGTTCACGATTTGTAATTTAAAACGCAGTTTCCTAAAGAGCAATATAGGTATTAAATTTATTTTAAGTTTCTTTCTTGAACTTGTATACTCAACTTAAAAATCTCGGCGACTCAATAGGCCTGCTGCATCGCTGGAGCCAGGGTTACCAACTCCCAAAAATATTTAACCCTAAAGCTACAGTCAAAAACCCCTAAAATTGCTAAAATCTCTTGGAAATACCTCTAAAACAAAAAAAGAACAATTTAATTTTTTTATATTCTTTATTTATAAATTATTTAATATTTAAAAAAAAATTTCGTTTTCTTCGGTTTTTATATTTTTAAAATCATACATTTGGATATTAAACAATTTTAACATTTTAGTGGAAGGATTAAATGTGATACAAGATCCATTTCGTTGCAATGTAAATCGTACCATCATTATACTTTGCAGCATATCAATAGACAACCTATTCCGCAACTTATTCTTAATAATGTTGTAGACAGAGAATGCGCGTTCGACACTTGCGTTTGAAATTGGAACCGTGACAAATGCTAGTCCAAATTTTGAGACATTTTCAAAACGTTTGCAGCCAGCTGCGTCGCAATCATTATAAACTTCGAAATAAAAATCTGCTGAAGTAGAAGTGTTAAACCATTTTTTATTACCAAACTGGTGCCACTCGATATCATTTTTGTTCCCATATATATGAGTTCTGTGAATGTGATTTAACAGTGGTTTTATGTCGGATTTGACTTGGGATGTAGCAATCTTTGGGTGCATATCAGCAATTATTTTTAGTATTGATAAGTTATCCGGAAGCCTTTTTTGTATCTGCTCTGCGAGGCAACATAGAAAGTTCTTGCATCTTTCTCTGACATCTAAAAAGTCATTTGTCTCAAGTTCATGTGACATGTTTTGAAAATCAAAACCGAAATACATAGATGCTGTATGCATCAGATGCTCCCGGAAATAGTATTCAATTAGTTCACTGTCCACCAATTTCTCCAAATGTGAAGGTACAACAAGTCGTGTAAGCAAATTTTTATATAATAAAAATCAATCTTCAAATAATTTGGTGGGTTCAACATCGTCACTTTGAAAAAGTAAATTTAATTGAGTCACAATTTTTAATTCATTTTTCAGAAAAATCAGAAAAGCTTTGAAAGATGGTCTCCTTATGATGTCGTAAAGTTCTTCTGCCATAAAACAATTATCGTCGGATTTAGCAAGTGAAAACAACAATTTTAATTCTTCCCATTGCTCCAATATTGTGTTTATTGCTTGATAGCGAGCGAGCCAGCAGGTTCCGCTCAGTCCTTGAATTTTTTTTGGATCCTTGTTAGCATTCATGATTTGAAACAGCGTTTTATAGTATTCACAACGCTTTGGACTGTATGAAAACCAATTATGGGCTTCTCTTACAAGAAACTCTAATTGACGTGGCAATAGTTCAGCTGCTTTTTCCGCCATAAATGCAATGAGTGGCTAACACATTTGACAACAATCAAATCAGGCAGTTCTCTTTTAAGCAAAGTGGTCACCGAGTTATGTTTACCAACCATAACATTTGCTCCATCAACGCCGATTCCAATTAAATTTGTAACTGTTAAGCCATCCTTTTCAAGTTGCTTTATAATTGCTTCGTGCACACTTTTTGCGTCACTTTCTATTATTTTTATAATTCTATAAAAAGTTGTCACAATTTGCCTTGCCTTGTGCGAAAAAAACGCACGATAATACATAAAACTTTTTGTGTCGAAAGATCAGTACTTTCGTCGATAATAATCGAATATGGAAAATCTCCAATCTCTTCAATTAAAGCTGCAAGCATTGATGGACCAAGCACATTTTTAATCAACATAGAGCACTTAGTGCGATGAAGTTTAAGGTTTTTAAGAGCATCTGAAGAGGGATCCAACTGAGGAAGTATATGAATCAAATGGTCAACTTAAAAAAGAACAATGCTCGGCGATGAAGGCAGCAATTTTTAACTCCGCGATCTTAGTTTTTTCCGCAAAGATTAGTTCATATATTTGAGATATAGACTTACATAACTTTGCTGATTTTTCCCAGTCCGTCGCTTTTTTATGTTTTTCAGTTTTAGCGTGACTAACCAAATCTTTTCTGTGGGCTTTTAACACTACATTGCAATATTTACAATTTGCCAATGTGTCATTAACAACATTAGGTGCAAGCCAATCTGCAATTAAAACATTTATTGTAAATAACGACAGGTTTACAACACACTTAATAAAAATAAAACTTAACCTTTTAAATCAGGATCCGTTTCCCAGGTTTTCGTGTTCTTTTGAATATATTTTTTTGTATCTTTAGGCATAACTTTAGTAAATAAGTTTTTGAATAACTACATGCAAGCTATTTCTAATAAGAATACACAAATTATGCACAGTCACCACATAGTTGTAAAATTATAATGCTTTGTAACGGCTGAGAATGACACAGGGAAAACATTGAGGAGTAAATCCAAAGCAAAATCGTAGTAAATCCGAAAACTTTGTAGTAAATTGAATAAACCAACACATAAGTTTATCAAAAAGTCTCTAAAAATACCCCTAAAAATATAAAACCCCTAAAAAAATTCCATTTCACTTTTTTCCCCCTAAATTTAGGGGGAAAACCCCTAAGTTGGGAAACCTGGCTGGATCATTGAAACCGTAAGTCAAAAATTTTAGTTTACTCTAACCATATATTTATATTGCTCAATATAAAATTGTATCCTTTTATAATAATTAACCTGAGCTAATTTAAGGAGACTACGGGCTCTTGACTACAAAAATTTGGCGTTTTTTTCTTCCCTTTTCGTTTATGTTTTTTTTTTTATAATAAATTAAGATCACTAAAAATGTTAAGAATAACAAATTGTAGAAAAAAAATATTAATTTATTTATTAATTTTATAAACCCAATGTATCTAGTTATCAAATGAAATCATATCTATATATTAATACGCAAACAAAAAAGTTTGTGTTCCCTTTTTTTCTGTGTTACCTTCAACATATTCACATAATACTTATATCGATGGATAGGTATTTTTGAGTAGATTTGCACAATTTAATTTTTATTCGAATATGTTGTCATTAAGATAGGTAAAACTGAGCAAATGTAAAGCGCTTTTTTTACCAATGGCACAATGAGAAACTACAAAGCGACAAAGCTCTATTGAACATCGCTGCGATAGCTTACAAAAGCAAGAGTAGAATGCGGTAGTGACGCAAACACTTAAAAAGAGCTGAATAGCATTATGGGTGTTGTTGTTGTTGTTGTTGTTGTGGTTGTTGTTGCTTTCTCTTCATTTCTATCAGCGTTAGAGCCCGAACAGAACCAAAGCGGCTGTCGGTTGGCGGACCTCTCTCGGAGAAATCCGCTGAGAACACGTCCAGAATAGGAGCGGTTGTCGGTTGTCGCATCAGCGTTGCTTTTCGTTGTGTAAATGGTACAAATTCAACACACACACACACAAAACGAAATGCCAGCTCAAAGAATGCAACACACACACACAAAACAAAACGTCAGCTCATGGTAAAAACTAAGAAAATAGCACTCAATACAGCCAATCCTTAGCTAAAATATGGCAACACTTACGCCACTCAAAGAGAGATCCGCCAGCCGTCGGAGAAAAAATAGAATATTCTGGCGTTTTTCCGTCGCGGATTTCTACGGCCATTTAATTTTTGGCGGCTGCATATATTTTCATGTATTTTGTTGCACAGCGCATCCGACAACCGACAGCCGCTTTGGTTCTGTTCGGGCTCTTAAAAAGCAGTTAAACTGCTGCTTGCTTCATATAACACTTGACGCCAAGCCATTGATAATTGTTTGTTTTGTTCAATACCATGGTATAATAATACAAGGTAGCATTGACAGTTGCTAGGGAAAACATCTCCTGTCAAAAAATATACTCAAACAGAGAGCGCTCACAATCCGCCATTGAAAACACAAACAATGTTGAAAACGTTGAAGTGAAAAAAGCAACAACCTCAGCAGCTGCAGATGTATTTCCACAAACAGCAGGTTTTGACAGGAGATGTTTTCTTGTGGAAGAGAAAATAAGCAGTTGTCAATGCTACCTTTTATTATTATACCATGGTTCAATACTTGGTGGTTTATTTTGAGATGACGCTGCGACAGAGAGCACCGCTGATGCCGTTCATTCTGTTCAGGCTGTGGGTTGGTGAGCAGAATCTATATTGGTACGGTCGAATTTCGACCACAGGCGACCCTAGTATATGTAAATAAATTCATGAGAATTATAATTATGAAGCTTTAAAGTTATATTTCATTCTACAATTGGGCAAAGGAAAGGAACAATGAGGTAAGAGGGTAAATGAATTTTGAAGAGGGCTCACAGGGTTAACATTTTTTTGTGCTGTGAGCAGGTTGGGCGGAGGAGGGATCTAACATCTAAACCTCTCCTAAGTAGTGCCACCCATATCAGTATCAGGGCAAACAACAAGTGTACAAATTCATCAATAATTTTTTTTGGTGTCTGCTGAGACTTCCCTTTTCCTTACGTTTTCCTCGTTTTTACTAATCTGCAGCTAAACTATTTTTTAATCTATGAGATACTGTATCCCAGTGATGCGAAGCAAACGAACTCCCCCTTTTCCCTGAGCTAAGCTCAACCAGAGCTACGTGTGCAGAACTGCTGCGTGATCACAGGTCTGAGTCTTTTCATATCTAGGTCAAGAACAGTAAAAATTGTTCGTTACAAATGGTTTATTCAGAAAAGAATCTGTAATGTGACTATGAACAATGCCGTTTTACAAGAGAAAGCACAAGAATTTGGAAAAAACTTAATTAAAGCGAATTTAAGTGCAGCGAAAGTTGGATTGTTCGATTTAAAAGACGCCACAACATCACTAGCGGAAAAATAGTTGGAGAGGCGGCTGAAGTCAATGTGAATGTGATCAATGATTGGTTATAAAACAAGTGGCCAGATATAAGAAAAAATTTTATAAAAGGATGAGGACATATTTAATGGCGATGAAACGGGTTTATTTTATAAACTCACTCCTAATAATACACTGCGCTTCAAAGATGAGACCCGTTCAGGTGGGAAGCTATCAAAGGGACGACTCACAGTCAGAGTGAACATTTTTAGTAGTTTTACTACTAAATTGGTAGTTTTTAAACTTTTTTTGATGGCATTTTTTTGGTATTTTGGTATTTTTTGGTATTTTTTTAGTAGTGTTTTAGACTTAGTAGTTTTTGGTGTTTTTCTTAAGATTTACATCGTGAGATATTTTTTTACTTCTTTCTTCACTGTGGCAACTTTGTGTACTACAGCAACATGTGCCAGCCAAGGTTGCCAGTTAAAATTCGGAACGATTCCCACGGAAATTACCTTTTTCCCAAAGTGCCATAAATTAAATACCACCAAAATTACCACGGCAAAAGTAAACAAAAAAATTCCCACCACAATTAAAAAATACCACAAAAAATCCCAGAATCATTACCACGCTTTGTAAAAATACCACCTAAAATCCCATATGCAACAAAAATTCAAGGTATTTTACATACGTAACTAATGATATAAAATCGTTGTGTAAACAAAGCGTTTGATGCGTATGATGTCAATGATTTCATATGAAGTTTTCAAGTTTTCAAGTAAATGTGAAAAAAATTATTTTTAGAAAAAATTCCCAAATCCCATAGCAATTAAAAAATACCACACTGAAATCCCACGCTAATTCATATATACCATGCTGAATTATAAAATACCATGGGAATTCCCAAAAAAAAATTCCCAAGGACAATTAAAAATTACCACGAATGGGATTTTTCCCACATAACTGGAGACCTTGATGTCAGCCCTTATAAACTATTGTGAAAGTGGCGTCCGTGGCGTAGTTGGTTACACAGAACCAAAAACGTACTTAATAACAAAGAAAAAGTTCTTTGTCCCAATGTATTATACATTAAAATTGGTCCAAAGTACGAGTTCCTTGATTCAATGAATCTTTGTTCTTACGTTATTTCTTTGATAACATATGTTATGAAGAAAAATGATTAATTAATGACACATACAACTGTTACAATAAATTAGTCTGTCCTTAGAAATTTTAAAACAATATCAAGATATATTTTAAAAAATCATTTTCTTATTGAGATAAAATTCTCTAATGGTTTTTTAGATATTACAACACAAGAACTGGAACAAAATTTTAATGAACACGAACAATGAACTGTTCTTTAAAATTAAGAACAACGATTCATTGAACCAAAGAATTCGTTCTTTGGGGCAATGAATAGTTCTTAAAAATCAATGAATTTTGCTTTATGAACGAGATTCTTTGATTTTAAGAACAATATTTGGTTCAGTGTACAGTGCGTGGCCGCTATGTCAACGAACTTGGAGACCCAGGTTCGACCCCAGCAGCGACAGAAAATTATTTGAATTAAAATATTTTTTCTGTACGGCCGCCACCTCTCTGCAGACAATGGCAAACCTCAGACGTGTTCTTATGACGTTAGAAATTTTTTGTCTAATTTTGTTGTGAGGGGTTGGAACAGGCCTTTATTCGTGTATCATATGTTTAATCCTGGAGCTAATACTGAGCGAGTAATAATTGCATGTAACAAATTTTTAGTTGCGTTGCTTAAGCAGCTTCCATCACGTCCCGCTAACGTTTTGAATTTTTGTTTTGTTTTTATGATGAAGTTAAAGAATTAACCTTTACGGTCGTACCATTTTTGTAATCATAGCTTTTATACTCAGCGAGTAAGAATTCAATGCAAAGCCGATGAGTTTTGAAAAAAATTAATTTTTTAACTTTTTGGGAAACCTGCGCGGTAAAACGTAACTTCGTCTTGTCAAAAAATCCTTTTCAAGCGTTTTAAACCACTGGAGAATTATGAAAAATATAGAGGCAATGGTGAAAACAAAGTAAAAATTTCAAAATTTTCAAAAAAGAAGCCCCCTCTGGGGCAAACTATAGACTTGACCTGAGTCGTTTCAATTTTACAACTTTTTTTTAAGATCCAAAAGGAATGAAAAAACAGGGGTGAGCTAAAGTTTTCGAACATTGTGTTTTATTAGAACACCCCATTGTTTAATTATGTGATATAACCATGTTTTCATTCTTTGTAGTATTCGGTGTGCGCGTGTTTGGTTACTATGAGACGTATTTTTAGAAAGGACGTATAATGGAGGAAACCATCAGTATTTCGCGGAAAAGTATAATTTGACATTGTATTGATTTTTTGCTGTGATACACGTTATAAAAACTTGTTTACAGCTAATTAAGCATCTGTTGACTATGGGAGGTTTTGGGTGAGACCATCGTACCAACACACAATCGATTCTATTTCCTATTCTTAAGTCTTAAAAGTTCATTTATTTTTAAAATACGTGAACTACTTAATGAATTGAAATAGGATTAAAATAAACAAAGTGAACTTTCTTTTTTATATTTTAAAAATTAAAACAACTTCAAATAAAAAGTTGAACTTACAAAAAAAAGCCAAGTAAAAGTTCGATTACAATAGAATACTGAGAAATTTTAATAGCTTGCGGGAACTTTATCAATAAACAAATATTTGTTTACCTAATATTTCAATGAGTTTTAATAAATATTAAGTCCCAAAATGCTTTGAACAAAATGGGGGAAACAAAAGCTGACTTAGAAAGCAGCTTATGTAAAATAAATAAACATTGCCTTCCACTTTTCTCTTATCTTCATTACCATGAAAATGGGTGGTTGCGGGAAATCAAAAAGTTACTTAGACAAAACCTTTTCATTTTCATAAAAATGTTCGTTTTTTTTCGTTTTTGTGAGAGAAAATTAAAATAAAATAATAATGAATGTCAATAACATGAAAGCAAATATTGTGAAAAAGAAACTCACAGCAAAAAAAATTCAATATGAGAATTTTTCAAAATGCGATTATACACATTTTTCTTACCCATACTACCCACCTTCATATCTACCTACCTACCTATCTACCGCCCAATTTATCAGCAAATATGATGAAAGCTGCTTATTTAAGCATTAATAGCAGCCGAGAGAATTTAGTTATTTCTGCTTATTTAGGATGGTTTTCCAGAAATTTTTAATTTATGTTTAAACCCTTATTAAAACATTGTGATGTTTGGAATTTTTGTTAAATTATGAGCTGTTTTTCTTGGCATTTTTATTGCGGGTTGTCAGAGTAGCGTTTGTTTTCTGTGGTGTCGTTGGTTGGGGCGGATTTCAAACATAAGAAATTATAAATCGAACGAATGCATAGTGTCATGTACCGTACATAAAAAAAACATCAATCTTAACATTTTTTACTTCCTACTTTATTAAAAATATTTTCCAAGTTAATAATATTAAAAATGTTCATAAAATTAATATTTTTGCTTTAAAATAAACATGTTTTTAATGATCGACGTATTCAATAATAGAATCTTCAATATGAACCCTTGGAAATTCAGAAACATCCAAAATTTTCTTGTTTATGACCAGTCACTGCGACTTTTTCGGATTCAGCGTCAGACCGTTGTTCATTGCCCACGTACCGATTTCAGCAAGATCAGCATTAAGAAGAGAAGTACATGTGTCTATGGAAGTATTATTGCCTGATATGAAAAGTTGAACGTCGTCTGCATACATATGGATTCTACAATTTTTGAGAACTCGGGGCAGATCATTAATATATATGGAAAAAAGCAGTGGACCTAGGACAGATCCCTGAGGTACGCCTCGTTCAAAATATAAAAACTGAGACATCGATTCGTCAACGCTGACGGCTTGTGATCTTTCACAAAGGTAGGAACCGATTAAAGTAAGAGCTGCTTTTGAAAATCCATAAAGGTTTTTTAATTTTAATTAGGCCAATATTGTTATACGGTGCTATAGTCTGGTGGCCAGCACTAAACAAACAAACACACCTCAATATACTTCGCAAAGTTCAACGGTCAGCAGAGCTGTGCATCAGTGGAGCGCTAAGAACCACTCCTACTGACGCATTCGATACTATGCTCCATCTAACTCCACTAGATATCCTAACAAAACGAATAGCTGCAAACACAGCGATCCGTCTAGAAGCCACTTCCCAATGGAAAGAGGGCACAATAGGACACTCTGACACCAGGAAACCCACTCCTCAAATACACAAGAACATAGACTTCATCACTCAAAAACTTTTATTCCACAAAAAGTTTGATGTATCAATCCCCTCCAGATACGATTGGGAGATTGGAAGCCCTCCACCAAACAATGCCACTAGATATCAAAGTAGGGGGAGGAGTCTACTCTGAATCCCTAAACATTAACCATGCCCTTAGGCTCCCCGACCACTGCAGTGTCTTCCAAGCGGAAGTCACTGCCATACATGAAGCAGTCACTTGGCTTCAGATGAGCGAAATATTAGCAAAAGATATTTGCATTCTATCTGATAGTCAAGCCGCTTTGAAAGCCCTGGAATCTGTTGAAATAACATCAAAAACAGTCCTAAGTTGCCGCAGATCTCTAAATGAGATGGCAGAGCAGCTCAATATATTCCTATGCTGGATCCCCGGACATAGAGACTTCCAAGGTAACTGCAAAGCAGACGAACTCGCTAGAAACGGTACCATCAAACCCCTATCGACAGATAAGGAACAAATTGGAATACCTCTCGCAACATGTAAGCTACTGATAAATGAGCTATCCTTTGAAAACACCAACATCAGGTGGTCAACGGGTAGTACATGCAGTATAACGCGTCAAGTTTGGCCAACACTGAACTTAAGACACTCAAAAAAACTAATATCCTTTAGAAGGGACCAAATAAATATCGTAATAGGCGTTCTAACAGGAAACTGCCTGATTGGAAGCCATGCCCGAAGACTGAATATTCTCCATAACGACTTCTGCAGAAGCTGCAGAGATGAGGAGGAGGTTGAACCCACAACACACCTTCTCTGCACATGCCCAGCACTGGCCAGAAAGCGCCATCTCTTCCTAGGAAACTGGTTCTACAGTGACCTAGACGAACTCTCAAAAACTTCGGTCTACCGAATACAAAGCTTTATAAATAGCTCCAACTGGTTCAGATAGAGTGGAAATAATTAACCCCTGGTATCACAACGGGCCAAACTGGCCTAAGTGTGTCTCATAGGAGACAGCCACGTCAACCTAACCTAACCTAACCTAATTTTGATATAAGTATATTGTGATCGACGGTAGAAAAACTACTTTTTTGTCATCTAAAGCTGACCGAACTTCCTCAGCTACTTCTAACAACGCAGTCACACAACCACGTGTTTCTCTGAATCCTGACTGCCTGTCAGAAAGAAGTGAATGGTCCTTAAGAAATTTATTTATCTGGTTATAAATAAGCCTTTCCAGGCCACAATGATTTTTGTCAGCTGGCGTGGTCAATTTTATTAAATTTATAGGATATGTTCTTGTGTTTTTTGCAAAGCTTCTAGCTCGATGCAGATGTGTTTTTTGTAGATGGCATCGGTATCTCCATTGATTCGCATATGGTAGCAAATATATTTGCTAAGTTTTCTGATTCGGTTTGCAGTATGCCATGTAAGCGGAGGTCACAAGCTACGGCAGCACTATCAGTTTATGACAATTGAGCTTTGATTTTAGCAAGCTTGCTTCGAAGTTCTTGTATGTCAGCCTCCAGTTGCTCCACTTTACTGCAGCAAGGTTTAGTGCAACGTCTCCAATTCTTTTATCGAGCGTTAGCAAGATTTTCCGCTCAGACTCAGCAAAACGTTTATTTTGTTCTGCGAAGCGGCGATCAATAAGCTCCATGAGTTGGGTTGGTTTGAGCTCTTCAGATGACTTCGGTGTGGTGGGTGGGCCTTGAGATTTTACACTTTTTCCATTACGTAGAGTATGCATATTGGACTTTTTTAAATTTTTAGGTTATGTTTGTGTCAAAAGTATAAGGTTTTTGTTTTGATTTGTAAGGGTTACTCGGCAAATTTATTTTATTTTCTTTTTTGCGATAAATTACATAAGATCGCACAGTTTCTCTGAATTTTGAGTTAATTGTAAAGCGGCACAGGAACACACGTACCGATATTAAAATATATACTATAATTACGTTTTAAGATATACTTTTTCAGTTTTTCAAGAGCGCTTAAAATTTGCTGCCGGTTCTTTCTACTTCTTTTGTCTATGAATTTTTGAATTTTTTTTGTCTGAAATAAAACCGACTATCTTGGGTATAAATATTGACTTGATATTTTATCCTTAAAGTTTGTATCTTTCATTTGATGTAGTGAAGTTTAAGCAGCCTTATTCTTAGCAAATAGAAAATAGACATATGTAGTAAACTGGGGAGTTTAAAAACCCAAAAGTTTAAAAATCCAAGCTGTTTGTTCCACCTTCATACAAGATACAAGGCTATAGACACCAAGAGGAATTTCCGATGTTAGATTAGGTTAGATAATAAAAAGTTGTTCACCAGTTCCGAAACTAATTTGCAATAACCCTCACGACCCTCTTTCTAGATTTTTACCAAGTAACATATTATTTTTGGATATTTTTAAACTCATAAAAAAATTATAGCTAAAGGTTGATTTTGAAGTGTTAAAAGTTGTATTAGAAATGTAAAAGGTTTTTTTTTACATGAAAAAAGTTTAATTTATTTTGTATAAAGTTGGATTTGATTGGAGAAAAAATTGAATTTGAAATGTAAAAGTTTGAATTTGAAGTTAAAAATCTATGTAAACCACTCGTTTTAGGCTTTTGCTTCTTAAAATTAATTTGCAATATATTTAATAAATAGCCAAATCTGGTGAAAACTTTGCCTAGTAAGGACGTTCTCGAATTTCGGGATCCCGGACAATTTAAGTCCCTTTTAATCCCAGGCACTAAATTGTCTGTTTCTTCGGCATTACCGGTCCTGTGGCGAAATTTCTAAGGACGATCAATTCTGAATGGTGTACGACCATTTGTTTGCGACAAGTCATCGGAGAGATTCGGAAAAGTCGAGGAAGACCCGCTTTGACATCAATTATAATACATCATGACAATGCGAGCTCTCACACATCTGCTCAAAAGTCCTTTTTTACCAGCAAAAAAATTAAATTGATAATTCATCCACCGTACAGCCCTTTTTAACTCCAGGATTTTTATTATTCCCGAAAATAAACTAAAAATTACTTAAACCAAAATATACCAAATTATTGCGGCCTCGCGTGCTCGACTGCTATCCCAGAGGTCCCGCATTCAAATCCCGGCCAGGCAATGGTTCTACGCTTTAACCTTTCGCATTTGCAATTTTGTTTCCTCATTTCTAATCAACTGAAATTGAAAACTCATCAATATTTACGGCTTGAAGTCGTAGTTGGTGGTAGTGAAGTTTGAGGTAGAGGCATAACACTTGCCTCAGATTTAAATTCACATGTTTCTACGGCTTTCCACCACGCTTCGAGAATATCCTACATATGCTTCACTTAATTATTCCTACCCTTCCACTAACCTATCACCCCATTTCGAACCAAGGCAGACTTGACTGAATTGGTATTACACCTGAAATCCTTGGTTAAAACCCTAAAAAACAAAAAAAAAAATAAAAAAATATCAAAGTTATTGAACTTCATGGAGAATATTTTGAAAAACAATAAAATCAATTTCAGTAGCAAGACTAGTATCAAGATTTCAACGTGACAATTGAATTTTTTTTTTTCAGTTAGTAAAATAGGTCCAAGAATACATTTCAGAATGATTTCAAATATATTGTCGCTTTTCCCAAAAAAAAGAGTTGGCTGTGCCGTGGACACACCCGTAGGTTTTGACGTGACGAAGTTTCTTGTTGTTGTTGTTAATGTTGATGTTGATGTTTGTGTTGATGTTGATGTTGATGTTGATGTTGATGTTGATGTTGATGTTGATGTTGATGTTGATGTTGATGTTGATGTTGATGATGATGTTGATATTGATGTTGATGTTGATGTTGATATTGATGTTGATGTTGATGTTGATGTTGATGTTGATGTTGATGTTGATGTTGATGTTGATGTTGATGTTGATGTTGATGTTGATGTTGATGTTGATGTTGATGTTGATGTTGGTGTTGATGTTGATGTTGATGTTGATGTTGATGTTGATATTGATGTTGATGTTGATGTTGATGTTGATGTTGATGTTGATGTTGATGTTGATGTTGATGTTGATGTTGATGTTGATGTTGATGTTGATGTTGATGTTGATGTTGATGTTGATGTTGATGTTGATGTTGATGTTGATGTTGATGTTGATGTTGATGTTGATGTTGATGTTGATGTTGATGTTGATGTTGATGTTGATGTTGATGTTGATGTTGATGTTGATGTTGATGTTGATGTTGATGTTGATGTTGATGTTGATGTTGATGTTGATGTTGATGTTGATGTTGATGTTGATGTTGATGTTGATGTTGATGTTGATTTTGATTTTGATTTTGATGTTGATGTTGATGTTGGCTATAATACTCGCGAAGTCAGTGCAGCATTCTCCAGGTTAGCGAAAGAGTCGAGTCGAATGGGTCTTGTAGTGAACGCAGATAAGACGAAATACCTAGTGTCAACAAATAAACAGTCCCAGCGTCTTGGAAACCACGTCACTGTTGACAACATCTCCTTCGAGGTTGTTAAGGACTTCGTCTACCTGGGATCCAGCGTAAACTCTTTCAACGATGTCAGTATTGAGATAAAGCGAAGGATAACTCTTGCCAACAGGTATTACTTTGGGCTGAGAAGGCAATTGAGAAGCAGAGCCCTCTCTCGACGAACAAAACTCACGCTCTATAAGTCACTAATCCTGCCCGTCCTCCAATGCTAAACCTGGACGTTGAGCAGTTGTAATGACAAGACTTTGGGAGCCTTGGAGAGAAAGATCCTTCGTAAGATCTTTGGTCCAATCTGCGTCAATGGCGAGTAGCGAGTTCGATGGAACCACGAGCTGTATGAGCTGTACGCTGACATTGACATAGTTAAGCGCATTAAAATCGAGCGGCTTCGCTGGCTAGGTCATGTTGAGCGAATGGAAAACGACGCTCCAGCGAAAAAAATATTCGATTCAGTTACCGGTGGTGGTCAACGCAGAAGAGGACGCCCACATCTTCGTTGGAAGGATCAGGTGTTGGATGACATGACCACGCTTGGTGTTTCCAACTGGCGCCAGCAAGCGCAAAACAGAAATGGCTGGCGCAATTTCTTATACGAGGCCAAAACCGACTTACGGTTGTAAGCGCCAGATAAGTAAGTAAGTAAGTAAGTTGATGTTGATGTTGGTGTTGGTGTTGGTGTTGGTGTTGGTGTTGGTGTTGGTGTTGGTGTTGGTGTTGGTGTTGGTGTTGGTGTTGGTGTTGGTGTTGGTGTTGGTGTTGGTGTTGGTGTTGGTGTTGGTGTTGGTGTTGGTTTTGATGTTGGTGTTGGTTTTGATGTTGGTGTTGGTGTTGGTGTTGGTGTTGGTGTTGGTGTTGGTGTTGGTGTTGGTGTTGGTGTTGGTGTTGGTGTTGGTGTTGGTGTTGGTGTTGGAGTTGTTGTTGGATTTGGAGTTGGTGCTTTTCGTTTAGCTTTTTTTTTTTAATTAATTCAGCAAAAGTGATGCATATGCGTCACATTAGGCGGTTCCTTAATAATTTAACTAATAATTTTTAATGTTAAATTAAAAATAATTTCTTGCCCGCTGCAGGAATTGAACTCATGCCCGTTGGCTGATAGTTTTAAGCTTAAGCCATCGAACCAAAACCCTTGGATGGTAAATATTGCTGATTCAATATCAAGAATTCACTAAAGCTATGTTGCAGTAGATCAAAATAATCTATTTATAGGAATTGTATTGGCCACAAGCCTTCATCTCCTACAATAACCATTAGCCAATACACAATAACCACTATAGATTGTGTATTGGCTATACAAACAAGAGTACTAAAAAACACAAATGTTGCTTCTACTTACTACTAGATGTCGTTACGCTACAAACAAATTTAATGATTTTTGTATATTTATTCCCTACAACTGAACAGGAGGGCCGGAGAGGGCTAATACGTATTATCAACCCCCATTATTTTTGCAAAGGGAACATTTTTCCCTTGAGGACCTATCCCCTCCGACCTCTCCTTACGGGTGCTCCCATACAAAAACGAAAAACTTTGTTATTTTAAAGTTTTAAATTCAAAAATTATTTTAATCGAAAAAAGGCATTAAATTCTTAAATCTTTGAAATTGCGAAAATGCTTCGCTTCTCTCGTGTGTCCAGTGACGCACCTGTGTTTTTTTTATTTTTGTCGTAAAGCCATTTATAAAACCTTCTTTTTCCTTTTTAAACTTTTATCGTAGGTTATATACTCATTGAGTAAAAATTCAATGCAACGCCGCTGCATGAATGTTGCGTTATCGATCTTTGAGCGGCTCTCTCAGCGTCCCCATGGCGACAGAATTTTTTGTCTAAATTTGTTGTGAGGGCTTACAGTAGGCCTTTATTGGCGTATCGTATTTTTAATCCTAGCACTAATACTCAGCTAGTAATAATTCCATGTAACAAATGTTCAGTTGTGTTGCTTAAACAGTTCCCACTGCGACCCGATGATGTTTTGAATTTTTGTTTTTTTTTTTTATAATGAAGTCAAAGAATTAACCTTTACGGTCATACCATTTTTTTAATAATAGCTCTTATACTCAGCGAGTAATAATTCAATGCAACGCAGATGAATTTTTTTAAAAATTCATTTTTCAACTTTTTTGGAAACGTAACTTCGTCACGTCAAAATATCGAAAACTCTAATATTCACACGGAACCTCAAATCTCAACCGATTTTGAACTTATATTGCTCGTTGGAAAGGAAATTATATGTACTTTACGATGAAAATATTTTTAGCTAACTAAATGCCTAGTATCAAAAAAATGGCCAAAAAATCAAGATTTGTGAAATTTTGGACTTTTTTCTAATTATCTCAACTTTTAGCCCAACTAGGCAGGGTAAGGCCCTACGCGATCAGCATGAAAATTTTGGAGACTTGATCTGACGCCAAATGTTACGTTTTTCCGAGCAGTATGAATTAAATTACGAAAAAAAAATTTTTAGGACAGCTCTAAATACAAATACATACAAATACATAAAAAAACTCGTTTTTTTCAGAAAATTAAGTCAAAACCATGGTTGAATAAATAAGGTTGTCTCGGGGCTGATCGTAGTCTCTTCTCAGTACCCATATTTATCAAAATCAATGCAAAGCAACAACAACAACTTCATCGGCTTTACATGACAAACTGAAATTTACCATTATTTGGGAAAGAATATACCACTTTCGGAGAAAATTTACCTTTTCCCAAAATAAAAAAAATTAAAAATTTTTTAAATGATTAACAACCGTTATAATTTTTTTGTCAGTATACATATATTTATCTCTCATCAACAAGTTGACCGTCAACTCTTGACGTATATAAGCCGGGACTTATCGGCTATTTTGTTTTGCTATTTTTTAATTTAACTCAATTCTTGCTATTACCCCTCTTACATTGGTCAAGAGTTGAAAGCAATTTTTTTGACGTACTTTTTTGAACCCAAAAAGTTGACGGTATAACACAAGCGTATCGTCAATTTTACTCCTTTCTTCTCAGCCAATTCCCTGCAATTAGCCAACAAACTCGAAAAATTGCTGTCAAGTCTTGACCAATGTAAAAGCGGCAAAAAGCCCAATGCAACTAGAGATGGATACTTAAAATTTTTTCTTTTATTTTGCTACACAGAATGACTCACAAGAATATTAAACTGATTGTGAGTATGTTCGGAGAGGTAACAGTAACAAGTCTAAAAGAATTATTATTTTCCCAAAATGTACCAATTTTGGTCAAAAATTACCTTTTTTACCTCTGCCCAAAAAATGAGTCAAAAATTACCTCAATTAGGGAAATTTACCTCAATCTGGCAACAGTGCTCACAATATACAATCACAAGAGTTTTCTGTTTATTAATTTTTTTTCAAAATACGACTAATTATAAATCATCGACCTTGAAGTCAGATTTAATTTTTTTAAAATCATTCAAAATCTATAACAATTTCTTTGTTTCAAAAAATCAAACCTAACAGTGTACGACATTTTTTGTTTTGATTTTTTTATTTTCATTTATTATTTTCTTATTAAACGGCGATGGGCCCGTCCCATTTTAAAATTTTGTGGACTTTTCGCCGAGATATACAAACCAAAATATAAAATTTTGATTGTTTTCAGCTTTTTACATGTCCTGTATTTCACTTTATCCATCTGTCAGTGTGTTTCATTTTTATAATCCGTCCACTACACATTTATTTCATTTCGCAGTATAAATCAGAGCAAAGAAAAAAATCTCTAATACCTATAAGATTTCTGCAAAAACCACTTTAGCACTACTTTGTTTTCAGTGTGCTTTATAGAAACCGTAAGAGCGAGAGCATGCTGTTGTGAAAAGTAAGTGTTGCATATTTAGCATATTAAGAGGATTGCTTATTAAAAGGTAGTTTTTTTTTTTAAATACCAGCAGCTATAAAATCGCTTTGCAGAAACAACTTCTTGACATATTTATAAGGGTTTCGCAAGAGCATGCAACCATTATAATTCTACATCTGTCTCCTAACATATTCTTAACTAATATTTTTTTAGAACTGAATCACCATAATAAATTTATAGTTTTATTTTGCGCGTAAATACTTAAAAGCAAGTGTTGGACACAAGACGTTATCAAGGTATAAACATGATTAAATTCAAAATATTAATTAGTAAAATTATAAAACGCCCTTTTTTTATATAAATGGCATGCAACATTGATTATGAACTGCTCTGAGCGCAATGAGCACAATTCTATATAATAATCTATATTAGAGCCCGAACAGAACCAAAGCGGCTGTCGGTTGGCGGACCTGTCTCGAAGAAATCCGCTGAGAACACGTCCAGAATAGGAGCGGTTGTCGGTTGTCGGATCAGCGTTGCTTTTCGTTGTGTAAATGGTACAAATTCAACACACACACACACACAAAACGAAATGTTAGCTCATGGAATGCAACACACACACACAAAACAAAACGTCAGCTCATGGTAAAAACTAAGAAAATAGCACTGCGCACAGCCAATTCTTAGCTAAAATATGGCAACACTTACGCCACTCAAAGAGAGATCCGCCAGCCGTCGGAAAAAAAATAGAATTGATTCTATTCCGGCGTTTTTCCGTCGCGGATTTCTACGGCCATTTAATTTTTGGCGGCTGCATATATTTTCACTAGCGATACCCGGCGCGCGTTGCTGCACCCGGCAAGTATATTGGAAATGATAAGTAAATTCAAAACTTTTATTAGTCCCTTAGTCTGACACCACCCTCATGTTCCACTGTCCGTTACAGTTTCCCAGAAGCAGAACATCACTCCCAGGTGACAATTCCATTATGAGTTTCAATGTCCTGTGATTTTAGCTTCCATAGCTATTCTGTATAGAGAATCGGGCCACACCCCCTTTGCCAATGCACAAACCAGTTTTCCAGTAGAAAGACTTTGGCAATTAGTAACTCCATATTGAGTTTTATTGCCATGCGACGTTTAGTTCCAAAGCTATTCAATATCAAAAATTTGACTTGTGTGGTCGAAGCCATAACCCCTTTTCCTATGCCAGTCCCAGTTCTCTTGTTTATTTATAAAAAAACTTATTGAATCATACAATGTCAATTCTATTAAGTAAAAAGCCAGTCGTTTGTTCCTTTTGTTCATTTATAAATTTCAGGAAAACCACCGTCAAAACATGTGTGAAAAGTTGCATGCAGCGAAACAAATAAACAAACGTACATACATACATACATGCATACATAAGTCGGATTGATTCTCATTCTCATCAAAAAAATCCTCAACATGCTAAAGGTGGCCAGTGAATCCCCTTTTAACAAAACTGTGTTAGATTAATTCTCCACATCAAAACTACTTTGAACATATTAGAATGTACTTCGATCCAATTAGCTTTAAGCGCAGCAAAGTATATATGTATAACATGTATTTGTTTGTTTGTTTTGTTGTTTTGTGCTTGCTGAGAACAAAAACAGTATAGTAGAGAGCAACATGCAGTTTATTGAAGCTCTATATAATAGTATAGATGTATTTTGTTGCACAGTGCACCCGACAACCGACAGCCGCTTTGGTTCTGTTCGGGCTCTTACGCTCTTCTTACGCTCTATCTAATTATATTTGTCATTGTCCCTCGTTTCCTTTACCATCGAATTCTTAAAGCAATGCTGTCGCCCGTGAAGCAAGCAGCGTGCAACCAAAATACATACATGTACGGGCAAAATGCCCATACGTGTAACTTTGCCCACCCCTAATATAGATGATGACACTGGCCAGCTCGCAGTTCTGCAGTGGCAGCCATTATAAAGGAGTGGTCTCCTGGCAAACCAAGGAGGGGCTGCCGTTTTATATATATTAGAGAGCTGCATGAATGTGTTTGAAATGCGTATCAAAACATTCACTTGCTTTTCAAATCCTTACTCTCATCTTCTCTAAGGCAGTGAAACAAATGAATGAGAGCATTCATCATTTGCACCAAGAGCAAAATGAAAACAAAAGAGAATGAATACATTTGTGTGCTGTCTGCCTATCAGAGCGTGCACACTTATAGAAAGTATTTGAAAATTGAGTGCAATGCAGTGAGTTCACTGAATGAAATGAAAAGCTTTGAATATAATTTATATATTTGAAGCTGTAATGGTTTTATTCATGGAATTGATATTGCAGTTTTCATACTGCAATTTTTAACTTATTAATTTAGTAATTAATAAATACTTAATAAATTAATAATTAAATGAATTATTAAAGCGAAATATTACTATATAACGGTTAACCCAATAAAAATAATAAAAGTGCATAAGAACAATTGACTATTACAGTTTACAAATTTAAGGCATGTTCCTTCTTGGCGCGCTCGGTATTAGAGTGAAAATTAAAATTTTTTTACAGGAAAACAGTAAAAGAAAATAGTAAAATTTTTTGGGGTTAATTAGTAGACTAAAAAAATTTTTTTAATATATTTTAACATTTTTTATGCATGAAACTTTAATTTGATGTTTTTTTACATTTTTCTACCTGATTCGTTACACAAAATTACCTTGTCCGATTATCTCCAAATTTTAACCGCATACTTTCCACTTGTGTAGTTTTCGTGTGAACTAAAAAATTGCAAAAAATTTTTATTTTTTCTATAGTTTTTTGCACAAAATCCAGAAAAACTTGCGTTTTTTACGATTCCTTTTTTCAAATCTTCATAAATTTGTTTTTTTTTTTGCCAAACTTAAAAATTTTAGATCACACGATAACCATTCTATATTATTTATGAATTCTTTTTCTAGTTGCTGCCAAACTTAAGTTATTATGGTAACCATCGGCTCTTTCTGATATCGACACGTCAACTTCAAATTAAAGTTTCATACATAACAAATGGTATATATTAATAAAAAAAATTTTTTGTAAATAATTTTTTAGTGTATTTATTCACCCTAAAAAAAAAATTTCTCTAACTCTTACCGTTTTCCCGTAAAAAAACTTTAAATTTTTGCTCGAATATCGAGCGCGCCAAGTAGCAACATGCCTTAAGACAATGACTTAATAATTATTTATAAACAAGAAATTAGTTTGCACTTCATTCTAATTTTCCATGAACCAGTGTTAATTTCTGGCAAGTATACTCGAAATATCTTTTTGAATTTACTTACTTCATCCTCTACCATTTTTACACTTCAATAAGTTATTTATTCAACACAGCAGAAACACTATAAAGTAAAGAAAGTATTCACTGCACTCACTGAACCCATGAATTTTAAGACACCTAAAGCTCTTTTGATGTTTTGTTACACAGAACTCTAGTCTGCATGAATGATTTGAATAAAATAAACTTCAGTACTGCACCCACTGAAGAGAGATGAAATGAATGAATTCATGCAGCTCTCTAATATATATCGATTATTAGCTAATACTAAATAAATTTATTTCCTTTTTTTGACACTATGAGCAGCCCTATTCTGCTTGTTAACTTAACAAGGAATTGTTAAGGAGCTCTTGTTAATGTTCTTGTTATGTAATGTAAATGTTCGTACTCTGGCAAATCATTTACAATTTGAAAGCTCTCAAAAGCTATTAAAGTTCACCACGCATGGTGAAAATGTAAATGCCTTAGATATAAAGCGTCAGCTGTTTTTACATTGCGCTTTTCTTGCTTATTTTGATTGCTTATGTTTGTTTTTCTACAAGTAAGATGGAAAATGTTAAGAAATAAATAATTTACTAATTGTTTTCAATTGTTTTAAGTTTCAAATTGAATTTTTTTAATAGCCAAGCAATTTTCGAGTGTTTTGCAGTCTTTAAAATTTATTTTTTCTTTGATCTCCTTCAGTATCAATGCTAAAAAGAAGTAAGAAGTAAGAATTCATCCATTTTTTTTATTTTATTTTATTTACACGGCATTTTTTTGACTTAATACTGAACTATCTTTCGTTGTTAAGTTGTTTTCTGTCATTAACAAAATAGTAAAGAAAGGAGCTTTCAAATTATCACCAGAATACGAAACCTTAACAATTTGTTAATATTAACTATTTTGTTAATGTGGTGAGCTTAGTTAAGCTGCCAGAATAGGGCTGTAACAGCCCTATTCTGCTTGTTAATTTAACAAGGAATTGTTAAGGAGCTCTTGTTAATGTTCTTGTTATGTAATGTAAATGTTCGTATTCTTGCAAATCATTTACAATTTGAAAGCTCTCAAAAGCTATTTAAGTTCACCACGCATGGTGAAAATGTAAATGCCTTAGATATAAAGCGTCAGCTGTTTTATATTGCTCTTTTCTTGCTTATTTTGATTGCTTATGTTTGTTTTTCTACAAGTAAGATGGAAAATGTTAAGAAATAAATAATTTACTAATTGTTTTCAATTGTTTTAAGTTTCAAAATGAATTTTTTTAAAAGCCAAGCAATTTTCGAGTGTTTTGCAGTCTTTAAAATTTATTTTTTCTTTGATCTTCTTCTGTATCAATGCTAAAAAGAAGTAAAAAGTAAGAATTCATCTATTTTTTTTTATTTTATTTTATTTACGCAGCATTTGTTTGGCTTAATACTAAACTATCTTTCGTTGTTAAGTTGTTTTCTGTCATTAACAAAATAGTAAAGAAAGGAGCTTTCAAATTATCACCAGAATACGAAACCTAAACAATTTGTTAATATTAACTATTTTGTTAATGTGGTGAGCTTAGTTAAGCTGCCAGAATAGGGCTGTTAGTCTTCAATTTAAAATGATGAGTGCATTTTTATTATTTTTAGATTAAATCACAAAAGTGGACTTTATTTCTTAGAGTCCAAAAGGACTCTAAAAATTTGTTATTTTTCCATACCTCATATGTTGACAACTCACTGTGGAAAGCTGAGCTTCTTGTTTTTACAGCTTATTAATATTTTGCTGTTCTTGCTTGTATGTCTGTTTTCTTTTTTTTACAAGAACGTTGGAATTTTTCTATATTCTTGAAATTTTTAAATTCCTTACATTTTGTGTGTTAAGCAATTTCAAAATGTTCCATCTTCATTTTAAGTACATTTTCGCTTGCTCGTTAACGCTTTGTTTGTGTGTGCGTGAATGTGTGTGAGTGTGTCTGTGTGTGTGTTTTGCTGCCTCTGCTGCTGCTCCTTTTTCTACAGGCAATACAAACACGCACACACAGCGGCACGTCCACATGCAATGCACGCGTGGTGTTTTATATTTATTGCTGTTCAAATGTTTGTATGTTTGCAAGGTGTGGGTGTGGTTGAGTAATACGCCATTGAAAGCTACTTAAAAATACATGATTGCATTTGGTGCAAGCGTAAATGTTTTTAAATCGTTAATAAATTCAAGTGTGTAAAAAGCGCCACGCTTCGAAGGAGCTAGTGTTCAGTACACCGGAAATGGTCAGAGTTAGAGTAAAACGACAGTCGGATGCTGTCAGCAGGAGGTTTGTGATCATGTGTTTATATTTTATTTTTTTATTTTTCCTCGATTCTATTCCTTGGAAATGCTTTTTCTATATAAATAATATCAGAATTCATGGGAACAGGAACTTGACCTTTAGCCATTGTAATTGAATTTCGGCTTGAAGAAAATTGTTGTGCTCATCATCCTGACAATCTTTGATTTCGCTCGAAATAAGAACAATTAAAAAAATTTGGTGCATAAGCTTATTATCAGTCAGCGTTTGCAGTAACGAGCAATTATTTGATGAACTTATTGATTATACTGTTTTTGTTGTTGCATCAATTATGTGCGCCTGCCACGTTTTTTGATGAATTTCTGAATTTCCTGTTGTCCGTTCCATCATTATAATAACATTATAATAATCATATTTCTGCAGCTTATAATTTTTGCCTTATTGCCTTTATGCCAGCAGGCGTGTCTAAGGTCAAACGTTTAAGTTGAATAAAAGTTTCTTTGGAAGTTGGTGGGTTTTTTTTTTCTTTGTTATTAAAAAGCCAAAGTTCAATATCTATCAGGTTTGCATCTCTTGACGTTGGAGTGAGAATTTATTTATTACTAATTTATTAGTTACAAAAGGTCAGTTCATTAGGCTGATAAGCAATCATTATTGTTGAATTTCAGCTCACTTGAGTGTAAAATTTTGTGAAATTATGTGTTTGTTTGACTGAGTGAGTTCACGTTTAGTTGAAATAATTACCCTTACGCTTAGCAGGGCGCAATAATTTGGTTTCGGAATTTATTCTTCTGATATAATTGATTGATATTTACTTCTTAATGATTTCCAAGCCGAAATAATTTTATAGGTAATGGTGAACATAAAAAAATTCTCCATATATTGTTCCAAGCAAATTTGATTGAAGTCTTTTTGGATGTATAGGTTAAAAGATAAAGGTTATATGTGTATTCGATCTATAGTTGCTGAGATACAAGAAGGTAGGTGAAAAAGGTCATTACTTGGAGGAAGAAGGAGTACCCTGCCGTGAAATGGCAAGACAGATAGGCTGTAGTCATCCAACAATGATAAATTTGCTGAAAAGAAAAGCACCAGCAAAAAAAGGACTAAGAGAAAGACATCTGACCGAACAGATACCGTTATACACTGAACGAGCCTGAATAATCGTTTTAAAAGTGGTGTCGAAATAAGAAGAAATCTTGAACAAGAGCACTGAGTTAGCATTAGTATGGAAACGGTCCACAGATGACTCCGGGAATTTGCATTTTGTGGTAGTAGACCAGTAAAAAAACCCATCTTGACACAGAAAATGTGAGTAAGACAGTTGGAGTGGGCCAGAATATACCGCCATTGGACCAATGGCGAAACATTATATGGTTCGATGAGAGCAAGTTTAACTTGCACTGTGCCGACAATCTTCCGCACGTGCGACGTTTTCCAGGAGAAAGATTTAAACCTCTCATGATCTCATGCCTATAGGCAACATTGTACTCATAGGTTTCTAATTCCAGCTATTTTTATATTTTCGACCTGTCGATTGTATTTCGACAAGTTGTAAAAACTAACAGTTCTATTGTAAACTGTTCGCGTGTTGTTTTAGTAGCCATTCTCCGTAAGCTGAAATTGTCAAAATCAAGATAAAAATCGTTTCGTGAATAAAGCATTTTTATAAAAAACATTAAAATTATTGTTTTATTGTAAAACCAAGGAAACAAAATAAATAAATAAAGGTAAGAAAGCTATTAAAAAAAAAACATGAAAAAAGTGTTTAGTTTGTCCAACCACTCCCCCTATGTTGACTATAGATAACATCTTGTAACAAACGAACCAGGATGCCAAGTACTTTGAAATTTTTGTCAGTTAATATTTCAGTCAAGACTAACACATATTTGTCTTCAAAAAACTTATAGACCCTTCCATTTTAATTTGGGCATGAAAGGGTTAAGGAAACGTGTGTATTTAGAACGGTCAAGCATCCCTAGAATCAAATTATCTGGGGATATTTTTCTTATAATGTACAAAAACCCTTATTTTTTGTAAATGTAATTATGAACGTAGAAAAATGCCATGAAGTCATAACGGGTTTTGTCGTGCCTATTGTGGAGGAGCAATACGGGCATTCTATTGAGACTTTTTTTCAGGATGACTCCGCAACTTGTTACCGTGCAAAATCAGTAAGTTTTTTAGTAATACGCTATCATTTCAAACGCTAAAATCTTTTAAATCATTTTTCAGGTGCAGAAAATATCAAAGACCTTTGATTGTCCTGAAAACTCACCGGTTTTAAATTTAATCGAGCATTTATGAAAAGTGTTGGATCGTAAAGTGGCTAGCATAAGCCACAGAGTAAACTGGAACTAAGAAGAATTTTGGAAAAGTCTGGGAAAATTAAATTTCAAACAGGGAATTGCAAAAACTTGTTGAGTCAATGCCTGTCCGAATCGAAGCTATTATGGCCTCCAAAGTGGGGGGGGGGACGACATCTTATGAGACTTCAGACAATATTATTTTATTTACTGTTCAAGTTAAAAACAATTTTTTTAAAGCGGTTTCAAATTTTAAATATTTTTAAAACCAAAAGAAATATTTGAGAATAAGAATTATCCTTTTATTTATTGAGTATACAAAAAGATACAGCAGTTTCGACTATGACGTAACACAAGACGTAGAATTATATAATACTTAAATAAGAAACAATCGAGTTATACACTTCTTATTGATACTAAAACATAGAAAAAGTTGGTACAATTTTTTTCAACTTGTTTTGTTAGGTGGTTTTATGTGGTAGATTTAGCATTCAATGGCTTACAACTATTAACTTGCATTTAAAATAACAATTATAAAACCATGCTGCAGACCCACCTCGCCCCCGCCAAAATGAAACCCTACTCACACAATTAAAATAATTACGGCATAATTAAAACAATTACGGCATAGATTTATAACCCTCTCACAATTAAAAACCAATTATAAATCCATGTCGTAGCCGCGCCTCCGCTGACGCTTTTTCTAAACGGAAATCGGTAGTACTGGATTCTGTTAAAAAAGCCTGCCCCTCAAAATTAATTTTGATTCTGTTAAAAACAACATTCTGTTAAAAACAACATGCCCCCAAAAATATGCTTTATTTTTTAATTATAAGATTTATGTTTTCGCTACGCTAGATGCCGCTGTCTTCATCGTCGAAAAAACCGGAAACCGTCGATAAATAGGTAGCAATCTTAAACAAGAACCATGCGCACAGCAAACAAAAACATCAAATGTTGGCTTTATATTTTATGTAATTGTAAAATTTATATAAATAAGAAATTTCAAACATGATTTTTTCTCCCAGTGAGGATCAAGCAAACCAACAAATGCTTACATCAACATTGTACGATCAGTACTTTAGGCACACCAAAGGCTCAAAATGGGGCCTAAAAACGCTATCAACCAAACCGCCTGATCACTATCAACCAAAAGAAAAATACAATTTTTAAACCAATAAAATGTTTTGAAACACCCTATTTGTATTTATGAAATCAATTTCTAAAATATGTTGCATGTAGTCCAAACATAAACTGACAAATTTTAAAAATACTGCGAGAAATGAAGTAAAGAGTGATTTTTTAAGTGCCTGATAACTTTTTTTTTAAAAAAAACGCATAAAATTTGCAAAATCTCATCGGTTCTTTATTTGAAACGTTAGATTGGTCCATGACATTTACTTTTTGAAGATAATTTCATTTAAATGTTGACCGCGGCTGCGTCTTAGGTGGTCCATTCGAAAAGTCCAATTTTGGGCAACTTTTTCGAGCATTTCGGCCGGAATAGCCCGAATTTCTTCGGAAATGTTGTCTTCCAAAGCTGGAATAGTTGCTGGCTTATTTCTGTAGACTTTAGACTTGACGTAGCCCCACAAAAAATAGTCTAAAGGCGTCAAATCGCATGATCTTGGTGGCCAACTTACCGGTCCATTTCTTGAGATTAATTGTTCTCCGAAGTTTTCCCTCAAAATGGCCATAGAATCGCGAGATGTGTGGCATGTAGCGCCATCTTGTTGAAACCACATGTCAACCAAGTTCAGTTCTTCCATTTTTGGCAACAAAAAGTTTGTTAGCATCGAACGAAAGCGATCACCATTCACCGTAACGATGCGTCCAACAGCATCTTTGAAAAAATACGGTCCAATGATTCCACCAGCGTACAAACCACACCAAACAGTGCATTTTTCGGGATGCATGGCCAGTTCTTGAACGGCTTCTGGTTGCTCTTCACTCCAAATGCGGCAATTTTGCTTATTTACGTAGCCATTCAACCAGAAATGAGCCTCATCGCTGAACAAAATTTGTCGATAAAAAAGCGGATTTTCTGCCAACTTTTCTAGGGCCCATTCACTGAAAATTCGACGTTGTGGCAGATCGTTCGGCTTCAGTTCTTGCACGAGCTGTATTTTATACGGTTTTACACCAAGATCTTTGCGTAAAACCTTCCATGTGGTCGAATAACACAAACCCAATTGCTGCGAACGGCGACGAATCGACATTTCACGGTCTTCCGCAACACTCTCAGAAACAGACGCAATATTCTCTTCTGTACGCACTGTACGCATTCGTGTGGTTGGTTTAATGTCCAATAAAGTAAACTGAGTGCGAAACTTGGTCACAATCGCATTAATTGTTTGCTCACTTGGTCGATTATGTAGACCATAAATCGGACGTAAAGCGCGAAACACATTTCGAACCGAACACTGATTTTGGTAATAAAATTCAATGATTTGCAAGCGTTGCTCGTAAGTAAGTCTATTCATGATGAAATGTCAAAGCATACTGAGCATCTTTCTCTTTGACACCATGTCTGAAATCCCACGTGATCTGTCAAATACTAATGCATGAAAATCATAACCTCAAAAAAATCACCCTTTAGTAAGATGTGCGTGATAACATTTGTATATGGATGGGATTGGAAATCGGGCCATATATTATCAAGAGAATACATCGAGCCGTATATTTAAATTATAACCAGAAATAATCACTGGGAAAAATGCTTTCGATTGGACAGCGGAGTATCTTTCATACAACTTCCCGGAAAGGATACCTTGGTACTTATTGAAGTCATAGTCTTACTATAAGAAAAACGATAGTAATTACCAGAAGTACCCGACCTGATGTTTAGATGTCGGTTGTTGTTTGAAAAGAAGGACTATATTAGAAAGTAAAAACCTTATAAAGCTTAAATTTGAAGTTTGACGACACTATGTTGTTCAGTATTTGCTTGTGAGCCATCAATAGTGAACGCTCTCAGTGAATTAGTAGAAATGGAAAAAAATTGTTTATCGTTATGTGATACCATGCTTTCATTTGAAAGGCCTCAGTCCAACTAATATCAAAGCGGAGCTACTCTGGAGAAGTCTGCTTCATCGTTTAAAACCGTAAAATATTGGGTGGCAGCGTTTAAACGAGGCCGTATGCGCTACGAAGACGAAAAGCGCAGTTCAGAAAATGGTATTGGATGACCGTCTACTAAAAGTACGCTACATAGCAATCATGACAGGTATTTTGAAAAATGCTGTTCATCGGCAAGACGGGTCCCGCGATTACTCACAATGGAAAAAAAACAGCGACGCACAGTTTTAACGCTTCAAACAAAAGTTTGTCATAAAAAATCCAGTTTTTCGATGGAATAAAAAATTTGGTTTAAGCAGGCCAAAAATCATCAGATTGATACGAGAAATTTCAATATTTTTTAAAAAACTCCGCCATTTCGTTAAATTTTATTTTCGATAAAGGTTTATGGTACGGGCAATACCTTCTAGTTCAATAAAATTTTCGTTTTTTGATTTTAGGCGCTGCAAAGGTGGTTACTACTGCACTAGTGGGGGCTTTTTTTGGAGGCTTGAGACATTCTGAATAACTCGCTGAACAATTTCAATTTTTTAATCCAAAAATTGTATCATGTATTTATTATGTATCAGAGCTGTAAAAGAATGCAATCATTTGTGATTTTAAATCATGTGATTTATATTCAAAATGAATGCATTCATTTTTTCAAATCATTGAATGTGATTTGAAATTTCAAGTCCCAATCAATGATTTGAAAAAATGAATGCAATCAGAGAACATGAATGAATAAAATCATTTTTCAAATCGATTTCGAATGATTTTAAATCACAAATGAATGCATTCTTTATGGTAAATTTTTGTGACAATTTCACATGTATCCAATTCTTGGCCCGGTTGATATGGAAATTCCAATTTATGAAGATGAAAGATACAGTTTAAAAAAAAAAAAAAAAAAAATGTGGGGTTATGTGGTGAAAGCTTTAACTTTATTTGCAATTATATATTAAAAAATATTCTCTTCAAAGATTTCTGCAAAATTTTAACCGTGAAAACAAACTAATTTATTTTGTAAGTTAGTCTGACCTAATTCGAAATGTGATGTTAAATGTTGTAAATTGAAGGTTAAGAAATTTACATGGAAATAATTTAAATCGACCTAATTCAAACTGAAATTCTTATCCTTAAGCCTTGTCACTAAATAGACATGGCTAATATATTCCAGCAAAGGTTAAACTTCGTCCTTCAATGAATTAAAAGCTCATTATGGAGAAAAGTAAATGTTGACATGTGAAGTAAGACAACAAATAAGGGTCAACTCATAAATAATGACAGAGTGATAAGCAAAGTGCTTGTTAACACATGCAAAATATTGGGGGGAAACAGCAAAATGACAACAGTAACAAATTAAACAAAAAGCTACAACTGACAACTAACAACTAACAAGTACAACAAAAACTTTGTTTGGTTATTAACAATAGCTACATAAATAAATAAATAAATAAAAACAATGCGGGTAACAACATTCTTGGCCATTGGAACATTGTCAAAAGGATAGACCGACACACAAGCTGACACAGCTAGAGTAAAGCTCTATAAGTTAGGGTTGTGGATAAGGATACATGCCAGTGTGTTGTAAGCTCTAATAAGCTCAATATAATGTATTTTGTGTTTATTTTTTTTTTTCTTCATTGTAGCTTATTTGTTTGTTTTGCATGACAGTGTTTTGTGTATTAAGAAGAAGGCTAGCGCTAACTTTGTACTTCATCCTTTCACTCTCGCGCTATCTAACTATAGTATTGCTCTATGGACATCACTTGTGGACACAGTGGTTGTCAGCCACATTGATAGCAATTGCATGAAACTACTTACCCGTATAATCTTTTGATCACGCATTATTTTCCGTACGCAATTGACAAGGAATGTTATCACCATGCCGCCCAGAAGTAAGCCAAAGACAATGATAATGATGACAACATGTTCCGATTGTCCGGCAGATTCTTCCTGTAATGAAACAAGAGACACAAAATAAATATATATATATATATATGTATATTAGCATAATATAATTAAGCTAATTAAGTCCAACTATCTCGGCTTCGATGACAAGTTATGACAAAAGATATTAATAATTATAGCAGGCTATTAGAAGGCAGTAAAAGCTAATTCATTCTTAGCTTAAATTAAAGCGCTCTGAAAGAACCTTCCAGATTGAAAAGAAAAGCTGCTGGAATTGCTTAGCGTGTCACTAAGACACAGTAAGCGTGTTTAAAGCTTAACCAACTCATTTAACTAAGCCACATCGAATGGAAGAGCTTAAAGCTATGCAGGCAAAAGCCAAAAAGTAAATGAGCACTAAAGCGAAATTACAATTAAACCAAATAAATCTGCAATTTCTGGCAAGATGATGATTTGTAGCAAAGACCAACAATTTATGTAGGTATACTACTGAAAAGAAGAGCAAGAGAGAGAGAGGGAGACTTTCGAGAAGAATGTTAAAAAAAAAAATTGCCAAATAGCCTGGAGTATTGAAAGCAAGACAAGAAGAAAGGAAAAAAAAAGAAAATCTAAAGATGCGTAGCATCGTAGCGGTGAGCAGAGGATGAATATTGCTGATTTGATTAAGGCTACCAAACTTTATCCATATCAAACTTTATTTCAATAATAAAAGACATGCAACCAACGACAAAAAGGCCGGTACATGAGCAGGGAATGTAGTGGTTGGGGAGCATAGGACACGTGGAAGTGGCTCTTCGACAATGAAAGCGGATATTAAAAATTATGTTTATTTCGACAGGCAGCCAGCAAGTTACAAGATAAAAGATACAAGATATGTTGGTAAGAAGCTTGCAACCGATATTGAAATTTTGGTAAGAAGCGGAAAGAATAAGGATATCAATGCGAATTATTTTCGACAAGCTTAAAGCTAAAATCTTGTAGAAGTAACTGCAAAAATTCCAATGGTTTCTTTGAACCATTGGTCCAAAGAACATATGGTCCAAGGAAATTTTCCAGGTTAGTTCAGGGGACCGGATTTTTTCACGGTCACATCTCATACAACGGGGCCGTAGTTAATTTCCTTTAACTCCTTAAACTAAGTAAAATTTTGTTTTAAGATGTTGAGTAACATTCTTGCAAATTTAAAGTCCTTCAAAATTGGGAAACATTATTATCCCCTTAAAATTAAACACAGGGGGATAAAAAACCCCCTTAAATAAAAAAAGTAGATATCTCTGAAACTCTATGATTACTTCTACAAATAAAATTTTCTTCATCTCATCTATAATTTCTTAGAATATCATAATAAAAATAAACCTTCCCTTCTATCAGAAATTGCTCCGTACCCTTTATGCTAAGTGTAAGAAAAAAGTTTCTATTTTGTCCATAAAACGCATTAGCACATACGTAGGTTAGGTTAGGTTGACGTGGCTGTCTCCTATGAGACACACTAAGGCCAGTTTGGCCCGTTTTGATAACAGGGGTTAATTATTTCCACTCTATCTGAACCAGTTGGAGCTATTTATAAAGCTTTGTATTCGGTAGACCGAAGTTTTTGAGAATTCGTCTAGGTCACTGTAGAACCAGTTACCTAGGAAGAGATGGCGCTTTCTGGCCAGCGCTGGGCATGTGCAGAGAAGGTGTGTTGTAGATTCAACCTCCTCCTCATCTCTGCAGCTTTTGCAGAAGTCGTTATGGGGAATATTCAGTCTTCGGGCATGGTTTCCAATCAGGCAGTGTCCTGTTAGAACGCCTATTACGATATTTATTTGGTCCCTTCTAAGGGATATTAGTTCTTTTGAGCGTCTTATGTTCAGTGTTGGCCAAACTTGACGCGTTATACTGCATGTACTACCCGTTGACCACCTGATGTTGGTGTTTTCAAAGGATAGCTCATTTATCAGTAGCTTACATGTTGCGAGAGGTATTCCAATTTGTTCCTTATCTGTCGATAGGGGTTTGATGGTACCGTTTCTAGCGAGTTCGTCTGCTTTGCAGTTATCTTGGAAGTCTCTATGTCCGGGGATCCAGCATAGGAATATATTGAGCTGCTCTGCCATCTCATTTAGAGATCTGCGGCAACTTAGGACTGTTTTTGATGTTATTTCAACAGATTCCAGGGCTTTCAAAGCGGCTTGACTATCAGATAGAATGCAAATATCTTTTGCTAATATTTCGTTCATCTGAAGCCAAGTGACTGCTTCGTGTATGGCAGTGACTTCCGCTTGGAAGACACTGCAGTGGTCGGGAAGCCTAAAGGCATGGTTAATGTTTAGGGATTCAGAGTAGACTCCTCCCCCTACTTTGCCATCTAGTTTTGATTCATCAGTGTAGATTCTAGTGGCATTGTTTGGTGGAGGGCTTCCAGTCTCCCATTCGTATCTGGAGGGGATTGATACATCAAACTTTTTGTGGAATAAAAGCTTTTTGAGTGATGTAGTCTATGTTCTTGGGTATTTGAGGAGTGAGTTTCCTGGTGTCAGAGTGTCCTATTGTGCCCTCTTTCCATTGGGAAGCGGCTTCTAGACGGATCGCTGTGTTTGCAGCTAATCGTTTTGTTTGGACATCTAGTGGAGTTTGATGGAGCATAGTATCGAGTGCGTCAGTAGGAGTGGTTCTTAGCGCTCCACTGATGCACAGATCTGCTGACCGTTGAACTTTGCGAAGTAAGTATATTGAGGTGTGTTTGTTTGTTTAGTGCTGGCCACCAGACTATAGTACCGTATAACAATATTGGCCTAATAACAGCTGTATAAAGCCAGTGAGTTACCCTAGGTTGTAACATACGCACATACGTAACAGTTTCCGGCATTATGATTGCCAGGGTTCAGTCAAATCATTGGGACTCCAAATGGCAATGCGGTACATTTTCCTTTTAGCCACTCCAAAAGATATATGTTACAAGTTCGGGACATTTTGTTAGGTGCCTATTCTACATTACCAACGATGATTTCTTCTCAATGGAAAAAATTTTTTCATACGCCATTGCTACTCCTTCGTTTATTACGACAGTGGTTTTGGCTAGAGGAATTTTACGAGAAGCATAGCAATACAACTTCATTCTCTTTGTGCATGAACTGATTTTAGTGTACAACTTATTTGTACAAATTTTTGATAAACTCAGTATGGAGTTACCAATTGGTCAAGTCCGTCTATTAAAAAACTTGACGGCCTCGGTAGTCGAGTACGTAGGGTGCTCGACTGTTACCCAAGAGGTCCCGGGTTCGATTCTCGGCCAGGCCATAGTCCTTTGTTTTAAATCTTTCGCATTTGAAGTTTTCTATCCTTATTTCTAATCAACTGAAATTGAAAATTCATCAATATATACGACTTGAAGTTGTAGTTGATGGTAGAGAAGTTTGTGGATGACGATTGCCTTATGACTTGCGTTGACTGAGGACTGATTCAAATTTACATGCCTAAGGTCTTTTATTTGCTTTTTTGTTAATTTTAAATCAGTGGTGCTCACTACATGGTTTCTTATAGCCCGCAGGCATCATGTGTTGCCTGTGAGCTTTTGCACACGAAGAAGCAATCGTCTCGCTGTTTTTGTACACTACATAAAAGTTTATTTTTTCTTCTGTGCTTTAAATTTCAAATCAGTATGCTTTGACCGTTCATGTGGTATGGGAGCCGTTCGCTGTTTTATTTATGAATGAACGTTAATATTTCGCAATGTTTCAGGAAATTATATTCTTTACTTTTACCTTTTTATGATATTTTCTATGTTAAAATAGCGAAGAACAAACTCAGAAACAAAAAAGAAATTACTTATTATATTGAAAATCCAACACTCGACAAGATTTCCTAGCACCAAATGTTGTGAGAGCTTTTGACAACTTCTTGTTTCAGTGTTAAGATGTGCACTCGAAAAGCTCTCTTTGTTGTTGTTTGCACCGTGCGTTGATCACCACTGTTTTAAACGTTTTAGAACAGCTGTTTTTGATAGTTCTCACCACAAAATTGTACATGTTGCATCTGAACGTGCTTTTTTATAAAACTTTTAGGGATTTCTCAAATTGAGTTTTGATAAACACACAAACGAAGTTGAGTTTAGTTGAGTTTCATCCTGCGAAATTGTACTGGAGAACTCAAGAGTTTATTTTGCGTTCAATGGCAAAACTCAACTTTGTACTAGCAACTCAAACTAAACTCTCTGTGTAGACATGGCATTACTTCTAAAAAATTGAAACTGAAAGCTCTATGCATTCGTATTAAAGAGCTGCAAAAATGCATTTGCTTCTTTGATTACACCAAGTACTTTAAGTTAAGCACATCACTTGTAGAATAATTCAGCAAAGAGATAGCGTAAGCGCGTTACTTGTTGCTCAGAGAACAATTAATATTTTAACTCACTCTCTCTCGGATCAAATGTATACGCAACTTGCTCTCGTCAATTATAAAAGTTATCGTCCGCTATCAGGGCAAATGAAAAAATAACTATATAGTTCTACCTTGTACTCCAAATACTTGCGTATGTTAAAATCAAAAGGCATTTTCAGTGTGCTTAACCAGTTACAATTATCAGTATTTTCAGCTTAAATGGGGGGTCGGAGAGCGTTATTATGTATGACCGACCCCCATTACTTTTTTAATAGGAACATTTTTTCCTTTGGAACATTTCCACTCCGACCCCTCCTTAGGTGGGTTCCCATACAAATTTTATGATTTTTGTATATTTATACCCTTCACTTACACTTGAACAGGGTCCCAAAAGGAAAACATATTCCACTTGCAAAAGTAATGGGGGTTGGTCATACATATTAACCCTCTCCTGCTCTCCCTTATAACCACACATGCAATGAAAACTTATCTCATAAAATACTCAAATACTTATAGTACTTGCTTACTTGTACTCCTCTTGCAAGTTCTTTTTATTTACAAAAATATTGAGTGAGAGTCAATAACTCATTTGTTTTGCCTTCAACTAGTTTTTTATTTATGCACACTACCAAGTATTTGCGCTCACGCCAACGCTATCCGCAATTGAGAGTAAAAGAGCGAAAGTAATTGCGCATCACACAAATGATTTGTAAAGCGATTCAAATGCATTTGTGCAGCACTTTAATTCGTATGCATATAATCGGGTATGGGCACCACTACATTTAAAGCTTCTGTGTTGTTTCTGTGTTTGTCTTTTGTCTTTAATTTGTTGTTGCGTTTTGTGTTGCTACATAAGCCTTTGTTCTCAATTCTTGCTCTCAACGCTCCCAGAGCGCTCTCTGCCCATAGCTGTATATAATTAAAAAAAAAATAGTCCAAAATATATAATGTGCCAATACCCTACCATCGTATTAATCTACTTGCTTCTTTCTATTGCTTTTGCATTGTTGCAGGTTTAAGGTTGGAAATACAAAAACACCAGATAAAGTAAAATGATGACTTAGCGACATCATCCCAGTGGGCAATTATACTAGGCCTTAACAAAAGAAGGCATGCTAAGACTACTACTATTGGCATCTTTATACCTCCTAATATCGCTGTACCAATGAGCACTTCTAGAAGCCCTTCCTATGGATGGGGCTCAAAAATTTTTTATTTCTGTGCAACGCAAAACATAAAAGAAGTAAAACATAACATAAAGTGTTAGCCCAAGGAGAGCACAGCGCTCTCCTATAAAAAACAGAAATAAAAATAAAGCGAGAAAATTTCATTTTTTGTCACATGCGAGCATTGAACTCGGACCGCTGGCATTACAGTCAAACGTTTTACCGCTCTGCTACTACCTCGTTTGATAACTTGCGAACAAAATGTATATAAAAATATGAGGTCCACAACTCTGAAATTATTTTTCCGCTGGGCATCTACAGCAATTTGATTAATTGGTATGTAGAGTAATTCTTGTATGAAGAATTTAGCTCTATAGATAAGGCGTTGGTTTTGAAATCTTGAGTTCGCAGGTCCGACGCTCAGATGTGACAAAGAAATTTTTTTCAGTCATTTATACAACGTATATATATCTCTCATTCTCTCTACTATAAAACATATCCTTCTTCTCTATCGTGTGACGAAATGAAGTAAAGTGACCTAAGGAAGTTTCACTTCAAATTAGAAAAACAGTTAATGTTAAAAAACAGTTAAAAAATATTTAAAAACAAAAAACAGTTAACTGCATGTTTTTTGCACGGCAGTTAATTGTTTTCTGTTTTGCACGGCCATCCAGCAAATTATAGAGGCTGTCCTTTTTTAAGCTTATACTAGAACACTCTTATTAGCACTCATTAAAAAATAGGTACAATTAGGTCTACTAAAGCCGCATCTTTCTTCAGCCCTAACAAATGAAGTAGAATAATAAGGCTTGAATTGAGAGTGCTTTTATAAGCCCTCATAAAGAAGGTATTTTAACATGCATTCTCAAAAAAGAGCTTCTGGCAGGCCTCTTTAGAGTCGCGAGAGAGGAAGGCCTAGAAAATTTTCTCGTTTCATATAAAAAAGTTAATGAGCTTGGATATGAGTGCGGAAGGTCTTCAAAATCCATATGAAGCCTGCAAGTAGCGCTTCGAAGCCCTGCTTTTGCCCACTGGGACACAGAAAAGGATTGAAGCTAATACAGCTGGTTAAGGTTGTTATTTATTGAGTTACATAATCCTTAGAGATGGAACAGAATCAAAGCTATTGTCAACCGACGATCCTCTATTACCACCTTCTTGTGAATGCTGTGTTCACACAGTGAGTTCAGTTTGAGTTTCCAGTACAAAGCTGAGTTTTGCCATTGAACTCAAAATAAACTCTTGAGTTTCCACTATGATCATGCAGGATGCAACTCAACTAAACTCAATTTGTTTTCTAAGTTTATCAAAACTGAATTTGAGAAATGCCTAAAAGTATCAATGGTCTGATGAAAAGGTACGTTTAGATGTAACTTTTTAGATGATAAGGTATGTTCAGAGGTATAGAACGATTTTGTGCTGAGAAAATGTTTCTTAAATTGTACAATTCAATATTTCAAAAAAATGAATAAAACTTAATGAATAAAAAAACATGGACAAGTGTAGAAGATGAGGTCTTTATGTCAGTATGGGCCGATTACTTAGAGATGGCTGCAGCCTTGTCCTCAAGTGGAATTGATATCACAGTGAGGGATGTACCGAAAAAAAATGAAAACATATAAGTAAACAAAGAAATGTCACACTAAACTCAATTCTGGCCGACGTATCTCTGTGTGAACACCTTCGGTTGAACTCAAACTTAACTCAAACTAAACTCTTTGTTAAGGATGTCTCAGTAAGAGTGCACTTTTTTTGTTTTAAATTAAAAACGCTTATTTTTTGAGAGAGTTGTGATTTTTTTATTGAATTGTAAAAAAGACATGTTTCCGATTAAGTATGGAATAAAATATCCGACAAATGGCCCCCACGGCCCTGATGACAGAGGCATTACTCTTTTCATAAAATTTTCGATGATTTTTTCACAGAGATGTGACTGTATCTCATCGATGACGCGTCGGATCTCAGATTTGAGCTCAGGAATTGTTTCTGGTTTATTCGCATAAGCCTGTGAATCCAGAAAACCCCAAAGAAAAAAAATCGCACGGCGTTAAATCGCATGATCTTAGTGGTCAGTTGACATCAGAATTTATTGATATATTTTGTTCTGGAAATCGTTCCTGCATCAAATCGATTGTTTCACGCGTGGTGTGGCAGGTGGCGCCGTCTTGCTGAAACCATATGTCGTCCAGATCCATGCCGTCCAGTTGATGCTACAAGAACTCTGTTATCATGTTCCTGTAACGAATGCCGTTCACAGTCACTGCAATTTGGGCCTCATCTTCAAAAAAGTAAGACCCAATCACGCCGCCTGACCAAAATCCGCATTAGACTGATGCATGAATTGCATGAGGATTTTCTGAGCCCCAAATTTGACAATTTTGTTTATTCACGAAGTCATTCAGGTGGAAATGCGCTTCATCGAAGAAGATGACTTTTTTGGAAAAATTGGCAATGACTTCACTTTGCTCCATTACCCATTCAACGAATTGCCGGCGCTTACCATGATCTGCTGGTTTGAGCTCCTGAGTAAGCAGAATTTTGTACACATGAAATTGGAGAGCTTTTGTCTAAATTCGCTGCATAGTGCTTCGTCAAATTTGAAGTTGTTGAGAACGATGCCGAATTGATGTTGTCGGATTTTCGGCGACACTTTCGCTTACAGCAGCAATATTTTCAAGAGACCAACCGGTACGTTGACGCACAGTAGTCATACTGTCCATAACCGACCGAGTTTCTTCAAATATTTTGACCACTCTTTGAATGGTTGACACATTAGGTGCACATTTTCTCTATTGAAAATTGTTCGAAGTTTACGAGCGGTCTCATCATAACTTTCCAAATTTTTGTAATAACTTTTCACAATTATAACGCGTTGTTCTTTCGTAAAGCGCTCCATTTTTAATAATCGGAATAACCACATGTTCCAACTGCCAAAATTCAGAGTTGCCACTTGCACACAAAAAAAAAAAAAATAAAAATAACACTAAATTTAAAAAGTGCACTTTTACTGAGACACCCATTATATGCATAGCATAAGTTGGCGAATGTTCGTCTCAAGGGACACTTTAATTTTGACCGTATCCATATTTTTTTTGTGTATTCTGTTGTTTGAGAACATCGTTGATTGAAATTTTCTTTGATTCTATTTAGGCTCTTGGACTCCAGTTCTTGGAGCATGTAACTGATGGGTTTTAAAGAAATTTCTTTTTGGAGCTATTTTGGGTTATTTTATGTGAGCACTGAGTGGCTGATAGACTTTTGTGTGTTTTCTTAACACATTGAGAATAAGAAAATTGTGCGCCCTCCGCAATTACACAATTGAATACACCCTCCGTTTTACAAGAATACTGACGCGAAATGTTGTCTGGAGTGAAAAAATTTTTTCTTCGTCATAATAAGTATATTTTAAAAACTTTCACCCTATCTTACGTCCCTACATATAAGTCAAATTCTCTTAAAACAATTATTATTTTCTTAATTTCTTGAGGACCTCTATTTGACTTCAATTCCAAATTATAGACGAACAAAATGTGATGAAGAAAATTGGACTTAGTTTCGTAATGAACACCCACATTGTAATTGTACGGCATATTTTTTCCACAAACCATTAAATTAATTTGCAAACCTCTTTCACTTACATTGCACTTCTCGTCCAGCTCGTCCCAGCGAAACTTGCAATTGTCAAGCCCATTGCAAATCAGATCATTCGATATGCAGGTGGCATCCTCGCAATCGTATTCATCAGCGGTGCAACCTGTACGAAACAAAAACAAAACAAAGCAATCAATAAAAAAATAAAAAAAAAAACAAAACCAACAGCCAGCCACATACACTGTGACCAGAGCATGGTGCAAATGGATATCTAGGTAAACAATTAACACTCTATTGCCGAAGAGCATACAATTGCAATAAACACAACAACTACAACGATTGTCTATTGCAATTCTTGCAACTCACCCGTATTCGTTTTGTCCCGAAACGCTGTGTACAATATGGCAAATGTCGAGTTGATTGCAACCTGTTCAGCATAGAAACGCATGTGTAGAATATTGTTTTCCGATGTAATGCCTTCACCGGCTGAGCCGCAAAAGTTTTTCACCCTATTCAAAAAAATAATAAATATTTTATACAATATAACAAAATGCAATTGAGGAATGCCATGGAGAGATTTAAAAAGATAAAAAAAAAAACAAATAAACACAATATGTTGTGCATCCATCATGCTTAGATTTGCATTTTTTATTTATTTATTCCACAGTTGTTAACCATCTAGAGTTGGCGGAATGCATTGCATCTGTACGTTTGCTGGAGCTATTGACTGTGTAACGTCATTTGTCTGTCTGTTGGTTGTGCATTTTGCCAGAGATAAATATTGCTACATAAAGTCATTCCCACACAAACACACATATACACGCATTTATGCTGTGAGTGCAAAAACAGGTGATTTTGCTGCCATTTAACCTCTAACGGATGCGGAAACGCACAAACATCACCCAATCCATTAATCATTTCATCTATCATGGCAGGTAGAAGAAAAAAAAAAAAAGCAAAAACAGGTAGCAACCAGAAAGTTTTTGGTTTAATCTATGACCAGAAAGGGAAAGGTTGAATCGTGTCGAAATGGACAAAAATTTCACTATTTCTGACTAGTTGATGTTACAGGCGGTGTTGGTACTCGTAGGTTGAAGTTTACTCATCAAGATAAAAAATTTAACAATGTGTCTGCTAAGTTTATTCTCATTCTTATCGAAACTAGGAAGTATTGATGACTGGCTCTAGGCCATGATTCTACTAAAGGAAAAATGAATTTTTTTGTATTGTATGTCCTGTACCAAAGGCAATTTACTTATCAATCTCCAATATAGTTGAAAACAACGTCTTAACCCTTTTTGTCATACATTTTTCTATTCAATATGTTTGTCTTAAATTTCTTACTCGGTGGTTTTCCGGGTCACTGATTACGAGTCTGAAGTCACATCTTGAAAAATCTAAAAATTCAAAATGACGGATCCAATATGGTCAGATAGTACTCCGCAATATTGGATTCACCATATTGGATCCGCCATCTTAGATTTGTATAATTTCAAAGTTTGACTTCAGATTCGTAATCTACCACTTAAAAAACCCCTGAGGAATGATTACTGATCTAAACATTGTGAAAAAAGCATACTTTAGCAGAAAAATGGGTCCACCATATTAGATTCGCCATATTGGACTTGTATAATTACAAATTTTGACTTCAGATTCGCAATCAGCGACCTAAAAAACCCTAGAACCACAGTGGTAACCAAAAAAAAAGCTCAAGCCTGTGTTAGATAACACGGGCGCATAGGTCAGACGTAGAATACGTTAGTTATTAACAGCCTTATTCAATAGATTTCCTTAAACAACCTTTAAACGCTTGTTTAGTTACGCACTGTTAAAGGCTTTACGCAGCTTCTATGCAACCTTGCTAACATTGTTATTCATAAACATTTTTTCATTTTCTGCTTATGATTGTAAGGTTTGTGTCTGAACTATAGAAACTCTAGCAAAAATTAAGAATTCCTATGGATTTACAATGGCCGCCGCATAAAAAAATGCTGCAAAGGGCGCATATAGAGCATGTCTTTGATATTAAAGAAAAAACAAACAAAAATCATGGTTGTATTTGCGTAACCTTTAAACGCCAATTTCGACGTTTAAGTTACGCAGCTCTTAAACAACTACGAAAAATGTTTATGAATAACGTTTTCTTGTTTAAAGCCCGTTTAAAGTTACGCTGCCTCTAAAATGTGTTTATGAATAAGGCTGTAAGACATTGAGGATGTCTTAAGGACGCGGCCAACTGGGTAAGCACAATTTTGTTTCTCTGCTTCGCTTATCAATGTTGTGTATGTACACACCGTTCGCTACTTGGTCATTATACTTCTTCCTTTCTCACACTGGTTCTGTGATGAACACACAAATAGTCGTACTGCTCTTACACATTATGTTATAATACATAAAATACAAAGCATATGAAAATTAATACAAAATTTGAAGGAGTTAAATTTTGATTTACTTATAGAATCAAAAAAATTATATGTAGCAATATGATTATTTAAATACAAATCAAAAGAAGACATATTAAATATGTTCCGACCATACTTGAATTTTCTTCAATGCATGCATAAAGTATTAAAAACTTATAATGAAAGTGACAAACATTTTCTCAAAATTTTGTGCTCCAGATTAACACCCCCGTATAACGTATTCTACGTTAAAATATATTTTCAAAAGATGTGCGTCCCAAAGAATAAAAGGTGGGCCGTAGCGGTCTCACTGTAACTCAAAGGGTTAATAAAATGAGGCTATGATGAAGCCAAATAAAATCAATATAACAAGAATTTGGCGAGAAAAGGAAGTTGTATATAATCTACTTAAAAAATTTGTCACTTTTTTTAATTTGTCGATGTAATTTAACCACTGATGTAAAAAAATTTGGCATTAACAGTCTCTACACGCAGGAAAATAATATTATTAGATTGTGCAAATATTTTGAAAATTTAAAATAAGGCCTCATTTGCTCAATCAAGTAAAAAAAAAAAACTAAAATTAAGAAAAATAAATTTATAATGAGCACTTATTTCTAAAATTAAGTTAAGTAAATGCTTGCTTGAAACAAGAATAAATTACTAGATTCTAGAATCTGGAAGATGACTTGAATCAAGAAAATATTTTTTTAATATAAGCTATCGCAGACAATTATTTTATTTTTCCGCAAATTGTTTACTTGGATCAAGCAAATTTTTCTCACTGCAAGGTATATTGGCATGCTTATAATTCACAACATGTTTACATGAAAAAAATTTTTTGCAACATTGATTGGCCTTCTTTATTTTGTGTTAAGATCGCCGCAACTTGTTTCGATGTGTTAAAAGCTCAAGTAACTCAAATTTGTTCCGAAAATATTCCAATGTTGTTAAGAAAAATATCATAAGCTACCGTGATATATTAATGGCCTAAACAAATTAAAAAAACCTTCGTAATAAGCACCTAAAATTATTTAAATCCACTAATTATGATGATCATAAAACAAAATATTTGCATGAGTTAATTCTTTTAAATAAATTATTATATAAACAGTACATCATGTGGTTTTAAAGTTAATATAAAATAGAATCCTAAATCTTTTTGGAATTTTATTCAATAAAAAATGGGTGGCTCGAATATTCCAACCACAATGCATGTAAATGGTGTATCTTATTTCTCGATCAATGAAACTGTGAACTTATTTGCTGAATTTTTAATTGACAAATATGCTGACACTCTAAATTTTAACAGTGCTGAACTGTTAAATGTTGTTGCTTTCTTGGATTGCGGCTTATTTACGCTCTCTGATTTAGATGTTTTTGAAACTTCTGTTAAACCCAACATTGATGGGTTTTCTCCCATCCAAATAGTTTTATTTAATAGTGCTCTTGCTCTATCCTCCATCCATTTCCATTGCTCATATTACCCCTATTTTTAAATCGTAATCAAAAAGTGATATCTCTAACTATCGACCCATTTCTAAACTTTCTACCATCTCTAAACTGTTCGAAAGGATCATAAAAAATAAATTATTTTTTCTAGCCAAACAAAATTATTTCATTACTGGTCGTTCCACTTGATAAAAAAACAAAAGCGATTATTTTCTGTTAAAAATATAACGAAAATGATTTAACAAATAAAGATGTTTTCTTAAGACTTTGAATATACTTTGGTTCGGCCGTGGGGTTGTATTTTACTTCGGCCCAGTCGAAGATCATTTCTTACTAGTTGACACTAAGTTTACTTTTATTGAACACATAAATTTCCTGGTCCCTAAAGCATACTATTTACTTGCTTTCATTCGGAGAAATAGTTCGGAATTTTGCCACCCTCATACCTTAAAATCACTGTTTAACGCCTTTGTAAGATCTGAATCCTCTTTATGCCGTTCATACGTTAAAATTAGAATAAATTAAAAAAAAGATTCACTCAATTTGAACTTTTTTCACTATATTGTCATGTAGACTTGCTGTCATATAATGTAAGATTCTTGCTTCTAAGCATAAAAACGTTAGATACACGGAGAAAAGTTCAGTTTCTTAATACTTTTAATGACAGTTCTTCTCTTTTGGGATTAATAAATTTCAATATTTCTTCAAGACAGTTCTGGGGATTTAAAACTTTTCTAATTCAATATCATTGGTCTAATTATGCCAGCGATGAACCAATATAACTTATGGTGAATGAAATCCGTGGTGAATGTGGCGTCCGTGGCGTTGGTTAAAGTGCGGGGCCACTATGTCAACGAATCTGGAGAACCCGGGTTCGAACCCCAGCAGCGACAGAAAATTATTTGAATTAAAATAATTTTTCTGTACGGCCGCCACCTCTCTGCAGACAATGGCAAACCTCAGACAGTAATCAAAATGCCATGTAAAGCTTCTTGAGAATAAGAACATTACGTTCATCGCCGTTCGGAGTCGGCGTTAAACCTGTAGGTCCATTTCTCGGCCAATTGCGTACAAACTTAGTAACACGCACAACACAATTGATCATAAGAAGCTAGGTCAAAGTCCTTTCAAGGGCTGAAATGACCAGTTATTTATTTTTTAACGTAGAATACGTTATACGGAGGTGTTAATCTGGAGCACAAAATTTTGAGAAAATGTTTGTCACTTTCATTATAAGTTTTTAATACTTTATGCATGCATTGAAGAAAATTCAAGTAGGGTCGGAACATATTTAATATGTCTTCTTTTGATTTGTATTTAAATAATCATATTGCTATATATAATTTTTTTGATTCTATAAGTAAATCAAAATTTAACTCCTTCAAATTTTGTATTAATTTTCATATGCTTTGTATTTTATGTATTATAACATCATGTGTAAGAGCAGTACGATTATCTGTGTGTTCATCACAGAACCAGTGTGAGAAAGAGAAGAAGTATAATGACCAAGTAGCGAACGATGTGTACATACACAACATTGATAAGCGAAGCAGAGAAACAAAATTGTGCTTACCCAGTTGGCCACGTCTTTAAGACATCCTCAATGTCTTACAGCCTTATTCATAAACACATTTTAGAGGCAGCGTAACTTAAAACGGGCTTTAAACAAGAAAACGTTATTCATAAACATTTTTCGTAGTTGTTTAAGAGCTGCGTAACTTAAATGCCGAAATTGGCGTTTAAAGGTTACGTAAATACAACCATGATTTTTGTTTGTCTTTTCTTTTAATATCAAAGACATGCTCCATATGCGCCCTTTGCAGCATTTTTTTATGCGGCGGCCATTGTAAATCCATAGGAATTCTTAATTTTTGTAGAGATTTTCTATAGTTCAGACACAAACCTTACAATCATAAGCAGAAAATGAAAAAATGTTTATGAATAACAATGTTAGCAAGGTTGCATAGAAGCTGCGTAAAGCCTTAAACAGTGCGTAACTAAACAAGCGTTTAAAGGTTGTTTAAGGAAATCTTTTGAATAAGGCTGTTAATGACTAACGTATTCTACGTCTGACCTATGCGCCCGTGTTATCTAACACAGGCTTGAGCTTTTTTTTTTATGAAATCCGAACAAACACAAAATGAATTGAAAAAAGTTAAAACACACGATTAACAATTTTTTTTTTTTTTTTTTATTGTAAAAGATTATTATTTATTTGAAATTCAGAGAAAAGTTTCAATTCCGTCGCGGTTTGCTTTTCGTATTTTTTTTTTTGGCATGTTTTTCATCGATCTTTGAATACCAGATGTATTCATTGTTTTTAACTCTTTTTTAATTTTATTTATTAAGCACTCAACATTTTTTGGTCAATATGCGTTGCTGTAAGCCTTCCTCTTTAGATTAGTCCAAAAATTTTCGATTGGCCGCAACTGTGGGACATTCGGCGGATTCAAATTCTTTGGCACATACTCAATTCCACTTGACTTCAAAGCATCGAGAGTTGCGTGAGCGTAATGTGCAAACGCCAGGTCTGGCCAAAAAATTATTTTGTCTGCGTTTTTAGTTTTGAAAATTTTTTTTTTTTTAAAAGTTTTTTCGAACCACTTAAAATCACTAAAGGACATGTTTTGAAAGTAGTCAGTATTTTTTCAAACCAAAAATATAGCAGTAGGAATTTTTTGAATGGTTGTATCTTTAAAGATACACTGTGAATTTAAGGGTTAGTTGTATTATATATAAATGTTTTTTTAAAACCCATATCTCTAAAATGATGAAAAACTTAATTTTTCTTTTTGTTCGGATTTTTTTTTCGCAAAATTTACGAATTAATTCGCGACGTTGCGCTTCGTTCAATGACATATTCACGACTAAATGCATATATTTTACGAAAATTTTTATGTCGCGTGATCAATGATACATCCCGTTAATTTTACCCATAATAAGTTGTTGTTGCAAATTAAACGGCATTTAAATAATATTCGTTTAAACTGTGTTCGGATTTCATTCACCATACTTTAATAAGTTTTCGTCTCGTGTCTTTTTTGATCTCGTGTCAATATCTAAGTAATGTTTTAAAGAATTATTAAATAATTTATTTTAAGTTTTAATGTTTTCATATTGTTACTTTATTTTATTTTTATATTGGTTTTCTAGTCTGTAGGATCTATTTCCAAAGACTCAATAAAGGAAATCTAAAATCTAAAACATGTTAAAGATGGTGCGGATTGACAAACTATGGCATGGTTCGAAGGCGTAGTAACTTATCTGTTACTTTACTTGGAAACATGTAAGCGTCTACAAGATATAGTTATTTAGTAAATTCTTATCGTATGTTTTTTATGATCGATTATCCTACATCCTACATATTTGCTGAAAGATTTTCATTATAATAAAAAAAATTATGTTTCTAATATCAAAGAAAACATTCTAGTATTAAGAAAATTGTTTACGTGAATCGAGCAAATTATTGCAGTTTTCAATAAATTCTTTACTTGAATCAAGCAAATTATTATCAATTTAAGGAAGATAAGTTTCTCAAATCAAACAAATTATTTTGGTTGTCAACAATTGTTTACTTAAATCAAGCAAATTTTTCTCACTTCTAGCAATTATGAGACTTGAATCTAGAAAAAATTTTCTTGAATTTTACGCAATTGTTTCTTGAATTAAAAAAATTTTTTTTCTTAATATCATGCGTTTGAAATTTTCTCAATTCTAGCGAAATAATGCTTGAATTGATAAATTTACACTTGATGATAAACTGATTGCCTATTTGCTTGATTCAAGCTTTGATTGCTTGATTTTTTTCTCTCCGTGTGTACAAAAAAAAAAAAAAATAAAAATAAATAACTGGCCATTTCAGCCCTTGAAAGGACTTTGACCTAGCTTCTTATGATCAATTGTGTTGTGCGTGTTATTAAGTTTGTACACAATTGACCGAGAAATGGACCTACAGGCTTAACGCCGACTCCGAACGGCGATGAACGGAATGTTCTTGTTCTCAAGAAGCTTTACATGGCATTTTGATTACTCTCTGAGGTTTGCCATTGTCTGCAGAGAGGTGGCGGGCGTACAGAAAAATTATTTTAATTCAAATAATTTTCTGTCGCTGCTGGGGTTCGAACCTGGGTCTCCAAAGTTTGTTGACATAGCGGCCACGCACTTTAACCAACTACGCCACGGACTCCGTGTGTACAAACCGCCGAGAAATGACGCTCAAACAGATGTTCAAGCACCAGATTACAGATGTACCAAAACAAAAAAATTTTTTGACAGTATCTCAAGCGTGGTTTTATTGAATGGGAAATATTGCTGGTATTTTTGGATCAGAAGGTATCTAAGTATAAATAGTCGTAGGCAGAACAGTTAAGAAAGATTTTCACCCGTGATTCTTCCCCCGATTTTGATAATTTTTTTTGTAATTTAAATAAGAGCAGAGAGAAGGAGTGCACCGAATATCTATGGTGGGCGTGGCACGTCCCATTCAACCCAAATTTGCTACATCGAATAGCTTTGGAGTTATAGGTCACACAGCCTCGGATATCGATATTCGACCTCAAATCACACGAACCATTCCACTGGTTACATTTTGTAGGCTTTGAAAGAGGGGCGTGGCACTTTTCAGCAGCCTACATTTTTGGTATAACTTTCGAGCTATAAGTCACAAATCAATGAAACTCGGTAGAAGTTTCCTAAGTAGTCGTGTTCCTTGATTGGAAAAATTGAACAAGCATCAGACAAGGGGGCGTGGCACCACACATGTAATTCAAAGTTTTTATAACATATAGCTTTGAAAGTAAATGCCGTAAAACAATGAAATTCAATATGCAGTTCCCACTTGGTGATATCCTTCTACTAGAAAGTAGAATATGGAAAGTAGGGTACTGGGACCAGCAAGGGTTGTGGGTCCTCATATAAAAGCCAAATTTTTCATATCGAATAGCTTTGAAAGTAAAAGTCACAGAACATGGAAACTCAGAATGGAGTTACTATTTTTGATTTTCTGCTGGTGGTGCGTATGGTGCGGTATGAGTTCGGTTACGTTTCCACATAAGTGAAGAAAGAAAAAAATGTTTTAAAAAAAAAAACAAATAATTTTTAAATGTTCGAATTTCGACCAAAGGCGATACTAGTAACCTTAACCCTTAACTGAATTGTGTGCCATATATGACACAACTAAAGAATTTATCCCCATGTCTGAAGGAGAGTAATTTTGGGAAAAATAATAAACCTTTTGGGGCAAACCTATTTAAAGCTTTCTTTCTGTTCTAATGGTTATACTTACAGAATTCATCTGACTGTATTATTTGGAGCAAAAGTGAATAAATGTTGAATGCAAAACAAAAGGCCATGCATTTAAGGGTTAAATATCCCAAAATTCTGGCGTGATAGGTCAATTTTGGTCTTATTTTAGATTCTCCGAGAAAAAGTTCTTCGGAAACTATCCCCAGTTGCTCAAAGCAAAACCTTGAAGACCGTACTTTAAGAAGAGACTAGCAGTTGTTTTTAATTTTAGAATAACACTGACTTTTAACTGGATGTGATATTATACCTTAAATCGACTTCAAGTAAACGTTTTCGAAAAAAGCGTTCATTCTGGGCAAAACTTTTTAAATTATCTCTATATCCTCGAAGTTTTTGATTTGATTGAACAACTTCAATATAAATAATATTTACAATAATGACAAAAGTAAAACTGAGATATATAATATATTTTCATTTGATTTTTCTTTCTAATGAAATCCTTGATAAGCCTAAACTACAGTCCCCTAAAACCTTTTAAATATGTAGTATTACTTTTGTTTTTATTTCTTCGGAGATTAGTTCAGTTAATTAATTCTACGATGAATTTTGTCACAAGTTTCTCGTAATAGAAATTCTTCATTATTTAGTTACTCACCGCAATGGCATCACTGTTTGCTCCGGAAATATATCCAAAAAGTTTGTCTCACAATCGTTGGGTTTGCTTAGCTTAAAATCTAAAAACTTTACTTGAATCTGCAATAAAGTGAAGGTAACATAGAGAAACAAGAAGAAAACAAAACCAACAAACAATGCTGAATTTATTACAACTAATCCTGGCAAAAGTTGAGCTAAGTACTTAAGTCGAAGCAACAACAATAACACACAAAACTTATTTCGCCTCACCTTCCATTTCTCCTGCACCTGTATGCGCCACATACAATCCAACGGCACCTTATTTTTCGTAACAGTCTCTCTTATGTACTCCGGCACATCTGTCGAATTAACGAATCCCTCGAAGCCATCCTTTTCGATGGTACAGTTTAGATCCGTGCTTGGCGCTGTTAGGTGAAAATTTCATAACCATCATTATAATTATTGTTATTATAAAAGTTTTCACATAAAAAATGGCTGCTGCTCTGTAGTTTTATGTTGCAATAATTAAATATTCATGCAATTTCATGCAATTCAATTTGGTTTATTTTAGTTTTTACTGTTGTATTTTTGTTTTTTTTTATTTTTATTTTTTTTTTTATTGCAAGGTCGTTATAAATTTATGCTGCCAAGACCTAACAACTCAAGCTTTTACCTTCTCGATTCCGATCGATAAACTCGTAGACGGCAGTGAAACCGGAGTATTCAATACTTTCATCTGAATGAAAGTGTAGCCATAGATAGCGTTCCTTTGATGTTATCTCTGGCGGAAAGTCTGTCCCACAATATTTTCCAATTAAATTTGAAAATCCGTATTGTCCATCACGTATCTGCAAGAAGACAAAAAAAAAAAAGAAAAACAAAAATTAAAAAACAACAACAAAGCGAAGAGAAAAAGTCAGTTTAGTGAGATGCAATGAATGGTATAAAATATGAGGTTAAGGAGTAAGAGGGTGTAAGTGTGAAAGGTAGAGGCGGTGCGAAAGATATTCTGATTCAAGGTAACGGTAACTGAATTTCAATATTGTTGGAGCTGCAGCAAGTAGCAGAGAGTTAGGAAGAAAAAGACAGAATGCTTCAAAATGTTGCTGAACATTGCATAGTTAATGGCTTTGTTTGAAGGAGAGAAAAAAAAAATGTGCAAAAAATAACAGAAATAATCTATTCATAGATTTTGACTCGATTTTCTTATTCAGACAGTGTAGATTTACAGCACATAAAGGACTGTAGGTTCAAGTATTTGCTTCGAATTGGATTAAGTCTCGATAGATCAACTGTGAATATAATTATTATTTTTTTTATTACAAACAACAACTTTTAATTTGTATCGAGTTTCCAGACAACCTCCCAGTGAAGCAAATCACTTTTTTAAATAAATTTATGAAACTTTTCGGGTAGAAATGTTCGCTAGACTAAAATGCCTCTAAAAAAATCACATTTTTTGATTCAAATGCTATCTCGCACGAGTTCCAAAAGTTATGTTCTTTCGTTATTAAAAAATATTAATAAATTAAAATTCTTCTGTACATAACAGAGGCAAATTGGATGGAATTACGAACATTGGTTTTTAATGTAATTTTTTAACGATTATGTGAAGATATCCTTTAAAATATAGCTGCATTATGGAGTGGTCTGGCATACTAGTGTGTGCAACACTGACGACTGGACGAAAAAACAAATAGACGCTGACGAAAATGAACGAACGAGAACAGAGAAAAGAAAAAGCAAGAGTAGGTGACGAGACTTTGATGTGAGAGGATGTGAAAATAAACATAAAATTGAAAGTTTTAAAAATATATAAAATAAAATGAAAATGTCAAAAAATACAAATTAAAACTAGATTAATTTATAAAAAGTATAATTTAGTAAAACTTAAAGACAAAAATAAAACAAGTGGTGTTTAAATTCCTACATAGGTATACTCCAACTTGGTTTTTAATGATTGGATTTTTTTTTCTACTGTCTATCAAAATATCATGAAGTTGACTCTCATTTATTTTATTCATTTTGCCAAAACACGTATTCATTTGATGTTGAAATTCAAACATGGAACAATGATCGGTCATTAAATTCCAAACAAAACTTGGTTAGAATGCATCAGAGACATTTCGATTGATGCAATAAGTTACCGGTGATGATTGTTTAAGTAGAGTAGGTATTGTTTGAGTGGCATAAATGTTTTTTGGGCGGCATAGAGACTCTGGAGAATGAAAAACACACAGGAAGGTCAATTTCAGTTCGTACGCCTGAAATGATCCAAAAAGGAATGTTCTTTTTTTTTGCAGAAGACCGCAATGCTTCAGTAAAAATGATGGAAGAGGCCGTAAACATCAGCAAGGTGACTATTCGAATAATTCTTCACAAGGATTTGGGTAAAACAAAGGACTGTGCAAAGTTTGTTCCAAGCACATTGAATGATGATCAAAAATTAATGAGAGTCCGTCATTCCAAGGACGTCTTTGCGGCCTCAAGAAATGATCCAAGGTTCATGAAAGCAATTGTTACGGGTGATGAAACGTGGTGTTTTCATTACAATCCAGAAACCAAGCGACAAAGTGCGGAATGAAAGTAGAAAAATTCATTACAAGACAAAAAAGAAACACAAAAAGTTCCTTCAGAAATATAGGCAACGCTCATCACATACTTCTATAGCAAAGGAATTATCCCCAATAATTTTATTCCAACCGGCCAAATAGTTACTGTCGTACAAGGGCGTTCACAGGGGGATGCAGGGAGGGCAGCCTCGGTAGTCGAGTAGGTAGCGTGCTCGACTGCTACCCCAGAGGTCCCGGGTTCGATTTCCGGCCAGGCCATGGTCCTTCGCTTTAAGGTATAATATACGTGTAGCAACCAAAAACAGGAGCTGTTTTCAAAAAATTTTTTTTGATATAAGAAGTTATTTTTTTTTTCTTCAATTTATACAGGTTATTGTTCATAAAAAATACTTTATAAAAATATTTATTTGTTTTAAAATACAGTTCTGGCTTTTATATAGAGGGTGCTGAAAATGGCAATGAAAAAAAGACATTCAAAACGGTTCGATGGATATGGCCTTTCCCATGTATCGGAAACAAAAAAATCAAATGACATTTTAAAGCATAGCTCTTATATTAACACATTGAGTGCCAAGGGGTTTTGACGAAAACCTTCCCCGGGTGCCAAGCACATTTTTTGCTTTAAACTGGTGTAAAAGTAGAAAATATTCAGTTCTGCGCCAATCCCGGATAATTTTGTGGTTTATTTTGGATTTTATAACGGTTTTTTTATGTCGCACGTTTCTGTACGACGTGGCACTGCACGACGGAATTGCAATCGTAAAAATCACTGTCGTACGAAAATGTGCGACGCGTTTTTTTTTGCTATTTCTTAATTTTTTTTTTCTTTTTACGCATTATTCTTTACATTTATTTAAATTTTTTATTATATCTGTTTTTATTTTTATTTTGTGCTATTTTTTATTTTTATTTGTCTTCTTTTTTTGTTTTCTTTATATTTATTTTTTTTTATTTTCTTTGTTTTTTATTTTTATTTTTCTTTATTTTGTTTTATTTTTGTAGATTTGAATTAGAAAAATGCCGAAGCGAAACCTTAGAGATCGTGAAATACGTGAAGCGTTGGAAGAAAGTGATGATGGTGATTTTTCATGCGATGAGTTGATTGATGAGAACTGGCTACCAGATGACTCGGACACTGACTCTGATAATAACAATGATACTAATAACATTGATAACATTTATAACAGCGATACTGAAGACGACTGGGACATGGATGAGGACATGGATGAGGACGAGCCAACAGCATTGTCAAACGTAGTCGGTTCTTCCGAAACAAACATTTGGACTGAATTTAGTTCTCGTCAGAAAACTTTTACATTCACTGGGCGATCAGGCTTGCAACAGTCTATTAGAACAGATATTTCCTGTTTGGATGCATTTCTCCTATTTGTTGACAAGGACGTTATTGAATTAATTGTATCAGAAACAAATAAGTATGCGGAGGAATATGTAAACAAAGGTGCTGTTACCAGATTTTCTCGAAAAAAAAATTGGATACCAACAACAGATTTTGAAATGAAGAAGTTCCTTGGCCTTCTTTTGTGGATGGGTTTGGTGAAGGTCGGGTGTTTAAAAGACTATTGGTCCAAAGATTCGCTCTACAACTTTTCAATTCCGGGGAAACTAATGTCACGCAATCGCTTTCAACTATTGCTTAGTTTCATGCACTTCTCAGACAATAACTCAATTGTACCAGGTGATAGGCTTGCTAAAATAAAACCACTATTGGACATGTTACAAACGAGATACCAAAGCATTTACGTACCAGGTGAAAACATAGTAATTGATGAGACCCTTATTCCATGGCGTGGCAGACTATTATTCCGACAATATATACCAAATAAAGCTCATCCTTATGGTATAAAGCTTTTTAAGCTCTGCTCTACCGAAGGATTCACCTGGTCATTGCAAATATACTCCGGAAAGTCATCAAGTGGACTGAAAGAAGTCGGTTTGGCAAAAAGAGTTTGCGAGGATCTGATCATTGATTTGAAAGGTCAAGGTCGAACTTTATATGTAGACAACTTTTACACAAGCTATGAATTGGCTCGTTCAATGCTAGATCAAAAAACACATGTTGTCGGGACACTCCGTGCCAACAAGAAACATTTGCCAAAAGAAGTTATGGTTGCTCCTATAAAGAAAGGCGAAGTAGTGGCTAGAGAAGATCCCAATGGTATAGTTGTTCTGAAGTGGAAAGATAAACGCGACGTCAGAATGCTATCTACGAAACATGCCCCGATAATGGTATCCACAACAGATGGAGCACGTAATCCTGAAGAGCCTTCAACTAGTCGAGGAGCGAGACGTAACAGACGAGCAACAGAAAAGCCATTGGCTGTGCTAGAATATAATAAGGGGAAAGCAGGCATTGATCTTTCCGACCAAATGGCTTCTTACTCAAATACCCTTCGCAAAGGGTTAAAATGGTATCGAAAGCTGGGAATTGAACTTTTACTCGGACTTTCCGTGGTAAATGCCTTTACTGTGTATAAAGCAGCTACGAATAAAAACATTAATATACGAACATTCCGTGAACGCATTGCTAAGGACCTGCTAAATCTCACATCCCCTCAGCCTGTATCGCAATCAAAACATATTATCAGAAAAAGAGTAGATGAAAATAATAAAACCATCCGACGTGCTTGCGCTTTATGCTACGCTGAAGCAAAAAGAAAATTTAGTCGAAAGGAAGCAAGAAAGAATATCAAAAGGACAACTACGTACTGTCCGCAATGCCCCAACACTCCCCAATTGTGCATTGATTGCTTTCCGAAATATGCACATCTAAAGAAATAATGTAAATTGAAATTATCATATCCTAATTTTAATATTTTTGTATCTTTTTTATACTTTTTTTTCCGAAATATCGAATGAATTCCAATAAATTTTCAAAATTAAAAAGAACCTCCGAGTTTTTATCATAAAACCGCAAAAAATGAAGATATCTCTATGAAACTTGAACAAAAATTTAGGGCAAACATTAGGGTACTAGAAACACATTAAAAAAACCCTGCAGAGTCACACAGAAACGCACGACAATATCTAAGGCCAGACAATGCCTGTCGTACGAAAACGTGCGACGTGGCACCCCAGGAAGTATTAGGTGTCGCACGAAAACGTGTAGCCATGGCACTCAATGTGTTAAGCATCCCCCTACGCAAGACCCCCGGGGGTTTTTTTTTAATTATGGCGGAAGTTGAAGTAAAAAGTTCGAAAAATAGATACATTTTCGCGAGCTTTTTTGCTTATATAAGAAAAAAAAAAAACTAGATACTTGAATTTAGGGGGATGCTTAAGGGAAAAAATAAAAATCAAAATGCAAAAAAATCATTGAAATCGGACCAACGGATTTTGAGTTATCTATCGAACCCTTTTAAAAAAACTAGTTTCGAGGAAATTGCGTTTAAAGTTTTTAGTTCTTTGTATGGAGCTTAGACATAGGTTAACGAAAACCGTTACAACTTCTATTTTTTTTTTTAAATATTGATTTAAAAATGTGTATGTATATTCTTAAAACTATAAAGAACACATTAAACAAAAAAAATTTTTTTTTCGAAAAATTTACACGTATATTATACCTTAAACCTTTCTAAATTTTCTATTCTCATTTCTAATCAACTAAAATTAAAAGTTCATCAATATTTACGACTTGAAGTTGTAGTTGATGGTAGAGAAGTTTATGGATGAGATTGCCTTACACTTGAATTGACTGAAGTAAAGGCATAACACTTGCCTCTGATTCAAATTCACATGTTTCTTTGTCTTTCCACCACGCTTAGAACATCCTACACGTGTTTCACTTGATTGCCCTTTCCTTCCCACTAATCTATCACCCCATTTCGAACTAAGGCAGACTTGACTGAATAGGTATTCCGTCTGAAATCCTTGGTATTCATCTGATTTGGCACCGTACGACTTCTCTTTATTAACGAAATTGAAAATGAAGTTGATAGGATGCCTTATTAACGACAGTCCGACCATCCAAGCACCTACGATGCGGGCACTGGAGGTAATACCGCAAAATGAGCTAGGGCAAGTATTTGAATTCTTATTTAATCGGAAGGAATTCTAAATAAAAACATCAAAAAATAAACAGAAATCGTGATTTAATTATATCTGGAGTCGGCCCGAGACATTACTTAACACAACGTGTAAGTCAGGCCCGTAGCTAATTGGGTTTTTGGTGTCAACCCCCCAAAGGTGTGGTTTCGAAGGTTATTGGTAACGAAGAGTTTCGAAGAGCTTCATATATAAAATTTATATAAACGAATTTTTATTAACTTCTTTATTTTTTGTAGACTTTAATTGGTTATATTCTTTATTATAGTGCGCCCAATGTACCAATGTACACTCAGAAAATTAATTTATAGTCGTAAGGTTGCGGGAAATGAATATTATTTGCCGTAATCTGGAGAAAATTGCTATAACTGTAATTTGGTCAATGTAACTGTAATGATATAAGTGCAATTGATTTTTAATTAACGCGAATTTCCTTTGCAGACCCCTCATTTCAAAATGTTTGTTCAGTTGAAATGAGAATATGGCTCGTAAGTTGCTTGAACCACGCAATTTTATTTATTTCAACTGCTCTTGCCATAATAACAAACATAATTTGTCTGAAGTAACTAATTGAAGCCATTGCAGACAAGCGAACAAAATAGTTTTTATAACAACCACATTGTAAGTTACGTCAATAGCATTATTATATCCTTGCAAACGAATTTCGGATTTTATAAAATCAATCGCACCCTTTAGTTGCGTCAATCTCAATAGTCAATTTTGCAACTGGAAGCTGGTCAAATTATCCGACTTGTCGAGTACGTCCACGAACATGAAGTTATGTACGCCAACTTTAAACGCAAGGCGTTATATTTCATTTCTCACTGTTGTGCAACGTGCTTGGTCGTGTTTTTTATTTGTCGTGTGAATATTATAATTATTAATTATCAATAAGATAAATAATAACTAAATAATAATATAATAACAATAAACTAAATCTTCAGGGAGGAACGAGTTCTGAAATAATCAGGTAAGTTTTCAATAGACCAACGTAGGTAAAAATGGCTAACTTCTCCGTTCACACAATTGAGTTTAGGTCAAAACGATTAACAAATTCGTTCATTTGACTGAATGGAGGTTGAAAGGATTAAAGTGTTCGTTTATAACACTAAAAGCGACGTGATTACAACGGAATATTACAGTCGAGGCTATTGGAAACCAGTTAGTTGTGGTGATTACTTTTTAAAAAGTTATCAGCAATCGACTAATTCGGTAGGGCATTAATTCGGTTGCGATAGTCGTTTTAATTCTCTGTGTGTAGCACAAAGCGCAAAATTTATATAACATTTAATCGAATTTAAAATTTTTTAGCCGAAGACCCTACGGAATGCCCGGTTATCTTGGTAAAAACTAAAGAGTCTAAAATGAACTAAAACTAGCCGTTGACCAATCTTGTCTTTATAGCTTTTTTTTTCTTAACCTTCTGCAATGCTACCTCCAGACATATTGCATTCGGAAAGCATGCGAATAGTGCTTGCTCAGCAAACAGACTGATGATAGGATATCGATAGCAATCTAGTGAATAGTGAGACCATCTGGTCTCTTCTATTTCTTAGTTGACTCAGCCCCCCTTGGAGGGGAAAAGCTCATCCCTAAAAAATCCTTCGGAGAGAATGGCAGTGCAATGAAGTTTTCTTTAGAATTACTTTCGAGATACAAATAAGTATAACCCTGGGGCAGTGGGTTACCTCTATTGGATAGCTTGGATATCGAATATTTAGGTCCAATACAACAATTTCCTCATGTGAATCGAGATCAGAACTGGGACTCAGTCAAACTTTACTCAAGTGACTAAAGAGTAGTAGGGAATTTTTTTACCTCGAGACGATGACAGCACCATGGTGAACTAAGACAGCGCTTCGTGAGTCCAGGTTACCCCAGTGTGTACTGGAGACACGTTTAGGACAACTATGACAACTTCAAGTTACTGAGAGAAAGTCGCTGTGAGACTCCTCTACAAAGAGAAACTACTGCCCTAAGTGGACCTGAGGGAATGAGTAAATGGAATGAGTAAATAAAAAGTCAGCAAAAATTAAGGAAAGCTAATGTGAAAGCATCGTCTCAGTGAAAAGTGATGAGAAAGTTACCACGGAAGTGAACGCTATGATTTTTTCTTTATCTCCCCGTAAACAAAAAACATGTCGTATATCGGTCGCACCGAGATGCGTCGTCTGAAATTTATTGTTTTCAGAAGCGAAAAGGAGATGGTGCTTTCTTAAAATAATTCAGATGAAAAATTTCTGGTTTATATTCAAGATTGGTTGGTGAAAGGACTCGAACGGTAGAAGAAAGTAAGTTGAAACCGCAGTAGATCTCTTTTGTTAGCTATTTGCATCGACAAACGACGAACGACTCTTGGTGAGCGTCGTCGAAGCACTAGCTCTTTCTGGCCGCACGCAAAGAAAAAAAACGTTTATCGCCAGTTTGCCACAAACGAACTTCGTTTGTCGTGCTTGAAATCGTTATTTGCAAACGTTTCAACAGTTGTAATAATAATAGTCAGTTGCGAGAAACGCGTCATTTAGGTGCAGGAAATTAATTTCGTTTGTCATAAACGCGACTGATTTTTAAAATGCAGCAATTGAAAAATTTGTTTTTCCTAACTGAAAACTTCGTTTGTTTTTCCCTTCGTTGTATAAACACAACGCTTATAGTTCAGAGTTACTTTTTGGACAAATTGTTACTATATAAGCAAATTGGTTATTTGATTGATACGCGGACGGAGATAGCAACAGAGATGCGATGAGTGCAATCCATAAGAAGACGGACGGACATAGGGAAAAAGATAATTAATATAATAAATAATAATGACCGAAATAGCTTGAGGTATATATAAATAAAAGATACATTTTTAAGTTGATGACAACTAAATATTCGTTTGCGGCAAATACAACTCGCAAACGAAATGTAGTTGGTGAATTTTTCAGTTGCGGTAAACGAAAAATTTCTTTGCGTGCGGTATTCGGGAAATTGAAAAAATTAGAGCTTCTGCTGAATGTATTAGTACACTGATAAATACAATTTTTTATGATGAATTGTTTTGTTTTTTTTCTTAACAAATAATCCCATGTTAAGATTGACTTGAAAAAAAAAACAAAAAAACTTTTATTGAAAAAGTCACTGACTTATCAAATTGCCTCATATAGTTTTAGGACTTTAAAACTACCTTCTGTTCAAAATTGAAACGTACTGTGCGAATGAAACAACGATAGTTGTCATAAAGGTAATGATTTTTTTAATAAACGACAAAAATGTCAAAAAAGTAGAGTTAATTGTGCTCAGAATTCATCGTTTGACTATGAGAGATATAGCTGCAGAGCTTGATATATCGACTGAATTGGCACTAAAGCTCTGCAAAGAACCATCCAAATGCACTAGTTGTGTGTTGTTATTTTTTCTTATATCTACTTGTATCTGTTTCGCTCTCTCTGGATTAAGTATGCATGGAATATTTCTCTTTCAGTTAACGATGGAATAGGTATGAGAGAGTGAAATTACTAAGCATCAAAACTACGAGTTTGAGAACATACGCAACAAACAGATATATCGGAAATATCTGTTCTTTATTTCTTAACAGCTGAAGTAAGTGACCTGGCTAGCATAAAGAATAAATAGCGAAATAAGCAATATTAAAAGAAACACTTCATATAATTTATTTAAGTTTTTCATTTATTTCATAAAAAAATTAAACATAACAAAGGCATTTTTTAGATATCTAACTTAATACAATTAAAAATTAATGCACATAATATTATTTATTTTTCTTTTCACATCCTCATTGCTTTCAATGTTTTTGCCTTTTATATTTTGAAAAGTAAAATTATCATTAAAAACCACAATAGTATAAATTATTTTGCAAATAATTGGATGATAATTTTATATTTCTATGTTTACTTACAGGCATTTTTTATTTTCTTTTATTAACTATCACTCACTATTAAAATTTGCACAGGTACCCAATTCAATCACAGAAATAATAGAAATGTAGAATTAAACAAGTGGAAAGACAACATCAATACAAAAAGAACGATCTGGAATATCCATATTAAATGGATATGTCCATTTACAAAAAGAGTTAAAGCAGTTACTTCACTAAGTGAAACAGATAAAGAGAAAAAAAGCTTACACTACAATGAGAGCCAGAGAAAGAGTTGATACGCTCTCTACTCAATCCAAAACATATAAGCATATTTTTTATCTACTCTTTGTTGTGTTTGTATCAATAATATCAGATTCTTACTTGTTATATCTGTTTGTACAAGTAGAATGGATGGTTCGTTGCAGACCTTTAATTGCCACACACCACTTTACATGATATTTTAGGCATGCGGCGGGTTGTAGCGCGACTTGTGTCAAAATTGCTGAATTTCCTTCAAATAGGGTTTCGCAAAACTGTTACTGGCGAGATGCTTTTAATGGACGATATGGACATTATGCCCATTATTACTGGGGACGAGACTTAGGTGTATCAACTTTAAAACAACTCAACAACTCAACGAAACCCAAAAAACCACGACAAAGTCGTTAAAAAATCAAGGTGATATTGGCTGTTTTCTTCGGTTCTCAAGGTATCGTGCACTTGGAAATCTTTCAGCAAGGTCAATCGGTCAACGCTCAATGTTATTTGAGTGTTCTAAAGAGTTTGCGCGACAATATTCGGAAGAATGGGCCAACATTATATGGAAAATATTTTGAGACGATTGAAGTCCTCGAAGAGAAATCTCAAAGGGAGCTAAAAGCCATTCCGAAATCGGCCTGTGTATTGCCTCCGATGATGACTATTTTGCAGGTGCTAAATAAATATTGAAGAATAATAAACGTTGTCATTTTATTTGCATAGTCCGGTCCAATTTTGAACAGAATTATTGAAACAAAACATCGTTTAAAATTGAGCTGATATTGATAGCGAAATTTGATCTACTTTAAGCAATAATGTGCTTAGTTTTTGAAAACCAATGGCGGATCTAGGATTCTCCAAAGGGGCGTGGGAGAAACTACAGTTTTGTATGCCAAGGGGGGCCTGAAATGTCTTTTTGGACTTTTTTAATTTTTTTCCCAAAAAATTCTCCAAGGGGAGAGGGGGCGGGTCTCTAAAGCCCTTTCAGCCCGTATGTAGATCCGCCACTAAAAAAATCCAAATTTGAGTTGATTTAAGCAATAATTTTCTTAGTTATTGAATAACAAAAAGCAATATTTCTTGCTGTTTTCTTAAAAGAAGCATAATTTAGCTGAAATAAGCTAGAAAATACGCCTACGATTCTTCAAAAAAATTTAGACAATACTTCCTTCGTGTGCTAAGTCTTCTTTATGTCTTCTTTATGTAATAAATAATAATAATTTATACATTCACACCATTATATATATCCCCTAATCCTTTAGCATAGTTAAAGGCTTCACAATATAATGTGTTAAAATAAATTTGCACTCATTAAGTTCAAATTTATTTTGCATTTACCAAGGACCAAGGAACTAACAACAAAATTTGCTAACAAGCTTAACTTGAAACAAATGCGAAATGTACTAAAAATGCTTAAACATCAGGGTAAAATTAAATTTATGGCTACTTCCGCAATTTGCAAAACGGAGAGGCAACTAAAGAGTGCCTTCAGCATGACGAAGCCTAACATTGCAAGGACACGCAACGTAGGAACGAACGACAGCATCAAACGTTGAAGTGCAATACACGCCAGAGTACACAGAAAAGCAGCGAATGAAGGTTAATGTCCTTGACCTGGTTACAAAAAGTTGCAAACATTAAAAAAGAAGAGACAAGCACTCTTCACGAAAGGATTTATACTGTAAATTTTTCAGGCATTTTGAGCAAATAAGCCGTCACGGCATAGTTTACCCGAACAAAATAAACTATTTCATAAATTTTGAAATATGTGTTGTACTGTCTGTAACTATGTAGTTGAAACAAAATGTCTGAAGGCTACATCTTACTTGTGGCTAACTTAAATATGAGCTGATATATGAGATAGATTAGTTGGAAGGATGAAAGCAGAATTTTTCGTATAAAAGCCGTAACAGAATGTGCCAAGGTTAACTCATATGTACTCAATGGCAAAGTCAACATTATTGTTGTTGTTGTTGCCTTGACACTTGATTTGACCGCATTTTCGACAGGCCCCAAAGTCAATGCCTTAGGTACTAAAATCGATTTGCTGCCTGCGTCGACAACAAAGTTTCGAAATTATCATTTAAAGTGAGTTTAAACCTTTTTTTTTTTTTCTTTAGGTGTTGTTGACTTTGAAATTATGGTCATCTGTTGACTTACCTCTAGGAAATCAAATTTGCATTCTTCTTTCGCCTCGATGTGAAATGAATTCCGAAAATCCAAGCGTATTATTTGTCCCTTCGGAGCTGCAAGAAAGAATATAAAAAAAAGGGAGAAAAAATCAGTCAAGTGTCGGACTATGGTAAAAGTGGTAAGTTAGAGCATAATAAATATTAGAAAAAAGAAGATTCGATATAAAAAGGCATCAATAAATTTTACGTTTGAACAACCCAGAAGGAAATTTTTATAACTGCGAAAAACAAGAAGATAACTGTTACAGCTGCTTAGTAATAAACTCAATATTTATAAGATACAAAAGTTGGGTTAAAATCAGCAGAAGACCTATAAAAGTCATAGGAATTGAAATTTCCTCCCAAAGGCTTTAAATAGTCATCTAGGCGATGCTTTGCCTTTTATCTATGTCTAGTACTGTTTAAGTTATTTCTTGGCTATGCTATACCACTGGGTGCAGCTTTCATGTTGAAACAAAAAAAGCGCCGAGTGATTAAAATATTTTACTTCTTTTCTTCGTTGCGAAACGCCTTTGTATTGTTTGTTTAATTCTATAAATGGAAAAACTCGCACAGTTCAGATTCTTCTTTTGAGCACCGAACGAACCAATTTTAATCACGCAGTCCTTTTTGAAGTATCTTTTTTCTTAAGCACTGTCCAATTTTACAAATTGTTTTTTGTTTCTGTTTTCTTCTTATTTCTTGCCCACAAAATCGAGCCTTTCTTGCGTATTTAGTATCCTGCACCACAAGAACAAGCCGGAAATAAAGTGGCAACACAACGGAAGGGATAAAGAGCAGCCAACCGTACGAGTGTTGTTGTTTCTAAAAAAAAAAAACAATGAAAACAAGTTTGCAGATGGAGTGAAAACAAAAAAATAACTAATTCGGAACAACAAAAGAGGACACTCTTGTCACCAGTATACTCAAGATTTACTTCAATGATTACTGAGAGCATAATGTGCCCACAGAGTATAGCTGAAGAAAATTTTGGGGGAACACCCTCGAAAGACTTCTTTATAAAAGCACTCATTAAGTTATTTTTTTTTTCTATACTTTTTAATTTAACCAAAAGATAAGGATGGCATGGGTTGCACAAAGAAAACTAATCTAAGTCCGATTCTTGGGAAAATTATTCAAAGAACTTTTTTTGAAGAAATACTTTCTCAGTCACTCTGCTTATTTAATCACACAAGAACCATTAACCCTCTCCGTCCTTCCACACAACATATTATAGACTTATTCAACAAATGTTTGAAGTTTCTTTCTCATTTGGATTTATTGAAATGTTCGTTTCCACTTGGATTCTACTTCATAATCGGCAGATAATTCTAATCGGTGAATTATAGAATTTGAACCAAAGAACTGTTTGACTGGACAACGTCAAATGTTACCTCACAGGAGTCTAAAGGTGTTGGTCAAGAATGATAAAAACAAGATTACGCTTTCCTCGAATCAGAAAGAGAGAGCATGACGTCACCTAGCGCTTTTATTTACATTAACTGCATGCATTTATATACTATATATTAAATATTTTTTTTATTTTTATTTTTTTAATATGCATATGGACCTCCTTAACCTATTAAAACAAATAAACTGGCCATTTCAGGACTTTGACCGAACTTCTCATGATCAAATTGTGTTGTACGTGTTATTAAATGTTTGTACACAATTGATTGAGAACTGGACCTACTAGTTTTATGCCGACTCCGAACGGCTAATGTGCTAAAGAAGTTTGACATGGCATCATTTACTCTCTGAGGTTTGCCATGGTCCACAGAGAGGTGACGGCCGAACAGAAAAATTAATTCAATTGAAAAAACATTCTGTACCAAATGGAATTGAACCAGGGTTCTCTGGCATATGGGTCATGCACTCTACCCACTACGCCACGGCCGCCACCACCTATTGGTGTAATAAAATTTTGTCGTTCTTGAATGGTTTAGAACAAACATGCCCACGTAGTTGCCCGTATGGCCCTCGAGGCCCTTCATACAAATTTTTGTCTATCTTAATTTTGTCTTTGCGATGAGCCAAAATCAAAGAATATCTGCAAAAAAGAAACAACACAAACCGACTCGTTCAGTGTTCAGCATATTTTCCAGCGAACTTTACAAAAACAGTTGCTTGCAAAGCCAAAATAAAATAAAGCACACTCGATGATGTCGATGCTGAAGCTGATTGTCCCGTTACTTGTGTATCGAATAATTTTTCGTGAAAGCATTGTTCTTGTAATAGAAATTAATCCTTGCCGCGGTACACTGGCAAATAAAATTGAGTTCTTTGATTTGTCACAATTGTAATATCTATCAAACATTGAATATGTTTAAAAAAAAAATAAACCAAATTTTCTAACAGTGTATTTACTTCACGACATGATTTTATTGCATTGTAATTGTTTTTTGTTTTGTTTGATTTTTTGCCAAACACATCAATGAGCAACATTTTGTGTTTGTTTTTTTTTTAAGTTTTGGCCCGCACTTAAAATTTATTGGGCCCCACTGGCTTAGAAGATAAAAATCGTGAAAGTTTAAAAAATTGATATTTATTCATATACGACATATCCATTGTTTTATACAAAAGAGTAGTTCTTTTTATTTTACGTTTCCGCAAGAATTTATTTTCAATTTCGTCAATTTGCCTAAGTGATCGCACATTTGCATTCAGTTTGTTATGCAGAAGCGCTGCGTGACGTCATGCAGTCAATTTAGAAAGAGAGCATTAGATAACGGGACTGTGGAACCCGTAATCTTGTTTCTATCATTCTTGGGTGTTGGTATAGACATTTTTCTGAAATGCAAGGGGGTTGCACGGGATTGTTACTCGCTGAGTATAGGTGCTAAGAGAAAAATTATGGTATGACACAATAATTAGTTAGTTCTTTGACTTTATGCTAAAAATAATAAAAAAATAAAATTAATGACGTCATCAGGCCATGAAGAGAAGCTTTTTAATCAGAGAAACTGAAAATTTGTAACTTGGAATAGTTACTTATTGAGTAAAAAACCTGTGGATGAGATCCTGAAGAGATCCGCTTCAGAAAAATCAAAATCAAAATCAAAATCAAAATCAAAATCAAAATCAAAATCAAAATCAAAATCAAAATCAAAATCAAAATCAAAATCAAAATCAAAATCAAAATCAAAATCAAAATCAAAATCAAAATCAAAATCAAAATCAATATCAAAATCAAAATCAAAATCAAAATCAAAATCAAAATCAAAATCAAAATCAAAATCAAAATCAAAATCAAAATCAAAATCAAAATCAAAATCAAAATCAAAATCAAAATCAAAATCAAAATCAAAATCAAAATCATAATCAAAATCAAAATCAAAATCAAAATCAAAGTCAAAATCAAATCAAAATCAAAATCAAAATCAAAATCAAAATCAAAATCAAAATCAAAATCAAAATCAAAATCAAAATCAAAATCAAAATCAAAATCAAAATCAAAATCAAAATCAAAATCAGAATCAAAATCAAAATCAAAATCAAAATCAAAATCAAAATCAAAATCAAAATCAAAATCAAATTCAAAATCAAAATCAAAATCAAATCAATATCAAAATCAAAATCAAAATCAAAATCAAAATCAAATTCAAAATCAAAATTAAAATCAAAATCAAAATCAAAATCAAAACCAAACAAACTCAAAATCAAGAGCAAAAGCAAAAGCAAAAGCAAAAGCATAATAAAAAAAAAGCAAAACAAAGCAAAAGTAAACGCAAAACAAAAGCCAAAGCAAAAGTCAAACTATAACTGGGTCTCTTTTTCGGCGATGGCGATTTAAATGTTTACTTTGAGAGTTGAAATTGTTTGCAGATGGTTAACGTAGACTTTACGTTTAACATAATTCCAATGACACAAGTCTAACAGTATTAATTATCAAGGTCTTGGTGACCATTTGACGGTCTCTAAAACCGTATGTGTCCGCATTAGGGCTTGGATCTAAGACTTTTTCCCAACAGTCCCGGGATTATAAGGTCTAAAATACCGGGATTTTCATGCCAGGATAATAAACAAAAAATTGTTTATTATGCCTCTGTAGCTTACTTCATGTAAGAGACTGTAACAGCTTTTTCATCGTCATTTTCGAAAAAGGAGGGTGCTGACGTCTCCGACCCACAATCTACATACACCAAACGGTTACTCATTGTGAGTGCATTGGCATCTCTTGAATCAGTTCTGAATCACTTTTTTGAATCCTCAAATACGGTTATTATATTTTTTTGCAAAATAAATGTCATCATTATGTTTTCCCATGACCCAGTCAGAGAACTTACGGGACTGCTGCTGGTTCGCCGTTTGAGTCTGCAGTATTTGAGTCAATTGTATCTCTTACGTATGCAGAGCTAAAACTTTCGTCAATATTCGCTGCAATGGACTTGGCCTCTCCACGTTCTTGAGCACGGTGACGAATGGGGGTGCTGGAGTTGTTTTTTTTAACATTCTCTTTCACAGGGTCGATATTTTTGATCAAACGGTAGGGACGAAGTCGTTTCGGTGTCTTCGCCAGTTTTACTGAGCCAGTCTCTTGGACGTTTTTGATAATGTTGTGCCTACACTTCTCGAAAAGCATCTGATTCAGAAGAAAATTTGCTTGAATTCTGCACATGGTAATTGCAATTGGCCATGAATTTTGACTATGTAGCGTTCCATGGTGAATTTCCCCTACCATATAACCATATAACCATAATCTTATATTGCATTTCTCGATAATTCTTGTTTTTTGCGAGGATTTTTTTATAAAAAGTGGGCCATTTAGTGGTTTCCTTTTAAATCATAGGCTATTTTGACATTGACAGCTGTTTCCTGCTCAAAATCTTGACATAAAGTCAGTATCATACTTCTGCGGAAAGAAATGAGTCGCTTTGCGCTTGAACAACGTTTTTTGGAAAATTGGAAACCTATTTCCCAAGATAGTGTTGTGTAGCCCAAATTGTTATTTGAAAAGAAGTTTTGGCCTAAAGGAAGCTGGTGGACAACACCCATGGTCTCCGTCATAGTACGGTGCGCACAGACAAGAATGTGGCTGCTGTAGCCGAGAGTGTGAGACTCAATTCGAGAACATCAACTCGCCATCGATCTCAACAGCTCAACATTTCACGCAGTAGCCTGAGTATAATTCTACACAAAGTTCTCGAATTATTCACTTACAAGGTCCAATTGACTCAGCAATTGAAGGCCCACGACCATCCGCTTCGTTATCGCTTTGCAGTTTGGACCATAGAGCAGCTTGATTTGGACAACGATTTTGGGCGAAAAATCATTTTTTCTGACGAGGCGCATTTTCATCTCGGCGGCAACGTTAACAAACAAAATTGCCGTTATTGTCGAGAAGCCAATGCATCCACAGAGAGTGACAGTTTGGTGTGGATTGTGGAGTCGTGGCATCATTGGTTGCAATAGACGCAAGCAAAAGCTAAGAGAAACAGTGTCAGAAAAACGTATTTTTTTTTTTGAGATTTCACACAAGCAAATCACAAAACGAGGCATAAAAAGCTTCGCTTAGAAAAAAACACTTTTTTAAACGTATTAACTGAATCCTTTTTATCTTTATTTTAGAGCTTTATTATTTTTATTCAATTTTTGCACCTTTGATTCAAGATGTCAGCTTGAGCACACCACCTCCAAGTTGGGTACCTTGTGTTTTATACCTGGGTCCCTACACAAGCAGCATATTAAACATAATTTTTGTCTCACCATTTTTTGCTAAAGCAGAATTCCCAACTGACTGGACTATTAGCTGATTCAGATAATGTGTATAAAAACAAAAAAAAAAAATTTAAACAAACTTGAATTCGAACTCATCACAACAGGGATAATTTTATGGAACAAAAAACATGTTAATAACAAATTAAACATGTTTCACAGCAGTTGTGCTCTTGTTGGTTGAACAGAATTTTAATGTGATTCCTTAAAACAAAAATGAGCCCAAAATGTGTTGGGAAAGTTTTTAAGTCTTTAATATAATTTAAGCAGCATTTCAAGCTGAGAATAAATTTATCTCAGCTCTTTCTGATAGCATCAAATATGCTATCTAATAACTTAAAGTTTAACCCACATTTCAATGCTTAACCTATATTTATATCTATGCAATAAGATATGAGATAAAAACAACAACAAAAACATCAAAAACAAAAGCAACAACACTTCGGAGCGGATAAACGTGATTGTGTTTAAGGGTTTATACAAAACAAAAGGCTTCTTTCAAAACACAAAATAAGCAAAAGAAAAATCGAAATAAACAAGGAAGTGTCTGCAAGCGGAAAATGAGATGCTGCTGCACAGCATCTTAAGTGAAAAACGCATTAGAAGTAAAGGACAAAAAAAAAATAACAAAAAAAAAATATAAAAAAAAAGGATTCCTTGATGCTTCTTCTTGTGTACCTTATCAAAGCATACTCGTAAGTTGTATTTTATGATCAAACGTTTGCAGGGCTCTGGGTTGTGCGTTAGTTCATGTCGATGATGTCACTCCTACTTAAACTTGCTTCGGCAAACAATTTTTTTTTTGGTTTTTATTTTATTTCACAAAGTGGTTTTCCTATCCACAAAAATCAACCTATCGAAGGTGTAGTGACTACTAGGATAACGAAAGTAAATTGAAAATAAAAAACAATGTTATTCCTTCCATCCATCAAGCATCTGCATAAATTCACTTTAAAGAGAAGTGGAAATACTTTATATCTGATGTGATCGTTAGTTTTTGATTTTATAGACATAAATGAATCTACATGTGAGAGTTTAATTTTAACTAAACTTTAATTTTAACTAATTTTAACCTTACATAGTTAGGGTATTCACAAGGTGTACTATCATGTCATATTATCATATTGTAATAAAATTTAGTACTAGTTTAAAAATGTAGTTTTTGCCTTCCATATAAAAATAGTACTAAAATATTACAACCCTAAAAGCTATGTTTATTGAGTGTCGTATTCAATAACGTCCAAAATATGCTTTTTGCACAAACCGGCTATTATTTTGTCTTTTTCGCTTTCTTTTGGCATTGTGATAACAAATATTTATTTTAATTTGTTTTGCATCAGTTGATTGAGAGTTGAAATAGCACAATAAGTTATGATATGTTTTTCAAACTAGTCGTAAATTTTTATGTTTTCAAATTAAGACATTTGACTTTATGAGACCTTGTGAATACCCTAAGTATTTTTAAACATTTCAAAAGAGAACAAACGTAGAGAGAGCTATTAATGTGTTCATCTCTTGAGAAGACTTAAGGTGGATTCACTGATCACCTTCAGCAAGTTTTTTGTGAGCGCTCCTTTGCTCTCTTTTCGGGAATGTTCCGTACCAGCGTTTCCATTGTGACGTTAAATACGTCATTTTGACGTATTTTAAGCTCCAATGACGATTGGCGTATTTTGAGGCATATTTTACGTATTTAATAGACACAATAGTTTTCATTATATCAAAAAGTCTCAAAGGTAGCTTTCGCTTTTGCTTTCCCTTTTGCTTTGGTTTAGCTTTGGTTTAGCTTTCGCTTTTGCTTTTGCTTTTTCTTTTGCTTTTTCTTTTGAAATTGCTTTTGTGTTTTCTTTTGTTTTTGCTTTTGTTTTTGATTTTTTGATTTTTTGATTTTGATTTTGATTTTGATTTTGATTTTGATTTTGATTTTGATTTTGATTTTGATTTTGATTTTGATTTTGATTTTGATTTTGATTTTGATTTCGATATTGATTTTGATTTTGATTTTGATTTTGATTTTGATTTTGATTTTGATTTTGATTTTGATTTTGATTTTGATTTTGATTTTGATTTTGATTTTGATTTTGATTTTGATTTTGATTTTGATTTTGATTTTGATTTTGATTTTGATTTTGATTTTGATATTGATGTTTATTTTGATTTTGCTTTTGCTTTTTCTATTGCTTTGTCTTTTGCTTTGATTTTTATTTTGCTTTTGATTTTGCTTTTGCTTTTGCTTTTGATTTTGCATTTTCTTTGCATTTGCTTATTGTCTTGTGCTTTTGCTTTTGATTTTGTATTTACTATTGCATTTTATTTTTTATGGTTTTGCTTTTGATTTTGCATTTGCTTTTGCTTTTGCTTTTGCTTTTGCTTTTGCTATTGTTTTTAGTTTTGGTTTTGCTTTTGCTTTTGATTTTGCTTTTGCTTTTGCTTTTGCTTTTGCTTTTGATTTTGCTTTTGATTTTGATTTTGATTTTGCTTTTGCTTTTGCTTTTGCTTTTGTTTTTAGTTTTGGTTTTGCTTTTGCTTTTGATTTTGCTTTTGCTTATGCTTTTGATTTTGATTTTGCTTTTGATTTTGCATTTTCTTTGCATTTGTTTATTGTCTTGTGCTTTTGCTTTCGATTTTGTATTTACTATTGCATTTTATTTTATATGGTTTTGCTTTTGATTTTGCATTTGCTTTTGCTTTTGCCTTCTGCATTTGTTTTTGCTTTCGATTTTGACATTGATTTTGATTTGGATTTTGATTTTGATTTTGATTTTGATTTTGATTTTGATTTTGATTTTGATTTTGATTTTGATTTTGATTTTGATTTTGATTTTGATTTTGATTTTGATTTTGATTTTGATTTTGATTTTGATTTTGATTTTGATTTTGATTTTGATTTTGATTTTGATTTTGATTTTGATTTTGATTTTGGTTTTGATTTTGATTTCGATTTCGATTTTGATTTTGATTTTGATTTTGATTTGGATTTTGATTTTGATTTTGATTTTGATTTTGATTTTTATTTTGATTTTGATTTTGGTTTTGATTTTGATTTTGATTTTGCTTTTGATTTTGAATTTGATTTTGATTTTGTGTTTTTTTTTGCTTTTGATTTTTCGTTTGCTTTTTCTTTTGTTCTCGCTTTTGCTTTTGTTTTGGCTTTTCCTTTTTTTTTCTTTTGCTTTTGATTTTGCATTTTCTTTGCATATGCTTATTGTCTTGTGCTTTTGCTTTTGATTTTGTATTTACTATTGCATTTTATTTTTTATGGTGTTGCTTTTGAGTTTGCATTTGCTTTTGCTTTTGCTTTTGTTTTGGTTTTGCTTTTGCTTTTGCTTTTGCTTTTGCTTTTGCTTTTGCTTTTGTTTTGCGTTTACTTTTACTTTTGCTTTTGATTTTGCTTTTGCTTTTATTTTTGTCTAGCGTTATGCAATAAATCTATGCAACAATGGTATATTTGTATTACATTAAGTGGTTCCCTGAGGCGTCTCATGTCGTCACAAAATTTTTCTTATTTTAATTTTACTTGAGGTCAAAAGTCCTACATTCATTGTTAATTCATAAATTTTACCATAGCATCCATATTCGCCAAGTTGTAATTCCATGCAACGTTTTTCAATGTTGTTGCATGTTTATTGCATAAAATTTCTTTTTGCTTTGGCGCCTTGAATAGTGACAAACTTTTTTTATTATTTTTTTTTTTATTTTCGTTATATCATAGACTCGATTCTTCCTGAGCGAGTATTGATTATATGCAACAATATTGCATGTTTGTTGCATAATCTGCAAATTCCGCGACCCGACGACGTCATAATTTGTTTTTGTCATAAGGCCAAGTACAAATATTTCATTTTTGTTTTAAAACATTACTATATTGCATAGACTCACCGAGTTATAATTCCATGCAACACCGTTATATGATTGTTGCACTTTGGATCTTGTAGCAGTTATGTCTGCGGCCTCGTAACCTTATGAATTTTCTGACTATTTTTATCTAAAAAGCTGGAATCCAGTCTTTTTTACTGGCGTTTTATTGTGGCACCTATACATAGCCAGTTAGAATTCCACTTAACAAAGTTGCAGTTTTTCACAACAACAAATTAATATGACGCAATTAATACTTTATATTTTTTTTCATAAGGTCCACGAATTAACATTTACTATCGAACCGTAAATTTCCCCTTAACACTTATATTCAGCCATAACATATTTGACGAAAAAATGTCTTTTTAATTTTTTTTGGAAATCCGTGTGGTAAAACGTAATGTTGTTACGTCAAAATGAAATATTTCGTAAATATTTCGCTTTACGACTGTTACAACACAAATATAATACATTTTTCGAAATTATGATACAACTAGCCCTAGTTCGCTTATCAACTAGCTTAAAAGCTTTCAGAAATATATTATTAAGGTTAAAATATATTCCAAATTCGGCTATAATATGTCGTCTATGACTGACTTTAGTTCTGGGTTTGGTTCATTTATCTCACTGAATGTTTATGTGAATCGTGCGCCATACTTAAACTCTTAAGATGACCCCATTTTTATTTGCACCATTTATTTTTATGCTACTTTTCAATCCTATCCTTTCACTATGCTCGCCCTTAATCTCCTGCAAATCCTTTTGGCAAACATACTCAAGCAACACGTTGTTGTTGTTATTATTTTGTTGTGTTGATAACTTGATAGTTGCATGTGAATTGAGGTTAATTGGTTATTCCTACTCTGTGCTATGCTAGCTAAATGTGCGCTTTTCTTAAGATCCTGTAAAAGTTTTCATAAAATTGAAAAGGAGATTTATTTTTAGGTTATTTTTGTTGCTGTTGTTGTTTTTGATGAAATGACAAACAACATGCTGCATCATCTTAGCCAAGTGTTGCACTTTAAAGTTCATTGCCCATCTTTCCAGGGCAATCCCTCCCCCTTCCCGCTTTTTTCACACTTTTGAAGTACTCACCTGTTATCACACGCGTGCAGTTAATGTTCTTTGGATAATCATTTGGATAGTCTGGACTGTAGAGTTCATTTTTGCCCAGCTCACCTTCGACAAAAAGGCGACATTTATCGATTTGCTCTTCCTCCGCCTGTCGTATGCTGCGTCCATGAGACGCTCTTGCTGTTGGTGGTCGCTCATATTGATTTGCAAGTCTTTGTTGCTGAAAGAACATGGAGTTGTATACCAACTCTTGTTGGTGTTGTTGTTGATGCTGTTGATGTGGATAGCCTTCAAAGGCTGTCATGTGTTGTTTTTGTAGTTGTTGTTGTTGCTGATGCATAATATTTTGGCTAAATTTACTATTTTCACTAGAATTGTTTGTGTTTCTGATTCCATATGTCAATCTTGTTGTTGCTTTTGCTGGTGTTGTTGTTGTGCTGCTACTTATGGCGCTTGCTGCTTGTGCAGTTGTTGCTGCTGATAATTTCATCATTATTGTCATCATATCAGCTGCAACAGGATTTGTGACTCTTGTGGATGATGCCGTAGTTGTCGTCATCGTTGCAAGATTTGTTATTTTGTTGCTGTTATAGTTCATAGTTGTTGTTTTTGTTGTTGTTGTGTATGAAGGTATAAATGTTTCGATTTGAAGTGGTTGTTGTTGTTGTTGTTGTTGTTGTTCTGTATTTTGTGGACTATTGAATACAACGTTGGCAGTTGTTGAGCTCTCTGGTGAGGCTGAATGAGAAGATATCGGAAAGAAGTTATTAATCTTGGTTAAAAGTCTAAGATTATTTAAAAATTAATTCATCTTTACAATAAGCAAACCACATCCACACAGAGTATCTTTAAAATTCAGCTCCTTAATGGGATTTAATATGAACGCGTAGACAGGTGAACCGACGACTAAAACTTCTCATTTCATATATCAGTTAAAACAGATAAACTCTTGTTTGAACTATTTCGTAATATTTTAATGAAACATTTTATAAGAACTTCACGTTTGTGATATATTGTGATATAAATATGTTTATCACATCCATTTTGATTTAAATGTATCACAAGGAAAAAAAAACAAACCCATCAGCCTGTAATCACAACGAAACAATCACTATCAAACAAAACCAATCATTTCACACCTATTATACCACACCAAACATTCTCACATTTATAGTAACTTACTCATCAGACTATACCCATCGCACCATACCAAATTTACCACACAATCATATAAATTCACCCCGATATACATGGGTATGGTGGCAAACCATATCTATAACATACTATATCTTTCAAATAAGACTCATAATACCACATTCACACATACGGTATATCACAACATTCATTTCCCACCCATCTTACAAAACCCATCATTCCATTCCAAAACGCATATCTATAATCCCATACAAATCTATAATCTATATCTATTTTGTTGCCGCTAAACTCCAAAACTACTAGTACGATTTTTATGAAATAAGTTTTAAAATATCAAATTTATGTTGCAAAAGGATAAAGGGGAATTTTTTTTTACGGAATTTTAATAATAAGTAACTTTAATCAAAGTGTAAAGTTTTTTAAAAAATCATCCACAATGTCATGCATTGCTTTATCGTTAGCTTTTTATACGATTGTGCTGTGAGAGCTTCATTAAACTCCATATTGCTTTCTACTCAATTTTCTCTTTATTATCAGCAATCACAACACAACTAAATAAACAAGCATATACTTATGCGCATGTGTGGCGTCCGTGGCGTAGTTGGTTAAAGTGCGTGGCCGCTACGTCAACGAACTTGGAGACCCAGGTTCGAACCCCAGTAGCGACAGAAAATTATTTGAATTAAAATAATTTTTCTGTACGGCCGCCACCTCTCTGCAGACAATGGCAAACCTCAGAGAGTAATTAAAATGCCATGTAAAGCTTCTTGAGAACATGAACATTCCGTTCATCGCCGTTCGGAGTCGGCGTTAAACATGAAGGTCCGGTTCTCGGTCAATTTTGAACAAACGTAATAACACGCAAAACACAATTGATCATAAGAAGCTAGGTCAAAGTCCTTTCAAGGGCTGAAATAGCCAGTTATTTATTTTTTTTTTATTTTACATACTTATGCATACACACTTTTCTGATCTTAAAACAAAAAAACAAATGACTTCACCAAACCAATTGCCAATTGGATCGAATTAGATTCTAATATGTTGAAATAAGCTTTGATATGGTGAATTAATCCAACGCAGTTTTGTTAAATGGGGATTCACTAACCACCTTCAAGAAGAACTAGCATGTTAAAGAATTTTTTTTTATATGGAGCTTTTCGGCTCTATCTCTCTACACTTTCAATGAGACTCAATATTTGTTTCACGGCATAAAAATTTTCTACACATGTCTTGACCGTGGTTTTCCTATAATTTATACATAAACAAGAGAATTTACGGCTGACTTTTTACTTTTATAGAAGTGGCATTGTGTGATTCAATAAGTTTTTTTATAAATTGATAAAGACAAACTATTGATAAAGAGAAAATGTCCGTGGTGAAGCCGCGGACCACTGGGACCTGCTAATAAATCTATAAGTAGCATACCCCATTCATCATACAATATCCATCATTCCAAGCCCATCATACCATACTCATACCAAATTTATCATATCAACATTCATTATACCATTCTCATCATATGACTTCTGTATTTCTGAACTCATCGAATTTTATAAACAAACAAGACAGAAAGAAAATATGAAATCAAAGATAACTATTATATTGCTTTGTGATCAACTAAAAATAAAATACAATGTATTAATACATTAACTTTTTATAAAAAGAAATGGAAGTAAGAGTTGTTTTGCTTAGCTTTTCAAATCCCGGCACTAATTCCGAGATCCAAGGATTAATAATAATTACTTCTGAAATCCCAAAACTGCTTTTGAGTCCCAAAATCGCAACCCCTAATACAGAACCAATAAAATCTATTTATTATCCATTTATACTATATAATGACCTTCCTTAACACTAGATTCATCACGTTTATTTTTTCAAACTTCTTTCTGTAAAATAGACAGACTCAAATGCAAATTTTCATCACCTTAGTGCTGAAAGCACGGGTTTTAAAAATGTAGCTTCCGGTAAATATTTGCATTTTTGTCTGGGAAAACTAAGCACCAGTTCCAACGCAGGTGTACCCTTTGCAAGGACCTTACCAAATAATACATATCTTCCACATTACACATTGTAATCGAAACTTAATATACATTCCTAAGTATGGTAGTTGTAAGGTAATAAGTAATGCAAACCAGTAATCCATGATACAATGACAAAGTAGCTCGAATAGGGAGGGACTTTGAGAAGAACCCCTTATATTTTGTATTTTTTTTTATAATTTTGGCAATATCTAAAATTCCGTGAAAAAACCTTCAGACGAAAATATTAGAACTAACAACCAGAGTTGTCGAAAGTAGTTTTATTGTAGTTTTCTTTAAATACAAATTTTATCATGCTACTAATTTTACTTTGCATTACTTTTATATATACAAAGAATATTGTAGCAACGTATGCACCTTACCATTAGAATAGATTTATTTAATAAATTTAAGAGAAATGAAAAAAAAAGCAGCCCAGACATTAGCTTTAACCGGGTGTTTGACAGTTCGCTGAATCAGTACACCACGATCAACTGATAATACTGCCGGCCTAAAAAGAAGATTCATCCGAAAATATTACGTTTTTCCAATCAAGATCCTTATTTGTAGTCGTCCAAGCAAGTCTTTTTTACACATCAATTGGTGTTAGTAAAGGCTTTTTTATAGAGGTGCTATATTTAAAGTCATTTGCTTGCAAATATTCTCTGATAGCATCTTTAGACAAATTCACTCTCCTCTCCAGCAAAAGTGCCGCAGGTTTACGCAACGATATTTAAGATTTTTTCTCAAAAACGTGGAGACTTTCGTATTATTCTAATGTGGAGTCTTCTTTTTTATTCTACTCCTAGGAAAATTATCGCCATTTTTTTTATAGACATAAAGCGTTTAACTTTATCAGAAACGCATTTGATTTTTTAATGCCGATAACGGGACTATTTTGCTTCCCTTGAGTGCAAACACAGAAACTCTGCTTCGAACCGTACTGAAGCAACCTTTTGTCAGTTTTTGAAGTGAAACTTCTTAGGCGGCGCTTCGAAATTTGAACGAGAATATTGAGGAGTGAAATATTAAGGTCACTTTTCTTCATTTCGTTACACGATAAAGAATTAAGATATGTTTTATAGTAGAGAGAATGAGAGAGATGTACATTGTATAAAAAACTGAAAAAATATTCTTGTCACTGCTCAGGTTCAAAAACTTCAAACTCAATATTGCAAACACAACGCACTACTCACTAAACCTCTGCACAAATGCACTCGTTTTTTCCACAACAGTAGATCCAACAGTGCAGAGTTCAGAGCTTGACAGAACTCTGTTAGTCAAGCAGAGCTTATCCAAGTCATTTAATAACAACAAACAAGCACTGCAGAGCACTCGTCGACTTCAAAGAGAACTATGTTCGCCGTTTGCTTTAACAGAGCACGATGTTGTTTGTTTAATAAAAACAGAACAATTTATAACAGCGAAAAATGCACCAATCACACCTAACACAGCAGAACCTCGGCGAAGTAATTATTTTTGTTTCGTAGTGAGTGGTGGTTTTTAACAATTCTTTTAATTTTTATTTTTTTTGGAGAAAATTTTTTTAATAATTGCTAAATCGAATGGATGTAAATGACGTTAGTTATTAAAATTTTAATTTTATAACAATATTTAATATTTAATATTATATATTTATTATAATGAATGTTTAATATAATTGATTTGTGTTTATTTTTTGTTCAATCATTAATTTATATATGTAAATTTTGCGTAATTTTTTTTTCAAGTTGTAAAGTTTGTTTGTTAGTTTTTGTTGTTAGTTAATGTTGTTGCTTGTTTTCTTTTTATCATTCCTTTTTGCGCGTCACTTGTTTATTAATATATAAAGAGTGATTTTTTAAGTGCCTGATAACTTTTTTTTTAAAAAAAACGCATAAAATTTGCAAAATCTCATCGGTTCTTTATTTGAAACGTTAGATTGGTCCATGACATTTACTTTTTGAAGATAATTTCATTTAAATGTTGACCGCGGCTGCGTCTTAGGTGGTTCATTCGGAAAGTCCAATTTTGGGCAACTTTTTCGAGCATTTCGGCCGGAATAGCCCGAATTTCTTCGGAAATGTTGTCTTCCAAAGCTGGAATAGTTGCTGGCTTATTTCTGTAGACTTTAGACTTGACGTAGCCCCACAAAAAATAGTCTAAATTCGTCAAATCGCATGATCTTGGTGGCCAACTTACCGGTCCATTTCTTGAGATTAATTGTTCTCCGAAGTTTTCCCTCAAAATGGCCATAGAATCGCGAGATGTGTGGCATGTAGCGCCATCTTGTTGAAACCACATGTCAACCAAGTTCAGTTCTTCCATTTTTGGCAACAAAAAGTTTGTTAGCATCGAACGATAGCGATCACCATTCACCGTAACGTTGCGTCCAACAGCATCTTTGAAAAAATACGGTCCAATGATTCCACCAGCGTACAAACCACACCAAACAGTGCATTTTTCGGGATGCATGGCCAGTTCTTGAACGGCTTCTGGTTGCTCTTCACTCCAAATGCGGCAATTTTGCTTATTTACGTAGCCATTCAACCAGAAATGAGCCAGAAATAAAGCGCGAAACACATTTCGAACCGAACACTGATTTTGGTAATAAAATTCAATGATTTGCAAGCGTTGCTCGTTAGTAAGTCTATTCATGATGAAATGTCAAAGCATACTGAGCATCTTTCTCTTTGACACCATGTCTGAAATCCCACGTGATCTGTCAAATACTAATGCATGAAAATCATAACCTCAAAAAAATCACCCTTTATATATTAAGCACAGTTAACGTCTGCATTATTGCTACTTTTTTCAATTCTTTGCTAAGCGTTAACCCTTTAAGCGGCAGAGCCTTGGCAGTAGTTATTATAGAAATTAGTTATAGGAAGTAATTATTTTTATTTCGTGGTGAGTGGGGGTTTTTTTTTACAATTTTTTGAATTTTTTTTTTTTTTTGGAGAAAATTTTGTAAATAATTGCTTAATAGAATTATTTTAATTTTAATTTTATTATAATGAATGTTTAACCAAGATAGCGCCAGACATTTTTTTTTTTATTTTGTGGTTTTATTTTGTGCAACAACCTGAAATTTTAAACTCGGATTTCAAAAGACAAAGAGAAATAATGATGTACGAAAGTTCAAATACAATTTTTCATGACGATTTTAATATTTTGCAGTGGTGGGATGTTCACAAAATGAGTTTCCACTACTTAATAAAATGAGTTGTAGCATTTTAGCTACGCCAGCAAGCAGCTCAGCTTCGGAAAGAGTTTTTTCCGTAGCTCGAAATTTGATTTCCGAAAAAAGAACTACCATTGGTTCAAGCTCTATTTCGGTTAACCAAATAATGTTTTTGCACTCGAATATAAACAAATTGGACATGAGCAAAGAATTGCAAAAGCAACTAACAAATAATTAATTTTATTTTTTAGTTTCAAAACCGTTTTCCCAATACATTCAATATTGCAAAAACCAATTACACTTACAACTTCTCTAATTAACTTTACTGATAACATTTGAAACATTCGCCAATAACAAAACTTTAATCCGAAAATAACAAATCACTACTAATAACTTAACGCGTCCGCGGCGTCTGTGGCGTAGTTGGTTAAAGTGCGTGGCCGCTATGTCAACGAACCTGGAGACCCGGGTTCAAACCCCAGCAGCGACAGAAAATTATTTGAATTAAAATAATTTTTCTTTACGGCCGCCACCTCTCTGCAGACAATGGCAAACCTCAGAGAGTAATCAAAGTGCCATGTAAAGCTTCTTGAGAACAAGAACCATTCCGTTCATCGCCGTTTGGAGTCGGCGTTAAGCATGTAGGCCCGGTTCTCGGTCAATTGTGTACAAACTTAATAACACGCACAACACAATTGATCATAAGAAGCTAGGTCAAAGTCCTTTCAAGGGCTGAAATGGCCAGTTATTTATTTTTTTTTTTTTTTAATAATAACTTAACAAACAATATCACCAATAACAACAAAACTTACATCTACGACAATTCAATGACAACAAAAAAAAAACATCACCACAATAGACCAACAATCACACAAACACCAATGCTACCATAAACAACAAACGAAATCATCATCAGCAACAATTTCAACAATCCAACATAATAATAAACTAACTACACCAGACTTACAATATAACCACAAATAATAAAAGTAAAAACACACCTACAACTACATTATTGTAGTTTTAATTATTGTTATTTTATATAATTTGATGAATTTCTTATATTTTGTTACTTACAAATTTTTAAAATTGTAGCTTGTTTTTAATTAAATATTATTATCAAAACGGAAAACATGCATTTTAATACAAAACAAATAAGTCTTCTATTATAATTTGAATAATTAATAAGAAAATCACTTTTTTTAGCTTTTTAAATATATGCACCTAATGATTTTTTACAAGAAAATGTATAGTATGAAACTTAAATAACACAGCATAACTTCAAGCGTTCTGCTGTTGTTCACATAACTTTCGAGTCAGTGCAGACTTCTTTTCCGAATCGTGCATAACATTGTTTTGGTTTTAGTCTGTTCTTGTTCTGCTCAAGCGACGAGTGCTCTCTGTAGTGTTAGGCTTGATTTCATTGATGAGAGCAAAACATAGCAAAAGCTTGCACTACAAACGAGTGCTTTGAAACGCATTTCAAGCGCACTCGTGCAGAGGTTTACTACTCACCGAGCTAAACTCCTCTCAGAAAAATGCGCTCTACATATCAATTAATCAAACTACTTTTGCTGTAGATGCCCAGCGGGAAAATATAAAGCGTTCCTAGAAAAAGCGCTTTTTATGCGCTTTTTTGTTATGCTTTGAGGATGTGCTTTTCAGAGTACAGTATTGTGGAGCTCATATTTGTATACACATTTTGTTCATAAGAAAAACAGCAGGGAAATAGCGGAGCTGTAAGGTATTTGACTATAGTGCAAGCGGCCCGAGTTCAATCCTCGCATCTGACAAAATCTAAGATTTTTCTAGTTTTGTTTTTTTTTAAAGAGCTTTTTTAACTATTTGTTGAAGCGCTTTTTAAACGATATTTTAGTTGCACTTAAGAAGCGCTTTCATCCTAGGACATCCAATATAAATTTTAATATGAATTTGGTTTACTTAAAAAGCGCTCCAGATGTGTGAAGCGCTATGGCAGAAACGCTTGTTCCGTGCTTTTGAAGCGCTTCGATTACCGCTGGCTGGCAAAAGCAGTAGATTGTGTGCTGATTGCGTTCTATGTGTGGTAGATAGGGGGGTTGCCATGACTCGGGTAGAAGAGAGAAAGATTCAGCGAAGCAGAAGTGAATAAGAGAGTTGCCCTGAGCGCATTATGATTTTCGCAAAGTAGACTCTCATGCCAATATTTTTTTAGAATACCAACGCTGGTATATCTTTAATTCAATATATTAATATAACCTCTATGAATTTTGCTCATATTACACATATTATATTATTATATTCATAATATTGCGATATAAAATTATATAGAAACCCAAATTCATGAAGCATATGCTGTCGCCCATGACGCCAACTTGAGACTCTGCGCAAGAAAAGTTGGAATAAGTTCTTTCAATAGATAACTATTTTATACATATTGTAGTTATATAATTTTATATCGAAATATTATTAATAATAGAAAGTATAATTTGATATAAGTAATATTAATACGTACATATGTTGAATTAAAAATATATCAAGTTGTATTCTGTATTCTCATCTAAATGTAAATACGACGCAAATTGGTTATCGGATTTATTGCTTTTCAGCCATAGGTCCATACCAATGAATATTAAATAAATAAAAAATTTTTTATAAAAAATTTGTATTGTATTTCTTTTTGCTCTATTTGCCTTTAAGGTTCGATTATGCTATCGTAAAGGAACGCAACGTAACGTGACGTAGAGTTCTATCTTATGAAAAATGCGTGAAGTGGTTAGTGAAATCGTAATGTAACCTAGCGCAGCGATGGGTTCTATTCCAGATAGAACTCTACGCCACGTTACGTTGCGTGGGTTCAAACCCCCCCTGAGCAATCCAGGATATTTTTCTATATTAAATACAAACTCAAATATTCCAAAATATTTAATTTTGCCATATTATGCGTGAAGATAAATTGCAAATTGTGTATTATTAACCGCTTATTTTTGTTAGCAGATATTAAGTAAAATATAATATAATATATAATCTTATTTTGCTTCACTAAACCCCCCCTTATGAAATACCTATCTACGGCGTTGCTCATACCTACTGAGTTGGCATATTACTTTGAATTTTGGTAAAAATATTTCTAAGGAATGAAATCACATAAATTTTAACTATCATAGTGAAAAGAGAAGTATTTTACAACGTTTAAAGTTTCATATCCGGTTTATTTTCATGTTCATTGTGAACATGCTATATCTTTTAACATAAGAATATATAACGCATATTACGTATTATTGCGGCGACAGTAGCAATATGAAACAAACACACAAATATACGAAAATCATTGAGTTTTATTTGAAAAACGTTTTAATATCTGAGACGACATATACAGTTGCGGTCAAAATAATAGTAGTGACTGTGAACCGTCGTATTTTATTTATTTGATTTATTTTGTATGTCTTCTCTGTTAGATCCCGTGACATGCAGACAGCATGTGCAAATTGGTCCCGTTATGTTCATATGATTTTATTTATGTTGTCATAATTAACATTTTTTGAAATTTATTCATTATTTAGTCAGTCAAAATAATAGTAGTGTTTGAAGAGACCACGTGAAGTTAAAGATCAAGTTACATAAATTAATAGCAATAAAAGTTTGCAAAAAAGTAAGTATTTTTTATTTCGTTAAGTAATAATATTTTCTTTTATTTTGTTCAGCAATGGGACGAGGTAGCACTTATCAGCGTGATCTTATTAAAAAATTAATTCGGAAGGAAAAATGTACGCAAAAGTTCAAAATCAAATCTCCGATGATGATATGTAATGCCATAAAATATCAACCACAACCAGAAAATCGTGGACGGCATCCTGCAATGACACCGAAATTAATTGAGCGAGTAGTGAGATATTCGAAGAAGAACCCATTTGCAGCTGCTACTGAAATAAAAGATCAGCTCAATATCGATTCTAGCACAGAACAGATTGCAGACGTTTGCGAGAACATAACCTGGCAGCTAGTTGTCCAAGAAAAGTGCCCCTACTAACAAAAAAGCATGTGACAAAGAGATTGAAATTTGCAAAGAAACACTTGAATTGGCCTGCAGAAAAGTGGAGGAACATTTTGTGGTCAAATGAGTCGAAAATCGTGCTGTATGGTGGCAAGAGGTTAGGCCAATATATCAGACGACCGCCAAACTTCGAATATAACCCAAATCAACAACAAAAACTATTAAACATGGTGAATTCAATATCGCATCGAACAAATATATCATCACAAATCATGCAGGAGGTTATGCTCACATATGCCAGCGAAAAAATGCCACTACCTAAAGTCTTCCAGCAGGACAATGACCTAAAGCACACAAGCAAAGTCGCGCAACAGTGGTTTCAGACTAAAGAGGTTAAGGTCATGGAATGGCCGCCGCAGTCACCAAATCTCAATCCAATTGAGAATTTATGGTGTGAGGTGAAGACAGCAGTGACTCAACCCAAACCTGCAAATAACTCTTAGCTTTAGGATGAAGTACAGCGTGCTTGGAATTCAATACTTCCAGAAAGATGTAAAAATCTGATCGCTCTATGCTTGGACGCTGCCCCGCAGTAATTGTAAACAAAGGCACTCAACCAAATACTAATTTCTTGATATCATATTTTTGACGTAGAATACGTCATTCTCGGAGGTAAGTAGGGTGGTTGATAGTGATCAGGTGTCGGTATTTATATCACTTTTTGAGCCTTTGGTGGGCCTAAAGTACTGATCGTACAATGTTTTTGTTAGCACTTGTTGGTCTGCTTGATCCTCAATGCGACAAAAATTCATGTTAGAACTCTCTAAATTATATAAATTTTACACAATTACATGAAATATAAAGCCAACATTTGATGTTTTTGTTTGCTTAAACTTTCTACTTATTTATCGACAGTTTCCGGTATTATCGACAAAACCATAATATTTGTATGGGAGCCCCCCTAAGGAGTGGTCAGAGGGAATAGGTGTCAAACGCAAAAATGCTCCTTTTGCAAAAGTAATGGGGTCGGTTATACATATTAACCCTTTCCGGCACTCTTTTAAAGGTCATATGCTCAGGTGTATGACATACATAAACAAAAACCATAAAATTTGTATGGGAGCCCCCCTAAGGAGTGGTCGGAGGGAATAGGTGTGAAACGCAAAAATGCTCCTTTTGCAAAAGTAATGGGGGTCGGTGATACATATTAACCCTTTCCGGCACAAAAACCATAAAATTTGTATGGGAGCCCCCCTAGGGAGTGGTCGGAGGGAAAAGGCGTCAAAGGCAAAAATGTTCCTTTTACAAAAGTCATACATATTAACCCTCTCCGGCACTCTCTTAAAGGTCATATGCTCAGGTGTATGGAAAAAATATACAGAAACTATAAAATTTTTTATGGAGCCCCCCTAAGGAGTGGTCGGAGAGAATAGGTGTCAAACGCAAAAATGTTCCTTTTGAAAAAATAATGGAGGTCGGTAATACATATTAACCCTCTCCGGCACTCTCTTAAAGGTCATATGCTCAGGTGTATGGCATAAATAAACAAAAACCATAAAATTTGTGTGGGAGCCCCGCTAAGGAGTGGTCGGAGGGAATAGGTGTCAAAAGCAAAAATATTCCTTTTGCAAAAGTAATGGGGATCAGTCATACCTATGAACCCTTTCCGGCACTCTCTTAAAGGTCATATGCTCAGGTGTTTGGAATAAATATTTTGCTAAATATTTTTTAAAAAAGATGTCATCAAAAGCGATTTGAATAATTCTACGTCTTGTGTTACGACATAGTCGAAACTACTGTATCTTTTTTCATTATTATCTTACATGTATGAATAATATAAGTTAATTTTTATATTTTTTTATTGAAGTAAGTCTTACTACTATTTTTTTGACCGTCTTTAATTAAGAATCTTTACTATTTCTAAGTTCTTTTGTACTAATATGATTTGGTTTCTAAAAGTTTTTCTGAATGTCTTGTTAAGACAATAACTTACTTCGATAATAGAAAATAAAATACTACAATAACATATACATGCATTTTTGTTTTCTTTGTCTTTTGCGATGGGTATACTACTATTATTTTGACCGCAGCTGTATACAAAATCAAATAATAAAAATTCATCAATATCAAGAAAAATCCTTACTTATTCGTGCTTCGTGACAAAACACAAAGCCTCATTGGCCGGAAGCAGACATTAAACTCACAGAAGTAAAATCCTTAATTTCCGTACAATCATTTAAGTGTTGTCATTTTTATCATTATTAAAAAGTTATTTTCTTTTTAAAATGAAACATAAAATCAAAATTTATTATTGATGAAAAGAATACAAAAAAGATGAAATTTATTATATGGCGGCCACTCTATCTACAACATGTATATTACGCATTTGTTGGCATTTGAAGTTGAAATGTCACTTACATAAATTAATGAAAGTATGTTCGATACGATAGTAAAATTCTCCTAGTGTAAATAGAGCCTGACTTAAAGTTGTTTAAGTTCTTTTACGGAACATTTTCAGACCTTACAACATATCCATAAGTATGCACACTCAAAAAGTTTTGTCTTGGAGCTGCCTGATCTTTGAAGTTCATACAATATTTAAAAGATTTTTTATTACTTAATTTCAAGCATGGAACCACGCTGCCTTCGAGCCTCTGTAGCTAAAATCTTCTAAAATACCTGGTTACAATAATATAAGCAGTCAATTATTTGAAAAAGCCACTCGAGTTAGTTCTAAGCACAACTGATTGCCCCCAAGGCAATTCCACGTTATTTTTCCTTAACACAGACTCACAGTCAAATAAACACAAACACTAGACTAAACATATCACTGCCAAATATTTATACATGGACGCCTTCACCTTCATACACACCAACAACATATCACGGAAGCACCTGCTCAACATTTGATAGTCAAATAAAAGCAGCAATCTTTGCCTAATACTCGACAATCCTGCTGCTAAATTATGCAGCAACAAATTCAATAAACAAATTAGATGTTTATTGTCAAGAGGTGATTAGAATATTTTATCTGTGTGTGTGTGTGTTGCCAACATAAAAACAGGCATAAAAACGTATATAAACACATACATAAATACGTATGTTTGGTTAAGACTTTAGCTTTTTATTAGAATAAAACCAGCACTGTTCACACACACATGCTTTGGAGCATTCAAGGTCGCAATAATGTAGAAATTCTGTTACACATTCTGAAGTCATCGAATTACAGGTTATTAAATTATAAATACGAATAATATACGAATACGTTTAAATCAATAAAGGAGTCATTGAAAGGCTTCTCGGAATTTGGTTTATTTCCATTCAAAATTTAATGCTTTTGGTTTATCATAAAAGTGGATGTTGACGCAGATGTTTTGTAAGACTCTTATAAAACAATTTAAAGGTTTAAGGAAATATGTTAAATGAGGAGAATATATTTACCTACGCTAAAGTTACTAAATCATGAACAAAATACTTCGATACCTAATGAAAACATTAACAACATTTCAAGTTCAAATCTCCTTTGCTTATTTCAATTTTAACAAATTGTCTTTTCTCAACTAAATAAAAGAAGGGACTAAAATAGATTGTGGTATGGATAAATGAATCGACGGTTCCGTCAGAACGCTTATAAAGCCATTCCACTCAACTTGGTACCGATTTGTTTACCGAATTGTAGACCGAATTGTAACCCGAATTGACACTATCATGCCATATGTCATACGTAATATGTAATGTCATATGTCATATTTCATATTTCATATTTCATATTTCATATTTCATATTTCATATTTCATATTTCATATTTCATATTTCATATTTCATATTTCATATTTCATATTTCATATGTCATATGTCATATGTCATATGTCATATGTCAAATGTCATATGTCATGTCATTTGTCATGTCATATGTCATGTCATATGTCATGTCATATGTCATGTCAACAGTCATGTCATATGTCATGTCATATGTCATGTCATATGTCATGTCATATGTCATGTCATATGTCATGTCATATGTCATGTCATATGTCATGTCATATGTCATGTCATATGTCATGTCATATGTCATGTGTCATATGTCATGTCAGATGTCATGTCATATGTCCTGTCATTTGTCATGTCATATGTCATGTCATATGTCATGTCATATGTCCTGTCATATGTCATGTCATATGTCATGTCATATGTCATGTCATTTGTCATATCATATGCTATATCAAATATCATGTCATATGTCATGTCATATGTCATGTCATATGTCATGTCATATGTCATGTCATATGTGATGTCATATGTCATGTCATATGTCATGTCATATGTCATGTCATATGTCATGTCATATGTCATGTCATATGTCATGTCATATGTCATGTCATATGTCATGTCATATGTCATGTCATATGTCATGTCATATGTCATGTCATATGTCATGTCATATGTCATGCCATATGTCATATCATATGTCATATCAAATGTCATTTCATATGTCATGTCAAATGTCATGTCATATGTCCTGTCATTTGTCATGTCATATGTCATGTCACATGTCATGTCTATGTCATGTCATATATCATGTCATATGTCATGTCATATGTCACGTCATATCTCATATCATATCTCATGTCATATGTCACGTCATATGTCACGTCATATCTCATGTCATATGTCATGTCATATGTCATGTCATATACAAACATTTTATCAAAAAGCTTACGAATATTTCTGGAAAGGCTTTTTTTCTTCAGTATAGCTTCGTCAAGCATAACAGATGTGTGTTGTCTCATAAAAGAACATTAATCTCCAATAGTGCAGAATTCTCATTACTTTTCATTTTCACAGCTTGAATTAATTTGCTGTATAGCTTCAAATTAAATGTCCCTCGTATAAGCTTAATTTTCAGTTTTGTTTATACGAGCATAAAAGTAATATAATCCTTATCTAAAAAGATACATCCTAGCTGTAAAATTCTGATATTCAAACAACACAAAACTAACACACGCACACATAACACACGCATACATAACACACACAGACACACTCACACACACAACCGCACAAAGTTATCATGAAAACTAGCAATTTTTATCATTTTCAAGAATACCCTGCAGGCAGCATACAAAATAACTTCAAAGTGGCAAAATAATTGCCTGCATTCGACTTTATATCTTTCAATCTGCTCAAAATACTTCAAAATACCTAAGGCGTACTCGCAAACAACAACAAATGCAACAACAACAATTATGAAAACTAATAAAACAAATTGTATAATTCGAACGTACGTGTTTGTCACACTCGCACTTACACAATCACACAAAACACAGCACTACACACTTTACATTTATGAGTTGAGATATTCTCGGATTTAATGTCGTTGGCTGGCTGGTAAGGATGTGCAAGGAAATCGTTGTCGTTTGCTGTTTCGCTCTAGATTTAACATGATTTTTTTTATATATATATTTATTTTATTTTCTTTTTCTTATACGCCTCTCTTGGTGCGTCTTAGAAGCTCTTAGCAGAGATTAGCTTAACAAACATGTGTCGTGTGTGAGTGTGAGTGCGACTATGTTATTTTCTTTGAATTTGCTTATGATGTGGTTGATTAAGGAAGTAAACGAGTTCTTATCACAGAAATTAATCAATGTTCGATGTTTTCCAATTAATTACGCACAATTTTTGCGTATTAACAAAATCAACATTCTTCAAAATTTTTTAAAAAATAAGGCAGAGAAAAATAAAATGTTTAAATATTTTGCAGGTACTTGAGAGTTTGAAAATATTTTAAAGAAGTTACTTAATCGTCTATTTTTGTTCATATTGCGACAACTGTGCGGTCTGAAAGCTCTGAAGTACATATATGAAATGGTTGGCTGGAAGCTCTGAAGCAGTAATTTCAAATTGTTGGAATTAGTATGTAATAAATAAAAAGTAAATAAATAACTGGCCATTTCAGCCCTTGAAAGGACTTTGACCTAGCTTCTTATGATCAATTCTGTTGTGCGTGTTATTAAGTTTGTACACAATTGACCGAGAAAGGGACCTACATGTTCCAAGGCAGTAAACTCCAGTCGCGCGTCGGAGCTGACACGCACACTTTGTTTTTATAAATAGGACTAATAAATGATTTATTACAAAACAGTGGAAAATAACTTGCGTTTATAGATTTATTAAATAACAAAGAAAGTGGCTGACACGAAATTGACCCGCATTGAGTTAACAATGCGGCAGGAATTCTATCGGGTCCAGCGCTAAAATAAAAATCTTCATCGATCGAACCAATATATTTAAAAAATATCCTCTGTGGTAAAGGATATAGAGTCTAAAGATACTTTGGATGTAGAATTCATATATTCAAAATACTCCATATCTGGATGAAAAGAATCTAAACAAAATGATTCCTTAAAAAGATTGGCAAATAGGCCACCTACTATGACAGGATCTTCTGTCTTGAAAGATGAAGGAAACCCGTCAGATTTCTTCTTAGTATTAATGAATCCCTAAAATCTCTTTGGATCAGACAATATTCTCAGCTTAATATTATCTAAATACTTATGATATAATGTAGCTGACTGATTTTCAAATTCCAGAAACAAAAGTTTGTAGGTTTCCAGGTCATTTGAGTCCAAGCTAAAGACATATTTTTTCCAGGCCCTGTTCCTATAGTTGCGAAGCGTTTTTAATTCCCTAGTGTGCCAGGGGTATGCTAAGTTTTTCCCAAATTTGAGGCTATACGGCACAGACTGAGAAATCATAGCAAAGAGCTGCAAATAATGGATTCATCATGGTTATGTCCAGTAATGTATTCTAAAGTATAATTCATATTGCAATCAAGTAAATGATTCAGCTTCAAAAGTCAGGTTTTAAGTCAGTCATTTTTATTTCTACAAATTTTTGTTTTCAAGTTTTTTACGTTGTGTCAAAACTACAAGATTTAAAAAAAAAAAAAAATATTAATTTTCGAAAATTTAAGATTATAGGTGTATTTTCTGAAAAGTTAAATCACAACAAACAAACCAGCTTCTAATACCTGCAAACATTTTCTGAGTGCTTCAAAAAAATTACTTTAAAAAGAGTATTTCTTATGCATGTTTTATGAGTATGCAATAAAAAGACTCATTAAGGAGTCTTTGATATGATTGTAACATGATTGCTCAGAAATCAGACTCCAAAACAAAGTATTTTTATTCGTGTTTTATGAGTTCGCAATAAAAAGACTCATGAAGGAGTCTTTGATATGATTCTAAAATGATTGCTCAGAAATAAGACTCTAAAAAGAGTATTTTTATGCGTGTTTAATGAGCACGCAATAAAAAGACTCCTAAAGGAGTCAACTTTCAACTTTGTTGACTTTTAAATACTTCCTGAGCAGTGTTAAAGTTCATTCAAGCTGAAAAAGATATTAAGGATGAAATTAAATCAAAAAGGTTTAATTATTTTGATGTATAGGAAATAAGTGTGGTTTCCATCTATCATCATTTCCATCATCATTTTTCAGAATTTCAAACTCAGAGTGCATATTCAAAATCAAAACTAATGTCCACGACTAGAGTCGTGATTAAATAAAATTTCTGTGAAATTTTTAGAAATTTATCATCTTTAGATACAGAGTAATTTTTGTGGCTTTTTAAGATTTTGCTCTCTGATGACAACACTTTAAATGGGAGGTAGGTGAAAATTTCAAAATAAGTGTGAACATTAAAAATCAAAGCCTTTGTGCAAAGTGTCAAGTCATTACGTTCAGATCAATGGAATCTTTATATATTTTAAAAATAAATAATCTGGCCATTTCAGCTCTTGAAAGGACTTTCACTGAACTTCTTATGATCAAATTGTGTTGTGCGTGTTATTAAGTATTTGAAAACAATTGATCACGAACTGAACCTACTAGTTTTATTCCGACTCCGAACGGCTATTGTGCATGTTCTCCAGAAGTTTTACATGGAACTATTTACTCTCTGAGGATTGCCATTGTCTACACGGAGGTGACGAGCGATCAGAAAAATTAATTTCAATTAAAAAAATTGTCTGTGCCTGGTGGAGGATTCGTACCGCGAGGTCCGCATCAAGTGGTTCAAGCACTTTAACGCACTTGGCCACGGCCGCCACCTTAAGATATTTTACCATCTTGATAAAGTCACTTTGTATGGGAGATAGGCGGTATGGGAGATAGGTGGTTTTCAGCCTATTTGGTTATTTTTAAACCAGATATTTATATTTTAGATATAAGGTTAAATTATATAACGATAAACTCTTCAAAGTGTAAATATATCTATAATGCATATTTGCCACGCCTTCTTATGGGCATTGCAAATGAAGAAAAAAGTTTATGGTCCAGTTATATAGTCCGTGTTGGGTTATAAAAAAACACTTAAAGTGTGGTCCTTTCTGGCTTTTAATATTTCTTTATTGGCCGATTCTTCAAAAATCAGGTTGAAACGTTAAGAAAAATATTAGTTCATTAATAGTGCGTTCTGATTGGCAATATGGTACGCTTAGGAATTAAAAATGAAGTAGCTTAAAAATGTTCTTTACGAAAATCTATGGGTCAAATCAAATTTTGATTTCAAGTTGAGGGTAATCAAATTTTTAGTCTACGTAACAGAGGTGGTGACCTTCCGTCTTATTCTATCATGAAAAGATATGCTTATTTGGGTTCAAGTTGTAACTCTCCTAATAAGATCTTTACTTATTTTTCGTTTTGCTCTTCATGCATAAAAATTACTTTAGATTTAATTTAATATGCAAGAGAGACAAGTGTTGCATTAAGATAAAAAAGTCTTAAGCCCGGGACCTTACTACCTCTAAAGCCGCTGCTGAATATTAATTTGCTTCTCTTATAAAGTTGTGATATAGGCTCGATAAAGCTTCTAATACATTTTTATGGAAACTGTTTAGAGCAGTGGTTCCCAAAGTTTACTGGATTCCGACCCATCTAACAAAAACTTAAAAATTTGCGACTCACCTATTGGCTGCTTTAGAAATAGAGGACATAAATACTGGTAATACCAGTTGGCAATATCGATGAGGAAAAAAAACTTAAATATATTAATATTTTTTTATTTCTAATCCGCTAAACAAGGTTCTAATCCGTCCCACATTTCTGGGCCCACTCAATATTTTCTCGCGACCCACTGGTGGGTCGCGACCCATACTTTGGGAACTACTGGTTTAGAGGCTTTGCAACAGCAGCTCATCTCTTGCACACTTCGAAGCTCTATGAAAGTTAAAGATGTCCAGAACTTACTTTTCAGTAGCAAGGTTTCACAAGCTTACTAAAAATGTTTAGTCAAACTTCTATAAAGCTTCTTTATTATGCGACGAAAAGAACAACAACAGCTCTTATATCGTGATCTAGCGCTTTATTACAGAGTTAGCCACCGATTGCAAGCTCTATAAAAGCCAAATCGAAGCTTTAACAATCGAAGAAATAAATTTATTAATCTTTAGAAGTCTGTGAATTAGCGGTAAGCTGCATGATGTCCTCAATAAATACAAGCCTCTTGTCTAAAAAACAATAAGAACGTCAGGTTCAACACTGCTTATGAGTAACATCAATGCAATAAAAAGTTATAAAATAGCCATAAAAACCACACTCATATTCTGACCACTGCTGTTGAAAATACAACAAATTTCTTCATAATCTATTTCGTTTCTTTTGCTTTTTTTTTTTACTTTTTCAGGCATCAAAATAAAATGTTTCCTTATTTGTTTTTTTTTTTTTTTTTATTACAGCATTATTATCACTTTATCAAATTTGATTGCTTGCAATAAAATATTGCGCAAATGTTTTTTTTTTCATATATCCAAAGAAAGGGACTCAATGGCATTGATGCAATTGAAAAAGAAAAAAAAAAATAGAAGATACCATTATCATTGCTATCTCTGCACACCGGCTACACACATAAAATCAATTTTTTACACATTTCTAACAAACAATATTGACCAATTGCAATAAGCAGCCAGTGCTGCCAAAGCAATCAAAAATAATCAACAAAAAAAAAAAAATAAAAAAAAGAACGTAGCAGTAAAAACCTATATAGAAAATAGCCAATAATAATAATAGAGAATCGAAGCACGTTTCTACCAAAAATATATTATTATTGTGTGCCTGTGCATGTGTGGCGCATATGTTGTGCAGTCCAGATGGAAAGGACAAAAAAGTTATTGAATTTTATCTCTTCAAAACAAAAATATATTAAAAAGGCGTTAGTGTCCTTTTGTAATGAAAATACCAAAAGTTTTCTGTATGTCCGGAAAACTAGAACTTTAAATATTTAAATATATTTCCAAATATGCACTCTTCTGATTTTCTGCAATTTACGCTGATATTAAATTGTAAAAAAAACAAATCTAAATTGTAAAATTTTAAACAACAAAAGTGGCAAGGATTTATACAAATATCTATATTCTATACTTATAATTATATCTATAGATGTATGTATAGTAGGTGACAAACTAAATATACTCCTTATGCAGTATGCAGTACGGGCTATGAGAATAAATTCTGCAAAAAACATTTTGGTTTAAGTGGTGCTACAGTTCTTCTCTACTGCAGTACCACGATACCCTTCCATCGCTTCGCTTTTATCTTTCTCTATAGTTAAAAACTAAATGGGATGATCTCTTTGTTCTTCTGGAGAAGAACGGAATATTTGATGCAATTTTTGATAGTCAAGAGACTCAAAGACTTAACTTTTGAAATAACAAATATAAGCATTAAGAGAAAAATGATTAAGACCCAGAAATTGGGATAGTTCACTTCAATACTAATAATAATTTAAAACTTCTCGAATTCTCTCCTTTGCAAACTCTTCTTAAAAAAATTTCTTAAAGAGTTGGCTGTGTCGTGGACACACCCGTAGGTTTTGACGTGGCGATGTTTCTTTATATTCCTATTTCATGTCCAAACTCTTCTTTTAATCCATGACCAAATTCTTCACTTCAAATATACTGCATCCCTTTCCTAGTTTGGAAAGGTGTGTCTAAATTTTTGTCCTAACCCCTATCCTAATCCTTTTCCTAGTCCTTTTCCACTTTCATAGTCCAGTTTCACTGTGTAATTTTGTTGTTTGTGAGCAGTGTTGGTTGCCACGAAAAAACTGTTGTTGTTGTTGTTGATGTTGATGTTGGTGTTGATGTTGATGTTGATGTTGATGTTGATATTGATGTTAATGTTGATGTTGATGTTGATGTTGATGTTGATGTTGATATTGATGTTGCTGTTGATAATGATGTTGATGTTGATGTTGATGTTGATGTTGATGTTGATGCTGATGTTGATGTTGATGTTGATGCTGATGTTGATGTTGATGTTGATGTTGATGTTGATGTTGATGTTGATGTTGATGTTGATGTTGATGTTGATGTTGATGTTGATGTTGATGTTGATGTTGATGTTGATGTTGATGTTGATGTTGATGTTGATGTTGATGTTGATGTTGATGTTGATGTTGATGTTGATGTTGATGTTGATGTTGATGTTGATGTTGATGTTGATGTTGATGTTGATGTTGATGTTGATGTTGATGTTGATGTTGATGTTGATGTTGATGTTGATGTTGATGTTGATGTTGATGTTGATGTTGATGTTGATGTTGATGGTGATGTTGATGTTGATGTTGATGTTGATGTTGATGTTGATGTTGATGTTGATGTTGGTGTTGATGTTGATGTTGATGTTGATGTTGATGTTGATGTTGATGTTGATGTTGATGTTGATGTTGATGTTGATGTTGATGTTGATGTTGATGTTGATGTTGATGTTGATGTTAATGTTGATGTTGGTGTTGATGTTGATGTTGATGATGATGTTGATGTTGATGATGATGTTGATGTTAATGTTGATGTTGATGTTTATGATGATGTTGATGTTGATGTTGATGTTGATGTTGATGTTGATGTTGATGTTGATGTTGATGTTGATGTTGATGTTGATGTTGATGTTGATGTTGATGTTGATGTTGATGTTGATGTTGATGTTGATGTTGATGGTGATGTTGATGTTAATGTTGCTGTTGATGTTGACATTGATGTTGATGTTGATGTTGATGTTGATGTTGATGTTGATGTTGATGTTGATGTTGATGCTTATGTTGATATTGATGTTGATGTTGGTGCTGATGTTGGTGTTGGTATTGCATTTGCTTCTGCATTGGTTGTGGTTTTCCTTGGTTATAAATTTTGCCTTAGCTGCATACAATTAATCCACCAAAATTGATGCATATGCGTCACATTGAGCGGTTCCCTGAAAGGCCTCATGACGCCGACAATTTGTTTGTCATTTTAAGTATATGCCCGAAGTCCTCACCTTTATTTTCGTTCCTTACAATTTACCGTTACGCCAATATTCACAGAGTTAAAATTCCATGCAACGTTTTTTCATGGTTGTAGTATTTGTACTGCATTATGTGGTTTCCATATTGAATGTATGACGATAAGATTTTTTTTTTATTTTAGTTGTGAGGCATAATGACACTTCTATGATGTCGTAAAACAAGATTCACCGCAGCACGTCTCCTAAGTGAGTAATAATTCCATGCAACGATATTACATTTCTGTTACATATACTGCTATATTCACGACCTGGTGACGTCAACATTTTAATCCATCATTTTCCTTTTTAAACATTTTTCGTATCTTATATACTCACCGAGTAAAAATTCAATGTAACGGCGCTGAATGAGTCTTGCATTGTCGATCTTTGAGCGGCTTTCTCTGTGTCCCCATGACGTCAGGAATTTTTTGTGTAATTCTGTTATGAGGGCTTAGAGCAGGCCTTTCTTGATGTATCATTTTTTTAATCCTAGCACTAATACTCAGCGAATTATAATTCCATGTAACAAATTTTCAGTTGCGTTGCTTAAGCAGCCCCCACCACGACCCGATGACGTTATGAATTTTTGTTTTGTTTTTATAATGAAGTCAACAAATCAATCTTTACGGTCGTATCATTTTCTTAATCATAACTTTTATACTCAGCGAGTAACAATTCAATGCAACGCCGATGAATTTAAAAAAAAAGCGCTTTTCAACTTTTTTGGAAACCTGCGCGGTAAAACGTAACTTCGTCACGTCAAAATATCTTTCCTCGTTTATTTAAAAATATCTTTTCTTATTTTCTGCATTTCCTTTATACCCTCTGCATTTATTTTTTTTTTTTTTAACAAACTTCAATTTACATTTCCTCACTTTGATACAGACAGCACTTTTTTTTTTTGCTGCCTTACAACTTTTTCGGTTCTCTCGACCCCATCTCGACTCTATCGTCCGTAGACATGCAAAATCTTTTTTGATTTAATTTTAACTCAGGCAACTTGTTACGTTGCCTTGCGTTGCGCCTCGCTGCGTTGTGTTGCGTTACATCGTTGTGAACAGCGAATAGCTAACGCAACTTCTACTACTTTGAGATTGAAATTTCTAAGATGACAAAATGGAGCCCAACTGCGACCGTTACATAGGGGAAACAGAGGCGATAGCATGATGATTCAATTAGTTGACTTTGAGAGCTGTTTTAATTTGACGCAAGTGTGTTCGTCGGATCACCGATGGAAACATTTTCTATTTAGCTACCCATGGAGTATATGACGCGAAACAATTTGAAATGGAATATTGCTTTCTTCATTAAAAGTACAAATTTTCATGCCAACTATACGTATAAGAGTGAATCTTTGTACAATGTTAAGCACAATTGAATGCCGCGCCTACTTCTCATGTGGGTGGACGAAAAACTTATTGGGTATCCAATTATTTTTTTCACAATTATGAAATTAGATTTTACTTATGGTTTACACTGGCATAATTCCATTTTTTCGATTTTTTTTAATTTGGGTTTTGTGGACTACTTGAATTTCTGACAATATTGTCCATTGGGATATCTATGGCACTTGTTGGATTATTGCTATTTTATGAACTTCTTTGACAAAAATCCATGAATTTCAGTTAAATAGGTGGCAATGGTATAATCTATGAAACAAGTTTGGTTTTTAAATTTATGTTTTGGTTTTGTGGACTCCTTGGACAAAAATCCATGACTTTCAGACTAATAGATTCCATTGGGACTAACTACGGAACTAGCTTGATTATTGCAACTTGTTTGTTGCTACTTGGATAAAAATCCTATAATTATTACTTCAATAGGCGTCACTGCTATAACATATGGAACTAGATGGTTTTTGCTTTTATTCAGTTATGTGTACTACCTAGATAAATATCTTTGATATTCTGGCAAATGGGTTCCATTGGAAATGTTAATGGAACTGGTAGGATTATTGAAACTTTCTTGGGTCTTGTGGGCTACTTTATTTAATATAGTTTTTTATCCTAGGAGTACAGGAAATCCACTAAATTTCCCACAACCTACAACTATATATCGACTCATAACCGCCAAAATATCTTAAGCGCCAAAAAGAAAATTTTACAGGAGAAGGTTTTTTTAATTATCTTTGCTATTCATTTTATCTTTTATCTCTTATCTCTTTGCTATTAATTTTATTTTAATAATTTTATCTCTTATATTGATTAATTTCTTTTAGAGAATTTCATCTTAAGCGACACTTTGCTGTCATGAAAAATGTAAACAAACATGTAGTGTGTACTTAAGCTAAAATTGCTTTTGGTTTAAATTCATAATCTAATTTCGTACACCTATGAAATTTTGACAGACGATGTAAACCATCGCAAATTATCGATTTTCATCAAAAAACATAAATCGGATATTATGTCGCTTAAGATATTTTGGCGGTTATGAGTCGATATATATGTATATATTTATAAACTGGCCATTTAGCCCTTGAATGGACTTTGACCGAATTTCTAAGGATTAAATTGTGTTGTGCATGTTGAATTTGACAAAACTCAAAAATGAAAATAAAAATAACTCTCTAGTTCCATTAATTGTTCCAGTGGAACCTTATCTTAATATTGTAGCTTCTCGTCAAAAAAGTTCATAAAACCAAAAAAAGGTCCCATGATGTAATTAGTGCCACAGATAATCCATGTGAAACTTATTGGTCTTAAAATTATCGACTATTGCCCAAGAAGTTCACACACAAAACTCAAAAAATATAGACTACAAAAATCATTGATATTTGCCCAAGTAGTGCAAAGGACCCTTTAAAATACCAATGTCTCATGTAGGCTTAGCCCAGTGGAAAATATTTCTTGAAGAAATATCGGTTTTTGTTAGAGGAGTCCAAAGAATCGATACAAGCTCATATGTTAGAACACAAAAAAAACATGTTAAATTCAACAAACATTTGCTTAAAACTCAAGAATATTTTTTCTAGATTCAAGTCATATATTTGCTTGAATTGAGAAAAATTTACTTGACTCAAATAAACAATTGCTGAAAACTACATACAATAATTTCCTTGATTTGAGAAATAAATCTCTGTTCATCTAAATGAACAATTTTCTCAATATTAGAATGCTTTGATTTTTCTTTTTCTTATAAGGTTTTTACATTAAGAACTTGACAACTTTTTTTTTTAAATAAAACGCAAAACCATTTGAGATATTTCAAAAACTTTATTATCGGCTAAAAGTACAATCAAAACATTTATGAATGGAACTCGACTTCATTCATATGGCCACAGCGGGCACGTTTGCAGCGGTCGATTCGTTAGACCCAATTTTCGATGACTCGGCCACACATTTCGGTCGAAACGAGAGCTCTTCCAACGTCGTCGGCTTAGACCAATGACTTGACGTAGCTCCAAAGAAAATAGTCTAGAGGCGTTAAATCGCACGAATGAGGCGGCTAATCGACTGGCCCATTTCTTAAACTTAAACGCTTTTCAAACAAATATTTGCGTGGAGTACGCCGATTCGATCGACATTCGGGCCAATACCAACATACAGAGGAAAATCGCATACAGAGGAAAAATATTGGTAGTATAGCATTTTTACCTATGTAGTTGCTTGTGTCCAAAATACTTGGCAGCTTCATCGAAAAGTGCAAACAAAAATTTCTCAACTTGAATTTCAACCACAACTATACTACTGTATACTACTACAGATCAATCACTTGGTCCGATGCCCTCCCACAGATATGCCCAGTGATCAGTTCGAGTTGAACACATTCTCCGCTATTATCAGACAAGGCATTTTGTAGTACCATCCAAAGTGCGGGTGGAAGTTGTAAAGTTAACAGACGAACAGCACGTGGAAAATGCGACGTTGGACTTCGCGTCAAGTGTTTTGCGAACAACCATACCAAACCATAATTGATTTCAGTTCAATGTATATCCCTCTCTTTTTATTTTCATAAATTTTACTTTCTCCTACTTATAAATTCAATAAAAATGCACTTAAACAGCTATTTCCTGTGTAATTTTTTTTTAAAAAGAAGTTAATAAATAATTTTCTCTTTTATAAAAAATATGTACCCTAGGCGACACACGGTTATCATATGGTAACGCTGGTTTTTTGCATTTCGGGGAAAACGTTCTAATGTATCGGATAATGGACTTAATTTTTGTGCTCAGGTGGTCGAAATACATAAGTATACATCTTTTCAACAAAATTTGAGACAAAAAAAGTGCTGGGCATTATCGGGTTAAAATGCTTGAATCAAGCGATTTTGAAATAATTTTGAATATTTTTAAATCAAGCAAAATAATTTATTAATTCAAAAATATTTTTATTAATGAACTCTGTATTTGCTGAAATAAAGAAAATATTTTCTTGATTCATCTCTTGGTTCTAGATTCAAGATTTAGAAATAAATGCTCAATTTAAATTTTCTTACCTTCATTTCAGTTTTTATTGATTTGAGCAAATGAGGATTAATTTAAAATTTTTCCAAGATCAAGCAAAATATTTGCTTAATATAAGAACATTTCTGTACTTGTTGAGATTAATAAAATACAAATTTTAAATCCAAGTGATGTGCTACGTTAGCGTTGCGTTTCATCACGACGATTTATAAAATGATGCCGTTACTAACATCAGCTCAACATTTTGTACGAACCAAGCGAATGAACGAAATATTTTTATTATAATAGAATTTAGATATAAAATAACTTTTTTGTTTGGAACTGCATTTAAATTGCTAGGATTTTTTGCAAATCAAAATTTTTTTTCTCTAATATACTTGTCGTTTTAAACTTATTATATGAGCGCTAGTGTAACTCTAATAATTTTAAGGTCTAGTCTAGCTCAAGGTCTATGTCTAGCTTAAGGTCTATATTATGAAGAAAGCAACTAACAAGAACAACAACTCTGTATAGCTGTCTGTGTAATTTTTTCAATTTCTTTTTTTATGTTGCCCTCGTATCTTTAACTGTCTTTATGTAACTACCTTAAAGCTCTGCCCCTTTTCTCTATCTTATATCCCTACCTTATATCCCTTTCACAAATCTACTATTGCAAGCTTTCTTATGCTAGCCACATTATCCACCTCTCAGTATTCTTATACATAGTTCCAAGATCTGCTGTTAATATGCATCGTGCCCCTTGACATTTATTCCCAGCTTGCTTGTTTCCAGCATTTAAATCCCTTGAATTTTTCCACAATCAAAGCAAGCTAGACAACAAGTAAAAGCTCAACAAAATATTTATATATATACATAATTTGATCAATAAAGCTATTTCAACAAACATAAATAAATTCAATCCAATCCAATTTAGTTGAGGACAAGATGAATAAATAAACAGATGGTGCGGAATGATGTTCTAAGTGCCTTTTTACCCATGATGATTCACAGATGCACAAGCACACACACACACACACACACATACTAACACATCCACAGTACACCGTCAAACCAGTTACCGAGCATAACCGAAGTAGTTAATAAACAACTAGCTTGCATTGCTGTTAATGCTAGCTAAAGCAGCACCCACGTAGATAGTGAGCGACAGCAGCAATACAACCTGGCTGCAATTAACATTTTCACACCATTCACCAGCCAATGCCACAAGCAAACGTGCTAGACAGACAGAGCGAAATCGACGTTACGGTAACTTTGTCGACAAGAGCAGCAGCAGAGCAACGAAGATACTGATGTCAGCAGCAGAAGATTATGACAGCAACATAAATGTTGCAGCACCAACTACAACGACAACAATTGCTGAAGCATGTAAGTGAGTGTCATAAATAACATTAAAACACACTCACACAAACATAGTGCACCATATGCACGCCTACAAGCACACATACATACATGGATAATAGTTTAAGGCTTTAGCATGCGGAGCCGCATCAGCAGCACTTACCGTAAATAACACTCGAAGCAACTAACAGCAATGTTAACCAGTAGCAGCAACAGCAACTCGAGCGACTGTGCTTCATTGTTTGAGCACCACCCGCTGCTGGTGTGTTCAACTTCGAACGCACTAAGACGCACACACACACAAACACACGCGCGCGAGTAGACCAAATACAGCTGTCCAAAAACAATAAAAGATGCTTGATCCACAAAACGGTCGGAGCAGAGAAGAAGAAGAACAAGAGAAAATGATAAAAATGGTGTACGTCCAAAAAAGTAAACGGAAACGAGCAAATTATGAGCGAGAACTAGAGTCAGAGCCAGTCGAGGGACACACACGCACACAATGAGTAGCTAAAAAAATTGTTCCTTCGTAATTGGCTTCGGTGTCCTTTTGCGTGCTTGGGTCCTTTTGTGATTTCTTGCTGCTACTGCTGTTGTTGTAGTGTTGTTGTTTTGTGCAGCAATTGATTGCGGATGTTAAGCGCCGGAAACGGAAATGTTTGCTTTGGCTGCCGCTTCTTATGACACGTTAACCAGGCGCAGTGCGGGCGCATGGACTGACTGCAGCGTCGCCTGAATGATGAGTTGCTGCTCTCTGCTGTCTTTGCTTAATTGTTGCTGCCAATTGCAGCAGCTGCTGTTCTCGTTCTCGTGCTTTTTATTTTTCTTATTCAACTGGCTGCTGTTTGTTTGTGTGAGTGTGTGTGCCGATGACTTGGTTGCCTATTTAATGAGCGTCGTTGTCGTCGGTTGTTGGCCGTTGGTTCTCGTGCTTCTCGTGTATTTAATTGATGTCGTTGCGCTGCTCTTGTTGTTGCTGCTGTTATTGCTGCTGTGCTGTTGGTTGTTTTAGCCACACACTGGGCGCTGGCTATAATTTAACAGACGACTGCGTCTGTCTTGGTGACTACTGCGTTGCTGTCGCTGCCTGGTGAGTCCTTTTTGTACTGCCTTTTCTCTGTTTTCCAGACTCACTTAGTTAAAACTGCAAGAAAACCACCACAAAGTCCTGCAAAGAGAAGAAGAAAAAAAAATTTAGTTATTTATTTTTTTTTTCTTTTATTTTTTTTTTTATCTCATGCCACAAGGAATAGCAGCGTGAATGACTTTTATTTAATTCTATCCTGCATTAAAGTTTTATACTTTTAAAATATGGCAACTTAAGAAGATTTTAAAAAACAAAAAAAAAAATGGCTCCGGCCACTTGTGCAAATGAAGCATCGTTTTGTGCTGGCCAACTCAGCCAAGCACATAAATCATTATTTGAAGTCTTCGTGCGCTGGCAACATTGAATGTGAAGCAGCTACAGAGCAGCAGGAACGCGTTGGTGGTATACTGCTCATAGCTTTGTGCTCATGAATCATTAGCTTCAAGCACGCAGCAGCCATTTGTTATATAATCTCAGCGCAGAAATGCTTATTTTTAATGAAATAATAAAATTTTTGTGTTGAACTATGAGTTATCTAGAAATTTTGAAATATTTCAAATTGAACTGACTATTTTATTGCTTAAATTTTTGATCTAGGAGCGTATTTAAGAACAGAAAAGAGCTTTAAACATTCAAAGAGCTTTAAACTGAGTTCAAAGCTTAACATGACTTTTTAAGAAATTTTCAATTATCACAAACGGCAACAAGGAGCCAATTAAGAGAAAACTCATTTCAAAGAAGGAATTATGTGAATGGTATTTGTTGTTGACAGTTTTTGTTGTTGTTGGCTTTGTTACATAGAAATATGGCAGTATTTGAGCAATTTATTAAAGCTCATTAAAGGATTTTTGTGAACATATTCTTTCTCTTGAGATTAATATTATAATTAATATCTTAATATTAATATCTTAATATTACAACCTGTATAATTACAAAAAATACGACTTAACTCTGAGGTAGGTTTCTTCAAACGCTTAATAATCTGCAATTAAAAGCATTCATTATAAAAAAATATTTTACCTTATCACTAGTAAAAATCATTTTGAATAATGTCAACTATACGAAAAATATATATATATTTTTTTTTTGTCCTAACTAAAAAAATATTTCATAGTTCATGCATACATTTTTTTTTTTAGTGTATTGAAAAAACTAAAGCGACGCAGCATACAATGTTTGATATGCCTGAGCGTGAAAGCACAAAAGCTTATCTGCACATTTGTGCACGTTTGAGCATCAATGACTTAAAGCCACTAATACTCTTTCTAGTGTTAGTCAACCAATGACTCAAAAAAGAGAATAATTGTCGAGTATAATTGTTGGTGCAGGCAGTGTTGCCATATTTTTTTTAAAAAAAACTTTAATTTCCAGAAAAAAAAACTTGTTTTTTTGTGAAAAAACTTGATATTAAAAATTAACTAAAACATGTGTTTTTAAATGTGTGCTTTAAAATTTTTGGCAATTCGCTTTGTTCTCTCGTTGTCCCGTTATTTTGGCCACTTTATTTCTCAAGAAAATACGGAAGACTTGATCGTCAACTCAGAATATGTATATGTAAACTGAAGCATCAAGTTTAAAAAGGAATGCCAAAAATTGACAGCCAAGACTCGACGAAGGGAAACCGAGACAAAAGAACAGAAACAATGACAGCAACAATAATAGCAACAGCGCTGCCATAAAAATAAACTTTGAAAAGGAGTGAAAATTAGTAGTAGCAGCTTCAAATGATACTTATGTTTTTGTAGTGACATACAATTTAGTTAATATAATTGTTTCATAGATTCACTAAAATAGAAAGCATCGTTTTAAGGGCGGAAATATACCCAGAACTTTTTTTTTCAAAAATTTTTTTACATTTTCTTAAAGATTTAGGTCTCAAGAGTATGTGGTGAAAATTTCAAGTTGATATCTCAAAAAATAGTGAACCGCCTTCTAGAGCGTCACGCATTTTCAGAGCGTTCTACAAAAAATACTGTATCTAACATAGTATTAAATTTTTTTTTTAATAAAAAAACACTAAACATAGTCTTGAATGTGTATATTTTAAGGTATAAAAACCCTCATTTAAAAATATCCCTTAGGTTTCCTTAAAAAAAATCCACAAACATGACCTTTTTTCTTCGGCCGCTGGGTATATTTCCCCCCTTAATCGTAAAAACTTGAAAAACTGGGTAAAATAAAATAAAACTTAATTTTTTTATGGAAAAACTTGAAAACTTTCTACCCTCTCAAAAAACTGGCAAAACAAGTTTTATCTGCCCACATGGCAACACTGGGTGCAGCTGTCATCTGGTGCTTAAATATCTGTTTGAGCGCCATTTGTCGGCAGTTTGTGCGCGATAGCTTTGAAATTAAGTCGGTGTTTGTTGTGTTCTGTGAATTTGTAATTTCGAATTTGTATTAAACAGAGTTTGAAATTTTGTATTTCTAAGAAAATATCGTGTGTGAAAGCATTAAAAGACGCTTATCGTGAAAGACAACTCATGGTTGTTTCACTACGACAACGCAACGGCTCACACATATTATCTTGTAAGCGACAATTTGACCAAAACAACGTTCGTACCGTTCCGCAAGTTTCATATTCACCCGACATGGCTGCTTATGACTTTTTTCCTATTCCAACGACTCACAGTGTAATGATGTGGCCAAAATTGAGTATGGAAAAAAAAATTCCTAAACTTATAAAAGTAACCCACTGAACCATGAGCGAAGGTTTTACGTAAGGTGAGAGTTTTGCGAACGTTTTTGGGTAGAAGTTTTTTATTTTGTCGCTTTAAAGTGCTTGCTATAGAATATTAAATTTGTGAAAACTTTTACCATAAATAAAAACATACTTCTTTTGCGAAATTCTTAAAAAAATTATTTTGAGTCGAAAAAGAATAATTTTTTATCATTTTAGTTCCACGAATGTTCATAAATGAATTCAGAAATAAATCATAAATGTTTCTTTTTTGCATGAATTAAATGAATTACAAAATGAGTTCAGGAATGAATCATAAATGTTTCTTTTTCGCATTCATAAATGAGTTCAGAAATGAATCATAAATGTTTCTTTTTTGCATTCTAAAATGAGTAAAAACTAGTAAGAAATGATTTTCGACTGGGCCGAAGTTAAAATACCCCCACGACCGAAACGAAGTATATTCAAAGTCTTAAGCAGTCAAAAAAATGTTAATTTGTAAAAACATTTTCGTCATAGTTTTTATAGAAAATATTCTCTTTTGTTATTTGATAAAGTCACTTTGTATGGGAGGTGGGTGTGGTTTTCACTCGATTTGGTTGAATTTCGTACACAGGTTATATATCAAAGTTTATATGCAAAATTACAAGATTCATTTCTAAACTTATTTCTGGACAAAAAAAGGTTCGTTTTCGAAAGGCAATTCAGTCCGGCGATTGGTACAAAAAGGGTTTAGTTTGGAGTGCCGAAAAGGTATTTTTGTATGGTTCATTTTTTAACTCATTTCCGAAAAAAAAGGTTCGTTTCTGAGATGCATTTTGATCCGGCGATTGATACAAAAAGAGTTCATTTCCGAGTACTAAAAAATAACTTATGTGTTTCTTTTTTTAACTCATTTCCAAACGAAAAAAAGCACAATTTATGGTTCTTTTTTCAACACATTTCCGAACAACATAAGGTTAATTTTTGACAGGCATTTTAGTCCGACGAATGATACAAAAAAGGTTCATTTATGAGTGCCGAAAATTAACGTTTCTACCCGAAAAGGTTCATAAATGAATTCGAAAACGGTAGTTTTGGTTCACTGGAAAGTATTCAAATTTATGGTTAAGAGCAGTGTAATAACTTGGTGATCCTCTGTGCAAGAGCCTCTGTGCAAAACTGAAAAAGGACCCCTACCAGAAAAATTCAATAAAAAATTATCTGCCTCAATTTTTTATTTTTTTTATCTTTTTTTATATTTAAAAAGTACAAAACGAACATTTCTAAAAGAAAGTAAGAAAAAAATTTACACAAGTTTTAAATACAATAGATCAACATAACTATACAAATATATTTATGCTGCCCATTCACTGGCCTTTTGAATTTTGTTCATAAAATTGCCTTTTTTGGATATTTGAGATTAAAGTCTTGTAGGGACTTGAAGTTTAGTCTGAGTATCTTTTTTTTTTGTCGTCACCTATAATCCTACTTGGATTAAGGGTGAGCAAAAACAGCTGATTGGTTACGACACCAAAATAAAAGCGCAGTTCCAATGAAATAACTCCTAATAGAAATGAAATAAGTTCCATATCTAAAAAATTGAAATAACTTCCAATGAAAATAAAAGAACTCCTAAACCAAAAATTAAATAAGTCCCAATAATATAACCCCTAAAATAAACAACTCCCAAAAAATTTAAATTAATGAAATAAACTTTTTGATAGTCACTTTGTATGGGAGGTGGGCGTATCATAAAGCTTATGATCGATTGTGTTGTGCGTGTTATTAAGTTTGTACACAATTGACCGAGAACCGAACCTACAGGCTTAAAGCCGACTCCGAACGGCGATGAACGCAATATCAAGAAGCTTTACATGGCATCTTGATTACTCTCTGAGGTTTGCCATTGTCTGCAGAGAGGTGGCGGCCGTACAGAAATATTATTTTAATTCAAATAATTTTCTGTCGTTGCTGGGGTTCGAACCCGGGTCTCCAGGCTCGTTGACATAGCGGCCACACACTTTAAACAACTACGCCACGTACGCCTCAGATGAATTAAATAACTCTTAGCCAAATATTTTGGGGCTTATTCCATTCTCAAATTTTTTGGGAGTTATTACATAATTGGGAGTTATTTCATAAAAAAATGAAATAATTCCCAATAAAAATTAAATAACTCCAAATTTTTTGGGAGTTTTTATTTTGGGAGTTACTTCATTGGGAGTTATTTCACTGCGCCCAAAATAAATTAAGCTTTCAGGGATGTTTTAGTGCGTTTCTTGTTCGGAAGGTAGCATTATTTTAAACTGATTGTTAAAACATTAGGACATTATGAATATATAACAAAATAGTACATGTTAATCTTCCTAATTAACTAATTTAATTAAAAATCAATAGACTATTCCACGTTCAACCTTACTATACATCAAAGCTATCTATTTTTTGTTTTTAATTTTCCCATGCATTTTGAAGTGAGACTTATTTGGAGGCGCTTGGAAATTTGAACGAGAATTGAGGAGTGAAATTTCAATGTCACTTTACTTCATTTCGTTACACGATAGAGAAGAAAGATATGTTTTATAGTAGAGAGAATGAGAGAGATATATAACATTATATAAAAAACTAAAAAAAAACCGGTGTCGCCGCTGAGAATCGAACCAGTGGCATAACGATTATAAAGCGAACGACTACCAACCGAGCTAATCACTTCATAGGAATTGCTTTCTACAGAGCAATTTATCAAACTACTTTAGCTGTTTCAATTAAATGACAAGAAAATTGCACACACACGCACATGCAATTGTTTTACTTCCCAGCAGGAAACTGAGCGCTTCATTTGCGCATTTGAAGCGCTCCCAAAAAGCAGTAGAGCGATTTGTTCTCCTTATGGATAGAGCCTTTTTTAACATTGGCATGTCATCAGATGTGGGCGCTTCGCTCTCATTATAGTAAATAACAAAACGTAGCGAGAACTGAGCACTTGGACTAAAAACAAAGCGAGAAAAAATTTTATTTTTTGTCACAAGCGCTTTTTATTTTCCCGCTGGGGTATTCTGCTGCGTTGATTACCAATACGCACATTTGCCGTTGAGTACTTCTTTAACACTTATATTTCTTAACGGGTTTATTCAAATCTATATGTAAATACCACGCGAATTGAATGACATGAAACGCACATGAATAACAATCCAAATGAATCAACAACAAAATCTGGAACTAAAATAGATTCAGTTTTTTTTCACAGTATCTCGAAAATATCGAATCATGGACATATAATCTCATATTTCAGTTATCACAAACCAATTATAATAGTGTTACCAGTTGAACCACGAAGCAATCACAGGATGAATATTAAATAAACAGAATATTTTTTAGGAAAAATTTTTATTGTATTTCTTTTGTTTGAAATACTCTCTCTTTGTCTCTTAAGGCTCGATTATGCAATCGTAAAGCAAAACAACGTAACGTGGCGAAGAGTTCTATCTTATGAGCAATACTTGTAAGTTGTTAGTGAAATCGTAGCGTAACGTAGGGTTCTATTCCAGATAGGAATTTACGCCACGTTATGTTACGTAGCTGTACGATTGCATAATCGAGCATTTACACTAAAATCGTTATTATTCTAGAAGAGAAAGAGTGTATACAGAGAAGAAGTTTCACATCTTTACTGTATACAATAGGCCGGGTCGATTTGTGGGGAGGCAAAAAAATCGCCCATTGCTCTGAGAAAATCGTATTCTAGGGATCAAAATAAGAAACTTTGCCGAAGGAACCATACCTCTAAAACGAATTCTGATGTCCCCCAATTTGGGTCGAACTTTTGGGTAGGGGCAAATTTAGAAAAATCCCACTTTGACCCATTTAGAGTGCTCCAATCGAGTCCAAATGTCTGACCGACCCCCACTAACTTTGGAGGCCCGACCCACCCATGCCAGTGGCACACCCCCTGGAACCCCCTGTGGAGTTCTCTATACAAACATTTAAAAAAATCGCCAGTTTTGGCACTTTACATGAAAAAATCAGCGAAATGCCTAGGTTTTTTTCTTTTTGGAGTTTTTTTATCTTTAGAAATTTATTCAACCCTTTTAAAAAATGAAGGTATCACTGTGACACAATTGCAAATAGAAAAATTGCTTGTGTGCGTTTTTTAAGGTACCACAAGACACAGCTGCATGTCGTAAACTTACTTGTGTAGTTTTTTTATAGCAACTACTTAAGAAATGAAGGTTGTTTTAACAACCCTTTTTGTGGGTATTTTATGGCACCTTCTTAAGAAATGCGCGTTTTATGCAACCACTGGAATGCACCGCAACCCTTTTAAAAAATTAAGGTATCGCTGTGACACAATTTCAGATCCTAAAATTGCTTGTGTGCGTTTTTAAGCCACCACAAGACACAGCACGTAGAATTGAAATTACCATTTCATTCTTATTACCTCGTCTCGTAGACCATATATAACGCAACAGTTTTTCTGAATGCATTAAGTCGTTGTGAAGAACTCAAAGTGTGAAGTGCTAATTTCAGATAAAAAAATATTTAAAAAAAAAATAATAAGTGAAGTTGACCATTCCAAATCAAAAAGTTTACAATGAATCCACCATCCTCTACACCGCAAGATGAAGCAACAACAACATCAACAACTATCGAAAACCCAATGAGTCATATACCCAAGCACGATGTTACTGTTTTTGGTGTGTCTACTGATTTGACTGATCTTAATTTACCAACCCATCTGGATATCTTGAGATATTATTTTTACTTAAGCGAATGTGCTAAAACAGAACAAAAAAAGTTTTCCCATAAATCATTCACTATTCAAGTACAAGATAAGTTGAATGGAATTTGGGAAAAACTTGGTATGGAAATAATGCTGAAAAAAAGTGTATTTAATAAATTCAATAAATTGCTTGACAAGTATCAAGAGCAAATCAAGAGAAGAAACAAAACCCAACAATTTACAGAGTATGTAAAATCTCTGGAAACAATTTTTTACATTGGAACATGTAAATGCGATTTGAAGGCAGCTCCATGTGCATGCGGAGCTATACAAGCTATACTGTATCTTTTTTATTTTTAAATTTGCAGTCAACTATATGCTATTTGTAGTGTCATCAAAGGGCCCCTATAACCCAAAGACCCCGGTGTACTGCACCGTCTTGCATCTATGGAGTTACGCCACTGGTTAAGAGTCTTAATTATGTCAATATAAAAGGATTTTTCGACATCTTTTCATTTGTGGAAGTTATGCTCTTTATATGTTGACTTAAAAATTTACCGAAATTTTAGTTTTTATAGTTTTCTACTGAATTTTATTAGTTTCACTAGAGTTGAAGAGGAAAAAACTGTTGTGGAAGATTTTAACCTTTGACCTCCTTCAAAAGTTGATTTTGAGAGAGTTTTTCAAACAAAGGCCCAAATTAACCCATACGGGTGAGAACTATAGGGTAAAAATGTTGCAAGAAAATATTCCTTGAACAATTTTAATAAAGGTTCCCGAAGACAAAAATAATCATGAATTAAGTTTTACACATGATTGAATTCATATTGTTAAATTCGATTTTTGAAAAAAAAATCAAATTTCAAACCATTTAAAAACAAAAATTGAAAATTGAGTAATGAAGCAAAAAGGGATATGGGTTTTTCTTACTAATGTCAATACTATCGGTTCAGATTGGTTTGGTTTACAACTGAAAATGTGTGTTGCACTGTGTAATGGAGCCAAATAAATATAGACAATAGTCTAAGGTGAATGAAATACACAAAGAATTTACAAGAAAAGTAAATTCCGATGAAATATTAATGTTGACATTTATGACTTCCTAGAGCGAATACTTTGAATAACTCCGTTCAATATGATATATCTATGATAATATTTATCTACCTTCCTACAGCAAGCCATTAATTTTCATAGTTCTCCAACAATGCCTAAAAGTTTCTTATGCTCTCAACCATGAAGTTAACTATTGTTGACAGCATCATTAATCAGGAATAAACCAAATAGAATAATCGCACTTAACTAACTAATAATCGATAATCAATGTCGTAAAATTAATGAAAATCAACGTGATACTTTTGTTCTGGACAAGTCATAAAAACAGCGTGAATCAAACAAAGCCAAGGCCAGCTGGTAGTAAACCTTTTGAATTCATCTGTTATATGTTGAGTTTATTGTTTTTATGCTATTTTAACTAATTTTATTTTCTCTTTTCGGGTTTGTTTTGGGTCTGCCTAAAGTTTTGTGCTAATATTTGTGCTCTAGATAAGGCCAGGGTCATAGAACAGTCCTGGTCGTATGCCGCACTTCAGCTGCCGGCAGCTGTTAATCAAAGCACTACTTTATTAACCTACCTTGAAAGTTATTTTACAGCTACAACAATGAGGAGCGCGGCTTGTGTAGCGAATCCTTTGATATATTTAGCTGCTGCTGCTGCTGCACTGTCAAAACTAGCAGCAGAAGCTATAGCAACAGCAATATTAATGTTGATACTGATGATGATGATGCTGATGGTGATGATGCTTTTGTTGGTGATGATGGAAATACAAATGTTTGCCTGTGTTCTTTTTGTTTTTGTTGGTTTTTTTGCTGCCACGCTGTTGAGCTTAATTTATGAGTTGGCGAAGAGGAAACGGAAGTCACAATGTGACTTGTGCAGTAATGGTGACTTTTAAGCTGCTGTTGTAACACCCAACTTTTGTTGCTGTAGCTGTTTTTATTGTTGTTGTCGTCTTTGTTTTGTTTTGTCGTTGACAGCAGTAGAACAAGCGTTGTTGTTGAGCACAAGAAAATCTGTGGAAACGAACAATGGAAGAACTCAACGCCACAAAAACTATTGACAGCTGATGTGAAACGTGCTTTTGTTGTTGTTATTTCTTCTACACTTGCTGCTTTGCTCGTTGGATTATTTATTGTTGTTGTTTTTGTTGTTGCTGTTTTGATTTTTGTTGCTCTTGCTGTATAATTCATTGCCACGGTGCGATAGTTAAATTCCACTCAAGATGATGTTGAATACGTTTTGGTTTTTTTTTTTTCTTTTTTATTTTTTTTTTTTATTTCTTGCCTTCAGTGAGTGCTACGGTGCTCAATTTCCATTTCCGTTTCCGTTTCACTGCTTTTGTGTATTTTTCTTTTTGCACCTCATTTAGCACTTTTCTAATTTACGCCCTCTTGTCATGATTTTCCAGTACATTGTCATTTTCATCTATTTTTCTAACTTCTGCTGCTGCTCTATTCTAGTTATTGAGGTTTTCTCTCTCTCTCTCTCTCAGTCACTCTTTCTTCCTCGAATTTAAGTTATTGTAAATTCTATTGATTCGGTGTCCTGTTTGACATCCTGTAAAGGCAAATGTTTTCGTAATTGATTGAAGCGTTGGTTCATACACCAACCCCCGCCACAAATGTTGTTTATTTGTGTAGTTGTTGTTGTTGTTTTTTTGTTTGCTGTGTATGTAAATTGTATTGTTGTGGTTGCGTGGCTGCTGCTTTGATGGCATTTGTTGTAATTTATATGCTGCAATGAAATAGAAAAAAAATGAAAAAGGAAAATAAAATTAAATTCAAATGAATTGCAAGTAATGGTTATGTTTTTGAAAAAAGTGCAAAATAAAAAACTGAATTCAGCAGACCACAGTTAGGCTGATTGGAAGTGTGTTTTGTAATTTAGGGCGTAAATAATTTGTAGAAGTGATTTAGTGAATGGTTTTGTACAGCGGTTGCGTTAACTTTTACATTTAACTAGATATAATATTTCTTTTTTACAGCCATTTTTTTTTTGTACAAATTTTTGTGCGGGTCATTACTCTTTGTAACGCCAGAAAGTTGGAATACATGAACAGTGGTGGGTGCGTGGAGAGAAAATGATTTTGGCAGAGGTAATAATAGGAATTCATCGAGGAGAAAGTAATTCCAACTATGTCTAAATACATTGGTTTAAAATATCAAAAGATACCTGCGTCTTTACCACCACTAGATTTGATTTCTGAAAGACTTGTCTCTCCGTGATGTCCATTTATGCAAACAAAGCGGTTGCGAGACGTCCATGGCCAATACGAAATTTATGGTCAAATTATTAATATGCCAGTTGATGTGGACAATAGGGCGTATCGAATTACAATTTTTTTTCGAATTTCACATTCTAAAAGGACTCAAAAGTTGCATGGGATTGTCAAGATCACCCAAAAAAAAAAATTTTAAGGAAAAAAAGGATGTCTTCCTGCGCCGCAAGGACAAAGTTGTTTCTTGAGGAAAACAGTGAAAAATAACGACCTTAAAATGCTTTGACTTTTATAAAAAAAACTACGTATGTCTTAAAGCAAAACTAAGTACAGGCTTAAATTAACAATATATTAGTAAACACGATGCCACTCACTATTCTTATCCAAAATGTCCTGTGTGAAGGATATTCGAAGCAAAATTTGAAATCGAGATAGCAGAGAACTTTTGATTGTTACCCAATAGTCTAAATTTCGATGGTATTGATTATACTGCTAACGTATTCCTTAAAGTTGCCGAGTTAATAATTAGCATAATTTTTGCATATACATTTTCCTATTTTTGAGAAATGTATACTTTAATACAATTTTTTAACTTTTTCAAAAAAATGAATATAAGATTTTATATCTCGGGTACCAGAAATGGTACCGAAGAAACTTTGCTCAATTTGGATTCTTTCAATATTCCTGAACAACACCCTGTCTTAAAGTTTTAATTTAAAGTACCAGCTTAAGGCCACGATTTTATTTTCTATTTTGATACTTAAAAAAAAAATACTTCCAAACATGAAATTTAACAATTTCATCAAAAAATATCAAAGCAGAAAATAAAATTGTGGCCTTAAGTTGGTATATTTAAATAATACTTTTAGACAGGGTGTTGTTAAGAAATATTTGAAGAATCGAAATTGATCAAAGTTTCTTCGGTACCATTTTTGGTACCCGAGATATAAAATCTTACATTCGTTTTTTTTTAAAAAGTTAAAAAATTGCATTCAAGTATACATTTCTCAAAAATAGGAAAATGTATATGCAAAAATTTTGATGATTATAAATTCGTCAAATTTAGGGAATACGTTAGCACTATAAATAATACCACCAAAATTAAGACTATTGAGTAAAAATCAAAAGTACTCAGCCATCTTGATTACAACTTTAGCTTCGAATATCCTTCACACAGGACACTGTGGATAAAAATCGTGAGTGGCATCGTGTTTAGCAATATATTGTTAGTTTAAGTCTATACTTACTTTTGCTTTAAGACACACGTAGTTTTTTTTATAAAAGTCAAAGCATTTTAAGGTGGTTATTTCTTACTGTTTTCCTCAAAAAACAACTTTGTCCTTGCGGGGCAGGAAGACATCCTTTTTTTTCCTTAAAATTTTTTTTGGGTGATCTTGACAACCCCATACAATTTTTGAGACCTCTTAGAATACGATCTAAATTTTTCGATACGCCCTAGTGGACAATATGGTGAAACATTTACCTCGCAATATTGACGATGATCATTGTATAAACGTTCATATCAAGAGGAAACAAGAAATATGTATGTGGCTGCCACGCACAGTGGAAGTGAAACCTTCAGAAAACTAAACTGTAAAAGAATGAGACGAGTGCTGTATGTAAAGTGAGATAATTATAGGGTTTATTGATTATGCAAATTACATTTAAAAATGTGCAGCAGTCGCACTGAACCAAAAGATCAAAAACAGTGATATACGTTGTATTTCAAAGATATTGATTGATCAAATCCAAACCAAAGTATTTATTTCATGTGAAATTTTATTTAAAGAGCACTGCGTAACGAATATATAAGATAATTTAACGGTTAAAACACATTAACGTTACACAAAAAAAAAAAATCAAATTAATGTTTTTAAAAATAAACACAGCTGCATAGGTTTTTCAAAACATTATTTTATTTATTTAACTTTTAGCTAGACGCGTTTCCGTATCAAAAATACCATCATCGGTAGCAATCCAAATTTCAACTAAATTTACTGCATGAAAATAAAATCAAAAGCAACATTTCTCTTTATCAAACATGAACAGACGAAAGTAAATATATAAATATAGCAATAGAAACAATAAGAAATACCTAAAGTATATAATTTTAATGTTGTCTGAAGTTAAAACAATTGAGTGTGGAGTAATATGTATTGAGCAGAGATGAAAAAGAGAGAAAGGTTTTTATTACTTATTATAAGAGCGAAAAAAGGCTACATAACACGGGGCCATTATCTCTATTTACTGCATTCTTGTTATTTCTATGTATATGTATTGACTCCAGTATATTTAGTCTTATTTCTTTCTCCACTAATTTAAAATTGTCAAAATCTATTTTATGCTTGTTATTAAGTATATGTTCAGCTAAGCCGCTCTTGAAATGTTCAATTTTATTGATGTACTGTATGTGTTCCTTTGCCCGTACTCGCATTTCACGTTTCCTTTGACACATGTAGCTATGTATACTAGAGTGGAACGAAATGTATGGAAGCAAAAAATCTTCATGAGCTTCATATATTTTTGAAAACTACGCTTAAAAAAATAAATTTCTTCATCTTTTGGTTTTTTCTGCGACATAACTTTTGACTGCGCCCAAGGGTTTATATATTTCCTTATCAGACTTTTTTTTATGAAATAAAAAAAAATTAAGAGCTAATTTTTTTGATGCAAACCTCTTCATTTACTCATTAATAACAATTTTTGTCACGTATGTGCTAGAAGATATTCAGGTTCAAAGATCACCGAAATCGGAAATTTGTTTATATCTCCGCTCTGCTCAAAGTTAATATGAAATTTCTACTTTGCGTTATTCAAACATATGTATCTAATCGTATAGCGTGGAAACTGTTTGTTTTATGTTAAAACTGTTAAGGGCATTTTTGTAGAAAATTATCTGATCTACAATTTTGTTCTGAGCATATTTTCTGTCTACAAAGAAGAGCGAAGATATAAGCGAATGACCGATTTCGGTGATCTTTGATCCTGCTTATCTCCTAGCGCATACATGGTATCATAGGGAACTCTTGACAAATTATCATCTATGCGTTAATGAAGAGGCTTGCATCAAAAAATTAGGAACTAATTTTCAAACTAAACTTTGGATTTCAGAAAAAAAAAAGTAATAATTCTGGCATGAAATATATAAACCCTCGGGCGCAGTCAAAAGTTATGTCGCAGAAAAAAACTAAAAATGCAGAAATATATATTTTTACTCGTAGTTTTGAAAAATATATGAAGCCCATGAGGTTAAAAATTCGTTCCACTCTAATGTATACTCCTGGCTGTTCAATTGATGGTATTTTGTCTTTCGTGCTATGTAACATGTTTTTGATTTTGTATTTACTGTTGGGTGCAAATTTGACATTTGTTTTGTTAAAACATTTTTGTAGTTTATTGAAAACCGACGATCAAAAATTGAACGATACTCTCTTCGGTTTATCTTTACATGGTAAAAGTGAGCTACAGTCTTTTCTCAGAGCATTTCTTTTTTGTTTTTTCAACAATTTTTCAATGCTACCGGAGCTAAAACCATTTATATCAGCAATGTTTATTATACACCCAACTCTTTTTTTACACGGTAGATACGTTCCTCATAAATCCGTGTAAAAAAAGAGGAGTTTGCTATAGTAAAATGGAGGATACGTTCCATGTCATCTGAAAACCGTGTAAGATGAAATAAAGAACTATATTTACTTCGAAAAACCGTGTAAAAAATGTTGAAAACTATAAAATTTCAGATATGCATACAAATTGTATGTTCATATGGCATTTTATTGAGCATTAAAACTTAAAATACATAATTCATTTCATTTTTTCATTTAATTTAATTTATTTAATTTTAAACATTATTTGTATACTAAGAATCAAGTTATTTTATAATACATCATAGTTGGTAAGGTTACAGGTGTATTAACTTAATCTAAAGAACTTAAATACTAATGGACACAATTAAAGATCTGAATTGACAAAATTAATTCATTCTTATTGTTTTAAAATGGCTTAATACTTAGTTATAGTGAAGATGGATAGTAAGACCAGAGCAATAAGTGATAGGATAGAATACGAAGATAGGAAAGCAAAAGATATAAAAAGACAAATAGAGATAGACGAGAAAAATAGGTTACAATGTATATTAATGCGAAAAATAGGAAAAATGGCCTGTCTAAACATTCTGGTTCCTTTAATAGATTTAATATGAATGGGCAGACTATTCCATAATCTAATTGCGTTAACGAAAAATAATCTTGAGGAATTCAGAAAGTTATATTTAGGTATAGTGAGCATACGACTTTTTGTAGTTGACTAAATTGTAATTTTTCATACAGATAAGATGGTGTTTTGAAATGGATCAGCTTGTGCAAGAAAATACAGTTTCTGTAACTCAAGTAGTTTATTATATCACAACCAAGGATGCTTTTATTATTTTGTGATATATGGTCAAACTTGCGAAGGCCGTATACATATCGGATTGCATGATTAAATGCCAGCTGAAGCTTTAGTTGAGAACTGGAGTCCAGTTTACTGTAGACTAGCTCCGAGTAAGTAATTATGGGAATAACTAGTTGTACAACAAGTTTGCTTCTAGTGCTGGTGGGTGTAAATTCAGCTGTCACTCTCAGGTTGCGTAAAATGTAATGAACTTTTTTTACCACATTGTTAATGAACCAAAACTTTTAATCGAGATAACACAGTACTTTTGATTGTTACGTAATAGTCTAAATTTTGGTGGTATTAATTATAGTATTAAAGTATTCCTTAAAGTTTCCGAATTAATAATTAGCATAATTTTTGCATATGCATTTTCCTATTTTTGAGAAATGTATACTTGAATGCAATTTTTTAACTTTTTCAAAAAAAAGAATATAAGATTTTATATCTCGGGTAAGAAATGGTACCGAAGAAACTTTGCTCAATTTGGAACTTTGCGCAACTTTTAGGAATACGTTAGCAGTATAATCAATACCACCAAAATTTAGACTATTACGTAACAATCAAAAGTAGTGTGTTACCTCGATTACAACTTTAGCTTCGTATATCCTTTACACAGGACACTGTGGATAAAAATCGTGAGTGGCATCGTGCTTAGCAATGTATTGTTAGTTTAAGCCTATACTTACTTTTGCTATAAGACATACGTAGTTTTATTTATAAAAGTCAAAGCATTGTAAGGTCGTTATTTTTCAATGTTTTCCTCAAAAAACAACTTTGTCCTTGCGGGGCAGGAAGACATCCTTTTTTTTCCTTAAAATTTTTTTGGGTGATCTTGACAACCCCATGCAACTTTTGAGACCTCTTAGAATGTGAAATTCGATAAAATTGTAATTCGATACGCCCTATTGTACATCATCTGCGTAGGCATGCATTGTTGAATGTTTACAGACCCTAAAAATGTCATCGATAAAAATTACGAACAGCAGAGGACCTAGAACTGACCCCTGGGGTACACCACTAGACTGAATCTTATACTCAGAAAATTTATTACCAACCTTCACTCGTTGAACCCGATTAGTCAAGTAACTATTTAAGAGCCGAATAGCACTTTCACTGAAACCGTACATATATTTTAGTTTTCGACACAATAGAGAATGATTGACTGTGTCAAATGCTTTTGAAAAGTCCAGCATGCAGAGAAGTGTTACATGCCCTTCATCATAAGAAGACCTAATATCATCAAATATTTCAACAGTGGCAGTAGCACAGCTATGAAAAGCCCTAAAACCAGATTGCAATGGAGATAATAGATTATTTTCAATAAAATAGTTTTCAATTTGACCTGCCATGAGAGACTCACACATTTTGGCCAGGCAAGATAAGATGCTGATAGGACTATAGTCATTAGGTTCATTTGCAGTTGGTTTGTTTGCCACTGGCATAACAAGTGCAACTTTCCAAGAGGAAGGAAACGAGGACGTGGTAACACAGTGGTGTACGATGTGTGAAATAGGGCTAAAGACATGCAGAAGAATAAGCTTTATGAATTTTATTGAAATATGGTCCTCACCTATTGCATTAGACTTAATTTTTACAATTGACTTCCTCACATCACTAGCACTCATTGTGGAGAATTGAAAATTTGCACGTTCAACAGTATCAGAGAAAACAAAGTTGTAGTTTGAAGTACGCACTGTGCTCGAGAGAAAAAAATCGTTTGAAGTATCTGGGTCAACATTGCATTCATTAGGAGGTTTTTCCCCAATACCCAATTGTTTTCAGGTTCCTCCACAGCACTTTTGCGGGGAGTGAAGCATTTAATTTCGATATGCAGAATTTTTCTTTAGACTGCCTAATAAGCCGCACTGACATATTCCTAACAATTCTAAATTGTTCCCAATTAGAAGTAGAAGGACACCTTTTCCACAAGTTGTGAAGCTTGTTACGTTTTTTAATAGCTTTTTGACCATTAGCTGTAAACCATGGGCATGCCCTATTTTTTAACATAACTGAACGCAAGGGAACATGTTTTTCAAACAGACAATTTACAATATTCGTAAAGACTTTTAATTTATCATCAACAGATGCTCCAAACCATACATCATCCCAAGATGTTAGACATAAGTCATTATGGAGAGCCCAAAAATTAATCGATTTAAAGTCACGATAGGTGAAGATATCAGAAATTGCACTACGAGACAAATTAACATTCATACAGCAAAACAGAAGATTATGATCAGACAAAAAAGAGAGCTGATCATATAGCAGGACAGATGCAAGATCTGACACGATTATGTAGTCTACGAGACTTGGGCTAGCATTGCTGGCAAAGCGTGTTGGGATAGTTTCATTGACAAATGACAATCCATTCGAAGAGACATAGTTACCAAACGATTTAGAGGTGTTATCACTACATAACAGATTTACATTAAAATCACCACATATAACAAATAAGTCAAAATTAATTATATAACTATTCAGTTCAGAGAAAAATACATCAAGGTTATTGCACTTATTAGAATTATACACGCAGGACAGGAACACTGGATTATCAAAAATACACACATTCAAATGCTCAACATTACTATTGCATGGCGACTTAGATACAAGCTTAACATTAAGATTACTGTGACAGTAAATCGCAACTCCACGAACTGGACTAAAGTCGGTATCATCACTGGAGATATCCATCAAATTATCTAATGGTGACTTTCGTCCGGTAATAGAGTTTTGAACTGTCGGACTACTTTCCGAAAGGTCTTACGCCGTCGACTTTTTATTAAAAAATCTTTTATAGAAAGTTGAACTTTTGGTTTTTTAAGTTCCAAGTGTGGTAAAAACAAACATAATTACAAGACAGTGATTTTGAAACCGTACTAGATTAAAAATTTTTTACAAAAAATTATTTTTTTCAACCGTGTAACTTCAAATCCTTGTAAAAAGAAACTGTTTAAAAAAAGAGTTGGGTGTATATGATAATTCTTTTTGGTAATTTTCTGGTGTTAGCGGTACATTACATAAACGAAAGATCATAGAATTAAACGCGGCGTATTTCTGTGCAGGATGGTGATTTGATTCAATTGGAATAAAAAGTTGTGTCGAAGTTGGTTTTCGATAAATGTCAAATTTGATAATGCCTTTTGATTGGCCCTTGGATTCAAGTTCACATGTGAACTGTTTGTGTTCGTTTATGCTGTTTATGAACATCAATGTATCTTGGATCCTGTCCCTTTTGACGAAAGCCAAAACATCATCCACGTACCGGCGCCAAAAACGAGGAAACAAATCATTATTTTTCATTTTTTCCTCAAGTGTGTTCATAAATAAGTTACATTAGAATGGCGATAGTGGATTACCCATTGCTGTGCCTGCTGTTTGTAGGTAAAATTTATCCCTGAACTAGAAATATGATTGTTCTATACACACTTTTGTCAGTTTTAATAACGCTGATGATTGTATGGAACAATCATATTTCCAATAAGAAAACCACGCTTAGCTATGTACACAAACCAGCATTTGTAACGTTGCAGTAGCTGTTGAACGGTCGGACAAATTTTGTGTCCAAAACTTAAAAGGCGCTGCAAACACATTTAGCATAATTTCGTCGTTTAATTTTATGAATAAAACATTTCAAAGTATGCCGAAAACCAATGCTGAAAGAACTCGTAAGTATCATCAGAACAAAAACCGAAATAAGATAAAGAAAGTCTCAAAAAGTTGAACGGAACGTGTGCGTGAATTTCGTACACGCCGAAAGTCATTATTAAATGTGCAGGATAATATTTCTATGGCGTCCGTGGCGTAGTTGGTTAAAATGCGTGACCTCTATGTCAACGAACCTGGAGACCCGGGTTCGAACCCCAGCATCGACAGAAAATTATTTGAATTAAAATAATTTTTTCTGTACGGCCGTCACCTCTCTGCAGACAATGGCAAACCTCAGAGAGTAATCAAAATGCCATGCAAAGCTTCTTAAGAACAAGAACACTCTGTTCAGCGCTGTTCGGAGTTGGCGTTAAACCTGTAGGTCCGGTTCTCGGCCAATTGTGTACAAACTTAATAACACGCACAACACAATTGATCATAAGAAACTAGGTCAAAGTCCTTTCAAGGGCTGAAATGGCCAGTTATTTATTTTTTTTTATTTTTATAATATTTCTATAGGTCATAAAATACATCCACTCTACAAAATAGTGAAAACGATCATCGTAAGTACTCTCCTATTTTCTAATCAATAAATTCCGTCCTTAATGCGCATATTTCTTATTCTCTTTTCAGATGACTTCCAAGTTGACTTTCCAAATGTGCAAGGTGATGCTTCAATTACACATTATATTGAAAATATCGATTGTGAGTACACGAATATACAGTGAATCAAAAAAGTTTAGAAACACAACAGTTTCTGTAAAACATTTAGTCCATTTTTACGCAACATCAAAAATTCAAACCAAAAAACAACTTTCTTATCACTACAAATGAAAAAAGAAACAAAAAACTAAACATTTCATAGCCAAAAAAGTTTAGAAACATTTGTGCTTTTGATTGAACTTTGCATTGCTTCGTTTGAAAAAAGCTTTAAAATTACGGGATCTAAAGCCTTATCTATAAATGTCAGTAATATACGCATCAGTCACTCGCTTTTTTGTAATAAACGCAGATTATTTGTCTTTTTGTCTTAAAAATGGGGAAAAATACCGAAATCTCACTGGACGTTCGTAAATTAATTCTAAGGCTGTATTTTCAAAATAATAAAGTGCGAGATATTGTCTAAATAACCGAGAGAAGCCATTCTAGTGTTCATAAAATTATAAATAAATATTTATACACGGTATCAATACAACCAAAACTTCGTTCTGGTCGGCCAAGTTTTTTAACAGCGCGGCATGAACGAGTTATTTTGTCAGAAATAAATGCAACTCCAAACGTTTCTGCTCCGAAGATTGCTGCGACAATAGAGAAATTTCATGATGTCCACGTTAATGCCCAAACAGTTCGAAATAGGCTCCATAAGGCTGACTATCATGGTAGAGTTGCTCGAAAAACACCTTTCATAAATAAGCGAAATGCAGATAAACGCTTGGAGTTCACAAAAAAACACATCAACCAATCGGATCAGTTTTGGAGAACTGTGGTATTCAGTGACGAGTCGAAATACAACATTTTTGGTTCAGACGGACGTCGTATGGTGTGGAGAAAGGCAAACACGGAGTTCACTTTAGAAAATTCAAGCAACAATTAAACATGGAGGCGGTAGTGTTATAGTGTGGGGCTGTGTTTCAGCAGCTGACGTGGGAAACTTGAAGTTCATTCATCGAAGGAATAATGAATAAAGAGCAATATTTAGCCATTTTGAGAGAAAATTTACTGCAAAGTGTGAACAAAATGGGGCTAGATGAAATCAGTTTCTTTTTCCAACAAGAAAATGACTCTAGCACAAGTCGCGTTTGCTGATGGAATAGCTGCTTTTCAAAGTCCCACACCAGCTGCATACACCCCCACAATCTCCAGATCTCAACATAATTGAAAATGTGTGGGACCTTATTGAAAAAAGGATCAGGGACCATCATATTACATCCAAAGAGTCGCTTAAAAAAGCCATATTAGAAGAATGGGATGCAATTACCCCACTAGAGCTTGAAAAATTATCGTTGGGAATGAAAAATAGACTCCAAGCGGTTCTTGATGCGAAAGGCTATCAAACGAAAAAACGAAAAATAATTTTTTTTTTATAACATTGAATTTGTTTCTAAACTTTTTTGGCCATGAAATAATGTTCTTTTTGCTGTTTTTATCACTTGTACGAATATTGTAATTGTTTTTGATTTCATTTTTTTGCTATTGTGTTGTAAATATATATGGAATAAAAATATATGAAAAAAATTTTTTCAACAGCTTAAAAAGTGTAAAATTTCAATGATTGTTTGAGAGAAAATGTTTTGTTTCTAAACTTTTTTGATTCACTGTATTTGTATACGAAAAATTTACTTTTCCAATGAATTTGTCGTGATATCTCATCGCATATTAAAGGAATTGCTTTTCAGATGACTCTCAAGCGAATGTACAGCCTGAAATTCCGTACTTACAATTTCGACAAAATAAAGTTGCCCATGAAGAATTTCGTAAAAAGTTTTTGAGCAATATGTTCGATTATACTTGTTCCGTATGTGATCGATTGTGGTTCCAAAAAGATGTAAAAACACCACTCGCGGAACATGAAGAACTTTCACGTGTAATTATTGAAAATTATAATACAAGTGAGGATATTTTATTGTGCAACACATGTTACCAAGCAATCGAGAAGAAAGTAATTCCAACTATGTCTAAATACAATGGCCCTTAGTAATAGAAACGTACAAACTCACTTCTAAACTCAAATTTAATTAGGTGATTCTAAGCTACTTTTAAGGTTTCATAGTAATAAAACAAATCTATCAAAAGTCGACTTCAGTGCTTCTACTGTGAACTGATCTTAAATTTCATCTCTAAACGTACCCTTTGGTCTGTTTGCTTTTAACGTTGATTTTATTTATTAATAATTTTTGCATACATCAAGCAAAACAAATGGAAGCCGCTATAAAAGTAAGTTGCTTCTTTTGTTTCCTTAAGCTCTAAATCATTTATTATTTCTAGATCCATAAATATTCTTTCATCGTGCATATTCACGGCAATAATTTCAAATGTCACTTTAAAATTGACTTAGAAGCCGGCGAGCCACAACTAGATGTTTTCTAAATTAGAAGTGTCTTTTTGTTATTATTACTACCAGTTGAACGTTAAAGTCGAGTTTTAGATAAATTCGACTTAGAATTTCTTTATAACTAAGGGCCAATGGTTTCAAATATCAAAAGATACCTGCGTCTTTACCACCACTAGATTTGATTTCTGAAAGACTTGTCTCTCCGCGATTTCCATTTTTGCATTACAAAGCGGTTGCGAGACGTCCATGGCCAATACGGAATTTATGGTCAAATTATTAATGTGCCAGTTGATGTGGACATTATGATGAAACATTTACCTCGCAATATCAATCGAGAGGAAAAAAATATGTATGTAGCTGTCACGCACAGTAGAAGTGAAACCTTCAGAAAACTAAACTGTGAAAGAATGAGACGAATGCTGTATTAAAAGTGAGATAATTATAGGGGTTATTGATTATACAAATTAATTTTAAAAATGTGCAGCAGTCGCACTGAACCGACTAAAGATAAAAAACAGTGATATACGCTGTATTTCAAAGATATATTGATCAAATCCAAACTAAAGTATTTATTTCATATTTTAGTTATCATAAACCAATCGTGTCATTTGTTAAAATTGAAATCATGGAATTTGAATAATAAAATGTAAAATAAAATTACTTTTAAACTTGGTAACAATATTTTAATCAATAAACCTTATAATTATCTCACTCTTAATACAGCATTCGTCTCATTCTCTCACAGTTTAGTTTTCTTAAGGTTTCACTTCTACCGTGTGTGGCAGCCACACACATATTTTTTTGGAAATGAGTTAAAAAATGAACCATAGAAAAGTAGCAGTACATCCATCTTCCTTCTTATGACGAGAATCAATTCGCCCTGTTTACTGTTATAAAAATATGAACAAAGGTTTAAATTCTTCCTTTTTTAATTTCTTTTAGAATATCAAAAAAGTAAAATTTATGATTAACTTCTGAACTAATTTATGAACAAAAAATGGCTCGTTTATGAGAAATTCTTTCTACTGATATGATAAAAAAATTATTATTTTTTTTAAATCATTTAAGAATGCAAACAGAAACATTTCTGATTCATTTCTGAACTCATTTATGAACAAAAATGTTTTATTTACGAGGAATTTTTATCTACTAAAATGATAAAAAATATTCTTGTTCGACTCAAAATTATTTTTTTTTAATTTCGCAAAAGTACCTACAGTTTTTTTTATGGGAACAATTTTTACGAATTGGATCTTCTATAGCAAGCACTTTTAAGCGAAAAAATAAAAAATCAAAAATTAAACAAAAATTAATATAAGAATTCTAATGAGAAACGTTCGCAAAACTCTCACCTTACGCAAAACCTTCGCTTATGGTTCAGTGGGAAGAAGACCAATACATTTTAGGACTGTCAAGCAAACAACTAATAAATAATTTACATCTGCAACTTTACACCTCTTGACGATAAACCCTTCAAAGAGTATCTCTTCCACAAGAATATTTGTATTGCTTTAAATTCAGTTGATATATATGCTTAAACTTGGGCAACAGGCTCATTTGCATTTGTAACAATTTCTGATTTTGTCTTATCTGACAAAAGATAAAGTGCATCTAAGTTATATATGCGATGGAGAAATTATCTTATAAATATTACGCAAGCTCAAATTTTGTCCGCCGTAAGGCATTTTAAGTACAAGTCCAATCTTAATAAATTTAGTATTTCTTTGTAGGTTTAAACCTGTAGATGTGCAAACTGGACTTTTTATTTCTTAAAAATATATATTTTTTAAGTTATAGCTTATTAAAGTTTGCATATAATTGTTGTTGTTATGTTGCTTTTTCTTTTCTTAACAGAGCAGCTAAGAACAATGTTATAAAACTCAGAGCAAAACTATTCGCTGCTCACATTTTGCTCTCTTCTGTCTCTTCTTAACAGAGCGTCTGTTAACGACAAAATGAAAGTTAGAAAAATGTAAAGCTTTCGCAAACCGCTCGCGCTGAACGCTCGCAACCAAGATATATACAAATTTTTTCATTGCAATTTTTCGATCACATTTCACTGTGTTCTGCCTCTTCTTTATAGAGCGCTTGCAAACAACGACAAAACTCTTAGAATATACGCTGAACCATGATACAATTACAAGGTAAGCTCATTTTAAGATGGCTGCTCAATTGAGAAATTTTGCAACAACAAAGCTGTAGGAGCTACAAACGTCAAACGACAAAAGCAACAACAACAATTAGAAAATCTAAAAACTACCAGCTGATTTTGACAACTAGCGCACCCTGCTCTCCAATATGAGCCTACCTTATAATTGTATCATGCGCTGAACACAATGAACGACGGCGTAGCGGTCAGCGCCAATTATTATTATTTTTATAATTGATGGGTGCAACAACGCGCAGCAGTGGTTGCTAATATTGTATGTAATTATATTATATATTTTAATTAGAATTCGTCATGCTTTAACTTGTAATTAATTCAAATTTAATTGCAGTAATTTTTCTATTTTTAAAACATTTCCTTAAAATTTCACAGCTTATGCAGATAATATGCTTAAATTGTATTTTAATTAGTATTAATTAAAACGCGTAACCTACAAAAACAAGCAATGTTGTCACATGTAAATTAATACTTTGATTATTATTAATGAAAATAATAAATTTAATTTAAAAATCAAGACAAAAATCATTGGCAATTAATGTAAAATTAATCAGTCATGCATAAAATATCAAAAATTGCATCACAAATAGTAAGTAGCTATTTATTTTTTACTCTATCATATGGCTTAATTACAAACATAAATTCAACACAAGTTGACACAAGGCCAACAATGAGCTCAAACCACAAAATAAGAATTTATTTATGACAATAAATTGACATAAGAATCATTATCTTTGACAACAGCTTCAATGTCACTTCAAAATGCTTAGCCATATAAATTTTCAAGAAAAATCTAAGCTTTTTGCCATAGAAAATGTTACGCTCTATAGTTTTGCGAAAAAATAAAATTAAATAAAAACTATTTAATGCAAAAATCTTTATGGCCATGTTTTACGCATCATAAAGCGGCGCACTCATAATATTTATCACATTTTACAAGCTCGTACAAGAGCGTAAATAATAACATTGTACATTTTGTTGTTGTTGTTGCTTTTATACTTTATGCTGCACAAGGGAGCGGAAACAAGTGGCTGTTCTTGTGTTTGTGGGTGTGTTGCCAGAGTGTGTCTGTGTGTAGTGCAGACAAGTGCACTTTAAAATGCAACATAGCAGAGTGGAGAATATTTCATTATTTCTCTCTCCTTGAAGTTTCACTTTTGGCCTTAATTTTGAACCTACAAAAATATGAGAAAAAGAGAAATAATAATAAATAAAAATAAACGAACACATAGATAAACACTTGAGTGCGCCAGCATAATTTTATTTTCCACCAAAGCCAAGTACAAAGACATGATGTACTTTGCAGCAGGAGCAGCCGGATTTAATGTGAAATTCAAATTTTTCAGACGCACCGCAAAATATCAAGGTTTGCAGCCTAAAATATACAGCTGTGTTCGATGCAATAGCAGTTGCCGTTTTTTTTTTTTTTTTTTTTGTTTTTGTAAGCGTATTTGTACCATAACCAAGTCCCATATTTCTTAAGAAAAAAAAAAAAAAAAACTAAAACAAAACACCTATTATACAATATCTATTATTTTTAACCCACCATTATTAGCCTGGTTTCAGTGTTTCGTGAGAAAAAAAAAAGACTGAATTGTTGATAATATGCTGGGGTTTATTTTGTTAGTACCCATTATTGAGTCAAAGTTTGGTCTTGATCGGAGAGGAGTAGCTCTTACTGCATCGACTCAAAAGGAGGTAATTTGATAAAAATTTGACAAAAATAAATAACTATTCCTTCTCCAGGATGACCCCAAAAAGCAGTCAAATATTTATATCATTGGGTCTCATTATTTTTTTACTGACAATATTTCTTCCCAACATACCCACCCCTTCTGCCACCTTTCTGGAACTCCCCAGACAAAATGCATATTTCATTTAAATATCGCTGTATCTGTCCCGGGTTAACTCCTAGATTATCTATAAAAAATAAAAATAAATAAATAACTGGCCATTTCAGCCCTTAAAAGGATTTTGACCTAGCTTCTTATGATCAATTATGTTGTGCGTGTTATTAAGTTTGTGCACAATTGACCGAGAACCGGACCAACAGGCTTTAACGCCGACTCCGAACGGCGATGAACGGAATGTTCTTGTTCTGAAGAAGCTTTACATGGCATTTTGATTACTCTCTGAGGTTTGCCATTGTCTGCAGAGAGGTGGCGGCCGTACAGAAAAATTATTTTAATTCAAATAATTTTCTATCGCTGCTGTCCAGGTTCGTTGACATAGCAGCCACGCACTTTAACCAACTACGCCACGGACGCCAATAGATTAGATTATCTATAAATCTTTTTAATTTTTCTACGGATATTTTCTGAAGATTCCCCGACAAAAAATCCAAACATAATCAGCTCTTTAATGAATAATTTTCTCTCGGGAATTGTAAAAGGGAGTTTTCGTTTTTAAGATAAAGCTCGAAAACTTTTTGGAAATTTTTCATGAAAATTTGTTCATCATCCACTCATAATGTTCATGAGTGTAAAATAAAAAAAATATTATGTCTCTATATGCCATCTTAAAAGAGCAAACTCTCTTTTACAATTTCCGGGAGAACATTTTTAATGTTAGGACTGAATTTATAGTTCTCCGGGGTAAAGTTTAGCGAGGACAAATGGAGCATTCCACTGTTGGTACGGGACAAATCGTACGCATTTGATAAGTTAAGATCTTAAATTAAAAATAAACCGAAATGTAATTATTCAAAGCATCTAGTACATTAATTTAGTGTAATTGAGGCTTTTCAAAATCAATTATTTGTTCCTGAAAATATTCATAAATAGGCAGTAATAAGTATGAAAAGATGTTTGTTTGTACGGGACAACCGCAGTCTATCATACTTTTTATTTTTTGCCATTATTGGAGAATTCCAGCAAAATTAATTATCTCTGTAAAATTAAAAATATACTTATGTAGACTTCGTCGATGATGGTATGACGAAATACTACAAGTTCGAAAAAATATCTATTAAAATGAGAATAAAAAAATAAAAATGAAAAAGTTTGTACGGGACACTTTCGTTTGTACGGGACTCGTACGAAATTCAGAAATTAAGTCTTCATTTTGAATCATTTTTAAAATGAAAACTTAACACTATGATTATCTAAAGCGTGTTTCTTGCATGTTAGTTTATGACCGTCAACTAATATATGATGAAATTTTGATAGTCCTGGAACAGGCCGCAGCTTCCCATGGATGAACATTTTGGATTTTATCAGTTATTTCTGATTCAGCAATATAGAAAACCTTCGTAGAAGGTACTAAAGTGGCTGCTAATGTAACGAAATCTTTTGCGTTTTGGATTACGGTACCATCTCCTTGACTTCGAGCTTTTTGGCTTACAAGTCGCTTTACGTTACCACCAACTCCGTCAATCAATTTATAAAAAAACAATGAGATATGTATGTATGTGTCAAAAATTACCATTTTCAGTGGAATGCTCCAAATGTATTGTATTTTTTTAAAATGTATTTTTTTTTACCCTAAACATTTATTTTTAACATTTCATCCAACTTACTATTCAACTTCCAAAAAGCTTTCCTTGTCTTCTTCCAAGAAAGAAGACGAAAATCTCGCCTCCCTCGTAAACACTTGAATCAAGTTTTTTCGAAGATCATTTGGAGCACTTTAGAGACTCCCACTTGCATGACAGATTCACTCTCTATTTCCGTACTGAACTTCGAATGAGGATTCGCTCCACTAATGAGGATTCTCTCTCACAAGAGCAGTCTAGCTTTCATAAGTAATAGAGAAATGATTGACAGAATTCAAAATAAATTTGTTGCAAATTTTTCAGTTTCTTTAAAAAAATTTGTATATGTTTGGTTGAATAAACAAAGTTGTCTCAGCGCTGATCGTACTCTCTTCTCAGTAGCCATAATTGTCAAAATCAATACAAAGCAACAACAACAACTTCATCGGCTTTACATGCTATTGGTTTTCGCTTTCAGATTTTTTATATGAGCTGTCAACTTCGATTTGACATTTATGGGAACTCGCTCTATAGAGTATAAGAAGCTATAATAATATTAAGTTTTTATATATTGGAAACAAAATTGAGCAGACTGGAATTCGAATACAGCTTCGTCGCACTTTCATCTAATACAATATCAACATGGCCAATCTATTATTTATACTGGTAATAACATTGTTATGTGCTTTGGACGAACTTCTTTCGAAGCAAGAAATACCTACAAGTTCACTCACCAAAACATTAAACTTGTGATCAGTACTTTAAAAGTACGAATATCGTCAATGGAGAAGTATAGGTCCAAGTTCATCACAATTTATAACACAAGTACAAGCCGAAAGAATTTTCCAATCAAATTTGATTATGGCTACAACTCGAATGATAACTTTCAAAGAGTCAATCTGATTAGAGATCTTGGTGTGTACTTCGATTCAAATTTTCTTTTAAATCACACTTCGATTATCTCGTCTCTAAAGCTAATTCTCAGTTTGGGTTTATAAAAAGGAATTCAAGAGAATTTTTAGAGCCTTTCACACCTAAAGCAATTTTTGTAACCTTAGTGAGATCACTTTTAGAATATGGTAGCGGAATTTGGGACCCATTTTATATTAACTCAAAAAATAGAACTGAAAACATTCAGAAACGTTTTACAAGGTTTGCTTTGCGTCGTATGTACTCATGGGATAATATGCCTAATTATTGGGTGCGATGTCGTCTGCTAAATATCCACAGTTTGGTTCAAAGACGAATAATGTCGAATATTATGTTTATTAAAGACATAATTGATGGAAGAATAAACTCTCCAGAACTATTAGCCCTAATTGCATTTCGGATTCCAGTTCGATCTCTTAGAGAAAATCAACTTTTCTATGTTCCTCAGCATAGAACTAATTACGGACTTAATGAACCAATCACCAGGTGTCTTTCCCAATGCAACTCCTTCGCTAACAATATTGATTTTTGTACGGAAAGAACTATATTCAAGAGACAGCTGGAGGAAATTCTCTCAAATCATTTTTAAACTTAATATATTATTTGCTTAAATTTTTAAACTTGTACTCTTGTTACTTTAGATTTAAGTGTTAAGTTATATGTTAAGTTTGTAATCTGTAAGGGTGTAAGCCCGGTAGATGATATATATTAAATAAATAAAATAAATAAATAAAGCCTTTACAAGTACTTAGGAGATAGTATTGAGAGATAAAAATACTCGCGCTCACAAGTTCAAAGAGCGTCCTCATCTAAGAAGCATTTGCAAAACTTATACGAGCTTAGGTTCGATAATCTTCCTTTGAAAAAGCTTGAAGACAAGCAAGGAATACAGGCTAGCTCATCGAAATGTGACACATGTAATCGCAAGTAGTTTCATAGCATTATCGAAGAAGAGAATTTTAAGCATTTATTTGCAAGAGTCTAAGAAGTTTTATCGAGGTTGAAACTCTTAAGAATCTCGGATCCTCGAAACCTTTTAGAAGTTCAATTACAATGTGCAACACCAAAAAATAACTGAAAAAAAAATCCAAATGGTTTCTGTTATCCATTGGTCCGTAGAACATAATGTCCAAGGGATTTTTCTGGGTTAGCTCAAATAACCGATTTTTTCAAGGTCACATTTTATACTATAAGGTCGTAGTTAATTTCCTTTAACTCATTAATTAAGTAAAATTTTGATTTAAGACCTGCAGTAAAATTCTTGAAAATTTAATGTCCTTTTAAATTGGGAAACATTCTTTCCCCCAATATTCACACAGGGGGGACAAAATCCCCCTTAAATTAAAAAAATTAGTATATCTCGGAAACTCTGGGCGATCTCATTTTCATTACTTCTACATCTAAAACAGTGGTGCTCACTACATACATGGTTTCCCATAGCCCGCGGGCATCGTGTGTTATTGTGCTTTTGCACACGAAGTAGCAATCGGTTCGTTGTGTTTGTACACAGCGTAAAAGTTTGCTTGTTTAAATTTGACGTCAGTATGCTTTGATCGTTCATGCGGTGGGGTGTTTCTCGCTGTTTTTTTTATTGTATTTATGAATGTACGTAAATATTTTGCAATATTTCAGGGAAAACAGTTAACATTCTATTCATCACTTTACCCTTTTGACGTGACGAAGTTACGTTATACTGCTCTAGTTTTCGAAAAAAGTTGAAAATGAATTTTTTAAAAATTCATCTGCGTTCATTGAATTGTTATTCGCTGGGTATAAGAGCTATGATTAAAAAAATAGTATGACCGTAAAGGTTAATTCTTTGGCTATATTAAAGAAATAAAAAAAAATTTAATACGGCAAAGGGACGTAGTGGAGCTGCGTAAGCACCGCAACTGAAAATTTGTTACATGGAATTATTACTCGCTGAGTATTAGCGCTAGGATTAAAAATACGATACGCCAATAAAGGCCTACTGGAAGCCCTAACAACAAAATTAGACAAAAAATTTCTGACATCATGGGGACGCTGAGAGAGCCGCTCAAAGATCGATAACGCAACATTCATTCAGCGGCGTTGCATTGAATTTTTACTCAATGAGTATATAACCTACGATAAAGTTTAAAAAGGAAAATAATGTTTTTATATATGGCTTTACGACAAAAATAAAAAAAAAATTCCGTCGTCGTCAGGTCGTGAATATAGCAGCTTATGTAACAGAAATGTAATATCGTTGCATGGAATTATTACTCACTCAGGAGGAGTGCTACAGTAAATTTTGTTTTACGACAGCAGGGATGTGTTATTACGCTTCACAACTAAATTACAAAAAAAATTTTGGTGTCATGATTTCAGGGATGCAATAATATAATGCAGTAAAAATGCTAAAGCCATGAAAAAACGTTGCATGGATTTTTAACTCTGTGACTACTAGTGCAACGGTAAATTTTAAGGAACGAAAACAAAGGTGAGGTCTTCGGGCATATGAAAAAAATAAAAAAAAAATTTGACGGCGTGTCAAAAACCCCCAGGGAACCGCTTAATGTGACGCATATGCATCACTTTTGCTGGATTAATTGAAATTAGAGCACAACCAATGGGGAAGCAAAAAAAAGCTAAACGAAAAGCACCAATTCCAAATCCAACAACAACTCCAACACCAATACCAACACCAACACCAACACCAACACCAACACCAACACCAACACCAACACCAACACCAACACCAACACCAACACCAACACCAACACCAACACCAACACCAACACCAACACCAACATCAACGTCAATATCAACATCAACATCAACATAACCATTAAAATCAACATCAACATCAACATCAACATCAACATTAACATTAACATCAACATCAACATCAACATCAATATCAATATTAACATAAACATCAATATCAACATCAACATCAACATAAACATAACCATTAACATCAACATCAACATTAACATCAACATTAACATCAACTCAACTTCAACATCAACAGCAACATCAATATTAACATAAACATCAATATCAACATCACCATCAACATCAACATAAACATAACCATTAACATCAACATCTACATCAACATCAACATCAACATCGACATCAACATCAACATCAACATCAACATAACCATCAACATCAACATGAACATCAAGACCAACATCAACAACAATCAACATCAACATCAACATCAACATCAACATCAACATCAACATCAACATCAACATCAACATCAACATCAACATCAACATCAACATCAACATCAACATCAACATCAACATCAACATCAACATCAACATCAACATCAACATCAACATCAACATCAACATCAACATCAACATCAACATCAACATCAACATCAACATCAACATCAACATCAACATCAACATCATCATCAACGTCTACATCTACATCAACATCAACATCTACATCAACATCAACATCAACATCAACATCAACATCAACATCAACATCAACATCAACATCAACATCAATATCAACATCAACATCAACATCATCATCAACATCAACATCTACATCTACATCAACATCAACATCAACATCAACATCAACATCAACATCAACATCAACATCAACAACAACAACAACAACAACACCAACAACAACAACAACAACAACAACATCAACATCAACATCAACATCAACAACACCAACAACAACAACAACAACAACATCAACATCAACATCAACAACAACAACAACAACAACAACAACAAAAACAACACCAACACTAACAACAAACAAGAAACTTCGTCACGTAAAAAATCTACGGGTGTGTCCACGACACAGCCAACTCTTCTTTTTTTATTTTTTCTATGTTATAATAGCGAAAAACAGAAACAAAAATAAAAACGAAGCCATTATATTCAAAATACAACACTCGATAAATTTTTTCTTGCACCAAATGTTGTGAAAGCTTTCAGCAACTTCATGTTTCAGTGTAAGCCTGTGCACTCGGAAAGCTCTCTTTGTTGTTGTTTGAACCGTGCGTTGAGCACCACTGATCTAAAATGTTCATTACTTTCTCTATAATTCGCAGACTACATGACTTTTTCCTTAACATAAAGTTGGGCCAAAGGCGCACACAGGCACACAGTGTGTGACAGAGCGTGTTGACTGCGTTTTAAGTTTGCTAGATGGGGGCGTTGTCATGACTCGGGAGAAAGAGTAATATTGAGCGAAGAAGAAGCGAATAAGAGAGTACTACTGAGCGCATTATGATTTTCACAAAGCAGACTCTCATACAAGCTTTGCCACTATTTTTTTCGGAATACAAACTTGATATATTTTTAATTATATATATTGTATTAATATTACTTGGTCGTTTCGTTGGTTTGTTGCAATTATAATCATGAAGTTAAGGTAGGCTTGAAAAATTTCAGAATTCCAAACAATTAAGAATAAACTCAAACAAAAATAATTGTAAGCAACAGATTACTTGCTCACTTGCTACAATTTTGGCAACTCTGGCATATCATTAATTCACTTCAAAACAACCCTGTTATATATCAGAAATACCAAAAAGTATTTCAGATGTATCTATTATTTTCATAAGGACTAAAGCTGATATATATCTAAAAATAATTTAAGTTGTAATGAAATATTTTATATTTTTTGTTTTTTTTGTAAATTTATTAAGTGAAAACTAAAAGTAATAATGCATGCTTTTTTTTTTTTTTGTATGGTAAACTTTGTTGGTACATAGGTTGCAAACAAATTTGGGGCAGTAACAATTTCAGTAAAAATTTGGTAAAATAAAATGTTTTAAGTGGCAACGCTGCTCAGTGATTTCAAATAAAGGGCATTTTAAAACTACTCGTTAATATTCGGCATATAATGCAAAATCCGGGTTTGAGTGTGCATTTTTTTCTTAAAGCCATAAAGGTTTTTACTTTTAAAATTTTTAACAAAAAAGTATTTTTTTAGGTATTTTTTAATAATAAAAATTCTTTTCAAAAACAATTTTATAAATACACCTGAACACCCTGACCAGATTGGTAAACAAATAACATCGATTTTTGTAGTTACGTCAAATAAAAATAATCCCTTTTTAAGAAATCATCATCTTAATATGCGCAATATGCAGCACTTACTTTTCTTAAAACTATTCTCTCGCTCTCACACTTTCTATAAATCTACGCTCTTAGTTTTCACACCAAAATGTGCATAGCATTGTTGTTGTTTCCTTCCATCGAAAGATCATTCCCAGTGTGTCATACGGATGTGTTTCGAATTCGAGACGGACATACTTCGTATATTTTATCCGAAACGGGTTGCGTTTTAACAAAATGTTTTTTTTTTATTTTATAACCGGATTTGTTACCGGTTGGAATCGGGTCCATCGAAACATAAACAAGCGAATTCCACGCTGACGGACTCGTAACGGGTTCGAAACAGATCCACATCCGTTTTTGTGCATACTGGATTGTAAATTAATTTCACTCGTAATAAAATTTTATGCTATGCCACATTAAAGCGATTCTAAAGGAGTAAACTCCAATAAACTCAAAAAAAAAAAAATAAAAAATAAAAACGGAAAAACCAACGAACTTGAGAACCTTCTTCTTTTTGAAATCGGTTAAAAATAGGATCTGCATTCGTTTACGAGATAGAGAACGTTATTTGCAATGGGGCTGCACATACCTTTAATATAGTGTAGTGCTTATAAATATAAGTTACAGTGCTTTTTATAAGTTCGGACCCAAACCGTCTGGCTTATATATGCGCTAAGTGCAGTGCTCTGTGGTTTTTCAGTGACTTTCAAACCTACTTAAACTGTACGATGGACCAAACGATAGCGATAAGCTTATATGAATCAAACTGTTGACGATATCGCCATATGGTATAGTTTGAACGATGATCGTTTTGAAAGTTATGTGATGAGAGCCCAGTTCTCGATAATTTGGGTACAAATATTTAATACAAATATTGTAAATGTCGGCCAAAATCCTTTCAAAGACTGAAATGGTAAATTTTTATTTTCCTAATGCTTATAGTATATCACGCATTCCGTGAAAAAGTAAACCGCAGACTCGAAAAACTAATCTCACATATAGCCCATAATACTTTTTCTATATACTGCTCGACACCTAATGCAAACAAACAAGCATGATTTTTCATATTTTGACAAGATCTTTTATTACAGCAGCTACAAGTGTAATGCGTGTGCATTATCGCAACGTTTTTACTCACTTCAGTATTGATTGTGAAGCCACGCAGACCTTTTATTCAGGAGTTCAATTTAAAATTGTTTTTTTTTCTCGTTTATTAAAGCCATGTAAGTTGCAGTTACATTACCAACCGATCAGTAAAATACATAGTTTATCGGGTTCTAACCTAAAAAGAAGCCGTTGTTTTTTGTCCAAAATACGCAACGAAAATATGTTTTTGTTTTTTTCTTAGGAATTTTGTTTGAAATAAAAAAATATTTTGTCAAGAATAGCTGGTTTATTATTGCTGAAATCATGTGTAATTTAAGTTGCAAAGGTATGTCTACTTATTTAAATTTTGTTGGTTGCGTACTGAGGACATGTCTTAACTACGCAACATAAAAAATAACTTACATTCTTTGTTTCGGTTTTTTTTTTTTTTAAATACACAATACTTAAGAAAACATAAGTATTGTGTATTTTAGACCTTATTGCACATCTGCAGAGCAAGACCTTTCTACTGATACCCCATTTAAGAAAATCCCATTTATGGTCATCACAAGATTTGATGGTCATCACAAAAAAAAAACGCTTGCGTAATAATTATACAGATTTTCTGATGGATGCACGAGTGAATTCAAGAATGCTTTATCTTGTATAATTTGCCTTGTCTACAAACCTCACACCAATTCGATATAAACTGGTATTTTTTGCAACTTCACACGGTAAAGGACCCGTTGATGGCGTATGTGCTTCCGTGAAGCGTTGTGTATGGAATGGAATCAAATCTAGACGCATACAAATTGAATCAGCAATTGACTTTTCAAACTTTGCAACTAAGATGACAATGGGCATAAACATTTTTTATGTTGACAAACAAAAAGTTTATGCTACTCGCAACTTATTAACAGCCACATGGGCGCTGGCTAAAAGAATACCTAACCTACAAAATCAACACCACTTCGACATATCGAGTGATGGCAACATATTGTCATCACCTATTAAAGGTTCTAAATACATTAAAAAAAATTGTCTTGTAATCAAACAGTGTGAAAATGTATGAATTTTTGTTTCGTACATGTCCAAAAACGCAACCATCGGGGATACCGTACGCAACCGCGAATTTTAATTTTTATAGTTTTTGTTTATAATTTTCAATTAATTTAAAATAAAATATTGAATTCTGTACTATTTACACTTTTTATACAAATAAAATGTTTCTTGAAATTTCAGCACATTTCGCTGATCTATTGTTTGTTTTAAAATGAACAAAAACTACGGTATTTTTAGTGTCCTCCGTACGCAACCTAGTAGATACTTTATATTTAAGTTATTGTTTTAATAAATCGCTTAAACCAAATTTAAATTAAAAAATACACATATACTGAAGAGAACTGGATACAAGAAAAAAAAATTTTTATTCGTTTTATCATTAAAATGCATTAATATACTTTAAAGTACTGAAAAATGTCCCCGTACGCAACACGGAATGCGTGATATATAAACTCTTGTTATAGCGCTTTCAGATTTAATATCCTAACACCTACTAAAAGTAGGCGTGTCTCTATAAGTATTAGAAACAACCTTCGTTAGAAGGCTTTTCAAAAGTATCAAATTTATTCTATATTTCCGAAAAGAATTGTATCATATATTGTACCAAAGAACTAATATGATTGCTGAATGTGATATATCTATCTACACTTTTACTATAGTTGGAAAAGGCGTGTCAGACTAATTTTTTTGCAAAAACTTTTTAGGAATCATTTTACTTATATTCTAAGATTTATTGCCTTTATAAGGAAACACTCTTAGTACTGCGTTTTAAAGTTTCTTTCCCCACGATTCTTTTGATGATTGAAAGAATATCGGAGTGGTGATGAAAGTTAAAATTATTATTTCTAAAAAATAATCATTGCTATTTTATAGAACACAGCTGTATGCCATTGTGTAGGTTAAAGAGCAGCGTGTTGTAAGGTGCTGTTGTTGTTGCTAAGCAGACGCTGCTTTGAAATATGAGGATACAAATTTAAGATATTTATTGCAACTATAAAAAATGCTATAAATAAAAAATTCCTCACGGCATGTATGTGTGTGTGATTTTTTTCCTCATATAAAGTATGAAGGAAAAGGGCTGAAAGTTTTATGCAAATGAAGAATGAGATTTCAAAATAAGATATGAGTGCAATAATACCACAGAAGCTTGGCTGAAATGTGTTTTTGAAAGTAAATAGCTATAAATAAATAATTGGTTATTATCTAGGATGAAAGGCTCTTTTCCAGAGCTTCAACTAATCTTGAGCTGAATATATTGTCACACATACACACACAACTGGACAAAGTGAGTAAGTCATTCTTAGTCCACACGAAATTCTACTCCACAATTTTGCAATTCAAAGGCTTCACAACCTCTGCTCTGCAGAAAGGTCATGAAGGTGAATGTTAAAGAAAAAAAAAACCTTCTTGTTCTGATTCATGTGTAACTTGAACCGATATTACTTTGCTCGAGTGTCCACACACGAACGCACTCAATTACGCTAGCCACAAAGTAGCCATCAATTAGCTACGTAAACAACTTGAGTCAGAACTCAAGCATTATTAAAGAATTTCTACTATATCACAGGCTGTTGTTGTTCATCACGTCTATCTTGGGAAAATTTCGTGTCAATGTATCCTTTTCTTAATATATTCCTCAAATTTCGCCATCCTATAGATATTATTGGATAAATGTTAAGAAAAATAGAAAAAAAACATGTTGCTGCCTTGCAACATGTAAAAATTCCATGCGTTGATGGAATGACAAGGTCAACAGAATTTATTGACATTGTCATGAACTATAAAGCACGCTCATGCTAACAAACTTAACACCCACTCACACATTCAACGTAGCAGCAGAAGAACACATCCATATATACATACATATAAATTAAATAGTAGGCTAAATTAAAAAAAAAAACAAGATGTGAACAAATTATTTTTATTGCCACAAGTGTGTGAGTGTGTAAGTGTGAATGTTAATGCCTTAGCTACATTTATATACATATATTAATGTATATATGTCCGTGTGCCTTTGTAAGCCGGTGTATATGTATTTGTTCAAATATATGATAAATTCAGTCAAAATGTTGTGGGTATGGTGTTAATTAATTAAATGTTGCTACTGTATTTTAATGAATAGCAATTCAAAAGCAAATGAGGAAACAGGAATGTTCAGTCTTTTATTTTTTTGTTATTCCTAAAAAGTAATAAAATTAGAGAGAGTTCGTAAGAGTATAATAGGAACCAAAAACATTTCATATGATAAAGTACAAGTTTGGTCTATATACCTAAGATTGTTGTTGGAGACATAAGCCTATCTCTTTT